>OU744324.1:20869111-22119111 GCA_916610235.2 Lasioglossum morio
TCATGAGCTCTTTCTGTTAACACACATCTGAAAATGCTATCTTTCTGATAAATGCGATACTTGAGGAAATTGTTAAAATTTAACCGGAATTCAATTCAATATATTTAACCCATCGATTGCAAAGGAGATGTTTAATATTCCGAATGCATCGATTCTCCAATAATTTAATATTTCGTATGCACTAATTATGCGATAATTTATTATTGCGTGTGAAGTTTTATTGGACCAATCGACTCGAATGTTATCGAGACGTTGGAATGACTAATTCAGTAGCTGTCACGAACAAAATGCTTCGATAAATTACAATTGTTAAATGTTAAAATACATATTTGTTTACGAGTCAGTGTGTTAGAACGTAGAGAAGCATTGGAGGTTTCAGCAGAATGAAAGAATGATCTGCTTGCCGTGAAAACAACCGTCACCGGTAAGAGCAACAAGCTGATGCCAGTCATTTAACGGTGGTTACTCGTTCACAAAGGGTTGTTAATACAGTTCCAATTGCTGACATTCCCCATTGACTGCGGAGGGGGAAAAAAAGTGAAAAAATATAGGATAGCTATGATCTTCCCTTTAAAATCGTCCGACGCTGTTCCTTGCCCTCTTTCCGTCTCTATCTTAGCGTCTCCACCCTAGCCGTAAGAAGCGCAGTGCAGCGGTGCACTAAATCACGGGGGTGGTTCTTATTGGCCCTCCTCTTTCTCCAAGCAGCAGCCCCCTTTCTCCAGAAACCGGAGCCTGTGCCGCGAGTCCTTACAGGAACAAAAAGGACGAGCAGCGCTAACGGGACGAGGGGAGCAAGGACCTGGTCGTGGAAAGCTTAGACCTGTCCTACCTCAACGTTAAAAACCGTACGCTCACCCCTTGTTCTTCCCTTCTTCCTGCTGCCTTTTCCTGCCTTTCCCTGCCGCCTTCTCCCAGGCCAGTCGCCGACTTAAGGCGATTTTCGCGGCTGGATTCTTGCCAACAGTTCGAGACGGCCGTTACGGTCAACCTTCGATTCCATTCTTACGGTTAATTAAATTTTTACGTCGGCCCTGATATCCGAGGGGTTCTCGCCGACCGGAAGTTCGCACGTCCAAGCTAATGGAGACTGCGTAAAGTGGGCTCAGACTCCGTCTACTCCTCAGCGTATAATTGAATGTCGTTTGTTGCTCGCCTTCCGCGTTTATATACTTCAAAGTTGATAGAATGATTTCCTCGATTGGACCCATGCCAACTCTCTGCTGAACTTCAATTTTGGTTTTTGTTCGTAAGTCCAGTTTCAAGACCTGTCTTCTTCTACTATCCTTCGAAAGTTTCATTTGCTTTTTGTTAAGGACTTTCTCACATACCCGTCGCATTGCATTGCTCGTACACGAGAACATTTTCACCCTAGACATACTTACGGCAAACGAGACAAAATATTCTGATAGACTCAATTATACAATCGTTATTCCAACGAGAAAATGGTTTCGTTAGATTACTTAATATATCCTCGCCTGCGCGTGGCATCCTTCGTATAATACTAGGGTTTAATAATTTTCAAACACCTAAAGCGAACTCTACTTATGGATTAATTAATCCAATGAATCGCATTATCTCAAAATCATGCACTATATATAATCGTATTGATTTTTTCAGTGAGTCTTTACAAAATTTTCAAATGCAACTGCAAAGGATTATATGATAGTACCATATCGATTGTACCACTATTAAATATTTCTTTTGTGCATGTCCATTCTATGTTATTACACAAGCAGTATTGTATCTTTCTCTCTTTTTTTTTTGTTTCTTTGATATTGTAAACACTTATGGGTAAACCTTACGTTTAGGGGAGGCAGCTCCGATGACCTTGACCTTGACATATGTTATCGAGGACAACATTCTGAACAACTTTTGTCATTACAACTACCCGGCGGTCGCTCTTAGTTTTCGAGATAATGGCAAAAAACTGTATTGAATACTGTATTGAATTTTTCGTATTCGCGCACGCTCTGTGGCAACGTAAGGCACAAATTTAAATATGTTATAGATTTCTACATTTTGAACAACTTTTTCCTTTTCCAATATCGGGAGGTCGCTTTTAGTTTTCGAGATATTCACAATTTCGTCTGCGTGGTCGGGCCGTCCTCACGGCCGGCCCTCTCCGCCCCCTCCACGGCCTAATCTAACCTAATGTTATTTTTTCGGTTGGCCCGACCACGCATACAAAATATCAGGAGTAGTGTATCAAAATTGAAAACTTACTCTATATATGTATCACTCTATAAGAGATATTACTATTATCTCCACAACGTGTTTACAAAAACAGTAAACTGACGCTGCGTCGGGGCAGGCTTACGTGGCCACGGAGCGTGCACGAATACGGAAAATTCAATATAGTACTAGCAATAGTTTTTTTGCAAATATCTCGAAAACTAAGAGCGACCGCCGGATAGTTGTAATGACAAAAGTTGTTCATAATGTTGTCCTTGACAACATATGTCAAGGTTAAAGTCATCGGTTTTGCCTCCCCTAAACGTAAGGTTTACCCACTTATGTAAAAGGGCTTCAGTCCGTCTATAATAAATAATAATAATAATAATTTGATCAGCCAGTGGGATTTCAGCATTCATGCGAGAATGAACTCTGGCAAGGCCGAAAAGCATCGACCAGTGCTTGTCAGAAATCATTTGCAGCCTGAACTTCCGATGCTAAGACCCGAGTCGGACATGCAATCGGCGCGTCGGGGATTAAAGTAATCCGGGAACGTAAAATTACGATGACGAGGTGAGACGAGATCGGGGAAAGTTTAATGGGAAATGTCACGCCCAACGGTGCTCTCTCCGTATAAAAGGGCCACGTCTACGAACCTCGAAACAGTCTGGGCCAGGAGTTAATTCAGCCTGGTGAATGGCCACTATCTCTTCTACCTTCGTGGATGGCTAAGTCGTCTATGAGTTAAAGGATTTAACGATCCCGCCTATCCGACGCTTCCCGACTTCTGCTCGTTCCTCGATAGGTCACTTTCAGGAGTATCGGTTCGGTACAACGGGTTAGATTGACCGTATAGCTTCTGTACTTTCTATTCTTGTCGAGCTTTCACCCTTGATAACCTTTTATCGAAATAACGATTGCAACACTCGCGATATTAGATGGTTCTCTTACGTCATCGACTACTTCACTTCACACCAATCTTCCTGAAACAGTTTTTTTTTTCGTATTACTAAAACAACCCAAGATATTTCCGGTGTGTTAACACTGGTGTTTATCGTGGCCTTTAACCCGTCGTAGATTTACAAACGCATACATTCTATCTGCAGCAATATTAATCACGGATTACAGTTTTTACAAGTGCAAGTTCTACGCCATAAACTTGGAACGTGCGGATTAAACTTTAATCAAACAAGTTTGCTTTGTATCACAAGCACATGCGTCAACCATTTGCTACCCTCAACTATTTCTCTGTATCCTCTGAATAATATATGTGCAATTTCGCTTCTGGATGGTTCATGCCCGAGCATGGTACTGCTCATAATTAATCGAACAACAGAGATGTTGCACTTTACTCCGCTTTCGATGGGTATGTAAATACATCGGTGTGAACGGGTTCATCGGGAATGCGAAGAAATTTCATTACGACTCGAATGAACCAGCAACACGTGTAGCGATGGGGATTTCAGTGGTGGATTTACTCGACAACAAGAACAACGCTGATCTATTTAAACAAAACTGAATGAAAATGATTTCAGTAGCCAATCAACTACAACCGAGAATTCTAAAACGCTGTCCGGCTATTTATAATCGGAGCAGAGCCGACTTCTTTTGCTTTTGATACTGTACCATGAATATCTATGGAACTTTTCATATAAACTCGATGGATTTGTCAAAGGCTAGGATCACATAATAAATTCGTTTTAAATTCTCGCAAGTGCTGACGCCTTCAGCCGATCTGCAGCGGCTTTGTTTCTGAAAGCAGTTATTGGATATTCTACCCCGATTTCTGATTATCGAGTGGATCGTCGTTTGTTTGTCAGAAGGGATAAAAGCGTCAGTGATCCGTTGTCACGATCAAAGATCGAGTTCATCGTGCCTCCGCTTTCAGTATTGAAAGCTTTTCTGTGAAGGATAGGAACCTAAGAACTTAAGCGTCGAATATTAAATACCGTTTGCCTTGCGCACGATTACTACGGATTTTCGATTAAAATTTGTCTTTAATCAGTCCATCGACTTTCAACATTGAAGCCTCATTAAGTGTTCGAAATCTGACTATAAAGTCGAATTTATTTCGATAATGATTGATACGCGAAACCGAAAATCATGGTACACAAATAAATCATATGACGTTATTTATCGCGCGACGTCATTGTAATTATAATCCTATGTAAAGCAGAATATTATAATTTAAATGTTTCACTTGCACGCACGGGAATCGTTGAACATCCAAAATTTCAATGTAATTACGTCGTTGGTAATATTAACAATATTGTTTGCCAATGCGGTCTTCGCAATGAAGAACGCGAGAAGTTAATTGAATATTTACAACGATATTGCGTTCTTCTATAACGTATCCTAATATAACTTACTAGCTTTTCCCCGCGGCTTCGCTCGCGCAGGAAACTGTTTAATGCCCTCGAAAACTGATATTGTTTCTCCATAAAACCTTTTAACCTCCCATTCACCCCTATGATTGTATCAAAGATCATTAACACTAGAACTACTGAGCACTAAACGCAGTTGGTATACATTGCGTTCTAATAATGACAATATGGCATTTATTTAAATATGTACTTCAATAGAGAAATTTACAAAAAAAATCTCTCAAAAAAACATATTTATGCTTTTAATATTTCTAATCGAAAAAAATTCGCATGAGTCATTTTGACTTGTCCGGTGGTTCTAGTGTTAAGACGAAGTTTCAAGCAAATCGGATCGCGAACAAAATATTTCTCATACAAACGTTGTAACCCCTTTTCACCCCCTTAGGGGTTCAATTTTTTAAAATGTCGAAATAGGTGTTTGATTAATTATATCAAAGAGCATTAAGACGAAGTTTCAAGCAAATCGGATCGCGAACAAAATATTCCTCATACAAGCGTTGCAACCCCTTTTCACCCTATTAGGGGTTGAATTTCGAAATATCCTTTCTTATCCCTTGTATAGATCATAAAGGAAACCTCTGTGCAAAATTTCAGCTTTCTAGGTCCAAGGGTTTAGCCTGGGCGTTGATAGGTGAATAAGTCAGGACATCATTTTTATATGTATACTAGCTTTCCCCCGCCACGCGTTGCTGTGGCACAGTATTTATAAAAAGCATGTACGTGCTGAACGTGTTAGTTCCCTCTCTCTCTCTCTCTCTCTCTCTCTCGCCTCGCTCTTTCACTCTCTCTCTCTCTCTCTCGCTCTCTCTCTCTCTCTCTCTCTCTCTCTCTCTCTCTGTCTCTGGAAGGTTTTAGAGCAAACCGCGTTCCAAAAAATCCAATCGTTCAAAAGTTATAAACAGAAACGTGGCCAAAAGTGGGCGAAAAAGTTGTCTATATTCACTAATGACGTCACAACTTTTGAACCAATTGACTTTTTCGAATGCTCTTTGCTCTTAAACCTTCTCGAAGAACCGCCGCGTCTAACGGTCCAAACCCCAGTTTTCTACGTTGAGACGTTCTCAAGTGATGCCGTTACAAACAGACATACATACATACATACATGCATACATGCATACATACATACATACATACAGACAGACACGATTTTATTATATATAGAAATAGAGATAGAGATAATATAACCTAAAACGTATGAGAATGAAGATGGATGGTTAAACTAGGAGGTTAGATGCAGACACATTGAGTTTTCGAAAGCAAGCCGTTGCGTTTCGTTAAACGGTAATTAAATGATATTTCGCTGGAGTCTTTGTAGCTGATCATACTTAATTCAGCCGATCCGGGAACATCGTTAAGTACTATCGATACCTAATCCATTCGCGGAGCTTTGTGAACGCTAACAAGGCGGCGACAATGGAACGGAGAACGACTGCAAACACTTGCCGCTTTGTTGGGCGTTTATCCGGCGACAACGAAGGAGGAACGGTAGGAACAGGGTCGCCAAGAGTCAGAATAATCGAAAGCGACAAATACAATTAATTAAGCTCGATTGCACGTCGCTGCGTTAAGTAACATTGCCTAATGAGAGAAATCATTAGAGCCCGGGGAAACAAAGGTGGGACACACTTAGCCTCTCGCTCCGGCGAATTTACGCTCCCTCCCCCATTCTCATCCCCATTCTCCCAACCCCCTCTCCCGCCCCTTCGTCTTTCTCCTCGTTTAAGACAGAAGGCATTCATCCTCGTTTAATTGCAGCCTCTCAGCGACTCGAAGAATTTCGCCGCAAGAACCGATAGAATTTCTGACGCGTGTAATTTGCGGAGTAAGCCGAGCCGCGAATGTAGCACTCGTAATAATTGTACGAGCAGGAGTGCTATTTAGTTATAATGGCTACGATCGCGATTGGGAATCGAGGGGTTAATAGCAGTGAATTCGTTAGCGTGCAATTTCCGGCATAATTTCGAGCGGAACGCTGGTTTTATAATAAAACCGTTCGCACGACCAGCTGACTTATCATTGTTACAAAACTGACTAATTTAGTGTTTGGAAAATGATCACGTTTCACGGCACCGTACAATGGATCGAACCGAATAATACCGATCCTGTTGAAGAACTTGGGAAATTCTGCGACGCGATTTTAGTGGATTATTTTCGTCGTGAGAATAGCTTTCCAAACACGGTTTAATATCGCGATAACGTTCAGTTATGATTGATATTGTCATTATCCGGAGCCGCGGAAGAACTTCGTTCGAACACATTGTGGAGAGGCCGTGCCGTGGTTGAACGACTTCTCGAGTACGCGTGCCGAACAGCCGGGATCGTAAAAGACTTTTACGTACCTGCCTTTCGAAACGACGACGCGCGACGCCGGGACGTAATCTCCAGAGAGTTCCCGACGGCCTCGACTTCTATTATGCGAAGGAACCCGTATGGATTTCAGAATGTCTGCGTAGAATTCGGCAGATCATAGATCCGAGCGCAGTCCCAACGGAAACGACTGTTTCTGCCAAAGTTTAGCTGCTGGCGGATGGATTACCGATCTTTTTTACGTGGCAAGGACAAGCGGTTTGAACGCGTTGTTACTATTTACAAGCTTTTTACAATTTATGGAAAACAGTCGAATTTTGTCAAATCAAAACTGTTTTGAATAATGGTATAACAAGTTTTTTTTTTATTTAATGCAATTAGGATCTCAAAGTACAGATTATTTTGCCGTACATTATTATACTTTAATAACAAAAGTTTAATGTTCTCGGCGCTACAGTTCGATCAATTATTACTGAGAAATCGAAGAACAATTTTGCAGATTATCAAATAATCATCGACGTTTCGATTCTAGTTTGAATCTTTTTCAAGATGTATTTGCATTGCGTCTGTTAAAATATATATTTATTGTACAATTTTCAATTTTCGATGATTATTTGATAATCTGCAAAATTGTTCTTTGATTTCTCAGTAATAATTGATGGAACCGTAGCGTCGAGAACATTATACTTTTGTTATTAACAACAATACAATCGATATAAGAGACTAATTATTATACTTTATATAATACAATACAAAGTACATATAAATAATCGTTGGCCAGTACACAAGCAGTTTTCAAACCTATACATTTTTCTTAAATACATATGTAACTTACAGGAATTGAGAAACGAGTAGGTTATCTATATATCTTCTATATAATAAAAATGAAATGCTGTTCGTTGGTCACGACATCACGTGAGAACGGCTGGACCGATTTGGCTAATTTTTTTTTAATATTCGTTGTAGTCCGAATCAGGTTTTTAGGGAAAGAAAAATTGGAAAAGTCGCCCAAAAAAAAGTGGAAAATTCGGGAAAAAATGAAAGTGATTTTTCTATGAGATTTTTGTATGAACTCAAGACCATAACTCACGATTCGAACGATGGATATGCGTAATTATTTTTTTGTTTTGTTCGTTATAGTTCTGGAAAAGCTTTCAGAAAAAAATTCGAGACAATCACAAAGGAAAGTAGGAAAATTCGGACAAACAGCAAAAATCATAATTTTTGAAACGGTGCGAGTATTATTGTTTCCCAATAAGAAAAACATTGATGTCAACGAATTGAATTTCAAGATTCCTATTGATATTGCTTCACGAACAAATTTATTAAAATTGGACAGGACAACGTCTGTCGAGTCAGCTAGTTTTAAATATTTCCACCGTAAATCTGGAGAGTATTGCATGAGAACATGGTGTGGCAATAGTTTGTTCGGTTTCTAAATACCTATTTCGAAGAAGTACTTACTTTATTTTCTCTGTCGGTGATATTATCTGTAAGTTCTGAATTTGAAGCAGCAGTAAAGAATACGCTTTGGAATCCGAAATATATTCGTCGTGGAAAAAATACTACAATCTCATCGGAAATTTCTCGCACTGTTGTGAACGAACGTATAAGTCACCACGTATGTATATTACACTGCCGCGAATCTATCATCGTGAAATATTCGCTGCCGTTCCAAATAGTTCGCGTTGCTATGCAGAATTGTATCATTGTTATTTTTCACTGTGGTCTTTACTACTGAAACATTTTTCAAAATATATTTTACAGTGGCTACAATAAAAAATAATCTTTTACCATGGATGACGTACATTAGAAAACATATTCTCGTGTTTTGTTATATTTTCAATTTCTTAGCTAACACATTCTTTGCACGATACTAAGAGGACTTTAAAATCGATATGGCTGTCACTTGCTTAATGCACATGTCTTTCACTAAACAATTATATCGGAGAATTATATAAAGATATCTCAGCATATTTAGATGACGTTTCAATGAAATCGGTGCTATATCGATAAACGATATCGACTAGAACGGAATCGGGGAAAAGTGAGTTTCGAGCGTCGCAAATAAGAATTGATTCCGCGAGGGTTTCAACGGGTACACAAGAGATCCTTTTGTAGATGCCGGGAAACGAAGCCGGGAAGAATTTATTCTAATAGGAGGAGTAATTGAATTACTCTGGACCTTGGGGTTCCATAAATTTACCATCGACACACGGCTGGAACCATCCCCCTGGTACTCCTGGGAAGACCAATTAAGGGGTTATGGTAACGCGGCTTTATGGACTTAGAGTGGATTCCTACTAGAATACATTAACGATACCGCAATTATTCCGGTTACGTTTGACCCAGAGAAGGAAAGGTCACGATACCAGAATTGAAATTCGACGGGAAATTATGTTTTGCAGACGGAAACAACTAGCTCCGCCGGCGAGCCAATGGTACACGAAGAGAATATGAATTTCAATTTGAAGTGGATTAGGGGCGGCTTATCCTTTGCACGTGTTTAGTTTCAGTAATATGAGCTACTGAATGGCTTTTCGTAAATTAGTGCTGGAAATACCGGGCTTTATTGCGTTCTGACGTCACAGCCTTAAAGAAGCACAGCAGAACCCCGATTATTCGAACTAATTAAAATCGAGATGGTTCGGAATATCGCATTGTTAAATTGTTTGAAATTATTCGGTACAGAAGCACTACTGCTGTACTTAGCAATCTAATACATCACTGAAAATATACGCTAGTGGAATTAATTAAACACTTTCAAATTATTTAATATATATGTGATTCGATAACTAATTATTCTCGTCTATTTACTGTTTCAGGTAAGCAACAACTTTAATTCTATTGCTGTTTGGACTGTCGGTTCGACTTACAGTGAGTACTATAGAGCATTTCTACAGAAACAATAAAAAAATAGAACGAACAAGTTAAAGGAGAAACTCGGTCAAAATTTTCATATGAAATCTTAATGAAATTTTGCAAGTTACTTTCACGACTATGCGCTATTGAGGAAATTACTACGACAATCGTAACTTCGGTTTTATTGTTAGGTGCAAGTAATGTACAGTACTTACACAATGCGGTCCACGGTATTGCCCACCTGTATTCAACTGTTGCCATAATGCTAACTGTGAGGTCCATAGCAATCTACTGTGTTTGGTGAACCATAAATGTGCTTTCTGAACCTTGAATTGACTGAGTTTCGATTGAAGCTGTGTATCGTACGTTTGAGAAGCGAGCACATATAACTGGCATACACATAGTACCTACTATTGTTAATAACAAACGGGGTCTTGTAACGTATATTTTAGCGTACCGCGGTCACTATTTATGAACAGACAAATCACTAGAATCATTATTTGCTATTAACCCTTCAATATAAAATCAGCAATTTTAGAAAAATTATTTTACAGTCGAAAATTCGAAAAAAAATTCACGGACGCCCATCCAAAAATTGATTTTTTAACCTGTACAGTGTTAAAGGATTATCAGTGCAAACTGCCACTAGATAAACGGTTAAGGGGGTAACGTAACCCCTGAATATTACTAGATTTAAGGGTAAAAACAATGTTTGTCCTTATATGAGCATGTTACGAGCTGTGTGAAGGCCCATTCTAAAGAGGAAGATTAGATTATGTTTATATCTAATAATATGAGCATTCAAATTAGGGGAAAAAATCGAGAAAGAAATCGAGATTCAACTCTCAGATTCTAGCTTAGGGGTTGGAAACACTGATAAGTACTCTAGAATTAGGGATGTAGGCATACCTGTTCCTAGTCTATTTATCAGTGTCACCAATCTCCGCGTGGAAAAAAAGATTTTTGTGTGGTAACACTGATAAACATACATATATGTATCAGCGTAACGCTTCAGTTTTGCTATGATTCCGCGTTGTTTTCTTTTTTTTTTTTATTAATATCTTTATTGCTATTAATATATCTGAGTGGATTCAAGACCTACATATTTTTTTGTTATGATTCCACGTTGTCAGCCCTGACTAGGCGTCATCTGGTCCAACTAGCTTAACTAAAATTGGCTCTAGACTTGCTATAGACTCTGGCTTCATGAACGGAATATGGGGAAATTGAATGCAATCACGGACTTCGGTTATTTGTCCTTATACGAGCATATTTTGAGCTGCACAAGGGTTCATTTGATAGAGGAAGGTTAATTGCACCGCGCTGTGCCCCATCTTATGAGTCAAAAAAGTCTTTTTGTGATAGAAAAATACATCGGAATCTGTGGATGTTGTTTCTCGATTATCGCTCTACTTTGGACTTAGTTTTCTGTCACAAAACGACTTTTTTGACTCATCAGATGGGCCATAGCGCGGTGCAATTAACCTTCCTCTATCAAATGAACCCTTGTGCAGCTCAAAATATGCTCGTATAAGGACAAATAACCGAAGCCCGCAAACCCATGTTTCGACATAAAATCTAATAAGATCCTAGTTACTTGCTAGTTATGTCACGTGGTGCGCCTACCTCCTTAACTATGCCGGATTGGACGTGTAAAACTTTGGTGGAAGAAGTTCTCGCGTTGGAAAAGCTTCCGAAAGGTTGGTTGTGATCGAAAACAAACGAATCGACTCGCGAGACAGCGCCCTCGGCCCGCAACGAGCGTCGGGCGAGCTGATCGAGGGAAGTCCCACGTGCAGCCGTGGATATTCGATACAAAATTCATCCGGGGCAAAATTACGACGGAAACGCAGACCGTTTGACGGTGTTAGAAGTTTGGTATCCGTGCAACCGATAGGCACCGGTGTCTGTGCGCAGGATGGACTCTCCTCTCTCCGAGTGTGCGGAACGTAGAGTTTACGACACGGTGCTTTTAGCGTCCTCTAACAGTCTGCCAGCAATCACATTAGTCGCCCGGCCCGTCGGTTGCCATATTTAACGGTGGACCAAGTTCCAAAGCGACGGATGTCCGGGTCGTTGGTCCAATCACACGGCCCTCTCTCTAACCACCGGCAGAGACGTTCGAGAGCCGTGCTACAATCTCCACTACCCCCCTCCCCTCTACTTAGGGCTGCCTACAATTCCCCTGTCTCTCTTCTTCAACCCCTGCTCCCCCCTCCCAAAAACGTCCCTCTTCGAACTCTACAACCCCCAGCGGGAGATCCTCTTCTGCATTTCTTGCGCAAACTTCGACCCCTGGGCTCTTTCGGTTTTAAGTGGACCACCCGGCTCGCAGAAGGATTTCCTGTTGATCTGTGTTTTTTTTTCTCTCCCCGTCGGAGGCTTTGTTGTGCTCCGACGATGACCCCGAAGACGTGTAGGTAAACTTTGAACTCCGGCGAAGAGGGAATTTGATGAAGGATCGACGATCCTTGGTCGAGTGTTTGTCTTCTCTAGTTTGGATGAGAGTGTTTGAGTAAGTAGTCCGTGTCTGTCTTGCGGTGGTACTCGAGCCTTGCTGCCATCTTGGGATAATCTTGGAGGCTGACTCTAGTGTTACCCGGAAAAATCTACTGTAACTAGCAGAGTTTAGTTGTGCCGTTTACTTTACCTACTTCCCTGACAGCGTTTCTCCCTCTTTGAACTGCTATTTCGTTGGATCATTAAATCTTCGTAACAATTAACATACAATTTAACTTCTATTTCGACAAATAAATATTCGCTTTCTCTGCAGACATGTTTTCTATCTGTATAAATAAGAAAGGGGCGCCAGAGTTAGGAACAGCCTGTACAGCCCGCGAAATTTTCCGAGGGTGTTTGGATAATCGCCAGTAAATAACGCGTGCAGTTACGGTTGGCAGAAAATAACGTTGAGAACTAAATTGATTTACTGACACGAGGGAGAGGACGTGTCGCTCGGTGTCACAACGAAAATGGATATAATGTTGTTGGAAGGAAGCAGAGGAAGAAAGTGACATGGGAACTGGGGGCTTCCGGTTGTGCAGGAGGCGGAAGTGTTCCTCCGGCCTCCGGGCGCGAGCCAGCCGTGGTTTTTCGCACGTACCAACGCAATACGCGGTGTTACATAATGTTGTGGCGAGTCCGTCGAGTTGCCACTGAGTGCCTGCCTCCATTGTGGATTCTCATCGCGGTCCAAATGTTTGCTCTCTTACTCCTGCTTTCGGCCACTTCAACTGGCAAGCTTTCGACCCTTTCTCGGCCTGACACTTCACTCTCTCTCTCTCTCTCTCTCTCTCTCTCTCTCTCTCTCTCTCTCTCTCTCTCTCTCTCTCTCTCTCATCGCTGGCTGGGCTGCAAAAGAAAGCCGGCGAAAGTACCCGAGCCGAGGCACGTGTTAATTCTCGCACGGTTTACTGTTCATGCGTTGCCACGTTCACCTACTCCAGAGACGAGTAGTTCGTTTGGAATATACGAGCTTTTGATCCTCCCTGCTCCTCCAAGGCGAGCCGTCTGCCAATAGAAAGAACACGGAATCAGCCGGAAGATGTTCTCGTTAGTCGAACACCATTTGCTATTATACTAATACTTTGCATAATCCTGTCTAGGAATTACAATCCCGCAAAATGGAATCCCGCAGGATTCCGCGTCATTTTTTGATCCCGCATTTCTTAAATAGGTGATGCGGAATCCCGCGGGACATGCGTATAAACAAAATTTCGCAAATGACGACGCGCACGATGAACTATTTCGATGTTTTGTCGAAGATATATAAGATTATTATATTATACATATATTTTATATTATTACACACACGCATACACACACACACACACATATATATATATATATATATATATATATATATATATATATATATATATATATATATAAATATGGTATGTACGATCGAGATATCGTTAATCGTTACTATCTGTTTTGTTTTATCCAGTGTTACTCCTTTTATCCAGTTGTTCATGAAATCTTGTTAAATTTACGTGTTCAATAAATATATTTCTTATAACTATATGGTCGTGTTTATATTCTGTCAAATTTTTTATTAACATGTCAAGTGCCAAGCCTGTCTTGCTTTTCATTCCATTTAGCCCGCGATAGCCGATTTCATCGAATTTAATAAAACTAATTAAAATATTGTTTGCAACGTACTATTTTTTAAGTACATTCTTGATATTATCCCAAAAATTAATAGAATGCAATTTTTTAAATTTGATTTAATTACTTAAATTTAATTTCATTAAAGACTTCGAAGACTACGAAAATATATATATTTTAAGCATCAAATTTCGGATACATTATGTAGTTAGGATCCTATTATAATATCCCAATATACGATAATCCAATATCAAATATTCATTATGATATTTTATGGTTTATTTCCCGTGCATCATTAGCAGAGCAAATACAAAAAAAGAAATTTGGAAAATATATAATATAGATGATTGATCTTATCAATTATTAATAACTGCTGAACCACCGGACGTGACAGCATCAATATGGTCTCCGTACGTAGGAAAACTGCACAATTTAATTCTGTGACTCGAACGTAGAGTACTGTTGTATTTGCTAGAAATATTCACTACGTAAAAAGAATAACGGGAATGTAAATTCGCTTAATTGAAACGCATGAGACACAATAGAAATATCTGTAGAGGCCGCATAAAAAATTAAGGATTCAATCAAATAGCATATCAAAATACAGCAAACACGGGCTCAAATACGGTATTCATAGCACATGCTTCCGCGACTTTTCCGAGAAAATTGGCTGCCGAGTGGTTCGCATGTGGTAGACCGGATGATATAAAATACCGTTCGATACCTCCCGTCTACGTCGATACACGGTGGAAGTCGTATCGCGGGCATTGATAGCAGTGAAACATTGAATCGGCATTAAGACAACCGTTTCATGGAGTTTCAACGAGCCGGCAATTCCACCGATGATTAAATCGGAGAACACGGTCGAAGGTGTATCTGATAGATTTCACAGGTCCCTTTTAACAGGCGCAATACCACGGGAAAGCATGGCGGAGTGACGCTGCGCCCGACACCATAAATTCGCAGATAATGATCGCAGTACGTCTGCGTCCATGGGATCTACGGTTCGCTATGGGACCCATAACTTATCCGCCACCGTATAGACGGGTCCACGTTGTTCCTGCACGCAGCCCCGATAATGTATACGCGGCAGCTACGGTTCTGTATGGAACGAATCCGTGGCGGATTTATGAAACGAATGGGAAATTGGGATCGTTTCCTGGATGTATCGCGGGAAGGGACCTTTCGATCAAATTTCGCGAACCGTTTGAGACATTCGCGGCAAGACGTGTACGCCACCCGTCAAATAATTATTTCACCTGGACGAACATTTCCAGATCGATTTACAATCGAAGAATAGACCGAACCACTATTTTCATCCTGTTCTCTTTTCATCCTGTTCTCTTTTCATCCTGATTGATGTGGGATTTATTTGAATCCTGCGGGGTCCCGCGGGGTCCTGCAGGACTAAGGATTTAATTCTTCAATCTAATATGTGTATATTAATAAAGAAACAAATTTTACTTGATGGGATGATCATCATTAATCGTATTAATCAAAATTTAAATGAAAATAAATCTCTTTTTGGAACTACGATTGAAATATATACATATATGAATCGAATTCTTCGTAGTCTTCGAAGTCTTTAATTAAATTAAATTTAAAAAATTGCATTCTATTAATTTTTTGGGATAATATCAAGAATGTACTTAAAAAATAGTACGTTGCAAACAATATTTTAATTAGTTTTATTAAATTCGATGAAATCGGCTATCGCGGGCTAAATGGAAAGAAAAGCAAGACAGGCTTGGCGCTTGACATGTTAATAAAAAATTTGACAGAATATAAACACGACCATATAGTTATAAGAAATATATTTATTGAACACGTAAATTTAACAAGATTTCATGAACAACTGGATAAAAGGAGTAACACTGGAAAAAACCAAACAGATAGTAACGATTAACGATATCTCGATCGTACATACCATATTTATATATATATATATATATATATATATATATATATATATGTGTGCGTGTGTGTAATAATATAAAATATATGTATAATATAATAATCTTATATATCTTCGACAAAACATCGAAATAGTTCATCGTGCGCGTCGTCATTTGCGAAATTTTGTTTATACGCATGTCCCGCGGGATTTCGCATCACCTATTTAAGAAATGCGGAATCAAAAAATGACGCGGGATCCTGCGGGATTGCGGGATCCCACTTTGCGGGATTGCAATCCCTACACACAATAAATCGTACTAAATTCTGTTACTTTTCAACAATCATCTATTATTTTACGAAGAAACCGTTGTGCATAATTGACAAACATCGACGAATTACTTCAACATACAGGATTCCCACTGTGAATAGACAATAATATAACTACAATGAACCTAGAACCATTATCTGCTCGAGGAATAGTATCCGACCAGAGCTTTATTTTTAATTTAATTAATAATCATATTGATTGTACCTCTCTACTGGCGCAAATCAATTTTCATGTACCAGAACGTGAACTGAGAACAAGAGCGGGTTTTCAAACACTTAAAGCGAAATCTACTTATGGATTAATTAATCCAACGAATCGCATTATCTCAAAATCATGCACTATTTATAATCGTATTGATTTTTTCATTGAATCATTGCAAAATTTTCAAATGTAACTAGTATTATATTGTTTGTTTCATTGTTTCTCCTTTTTGTGCATGTCCCTTCTTTCTCATTAGACGAGTAGTCTTGTATCTTTTCCTTTTTTTTTCTTTTCTTTGATATTGTAAACACTTATGTAAAAGGGCTTCAGTCCGTCTATAATAAATAATAATAAATATCTTATCGTATAACAATTTAAAAACGCGGCTATTAAATTGACAAAAGACGGAACGGTGGAGTAAAGGATTTTTCATTTAAAAAAAGCAAGAAAATGGTACCGCGCGGTCGTGTTATCTATAGAGTTGAAAGGGAATAACGTCAGATGATTGCATTGGCAGATAAAGATCGCGCGTGCATTAAAAAAAAAAAAAATATGGAAACATACAATACGGCGTTATCTGCTGCTTTCTGGTTAATTAAATTTGTATTTGTTTCGCTCTGGCGACAGGCCAGGATGATCCGGCTGTATCTGCTCGTCGATCCCCGACAAAACCGTAAGTACGGTCGAATGCGAGCTTCGCCCGCTCCGCGTCTCGTGGAAGATTTCCCGGGCAGAGGGAAAGAGGGAAATCCTTTAATCCCGGAGGAACGTTGTCCTTCCCATGGACCACTTTGTCAACTTACTGGTAGGCAAGTTTCGGTGAGCGTGCAGCCACACCTTTCGACGGTACCGGATATCTTCTTCGATATCGACAGCGCGGAACTTCCGCGAGCGATTAAATATTTACCGGCGCGGCGGATCAATCGACGCTCTTTTTGTTCGCGTCGCGACGCGGGTACTACCTTTGAAAGCGACGCTACGCGTCCGAGTCCCTCGAACCTCGATGTCTCAGCTAACAGGATTGAAATCCAAATGCCGGCTAAACTCGATAGGTGGGTTAAAATGAAATAAAATTTATAGCGACGGCTGCAAGTATTTGTTCATTTCGAAATTTCACGTTTAACACTGTCAAATGAATGACCAAATATTTATTGCAACGATAAATCGTCGTTGAAACAGACAGATTGAAAAATGTGTGCAACAGCAGAATCGCGTTCGTTTCAATTCAAGGGGATCATCTCGAAATGTTCGCATCGATGCAACGCATGGTATTAAAAAAGCTATTGTGGTCGTACCCTTTTGTTGCTGAAAACTTTCGCGGAACTATCCTCGAAAGTTTTAAACACTATGGAAACTCTTAAACTTGAGATCGCCTAAGAGCGCTCGCTCTTTTCCTATTAAAGGTTCAAGTACCTTTCATAAAAGTTTTCACGACAAGAAGGGACTAAATAATTTGCTTCTATGTTTTCCATTTTCCCGTTCTCATTGTTGTTCCCGTGAAATCACGGTTCCTGGGCGGCCGTGATTCTTCCAGGCGAGGATTCCTCGCCGCGAAAACGTATTTCCCGGAAGAATGGACGTCGAGTATCCCATGATGTTTACTGTTTCATTCGTCGGTATCAAGCAAAGTGTTCCATGTACTACATACTTCTGAAATACTTCTACGTTTCGCAACTGTGTTAGACGGAGCCCTTCAACGGAGCCGCATTTACCGAAACTATCCGGTGTTTAATCAAATCCGCGAGTATTTTCTCGAGCGTGCCACTACCGAGTGGACGCAAATAACAAAAGTAATTCGCGCGTGGATTTTGCATTTCTGACACTTCCCCGCGAATACAGGGTGTCCCGAAAATGTATTACCTTCGAAGGGAATTGATTCTTCAGGTAATTTCAAGTAGCCGCATTCTCATTGGTCTGGGTTTGTGGCAAGTTTCAAATTACCGCTTAATGAAAAACTATAAAAAAAATTCACGAACATTCCACCTGAAAGTATACACACCTGTGAATTTTTTCAGAATTTTTGGCCGCAATATTGATTTTTAAAACAGTTCCGTAAACTTCAAATTGTTCATGTCGAAGTTATCAGACGACCACGTTTGTGTTATTATAGTAATCGCATCTGATGATTATTAATTAAACAAATATTTTCAAGAAATTTTTATATCCACAAAACATCCAAGATACTTCTTAATCTCGTTCTTCTTTCATTCACGAAAACTTACTTCCGAAATCAAACTGACCTCTTGATTTAACCAAAGTTTCAATAATAAAGTAAAATTGATTTTTAAAAAGTTCTGTAAACTTCAAATTGTTCATGTCGAAGTTATCAGACGACCACGTTTGTGTTATTATAGTAATCGCATCTGATGATTATTAATTAAAAAAATATTTTCAAGAATATTTTAAATCCACAAAACATCCAAGATAATTCTTAATCTCGTTCTTCTTTCATTCACGAAAACTTACTTCCGAAATTAAACTGACCTTTTGATTTATCCAAATTTTAAATAACAACCTTATTCCGTGTTTCTGTTATGTTCGACGAAATTTTCCACGTCGAGAAGTGTTTCGGACTGTAAAAGTTTTCCGCGAGGTGGTCCCGTCGAAGCTGTTTCGAGATCAAGACGAAAGATCGACGGAAATAGAACGACGAAGAAAGGAAAGATAACCTTTTGTCTTTCGAAAGAGAGGACATGCCGGATGATGACTTGGGCGGCACCGAAAGTCTCGGTGAACATCGAAAGTTAATTACAGCTTACTATCTCAATCGTCGTGGAGCTTCACGAGCTTTTTCTTTCCCGCCTCGTATCGTTAAAGGTTTTATGTCCTCTTTCATTGTCGCCTTGCGGTGGAAAAATCCACGGCAAAACGGGAACGAAGCTCACTGTCCTCGTCCTTTCAACCCGAGACAAATTTAGTTCTTTATTGCGCGGATATAAAACAGCTGCGAAAGTGATGAGCGCGACGTCTTCAATGGAATCCCAAACGAATCAATTTTTCACGGGAAGAACGAGACAGCTTTGCTGGCTCCCGAACACACAAATTATGAAATTCGTCATCCCTATTATTACCACTAAAACATTTATAATTATTCCATCGAATTCATAAGTGATAGTTTGATCTGTAAAGCTGTACAATCGAATATTGGTAAATATTTTTTTACCCGTTAACTTTCTGATGTGTCACGAGGGAACATTTTTCATTTCCTTCCGTTAATGGCTGTCCTGATCAATTGCATGATAAAAAATGACGATAAATTCAAGAGGGGTAAAATAAATGTATAAAATTTTTATAAGTCGAACTTTGAATCCGCAATGCCTCTGATTCGATTACGAGGGTTTCAGTATAATACGCGAAGCAGCTAAGCGGTACGTTGGTATTAATGGTCGCAGAACGCTTAACGCCAGAATCCATGGGAGGTTTTCCGTGTTTAGATTTAATTCTCGCCCTGGCTGCAGGCCAAAAAATCGCGTCCAAAGCGGTCCAGCTCTAAAACGCAACATTCATTATACATACAAACACAGCCTCGTCTACACATTTTGCGTAAAAATCTTTGAATCGTCGTAGAATAAATTCCTCAGACTGTGTACGTTTATGGACATTTGTATTTTCATCATTCGATATACAAACCGCAACGGATACATATTTTATTCGCTGAGGATTAAATGAAATCAAATAAATGACCCATCGGAATCAAGTAAATTATTGAGTCACTTAAAAATTTCATACATTATTCAATTTATGTATATTGAAATATATCAAAATTAATCTAATGTTCGATTATAATCGATTCGATATGATTCAATATTGGTATGTTTCAGTTTATTTAAGAAACTGTTGTTTATTTGTTTGATGTATCATTCTATTTTTCTAACCCGTGATTCTCACTTGACGTGTGACATTTAAACCTAAAAGACGTGTTTCCTTTGTGCTGAGTAATTCGTTTGCTTATGTTAATAAAGTTCAGTTCAGTTAATTTCGTTTATTAAATTACATAATCTAATAATGTATTTCATCCGTTCGGATGAGTATTTCGGGTGTTGGTAGTTTGTTCGGTGTCGTTCGGAATCCTGAAAAAAATGGTAGTTTATCGATCACGGTCTTATGAAATAAAATAAAAGCGATATCTCCGAAGGATTTCGGTTGACGTCGGTAAATCTTTCAGCAGCGTTCGCACGAACAACAGCAACGACGGCGATCCCTTTATTTTGTGTAGCAAGAATTACAGGAGAACCGGTGGTCTTTTTTCAATATAGACCGTGGCCACGGATCCCCACGGCTTTTGTGTTCGAGGCTCCTTGGACGGTCGCCAGGCTGGAAATGAAATCTAAGCAGGGGGAACGGATTTTTGCCCGTCGGAATATTTCCGTGCGGTGCATTAACCGCTTACGTGTCCCCGTCGGCGGAGTTCGCCTGCGAGGACTTCCGTTTCCGGTAGGATCGGAAAACCGGCCAGTCCGTCGACGCTTGCGCCGGCATCGTTCCTCGAGAAATATGGAAAAGCTGTTGCTGGCCACGGTGTTTACGGTTACGAGATGCATCTACGTGACTGAACAAGCTTCTGCAATAACGCACGATGTATGTAGTACCCGGAACGAATTCTTGGCACTGCGTGGCTCGACTTCCTTGGGTTTTACTCCATCATTCCCTTCAAATTCTTGCCTGTCGCGCATATTCTGCGATATCGCAATTTAATTGATGCCACGTCTTGGTGTTACATTCCTCTGAATTTGTCTTAACCCTCACACGCTCTTGAAAATTAGCTGCATAACAGAGACTAGGATACCGATTCACCCACTTTTATTTTACACGTTAAATCAAGAAATTATGTTTCATTTATAGTGTCACATTTTAATGTAGACATGAAAGGATGAATAATTGTACAGTATGTGAAAATATTGTTTGGGTGAACCTGTCGAGTTGTCAAAGTGAATTTTCCTTTCTGTAGAAAGTGTCCATTAAAGAATTTATCCTCTCATTAATCTTTATACGTTGCTCAAAACTAGCTGCATAAAAGGGACTAGAATAACAATTCACCCACCTTTATTTTACACGTTAAATCAAGAAATTATGTTGCATTTATAGCGTCACATTTTATAGAAATACATCTCTCGAAGTAGATATAAAAGGATGGATAATTGTACAGTATGTAAAAATATTGTTTGGGTGAACCTGTCGAGTTGTCAAAGTGAATTTTCCTTTCTGTAGAAAATGTCCATTAAAGAATTTATCCTCTCATTAATCTTTATACGTTGCTCAAAACTAGCTGCCTAAAAGGGACTAGAATAATAATTCAACCACTTTTATTTTACATGTTAAATCATGAAATTATGTTGCATTTATAGCGTCACATTTTAGAGAAATACATCTCACGAAGTAGATATAAAAGGATGAATAATTGTACAGTATGTGAAAATATTGTTAGGGTGAACCTGTCGAGTTGTCAAAGTGAATTTTCTTTTCTGTAGAAAGTGTCCATTAAAGAATTTATCCTCTCATTAATCTTTATACGTTGCTCAAAACTAGCTGCCTAAAAGGGACTAGAATAATAATTCAACCACTTTTATTTTACATGTTAAATCATGAAATTATGTTGTATTTATAGCGTCACATTTTAAAGAAATACATCTCGAAGTAGATATAAAAGGATGAATAATTGTACAGTATGTAAAAATATTGTTTGGGTGAACCTGTCGAGTTGTGAAAGTGAATTTTCCTTTCTATAGAAAGTGTGATGGCCCATTAAAAAATTTATCGAATTTATCGAAGAATGTATTAGAGAAATACATCTCAGGAAGTAGACATAAAAGGATGAATAATTTTACGACATTGAACTATAAAAAACACACCGTTCATCTGCAAAAAAAGATACCACAATTTTATAATTATATTTGCCAAGATATTCTTAGTAAAAACATTTCATCGAAGAGCGGAAACTCTTTACGACGAAGCAAAGCTCAGCGAGTGAAGCTTCAAGGAACACACCCCGTATATTCGGAACGCGTGCACCAATAGTTCTGCTTCGGGCTCTTGTATAAATTCATCAGCGCATCCACCGTGTTCCAAGCAAGCAACTATCGCCAGCAGACACGACGATACAACTGCATTTCATTAATTTCCAATGCAACGCACCGTTCACCATCGTTGTATCATGTATCACGATTCACGAGCTCGTAATGTCGTTAGGGTAAGCTTCGCCAACCAATAATACCACTTAAAAATAAATGAATATTTCCGTGGATCGATGTTATTCGGAAATCAACGTACGCCGCGGAATTTCACAGCTGCCAGAATGTTCGTACCGATATGGTAAATATTGCAGTTTCATTTTAGTTCACTCGTTAGTAGACTGCGAATCTTTATGCTGGATAAAACGTGTTCGCGTTGATTACAGGAATATTGATGTCCTTAAATACGTTTAGCATGTCCGCTGTTTTAAGAACAAATTATTTTTTAACCCTCATACGTTCCCCAAAGTGAAAATTCACCCGTTTACCTTTTTCAGATATTGTGAAACGATTGATTTCGTTTTGTCTGTGTTGTAAAATGTATTTCTATGAAATGTCACATAATAATTGAAGCATAATTGGTAGATTTGAAATGTGAAGTGAAAAGGGGTGAAATATTATTCTAGGATCTCGTTCACATTGTGAAGCACGAAACATCACGCATGTAATAATATAACTTTACTTTATTATTACTTTTTGACTGTGTTGGAAAATGTATATCTCTGAAATATCACATAATAATTGAAGCATAATTGGTAGATTTGGAATGTGAAGTGAGAAGGGGTGAAATATTATTCTAGAATCCCATTCACATTGTGAAGCACGAAACATCACACATGTAATAATATAACTTTACTTTATTATTACTTTTTGACTGTGTTGCAAAATGTATATCTCTGAAATGTCACATAATAATTGAAGCATACTTGGTAGATTTGAACTGTAAAGTAAGAAGGGGTGAAATATTACTCTAGGATCTTTTATGCAGTATGTCTGAAGAGCGTGCGAGGGTTAAATATTACAAGGATTTTTTCGTAGTTGAAAATCTTACATTAATCCGTTATAACTGTTGTTTAAAAATCTTATATTTTCCTCACTAGCCCCTTGATGAATTATCCTTTTCTCGTTGGAACGGTCCTTTTTGGTAATAGCGCCGTTAGCGACGTCGAGGATAGCCAACGATACTACCGCGTGATTGGTCAGGTTCGTGCCACCGCGAAATCGCATTAACTTTGGGTTAATATCCACGGAAATCGCGGGTTCAGATCACCGGACAATTATCGTGGCTCAGGCTCCGGGATTTTCATCCTAGCTGCACGAAGCGCCTCGTAATTTCTCACCACGCATGAGCCGAACGCTCGGCATGTCCAGCCTATGATTTCCTCTCTCCATCGTGCCTCCTTCGTATGCGGCACACGTTGCCGTAACAGCTGAAAATCTCGAATTTTTGTTGCGAAGTAGATAGTTCTCTGTACCGTGACTTTCGTTTTGATTTTGAAGAGTAAAGTTTTCAATTTGAAGCGATAACTCGGGTTACGATGCGCTGCAGTCGGAATATACATTTCATCGGGTTAGGTAAATTTTTTCTCGGATGCTCTCGTATGTATTCGATTGTAATTTAAATCGTATTAAAAAGTATTGGACGAAGTTTTCTAACGTTATAGATAATACTAGAAGGTAGAGGTTTTTGACAGACAAAAGCAACTCAATCTAGCACGGTAATTTTAAACAATAGATCGTGAATAATTATGGGTTCAAGGTAGGGGCAGGGTATGGAGGGGGAGTGCAAGATAAAGGTAGACGTAAAAAATTTATTAATACTTGAGAGCTATGGCGATTGAGATAAACGATAGTAAAGAATACAGTGATCGTAAAGTATGATGCGCTTGCTGCAGAGGTAATGCATTATTGATTGCATACTTGCAATTTCCAGCACAAGGAAAACGTTGAAGCTTCACTTCCTGCGCGCTAGTATCCCCCGAGAAATCTTGCCAAATATGTGTTACCTAAACTGACGTAAGATATGCTACTGATTATTTCCGAACACATGCACGGAACACAGTCACCTCTGACTATAAAATCTTTATTTAAAATATTCTCCCCTCGTCCCTCGGCTTTCCCGAATCGAAAAAGAAAATTCAACGTTTCCATCGATATTTTTTAACTTATTCTTTCAACAGATTATTGTTTCAGCGTCTGCGGAACACAAAGAACCGAGAAACACAATAAAATTCGTGTCCATTGAAACTCTTCATAAAGAGATTTCGATTCAATGTCGAAGTTTCGATATGTTTCATAAAAGCTGGAAGTTGCGTAAACATCACGTTTTGTTTCGGTCATGTGCACATACACACAGCTGAGTTGAATTCGATGAATAAATTCACGGTATCGGTGACTCCTTTTTACGTGATTATTAAAATCAAATGTATCCAGTTCCAGAGAGTTCTTGTAAGTTCAGAGAGTTCAGAACAGAGAATTTGTTTTTGGTTACACAAGTATTAAAACATAATAACTTTCCTAGTTCTTTTGTCTCTAATATCATTAAAGAAAGAATTTTCCAAATTTATCATCAGTTTTTAGTCAACCAATTAAAACAGGAAGAAATTATAGCAACAGGTCCGATCAATTATAAAAATACAGTTTTGATCCCATTCATTGACATTCTTTCTTTTGATATTCAAAGAATATTTAGAAAAGTGGGTATACACACCATATTCAATATACCGTCATATTTGAAGAAATGGTTTCCTCCTATCAAAGATAAACTTCCCATGGCTAAAAGTTGTAATGTGGTGTATCAAATAGCTTGTAAAGGTTGTAATCTGACATATATTGGACAGACTTCTAGGCATTTGGACACATGCTTCACTGAACATAAACGAAACATTTTTCTTTCTCCTACACAACACACCGCTTTAACTACACATTCAATAGAACTTGATCATTGTTTAGATTTTGATAATGTTAAGATTATTGAAAAAGAATCTAATTTACAGCGTAGATTATTATTGGAAACTATTCATATGGTTAAACAACAAAGCGTTAATCTTAGATATGAAACACCTAAGTTTCATGACTATTACGCGGCATTACTGAACCAGTAATGTTTTTTTATGATATTTCCAATATAATTTAGATTCTGCCTATTACACAGTTTTTCACTCATCTTCTTCACAAATTATAAATTTGTTTTTTCTTTTCCCTTGTCTTACAAACACATTGATACGTTTAGTTTTGTATTAAAACATGGTAGACACCATGATAAAAATGGATATATTTTGTTTCTTTTTATATAATTAGTTATTTTTCTTTTATACTATATACAGTGTTGTTACAGTTAAAACTGTATGTCGAATATGTTTCAACAGCGTGGTTTCAAAATTGCCGCTCTGCATTTTACGTACCACTATTGATCGATACCGATCTACCAATCGCTGAGCATCATCTATATATATGCCAGAGCCTTGCCTTTGAAACAGCACGTGTTTCAGTTACATATCTGCCACCATGGTTTAAAGTTGGTTTTCGTGTAACTCTCAATATTTGTTTTAAATGTTTTGTCCACTTTTGATACAACATGTACGTGGACTATTTTTGTATTCTTTTTCCGTTACACGGTCTTCAAAAATATTGATTATATTTTAATTTTGTTATATATCATTTTCAGACGCAAAAGTGTCTCTTTGAAAAAGATCCACATCGGGATCGAAACGTTAGAAACATGATTTAATATTTGCACATTTCTTGTTTTTTTCTATAAATGATCGAACCTGGCGCCGATATCATTAAATTTATTATAGTTGTTGTAACGTCACTTTCAATAATTTGTATCTTGTAATGTCACTTATATCGAAAGCCAGCGATCTCGAATTTGCGGGAAGCAACGGCATAGCCACGCCAAAGATACCGAAATCGCGAATCCGAACTCGGCTGAACCGTGAACGCTAATTCACAAGCAAATTCCCACTGTCATTTCGCGCGACGCCGCCGGGCGGAAACTTCTTTCAAACAATTATCAAGGAAACATCGGGAAGTTCCCGGAGCGTAGGAAGCGTGAATTTCGCGAGAGAGAAATTGTCACCTTAAACTCAACGTCTCCCGTGGCGAGTCCACGCCAGGGACGTCGCGACGCCGCGGCGAACAGAATTTCACAGAACTGCAATATTATCGGGCGATCCTCGACGTTTCCAGGATCTGACGCACGGATTCGAGCACCCTCGACAGGAGGGAGCAATGTTGCCAGCGAAGACGCGCTATCGAAATTCTCCTCGAAGAACTACCCCCACCTCGCACGGCAACCGTGCCACCCCTAACTTCCTCCCACGACGGTTGCCGATTCAAACTTCTCAACTCCGATTTACTAAATAGCGAAACGTTGTCCTGACATCGACCGGATTAAATGACCCGCTTCCGCAATAATTTCTCGCCGGGTATCGGAAGCAATGGGCCGCGAACGATGCTCAAATCGCCGAGCGTTATATCAATCCATGGACCCTACGAATCTCGCACAAGCTTCTCGTTTTTTAAATTTACCCACGGAATTTCTCTTCTGGCTCAGTTTCAACAGACTTATCGCAAGGAAGACAGTTCATTCTCGATAAATGTTAAATTGTTTCTCGTTCGAAGTCGAAATTGCCCGACTAGAATTTCAGTTAGGCAGACTGTTAGGTCCGCATTAGGCTAGCCTAATTTCGCGTTAGGCCCTGATGAGACAGCCCCATTAGGCCCTAATACGGAATGTAACGCGGAATATCAACGACTGCCTAATTGGGAGAGCCGTATGAGGCCCGCATTGGGCAACCCGTGTTAGGGCCACATTAGGTTTTCGCAAAGACTTTTTGTTCAATATTCACAAATAAAAAACACACATTTTCTATGTAGAAAATAACTATTTATTGGCAGATCTCATAAATTTTAGGATTGAATTGAAAAAATTCAAAATTTAAAAAATAAAAAACAAAAACATCGACAGTGGGACTCGAACCTACTGTTTACCAGTATTCCTTGCTGCGCTCTCGGCCATTCCGGTTGTTGTTTATAGGTAAATGCCATCTCGTTATGACAGGAAAACAGATTTTCAAATGCAATTTTCTCGGAAAATCTTGAGAAGTGCGCGCTACTGCTTTGCTAAAGTACATATGGATACGTCATCTTCAAATACTGCAAGTTAGGAGCAGCACCTGTTAGAATTGCCCAACCTAGACATGCGCTCGGCCATCCCCATTTGGGCCATGTATGGCAACTGTTGGGAATACCTAACTTAGGCTTACACCATTCTTTTCGCATTAGGCCCATGTATGGCAACTATTAGGAATGCCTAACTTAGCCGTACACCATTCTTTCCGCATTAGGCCCATGTATGGCAACTGCTAGGAATGCCTAACTTAGGCTTACACCATTCTTTTCGCATTAGGCCCATGTATGGCAACTGTTAGGAATGCCTAACTTAGGCTTACACCATTCTTTTCGCATTGGGCCCATGTATGGTAACTGTTAGGAATGCCTAACTTAGCCGTACACCATTCTTTTCGCATTAGGCCCATGTATGGCAACTGTTAGGAATGCCTAACATAGGCGTACACCATTCTTTCCGCATTGGGCCCATGTATTGTAACTATTAGGAGTGCCTAACTTTGGCGTAAACCATTCTTACCGCATTAGGCCCACATTCGTCTTTAGGCATGCCTAATTGAAATTCTAGTCGGGTAAAATATTTGCATGTTCCTTGCCTTCCAAATCAAAGTCCCCACTTTTTAAGACTCCCGTTCTAATTTGAACGACCCACCCCTGCTTTTCCCGTCCCGCTTAGTGCCTATAGGATTACGTGTTAATGATATCACGATATTTTGTTTTTACGAAATTTATTTGAAGACTATTTTCACAATCGCGAACGACTCTTCTAAGACAACTGAACTAGAGTCATGGTCGTCCCGTCTTTTTATTCTAACTTCCTTTTTGGGGGAATGGGAAAATTTCTTCCAACTAACGCTGGTTTCCTCCAGACCTTACGCACGTGGGGTTCTTCCGGACGCGGGCGTCCGCTGCCCTTTCGTCGAAGGTCCTTCGGTCCTCCACGGTTTATGGTACCCGTATGCGCTATTGAGACTGACAAACGAAAGCTAAAATCCTGGCAGACTCCGAAACTAAACAGTCCTCTCAAAAATAGCTTTGTCTTGTCACGCGCACCATAAATCGTGTTCAGCTGTTTTTTTTTACGCTTACTTATTCTAAGTCGTTCGAGTTTCTTCGACTGGTCCCTACAGTGCCGAAGCACACGAAAACAAGATGAAACAATCGAACACACGCTAATTAACTAATATAAAATAATTAATGAGACGGGAGACAGAATTTCGACCGTCCGAAAAATAGAGGATTCTTTCGGACGCCTACCCAACGAATTGTTATTGTTTCCACAAAGACTATTGAATTTGTTTGCGAGCAACCGAAGTCGAACGCGTCACATATCGTTGCTCATGCTCACTGTTAATTAGAGAGGTAGCGTATATAATTTATAACTATCCGGGCGACAGTGCGTTCTAGAGGCGACTAGCACGGCCAGTATTTCATCGCGGCGAATTTCGGGCATAAATTCAACTAAATTCCTAGTCTACTACGCGATGTTATTAATTAAACTGGCGGAGCGCGGTGTTCGATGCATTTCGCTACTTCACGCTGCAAAGCAATCGGTCGAAGAACGCGATAACGATTGGTTACCGCTTAATTATAATTACGGAACGTCCACCGCGAGCTCGTGTAATCTGTCGTTGACACGATGCCCCCGTTACCGAACAACCGACGCGACACTCGATAGAATGTGCGATAAACGCTCCTTCGCCCTGTACAAGTACCAATGAATTTAATGATTGACTTGGTTGCTTTGATACAAAACATCGGTTCCGAGTTTCGCCGCGTTAAAGAGCACCCCGTGTCGCATGCCCAACAGAAACCGGCATTTTACCAGCACACGAATACGTGTGGAACAACACTGGTAGCAATTGTTTAACACGCGTACAGAGTAGAGTTTTATAAAGTAACATAATTATGGGTAGAAACATGCATTTAGCTGGAGGACGAAACAATACGACGAATAATCTTCACAGCAGAATGCTGCGCCATTAGCCGAGCACTAGATATTGCCAATTTATATAACGATAATAACTTTCTCATCTTTAGCGACTAGCAAAGTGCAATTAAATCACTACGGAAGCCAACTTTCAAATATAGCATCAATTACCAAATTATGGAAATTAAAACTAAACACTTCATATTTATATCAAATAACAAAAGCTAAAATTTTGTTAAGTTCATCTGGATACCAGCACGTGTAGGAATTACGAGCAATGAAAAAGTAGACTCACTTGCGAAAGAAGCGACCAAAGAAAGTCATTCGCCAGGTATCAAGGCTTCAATTGCTGACCTAACCAAAGACCTCAAAACTCAAGCAAGATTGTCCACTAACACCCTAATTAAAGAGCAAGGCCTAACTAAAGGTGCAAACTACGTTAGATTTTATCACAAGGACAAAGGTAAGCCATGGTATACTGGGCTTGGGCTGTCAAGAGATTTTTTAGTTTTTGTTAATAGATGTCGTGCCAACCACTACAACTTAAACGGATCATTAGCAAGGGTTCACTTTATAACCAACAGTGCTTGCCAATGCGGAGCAGAAGTCCAGCACCTAAATCATGTTATATGTCAATGCCCAGATTATGAAAATGAACGTAGCACACTAGAAACAAAGCTTCTCAAAGGCAAATACTGTTTCCCCCTTTGCATTAATTCTTTCTTATGTAAACCTGATATAGAAGGGCTGAAAATAATTTATAACTTTCTCAAACAATGTTCTGTAAAAATTTGAAAACGAAACACAATGTAACACCGACTAAATGTAAGCCAACGTGTAATATTACTGTACTTGCTATATAAACCATTTGGTTCAAAGCAATATTAATAAATAAATACGACGAATCAAAGCACTTCGAACGTTCCCGTTCACTAAATTCAAACGAAACTTCACCCCGTTCAGCTTGACGGCGGTCTTCTGAAGATTTCTCGCACCTGTGAGCACTTTCAGCGTCGCTCTGTGTGTTTAATCCGGCCGTGAGCAGCCGTGGAAATTGACGACAAGCGGGGGCAAGTTACGCTCGCGGGGGGTTGAAAATAAAAATAGGGTGGTTCGCGCGCACGGCTCGAACAGCGCCGGCAGTAAATTAATTTGCGCTAACGGAGTGGGACAGTCGAAAGAACCAGGTGAACTGTACCCGCGTGTTATGTGATACAGTAATTTCGATGGCTGCACGGCGGGCATATGTGTGCGCGCTGTGTGAACAGGTGAGCAAACGTATGGTAACGTCGACGGGAAAACCGGAAACGGTGTTCCAGCTGCAGCTGCACCTCAAGCCGTCAAGCGAACAATAAGAAAATCCCGAGAATTCCGTCTCTAATGTGTAATCGCGAACAATCCCACTTCCGGGAAGTGTACACGTCACGGTTTTTAATAATACTGATTACCAGACTTCTTAGAGTGCCAAGATCTTTATGCAAATCAAAATTTCGATCCTGAATTCGAACAAACTCGAGCGAAATAGAAATTCCTTCCCTATTATGTTTAGTAGATTGATATTAATATTATAGTGTGTTTAAATTTTCTTCCCTTATATTTTTGCTATTTTCGATTAGAATTCTATTCAGTTTTGTCGTAAATGCATAAGACATGTACACGTCACGTAATATGATATTTTCTATATCATTATAAAATTTTTGGGAACGAATAATTGAACACTCAGTAATCTCTATTTCAGTGATTAACGGTTCTACACTTAATAGTAACCGAATTTTATGTTTCCGCAGTTGACTAATTGACTTCGTGCACTGCAAATTACAAACTGGACTGTCGAATAATATAATTGAGACTTTAAATTTCGTCATTACGTTTGGATCATTAGCAATTCCTACACGAATCAGTGATGCATGTAAATTGACATGGTCTGTTTTACAGCGATTAATTGCAATAGACTAGCGGAAAAGACCTTTATGGACGTGCTATGCCTTTGATTTCTCGAATTCGTTCATTATTGATGCGATTGCGAAACGTTCTATAATACTACATGAAATTATCATACGGTTATATTTGAAATAATTATATTAACACATGGTAGTCGGGTCAAATGTTATGACGAGTTTGGCAGAATTTTTTAAAGATTCATCTTTTTCATTGGACTATGTTTCGCTTCGTATTTATAATATTTTTTTAAATAATTCTGATAGACACGTTCCATTAACACGGATAGATATTTATCGAATAATTTTTAATCGTCTGTATAATTTCAACAATTCAAAAATAAGGAATGCGAAACCGTTCATTTGGACGGTCGTGGCACGGTTAGTGTTGGGTGTAAACTCCAACAAATTCTACTTTTGGGAATAGAATGTATTTCAGAGTAACCGGCAGTAGCAGATCGTGCAATTTCAATTTCAGTATTGGTTACGAACACGAATGTGATTGCGGCGGACCTTGAGGTGGCTCTCATGCTAGAAATAATATACGCTGGCGGTCGAAAGTTTAGAATCGCTTTGCGAATTGATGGTGGCCAACAAATTTACTGTGAGGGGTATAACTGAATCAACAATCGGATGTTTCCCAGAAATTATCATTCGATTTGTGTAAACACATATAATCTCAGCAGTGTTCTCGAAGGCTTTCATACACTTCAAATGTGTACGTAACATATTCAAGTAGTACAGGTCAAATGAAATTATAAAACTACAGTTCAGTAAGTGTTTTCTATTTTACTTACCATGAACAACGATTTAGAAGAATAAATATATGAGTACACTCTTACTATTTCTAAAAACGTGATAATTATGTTTCTTTAATCATATACTGTTTTATATATTCTGTACTCCTTAATTGTACTTATTAATGTTTATTAAAACTTCAATATACATAACTGCGAGATTAATACAGTTCACAATCTCCCCTACAGATATGATAAAACAAGTCTTGAAATAAATCGTTTTAATGTACGTCTCAGAGAAAACATTCTACTCGATGTCTGATCAAACATTGACCAATACTACTCGCATAGAAAGGAGACTAACTTTTCTCGCAGTAAATGAAATTGTAATTTTATAAATAAATAAATTCAGTTCACAATCTTCCCTACTGATGTGATAAAACAAGTCTTGAAATAAATCGTTTTAATATACGTCTCACAGAAAACATTCTGCTCGACGTCTGATCAAATATGTACCTATACTACTCGCATGGTGTGGAGACTAACTTTTCTACATAGAAATGTAGATTCGCAGAACTATATTCTTATCAGGTGTAATCTACTATCTACTGTCGTCGATAAAACGAACTTCTGCGAGGCAACACCAAAAAACACCGTAGATATTTAGACACCGGGAAGTAGAGGAACGTTATTTTCGATAAGGGCTGACAATTAGGACACGAATGCGAGAACCGGAAGTTCTTTTGTTCGGAAACGAGAACGCATTTGCCGAGAACGGCGGCGCACGTACACGCATTACATTTCGGCTAATTCACGCCCAGTTAACGTAACGATAGCTAGCAGGCTAAACGCATCTCGAAGCGACGTGATTATTCAACGCGCACTCCCCGGCAAGCAATTTTGAAACTTGCGACAACTCGCAGCTTGAAAGACAGCGGAGCCGCGTATGCACATTTCTCAGACCCGCTTTCATTCCCAGATTCGGAGCTACCTTCCGCCGAAAGTTACCATCTTCGGTCGCCTGATTCATGATATTTACGTCGGCAACGTAATCGCGTCATTCTTTGCCCACTGCGTTCTAATAGTCGAGCCTGAACTTTGTTGTCGACAGACACGCGCTGTGTTAAGGAACTAGAATGACCTGTCCAATGAACGAATAACTAAACGAGGCTCGAGTATTGATGGTAGCTCGATAATTAAACTTTCACCATCTTGTCTGCACGCCTTCCTAAGATGGTATTTCCGTTTACGCGGCGCCGCACAGTGGTCCAAAAGCCCGATTTAGGAGTGCAAAAGTCTAAACGCTTCTAATAATCGATAATTTTGTGTTACATGTATTCTATACACATTAAGTAACTATAAAGAAGGCTAATAGAGTTCCGGAAGTTTATTAAAATATTTTTTTTCTTAAAATAGAGCAGAGGAAGGAAGCAACGTATTTCAATTTATCATGCCAGTTTTAATTTACAATGACAGAAAAGAGAAGCTTGTACCGAATTTTTTATTTTTAATAATATAAAATGCCTACGCCATGTTTGGTTTTTCGACTTTTGCACTCCTAAATCGGTCTTTTGGACCACTGTGCGCCGTTATGGATTATTTGAGAATAAAATGTGTTGCTACCTGAAGATGCGGAGAGCCCACTCGTCAGCATTAATCACACCTCGCGAGAAACTCTTAAAGACTTCAGGAGTCGCTGGATACTTTATGCAGACGACTACGAAACCCGTCTTTTCTTTACTGCACTTCGCACAAAGGACAACCATATTGCTGCCAGCGAACATGATTATACAAAAGGGCTCGGAACATGAAAACGAGCAACTTAGAAATGAAGTTAACTTTACGCGTGGAAAGTTGTAGTAATGGAATCCGGCTACATTTTCCATTCACACTGGGCGCGCGCGCCCGGCGCGGTATTCTTATTTCTTTAGAAATTTGTTCCCGTGAAATTTTGTTCATTTGACGCCTTTGCCGGCTCGGCGAACTCGCAATAATTTCTTAGCATATGCGCCGCCGCGTCCGGAAGCCATTTGATCCTACCGGACAGAAGCACGTGACCCATCGCGTTATTATGCGTTTGTTATGTTAATCACTGGCCTGACAGCTAGATGAAACTACGCAACGCAACTGTTATGCTAACTCCGAGGCTGAGAATGCTCGCAACGCGGCCGCGAACGGGAATCTCTGCCGCGCGTCGTACAGTAACTGTAATCACAGCCACTGTCCTAGCCGAAAGATTAAAAACGAGGCAATAACGGCCAGATAATTTCCCTCTGAATGACCCTGAAAATGGTCTCCGTTATTTCACCGTGTTCCTCGCGAAACATTTCGGAGTATTAAACGATTACGTCTTCTACGTCATTGCCCTACTTCCGAGTACAGTAGCTCGCAAAAGAAAAACTTTCGAATTAGAGTTTATGAAGAATTTTACTGACACGTTCACAACGCACTTGATAGAATTTGTTTATTAAATGCAGTAGTCATTCTTTTTTATTTAACAACCTTGGCAAACTCGTTATGTATGCGTACTCACCGTGAGAGAATACTAAACGAGGAAAGAAAGTCTTGAGAAGATTACGTGACGACAAGAGAACATCATTTCTTTAGATTTAAATTATGCTCTCCTTTGTGCACTGCTTATCGCAGTGGACGAAAAGCTTATTATTCTTAATAGCTTTTTAGTTTCGTGGCTTACGAATCTAATTTCGGAGGTCCGTTGACAATTATTAATCGAGAACGTTCTGAAATAATTATTTTTTATTATAATTCAGTAAAATTTTCGAGTTTAATATTGAGTTCATACACTGTTGAATTTGTCTCGACATTAACAACAATAAACGATAAATTCTTCTCGATCGAAATTAAGACATATAATAAATTTGATGATATTAACAACAATCATGTGATGTCAAAAACATATGATGGTGCCATTTAAAAGACCTAGAAAGCACTTTTTGAGATTCAGGAATATGATAGTAATAAATAAAATGTCTTATAATTGCATTAACAGCTACACTCTGTACGTTATAGAGAAATCGCAGGAAAGGGACGCATTTTGAAATAGTACTAGCAATTAGTCGCATAGAACCCGAGACAGCTGTCTCATTCACTGCTCAACACTATTTTAATTCGAATAGTGAACGCCTTGGCGATTTTCACAGCGTTGAATTTAATTTCGTTTATCCACAAAAGCGTGGAAACAGTTTTCTAATATGTCCACGGCGTCTGCCATGTGGAAATTCAGCTTCACTTTAATCGTTTTGTGTCCAAAGTGGAGGAAAGATAACCGTAAGCATTTAATATACCGCGAGTTACCTCAAGGCAGGAAATAAATAACTCCGTTTCATCCGCTCGTATTTTCACGTCCGCGAAGGAAATCTCCCCCTGAAAATATTCCCTCATATTTACATTCGGTGTTAGATTCTTTACAATCCCGATTTCATGCTCGAACATCTGCAGTAGATTCAACCAGTTTGTACGGACACGCGGAAACAAGGTTTCGACAATTCTTAAACTCGTGAAATGTAAATCTGGCACCACAAGAAATATTCCTATGTAATGCGAAGACCTGATGTCAAGAAACACGAAGAAATTCCTAACCAAACACATGTTTCATTTAAATTATCTGGAAAAGTATTAAACAAGTAAAGAGTATACAGTTTCAAATATTATTTTCAGACAATAAAATTTTACCATTGAATTATATAATTATTACAAAAAGTATGTATTTATTACGATAACGATCAGTAGGTAGGAATAATATTTTAATGAATTTTATGGTTCAAAAGAATCGTGCGAAAGGGTAACAGACCATAACCTTTAAAAATACTAAAAATTCACGGAATATTTCAAACTTCGTTGCTTGCAAATGAACAAAATATTTAAGATTGTGGCACACAGCGAAGGTACACGTTCTCTCTGCAATGTAGAGGACGAATATCTTTAAATTTCACTATTTACGGAATTTCGTAGGAAATTCAGGTCACTTCAAAGTTATTCAAACATTTATGCAGAATGCCGAGTGATCCCGACACCTGTCCGCTAACCGAAGAAAATTATTTCCGACAACAATGGATTCACGATAGGGAAGACAAATTCGTTCAGAGAATAATCTTCGTTTTCAACTGAATATGATATTCATAAATTTTTTCGAATCGTAAATTCGCGGAACCATTCGGATCCCTAATTCACGGATGATTTCACATCAATTTACATTTGATATAGCGGTTAAACCGACCTTGAGGATTTATTATATACGCGTGCACCACGGTAAAACCATTTAATTTCGCCGACTGACCATTACCGTTCGTACCACTTGTGCTAATATTTATTGATATTGTCAAATGTAATTAATGCTTCTAAATTGACAGAAGCGTATAAAGTGCATTTACTATCGATACGTGTACAGGGTGTTTCGTTTAACCTGGATTCGATCATATCTTTATTATCCTTGGAAGCACAAAATTATTTTAAGTTTTTAAGTTTATCGACATGTTCTTGCAGATTAACATATGTTTTTTTTATAACCCAATAACTGGTACACAACACTAAGATCTCGAAACTTGTTTGGTTTGTCGTGCTGTAATCTCCATGTAAACGATGCACAGTACGATACTTTGATAGGAATTTGGGACAAAAATAAAAAAAATTCGTTTAGCGTAACAATAATTTACATTTTTCTGTTCGGAATTGTTTTAAATGCACTAATCGAAGATTTGGAATACTATTTTAGAATTATCCATTTTTTACATTACTTAGATTTGAAAGGAACAATAAGAGGCATGTTTTCTGTATAATGTAAAACTGATAAATAGATAAATAAGTAGAAAACAGATAAATAAATATCGATAAACAAACAAGTATTCATAGCCAAGTAGAAGAATAAGATTCGCCGAAGGTTAATGTTGAATAACTTTGGGTGTAGCAGTTTGTAGCAGGAAAAACTTGTAGGAAATTGAAATATAATGTCTATTAATTACGAAAAACCAAAAACTACAGGATGTTTTGAACCCTTCTTGAAATATCTCTATTTAAAGGAGAAAAAGTTGAGAAACATTATTTCAACTGTATTATTTACTAGTATACTTCATGTAAGAGACTTACAAATTTTGAAATTTCAGTCACATTAGCTGTACTTAAAGCTACCATATCCCATAGGACATATTTCATAAAATTCTTTTTTCTGATACCATGATAGTAAGTGACGCTTTGAATCAATAAGTTGCTTATAATATAGGATTTTCTTGAGAAACAAAAACGCTTGTAACTAATCCCCTACTGAATTATTTGAATTTTCTATTGATAAATATGATAATTTAGATGTTAAAACATAGTTTCAACATAGAGTCCACTTACTAGAGCAGGTTTCCAATTGCCATTGGACATAGGTTGCTTAATAGCTGAACCCAATATTAGTGCTTGTATATATATGATTATATATATACTAATACATGTAACCTACGTGCCTAAGGATTTTTGATTTTTATATTGTAACTAATATTTTTGTTATACCATACAATATACTCTGTACTAATACTCTGTTATGTAATACTCTGTACCTTGCATTATGTTGTAATAAATCTCATATGAGATTTCCAAATTAAAAAAAAAAAAAACAGAGTCCAGTGGATATTAGACAATGAATTTAAAAAATATTGTCCACAGGGTACCGCACTGTGCGACGCCCTAAAATTAGAAAACAATGATCAGAATATAAATGATTAAGTAAAAATTTCGTAAAAGCTTTCATTCAGAGGAGATTTACGCGAGAACCGCGAACGCGCATAAGTGTCCGGATGCTCATGGTCGTGGGTGTAGAGCTGTTCTCGGTGTACATCGAAACTTAGCGATGAGTTATCGATACGTTATCGATAATCGTTAGGAGGATTGCTGGTCTAGTCCAGACGCGTCGCGTTCCTCGGAATTTCGGTAACTTCCGGTAACAAAAAAGAACTCCGTTGGAAGAAAGATGGGCCTCGCGGCCAAACGGCGGAAGAGGGTTGGAGGGCGAGAGAGAGAGAGTGAGAGAGAGAGAGAGAGAGAGCAAGAGAGCGATAAAGAGGAAGACGGTGGGGGGACGAGGGGGTTAGCAAAAGGGAGGGAAACACAGGGGTAGTTATACGCGCGCAGGAGCGTAACGCAAGCGCGCTGGGCCACAGCCCCGTCGCCGAGGGTGGCACCCGCCGATCGAGGCCTGCCACCCGAAAGATGCTCAGTCCTCTCTCGCTCTCCTTCGGAGGGAACCGGAAGTGACCTGTCGTTTGTCCGTACTGGCGGGAAAGTTGATGTCCTCGCACGTTCAATCGGATCGGTCGTCCGACACGCGTTCATACGCGACACGAGCACGGTGTGTGACGGTTCTCTTTATCATCCGTTTGTTCGATCCGTTTCATCGTCTATCTTGATATTCGTCTGACATGTGATATCCTTCGGCGACTATATTGTGGTGCACCTTGCAATCAGTGGTGTTCTGTGAGTGTTCGCGGATTGGTTCGCCGTGACGGCATCATCGTGGACCGACCAACGTCTATTTGGTAGTGCACAGTGCCCTCTCGAATCGCTCTGACGGATTTCCCTTCGGAGAGGAAGGCCGACGACAACGGCTCCAACGAGCAGTCTTGGCCCCGGCTGAGATTCGAGAATTAATTACGCGCCGGCACGTTCTAATTCGCCGAGTGCCACGGTAAATCGAGGAGCAGTCTCCCCCGCACACGGCAGAGGCATTCTTCAGGAGGTTCTGCGAATCCCTTTTTTGTTTTCGTCGAGTAAACAGACCGATTTTGTGAAATTCAATAATTCTCTATCGGGCTCTCGTCATTTTCCCGGGACGAACGCCTCTCGGAAATTGGAAAAATGTATAGCCGATCAGCAGCGAATTGAAAAGTTACCGTTTACGCGTCTTCGCGAGAGAGAGAGAGAGAGAGAAAGCAAGTACGAGTGAGATCGATGATAGCAGTTATAGGGGACCGTGGCGACACTGTTCTCGTTTATCTTTCGATTTATTCGACTGTGGATATCGTGTTTTAGTGACAGCCGACTGTGATCACTTTCCCAGCAAGTTGAACCCCCTCCATTGCTCTTCTCCGCGATCCGTGTCCCATAAAGTGTTGTAATTACCGGCGGAGTAAATTAGTAAGTTGTGGTATTTGAACCACGCACTGGGTTAATTAACTGAGTGGCAGGGTTCGGCGAAGTCGGGGCAAAAATTTTCGCTGGTCCGCGGGAGCGCAATCTCTCTACGCCGCGCGTGAAATTCCTGGAACAAACTTCAGGAACAGTTTTATTGCGACGGATGCAACCGGCGCCGTAATTTTTTCAATGAATTCCGAATGCCATTCGCGGAGCTCGACCTGTCAGCCGGGGGACTCTCCTCCGACGATCTCGCCCCGCAGAAAATCGAACAAGTACGGTAAAATATTTATCGGACCGCCGATTAGCGAAATTACCTACCTGCGTACGTAGTGCGTGCCGCATCCAATTACTTCTATACCGCGCATACGTGAACAGCGGAATAACCTTGCAATTTTTTCGTATTTTTGTGGGATACGCGGAACGATATTGTTGTTCATACGGTGTCGTGTTATTGGATAAAACGAAATAAGAGATTAGCACAACGTTTTATAGTGTGCCGTAAAAGTGGCACAAAATTATTTGTGCTAGTAGACTATTGGTAAATCGAGTGATAGCAATGTTTCATATATTTGTGGGATTCGCGGAACGATATTGTTGTTCATACGGTACGGTATTGTTGGATAAAAGGAAATAAGAGATTACCACAACGTTTTATAGTGTGCCGTCAAAGTGGCACAAAATTATTTGTGCTAGTGAACTATTGGTAAATCGAGTGATAGCAATGTTTCATATATTTGTGGGATTCGCGGAACGATATTGTTTTTCATACATTGTGGCGTTGGTGGATAAAAGAAAGTCCAAGTTAGTGGCATACAAAATAATTGCACTATACCAAATGGAAGCTTAAAAATCTTGTTTTACATTTAAAGTTGTAGCAATTCTATGATTTTTAGTTTGAAAAAAAGCAGCAACGTGTGTTGGTTGTGTTGGACAATTAGCAAAATCGAGCTTTTAATAAAAGTACGTAATATCGTGGCAGCTGTTAACGGTGCATTGCGGGTGTAGATAGGAAGAAATGTGGACACAGACGTATTAGAATTTCCGTGATCGGTTTTGTCGCAAACGAAGCTTTCTATGAAACAAAATATATTCCGCAATTTCGATTTATTTCTGCATGAGGAAACGGATGAATATGTACAACCGCTGCTGCGACTGCACCGCGTACAAAGGCCGCAGCGAAAATTGCAGTAAAACGGGAACAGGATTGATGTTACATTGGAAATAAATGCTGGGGCTGAAATAAATTTTCCTTTTACGAAAGCTTATCTGTAAAATGGCTGGTTTCGAAAATTTAATTCGGGGATGTACAATTTCGCCAGACGCGACTGCTCGTTCACCGAGCTTTCTACGAGCGTCGCCTCGAAAAATGCAGCTATTGCAGTAAAACCTTAGCGTAAATATTTCCATACGGCGTCGATATCGACAGGGTGTATAGGAATTATACGTCGCGACTGTTAGAGAGAGATTCTTCTGGCTTGGTATACGGTGAAAATTGATGTAAGGTGCGGACAAAATTAACTGTGACCTTACTGTCAAAGTCAAACCTTTATCATCTGAATTATTCTCGGAAAAAATAATCCTTATCGCTGGATTTAATAAGCGGAGTATGAAGTTGGTAAGAAGATTAAGTCGAATCAATATTCCGTTGATTTCTCGCTAAAGCTAACCCTCGGTCTCGATCAGGGGTTGCTCGTTTTTTTGCGCGGCACCATCGCATCGTTTCCGTTCTTAGTTCGAGAACTCGATAAACTTTCGCCGATTTAGTTTCGCAACGGGTGGGGGGCTCATAGTAGTTCTTATCGTTCTCGAGGTTTTTTTGTTCCGTTGTTTCCTCCGCCAAGGGAATTGCGGTTTTTACGATATTTATTATGAGGATTGCTCTCGGTGGTCCAACGAACCTCTTGAAATTTCTAATGAAGTTCTTAACAAACCGTCCGGAATAATTAATCCAGGATTTAATAGCTGTTCTTTGAAGTATTCAATTGTAGTAAGACAACGGATATGCCGAATGGGTTCCGGTAAATTGTACTGCGAAGTTGTTTACTACGAAGGGATTGGCGGTCTACAGCGTTCCCGGATTATAAATCATTCCTGACTACGAACGGTGAATTGTGTAATCAAAATCGGATTTTACGGTGATTTGTTCCGGAACGTTTAAAGACGAAGTCGAAGCGAATAAAGTCGGTTACATTCGCTACGCCTTCCAACACGTACCAAATAGTTTACAAGTAATTCCGGGGTGGCACTCTCAGCTGAATTCCGTTGCACTTGAAAGTGGTGTATCGCGCGTTTCGAAGAGAATGATTTTGTCGTTCTTGTTAGAACCGTCGTGCGAATAAAATCTGCTGGCGGTTCTGGTCTCATTCTCACGAGTGTATCGTGCTTTTCCGCAAGAGCTATTCATCGGGCATTTTCCAGGCGGCTCGGAACAGCAGAGACCGTCGCGGATGCGACAGAAGGGGAAAATAATTAACCCGAAATAATAAAGTGCACAATATAATGAAGAAATAATAGGACGAGAGCGTCGGTGCACGGTTCAGTCGAACGAATTGCTCCAGATATTATTTTTAATACCGCGCCTCCTTTATTCATTGAAAGCACTGTTCTTCATCAGAGATTCCCGAGCATTGAGGTCTCGTTTGTCCTCCACCTTTTACGCCCAGGCTTTAACGATACTTGTAACCCTCGAGAGAAAAATAATATTCCATTCATCCTTGTACCCTGCCCCACTCACTTTTCATAAGCGACGTGATTTTGTTAAAGAAACTTCATTGATATTCAAATGGGGATCCCGCGATTTTCAACCCTGGAGAGGTCTTTGACTTCCACCCCGGAGACCTGGGTGAGTCTGTGTTCGACGTCGGACGCGTTTCGAGGGGCGTTTAAGATGTTCGAGATCGTATTCAATATTTTCAACTCTTTGCACTTGACGCCGTTTCAATACTAACAACTCTGGGAACGTGATACAATAGGGTGGGCTCTTGCTTACTCTTCTGAAAAATTTCGCCGAAGTTTCTTTCACCTCCCGGAGTTGTTCGAAATGGTCAGACCGTCTATCGAGAGGATACGAAGAAACTGTTTCCCCCAAGGCAATATTAACAAAGAAAAAAAAAATTTTTTAACTTCCCGATTTATAGGGAAGTTATTGTAATTACCCCGAAAATCGATTTTTTTAGCAGATCTTCACGTTTCATGGTCATTGGAGTCATTTTAGACTATTTTTATCAAAATGTTTGTATGTGTGTGTGCGTATGTCTGTTTCTATGGTGTCAAACTTTCGTTAACGTTTTCTGAAAAAGTAACAACCCGATCATAATAATGAATGGAAAATTTCCGTGCTCCCGTATAAATTGCATTGTTGAATGAACTTCTTTCGAAAAAAAAAAACTAAAAAACTACTGGACCAAAGTGGATCAAAATCTAATCAGCTCTAAGTTACTGCGGGGCACATCGATTGCATCATTCATCATTCTGACCGCATTGTTACTTTTTCAGAAAAATTCATTTTTAAGAAAAAAAGTCATTACAGTAACTTCCCTATGAATCGGGAAGTTAATAAATATTCCGCCAAAGTCTGGTAAAAAAGAATGTCATCTTGCATAAAAAAAATCCGCAGTCCTCTTGTCACTGATCGAAGCGAAATGAACGACACCTGGCACGTAACACGTTAAAGGAAATTTCACAGATCGAACAAAAATAAAGTAGACAAAAATGTCTGGGATGACAGCGTATTCAACGTTGCGTTATCTCTCTCTTTCTCTCTCTCTCTCTCGTTTCGTCACGCTCGTACGAATCAGCGATTCTATTAACCGTCCCCGCGTCCGTCGCGTCGGTCGACGTTAACGAAAGTGACGATATCGGAGATCGTTCTGGCAGATAACAACGATAACGGTGATAATAAACGAGGGAGACAGAGGGAATAGAACTGTGAGAGAGAAAGAGAGATAGACGAAAGAGCAGAGGCGAGACTGGCGTCGACTTAATACTCGAGCGAGGACCTACGGGGGCAAAGAGTTGGTCCTGCTTGAAATGCAGCCTGCGCCCATCGCAGAACGAACCCCCGTCCGCCCCTATGTTTCATTTAGTCACACCCCTTTCCGTCTCCTCAACCCCTCGCCACCCCGTGGCCCACTCGTGCCCCAAACTCTGCCCACCCTGCTTTCCAGCGTCGTGCTCCGCCAGCAGGAAACGTAGCGTGCAGTTTGAACGGTGAGCTGCATTTCTTGTCTCGAGTCTTGTTTATCTCCTTCGTCCTATTCGCGCGATCCGTGATTCCACGCTCGAGCTCTTGTCCTACGTGAATAATGCTCGTCATTTTTTCTCTTCAACCCCTCGCTCGTCATCTGTTTCATAGTATTTTCTTTCCCCATCGCTGCGAATTCTTCGAATCCTTCAACGCTTTCGCGCAAGCCGAACAAACTGTGACAAAAATATTGCGTATGTTTCGCATTCTTTTAAATGTTTGCTTCAACTGCTAAAATACATTTTACAAATGTAATTACTAGTTTGGTAGTAGCAGCGGTACAGTATATCAGACCATTAAAATCAGTGTGCATTGTTCGCATTAACTTAAAATAGATTAAGTATTGCATCGAGAGGTAATTCAGAAATAGATGACAAGTAAATCGCGCGGGAACAAAGCCGTGCTAATTAATAATAATGACCTTATATAAACGTGTACAAATAAATTATTAACAAGCAATTTAGTGTTACTGGAAAATTATTACAGAGAGCGTATCATTTATTCTGTTTGACAACATCTGATTAGCAAATTACATCACAGTTCAACTTCATTGAATATACAAGAGAATAACCTTTTCTTTGGTCGCAAATTGAACGTTGCAATTAAATTGTTCAACGTTAGTCGAAGCGCCTTTGATATAAATTGGAAATTTTAGGCAATTTTCAAATGGCTCTGCTGGAAAATTTTACTTTCATCACTGACGTCACTTTTCTTGTGAACGAACGATATCGGCAATTAACCCTTATACTTTCCTCAGGGTGAACATTTTTTTCATACTATTTTTACATACTAGAAAATGATTCGTTGCTCTTTAACTGTGTTACGTATTTCTCGAAAATGTGACGTGACAAATGAAGCAAAGTTTATTAGTTTAAAGAGTGAAGCTAAAATGGGTGAGGAAGTATCATAGAACTTTTTCATGCAACATTAAATGTATCATTGAAATAAAGAATAGAACATTGACTTGACAAGGTGTTTACAAAGTCAGTTACAGTTCGGCCGTATCGTTTGGAGGTACAAACGAATCCATAAAGCATTAAATAGTTTCCGAGTTACTTGGTTCTTCTTGTTTCGCGCAAAGTTTCTAATTATTATCGAGCTTCAGTCGTAGCAGATAGTTATCTTCGCACGATTTCTCTGTTCGTGCATTAGTTTCATTGGCAAAATAAAGGAAGGCCACGTTTTGTCGCCAAGAGGGTCCGATACCGTCTTCTCTTTTGTGCAGTTTAATGGCAGAAATAAAACTCGATTGTGGAGTTTAACGAGCGCCAGCTGTTTCGTATAAAGACCGTGTACCTTCCGTCGAAGATTTTTCTCGCGTCTAAATTCAAGCTTGCACACAAAACGTTCTCGGGATCGTTGGCCCGAGCTTAACTGCTCGTGAATCCAGCAGAAACAAATATTGGTCTCACGGACGCGTGATTTGTTTCGTACGACCTAACCGAATCCTCATAACCCCACATTAAACGGTATCATTTACCACTGTCTTCATGTTGGTTTTCTTGTTGTTCTTTATTATGATAAAATTCGTTGTCAAACATTTGGTAACTACCAGTGTTCCTTCTCGAGGATCTCTCGAGAACTTTAAATCTAATTAAAGCTTGTCTTCTTATATTTCATTTCCTAAAGAATTTTAAAGTACGAATTTAATTTGATTTAATATTCTCTATGTATGTATGAATATGTATTTACTGTAATTTACATTTGCACAGCAGATATAGATCTCAGTTGAGATCTGAAATGCTTAATTACAAAAAAACTTTAAATCTAGGAAAATTCTTATGAATCTCATTTATTTTATAACATATTTTCGGAATCGAATTTTTAATTAACTCAAATTGCATATTACTAATAAATCGCGTACATATAAGCATATCTACAAACAGCATATCGATGCCTACGTATATGCATGTTTGCAATGTGATAATTTATAATAATTGTTGGGAATGCGTGTCGGTGGGAGATAACGCATGATATTCTGCAGAAATATGTAGAGGAAGAACAGAATATAAAATTAAAACTAATTTTGGATTGTAAAACCAGGTGTAACAGAGGAAAGGGGGTGGCCAGTTGAGTTCGGTAGAGATCCTGACCCCCCCCCCTTACATTAGCTTAGGTGGAAGTGCGGTTTTAGTGGGTAGGGTGGCTGAAGGGTCCTCTGGACAGCCCCACATAACCCCGGCCCCCAAGGGGCCGCAATTAAAAAAAAGGGTGGAGCACAGGAATCTATAAGAATTACAATAGAAAATCTTAGTAGAGAAGGTCCGACATCGTTAACAGCTGAAGGTACTCTTAAATTCCTATTTAAAACTTTCGAAAAACTGAATACTGAATTGAGTAATGAGTTTCTTGTTGTTGTTAAAGAACAAACATCTAAAAGAAGAGACAAGATTGTTGTATTCCTTATGAAATATCTGCATAATCCAGAATCTTTCCAAAAAGATTCAGAAGATACATTTTTCTATTTAACATCCAAGGCAGATATGTTTAAAATGGTAAAACAAATTCTAAGCAGACTTCTCGGAAAATATAACAATGATTCTTATGAAAATAATAATATTCAAGAATTTAGTGTCACGAGTTTAACGTCAGAAGAAAATAAATTCCGGACTCTAACAAAGGAATTCCAGATTTTTCAGTCCACTTGACAAAAGGACACCCAATCTGCAACAACTTTTGGATGTTCTACATACAATAAAACCAACATCCATACAAAATGAAAGAAATTTTTCTACGGCTACAGATTTTGTTACAAAAAAAAAGAAGTAGATTGTCTGATTCTGCATTATACGCATCATGCTTCTTAAGAAGTGATTTCAAAACAAAAGATTTAAATAAATCAATTTATCAGTTATATTTAGCGTCTATTTTTTCCTTGTTTTTAAAGTTATGTAAATATTCGACATGAATAAACATTGAGTCAAAGTTTTTTGCGCTTCCGATAAATATTATCAACGATATTCTAAATATATCATAAGTTTTCCAATATTTTATTTATTTTTTTTCGCGAGAAATGTAGTCTTACTTCTCATTTCTCGAGAAATGAAAAATGTTGCGAAATCAGGAATACTAATAACTACTAATATATAATTGTGAACTACATACTTTCTAACAAGTCGATTTTTCCGAGCCGAGAAAGTGCAAGGTCCCCTAAAAATGATGTACAACCAGGAATATAAGCAACGAGATTAACTGGAAAAGATTTGTAAGATCCAAAGCGAATGAACTGGGTCATTGGCCAAGCTAATAAATGCAAGCCGTGTAAATCATATTTAAAAGCGGACACTTTTCTTATTAAGCTCTCTCGTTTAGTAAGCTCGGTAGGGATTAAAGCAGCGTCGAGTGCAGAAGATGAGGTCCTCGACCTCCACTCCCGAACAAGTCCATAGAGCACACGATCGCCTAGCGTAAATAAGAAGAAAGTGAAAGAGAGCTACCCGAAATGCATCGTCGTTTTCGAACGCATCGGCCGCAGATTTCATTTCCCCGCGCCGCGATTTAATAACGCCGCTGTTCCCGTGATATTTCAACGTCCCATCCAGAAGTTTCGCGGAATGAAAAGGTAGCCATTATCGATTAATTTCGCGAGGATTTGGCAGCCACAGGGAAAAGTTTTAGCCCGTCGGAGGAAGGGAGACAGAGAGGAAAGAAAGAGGAAGAGGGAGAGCATAAACGGGAATGGATTCGGGGATTAACCGCGTTGCGCGCCGATTCGAAGGTAGCGGGATTTAAAGGCGAGTTAATTACCGCCACCAAATACTCCTTAATTGCTTTGTCCGTGGTACCTTAATGCCGGACGCAAACGGGACGCCGCGAGGCGCCGGTTACTGCCACGAGTGCAACGGAATAGCCTCATATATTTCAATATTTGGATAGTTTTAACGGCTGACTGAGAGATCGTCGGGCCAAAGTAACATTTCGAAGTGCTCGTTGACTCTAACAAGTATCAATCTGTATCCGAGGATGGAGAACACGGTCGGAGCCAGGCCTCGGTGCTCGCTCGCGTTGTCCCGAATCGGGAGAAACTGCTGTTGCTACACGGTGAAGTTTAATTACCGGAGGCGGTCGGATTTAAAGCTAAATGCGCGGCAAACACGCCGAATTTAAGCAACACAGGATATACATTTCACCGCTGGTCGTTCTGCCCTTCCTGCGAACGGGTATACCGATCTCTCGGTAGAAAATCACCGATTTCACGTACCTACAACAAAGCAGCCACAGATCAAAAGTATCTGGACAAATTGCGCTAGACCACGCCTAATTCAATACGTAGAAACATTGCAGCATTCGAATACTTTCTGGAGCCACTGCATTCTTTCCACAAATTTCGTTTCGCTCAATTTTTTAATAATAATTTTATATTAATAACATATTTAAATTTCATCAAAATCGGAGTACGTGGACCTGTTGCAAATATTTACCAATGCTGTTACTATTGAAAGTTCCATTAAAAAGTTTTTAGCCATGTACCAGATTTTTCAAAATTATGCAATAATCACCGGTCGGTAATGTGTTAAAATCACGGTAATGAACAGGGTTCTCGATCGGGTGTTTGAATTCGATTACTCCGACGTTCCCGCGGAATGCCATTCCTTCCCCGCAGTCTCATTCAGATACCCGGCCACGCCAGAAATACAAACATCCATGAATAATTCCGGGTCGAAGAGACGCAGCGGAGGTTCGCCGCGAGCCGCTACGAATCATGCTTCCGTAATAAATTTCATTGATTACCATTGTAAAATGTTGGGAGGCGGTGTGGGGCGGGTCCGGGGAACACTTGAAAAACGATTATCGATTTCGTTCCGTGGCATCTTTAAATTCTAGTCTGCCGCGCAATTAGGCACCTCCGGCCTGTTTCCAACGATTGATCTATCACTGGCACACCGAATCACGGTCTACCATTATTCCTCGAGTGGTACAATCGATACTCGTTCAGGCCGAACAGCCGCGTTAAACAAATCTCGGCGTTCGCGCGAGCCACGCAACTGTGTATAATTCGGATACCCTTACTCGCGCTAAGCACCACTAACTGTATTTCGATTTCGGCCGGCACGACGGAGGGGCAACTGTTACATACTTAACACATTACCGACTGGTGATTATTGCATTTTTGAAAAATCTATGGTATATGGCTAAACACTTTTTAATAGAACCTTCAATAGCAACAGCAATTTTCATTGTCAACTAACAAGTCACCCTCAATAACGTCATCTGACCAATGACACTCACAGAACTAAATTTATACATAACCTTTTTTTTTATAGTGCGGAAATGCATTACGCATACCCTGGCCCCCTTGGGGGGCCAGGGTTATGTGGGACTGTCCAGAGGACTCTCGGGCCAGCCTCTACCCACTAAAACCGCACTCCCACCTAAGCTATTGTAAGGGGGGGGGGGGCAGGATCTCCGAGAACTCAACTGGCCAAATTTATACATAACCTGAGATCACGGGGTTTTTCTCTTCCTATGTCGTGTAATGTTTTGCTCCACAGACCTACATACACTATATGTTCAAATAGAACCACAATTAACGGGATTATCAATGGATTACGAAAATAGAAATATCGTGGAAAGAGGATGTTCACGCTTTGTTACACTCGTGTGTCAACGGCTAACAACCAACTGCTAGAGACGCGTCCGGACGTCTCGATCGTCACGCGCTCACACGCACACAGACGCACACATAAGTCCCCTCGGAGACACCTGCATCAAGAAAAAACGTAAACAAATGCTCTCGACCAGTCCTTTGACTTCGGGGAAATACAGACACAAAACACGCGCTCGTCGTTCGACTTTTCAAGGAACACGCAATTTAACACTATATGTAAGATCATTTGTTCCTTCCTAAAAGATTGTGAGCTGTATATATAGCGTCACGTATAGTAAATGTAAGATTCTGGCAATGTAGCCTCTTTGATTTGCAGCGATTCAAGTATAACTCATCAACTGTGTAAAATTAAATTGCAACTACCCTTATGCTTAAAAATGTTAGATGCCCGATCCAACATTAAAGCTTGTCTGCTTACATTTCATTTCCTAAAGAATTGTAAAGTACGAATTTAATTTGATTTAATATTGTCTATGTATGTATGAATATGTATTTACTGTAATTTACATTTGTACACCAGATATAGATCTTAGTTGAGATCTGCAATGCTTAATAAAAAAAAAAAGTCATCTGACAGTTTCACATTTAGGATTGCAATGTAAAACAAAATATCTATGCTTTCTTTTGATACAGCACAATTATTGAAAATCCTATTAATAGGCTTCCGGTAGGTAAAGTGTTAACATTGGTTAGGCTGCTGCCTCTAATGAACTCGCCGGATTAAACGGTTGGGATACAGTGACGAGTGGCGAAAAGATTTTTAAAGAACAATACAGAAAAAAATCGTGAACGGACGGGACCGCGGGATTTTCACCGGTTGCCGAATATATTTTCAATTTAATGTAATGCACGCACGAGCAGAAATTTTAATCCGGCAAGTCATTTCAGCAATACGAGAGGGATTTGCTCGGTTCACCGTCGGATGAAAGTTCGAGGTGACACGACTCCGTTCCCTCTAAAAGAAACGACGGAAATCCATTCGCGAGGGTCGTGGAAGCCACGAGGGGATTGCAGCAGCGTTTCAACCCCCTCTCCTTCACGATTTGTCCCCGATTTACGAGCCAGACCTCGGGGATGCTGTCAGAAATTTGCATCTTCGCGAGGAAGCAGTCAGGACCCCGTACGATGCACGCGTGTCTGAGCGGACGCATAAAATCAGACCCGTTTTACGGCCTCATTTAAACGGTCCCAGGAAGACGGGCTCTCGCGAGTCTGAATAAATTACCATTCGCCATTTTAGACGATCCATCTATTAAGCGATTTTCGTGTTTAATGTCTTCTCACTTATCGGAATCGTTTCAAGCCACCGAGAATTGCACTGTTTCACCCTTAGACCGTATACCGGGCGATTCGCGAGAAGCAGAACATCCAAACAGCTATGGAATAAAACCAAGGAACCATAACAATGGATGTTCAATGAACGATTGAAATATATTTTTCTGGTTGCCGTGTAATGAACCGAACTTTTCGAAATCCAATAATGCATTCGTGAATGCTTTATAGCTCAAGAGCCGGGCAGAGATATTTCCGAACAAATAGAATACACGTCGAAAGCTTGAATAACGAAATACGGAGAACCATAGTCCCAATTACAAGGACAGTATTCAAATTTCTGAATACGTTCTCAGTTATCGGATATTTAATGTATTATACATACCTGTGCATGTATATCAATCTGTTACACGCTACTCAATAAATGCTTCGCAGCGAAATCGATTTTCGAAGCCTGTATCGACGATAAAATCACGATTACGTCCTTCGATATAGTCTCTGATAAGAGTATGTATTTTTAAGCTTTCTAATATTTGCATTGTTTTAAATTACATCTATTAATTTTTGTTCATAATTCGATAAAAAAACCGGAGTCTATTTATCTGTAACAACGTATATGTATACTAGGTAGATTATAGTAGTTATTTCTTAATTACATTTATTTCCATCAGCTTTTCTATTCAACCCCGCACAAAGGTTATGATATTATAGGTTCGCTTCCCTTCGGTTCGCGTCAGAGTAGGTTGATGGCAGGACAATAATGAAGGGGCTGTTGCAGTCAGGGATGCAGCACCACTTTCGGGTAATTTGAGCAACTCGACAACAAGCAGTTAAAAATCAAGTACTAATTCGAACCTGTTAGAAATTTCTGGTCAATTAATATTCGTGTTAATAATCTCCTACAGTGAATACGACTCAATTATCAATGAGCATGTATTAATATTAAACTACGGATTTGATGCATTTATCAGAAAAATGGCTGGATCAATTGTTCCGATCTATTGTTTTGCAACCTGATAACTAGACGGCGGATCTTAAGTTGTGGCTCTTGAAATTCTGATTATACAGAGAATCTGTGGTAGAAAACCTTCCCAAAGAAGTTCCACCAATGTCGTATAATAATTACTCATGGAAACGCACAATGCGGTGCAGGATGGGTTAAACAACGGCCAACTAAATATCGTCGAGCATTGTTTGGTACACAACAATGTCTTTAGTTTCGTGGTTAGTGAATGTGAACTCAATTTTCGTCGATATTCTTCGGAACAGCGTGTCGGTCTCGCCGAGCAGAATTTGAATACAAAATTCGCTTGGCGGATGCAAGTTGCGCGTAACACGTTCTTCAAAGCCGCCGACGTTTCTCGCAACTCGTTGGATGTATATTATACGCGCATATATACATATATAAATCTATAAATATGTATGTGTGTATACATGTATATATATACGTATCGTGTGCATGTATACGGGGAATTTTCGCGCGTCAAACGTGTGAGTAAGTGAAAAATTTTCGATGCAAGTTATTCCGGCAGTTGCGTCTTCTGGTGTGCAAAAATTTGTTCGTAGAATTTCAATAACGGCGCCCGGCCACTGAACACTCGCGCCGCTAGGAAGTTTCAAAGAGAGCGATTTGCGGAGTCCGTTCACTTCTGACGCGGCTACCTTCTCTGTGTATCTTTCAGCGGAATTTTTCACGCGAGAACACGCACGAATACGCGGCCACGGATACGAGACGTGTCGATAAAGACGCGGAGATGTTCCGTGCTATGGATTCGAACGATATTTGTGCTCGACCCTCTTCAAATAAGAGCCATTGTACCGATACAACAGAGGAATACGCAATTTTGCGAATGTTTCTTTATCGCTGGGGAGGAATCCGTAGTCGGTGATCAGATTATTACCTGAAATAAATGTATGATTTTGTACTACATACTGCAACACGACCTTCGAATTATCTTGAACTCCGAAGATGATCAAACTTAACCCTCATCTGTCCCTCGTGTCAATTTGACACAGTTTTCCTGAAATAAGTTATAATGTTCTGTTATTTGTGTGTACGTAAAGCCCGAAACTTCGTGCCTTTAGTTTATTAACCCTTAGCACTCGAGTGGCGCCTCTGAGGCGCCACTAAAAATTGCTGTACTATTATTTAAATAATTGTTTACACTATCAGACATGTCGGTATCTAACCAATTACTACACATTTAAGTATTGTATGAGTTATTATATCAATTTCATATTTATCAAATTTAAAAAATCATAGAGAATGGAAATATTGTAGGTCAGAATAAACGTTTAATTTTCGAGTTAAAATAGCTCCGAGTGCAAAGGGTTAACCCTTAGCACTCGAGTGGTGACTCTGAGTCACCGCTAAATATTGCTGTACTATAATTAAAAATATCGTTTACATTATTTAATATGTTGTGATCTAACCAATTACTACACATTTCACAAAATGAAAAAAATCATATAGAATTATTCTAGGTAGGAAGACATGCTTAATCCTTTACCAGTGTGTCAATTTGCCACCGAAGAACAGATTCGGTTCGTAAAATGAGGGACGGATTAAACTTTGCAAGTAGAACGCAGGCTTTGCTAGAAATATTACCATCTATAAAGGAGCCCTTATTCGTTAGAAAATAAACAAATAAATATTTATTTCACTCGAGTTTATTGCGACCTAGGTAGCAAAATTTGTATTTTGCATGAAGATCCGCTGTCTCTTAATAAGAAATTGCAATCGAGAGAAGTTCTATAAGAAAAAGGGAGATTTTTCGTAACGAAAGATGCGCGCGGATCGTGACGCTGCGATGCGACGGTGCTCGTAGCTGAAACGGAAGAAGTAATTTATGAACTTTCTGTAATACTGTTGCCACGTAACTTGAGCAGGGGAATATTGGCTGGCGGCATTATTCAATTTACAATGTGATTATGAGCTGCTAACAATATTGTCGCGCAAATTGAAGCTGCCATCAAAGGAATTCAATTGAAATCAAATATTCATTAGGATGGCCACTGTTACCGCTTCGGTTAGGCAAAGCAACGATAAACTGCATGCGAAACATTATCGGGCGAATATTGATAATACTTCATCGGCTGCGACCTAATCACTTGATATTTATTATTTAAAAACGTGACTTCGTAACGCACGGTTATTATGCTACCTATAAATTGAAATTCACAGCTTTCCACAGAAATCGACTGTTCCAATTAATTGACTCGATCGAGTATGCATATAATAGAAATTGATTTCCATATTAATTATTATCATTTCAACGTAGAATATCTCCACTTTCAAAGTATCCGAGTAAAAGCATCGGAACGGTCGAAATGTTTAACGAGCGAAGAAGTTATTCAGCGAGAGCACGGCTGACAGAAATTGAGCTAAATTGGTAATCCAAACTAAATTAACTAACCTAAATAGTTTTATTATTTATCAGATCGAGTGAAGCTAGATATAGAACAGTATCAATATTGAAACATCGTATGGTAATGGGGACGCGTAATAGGTCCATTTATACCGGACGGACTAATGTTGAACTAACAGTAAATTTGGAAATAGCTTCTCTGAGAGTAAAGCGCACCGCTGCCTAGAATAATATTTCATTCGCTGGCTTATTTCGCAATTTAATATACGAGCTGCAATGGGAAAACGGAAACAACTATTAGGTCAACCCAATATAGTCTTTAATAATGTTTCGTATAAAATTAATATGTGAAAGCAGCTGAATGAAAAATCGAGGACCGTGAACGTGTCAGCACGCAACATCTTGATAAAATTCACGATGAAAAACGTCGAAGTGAATTGGTCCTTATCACGACCAGAGGGGTGCGTGGTAATGTAACGGGTAACGACGTCTAACGTGTCGACCAACTATAATTAGTAACACGACCGAAATTTACCAACTGCACTTTCGCGGCGAGCTTTTTAAAAGCATGCACTGTTGCCCTTAGAGGCATTCACACTCGCAGCGCACACTCAAACCTAGCATCCATCGCTCTCATACGGCACGTGCATTCTCCGAATCGCAGTCACCCGGAATCCACTCTAAACAGTCACCCGAAACTCTTCCGCACTTTCCCGCACACACTCACACTTAACATTCGGTTCTCCCTTTCACAATACAACCAACACTCACCTCTATCTCTTCAAGTTACCATTTTACCCTCTCCGCCACACATAAAATACTCACTTGAAGCGTCTCGCTAGTTCTCTCCTCTTCTTTTCAGTAAATTGTCGGTGGCGTGCTAGACTGTCGCGTGTGTGCCATTTATAAGAACTTTCAAATATATTGTAAACATTCATAAGAGATATCCGGATGAGAATTTCCACGAAGATTCATTAAAAAGTTATTCCTGTTTACTTTATTAGGGAAGAATCGCTTTTTTAAAACTTATTTCTTTTAAATTGTACATTGTTTTGCAGGATATTCCATGTACGTGCTTCTTTAAAGTCTCACAAATTTTTTGATTATACTTTCGGATGCACATTCGCGACACTTTTCCGATTAAAATGATCGATATTTGTTATAATCATTTTTTAATTAATTATTAAAACTTCGTTGTTTCAAGATAAATTAAACTGTTCATTCGTTACTTATTTAGTATTTTTCTCAGATAATTTAACACTAAATGGAGTATGATCTCTTATGAAAAATGACAAGATTCATTTGATTTAGACATTGTGCGGTACCTAGTGCAATGCGTGTTTTTATTAAAGACAGATCTCTAGAATAATTTCTTATCAAATAATTATTTCAATAAGTATGAAATAAAAGATCTGGAATCGGTGGCGGGGTAGGTTTAGTGTTAACCTTTCGCTGCATGATTGTTTTAATTGGAACGAAAAAAAATTGAAAGAAGGTCAGCTTTTAAAACAACACTTTCAAAAACAATAAACATAAGTAAACATAGTTAGAAAAAACATTCTTAGTTACCATTTATCTTGTTTTGCTTTTGAATATTATTTGAATTGATTTTAATTTATAAAATTAGTGAATTTTAAATAATTGTGTAAATTTATATAAAATAATATTATTTTAGTTCATTTATTATGATTATATAAAATTCACTCTAGTCTAGGACGAAACGCTCCCTTTCCTTTTCCTTCTCACTATCTTATTTTCACGAGCTCCTTTACGCCCATCATTTCCTTGAGCTCCAACAGCAAATCTGCTTTGTTAAAAAATTGTTTATCATTGATCGAATCTGTGCGCCGCGAACATATATTAATTATATATTATAAAAATTTACGATCGAGAAATATTAACTATCATGATAATAATATTTGGTTTAGTTTACCTTATTTATCATTATTTTTGTTAACTGTATCAGGTATGATACACACTATGCAGCGAAGGGTTGTTGTTCGAGTGGGGTTGAAATTAACCTCATGATATGGTTCGCGAAGGAGGTAACGGGCGAAAAGTAAGAGGGGTCCATCAGTCACGCGGGACACGTTGAGTGCTAAGAACACCTTATATACGTTGGCTGGTGACGCGCACGTTTCGCGGCGCCGAAGTAAAACGTATTTGGAACTGAATCAAATCGAATCTAGTGTATGGAAATACACGTCTCGGCCGTGTAACTGCTTTATGCAGAGCAGTTCGTCGACGATAAATGTGGATTTCGTGTAACGTTTCCGGGAGGGAAATGCCCCTGCCTTCCTTCCTCGAGCGTCGACGCTATGGTCTATTATCGGTATAAAGGTTATCCGGTGGCGACGGTGCAAGTTCGCCATCGGTTCATCGACAGTTACCGGGGGCCGGACGAGGTCGGGGATTTAACGGAAGAAAAAGGAAGCTGCGTAACGTTTACGACGATAATCGATCGTCGAGGCAGCCGACCAGCTACCCTCGGCGAACTTAATTAAAAGCATGGTTGCCCCCGTGCTTTCGAGGCTTCGCGCAACCATACACACCGGATCTCGTTGCGCGCGACAACCTCTTTCCGCACCTCAAGCCATAATAAAACACCGTTTTAACGATAAACGTAATGAATTAATGCACGACACACCGTGTCACCTGCGTCCACCCGCTGTCCCATTAACGCTACTTTCACTCAAGCTCTCCAGAGACACGTTTTAAATAAAAAAAATTGATCGAGACTGCAGCCTGCGTTAACCCTCCGACGCACAGTGTGATACTTTGATAGGAATTTGGGACAAAAAATAAAAAAATTCGTATAGTGTAGAAATAATGTATATTTTTTGTTCGGAATCGTTTTAAATGCACTAATCGAAGATTTGGAATACTATTTTAGAATTTTCCAGTTTTTACACTACACAGATTTGGAACGAACAATAAGAGGCGTGTTTTATATATAATGTAAAACTGAAATATGAACAAATAGTACATATATTACGTGTAGAAAACAGATAAATAAATATCGATAGAAAAACAAGTATTCATAGCCGAGTAGAAGAGTAGCATTCACTGAGGGTTAATGTTGAATAACTTTGAGTGTAGCAGTTTGTAGCAGGAAAAACTTGTAGGAAATTGAAGTATAATGTCTACTAATTACGAAAAACCAAAAACTACAGGATGTTTTGAAACCTTCTTGAGATATTTATCTCTATTTAAAGGAGAAAAAGGTGAGAAACATTATTTCAACTGTATTATTTACTAGTATACTTCATGTAAGAGACTTACAAATTTTGAAATTTCAGTCACATTAGCTGTACTTAAAGCTACCATATCCCATAGGACATATTTCATAAAATTCTTTTTTCTGATACCATGAAAGTAAGTGACGCTTTGAATCAATAAGTTGCTTATAATATAGGATTTTCTTGAGAAACAAAAACGCTTGTAACTAATCCCCTACTGAATTATTTGAATTTTCTATTGATAAACATGATAATTTAGATGTTAAAACATAGTTTCAACATAGAGTCCACTTACTAGAGCAGGTTTACAATTGCCATTGAGCATAGGTTGCTTAATAGCTGAACCCAATATTAGTGCTTTTATATATATGATAGCCTTTTTAAATACATGTAACCTACGTGCCTAAGGCTTTTTGATTTTTATATTGTAACTAATATTTTTGTTATACCATACAATATACTCTGACTAATACTCTGTTATGTAATACTCTGTACTGAGCATTATGTTGTAATAAATCTAATTTGACCGGGATTATAAAAATCGTCGCTCCGTTATTCAGTTTTACGTGGTTTCTCTTCGTTTTAGTAAATACGCATTTCCACGATGCACGCTTAAAAAATCAAGGCGTGATCGATCGAAAATTTTGAAGTGCCGTGAAATATTCTCGAGATTTTTTCGCCGAGAATAAATAAGGTCCACTCTACCGCGTAATCATGTTGCCCTACTTCGGGGAACCGTTTGTACGTACGGCTTCTATGAATATGTGTACGATCTATCGGCAGGCGTTGAACAAACATTTGAAAACAAACATACGTGCACGGCACTGGGCGCGCCGTCATTAACATCTAATTGCGTCGAGGCGTGTGATTAATTACGCGGCACGTGCAGAAATAAAGGGGTTAGAGCAATGGGGGGGAATGAACGTTTCCGTAGTCTACGCAACGATATAAATCTGGATGCTCGGCCCGATCAATTATTAATGCAGAGAACCGATAACTATCGACGTTACACGGCCAATCGTAGAAATAAATTACACGAAGCTCGGATTCACGGCTACGATTACGAGTCGGTTAAAATACGGGCTAAGATACGATCTTAAAATGCGAACGAAACTTCGCGATACACGGCATCGCCGAATAATTAATGTATCAATTCCGCCGATTGAAAATCGACCGTAGCCATGGTACTTCGCTGGCCGATACCTCCTCGAAAATTCGTCGAAAGCTTCTCTAATCTACATTATCGTTGAACATAAACACGGAAGTTTCCAACGTGGTTTAAGAGGTGCGCCAACTGATATAACAGTCACTAAAAGATAGAAATTTTTTATAAGCGATAACTCATTGTACGGAGAAGCAATCGTTTCGAAATTTTGGCAGTGCAGAAGCAATAGAAATAGAACCAAGATCTTCATATATTTATAAATACATGTACATTGTACGACAGAAGATTTGATAATCGTCAGAGTTTTGGCAAGTGTAAATACAATTGTTTTTAAAAACCAGAGTTGGGCAATAATCGATTAAAATTTTAATCGTGATCGATTGATTAATGTGTACGATTAAAAAAAGAGATCATCGAAAAATCGGCGATCGATTCAATCGATTGATGAAGTTAATCGTGAATCGTCGATTAAACAAAGCAATCATCGAAAAATCGGAGACTGATTAAATCAATTGTTGAAGTTAATCACAATACGGTCTATCCATAAATTGCAATATGGAGGAGTGTAAATACAATCATTATTAAAAACGATGTGTGCATAAATACTTACCGATCTGCTGTAGAATATTGTACATTTTCGATTTGGCTGCGCGTTTCTCAGATTTCGTTAACGTTTAACTATTTGCGGTTCCACTAGGGTGTACACGAATCGATACTGTGTGGCGAGGGGGGTGGGAGGCGGGGGAGATAAATTATCACGAGCGATAATGTGAAAATCATAGGGCAGCTCAATGTTTCCTGGTGGAATTTGCGTTTGAGGAAAAGGAGACGGCAGACCCAACACGATATTGGATCACTACAAATGGAGAGTAATACGGCAGTGGTACACAGTACGTAGAGGAAGGCATTGACAGCGGAAACCGCAGAGCCGAGGCAGTCGAGCCAACAGAGCGTCAGTCGAGTTATCTCGCAGCAGCGCATTCAGCACAACCGCAGAAGAACCTTTTGCCAAAACGTCAATCCGCCGGTCCTGTCGGTTCGACTTAAAAAACAAAAAAAAAAGAGGAATTACCAGCAATAATCTATAATGCATAAAAATCCTCTCATTAGTTTCGATTCTTATCTTTCGAACTCCCGCGACCTCGTGTAACAAAATCCTTCAACACTCTGCGTGTGTGCAGTTTCGAGGACGAAGGATCAACCTTCGCGTCCCTGAACTCGGTTTTGTTCAGCGGATCTTTATGCAGAAGAAAAATGTTCTTCCTAAATTGCAGCGAACTGTAGTTAAATTGAGATTTATTTTCTTTCTTAACACCTTTTGCACTCGGTGCTATTTTAAATTCGAAAATTAAATATTTACTCCCAACCTAGAATAATTCCATTCTATGTATATTAATTTTTTTTTCATGAAATATACTTAAATGTTTAGTAATTGATTAGATAGAAACATATTTAGTAATGTAAACAATATTTTGAATAGAGTGCTAAGGGTTAATATGTTTAATGAGTTGAAAAGAACCTAACGGTCTATGTATACGTATCTCGTACGTATCTAGGTAGAAATCGACCCAAGCACAGAGAAAATTAATTATACGTCCTGTATAATCAACGCATTTTCAAACTCGTATAGCAACCACTTGAACTTTCTCGTTAGCTTCACGACGGGCTTATTCTACACAGTTGGTTCTTGATGAATGCAACATGTCCTTTTGAAGGTAGCTTTCGAGGCTGAAACTCGCAGGAGTCTACTCTCAGTTACAAACAGCAATATTGTGAGAGAGCCTACTTTCTCGTTTATCATTATGATTCTCTCGATACGCGTAATACGTCAACTAGCAATTATCAATTAACCTATTTTTCTTTTCCATGCGAACACGCTGTGCCTGTATGCGTTACGGTGCACTTACAATTAGCATATGACCTAAAATGTAACATTAGGATCTAGCGATTACCATTTATACTTATTTTTCCTTATATTATGGTAATACCTCATTAGTTTTCTGAAAAATATTATATTGTAAGTCATAATGTATGATATATATATATATATATATATATATATATATATAGTTTACGGCATCAATAAATAAATAAATAAAATTAGCATATGACCTCATAAGTTTCGCGTACACATAGATTATCGGATAGCTTGTCCTCGCGTTACAATTTTGGAATCAGTTATTGAAAACAGACGTAAACATAATTGCTGTTCAATAGTACATAGGTGGTTTATAGAATACACAAGAATCTACAATAAATATATTTAGTTCTGTGACTTTACGTGATCGACTTACCTACCGATCTTAAAAGTCGAATACCTTCACGTGTTATCTACTTGTTGCGTGTATCTTGAATTAAATTGGCACGGGATATTTTGGAGTGATTCCAGGACCTATGGTATCCGGTTAAATGCAGCAGAAAACTTCAACTTCCTAACTTAGAATTGTCCTTAATTAGCTTATAGAACGAAGTCCTGTTCCACGGCACTGTAAATTTCGCCTGCACGGTATTTCACTTAACTTGACCGCTTTAAATATCTCGCAATATTATTTTATGATTATCTGCAGAAATATCAAACACAGAATATGTTTATTCAAAGCGTCCTGTAGTGCATAAACTGTCCTGTCATTTCCACGAGTAATTTGGCGCAATTAATGCGTAAAACTGAGCGGTCAAACAAAGCTCTATTGCAGGACCGTCGTCACATTTATTTTTGAATATTGTAAGCCGGTGTGGGTGCCTCATAATTTCTGTTTCGGTTCGATCTGTAATTCCCGTGATTCCATTATCTCGGATATGCAGCGGTGTACGATTTCACAGTGGAATTTAATGCGAAGGCGTAGCCGTTTGAGCAGCAAAAAGACTGCGGGAAAGCTTTTCGTGATAACAAAGCTTGTTGCCGTTAGCGCATTTAATCACAACAATAATTGGAAGAGATTCGACTATCAGCTTTGAGGCACGCCTGTTATTTTAGCATCAAACGGCGCGAGCTGCTCAAACGTTGTTACCAGATTTGCCTCGCAAGCACTATGAAAATAAAGTAGCTGTTACTTTTCAAGGATTTATTAGACTCTAAACTACAATTAATGTTATTGGCGCACTGGTTCGATCAATTGGAGACAATAAGCAAGTCACCTTCCAAATAATATAATTTTTGTTTCTTAAGAAAAAGCATATTGAATGTCGATTAATTCATTACCAATTTCATATTGGTATTTCAACAACTACAGTGTTGTTTGGGTGACTTCAAAGGATTCATGTTTGCCGCCACTTATCGATTGGCCAATACATAAATCAGTGTTCTTTGATTCGTTGTCGTTTCAAATCTTCACGGTTTACTTAGTCCACATGTCACCGGCATGGAACCAATGTGCTGTTCCTCGACTCTTAAGAATTTATGTTAGTACATTTTTCTAAGCAAGTGAGTTTATACATTTGTTTTCGTTTTTAATACCTTAGTGTTTTCTGCTTGTTCGGGAATGCGTTTGCCTAACCATATATTAATTAAAACTACAATTAATGTTATTGGCGCACTGGTTCGATCAATTGGAGACAATAAGCAAATTTGCAAAATATCGATTGGCCAATACATAGATCAGTGTTCTTTGATTCGTTGTCGTTTCAAATCTTCACGGTTTACAATTCCACATGTCCACTGTTCCTTGATTCTTAAGAATTTAAATTAGTACATTTTTCGAAGCAAGTGAGTTTATACATTTGTTTTCGTTTTTAATACCTTAGTGTTTTCTGCTTGTTCGGGAATGCGTTTGCCTCACCATATATTAATTAATTGATAAATTCTTACAGACGCAATACAGAAAATTTACATTCATGAAAATGGTCTAAATTTAGACCGAAACGTTGAATTAAATTTCACGTGATATTTTGCAAACTTGCTTATTGTATCGTACCAGTGCGCCAATAACATTAATTGTAGTTTTCAACAGTTGTCGAACGAGATATAGAGAACTGTTTATTAGACTCTGTTCAGAATCTTTATTCTACGAGCCTGACACGATATTGTAGGGCGAGGGGTTCATGGAGGGTTTCTTACCCGTTTGCGCCTTTGTGGTATCGCTTAAATTTTCGGGTATCAGAGACAATGCAATTGGACAAGATTTCTATGTAGCCCTGCGGTGTTATCTCGTCGAGAGTATACAGATAATGGATCTGCGAGATTTCATTAGGTTTCGTGGTCTGGCGCGGCAATAATCGGCCTGGAATCGTTCCAGCCTTCCATAAGGCAATCAATAAGGCAACAAGTTCGTTCGTAAATTTGTATTGATGTCAGTTGATACACTTGAAACTAAATGTTTCACGGAATATTGTAATTGTTCCAATTATTTTATTCAAAATGACAGTTTAGTTGAACTGAAGTTTAAAACGATTTTTCAAAGCGCAGATTTTTCTAAGAAACATTCGAATTCATAAAACAAAGAAAATATTCTATCTGGACTAACACCTTCGTAAAGAAAATAGTATTTGTGATTTTTTAAGTACGTCAAGGTTTACGAAGATTTTAATCTAGGTAAAATATTTTCTTCGTTTTATGAATTCGAATGATTCTTAGAAAAATCTGCGCTTTGAAAGATCTCTTTAAACTTCAGTTCAACTAAGCTGTCATTTTGAATAAAATAATTGGAACAATTATAATATTCTTGAAACATTTAGTTTCAAGTGTATCAACTGACATCGATACTCAAAATAGTATACTCAAAGAAAAAGGTATTTGTAATTTTTTAAGTACGTCAAAGTTTGAGTATACACTTCACAGAAATTCCTGTTAGGATCCTTTCCTTGGAGTACCATTTCTTCCGCGATTTTATTCGCAGAGGAATTCCCAGCTAAGCTCTCCGATGATGAACAGGAATTTATTTTGCCGCTAGTAACGAGAAAAACCGCTCGAACTTCGAGCCGACAGGCATTACAAAAAGTCCGAAAACTTTCAGGTTGAAGACTCACGAACATAATGCGCAATAAAGAAAATTGCATGAGTTATCTTCGCTGCTGTCGGATTCTTTCGCGTTTCACGCAACTCCTATCGAATTTTTCACGTGCAACAATTTCGGAAGTAATAATTGACATATATCCCGGGAAACGTCGATGACGAGCACTGTCACCTTTCGCACAGAAACTTGAAAACTTTGTTCCTCGGAGATCTATCAACGGCAGAAGGGGTGTAGAGGAAAATCTGTTCCATCGGGTCGTGTAGGTAGAGCATGAAAAAATTCATCAAAGTTCCGACAGGTGAAAGCCCCGGAGAAGAAACTCGGACAAATAGGGAATAATCGTTAAGTCAACAAGGGTTGAAAGTTCAGTTGGAAGGGGTGAGACGGGGTGAAAAGCTCGACGGGGGCGTGGGGCGTCGAAAACTCGTGGCTACTTTACTCTACCTACTCTTAATTGTCCGTTAGAGGAAGTTGGTAGCAGCGGCGGCGGCCTTTTAACGTTAGGCGTTGATTCATCGGAATGCCCTGCCTCGTCATAATTATTTCGAGAACTTTTGAACTCGCTGAATTTTAAATATCTCTTAAAAGCTTCTTGGAACGTTTATCGCCGGTTGGCTTAATCGTGAAGCACACCGCCACTGCTGCTGCTCATTTTTTTCGGATTTATAATCTTGGGTATGTATGGGTGTTCCACGAAATTCCTCGCGAAAATGTCAACCGAATATATTTGAAAGTTCGCACTCCTTCCTCCGAAGTATCGAATAATTCGATTATTCTCGTTGCAATCTAGCTATTGTTCGAAACAGTTATTTTTTTTTTATTAAGCTATGAAACCCCACATGGGATTATTAGCAGCATGCACATGGCTGTGCATGCTAACATTACAAGGACAACTTATAGACTAGAATTGAACAATATAATGAACATTTTAGAGTACAATATTAACACTAGAGAAATAAGCAGTGGGACTTCAGGAATGTATGTATATAAAATAGGGGGCAAAGTGTGGGTCCGCACAAAAAGGAATCTATTGTATAGGGTGGAAAGTATCCTTTGTTGCAAAGTTTGCGAATCAAATTACCTCTATTATTATCATAAATCGGACATTGCCATAATATATGATTAGGATCCTGTATCAGACAACCACATGGACAGCTTGTGTCATCAGCAAGTTTAATCCTAAAAAGGGAGACCCTCAGTTGGTAGTGTCCAGATCGAATTCTGTTAACCCAGCAAATAAATTCTCTAGGGAGCCTGAGGTGGTTGAACCAAGGTTTGGATCCAGAGTGATAAAAGGATTCGAAAAATTTTATGCCCTTGTACCTTGCCTGTTTGAGAATATAATTTTTTGTCAACTCTTTAGCTTGCTTTCTAAAACTATTGGAAAAGCCGGAGTAGGGGACCAAGGATATTAGTAGAAATAGTATATATTTTCGTTATGTATGATTCCAATATGCGAAGAGAGTTCGAAACAGTTATTTTTCCGAAAGAATGTTCTACGCGTCTCCTCATCGCTATCGATTACGTTTTGTGCTCTTGCAGTTCTTATTTGGTTCGATAAGAAACCTATAGCAGTTTCGTTGTCCCGAGGGTCGCGTAGCCGAAAGTTCGCTGCCACCCCCAAGGGTCCTTTTAACGCGGGACAATATAAGCGGAACAGCTTACTAGATTTGCAAATTTTCAGCCGGGCAAAAACGTTCGTGTGTAAGCTGTTTCGCGAGGACCCATCGATTTTCCCCGCGGTTTAGCATGCAGCGAATAGGAGGCTGGTGTTACGGTGTCGACCGAAAGAACTTGGAAACACTTCTGGTGCCTTGAAATTCGCGATAAACGCAGCTGTCGCATCTGCGTTATACAGCAACACGTGGTCCGACAGTCGGGCGAGGGCCGAATACATTATAAAAGGTCCGTTGTTTCAGATGACACTAGCGGCCATCTGTCGGTTTTCCGGCGACGCGAAACTTCCACGGAACGACGCCGACGCCTGGCATCGAGACGAATTTGCGACCACCGCGGAAATAAAATTAGAATATCCTCCATTAGAGAATTCGACTTGGTCGAATTAAATCGTTACACCCCGCCCACCTGTCAGATAAAACGATTTTTCTACACGTTTGTTCCTTCGCGTGACGATTTCGACTTACTCGCAAAATTATTTTGTAATTCTTTGTGGCGATATCAGCGCACAGGTTCGATCGAAATAAAGAACAATCAATCTTGCAGTTTCGTTCTAAAAATGCTCACTCAAAACGTTTTGTTTAAGCAAGACAAAGTATTTTTTTTTTTTTACCTTCATATTCTTTATCTGTTTAACACACGTTACAAAGATATTCATTTTTCAGATGCATTAAAAAAATTTTCTCTCTTGAAAATGGTCTATATCAAGATCGACACGTTGAGAATTTATTAATTGCAAGATTGCTTGTTCTTTATTTTGATCGAGCTTGTGCGCTGATATCACCACAAAGAATTATTCAATATTACGATCGATATAACACAATTTATTATTCTGTAATATTGTATGAAAGAGGTGGTCAAGTATTCAGCATTTGTAGATATTCGTCCGTAACATTTTCGCGTATTGTTTAAAATAACAAAGGTATTTCAGTGGGACAGAATCCGCGGGACACTCTGTTTACATATCGCGGAAAACACGGTTACTACGAATTCATAAATCCATAAAGGAGTTTTAATAACCATCGGAATGTAAATAACATTAGCGTTGCATGAAATGCATTTGTTGTTCCTGGAAAAACGTTTCCTACACTTTATATCGCATTAATCAATCTGACAATCGGCGCACGCTATACGGAGAATTTAAATCGGCCGAATAAATCAATTTTCGTCTGCACATATTGATCCTGTTTGAAAAATTTACGAATAACGATATTTGAATTGCAAGATCACCGACGCGGTACTTCGATTTGCATGAGCAAATTCTGTTATGATTTTAAACTTCGCGAGCGTCTGAATTTTGCAGTTACGGATTTGATCAATTTCTGCGCCGCGGTGCGACGTGAATAAATTAATAAACCTCTTCCGATTTTTTTTCAGAAATTCACCTCGACGGACGATACAGTCAATCGAGCTTTTCAAAATTTCAACTCGCAATTTCCACGTTCGGTTGAATAAAATATGTATTAACGCTGCAAAGTGTATCGTGTCCGATACAGGTAACAAATCTAGTATATAATTTGTTTCTCTGAAAATGTTGGTTTAATTTCTTTGAATATTTTCCCCTTAAATAAAACACGAAAACTGACATTCTTTCAATTTTCTCATCCCAATTAAAGAAATCATGCAGCGCAGGATTAATAAAACGAATAATATGACTAACTTCACGCACATAAAAAAATATTTGCACAAATGCAACTTTTCTAGAGAACATATTATTTTCCTCATATTATTACAAGTAAATTATTACAAGTATTATTTCAAGGTGTGCAAGTTGCCTGTGTAATACGTAGAAAATGAAATAGTGTAAAAGTTCTTCCTAAGCGGAGAGTCTCGAGTAGTAGAAACTGGAAATGACGCGCCGCGCCGCGCCGGTGCATTAATCCTCCGTAACCTCGGAAAATTTCGAATCCGTCGTACTTTACGATCTCGAGCGGAATGCTTCTTTATCCCGAGAAATCTCCGACCGATTCGGAATACGGTATCGGAATACAATTTATGCGATGACTGCGGCGCAACAAGAATCGCAACAGCGATTTACTGTTCCCATTTCGGTTCTAGATATTAAAAATCGTTAATTCAATTTGCCGCAGCTGCCTCCGCCATTCAGCTGCTTGTTCCTCCGTTACGTGTTCGCCTTTAATCGGTTTCCTTCGAACTGGTTCAGTGTTATACCATCTACAACGTACAAATATTCATCGACTACGATATTACAGCATATTCAGAAATGAGGAAAGTTATCATGAAACTGGCAATCTTTATGCAAATTCGTGTTTCTGAAGATTCGAAAAAACAACTCGCTGAAGTACTGAATCGTTACTACAACATCGGACATCAACGATTGCAATATTCTCCATTTTTAACGATCGTAAATTTCGTATATGCACTATATGATATCGGCGCTACAGGTTCGATCACAAATACAAAAAACGAACTAAAAAGTACAAAATAATGTTTCCTAGTTCCATACAGATTCCCAACACTGTACTGATAGTCCTAAAAATTTGTAATTGTGAATTGTTGAATAGCTGTGAAAATACTTGTAAGATTTCAAACGAAAAACGTGGGGCGCATGCAATAGATAATTGATGCATAAATAGTTCACCTAAATCACTAAAAAATTTATTTCTCCGCAAATGATATGGACTGTTGTGTGAGTTTTCTCAATTGTGTTTTTCCCGATTTCAAGTCTCTAGCTCATCAGGAAGTTAGTTTAAATTCAATTGCAAAATTTGCCATCGAACAAACAAACAAACACACAAACAAGAAAGCGAGCTAATAAAAACGTGGTAAAAATTAGCATTTTTGCAGAATTATAATTTCAACGTTTCGGTTCAGTTTTGAACCATTATCAAGAAAAGTCCGCATCTGTGAAAATTAAAGTAATAAAATTTGTTATTCATTAAACTGACTATCTAATAGTTGTGAAAATTAGGTATTTATACATACTGCTAATTGTGAAAAAACAGAATGAAATCAAAATAAGTGAAATGGTACTAGTCAATAAGACGGTTAGAACTGTACTAAACTGTAACTGTTGTGGCAACGATTGCATTTGTAAACCAGCTTTACTCCGCATTATTTTCCCTCCGAAAAAATACAGTATATCCTATGTGTCGAAGAATACGTGCAAACGATGGAATTTATCAAAAAATACATTATTCTATTATGCGCATAAAGATGAACGGAATTTTATTATGTGCATAAGAATGAAACCCTAATGCCGGGATTCGATAAGAATTTGTCATATGGTCATTCCCATGCCTGGAAGAAAATGACGTATTGTCGCACACGTGTATAATATGCACATTCGTTTTAGTAGGGAAACTTCAATCTATATATTGATGTTTCTAGAGATGTAGCATACACCGGTGAATTGTACAGCTCCACGTGAAACACATGAACATCTTCTGCGTGTCTCGTGCGATTAAACCCGAAACGGTAAGACCTCTGCATCTATTCAAAGCTATGGGAAGTTTGTATGAAGGCATCAACGGTATCGACCAGTGATACAGACCCGTGTTTAGTCAGACATCGTTTCAAACGCAAATGAAGCGAGCCAGGCAATCCGTCCATCCAGGAATATCTTTTCCTGTTTATATCTATACTGGAAGAGAATGAAACGAGTTGATTCTACGATAATTATAAATATTCCACATATACAGGGTGGAGCAATAATTTCTTCCACCTTGAATATTTCCGTTGCTTGTAATTATGAGTGAATGTCCTTCCGAATATTTCCGTTACTTTTAGTGATTATCACACCTTCGATATTTTCGTTATCTGTGATAACATGAAAAACCGATATACCGGGTGATTCACGAGAAACGGAACATCTAGCACCGTTAGGTTTGAAGATCGAAGGAAATGTTAGCGAGGAAAGTTCTGCTGTTAAACTCGTAGATAGAACACAATGGGTTATAGAAAATTGCGTTTGTTTAATGCCACTGCTAGAAATCGTACGTTTCGTATTTGCAACAACCTAATAAACACACAATCTTGTTACGAGCTCGTATATTCCGCGATCTGATTGCGAGAAAAATGAAAAGCCGTTAATTGTGAAGCTATTTCGGCAGAATGTTGAAACATCGTGCGCGCTCGGATCGCAAATTCCGTGTCGAGCGTTGCCGGAAGTCTCAATAGGAAAGTCTATCTATGATGACCATTCTCATCGATCACTGTGCTCGTCGCAATTCAATATTCGCGGAGCGTGGGCCGAATGATTAAACGCTCGCGAGCAGAAACGTTGCTGTCGCGCGCGATAAAAAGAAGGTTCGACTCTCGACGTACGTAAATATAAAACAGCGAACGGCAGCGCTTTTAAATCGTCGTGTTTCCCCGGCCGTTCGAAAAACCTTGCGCCACGGAGCTCGCCCCGTATCGGTATGTTTTTCGTCGAAAAAATGGTAACCGTTTACCTACGTTCCGTTTTCCACGTTGACGGCAACACGCGTCACAAGAAATTCACGAAAACAATGAAATTGTTGTACGAACGGTGTGCTCTCGCGCCATCGTTTTCCGGCACGTTGCACTTCGTTAATATCCCATTACCGATCCAGTCGAGTCAATCGACGCGCTTAGGCTACTTCGACGTCGGTTACCACGATTAATTGGTAGATCAATTCCGACCTGGAACGGCCAGGATTCTGCGAACGTGGCTATCCTCGCAAGATGCTGGCTGGTACTGACGTAATCCGCACAGCTATAATCGGTTAGGATCTGTTTCAAAACAGACAAATACGAATTAATTAACCCTGGTACGTTTTTCAGGGTGAAAATTCACCCATTTTCACATACTCTAAGATTATATTCTCCATTTTTAACGATCGTAAATTTTGTATATGCACTATATGATATCGGCGCTACAGGTTCGATCACAAATACAAAAATTAGCAATTTTGCAGAATTATAATTTCGACGTTTCGGTTCTGTTTTGAACCATTATCAAGAAAAGTCCGCGTCTATGAAAATATTAAAGTAATCAAATTTGTTATTCATTAAACTGACTATTTAATAGTTATGAAAATTAGGTGTTTATACATATACGCGGACTTTTCTTGATAATGGTTCGAAATAGAACCGAAACGTCGAAATTATAATTCTGCAAAATTGCTAATTTTTGTATTTGTGATCGAACCTGTAGCGCCGATATCATATAGTGCATAAACTCTAAGATTATTCATCCTTTTGTGTCTACATCGTGAAGATGTATTTCTTTGAAATGTGACGCTATAAATGAACACACAATGTGTTGATTTAATGTGGGAAATAAAAATGGGTGAATTGTTATCCTATTCCCTTTTATGCAACAATTTTTCAGGAGCGTACGAGGGTTAAGAGGTTAGGATTTTTAAACAATAATACAGGAAACCGATAACGAATCACTTTTAAAGGATGAACGGTATCGCAGAGAACGTGTATGGAGTTTTCTGTAGAGAACAGTTCGATGGAGCAGGACTGCAAGTGCAAGGATGAAAATTGATTAATAGTTTCCTGATTCATTATCTTCCGGACAGATCGATAAGTTCAAGGTTGATCGTAAATATTTCGAAACGGCGGACGAGAATGGAGATAATAGGGGATGATCAAGGGTGGCCTGAAATAGAAGCTGCGTGACGTAGCTCTCTGAAACGTGGCGAGGGTCGATTAAATTAGTGTTAGATATTCGAGGGGGAATAATAGAAAGCTGTGGAGGATCGAAGAAAACAGAAGGTGCGGCCCAATGACGAGTCATAACAAAAGGTAATTTCATAATGCCGAGTCATTCACAATGGGAGAACCTGTTAATTGACGAAGAGATTAGCCAGACAATAATGATGCAAAATTAACGACAAATAATAACAGAAATTTATAATAGCGTGGAATATTATTCTCGAATAATAGCGGCTCCTGGAATGGTTTTTGTAATTGACAAAATTATATTAAGATTAATTAGAATGTCAATATAATGGTATACATATAGGGGTGGTTTACCAGATATTACTATATTCTTCCATAACGTGCAGGACAACCATCCTATTAAAGCTGCGTTGTTTGCAACAACACTAAAAATAAAATATCTCCACAACTAATGGTTTTCCTAATTGATAAAATTATATTAAGAGTAATTTGAATATTAATATAATCATATACATATAGGGGTGGTTTACCAGATATTACTTTATCTTCCATAACGTGCAGGACAACCATTCTATTAAAGCTGCGTTGTTTGTAACAATACTAAAAATAAAACATCTCCTCAACTAATTTTAATTAGTTTTTGTAGTTGACAAAATTATATTAAGATTAATTTGAATATTAATATAATGGTATACATATAGGAGTGGTTTACCAGATATTACTATATTCTTCCATAACGTGCAGGACAACCATTCTATTGAAGCTGCGTTGTTTGTAACAACACCAAAAATAAAGTATCTCCTTAACTAATGGTTTTTCTAATTGATAAAATTATATTAAGAGTAATTAGAATATTAATATAATGGTATACATATAGAGGTGGTTTACCAGATATTACTGTATTCTTCCATAACGTGCAGGACAACCATCCTGTTGGAGCTGTGTTGTTTGCAACAACACTAAAAATAAAATATCTCCTCAACTAATGGTTTTTGTAATTGACAAAATTACATTAACATTAATTAGAATATCAATATAATGGTATACATATAGGGGTGGTTTACCAGATATTACTATATTCTTTCATAACGTGCACGACAACCATCCTGTTGGAGCTGCGTTGTTTGTAACAACACTAAAAATAAAATATCTCCTGAACCAATGGTTTTTCGATGTTAATAGAAAATCTAGGTGATGACATCTGGTGAACCACCCTGTATAGAGTGAAGTTAATCCCACCCCTATCGTCCGGATCGTTGAGAATCGTACCCCTCAAGTTTCCGTGACCTGATTTCTTTGGTATTTCCTTCCGAAAGTATCTCTCGAACGGATTAGCGTGACGCAGCCACGCGGCACCAAAAGATAAAAACGAAACACTGGACGAAGGTGAAACAGAGGGTGGCTGGGTGACTGATAGCAAGCAGTACAATGGAAGAAACAGCGTAGGGCGGAAGGGGTGCGGTAGAACGTTGTATGGAACCAGAGAGCGGCGAGGCAAAGCAGGAGACAGACAGGGTCAGGGTGTAACAAAAGCTAGTGGAACACGACGCATGGTCGCAGACAGTGCTGCAAGAAAATAGAAGAGGCGGATGATAACTCCGGAAAGTTGGTGGTGTGGCAACAAATAACGGTAAAGGACATCGTGGCTAGGGGTGCTGCACGAGGCACAATATTCCACGGATAATGAAGTCTATTGGCGGAGGAATGGATGGACTACAGATTTCGGGATCCAAATCCTTAACCATGGTGCTCGCTTCCCGCCCGGAACTGCTCGGCCAATGCTACTAAACTGAAATCACGATCCTTGGGTTCGCGTTTCCTCTGCTCCCTCCCGAGTTCACAGTTCCACCACTGCTTCCGTACACGGTGTAACTTCGACCCGCTCGAAGATTGTGTTTGAATGCACCAAAGGTTCCTCGTCTCCCTCCCCTTGTTTCGAGTATTTACTGGCTTTCAGTTGCTTTGATTGCGATCTGCGAATCTTCGGCCAACCGAGAGGGTGGGTTTTCTTGTTGTTATTATTGCTTTATTTCAACCTTACATCTAAGAAATGCTACTTGGTTTGCAGTATCCTTTACAGATTTAACTTGACCATTACATTCTTTTTTAATTAGGAAATCTCATATGAGATTTATTACAACATAATGCTTAGTACAGAGTATTACAAGGTATATTGTATGGTGTAACAAAAATATTAGTTACAATATAAACTGTTTCCATGATCTCGGTCGACAACTTGTTAATAACATATATTCGTGTTTTCAGCGCACTGGTTCGATCAAACGCTACTACTTAAGCAATTTCGCAAATTAACACAAAAATTTTCAACGTTTCGGTCAACTATTGTATTTAGACCATTTTCAAGAAAAATGATTTTTCGTATAATTGCGTCTGTAAAAATTAATGAATTAATATAAATTATATTCAACCTGATACCAATATGTAACATGATATTTGGTCCCCTCAGGGTTTCAAATTCATTTACCAATCCTGTTCCTCTTTCTTCCACTCTCACCATCGCTTTTTCAGCGGGACCTACTGTTTATGGTGGGTTCCGAACCACCTTTTGCCAACAACACGTGAAAAACACCCCGGGTGGGTCACTTTCCGATTTTTTACCAGACGGTCACCCATCCTAGTGCCGTTCACGTTCCACATTGTTTAACCTCCGTGATCTAACGAGAACCGGTGCTTTCAACGGGACTACGGTTGTTGGCACCTGATACCAATATAAATTACCAATATTATTATACCAATATTACAATATAAAAATCGAAAATCCTTAAGCACGTAGGTTACATGTATTTAAAAAGGCTATCATATATACGCAAGCACTAATATTAGGTTCAGCTATTAAGCAACCTATGTCCAATGGCAATTGAAAACCTGCTCTAGTAAGGTTTTGGTTAAGTTTGATCCTCTGATCATATAAATTGCACTGCCATAGAACATGGTTAAGCGTTTCCTGCTCCTGGTTACATTTACAATTGGGATTATCGATGATGCCAATGCGAGCAAGTGAAGCAGCCATATGGTAATGGTCCGCCCTGAATCGATTAATTGAAACAATACATTGTCGTGTTAGCTTTTTATGCCCAAACCAAGGTGAACGAAAATCATTATAGAATCGTTGAAAATAAGCTTTACCCGTATGTAGCCCTTGATCTTTCATTATTTTAATTGAATTTAAAATTGCATCCCATTACATTCTTGGTGTACTTATTACTAACCCAATTATTGCATCCTTTAGTTCGTTAATATTCCTCGTTAATGTTTTGCGAATATGTATGCATCTGTTTTTTGCCGTTGATCAATACTGTCGATTAATGGTGCCGGATGAACTCGTTTCCGGTACATTTTTGTCCGCTACCTTTAATGGAATCCGTGTTTCAGAGTTCAGATATTATTGTTACAATGAATAATTTCCGTATTGTCCCAGTGTGTATTTCTATATTGCTGCAACATATAATTCCGTGTTGTACCTCCACAGTAATTCCATATACTGGTTCCATTATAACATTTCAAATTTCGGTAGGATTAACTTGCCAACGTTCACGCCATTGTCGGACACAGGCCACGCGATATCCACGAAGAATGTGGACGAAAGCCACACCTGTTAATACGTTTCTGCTTTTAAAATGAACGACCTATGGTAACTTGGACTCGTATAGAAGTCCGAATGAAAATATTTGCAGGCGAAGCAACCGTTTATAAAATGTATCGTTGCGCGGTCGAAAGGATTAAATCCTCGACATCTGTATGAACGTTCATCCACATCATAGTAGAAATATGTCATTAGTCGAAAATTCCGAAATCACATGATTTACAGCGCTCTGTATCCTATATAAGTATCATGAGGTTAACGTTGCGATAATCAGCTTACACGCGCATTGAATGTTGCTAATCTGTATTGCTATTTGTTTCGCAGGCTTGTTTGCTCAAGTCTCCATACAGTATAATTCTGAATAACACGTTGTTACATTGCACGTTTACGAATTACGCGGGCGCAACTGTATCTCATCGTTTATTAATACCATTCAACTGTATAATATCAATGGTGCTAATAATTCAGTGACGGATGATACCCGTTTTTCTAGATTACAAGCGCAATGGTAATTTCATGCCGGAAATTAATAGAACGGGAGGTCTAATTAATTATAATCACGTTAACGATATGGACACGCGTGAATCTGAACAAATTGCGGAAAGAGAATGGCAGAAATTCAATAAAATTGATTGTTAAGTAAACTTCCTTTTTATTCTTTTCTGGAAGACCTTCATTTTTCCATTTCAACCAAGTATTTTTCCGTTCTGGATGATATTTAACTTCCTTGAAGTTTGAATCATTGGGATCTATTCCTAGTATCTCCAGAACACTATTCTTTGATGTCTCAAACTCGGATTTTAATAATTCTTCTTCAAATTCGTTTGAATTTGAATTATTCTCCTTATTTTCTACGTCTGTGAAATTAAGGAGCAGAAGAAATATTAAATAGCACTTGTTGTGCAATTGTGATATTATAGTTCTTGTTGAACTTAATCACAATAATATTTTCTTTTAAGTCGTATGGACTGTGGTAATCTTTTTGATTTTAAAGTTGTATGGACTATGGTAAGACCGTATGGGTATTACCTCTCAACTTTCGTGTGGAAAGATGAGAATACCGAGCGAAACAATAAAAAACAATGATGTTACTTACTGATTATAATTTCTTCTGAAGGTAGATTTGGTGAATTCTGCTCTTTTGGTAAATTCGTTAGAGATTCTACCACTTTTGATAGGTTATCTATCTGTTTCTGCAATTGATCTAACTTTTCGTCAGTTCTGCGCTTAGAATGACGGTCCTCTCGTGAACGAGATCTCGACCGTTTCTTTTTCTTGTAGTCAGGCATTTTATAAATAAAGCCTTGTTATAATTTACCTTATATTTTGAGCGTTATGCGAAGAAACGTTCTTGATGCTTCGGCACAACGAAACAATATGAAAATAAAGGAATAAATAGGGAGAAGTAGGCGATAGAAGAACGCCAAGTTCAGATTAAATATGCGCTGAACGTTGTGATGTGAAGCATGACAAGCATGACTATAATACTATCATCTTCGAACGAGACATTTCATATAATCTCGATCAAGCCTTCGGCGGGCTCGTTTGATCCTATGATAAAATTGATTGTTAAGTAAACTTGCAATTCAGTCTCCGGAAATAAACGTTCAGATATTGTACGAGCTTTGTTTTTTCTTTTTTTAAGTGTGAAGACTGAAATTTCTCGAATCGGTAGACCCTGCGAGTTCAGTGGGGAAGAAATAAATTTTTGATGAAACGCGCACAGGCTAGCTACATCGCCAAGTCAATTTAGACCCTTAGTCGATGAACCGCGTTGAGCGTATTTCGGGTACGTTGACAGGTGTAGGGCTGAGAAAGGTTGACAGTATTGTGGCGAGCTTCTGGAACAGCTCGGTACATAAATCTAAGTGCTCGAGTATTTCACTAGGACTGTGAAACACTGACTACAAGATAAAGTAGATTGGGTCCGCTAAACAGACGTCTCTACAAGCAAACATTTCCCAACGGGTTGGGAAAGAGTCTACTGAATACCCGGACATACATACATTTACCACTTGAATAATGCATGTTCTTTAACGGCATTTCTAATTCATCGGAAGAGCAACTGCTGGGTTGTTTGCCGACAACAATTTGCGAACGTGAAATTGAGAAAAGAATTTGTTCGTACAAATAATTATTACGTGATTCTGTTCGAGCTAGAATATTTAGATGTTTGCCAGACGTGAAGGAGGGAAGAGGTTTGATGTTTATGCAATTTTCAATCTTTCTAGACGAACAGAAAAAGTATTAATGATTTCGGCGCAACGGTTCGATCAATTAAACACGATAAAGCAGCTTTTCTTCTTTCTTGAAAATGATCCACATAAGGATCGAAACGTTGAAAGTGTAAATTAATTTGTAAAATTGCTTTATCTTGTTTAATTGATCGAACGTTTAATTGTGCCGAAATCATTAATACTTTATCTGTTTAACAATCTTACGATCGATAACATTAACACCATTTCTAGACGAACTTTAAGAAAGTGGAATAAAATTCCACTGAATTCTGTCGAATTGTACATTCACCCCTGTTTAAAAATTTTCGGAAGCCATCAAATGCGTGAAGATCTATGTACTTGTTAGTTTGGGGGAAAATAGTGGCCGAATTCATCCCCTTTATCTTTTGCAAGTAACTTTTTTAATACAGTAATGCAGGGATCGGTAAACTACGGCCGCGGGCCACATCTGGCCCGCCGCCTGTTTTTAATCCGATCCGCGAGGTTAATATTGTTCTCTACATGAAAAAATTCATTATAAATCAAATTATGCTGCTCAAGAGTGCAGCATAAATTTCTCAGGTTCTGTTCATATAAGCTAAATAATCCTATGTCGTTCTTTGATCATGATTACTCCACAATATTAACTAAAATGAACCTAGAAACATTGTCTGCTCGAAGAATAGTATCTGACCAGAGCTTTACTTTTAATCTAATTAATAATTGTATTGCTTGTCCCTTTCTACTTGCGCAAATCAATTTCCATGTACCTGAACGTGTATCGAGAACTAGAGCTGGATTTCAACCACATAAAGCAAGATCTACTTATGAATTAATTAATCCAATGAATCGCATTATATAAATCGTATTGATTTTTATTGGTTCTTTACAAAATTTTAAAAAACAACTACGCAGTATTGTAGGATAACACCATATTGTTTGTACCATTAGTTTTTGAGCAAATCCCTCCTTTGATATTAAACTAGTAGTCTTTTATCTTTCTCTTTTTTTTATTGTAAACACTTATGTAAAAGGGCTTCAGACCGTCTGCAATAAATAATAATAATAATAATTATTATTATATGAAATAAAAAAACTTATGTACAAATATCACATTCTATTAAAAAAACATTTGGAACCCCTGGTTTTTGATTGCTCTATGGGCCACCAGGCCTAAAAATTTTACCATCTGGCCCTTTCCAAAAAAAGTTTGCCGACTCCTGCAGTAAAGTCGCGTTATTTCTCAGCGACTGTCTAGAATTTGTCAAGTGCCTACGTTCTTGGGAATTATACGATTAGCATATAATTTCGAAGTTGCCGTTCGAAACCAGCCATTATTTTTACCACGTTTTTATTAGCTCGCTTTCTTGTTTGTGTGTTTGTTTGTTTCTTCGGTGGCAAACTTTGCAATTGATTTTAAACTAACTTGCATTATTCAAGAAAAAATTTTTTTAAAAGTCTATCCGTTTCGGAGCAATAACGATTAAATATTTTTCCTCTTCACCTCCCCGCGAAACCTACGTGATCGCGTTCAGCGATCCCCACTCCGCGCGACAACGTTCTCTACTTTACTATGCGTGCGCACTCTGACTCGTCCCCACTCCACGGACCCACTTCGCCCCGACGTAGCTCAGTATATGATAGTACGTCGCCGCGCTACAATTCATAGTACATCAACGCTTCTTTTACCAAATGAAAGAATCGTTACACCGTTACTACTTGCATTTGTTTTCGATATGTCGCGGTCGCAATACTGTCTGAATTTAGTACATGTCTCTGTTATAATTTCATAACGGGGTTAAAAATGTTAAAAATCGTTTGAAAACTTTCACATACATAAGACTAGAAAGCAGAAAATAATGATGTAAATAAAAATAAATTTTTAAAAAATACCACGTTTTTAAAAACGAACTAAAAAGTACAAAATAATGTTTCCTAGTTCCATACAGATTCCCAACACTGTACTGATAGTCCTAAAAATTTGTAATTGTGAATTGTTGAATAACTGTGAAAATACTTGTAAGATTTCAAACGAAAAACGTGGGGCGCAAGATAATAGTAAGGAGTGTAGAGAGTAGCTGCCGTTCAGAAAAGTCACACAACAGTCCATATCATTTGCGGAGAAAAAAATTTTTTAGTGATTTAAGTGAACTATTTATGTTTGTCGGAACCTAGCTCCTGCAACCGGGGAGTGCACCCCCAACAGTTGGTCCGAGAATCTCGATACAGTTTACTCATTTCCTCGATTTAGCCGGTCTAGCCGGTTAACACAGCATATCCCGGAACCGAGCTGAATATTCGAGTGCTCGGATGCTCGGGAGTGCCCGAATTGTTAGTAGTTCCGCCTAGCAGATAGCGTTAAACAAGATTTCCAATAAAACAAACTCATGACGGAAACGAATTGCTAGTTCTCGAGCAATCACCGAATTGGAATTGCACTGTCCGCGATGTCACACGGTATTTTGGCAAATCGATGCTTCCAATCTCGGTGGAAGAGGAGTCCGGGCAACAGGATACGCGCGACGCGACATATAGGTAGAGAGAAGATCCTTGCTAGCGGGAGTCGTCGCCTCGCTCCACGTCGCAGCAAGAAATTTCCCTAACCGGTGGTGCGCGTTTAAAAGAAAATTGCAGATACCGAAGATCAGGTGCAGTCTCTCAATCACCGCCGGGCAATTCCGTCCTCGAAAATCCAAGCATCTCCCGGGCCGTATCTCGATCCGTACGAAAATCCCACCGGTGGAGAACACGTACGGCGAACCCTCTGCATTTACGTGCTCTCTCCGCGACTCCACGGAGAAACGGAGGGAAGACAGGGTCGACTCGGTCAGAGAGACACGGGGAATAAGGGATCCGGCCGGTTATAACTCTGCAGGTTGTTCCGACCCGACATAACTAACATCCCTCTTCGGGTTCACATACCATGAATGAATTTAGCCGTTCGCGCTGGGAAACCCATTAGCGTCCGAACCAGCACGCTCCACCGCCCCCCCCCCCTCCCTCCTTCTCGAATCCACGAGAACCGGATCGTCTTCTCTCTTCCCGCTTTCATCGCGATACAACCTCGACCAGTCCTCTCGCCATACGGTGGACCTTATTTTTCGACCAGCAAAGCATTTTTCGGACACGCCCTTGTGCCGTTTCACACTGGACCGTTTCTGGAAAGTAGCTGGAATTAAGTCAACAATTTTCCTGTCGTGAAATTGCTTCAATTTATTTAGGTCGTTTAGTAAACTAATATTTTAGGTAGACTGAAAAGGGCACACACTTATTAAAACTAGATTTATCAGCGATTAAAATATATAGTCCAGTTGATCGAACCAATGCGCCAATAACATTAATTGTAGTTTTGAACAATTGTCGATCGAGATACAGAAACTGTTAAAATATATAGTCTTCAGAAAAAATAGTTCAATTCGAATTTCAGATTGAAAACTATTCAATCCTCGCGAAATTTGCAGTAACGTGTTAATATTACTATCTCCCGGCTGAAACGTGGACTTTGTCGTTGTATAAAGTCGCGACCGTTCAATATTGCCCGAAAGCTCCAATACTTTTCTGTTTGAACGAACGATGAAAGGTTCAAAGCCAAATGTTAGTCATGCAATCACGTGCGTGGATGTTTCAAACAGACCCATCAGCGGTGCCAACATTTCAGCCGAGTTTCGCCCGAAAGTTAGCCCTAATCTCTCATGTTCATGTAAACGCTATAAAAAAAAGGGTATTCAAATTGTAACAAAGTTGTAGCAAATACTGTAAATATTTGACCTGTCCAAACTATCGTTTAATCGGCTGCACTACACGAAATTCGTTTAAATCGACACTGTGGGTTTGTTGGACTTCGATCGTGAATTAACGAACTCGGTATTTTTCGATCTCCGATAACACGAAGAAGTTCATTTCGTTCCAATCAACGATTTGCGTTCGCATATTTTTTATTTCCGCTACCCCTAACCAGTGGTATTGTGGAAAATAACTACAGCTAATGTCTTCAGGAGTTTTAAACATTCACAGAATTAATTCTAAGTGTTAACAGCATGACAAACGTTATTTCTTTTGAATAAAATATAAAAATAGAACATATATATATATATATATTTCTGCTACCCCTAACTGGTGATATTGTGAAAAATAACTGCAGCTAATGTCTTCAGGAGCTTTAAACATTCACAGAATTATTTCTAAGTGTTAACAGCATGACAAACGTTATTTCTTTTGAACAAAATATAAAAATAGAACATATATACATTTCTGTTACCCCTAACTGGTGGTATTGTGAAAAATAACTACAGCTAAAGTCTTCAGGAGTTTTAAACATTCACAGAATTATTTCTAAGTGTTAACAGCCTGACAAACGTTATTTCTTTTGAACAAAATATAAAAATAGAACATATATTTACACTTCTCCAACACCAGTGTAATTACGACGTAATATCAATATCAAATTTCGACGAAATGATTAAACTAAAGAGGAGAGAGAGTTAAAGAATTTTTAAAATACAGGTGAAGTCACCGTTGTGCACCATGGAGTATTCCATCACGTGGAAAATAAAAAGAAAGAAGTAGAAACGAGCAAAATTCATTCGAAAACACTCGCATTATTTTCGCGCGTCACGTCGAACAAAATTTTGTTTGAGCGCTCGGCCATCGACGAGTAAATTTCCCTAAATTTCCCTGAAATATAATCAACGCTAACGCTGATTGATGCGACGCGGCGATAATCGTTCGCAATTCGTCGGGATCCTCGAATTAAACATTCGCCCTCCCCCGTCCCTCGAAATTTTGATGAATTGCGGACCATGGAAAATCGCTTGAAAAGCGTGATCGAAAAATTTCAGCGCTAGTAGTTTTCGAGCTAACAAACACCACAGAACCGAATAAAATATTGATAGGTATTAAATACAAGAGGACCGCATCAAATATTCAAATACGTGGAATATGCGAAAACAGATAAAACATTGATAGTTGTACGCAGGGAACCAGTACGCTATTAAAATATTAATGGAGCTCGGATGCAAAAGGGTATGAAATTGGAATTTTTAAAACTTCGTTTGATTGCGAATCATTGTGCAGAATTCTGGCGGAGGTTGACAAATATATTTAAGTCTCGTTGTAACCACTATACATTTTTTCCCCCATGCGTAGTAACAATTGGAAACAAAAATTTACTGTATAAATGGAGAATATGAAGCCTGTAGACTGAGAATACGGTTGTCTCCGTTAATACCGAAATGAATAGGGTGGTCGGTTAATATTGGCTTCCCCATTGTTGCGGGTATAGATGTCTTATCCCTCCTTCCTCGTGCTCTCAAAATATAAATTGCTGCCTCTGAAATTCTCGGTCGATTTACCGAGAATGATATACCACCGTGTACTAAAGTTTTTGGACGGTGATCTATCCTGGGCTCCGCATCGAGGGGATGAAATCAGAATTTGAAATAATACGGGATTAAAGTATGGTAAGATGGAAAGGTAGAATAGATCCGGGCACGAAGACTTTCATATTTATAATGCTAAATCCGAATCGTGAAGGGTGCCATTTACAGGCAATCTCTCCCATAGATTTTGCTTTATTTTGCAATTCAAAGAAACCCCCTGACACAAGAAATGGAGGTCTGAAAAGGATCGGAAACTTCCCCGTGAAAACGGTTAATAAAAGCCGGGTTTGGTGCAGGGTGTCAAGAAATTATGGGTTAAAATTGACAAACCTTGACAGACCCTTCAAGGCGAAATCATTTCAATTTAATCAATTTAATTAATTGCGAATGACACGAAGGACTAGAAGTTAGGTATAATTAATGGAATTGATTCACTGTTTGGGCCCAAAACATTGTGAAAATATGTAGCTTCAGTTCAGATAATCAACAAATATTTATATAATCTCTCTGTAAAGCTCCATTTACACGAATACATTGAAAAACAAACAATGCTGATTATTATTGAATCCGACATGTATAATACGAGTCCACCTGATTCGCCCCACTATTTATAATTTTCCATTCGTATTCAAACAAGCGGATTTTACCAAATATTTGATCGCATATAACCATTATGTCGAACCTTACAAACTCTGCGCCGAGTTTGTGAAGGCAATGGTTTAGTTTAGCAAATTCATTTATTTTACTGCAAAGGTAAAATTATCTGGCCATGTGAACGTATATGTATTTCATCAATTGTTATGAAATTAATTTCAAACAGTTCAAGATATCAATTAAAATTACATGTAGTATTTATTCGTACTGATTAAACGTCGGTGATTCCGTGTAAAACAGTGTAACTTCGGGCTTGGGGGAGTTTCTCGTGGGAAATGAATTTTTCGAAGTCGAATGTTCGCGTGATTTTTGCAATTTCCAAGATTTTGCAAGTTCGCTGGTTCATCGGAGCGACGGTAGTCGGTTTGTGGAAGCAAAGAAATGAGTGGCACTCGAGCGTTGCATCAGGCAGACCAGGAAGGCGATAAACAAGCTTTCGCAATAGACAGGATTACGGATAAGAGCGGAACGCTGCAAACGTAATGACCGCAAAATTGCGAAACCAAGCAGCCATCGCGAATCTGCTCGTAACTTAACGACCTGCTTACACAGACTCCCTGTTTCGCTTGGTTTCTCCATTTTACAGTTATCCGTATTCATTCAACAAGGAAAAATATATCTCTTCCGCGAGTGTCTCATCCTTTTTCGAAATCGGACCCCGATTCTAACTGTTTACGCTCGTTAATTATCAAGAGATTCATGTTGCTCCCCATTTTCCTAAAGGAAGGCTGATGGTCTCATTAAATCCTGTTCCCTCTTTTCATATGGTCTATTATTAATATTTAGGGTGAAGGTTGCAACCCTTTTTCACCCTCTTAGGGGTTGAATTTCGAATTATCCTTTCTTATATCGAAGTTTCCTTTCATATACTTATAATTGGGTCTTATATAATAAAAATCATATTTATTGTTACTGGTCTTACTTTTAGAATATCGATTTTTAACTTTACCACTTTGGTATAATTAGCAGTTGTTTTAAAATTGTTGGACTTTTCAAATTTACTGCCTGATATTGATTTCAAAAACGTTGATCCTTATGTTCAGAGTAGTGTGTTTAGGTATGTCAGTTTTTCCATGTTTTTGGTTCTTTGCTTGGTCCTAAAGATCACTTTGACCGCAGTACGTTTCCAACCACTGTTTCATACAATTCAAATCAACTCTAATCAACTCAAATCTACTAAAATTACATAAGTAAAATTAATAGCAAGTATGTATTATTATTTTCTTCATCTTCAATCCACGTATATTACATAATTTATACATTTTTGGTTTTTTTAAACGCAATTTACCTTTGATAAAGGTTCAAACTAGAACCGAAACGTTAGGCATATTTGAAAAATAGCTAATTGATTACAAATTGATCGAAACTGTTGCACCGAAACCATTAATTTAAAAATGATTAAATATTTGCGATAGATATAATTTATTGTTTATCCTTTCTTATTCCTTGTATAAATCAGAAAAGAAACCTCTGAGAAAATACTTGTAAGATTTAAAACGAAAAACGTGGGGCGCATGCAATAGATAATTGATGCATAAATAGTTCACCTAAATCACTAAAAAATTTATTTCTCCGCAAATGATATGGACTGTTGTGTGACTTTTCTCAACGGCAGCTACTCTCTACACTCCTTACTATTATCTTGCGCCCCACGTTTTTCGTTTGAAAACTAACAAGTATTTTCACAGTTATTCAACAATTCACAATTACAAATTTTTAGGACTATCAGTACAGTGTTGGGAATCTGTATGGAACTAGGAAACATTATTTTGTACATTTTAGTTCGTTTTAAAAAACGTGGTATTTTTTAAAAATTTATTTTTATTTACATAATTATTTTCTGCTTTCTAGTCTTATGTATGTGAAAGGTTTCAAACGATTTTTAACATTTTTACCACGTTATGAAATTATAACAGAGACATGTACTAAATTCAGACAGTATTGCGACCGCGACATATCGAAAACAAATGCAAGCAGTAACGGTGTAACGATTCTTTCATTTGGTAAAAGAAGCGTTGATGTACTATGAATTGTAGCGCGGCGACGTACTATTATACAATACTGAGCTCCGTCGGGGCGAAGTGGGTCCGTGGAGTGGGGACGTGTCAGAGTGTGCACGCATAGTAAAGTAGAGAACGTTGTCGCGCGGAGTGGGGATCGCTGAACGCGATCACGTAGGTTTCGCGGGGAGGTGAAGAGGAAAAATATTTAATCGTTATTGCTCCGAAACGGATAGACTTTTTAAAAATTTTTCTTGAATAATGCATTGTCATCCAGTTCTGAGCCATATGCCCGACTTCAAGTCTCTAGCTCATCAGGAAGTTAGTTTAAAATCAATTGCAAAATTTGCCACCGAACAAACAAACAAACAAGAAAGCGAGCTAATAAAAACGAGCAAAGAAAGAAAAGCGAGCGACCGAGAGAGAGAGAGAGAGATAGAGAAAGGTGGAAGAAGGGCAGTGGCGTGGAAAGGGTTGACGCGTAGGGAAATAGCGGAGCGACCTTTGGCACGCAGGTGCGCGAATCGGTTGATCGAGGTGGGGACGAAGTTTCATTTAGGTCGCGACGAGTGCCGAGAACGAGAGCCGGAATGGGTTGAGAACGCCTGGAGAGGAGGGTGTATCTGAGTGCAGTGCACTCGAAACGATGTACAGAGTAACACACTGCTCTTATTCCCATCGTGGGTCGTCCGTAATTTTTCGACGCGACCCTTTCCCGCGCCCTCGTCCCGTTTTACATCCTTCTCCCCTGTGACCGCTTTATGCGGCCGGCTTTTTTTCCCCCCCAACGAGCTGGCTGGCTTCGTTTCGTGCCTCGTGAACGGGAAAATGTAAACGGAATCGCGGATTAACCTCATTAACGACTGTGGCGGTATGCGTTCCCCGGATTTCCACCGGCTCGAATTCTCGATTGGCATCTGTTTACCCCCACACACCCCTCCGAGCCGCACCCCATCCTTTCTCGACCTTATAAACGATCGCCGCCGAACCCGACTTCCCCTGCCCTATTTCGGACTCTTACTCTTCTCCCATTAATCGAAAGGACCCCGCACTAATCATATGGAAAAGCTATCCCGGTTAAATCAGTTGGATTGTTTTCTATGTTGTAGCTTATGATCTACTGAACAAAAGATGTAATGGGCAGAAAGTTCAATAATGGACAGTTATCGAGTTATAATCAGTGAAACATGTGTAAGGAGGTTTGACACGTCAATATCCTTCGCTCACTTGTAGGAAACTGTTTATTTAACCAAAACTCATGGTAACATTGATTTGTTGACAAAATGCTAACGTATAAATCAATAATATTATATATGACAGTTAAAACAATAACAGGTAAATATATAAGTAATACATTTAGTCATCTACACGGTGGTATAAACATTCTTACAATTCGGTCATCCTGACAAATTAATCGTCCTCGATTAAATGTATAGATACGATAAAGAAGATACTAAACCTTAAAAACTTAACTAAACATAATATTATAAAATTAAAACATTCTTACACATGAGAAATTCGAGCTGTCGAATACTCAAATCTCGGGAAGTATTCATTTTTTGGAAAAATGTTTGCAACAAAAGTAGTACGGTTTCACAAAATCTGTTAGGTGGTGTGATTATTTTTCTTTTTTTGAATTTTGAATGATCTTGAAAAAACAGATAAAGAGAAAATGATTTCGGCGCAACGGTTCGATCAAATAAACAATTAAAGCAATTTTACAAATAAATTTACACTTTCTACGTTTCGATCCTAATTTGGATCATTTTCACGAAAGCGGGAAAAACTGTAACTGTATCAGTAACCTGTGAAACAACGTATGAAGAACACGTGTCACCAAACAAAATGTCCATGTTAAAATCTCTTTAAAGCAAACTCAGTTTTTTCCGCTTTCGTGAAAATGATCCAAATTAGGATCGAAACGTAGAAAGTGTAAATTTATTTGTAAAATTCCTTTAATTGTTTATTTGATCGAACCGTTGCGCCGAAATCATTTTCTCTTTATCTGTTTTAACAATCTTACGATCCATAACTTTAACAACATTTACAGATTTCTTGAAAAAGTCTGTGAACAGAAATCTTCCAGAAAAATCTTTGCGTGTCACTGCAGAGATAAGGAGCCCACGGTTCGTAACTCCCGTAGTATTTTTTCACCCGAAACCCTCTGTCCGTGGTCCGTGTGAAAAATCAAAGAAGTGGGGTGGCGGCTAGCGTGTTAAGTAAATATATTTCCCGAGATTTGAGTATTCGACAGGACGAATTTATCATATTTCACTGATTATAACTCGATAACTGTCCATTATCGAACTTTGTGCCCATTACATCTTTTGTTCAGTAGATCATAAGCTACAACATAGAAAACAATCCAACTGATTTAACCGGGATAGATTTTCCATATGATTAATGCGGGGTCCTTTCTTCCGATCGAAAGCCAGCCATACCGTTTTTCGAGAAACCTTTCACCGATCGCGAGACAACACACAGCGTCACGTCATTACAAGCCAATAAGGTTGCTCAGCTTTAAGATAACTGTTGAACCATTGATCCGACAGGATCGTAGTCCGATTCATTTTCTGTATTGCAACGTTATTCGCGAGACCGAACGTTGTCACCGAACGTTACGAAGTTATTGCGTCTCTTTCAATTCAGGAGAATATACCGCTGCGAGAGTTGTATACTATCGAAAAATCGACGTTCCGCGCAGGAAATTGTACGCTTCAGCGTTCAGTTTTAGAAAGAGCCGATTCTGTTTCGCAATCCTCGACCCAGGCAATTCTGTGTAATTGAAGTTCAGAATTTCATCGAATTCGATCGATTCTTATATTTCTGCTATCTTCGTCACGAAATGGAGCATTCGCGAATCGCATAAACGAAATGGAATATTTGCAAGTATAAACGGAATGGAATATTTACAAATATGCAAGATTAATTACAAAGAATTAATTAATAAGGACATAGACGAAGCTTTGAGAAACGTACGAGATTCGGTGAAACATTTTGCGCATGTTATTTATTTAAAACTGTTAAAAAATTTGTGAACATTCACACGAGGACGACAGTTGACAGCGGCATATGTTTCTGAAATGTTCGTTCTCTTGATGGTCGTGTTATTTTCGTATTACCATCGCAACAGAACGCGCGACGCCTTATTGAATATGTTGCAACGGGAACTGCAGTACTTTCTGGGAAGTTTGAATAATTCATTTTCTGGCCCGGCTTTCGCGCGCGAGAGTCCTTCGTTTTTCTCTGCTCGTTCGCGCGGTCCGGCAGCACGGTTTTCGTCGCAAATCGAATAAAAAACAAAATAAAATAGTTGCACACAGCCGGAATGAAAACACTTTCAGTTTAAAGCAGGCTGCCGGAACGTCAAAGTAACGCAGCGATGTCGCGAAACGTTTCTCTACGAAGGTTAAATTAATTAACGGTCGTAAATATTTGTGAAGCACTGTAGTCCCAATACCGAATCCATCACTGAACAGATTTCATTTTATGGGTCCAAACGTACGACATAACTTTTACTTGAACCACTTTTTCATGAGTTTTGTCGTTCGTGATTTATAAGGGATGATTTCTCCTTTACAGTAGAAAACGGTGACGAACGAAACACGGCTAAATTCTGGGGTAGGTCTAATGAATAATTGTGCAAGGTCTCGTCAAATTCGACGTGTATCAGTGCCCCGTGGTTCCCTTCTAATTCTAAGTTAAAATATTGAATCGACACGCGGGACATCACAGTGTTCCTGTTTCCATCGCGCAACCTGTTTTCCGTTTCTGGTTTCCACTTCCGCTCCACCATAACCACCCCATTTCCCGTCCCACCCCAGGTTACACTCGCTCGTTCCACCCTCGTTTTGCGTTCGCACCCTTTTTCAATGAGCCGCTTACTATTTCTCTTCAGTCCGCCCTTCGTAAACGAGAAAATGTGTTACCGGAATCAGGAATTAACCTCGTTAACTGGCTTCAGATGTTTATGCAAACACCGGTGATTTTTTCGTTGATAACTCCTAAACAAAGCCTCCGCGGACGCCACTTTCGCGAAGGAGAATGTAGAAGGGAAAGATAGAGCTTTGTGAATTTAAATGATATGAAATTTCGTAATTATTATAAAGTACCTGATACTTCCTTTTTATTTTTAATTTATTGCAGAGGTTAATGGAGGGAAGCAAGCTTTTCCATTTGTGAAAGCGGATATTTAAATAAATGTCTACAGTCTGCATATAATTATGCAAGTAACAGAAATCGTAGCGTGAGCCATTAAAAACATAATGCTGCGTTGGTGTGGAACGTTTTTTTTTTTGTCACGAGAATACATCAACAATTATTGCGTGAAACAAGCATTCAGGGAACGCAGAGATAACGAGTGTTCCGCTGCTGAACAGAAATTTTAAAATAAATGCAACGAATAATAATAATACGAAAGCACGAAATGCACAATCCATCGAGAAACTCGTTGTGTGTGCCAACTTACGTATTCGCTTTTCAGCGGGATTCACTCCGCAGGCATGAACAAAATCCTTTTCACATAGCCTAAGTAATTTCCTTGATGGAAAGATTAATTATGTGCCGACGCGCTTCGAACAAATAACAGTCGAGTTTTCTACCGACATGACTAATGAGAATTTACATAATTATATATATATATATATATTATATATCTTTATTGACTCCCCTCGGGGTTACAATCCTTATTATCTTTTCCTCCCTTTCTACTCCCTTCGCTTTTACAAACTATTCTTATGTCTAACTTATTCTCTAGCTTACAACTACCTTAACCTACTATATATATATATATGTATATATATATAGAGAGAGAGAGAGAGAGAGAGAGAAGCAATATTTACAAAAGTCTTATTTCTTAACGTATATACAATATTTACAATATTTACGCTAATATGCTATTTACTATTTATTTATTTACATCTTTTGAAATTTACATAATTATAGAATCTTATTACGTGAACGGTGCAACAGCATTTTCTAGGCTGAATCAAGTTCTTGCATTCCTTTCATTTTTATTGAAATGTGACTAATATTGTTTGTAATAGATTATTTTGTAGTAGATCGAAAGTAGCTAGGAAAATTGAATTTCGGCCGGGTTTTTCGCAAGGGTGCTGCACCGTCGCACGCGTGTGAAACGCAGAACAACAAGGCGATATGCTCCCGAAGGGCCAAGTAAATCGGACAATGACGATTGACAGTATCTCTTTATGACCGGGGCACACGGCGCAACCAGAGACCGAGTTTATCGGTGGATCTCGAACACAGCATCAATTAATTATCGGAACAGTGACCGCGCGGTAATAATTATCCATTCGGCTGCCTCCGTATCCGTATTTATGGTGGCGCGTGCATCGAATGCTTCGGCTATTTGCGGCCGGCCAATCACAAATATGCTGGCTGACTGGCTGCTTAATTTTACTAATTAGCTGGACATGCCGAGAACTCGCGCAAACGAACGCGCTGGACGCCACAGAACCTGGAAGAGGATCGCTCGGAACTTATGACTAGTCCGAACACTTTTCGGATTTTGTTCAAATTTTTATTTATACATGAAACCTTGAATTGTTCGTTTGTTACTTATTTTCTGGTTTTTCAGATTATTTAAATCACCGACGTCTTTGGTTAGATTCGGACATTGATATTAATTTATGTATACCCCTATTTTGCTTTCGAAAATTAGTAACTGTATCCTAAAAATTAAAACAAATTAGAACACGTTCATACACGTGTATTTAAATATACGTGAAATAGTACACGTGTATTTCACGTATGTATATTTGAATACACGTGTATTAATGGATCCTCATTTTAATTCGTATAATTTTTAGAACATTGATACTGATTCATGTATACCCCTATTTTGCTTTCGATAATTAGTAACTGTATCCTGAAAATTAAAACAAATTAGAACACGTTAATACACGTGTATTTCACGTATGTATATTTGAATACACGTGTATTAATGGATCCTCATTTTAATTCGTATTATTTTTAGAACATTGATACTGATTCATGTATACCCCTATTTTGCTTTCGATAATTAGTAACTGTATCCTGAAAATTAAAACAAATTAGAACACGTTAATACACGTGTATTTAAAGATACGTGAAATAGTACACGTGTATTTATGTATACGTGAAATAGTACACTTGTACCCGTGTACTTAAAGTGACGTACTGGAGTACGTGTACGTGAAATACACGTGTACACGTTTATCAGGAACGTCATAGATGATTTGAGAAAACCGGTTCAACATTGGCGATGTTGAATTATAATACATAATCGGAAGACCTGCAAATATTCTGCAACGACGAGAGTACCCTTTGGGGCGTCACTGTCAGTCACATTGTTCCATCATGATTTTGTCATTCATGAGAACACCAGCGATGCTGCCACATCGACGTAATTTATTCATTGACTTATTATGCATCCCAACCAGATCCTGATCAGATAGAATTACTTATAATTGCTGCGAAGGTGAGCCGGATCGCGAGACAATTTAATCCAATTTCCATATTTATGTGTCTCTCTCTCTGTCTCCACTTTGCGACGAGCACGGTTTCTAGGAATGATTTCAAAGTGTTTCAACCAGAGATAGTGATACATAAATGTTGCACCAATTCGCTCTAGATAAAACGGATTTCAACTACATATTGCCACGAGAGATTGACGCTTCCTTGCTGGCTGTAAGAATTTTCAAAATTGAAAGACAAGCAAATTATTTCCCACCTTATAAGTCGAACTGTACAAGAAATATATTCTAACAAAATAAGTTTTAAAAAGATCACTCTATAGATTCTTTAAAAAATCGCAAAATTATGTTCCGTCCCGTCGGAACAGAAAACGTGAAATTCTTTCGGACATATTTATGGTACGTTCGTGACTAAGAATCTTCCTCTAAGATTAAGTCAAGTAGGGTCATTCGACGACCATTCGAAAACATCGCCAGATGTTTGGTTTTTCTTAAAGGACAATGTACCATAAATTGGTCCCTTCGAACGACTAGCCGCGTCCGTCCACGGTAGAGTCACATTACATTGTTGCACCTCCTTCCCAAGGCTCCTTCAGAGCTACGAGAAGGAGGTCTAAACATTCTTGAGGTTGCTGATTGGTTCGTACAACTTTCGGCCAGAACCAATCAGTACATGTTTTTCTTCATCGCGTTCGGACAAGAAGTCGAACTCCGACAGTTCCTTCTTAGCTTTCGGACGAGCCTATTTGAATCCGCGAATATACAAGTACAACGCACCGGCCGTTGTACTTGTCTATCATTAAGTGTACTTCCAAAGACTTCCAGTGCATCAGTCAATTGTCCAGCGATCAGGACACGCGTCAAACCGGGATCGCATCTTTCATTAGATCCGCGAGCATCAGTTTGATTATATCGATTCAATCCGGATTAGGATTATTCAACTCTGCGCGCGTATAAGGCAGGACCTGCTAGATCAGCCTTACTGATGAGTCCACTAGCAGGTCCGGGACGAAACGCTTCTTTAACGTAATTCATTGTCACGCGAATCAATTATTGTCTTTTGCGTCTTTCACACATTATCCAAATTTCTTGAACTACTGGCCCAAGATTAATTTGGCGGGTCCAGATCCGGAACAGTCGCGAAACCCACGCACGCGACAAAACATGGTCCTTCGAGCCGGATCCAGTGACCTAGGAAGTGCAGTTCGTGCAAAAGACAATCGTGCAAAAAACAATTGTGTACAAACATTCGTGTACCGGACAATCGTACAGTGGTCTGCAGCATTCGGCAGTCCACCCAACACGTTAAAGGAATCAACGTCCCTTAGCCGTGCTAGCATCCGTCGGCACTGAGAAGTCTTTCGAAGGCAACAGCCTATCATATTCGCTCACATTGGAGACACATCAGTACAAGGTAGACACGTTATTTTGAATTTACCAATCAGGATCGTTCAATTGGCAATTTCCCACGTTCATACGCGTTACGAGACACACAATAGCTAACGCGAACGAAACGAATACACATTCGCACATTTACACACCAATTACGTGTTTTCAAGTCGCAAATAACGATCGTCGCGAATCACCGCGAAGAGTTCATGATTCTACGACGCGACAAAAACGAATCAAACTTCGCGAACGCATCGAACGTTTGAGGAAAGAATTCGAATTCGAACGGTTTCGATTCGTACCAATCCTCAACGACATTCAAACCCGAATTCGAACGTTACGAAGAATTCGACGAAAACGATACCGCACGCGAAGCCGCGACCGTTGCAAACAATGACGTAATCGCGGACGCGACTCATTACATTCAACGTCAATCCCAAATGCGAGAATCGCGATCGACTCGCCCGCGCTGTACACGTTCATTAACAGCTTCATAAAGTCCATCTTCTTAGAAACACACATTTCTAAGCTTGCTACACACACACATTGGATTAACGACATCCAACAATCTATGATTGTCAGTTTCCGAAAAGGCCGAATTCGCAATCGAATCATTTACAACCAACGAGTAAATTCACAAAGCCACGTAGGCTCAGCGGATGGAAACATACGACACCATCACGCACGTGTTTTGCATTATACCTTGCAACTAGCAAATGCAACCGCCATACCGGACAATTCGTCGGAATCTATAAACAATTCCATTCATTATACGTTTTCGCATATTCGATCATTGCAATCTTTCTGCCGATCATGGAAAGACGTCGCGAACGATCTCCTCACGAGCTTCGCGATCGATCTAATTCCCAATACGCGCAAACACGGGAACAACCGTTATCAAACACGCATATGTCTAATGCTTCGGATATATTGAAATATCGTCGCAACGCATCACATCAGCCCAAATCGTCTACAACGGTGACGAACGCGAAATATCCGAACACGCGCTCGTACAAACCGAGTAATACACTCGAAACAGAAGTCATCGTGATACTATCATACAGACATGCAAACGTAAACGAACAACGATCAATTCGCGATGATCAATTCGCGAGCAATTCTGACCTTTTCCCGGTACAGCAAAGCAGAACGTTACCGAATATTCAGATCATCTGATTTACATTCTCGAACGGAAATTCGAACGCGATTTAAAATCGAAGCAACGGTGCTCTGGAACCTAATATAATGTCTCGCGCCGGGGCATAATAAAACAGGTAGAAACTGTCCACGCGCCGGGTTTTCTACCTGCCGCATAACGCCGTCATAAACTTTAACCGTCGAACAAGCATCCGCACGGTTTTCAAACAACCAGCCGCACGGTTTCCAACAAGATCCGCAAAGTCGATCTTTAACTTCATCACCAAATGACCTCATGTCAGGATTGGAAGTCGAGATCACAGCGTTTGAATTTACGCCTCAAACGTCGTGATGATAACCAGTTCTACATGTAGTCACACATTTCTCTTGACTCAAAAAGGGCCGCCTTCTTTTCCAAAAAGAAACACCCTTTTTCTACAGGCATAACAAGCACTCGGAACGAGTTCGTTCAGTTCGTTTCAAACCTTCGAACACGCACAATCGACCATTGCCTCGAAACACTCGATCTGGCGGCTCAGTTCAGTGTTTCGGTTAAAATGCCACTCCACTTATATGCAACACAAACAAAGGAAGAATTCGACCTACCTCGCCTGGAGGGTGGAAGTCAAGTTCACGACAAGTTCAGTTCGTTCGTAACGTGCTAACGAGTGATACTCACCACACCTCCTCCGAGTGCGTTTCAATACGGATCGTCATCACAGATCCACATGCATCACGGCAATCGGTGACATTACAACAATGTCCAAATCGAGGCACATCCCCTCTCGCATACATAGAGGGGCCTCGCAAAGAACACCTTCTCGATCAACAGAGAAATTCGAACAACCTCGCTAAGGATTGGAAGTCGAGTTCACAACCGTTTGAATTTACGCCTCAAACAACGTGATACTATCCAATCCTCGAGCAGCCAAATACAACGCACAGTCATTGCATTTTTAATCATTCAGACGACTTATCAGACCTTTACGCGACAACTCGCGAAAGAGAAGCCCAAACGGCAACGATCAAGCTGCATTACGTCGCGTTATCAAATGCACGCGTACGTTCTCGACGAAATATCGAAAGGGATCAGCAACCCCTCGTGCGTCCGAAGACCGCTCATATTTGTCTTCTCGAATTCACACAGAATCAGCCGAATTCGAACGCAATTCATAATCACGGAACTACAATCGAGTTCAAATCGCATCGCGAAGCTCAAGGACGTGAACTAATCGAACGTCACAACTCATAATGTGAACTAAAGAGCACACGGTACCTTTCACACATGCAGACAACGGACCGGCTCAGTTCAAATTACATTCATTTGCTTTACGCGACACATCGCGTCGCGATTTTGAGTCAAATCACTCTCGTGCACTTGAAATCGCATGGCGTCGTCTCACAAGCCACATTATCTCGAACGATGACAATTCACGGACAAAACAGTTCTTTCAATCAACTCGAACATGTTTTTGAATCGTCTAAACAAGCAACCCTCTATCGTCAAACCTTACGTGCAAACGCGCGGCCGACATACAACGGAAACTGACATTCAAGCAATTCACAGTCAATCGAATTGACATTTGTTAAATCGAACATTCAATCTCGACGACATATTCAATAGCTAGACAATCACGTGAAGTCTATGCATCAAGTCGAACGCGTCAACCTTACGCGTCCAGTCCAAACAACGAACCACGCGTCAAATCATTCGACTATACCTCGAATTTCCGGAACGATCAACCTTCGTTCTTACCTGCAGCACCCGCTAAAGGGTCGGCTATTCACAAACCACCGCGTGGATTATTACGGTCCTTTTTTCGTACACATACAATAACGTCAAAATCGGACTCGAAGTGAGATTCACGCTGCGGTGTTTACCTGGTCACAACAAAGACTGTTTACCTAAGCTTAAAGCAGCAACTCGATCACCAAGGTATTAACGATAACCTTTCAGAATCTTATTCGGACAACCATTACGAATTTCGTCGGTACAAGGAACGAACTAACGAAACAATGTCGGTTAAAGAAACCTCGTGACACTTCATCACAACTTATTTCGGATTGTTAGACACAAACATCGCAACTTTCAACACCACGACAAACGTGTCGTCGGCAAGAATTGCTCACGCATGAACAATTCTACACACTCGTTATTCAAATCAAACCGTCTTTGAATTTACATCTACTCGTATGTCTCTATTGCCAAATCCAGACGATCTCTCCGTCTTCATTTTGACCATTATTTCCTGATTGGTGGTTCTATTAACGTGCATGACCTTTACTGATTTCAGCATAACCTTATACGTACAATCGACCTACACTGCAGCATACGAGCAGTGACCATTCAAACCGACAACGACATTTGCAAGCGAAACGTCGCGACATCGGAATCTTTGAATGTCCATAGAGCACAACCGCACAGTGCAAACGTTAACGTAAATTACGTATCAAACCCAACGCATAACGAATCTATTATTGATCGATCGGATCGATCAACGAGGGGGAGCATGTTCCGTCCCGTCGGAACAGAAAACGTGAAATTCTTTCGGACATATTTATGGTACGTTCGTGACTAAGAATCTTCCTCTAAGATTAAGTCAAGTAGGGTCATTCGACGACCATTCGAAAACATCGCCAGATGTTTGGTTTTTCTTAAAGGACAATGTACCATAAATTGGTCCCTTCGAACGACTAGCCGCGTCCGTCCACGGTAGAGTCACATTACATTGTTGCACCTCCTTCCCAAGGCTCCTTCAGAGCTACGAGAAGGAGGTCTAAACATTCTTGAGGTTGCTGATTGGTTCGTACAACTTTCGGCCAGAACCAATCAGTACATGTTTTTCTTCATCGCGTTCGGACAAGAAGTCGAACTCCGACAGTTCCTTCTTAGCTTTCGGACGAGCCTATTTGAATCCGCGAATATACAAGTACAACGCACCGGCCGTTGTACTTGTCTATCATTAAGTGTACTTCCAAAGACTTCCAGTGCATCAGTCAATTGTCCAGCGATCAGGACACGCGTCAAACCGGGATCGCATCTTTCATTAGATCCGCGAGCATCAGTTTGATTATATCGATTCAATCCGGATTAGGATTATTCAACTCTGCGCGCGTATAAGGCAGGACCTGCTAGATCAGCCTTACTGATGAGTCCACTAGCAGGTCCGGGACGAAACGCTTCTTTAACGTAATTCATTGTCACGCGAATCAATTATTGTCTTTTGCGTCTTTCACACATTATCCAAATTTCTTGAACTACTGGCCCAAGATTAATTTGGCGGGTCCAGATCCGGAACAGTCGCGAAACCCACGCACGCGACAAAACAATTATTTCGAGTATTTGATCTCCCTATTTTTACCTGCGAGGAGGTAGAAAATTACACAATTCGTTTTATAGCACGAGGGAAAAGCCTGGCGTCTAGGGGAGGCTAATTCGATGGTAATTAATAGTAACCCTCTCGATAATTCGATGAACCCTCAAACTCTCTCTCTCTCTCTCTCTCTCTCTCTCTCTCTCTCTCTCTCTGAGAGGGTTAGTCTACCCTTGTATCCTCCCAAGGCTACCCGACAATGCCGCATCGTTGCACCGATACTGAAGTCTACATCGCGATTCCCTTTGATCTTCGCGATCCCACCCCTAGTATACGTAGCTTCCAATTAATCTCGAAAAATTGTAATTGTCTGGAACAACGGAACGGCCGCTGCAATGGACACATTTTACAAAATACGTAACAACATTCCGCTCGTCAAACATCCAAATTGGGATTGCATTTGCCTCGACTTTTCGCGATCAAAGAACAGAGAGATGTTTCGCTCCATGTATGAAATTCTTTTAATTCGTATTCTCTTTAATTCGTTCATCAAGATTTAATTTGTCCATCGGCATGGAAACTTCGCTAAACTCCTACAGTTTATACAGATGATTTAATCGTGACTGAATCTTTTTTAATTTTCGAGGAACTAAAGAATTCTTTATGATACAAACATACAGTAAAATATATAATAAATTTATTATTTCGGCGCATGGTTCGATCAATAAACAACAAGAGAGACATTTTTGCGTCTGAAAAAACCAAATAAATATAATAATAGTTAAACAAAATATTGGGACACAGCCAAAAAAAAAAAAAACGAAAAAAAGCACATACTTGTTGCGACAAACTTGTTGAGGATGTGCTAATTATTTGCAAATTTGTTGTTGTTTATTGATCGAACCATGCGCCGAAATCATTTTATTATATATTTCAAGTGCGATCGAGAAAAAAAATTTTACCTTCATACAGTAAAAATGTCCGTCTTCTATAATTTATTAACAAAAATTTGCAGAATCCTCCGCATTCTGAACACAACAAATTCCACGGTCGTACGAACGATTTTATCGCTCGTATTTATCGGTTCGCTCTTAGTAATATTTACGCGCGTAAAGCCAGGGGATCATGAATGATCGTTCGAATTTCTTGGGACGTTTTAATGCCGGCCGTTTTCTGCGATCGCAGTACATTCGACTTTTATAGAGAAGAAGATTTAAGGTCATTTCAACTGATAGCCACGCCGCGGCATGCACGCCATTCTTCGATACGTGCTTTGTAAATAATGCGCCGCGCATGCAGTGGACGTTAGTCATAAACAATGCTTCATTTTTTTTTAAGGAGATCGATATCGACAATTCGAATCTCCTCGATTGCTACCCTCTCTCTTTTTTTTTATTACCTTTTGTTCGTCTTTCTAGTCGACCAAGCTCGGTTCGACGTAAATAGTCTACGCCCAGCCGTTTATGTTGACACGATGTTGCATTACCGCGTGTAGGAAATAGTCGTTCGAACTTTCTGATTTGGCTGGGTTTCAATCGGTGGAATGGACTTGCTGGAAATGATGGCGGTGTAATTGTTTAACGAATTTCAGTCCGATAAACCTGTTTCTGTTTGCGACTTTGAATGATGCACGGTTACATGTTTATGTGAAATCTGTATAATATTGTAGTACGTGCGTCGGATAACAAAGAGAAATTTCTGATTGCAATTTCTGTATAAACGAGAGTATATATATACAATAGCAAACCCGTTTTGCCTAAACGATTACAGAAATAATGGAAATGGAGGAGTAACTGCGAGGAACTTTACAGAAATCATTGAAAAACTGACTGCACGAATCCGTAAAACAGTGTATCACTATAAAAATTGGTAAAATAATCAACTAAAAATGTTCCCGAATGAAGAGGTAAATCGGCAAATTGAAATTGTCACGATATTCGCTGGAGTAGGAATTCGTACGTTAATTCCGCGTGTTCGTTAATGCAATAACCGAGCCCTTGTTTGTTTTCAGCGTCGCTCAAATTATTGTCGAAATGAAAGTTCTCCGCGGACATCATGCAATCGTAGTTATCCGCATCGATAACCGCACGCTCGTTCTGTGCGCGTTGTTTTCAATGCAGTTCGTTGCTCCTCTTCCCATGGAACGTTGAATTTCCCGCATTCGCCGAGTAGTTACCTACGAGATTGACTTCCCGATCGATCAAACGTGGGACAATGTCTCGTCGACATTTCGGGTCAAGAATAACGAACGAGTAGCACGAATTATTCGCTCGTTCTCGCTCAATTATGCATTCTACCTTCTTAACGTCGAACAATGTATTCTGCTGCGACATTGTGTTGTTTAACCCTTTCACTACGAAAGGCGTAAATATACGTCCTGAGAAGTCCATCGATATATACGAAAGGCGTAAATATACGCCATCTATATTTTTATACTTTCGTTCTATGGTATATAATATAAATGGTAATATATGGTATATGGTATATAAATGGTATAAAAATTTTTTTTTTCATTTGTTAGATGTAAGTGTTTGGAACTCATATGTGTTATATAAATTGCAAATCAGGTAAAGAATTATCGTTCGCGACATTTCATTTATTACTAATAAAAGAAATATTTGGAAAATATCTACGAACTCCAGGTGCGTACCAAGGCAATAGAAATACTGAAAGGTCCGTTACGTCTCATTGAAAGGCATTTTCCAACTACATATTTTAACCCGTCTTCAAAAAAAAAATCATGCTGGAAAATGTGCAGTATGTAGTAAACACAAAATTCGCCGAGAAACTAGGTACGAATGTAAAGAATGTGATGTAGGTTTATGTGTAGATCCATGCTTTAGGATATATCACACGGAAATGGATTATTAAATTTTTTCTATTATGTTTTTATTATCTTTATTCGTTCATTGTGTAAAATTGTTTGTCATTGTTAAGTTCAAACGAATTTATTTTCTTCATCAATTTCGGATTTTTTCCTTTATATTTAATTAGCCATTGTTATTGAAGAAATCTGTAAGTTGAGTTATGTAAACTAAAATAGCATAAAAGGCTATTTAAAATAAATAAGAAATCAATATTTTTAATTTATTTGCAACGATTGCTTTTTAAGTCATACGAATGGTATCAAATCTTCTCAAATAACGCGCCGTCCCTGTTGATGGATTATTCCGAAGTCGCGCCGCAGTGAAAGGGTTAAAGGCGCGGTGATGGATCAGCTTTTTTTTCTTCTTTAAAAACGTGCGGAAAAATACCATTACACCCCCCGGAGGGGGTTAGTGTGGGGCAAAGGGAGAAACAGGTCTTCAATACCCGCTAAAAAAACCACACATTTAGGACCGAGAGAGCCCTTTTCTTTTAGCATTTCTCCTGACTGTTTTCGATCAGCTGATCAAAAGCATCAGCCTACATACGTGCTAGACAGAGTTAGGTCTGGTCGCACTTTCAACGAAAACAATTAACGTCGCAAACTCACTCTCCTAACCGAATAATGCTTCTGCCAGAGCATTACCAAAAATCCTAGTTGCGAAGCAACGGCACAAAGGGTATGAATCTCGAAGCCGGGACCAAGTTCAACATTTCTCCACAGATTCCTGTGTACCTGCGCAGCGCTGCGTCAGTCAAACAAGCGACGACGCGAGTATCTCAATGAAACTGTTAACCAGTGCCTTGGAGCTCAGTGTTCCCCCGGAATTCCCGTAGAATCTTCTTCGCAGCGACTTATTGCGAGCATGCTCGTAAAACATCAGGCCACAGTAGAGTCTAACGAACGTTAACGAAACAATCTGCCGAGGCCGTGAACCATAAGGAAAGCGATCCCTGTTGAGAAAAGTGAGCGAATTAGTTCTGCTAAATCTCTGGTCGCATAAACAAGCCCGAGAGTGACAGAGGCGAAGACAGCTTGAGAGGTGGAGTAGGGGTTGGTAGAAGAGAACACCACCCTTCGGGCGTCTACTCATTGACAAGCAAGGCATGGACGCATCGGGTAAACCCCAGGGCAAACAGAGTGGACAACGAACGATGAGGTTCAGCCGGATCGTTCAGTGAATCCGTGCGCGCAAGGGTTTGTTTATCCGCTCGAAGACGCTTGGTCGCTTGGTCGCGGTCTCGTACCCTTAAAGCGGCGTGCTAAGGACAGTCGACCGTCATCGCTAACGTCAGTGATGACAGCAGTGAGGTGGCGTTCGGGCCGTGGTGTTAAGCTCTCGCCGGATAAATGTGCGCGATGTATTATTACGCCAGCAAGCTGACTGCGGCGGCTCTAAGCGGCGTTGGTTCTTTCGGAGGGGGCGGGGGCGGTGGCGTGGCCGGCGGAGGCTCGGTCTGCCGATGCCACGAGACTCGAAAGGAACAGCAGCAACAACAGTCGCCGAGAACTGGTCAGCAACAACCGCCTCAGCTCCCTCGTCAGCATTCACGACCACCGCACCGTGTGAACACCCCAACCCTCGGACCCACCACCTCCGAACACGTCGTTGTCGAGCATCCCAGACCCAACCATTATCACCGGCATCGGACCAAGCACAAGGTACGTCGATGTTGTCGCTTCCGTCATTGACATTCTCTCTCTCTCTCTCTCGCTCGATAACCGAGACACGCCGAATACTGTTTATTTCATTCATTTTTTTGAAGTGCAACTTCTTTGCTGCGGGTAACAATTTTCTGACGGGACGGATATGTGACGTGTCGATGCAACGGAAGTGGAAAGTCGGCCGCGAAAATTTCAACTGAGAATGAACGGAGAAAAATAATTTCTTACCCCGACGGGATTCGAACCCCGGTCCACCGATTGGGGACAACCAACGATCTTTAGAATGATAGCGAACATTTTGGTATATATCGCAACGAATAAAATGCTCGGTAGTAGAATCAAACTAAAAGGTTAGAAATACATGGTTACGTTACGACTACAGACATATAGAGATAGACTGCGACGTCTTACGGGCAAGTTGAAGATCATACTGACGGCATGGGGTACAAAGAGTGAGAGAGAAAGCATTAGCCGGGATCTATAGCTCGCGCTCTCTCACTCTTTGTAACCCACGCCGTTATTGTGGGCTTCAGCGCTTCGTACAGGCCGCGCAGTCTATGTAATGGTTTCGACACAACGTGCAACGACATTTTTGAAGTGTTGTTTTCATTTTCATTTTGAAGTGTTTTGAAGTGTTCATTACTGTAATATAATTATATATATTACACATATATTAGATATATATTGAAAAAATCAGCGACAAAGAATCGGCAGCCGTGCATCGGTAGTGCAAGGCTCGAGGAAAAAAAAATAAACGCGTGGAAAACCACGCGCGGTAGAAGTGAATCTTCTTGCAGTCTAGTAATGTTTAGAAGCAAATTAAGATTGGAAATGTTAAATAAAAAAAACAAGATCAGGAACAACTAATACAAAAAAAAAACAAGATCAGGAACAACTAATAAAAAACAAAAAAAAAACATAAAATCATAGAAAAAGTTTCACTTTAAACATAAAGAACGATCAAAATTTGCGATGCAAAGAAAGAGAGCGTATGGGAAACGCTATGAACTATGTCTCTTTCTTTCTCATACGCTCTCCTTCTTTGCGTCGCTAATTTTGATCGTACATTATGTTTGAAGTAAAACTTTTTCTATGATTTTATGTTTTTTTTTTCTTCAATTGCTTTAACCGCCGAAGTTCTATCTTTCATCGTTCACCGTACCAACTTTTGCTTCGAGAAGGGTATAGTGGTACCCTGGTTTGCAAACACGCGGTCCGTTCGACATGTCGTTTGCGGCTAACAAAAGTTTGGAAATGTTGAGGACGATTTATAGGTTTATTAATTATCTCGTTACTTTAGGAGAATTACTTTTACGCACGCAACGTGAACATTCAGCGTTGGGAAATATGTACAATTTCAATGACTCTACTTGTTTCCCTTCAGTCTGACAATACTGCGGACTTCACTTCTTTTGATTGCATTACCCTAGAAGCAATTAGAAGAGATACAATTTCTCGTTTCAACGGCTTTAGCACGAAAATATTATGGAATTCAATTAAATTAAAAGTTTTAAGTAAATTAGAGATTACTGGGAAATTTCTGAACTGCCGAGTACTTCCAATGATTAAGGAATCTTTGAATAAAAAAGAGGGAGTTTACTTTAACTTCGCGTAAGAACGATTTATTGAGACTAAAAAATAATTGTTCATCCGAGCTGTTAACAAAATTAGGAAAGTTACACCTGATGTTCAAAGCGGTTTACTGGCTTTGCCAAGAAAAGGAAAAACTACCGTGTAGCACAATAAATAAGGGTCAAAGCAACTTTTTCACCAAGAATAAAGTTTCTCGGAGACTACCAAGAAAGGCAGTGCTCTCCAGTTAGCAAGTTCTTATCAAAGGCTTTGTAGCGATTAATTTAGCACGAAGCCATCTTCCTTGGATAAAAGCTAATTTAATTTCCATCCTTGCATCCCCCTCTGCTCCCCGCTACACTTCTGTAAACATCACGAAAACGTTGAAACACCGAAACCGATGTTTGCATTCGCTGTGGACGCAGAGGCACGTCGCTTTTAACGAAATTAGGAAATTATTCCCTCGTCCTACCTCCCCCACCATTTCCCCTCCAGCTGTTTTATTTCGTACTTTCTGACGGAACAGAAAGAATCACTGTAATTGTTCCCAGGAACAAACAAGGGAAAGATATAATGAAACGAAGAAAGAAAGTACTCTCTTCAAATTATGTATCCTCTGCGATGAATTCTTCTTGGAAATGCGTCCGATTATACTGGTCGACGTATTTCTACCCGTTCTTTTACGTTTCTCCTGCAAAAGACTATAGCCGGATAAAGAGATCAAAAGACCAAAGAAAATGTTTTGTGCTTAGAATTCAGGAAAAGTTGTTTCCCTATTTCACATGTATGTAGTTGTAAATATTTCTTAGATTTTCTGGCTGTAGTGTATTAAATAAATGATTTTTTTTTCTCTTCTCTCAGAAAGAAGAACTTTTATTTCTCGTTTCGCATCGCCGTGAAACTGCTAATGCACCGGCTTCGACGCTGGGTTTCGTTACTATTTTGAAAGTACTTCGGAAAATCCACAAGTCGAAGTCCATAAAATCCAAAGGCAAACGTCAGCTTGTTCGAGAAATCCGGCTCGACGTATTTCGCGGCACGTACACGTGCGACAATAGAAGTTCGTGTTATACTTCCATAAATTACGAATCACGATCGTAAATTCGAATTTTAAATTTAATCACTTCCCCGTAACACGCTGTCCGAGTTTTGTGATATTCGTTAATTTATAGAACATCGTCATCTTTTTTGCATTACGTTTTTTACAGTTTCAGCTAGTAGTTACGAATAATGTAGACTGCAGATCTTTATGCATTCATAGGAAAATTGAGTAGATGAAATTGAAAATTGTAGGAAAATCTTGAAAATTTCAAGATGTCAATATATGATTTCTCCTCTATTAAAATCGATAACATGCAGTTTGATTTCTGCCTCTTGCAATCGATATCGACAATTTTTATTTTCCATAAAGATCCACAGTCTACCAATAAGCTACGATGTAATTTATTTCACAGATTTCAAGATCGTTAAAGCTAAATGTTTTTCTTGTCCGTGGTCGATCGATCATTTCTTCTAAGATCCTTGCGAAATCTAGTCGAGCCGGATTTCTCGGTTTCGCGAGAGTTGAATGACAGTGGTTAAACGCAGCCGAGTAATTAACAGCAAGCAATTAACTCCGCCAACATTTCGATTGATCTGCCACCGCTGTTACATTCTGCCGGTGCGTGTACATGGGCAACAAGCAATGCCGCGCTCGAAATACGTGTAGGTATAGCTTGCTCGTGGAAGAAACAAAGATTGGAGGAACAAAGCGGTTCAACAAAAGAACACAGATGCAATCGATGTTTTCGAACGTTATAAAAATATCGGCGTACTAGATGTTTCGTACGGCAACGTGAAAAACCGTTGTAAACACATTTTTCAATTTTTACCGTTTCCCGCAGTTCGTAAATTATAACGATGCTGGAGATTTTTGCCAGCGATGCTTGTGGACTTTGTTGCGAACGGTCGAAATTGCCAAATATTTTTGCCAATGGTAATTCGCGATCGCATGGATATCGCTTAACGTTCCGAAATGTAAACGTACGGTGACGGAAGAATTGACTTGCTTTGGATTGGAACTTTAAAGAGGTAGAATACGACCATATCCGTACCATATATATTCACGTTTTCAGCGCACTGGTTCGATCAAATACTACTACTTAAGCAATTTTGCAAATTAACACAAAAATTTTCAACGTTTCGGTCAACTATTTAGACCATTTTCAAGAAAAGAAGAGTTTTCGTATAATTGCGTCTGTAAAAATTATGAAATTAGTATACGTTATGTTCAACACAAAAACCAATAATTCCAAATGTTTTAAATACAAAAGACCACATACTTGCTAAGTATTCACTTAAGTATTCACTTAGCAAGTATGTGGTCTTTTACACGAAATTACAAAGAAATTACACGAAAATACCTGCACGACCAAAAAACAAGAACAAATTACATGGAAGTCCCTGCAAGGTCCCTGCGGACCTTGTCGAGCATCGACGCCATAAATGACTTTAACTCGACGGTTATGATGAAAAATTTCAAGGAATCGTATCGATGACGATTGCAATTGGTTCCAGACATCCCATTTATAAAAGTCACGTAGGCTGAGGATGTTCGGATGAACCGTATTGAAATGCTGCATTGTTCAAACATCATATGTCCATAGGGACCTTGTCGGGCATCGGTGGGTTAAGGAAGCGAGGGATGGCCGAACTACTACTACTAAATACTAGGTTACCCTTAGGCTACTTTATAGCTTCAGCATCGTATCGGTCGCTAGAAATTGCATCCACTCAGACATTGAAAAGTGTAGTCGCGGTCGACAGTCGTTTCCATCATGATTGATTATTCATCGAGTGGCTCGATTTCAAATCAGTTTTCTTTTTTCCTTTTATCATTCTCTACTTGCCTCTTATTAAATAGGCTTCACGAGTGGGCGGCAAAGTAGGATACGATCCACTCGAGTATCATTAGAGCGTAGGGAAGTGCGGGTTAGTGGTACTTGCGAACACCGAGGACGGGTGAATGGATTATTGAAGAAGTGCTTGCTCGAGGAGAGTCGATTCAGGACTCGATACGGATTCCCTGCAAAAGGATTAGAAAGGGGCGTAGCCGTTCTTTGATCTTCGAGTGCATCGTCGAAAGGAACCGCATTTCGACCTACATTCTGACCGGCGGAGATCTTGAATCAAAGTCGATTGCTAAATCTTTTTTTTTTTCACGGTCCGTGCACCGAGGTACCTCCTTGCGTCGAATCTAGTCGTGCCCTCTTCTCCGTTCCGATTCTTTCAAAGTGAACCTCGCGATATTTCAATGAAATTGGCTGTACAACGTGATTGCCCGGCATCGATCGAGTCCTCTGAAAATTGCACACTTCATGTAACGTGTCTTGAAATCATCGATTCAAACCTGAACTGGCTTGTAAAACTTTGTTTAGAGAAACACGCGGTAAATACACTGACTCCCACTAATATTCGGATACTCTTAAAAAGACGATAACTTTTTAAATATTGTACTATACGATTTGAACCTTTTCGGAAAGCTAGAGCAATTAGTTTGCTACAGGATGTGAACAAAATTTTTGTCAAAAATTCCAATGAATCGGAATTGTAGAAAAAATATTAAAAGTTACATTTTACTACTTTTTTATGTGGACCTGTATTGATAATTTAAAAACTACGTTTTGTAGATCTGTGTCGATTAAACATATTCTGAAAATTTCGTTAAAATCGGGCGACGTTACAATGAGCTACAAACGTTTAAAGATGGTAAAAATTGCAGATTTTCACGATTTTCGGCCTATAACTGCAGTAAATCTAAGGATTCTTACATCTTTCACTGCCTGTCGTTTTTTTCCGCATCAACCGATTTCGATGAAACTTTCGCATTGCATATAATTGACACAGATCTACAAAACGTAGTTTTTAAATTTTCAATATAGGCCCACATCAAAAAGTTGTAAAATGCAACTTTTAGTATTTTTTCTACAATTCCGATCAATTGCAATTTTTGACCAAATTTATTTTCATATCCTGTAGCAAACTAATAGCTTCCTAACATGTTCAAATCGTATAGTACAATAATAAAAAAAAGTTATCGTCTATTTAAGAGTGTCCGAATATTAGTGGGAGTCACTGTACCTTCTCCGAAAGAACATTTATTGTTAGCTTTAGTGTTAATACGATTTATACGATCGAATATAAATATAGACTATAAAAGTTTTTGTATTTTCGTAAATATTTGCTTGCATTCATACGAGTGAATTCCATTTCTTTCTTTTTTTTTTGTAAAGGACCAGCGTCTCAGAGCCACAATTTTTTACCACGTTTTTTTCTGAAAGGAAATTTCCGATGTAACCACACGACAGTATTGAAGGAGCACCATATTGCTATTTTGAGAAGGGTACCCGATAGCTTCATATCTTGGTAATTCACCGGAAGTCGATCAGAATTTCCATCTTGCAAATATTTATCTCGATCCTATACACTGAAATATATTTCACGGAAGCGTGGTACAGTAAGCGGATTCGCTTTCTCAAACACAAATATTCATAAAGAAAAATCCGATCTTGCGAAATGAAGGATTGAAATTCACGTATACTCGACGGACTTTGTTGAAACTGAAGCTTTCGATAGCCAATCATCATTTTCTAGCAAACCAGTTGCATTATCTGCAAAATATACGTGACTCCTGTATTTATAATACTACTGGAATTACTTTATTTATTCATAATAATTAATACATCTGATATTGATTGACTGAACAATTTTGTATCTTCTGAAGGGAAAATAACTGGTTCAACAGTCGTTAAATAAGTTATTATTTACGAAGCACAAAGGGAACTAGAAACGATATGATAATTAATATCATACTAATCTTTCATTTACATTTTTTGTTCCAGGTGAGTAATCATTTGGATTTCTTCCACTACACAGGGTGGCTTACTGCGTAAGTAATATATTACGAGTTTTTTCATTATTAAATTGATGAGAACTGTGTCGGCCCGTGGCTGTTTCCTCATCTCGCTACAACACTATAGCGGCTATAGTATAGCCTGTTGACACTCGTGGCGTTGATATGTTTCGCCAATGTGCCTAACCCTCTTTTATAAATCACTTTAAAATCCCACATTGAATATTTTCCTGAAGAAAATTGTCACCCCCAAGTTCTTTTTCATCGAACAGTATGCTAAGATAAATCCCCGTCCGTAAAGGGTTGAAAGTGTGTACCCTAATGCTTTCCAACTGTCAGACCAGATTGATCTGCTGACGAAATGCCTGGTGAAACGAGGTTCGCACCACGCGCCAGCATCCACAGTCCGTAGCAGTAGAATACGGTTAATCGTCGCTTAACTATGATCTTCACGGTTCACCGTTAGTCAATAATAACCCGCATGTTTCATCACCTCGTCACGTAGAATTGTATTCGAATCTGAACAGCTAGGCTGCCAGCAGTTACAATTGAACAGGAATGTCAGCGAATGTGTCGGAAGGCGCCGAGACACCACAGAGGGATGTTCCTTTGAGCTCACCGCCTCAGTAGCACGCCAACCCTGGTGTCGTGATGACCGAAGACCCCTGGGTGCTGCTTTGAAGCCAAGTCATTATAATCAAGTCGAGTGCAACTTAGTTAACGACATCAAACCCCAATGCCTCGGTGACACATGTCCTCTATAGGAGTGCGAATACAGGCTCCACCCGTAGCGCCGTATACATAGATCATCAATGCGTACCGTATGCGCCGATTGCCACGATTATCGATCCAACTTAACAATAAGTCTATTACCGATGTATACAAAGTTTTTTAAAATGGCACAGACCGACGTGAAAATTAATCGTTCGACTTGCCACCGTAATCACGCAAACATTCTCACACCCCGAAATCTTACATAGTCATATATAGTATCTTTTCGATGGGTCCCATGGAAATCACCGACACAGATTTCTCCGACACGATTTTCGCTGACAACATTTCACCGACTCCAGATTAGACCGACAATAGCTTTGGCCGACAACGCCTTTAACCGACAACGAATTTCATCGACAACGTTTTTCACCGACAACGAATTTGATCCACAACATCTTAAGATGACCACAGTATGTATTATCATACAGTATTATCATATGTATTATACAATATTATCATACTATGTCTCAAGTCGTTGTGGATCAAATTCGTTGTCGGTCAAAATCGTTGTCGATCAAATTCGTTATCGGTTAAAAGCGTTGTCGGCCAAAGCTATTGTGGGTCAAATCTGGAGTCGGTGAAATGTTGTCGGCGAAAACCGTGTCGGAGAAATCTGTGTCGGTGATTTCCATGGGACCCCTTTTCGATATACGCGACAGTCTCAGGGGGATTTGGTCGCATCTACAGGGTAGCTATTTCTTTTTATCAAAGGTCGTGTTACGTTAGTTGTGTTACACACTGATATACCGAGTCGAGAATTCTCACACCCCGAAATCTTAAATAGCCATCTACAGTATCTTTTCGATAGACGCGACAGTCTCGGATGGATTTGGTCGCAACTACAGGGTAGTTATTTCTTTTTATCAAAGGTCGTGTTACGTTAGTTGTGTTACACACTGATATACCGAGTCGAGAATTCTCACACCCCGAAATCTTAAATAGCCATCTACAGTATCTTTTCGATAGACGCGACAGCCTCCGATGGATTTGGTCGCATCTACAGGGTAGTTATTTCTTTTTATCAAAGGTCGCGTCGCGTTAGTAGAGGTACACACTGATATACCGAGCCGAGAGTTCTCACACCCCGAAATCTTACATAGCCATCTACAGTATCCTTTCGATAGATGCGACAGCCTCGGGGGAATTTGGTCGCGTCGCGTTAGTCGTGGTACACACCGATATACCGAGTCGAGAATTCTCACACCCCGAAATCTTATATATTGCCATCTACAGTATCTTTTCGATATACGCGACAGTCTCAGGGGGATTTGGTCGCATCTACAGGGTAGCTATTTTTTTTATCAAAGGTCGCGTCGCGTTAGTAGTGGTTCCCACCGATATACCGAGATTACTAAGTTGGGGTGGATATTCTTGGTCGCATCTATCGTGTAAAAATTGTCTGTACTAATTGTCGTGTAAAATATACCGTACTAATATTAATGACAAGGGAACCCCGCTGACTGATGCACGCCGATTTTGATGAAACTTTTGCGGAAGTGTTCGTTAGACGCACCTAAGAAATTCGTCAGAATTCGCATTTCGTGATCGTCTCTTTATTCGAACGGCGAAATCTATTAAACAGGCAAATCTACTGTACGACACTTTCTCCAGAAAAGAAGTAAAAAATTTTCATGAATCCGTTAGGAGTTATCATTGTTATTAGTTTGCTCGGTATACTCGTGATACACTATATAGCACGATGAAGAGCTGCGGAGTTTCGTCATTATACGTTGTGAAGTGCTCGGGGAAAGCGTAACTCGGAAGTTCGACGGCCTCGATTTTCATTCGCGATCGATCGTCGCGATGCGATGGTCGTTTCAGAAAACAATCTAAGGGTTGTAGGATATTTATTATGGGAAACTTCATGGGAAAGAAGTTAGGTCGTTAGGAGGGTTGATCAAATTTCCGTTGTTGACGGAGTAATTTAACTAGGCTATCTTGGTATAAATACCACCGACACGGTGTTGTCTCGTTACGGGGTTACAAAATGAGCTTCCAAAGTGTCGAGCATACAAATTTCAATAAATGAAATTGCTGTCGAACTATCGTGCGACTATAACTGTTACGGTATGTAACAAAAATGTGTTCGCTTGAAAAGTATTCTTGATAAATACATCTTACAGAAAATTGGTAAAACAAGGAACGAGAAAGAAACTAATGTAACAAACTAGATTTTTATCGATCGATAATCGACTCCGTCATCGTGCGGACACACGAGGAAATCTCAGTACAGAACGTAAATCCAGAAAATTAATCACGAGTAGGGAAGTGCTCACGCCCTACATTTTCTGCGACTGTATAGCGTGGTTGAAAGATAAAAGCAGCCCGTTAAAACTCGTTATTTCCATAGACCCTCTCGACCACGTTCCGCTCGTACACGAAGTTACAAAACATTTTATTGTCTCCGTCGAGAAAGTGGGAGACAGCTTTTTATGAGCATACAGAGTGTTAAAGAAGCTGTCGGTGGCAGGAAGAGAAAGCAATAAGAAAACCATCCGGGCCCATAAACCTTTTTTCCTCTATAAATGTTACGTAAGAATATTTATGCGACGCGGATGGTCGACGCGCAGAAGAATAACAAGTTCTAAACCACAATTTTTGGTACTGAGAGCATGAAAACGTTTGCTCTTCCGGAATCAATGCATGAAAGACACGGCACTCTACAATTTCATTTTTTTTTGTTGTTGTTTCTTTTTATTCGGTGTTATTACAATATAGATTACGAGACCGCCAGAAAATTGCAGAGCACGTCGGTGAGGTGGCTATTATTCGGAATCACCGTACCGAGCCATCAGAATGCCGAGGAAGATGAATACGATAGTATACGCAACCTTCCACCACCACAATTCGCAACAAACACGCTAGAAATTTCTGCAGCACAGATTTATCTCGAGGAATGCGGAATACACAGCCGAAAAGTTTCTTGCTTCTTCGTTCGGTTCGTGTCAACAGTGATTATCTTCTCCGTTCCCTTAACTTTTGACCAACAAGATTTCTACGTATCGTTCCGCTACGATTGAACAGAAAAAGGAGAATGCTTTAACTATAGCGACTTTAAAACCTGACGAATTTGCTCAAGTAATAACAAAGCAACCTGGGCATATGGCTTTAGAAGCCGCGGAAGTAATACACATAATTAAATGTATTGCAGTAAATGTGGAAATTCGACACACTGAAGACTGTTTTAATGAGTTACCAATTAGTTATGGAAATAAATCACAATTCCTAACACTAGCAATGAAAGTTGGTTGGGTGACTTCGAAGGATTCATATTTGCCGCCATTTATCGATTGGCCAATACATGGATCAGTCCACATACCACCGGCATGGAACCAACACGTGGTTTCTTAACTCTTAAAGAATTTAAATTAATACATTCTTCTAAGCATGTCAGTTAATACGTTTATTTTTTATTGTTAATAAATTAGTGTTTTCTGCTTTCACGGAAAGGCATTTGCCTAACAATATATTAATTAATTGATAAATTCTTACAGACGCAATACTGAAAATTTACGTTCTTGAAAATGGTTTAAACTTAGACAGAAACGTCGAATTAAATTTCATGTAATTTTTGCAGATTTGCTTATTGTCTCCAATTGATCGAACCAGTGCGCGAATAACATTAATTATAGCTTTGAACAATTGTCGATAGCAACCATCTAATTCGTTTCTAAATACACGGTGTCCTACGATCGCTCTGTTCACCTGAAAGCTTTGCTGAAAAGCTACGATGGTCCTTTAAAAAGTCTGCCAATATTATCTTGATTCGCTAGACTCGCGATATCGTTTTATTTCACCTTTCCGATGTTTCTCTTTTAATCGTGATCACAGTATTGGTAATACGTCACGCTGTTTATCCGAATCCGTTAGCCATCCGTATACTTGCGTAAGCTGGTCTAAATCATGGTACCATTGAAGGGATTTGGGAGAACACGGAAGTTCAAGGTATTGAAGTGAACAACCTGTATTGCGCCGATGTCGAATCTTTAATTAGTTGGCATTGTTTGGTTAGTTAGCGGACAGGAACAGGATGGTGGTAACTGGAATGAAGATTGCCTGTCGTCAGCAAATTGCTGCCGAGAACAGCGAGAGCTTGTGTACCGAGTTAGGCGGAAGATATCGACTGGGAAACGGTTACTTCGGTCTTGGCTGTTCACAAGCCGGGACCCACGCGTGATTGATCTCGATCCGCATGATTAGGCTGAGAGAGAATCCTGAGTACACCATAAACCGCGTGTGATTATATTTTCCTTTTCGCGGACGGCAGTAAAGCGGAGCCTCGTAAAGAGAGGAGAGTGATAATAAATTCTTTCTCGACGGGCTTTCTTGTTAAATGTAATAAAAAAAAAAAAGAACGCGCAGGCTCTGCGTACGGTTAAAGTAACGCGTAAAGTGAATAACGACGCTTGTTACGCCGCGTATTTTTCCTATTTAATGGGATACGTTGCACCGTGATACAATGCGCCGTCTGGCTCTGATTATTCGCGAGGCTTCGTCAGCCAACGTTGCTGCCAATTAGAATCAGAGTTTGTGGCCGAGACACCTGCAGCATTCCGTGAATACCGTGGACAACCGAGATCGAATTAACTTCTTCCAGTTAATCTTTCTCGTACATTCTTTGGATCGAAGAAGAGGTAATGATAAAATCGAAATGCTGATGATTCTGACAATAAAATATCAATGTACACCTCTGGATCGGTGGACATTTGTAAATGAACCTTGCAGAGATATGTAGATTCACTCGTAGAACATTTTATTTCGATCCAGTGAACCTATATAAGATTGTCTAAGTCACTGCTAGCGCGGGAAAACAATATTTCGCTTTCGTTGAATCGAGGGTGGGAAATTAATATTCAGTTTTCCATGGACTCGAGCAATCCGATTGAACGCGATTCAATACGGTTGTTCCGTCGTCCTATTCAATCGTTCTATATTAATCTCGACGTTGCGTTTCTCGGTGGCCTGCCGGAACGAATCGCTGTAATTTACGAGCTCGTAAATAATATTCTTACATCGGGGAGGCACAAATCACGGAATTATTTGTTGCTGGGAGAACTCTCGATTCAGGATATCGTACCGAGAACTCCACGTTTTTATTGTAAGTGAGCACGCTCGATGAAAAATAGCTTCGACCTTCGCATGCGCGGACTACGCATTTTTTTGAGGGTTGATTTAAATTACGACCTCCAGCTCCCATTAGAACGGTATTAATCCCACGAATGCTTTAAGGATTAAAACCGTAATTCTAGGAGAAGATTGATGTATGGAGAATCGAATTCTCCACACAAATGTATTGACCGACGTATGTCCAAGATTTTATGGTTAACTCTGTTTCAACTTTCTAATAGAGCTCGTGTTCTTTGAATTATTCTTTCGAGCGCAAAATAAAATGGAGATCTGAAACAGACTGAGAACAAAGGTTGTAGAAAAAAAACAACATCGGCAGGATTTTTGAATCGAACGCGCCAAAGCAACGTGGCTTTCGGAACATGGTGTATATTATTTGACTTGTGGCGGTTGTTGCGTGATTGAAAAGCGGAATCGAAGTAATGAAAAGCCGGCCTGAATGAATAGCCTCTCGGCGACACTGCTCGCTTTGTAATTGGTACTATCATTGTTAGATTTGCATTTTTCTTCGTATGAATTCGAAGCCCGATTTTTTTAGTTCAAATAATACTGACGCGACCGCGCGACGCCGGAAATTTCAACGGATTTTGATGAGACCGCTTGTGCGTTCAATTTCGCCATTTGTTCACACAGAAGTTCGCGTAGTTTCGCGACAGAAAGCACCAATTAATCGGGATGGAAACTGTTCTTTTAGCAAGGAGTGCAATTCTTGCTGCACATTTTCGTAATCGCTCGGTGAAAATACTCCTTTCGCGCGATCGCATTCGTAATTTCACAAAAGAACGTTCATCAGCTTCGCTTCATGTACAGGAACACCGACGCTCAGAAATAAAGTAGAAGATGATTCTATCCAAATGACGCGAGTTTCGACGTTGAAAAAGTATGACTGGACTGATCGCAGAGATAAACAGACGTTTCGAGAGAGAAAAATGTGTCGAATGTGGCGACAGCATAGAAGGTGGTCGAATATTTGCGAAGGTTTCCTCGCGCGAGAGCTCGGACTCTGGCCGTTCACATTTTTTTCGTTCGTTCAGCAACGTCGAGCCTGCTTTGCAAGCGATTGCGGATTTTCATCGAAAAGTCGAGTGACCCACCGGCAGCGGTTTCGCATGCGAGACCTCGGTGAAAGAGAATGCGCCACCTCTGATCTTCGGTGAAATCAAGCTTCGCCGATCAAAGCTCGTCCTACATCGCGGCCAAAGACCAAATTTTCGGTTTCGAGGACAAAAGGAATCGTCGACGCTGAAAATCAAGATGAATCACAATCGGCAAGGATCGCTTCTATTTTTTTTTTGTTCCATCTCCTCTTCCAAATCAATTCCGTGGCGTTTCTTTACCGATCAATTGTGGATATGGTTTTAGGAAATGAATGTAGTGAGAATGCGGTGTAAGTATTGTTGTGATACTCAGCTCTACGTTGTTAAACGTTTAATAAATATACAGCATTTAATGTATATAATATATATATTTATCGTATGAGCATTTTAATCAAACATTAATAATATATCACGTCTTTGCATATCACGAGAACATTGACAACACCACTCATTTATTTTAATAACAACGATCGTTCTATGTCTTTCTTCTAATTGAACTTGCCGCATTATACAATCGACGGACGCATTCCCATCTCTAATCGATTTAAATCTTTATTCTAATCATAATATCAACTTTAATACAATAATATATCTACGCGACACATCATCAAGTATAAATGTGAAAGACAATCTATGTTATGTTATTGTCATAGACTAAACGTGAGGAAAGAGAGTGATGAGCGTATGGAAGGGGAGTCCGTTGTCAACCGCCGAAGAGTGTTGTTGTGCTAGAGCGAGAGTAGAGATACGAGTGAGAGAGTGAGATAGAAAGAGAGACCAAAGTATTATATGCGAGAGCACATGGTGCAAATTATTATTTCATTTATATTACGGTGTTCGTACATGTTAACCTTTTTTGTCTCAGTAAAATATATAATATCTTCTTGCAAATCCACGCGAATTTATTGTGTTAAATCCACATCAATTTCGTTGTCGGCTGGTTGACTGTATTTCACTGTTAACACTTTACCGCCAGGAAGCCAATTAATAGGATTTTCAATAATTCTGCTGTAGCAAAAAAAAGCATAGAAATTTTCTTTGACATTGCAATCTTAAATGAAACTGTTAGACGACGTTATTGAGGGTGACTTAGTTAGTTCATACTAAATGCTAAATGAAAATTTACCCATGTACTATAGATTTTTCTAAAATATGCAATAATCACTGATCGGTAATGTGTTAATTATCGTTTTCGGTTCGATCAATGAATCGCGTTCGTACAATCAGTATGCAGTTCGCTCCGTCGTAACACGCGCGTAATCTCGGCCAGCAATCTTTCGCGGCTCTAAAAGTTGGCGTGAAAGTTTTTTTCACCCGGTGACTAGAGAGTCTCGGCGGAGAATCAAATTTATCATCGTACGTCACCGATCGAAAACGTGACGGCGCACGCAAGCCTCCAGATTAGTTATCGGAGTTGACAGATCGTAGTAACTACTTTACTCCGCTTTTAATGCCGCGAGTATCAAAGTGACCGCGGACCTTTAGAAAACGGCTGATTTACTAGCTCTGAAATCGCGGACTGAATGCTGCCAGATACTCGCGACGGCAATCCATCATGCGGTCTGACGCGTTTATCGGTCTCGTAACTAAAGAGATACATTCAGCGATAGTCAATGGCTCCCGAAAATGCAGATTACTTTCTACGACGATTTCGATCCGAGAGAGATTAATCGAGCCGGCTCGCGAATGTGCTTTCAGAAAATTACTTACGCCGATTGTTTTCAATTACGGTTCCCTCTTTTACGTTCAGAATTTTGTGTAGCATCTTCTGCTTCTATTATACAGGGTTATTTAAAAAAACTTCTTGCAGTCTACTAATGTTTAGAAGCAAATTAAGATTGGAAATGTTAAATTAAAACAAACAAGATCAGGAAGAACTAATAAAAAACAAAAAAAAAACGAACATAAAATCATAGAAAAAGTTTCACTTCAAACATAATGAACGATCAAAATTTGCGACTCAAAGAAAGAGAGCGAAGAAAGAAAGAGACATAGTTCATAGTATTTCCCATACGCTCTCCTTCTTAGCGTCACAAATTTTGATCGTTCATTATATTTGAAGTGAAACTTTTTCTATGATTTATGTTTTTTTTTTGTTTTTTATTAGTTGTTCCTGATCTTGTTTTGATCTGATTTTTCTCCGTTCATTCTCAGTTGAAATTTTCGCGCCCGACTTTCTACTTCCGTTGCATCGACACGTCACATATCCGTCCCGTCAGAAAATTGTTACCCTCAGCAAAGAAGTTGCACTTCAAAAATGTTGTGTTTATACTAGACACTATGATACGAATTTCGAAAATAGTGAGATCTACGGGGAAGCTATTGGCTCGTATATATAATATTGTTCAGGGCACAAATAAATCGGCCTGGTGGAAGAAGTGGGTGGGGAATGTTTTAATCGGCCCGCATAATCTGCTGATACAGCGATATTAAATTGTTACTTGTCACGGTTGATTTATTATTCACTGCGGAAACGTAATATCGTGATTTCATTTCAGCACTCGTACAACTAGGTGACGTTTAATTATCGTTAATGCCGTTATGTCGTTTAAATAGCGAAACTAGCGCGGCATTAATAATTCCGTAACTAATTTCGATTTGTTTCTCAAATATCTGCACTTTTGTTCCTGCTGATGGACGTCGTATTAAATGTAGTCCCTCCGCGTTTCACAATGTTCGTTGGACTGTTCAATTAAAACACGGGTCACCCGACTATTATATTTCGAACATTCCGACACTGTACACGCCGAAATTGAACAATTTTCAAGAGAATAGAGCAGTTTTGGAAACTATACGATACTTCGATAAATTAATGTGTTCTTCGATATATTAATGTTTTCGGCGCAACAGTTTCGATCAATTTTTAATCAATTAGCTATTTTGCAAATATGCCAAACGTTTCGGTTCTAGTTTGAACTTTTATCAAAGGTAAATTGCGTCTAAAAAACCAAAAAAATATATATATAATTAAAAGTATGTAATATACATGGATTGAAGATTGAGGATACTTCCATAAGTACATTTTTAGGGAGTATATTTCTAATTAGAAAATTTCGAAACAATAGGACACTTCATAGATTTCCGGAAATTTAGAATTCACTCTTGAATTATGTTCATCGAATGCTGGTGGATACGATGAAGGAACAGTAAGTGTCAAGAGTTGAAGCCATTGTTTCTTGAATGAAGCTTATGCTAGTGTATTTCGAAGTTTGACGTGTCTATTAAGCAAGCCTCAAGGCAGACCCACATTTCCGGCAGCAACGCAACCCTCGCTGGCAACCAATCAGCCCTTCATCGTCTGTGCTCTTTTTCACCCGCACTTACATAGATCGAGAAAGAACGAACTCTTTCTTTTTTTTGTTGCGGCACCAGGAAGCCCTCGTCCCTTCCTAATAAGCACTTTTCTCGTTACATTTTTGCGCAAGCCAACTCCAACCCCTTGTTACGATAACGCGAATCCCTGACGTACTAGCCCTCTTCTCCCTCGTGTCTGGCATTTTAAACGATCGGACAGCTCGTGTCTGAATAATCGCTTTCTTTCATCGGGTTATTACAGCTAATAAGAACGATAAAAGCATGAGAATCCTATTCAACGCGAGCTCGTCGAACTGTGGATTTTTATGCGAAATTTTCTACTGTGATAGGTCAAAGAAAACCGAAGCCGTATGGAAATCAATATTTTCTCTACATAGTTTCAATACCTTGCAAATAAAGAGATCCCACAGTTTCTGCTGTTTCATATTATTCCTGCTTTCCGAACAGGAGTAGTTACTGTTTCGTCTTGAGCTTTTTTTTTGCGTGTTTAAGGTCACATGCACCTAACTTTGGCTATTAGTGACCCCTGTGGCATGTCTATGGTTCAGCACTTGATTATATCAGATGGTATAATCTGATATATTTCAGAAAGTATAATATTTTTTTGCAGGAATCCTCCGCTTGTAATATATTTAGCGGACCTCGCACGTTGTGTTGTGCTCTTTTTACATTATATTTTGGACAGGTGATCAAGATGTGTTCGATAGAGTTTTTAACGTAGCAGGTATCGAAGGTGCTTGCTTCGGTATTGGTAATAAGGTGGGAGTGAGTCCAGTTTGTGTGGCCTATTCTTACTCGTGTTATTATTACTTGATCTCTTCTGTTCAGTACGTCTTGAGCTTATTGCCTACATTTTTAAAGGTAATTTTAAGGCTCCTAACCTTTAAGACTACGGTCCATACCTGACCGTACTAGGGTCGTCGCAGTAATTACAGTACCATAATTACAATAACTTTCCTATAAATCGGGAAGTTAAAAAAGGGACCAACGACAAGTAAATCCGGAAAAACTCACCACAGCTGCGAAACACATGTTTCCTATTGTTCAGACCTTATCGTTACCCGATTTAATCACCTAGGTACTCTATTCCACCATTTCGAACTGCGACCAATAGGATTTTTGTAAACCCCACTACGCATCAACCCCCACCATTTGTACAAGTTTTCATAAAGCATTCTAGAAAAAAAAAATAAAACAGATATGTTCTAACCACCCGAGGTGTACTACAGTTTTTTTTCGGCACATCTCGCAAGGATCCGAGATCCTTAAACCTTTTCCGAAGTCGATTCCAAGTCGTGAGTTTTCATCGACCGAGTGACACCACAGTTACACATTTATGTGATCATAATTGAAAGAATACGAAAGAATATATCATGATCAACGGTGTTCGTTACATACGTCGTTTTATTCGTCCGGAAGTACTGTCGCCCCATAAATTCGGCGGAAGTAGATTGCGAAGGAATAAACAATTTAAAAGCGGTTATGCGGAGTGCTGTTTTAACTTGTACATTCGCGGAGCAAAAATAGACGTCGAGCACAATGGCTCCCGAAGGAGGTGGCACTACGTTATTTCACAGACGTTCCAGAAATTTATGGTCACATTTAGAATTGTAACGCTTAAAAGGCTGACAGGGGACGAATAATTTAATTCGGGAAGTTTTCGAATGGCCCAGGCGACTGTGCGCGCGCGTTTCGCACAGCGATAACGCTGGAAACGAGTTGCGGTTTGCGAGGCATTTTACATTAGCACTAACATCGCGTTCGATTCGATTCAGGTTCGTGTCTAGGTACGTGTCTATTCGAAACGCGTTTACAGGAAAATAAATATTCTTACGACTCTCGAAGTTACATCACGGAAGAAGGAAGAATGGATATTTCATAGTTGTCGAACAGTTCCAGAATATCGTGAGCAACCGTTCAGTAATTTTAGCACGGGAGTTCGAGGTATTGTTAGGCATCTGACACAGAATGAAAGAATAATGAAACGGCGAAACAGAACAAGAAATATGGGTCGTAGGTGAAGCAAGCCGAATATTTCCGACAAAAGTTTCGATCGATGCTCGCATAAAACGTAGATACCGGTACGCTTTTAAAGGTCTCGTCGAATATTTTTACTTGATGTTGCTGCACTTCGTTCGGAGAGATATTATCATTACTCTTTTATTTCTCGGATAAACAGAATCGTAAAATGGGGCTTGAAATATACAACTCTAGGATGCCCCTTCGAATGTGAACAATTTGGTTACTGTTATATCTAGTTGGGGCCTCTAGCTGGGCAAAGTTGAATTTCGGGGCCCTAACCTCAACTAAATCACTGTTTGACAAGAATTGCGACTTTACTGTGTTATGAATGTTCCAAAACTAGCGTTTGGAACAAGCTAAAGCTGTTACCAAAGGCAAGACAGTGTGAATTATTGGAAGTTAATCGTGCTTCAGTATATTATAAAGCTAAGCCCTTTAGTACAGACAATTTGAAGGTTTTAAATAGAATAGATGAGATATATACAGAAAATCCTGAATTTGGTTATCGTTATATTCATCAACAATTATTGAAAGATGGTTTTCTGTTAGTAAGGATCGAGTACTGAAATATATGAGGATGATGGGGATAGAGGCTATTTATCCACACAAGAAACAACTTACTTCCGCTTTACGGATAATCAACATCAGATTTATAACTATTTACTTGATCAATATTGGACTAAACTTGGCACAACAAAAGAGGTACATGTAGCTCATGTTAATGAAGTGTGGAGTGGTGATATTAATTATGTCAGAACTAATGGTGGTTTTATGTATTTAGCTGCTATTATAGATTGGCATAGTAAAGCCATATTGAATTATAAATTATTAAATTCAATGGATGTGACTTTCGTAACTGATGTATTAACCCTTTGCACTCGGAGCTATCTTAACTCGAAAATTAAACGTTTCTTCTGACCTACAATATTTCCATTCTCTATGATTTTTTCAATTTGATAAATATCAAATTGATATAATACCTCATACAATACTTAAATGTGTAGTAATTGGTTAAATACCGACATATCCGATAGTGTAAACAATTATTTAAATAATAGTACAGCAATTTTTAGTGGCGCCTCAGAGGCGCCACTCGAGTGCTAAGGGTTAAAAGATGCCCTTAATAAATACAAAGCTCCAAAAATATTTAATAGTGACCAAGGCAGTCAATATCCTAGCCATGAGCATACACAGATGCTGAAAGATCATAACATTAAAATCTCAATGAACGGTAAAGGTAGGAGTATTGATAATATAATTATTGAGAGATTTTTTAGAACCTTGAAATATAATTGTATATTTATTAATGATTTTAGTAATATTAAAGAACTAAAAGATGGTATTGATAATTATATGAATAAACATAATTATCAAAGATTTCATTCAGCTATTGGTTACAAAAAACCTATAAATATACATATGTAGATCAGAAACGTACGCTTGGGGCCCTGGACACGTAACGAAGTTGCTCATAGCGTAACGGCGCCACTGTCTACAAGTGTGATCGGAACAATCGAGGAATGGTTCGTTTCTCGGGATGATCGAAAGGTGCGGTCGAGCGAAATTCGGAGCGCGCATCGGCTTACGTTCGACTGACGAATGCCTTATGCAAATCCGTATACAGCAACCTTGATGGCCAGTTCAGCATTGCATCAGCAGGACGACGAGGATCGACGGAAAGCAACGCGTCCAACGAGAATGCTTTCAGCCCGATTGGACGAACGTTTCCTGATGCGGGTTCAGACGTTCGACCTATTGAAGCCTGATTAATATTGCGCTCCGCTAGCTCGGCGCTAGAGACGCTGAAAAAGAGGACGGGGAGAAGAAGGGACCAGCAGCCATTTGAAGGAAAATATTATTTGACTCGTAAGCAACGCGCTTTCAGTTTCCCAGGCGTCTAGCTTCCTCTTTTTTATCGTACGCTTCGACTCTCGAACCTCCCGCTTTCGTCCTCCTTCCTACTCTTTGCTGCCGACACGGCGCGCGGCGCCGGCGTAGCGGATCTTTAATGAGGCGAGCAGAATCACCGTACGCGAACACGGGAGCACCAACGTACTGAGATTAATTATCGAGCCGGCAACTCGTCCTGTACCTACCGAGATTTATGAATATATTAATTGCTCCCCCTGTGACGCATGCGTTTGCTCCGTTGACGTTGATGGAGAGACTTATTAATCGGTATCCACCGAATCTTCTCATCTCCAACGATCGGTGTCCTAAGAAAAATCATTCGTCCCGATCACCAACGGAAAACTGCACTGACTTTGCAGTTTTTTTTTTATTAAGCTATGAAACCCCACATGGGATTATTAGCAGCATGCACGTGGCTGTGCATGCTAACATCGCAAGGACAACTTATAGTCCTTACTATACAGAAAATTTACATTCTTGAAAATGATCTAAATTCAGACCGAAACGTTGAATTAAATGTTCATGTGATATTTTGCAAACTTGCTTATTGTATCGAACCAGTGCGGCAATAACATTAATTGTAGTTTTGAACAATCGTCGATCGAGATACAGAGAACTGAGTCAACAGCTGTTCAAACACCCTAATAGCTGTAACAGCTTTTCAAACTCCGACAACTAGAACTACGAATTTTTAAATGAAATTGTAAAACCAGTCAAGACACGATAGAGAGGTTGGTGGGGAATCGAGGGGAATATTAGAAGATATTCCAGTGAAGTAGCACGAGATTTTCTCATGTAAAAATAGTTTGATCGTGTTTATTAACGTTCGGCATAGCTGCGACGTCGAGCATGATCACCGATATTTCGTTCGAGCGTATAAAGTCCCTAGCGGTAGTTTCGCAGTCTCCGCATACTCTACTCCCGTTCATGGTTGGTTCTTTATGACATGCAATATTTTTCCACTGGTGGATTGCATATTTTACTAGGAGCAGACTTTTTCGCGACAACACGAGTAACAAGGTTCGAGAGCTGGACGGAATGCTGCGCCCAGCACTCGTTGCTTCTTCGTGAATCACGAATGAACGGAAAATTAAAAGCGACGTCGGTCGCTCCTTTCGTAAGGACAGCGGTCTGTCTTGAATATTTATGATGCAGCATCTTCATTGAACATCCCCAGCTAATGAAACTTCGAATCATTTATCAGTTCGAATGAAGATTTCTACTTCTGAGAACGATAATGATATTCAGCTACGGAAAAAAAATCACCCGAGACGTTTAACCTCGGTTTACGGACCGGGGACTCGACCCCGGTGATTAATATTAATTAGATTCGCTGAACAACTTTTCGCGAGAAAAAAAAAACCCATGAAACCTTGAGTGAACCCATCCAGATTTATATATCAAACTTGCGATACGTTTACGTTCGTTGGACATATTTTATAAACGTGCTTCTACGTGAATTGGAACGTTAGGAAATCACTGGTTCAAAAATGATGGGTGGCCGACAAATCTTTTCATTATGTTTCAATCGTTTAATAATATACTACGGCCCGGTACTGTATGCTGTCCCATAGTTTTAGGTGACTTTTAATTAATTCATTTCAATGAGAATGTTAGGAATTCACTAGTTCAAAAATGATGGGTGGCCGACAAATCTTTTCATTATGTTTCAATCGTTTAATAAAATACTACGACCCGGTACTGTGTGCTGTCCCAGAGTTTTAGGTGACTTTTAATTAATTCATTTCACTGAGAATGTTAGGAATTCACTAGTTCAAAAATTATGGGTGGCCGGCAAATCTTTTCATTATGTTTCAATCGTTTAATAAAATACTACGGCCCGGCACTGTGTGCTGTCCCAGAGTTTTAGATGACTTTTAATTAATTCATTTCAATGAGAACGTTAGGAAATCACTAATTCAAAAGTGATGGGTGTCAGACAAATCTTTTCATTATGTTTCGTTTAATAAAATACTACGGCCCGGCACTGTGTGCTGTCCCAGAGTTTTAGGTGACTTTCAATTAATTCATTTCAATTCTTGTATAATAAATAGCTGTCCGGTTGAAACGAAAGTAGATCAATTGTTGCAGCCAGCACATTTCATTTGAAATGTAACCCAGCTCTGATTTTATTCGAATTGCAAGTACAAATACTCGGGCGCATCTGGTTATTCAGTGTTCGCGGGATTCGAACGGGATTCCCTTCCGTCAGTCAACTGATATCCGTTGACGTATTCACGTTTACCCTAGGAGTTTGTATTCCTTAACGTTCCCCGTCCTTCCCTTCGCGCCAGTCTTTGCTGAATAATTTTATAGGATTTTATCTGTGTTTGATGTCTGCGCTGGTAAATGCATTTTCGCGTTCCGCTCTTCCATATTCAACAGTATTTGCATACTTGTTTATATTCACGCATTGATTTCCTTCGGCAACGCTTTCTTTTCCCTATCCGAACTTCTTGCGCCACGTCTGCGACAGCACGCATGTCGATTTTAAGTATATTTTGATTAGGGGAAAATCCCAACACGGTGATTCCGCAAAATCAAATTTATTTCTTCCTTCTCGAAACGTAGATTCGTGCGAGGATTCTTAGCTACATCGAATTCGGATTATTCCGAGGTTTGCTTGAAAACGAAATGCACTGTTGCAAGGTTTTACATTACAGTTTTTCTTTTTCTTGTGTAATCGTATTGAAAGTCTCCATAAATTAATGAAACTGCGAGGAACTTGCAATTATAGAAATTAGTTAGAGAATAATTTCGAATTTTGTTCCCGACAGCAGTAATTTATTGAATGTTTATAAGTTCTCGCTGGTGCACGTACTCTTTCACAGGTAATTGCATCAGGAAGGAGGATAAGCTAAGTTGCGGAAACGGTGAAAGAAAGTATAACTTCTCCAACCTTTATCACTAGTTAAATCCGAATACCTTTCAGTTAACAAACTTCAAGTACCGCTACTGTGAAAGCTTCGGCTTCTTTGGAAAGTTCAGCCCTTACGCGATAACAGGTTCTAATCAGAAGTAGATAACTCTGTGGAGCACGGAGGATTGTGATAAAGTTTCACGACACGATTCGTTTAATTTTTCGACGATCACCTGATCGTTCCTATTATCAAAACGATTCGAATCTACCGTATTGCTTCTCGCTTGTTCGACGCGATAACTATTTCTCTTTCACTCGAATCGTCCGCACGACTGAAAATCGACGAGTCGATTCGATTATGAGATCGAGAAGAAGCACACTATAAAATCGATACGTTTTCTCCATTCTTTATCCCTTTTATCCCAAGAGGGTATTTAAATTTCGAAGAGGACTGTTAGAGAATCATTTGCTATATTATATTTGGAAAGTCGAAAGTATCAAGGAATAAAATTAATTCACCTTCAGTCGTTCATGTTACAAAGAATATGTTTAAAATTGATCTCATAGTTCGGAATTCTTCGATTCGTTTGATATCAATTAACTAACGACCTTTTCGTTCTGCAAAAGTGGATCTTCGTGCAAAATTAAGCTTCCCGAGCGTGATTCACAGAGAATGGTAATTAAAGACAATTCCTTTTCCGTAGGAAGGCTGTCGCAACTCGAACGGATTGTAAAATTTATCATACGCGAGGAAAATCGTTTGAAGTGCAATTATCTCTCTAAATGAAATAACGATTGTTACTTTTCTTGGTGAATACTTTAAAATTTGAAATTCTCGCCAAATATTGATCCTTAGGTTATTGATCCTTGACATACGATGGCTAGTTAGATTTACGATATTGTTCTATTTTCCGTCTTGACTTTTCCACAACAGTTACAGTTTAGTACAGTTCTAACCGTCTTATTGACTAGTACCATTTCGATGTCCAAAACGATTATTCACTATAACTTCTTAACTTATTATTTTTTTTAAGTAATACTTTAGCACAATCTTAGCAGAACCTAGCACAACTTAGCACAATTGAGAAAATTGAAAAAAAATGAAAAGTGGGGGGCTATTAAAAAATTCGTTTTTCTCAATTTTTCATCTTATTTTTTATATTATAGTTGTAATATTCGAGCACAATATAGCACAAGCATAGCACAATTCAGCACAACTGATGAAATTATTTATTAACTTCCCGATTTATAGGGAAGTTATTGTAATTCAACAAGTGGGGGGCTAACTTCTAGGAGGTTACCATTTCACTTATTTTGATTTCATTCTGTTTTTTCACAATTAGCAAGTATGTATAAATACCTAATTTTCACAGCTATTAAATAGTCAGTTTAATGAATAACAAATTCTATTACATTAATTTTCACAGACGCGGACTTTTCTTGATAATGGTTCAAAACTGAACCGAAACGTTGAAGTTATAATACTGCAAAATTGCTAATTTTTGCATTTGTGATCGAACCTGTAGCGCCCATATCATATAATGCATATACAAAATTTACGATCGTTGAAAATGGAGAATGTTACTTTTCTTGTTTAACAAAAGCAAAACCGTTCCACAGTATGCAGCGAGAATCTCGAAGTCTGTAAAAGTAAGAATGGTAAATTCCCTTATTATGAAAAATATGCAAATACCACAGGATTCCCTATAAAAAAACAAACTTTTATATGGATCGCGACGCTGGTTAGAGGCTGATATACGTTCGTCGTGACAGGCACCCGTAGAATACTTTCGGACACATATATGTGGGATCGTAAAACGTCATTAGATATTCATTCGTTATTCGCAGTCGATCGGGCACCGTGCTGACTCCCAGGGATGTCGTTTTCTTGATCGTTAAACGTCGTTCGGTTCGGTAGAACGCCCGATAAACCATTCTTCTACTGCTAGCACGTAGCCGACATTTCGTTTCTAGCTCTCAGTCCTGCCAGGAAACGAGTTACCACGTATGCATACGAATATTAACCACCCAAATGCATTTGTACTAGTCAAAATACTAGGCTCACCGCGATCACAGAAAAAAAAAACAAGGCATTAGGGTTGACCAGAACATTTCTTTCGTTTTAATCCCGTCACGGATACCTCTGCTAAATACCCGGTGGAGAATGATGGAGTTACGTGGAACTCCGCAAACGATGCAAAGAGAAATTTATAACGTAAGAGCTTACTTATTATTTTCAATATTACAAAGTTTACTTTTCGGTAAAGTCTGCCACCAGCGAATTGATTACTCATAGCGTTATATATCATATTAAACAAAACCTGTGACGTCGACGTCAAAACATGATGGATTGATGTGGAAGGACCGGAGCTATCCGTCCACATTTTAACAAGTAGAAATAATCTGCGATGATCAGATACAGAGGCCAATATGATTCCAACGAATAAGGGATCCACACTCTTTAATCATTTTATGTATAAGTTCTGCAAGTTAAAGAAAAACACATTTCTCGTGGTAATGTTACAGACAGCCTAACACGATTTAATTATATAGAGAGATTACTGCACAGTTGGTTGTTAAATGGATTTGCAGCGTCGACTTAACAATGCCAAGACTGTCAACGGACAGATCAAGATCAGATTCCAAGGCATGCCACGGGTAAAAGGCAATCGAAACACAGCCGGAATTAACGAGCAAGAGAATATAAGACACAAAGAATCTGTTAATAAGGATCCTATTCCGCTTTTGCTGACAATCGCGAACAGTTCCCATTCTTTTGTCCGTAGAACCATTTGTAGTGTAACGCCGGCTTTAATTTAACCCTTGCTTTGAGTCGCGTTCATCTTCACTGGTCTATTTTCGTTACTAATTAACGAACGTTCCTTTGAACAGTAGCCACACCGCTTTTCACCATACCACTCACAAAATGATCATTTGTAAACATTTTCCTTTGTCTTTTGCAACTAAATTGCGACGAGATAGTGAAATCTCTCTGACGAGAGACGAGCACGTGATCTCCAAACATTTTTCCAGAAGTTTACCGAGGATTATCGTGAACATTCCGATAGGTAAACAAATATATCATTTTAAATCACCATCCGAAGAAATTCGACCAAAATACATGAAGAAATGAAGTTTAAATAAAAGAGTATTAAAGCTCTTATAACTCTTATGGCTATTATAGTAAAAGAGTATTAAAGCTCTTATAACTCTTATGGCTATTATTGTAAAAGAGTATTAAAGCTCTTATAACTCTTATGGCTATTATTGTAAAAGAGTATTAAAGCTCTTATAACTCTTATGGCTATTATTGTAAAAGAGTATTGAAGCTCTTATAACTCTTATGGCTATTATTGTAAAAGAGTATTAAAGCTCTTATAACTCTTATGGCTATTATTGTAAAAGAGTATTAAAGCTCTTATAACTCTTATGGCTATTATTGTAAAAGAGTATTAAAGCTCTTATAACTCTTATGGCTATTATTGTAAAAGAGTATTAAAGCTCTAATAACTCTTATGGCTATTATTGTAAAATATTTTTGAAGATTTTTCTGGATGGTGGGAACAGTTAGAAAACGGAACATATTAAAACTTTCAATCTACAACGTTACCTTCAACCTTTTTACACGACGTAATATGTTGACATTAAACTTGCCACGTGGTAGTACGGCCGGTTTCATGGAAAATGATTGGAAAAAGTTCATTATCGAAGCACACGTTATAATAGAGCCTGCATAAAATCGAACTAAATTCAATCTTCTTGCCTTTAGAAGGCAACACGCGACCCAGTAGCTTTTAACGCCGGCCGTGTCGCGCTAATAAAAATGTCAAGCCAATATTTTTAGATTATGGATGCACGCGTTGCGAGAATTTAGTGAATATGTTATCGTGAAAGTAGAGAAACTGGGGCAGCAGTTGCGAAGCCCCGGTTCGCCGTTGGAAAACGCGGACGTGATAGAATGCGGCGCGACACCGGCAAAGGAAATCGACCTTTTATTTCGCTCACAAAGGACTTCTGTTAAGGCAGTAACGAAGGCAACGACGAAGTCTCATTACATCCTTCTCACGCGAGAGAAAGAGAGCCCCCGGAAGCTTTCCGAGGAGCCGCGAGGAGAGGAAACTGCGTTAAGCGGAACTCGAATTAAGCCACAAAGAGACTGACGTCGCGCGGTTTTACGGGCATCAGAGAAACGACTTTGTGGTCGCGGAAGTTTTTTGAGAATCTGTGCCCCGATCCTAGAACAAAGAACATCGATGGTAATTACGATCGATGGATATAAGACGACTTCGATCCATCGAGAATGATCCTTCTGGTCGAGAACACCTTTCTGCAGCTTATGCAGCTGGAAAACAAAATACTGTAACCGTAAAATCGTTTTTCCCGAATTCGGAATAATTTTTCGTAACGTCTCCGTGTCAGCCTACCTTCCGCCATTCGAAAGCTTTCTTTCAGGAATGTTTGAGGGATTCAACATCCACGCGGAGAATGTCTTTCCCGTCTACGCGCGCGTGCGGTTAGGTAGGAACACGGCCCGGGACAGACAGCAGTTTGCTGTAACGCCGGTTCCTCTCAGACATAGTTCTGAGGGAAGACCGTAGACAGAAGGGAAACGCGAGGAAAGTGTAGAGACGCGAGGAAAACCTAGCAAGCAACGGCTGAGTGTCTGAAAATGCTGACGACTGGCTCTCTTACCCTTTCAAGGAGTATCTTCCTCGCATAACGAGGAGGGATTCTTGAAATGGGAAAGAGGCGGCGAAAGAGTTCACGAAATGAAATCCTGCCTGGAAAGATCTACGATAGAATCCTGGCCAACGTGCTGCGCGTAATTGCAATCGCGCCGTGTCTTTCTTCTATTTGATAACGAAAGTGTGAAATATGAAATCATGATAGAGAGGGTGCAGCATAAATTCCTCAGGTTTTCTGCATATAAGACAAACAATCCAATGTCAATCTTTGATCATAATTACTCTAAAATATCAAACACAGTGAACCTTGAAACATTATCTGATCGTAGAACAGTTTCGGACCTGAGCTTTATCTTTAATTTGATAAATAATAATATAGATTGTCCTGCACTCCTCAGGCAAATTAATTTCTATGTACTTGAACGTGTTTTGAGAAATAGAGCAGGATTTCAAACAATGAAATCCACATTCTCATATGGAGCAATAAATCCTTTAAATCGCATTATTGCTAGCTCAACACACATTTTATAATAATATTGATTTTTCCAATGGCACGTTAGAGGCATTCAAAACGAAATTGCGCTGTACTATTCGTTAATAGTACCTATTGTTAAATTGCGTGTTCCTTGAAGGGTCGAACGACGAGCGCGTGTTTTGTGTATGTATTTCCCCGAAGTCAGAGGACTGGGCGAGAGCGTTTGTTTACGTTTTTTGAGGATCCAGGTGTCTCCGAGGGAACTTATGTGTGCGTCTGTGTGCGTGTGAGCGCGTGACGATCGAGGCGTCCGAGACGCGTCTCAGTAGCTATTGGTTGTTAGCCGTTGACACACGAATGTGAACACCTTCTTTCCACGATATTTCTAATTCGTAATCCTTATATAATCCCGTTAATTGTGGTTCTATTTGAACACCTATATTTCCTTAGTTTCGCGCTGTCCATAATTATGTGAATTTTGGATTAAGACTTAAGATTAAGATTCTTTTCTGTCATATTATATAATACTGCATACATTTGTATAAAAGGACTTTGGTCCGTTTAAAATAAATAATAATAATAATTCACAAAGGAGAATCACGCACTTTTACGAGAGACATAGTCCCGTAAGGAGATTAAACCAATATGTAGTCGGACATGCCTAATAAAGACGAAGCTAAGACTACCATGTAGCTTCTATTGTATTTTCAAACCGTACACAGTATTTGTGAATCCTTTGGACGAAACAGCCGGGGGTAGAAGGAGGGAGTCCGTTATCGTATCAACAAGCCGCAAAGAAAAATATTGTGATGCTCGATTCGATTCACTTGGAAAAGCGATTTCAGTCACTCGACACAGAGGTTATGACAGCAAAAGTTGTTTAATAATGTCGAGATCCCTCGAGCAAATAAATTCTCTTAAATTTCTTCGTTCCCGTTGTTGCAGGATACAAACATATCATTTATACGTTTGTTCGAAGCTCGTTAAACAAATTACGATACTTTTCGTGACAATAGCTTTTTCATATTTTCTACAATGTTACGTTTCGTTTCGAACACAGCATTTATTTCGAATCGTGTATGTCAAATTTACAGAAGTAATATGTCTCCTATATCGATCGTATTATTGTTAATAACAAATGTTTAATGTTCTCAGCGATACGCTTAGAAATTCTTTCCAACCAAAATATCCTGTATTTATTTTCTCGAATTATTAAACAATCTCATGTTACATACAATTAATCGTATAAAATTCTTCCAATAAAAGTTGAATGTTAATAATCGAATTTACCGTTTTTGGTATATTCACATAAGTGGGCTAAAAGACATATTTTGTTTTTCAAATTTATCGCCTAATATCGATTGGTATAACCTAGATCGATTCGAACATATTCAGTGTCTTGACAACAAGCATTGACGACACACGTACAACACGTGTACCATGATGTCCATATTAAAGTATTAAATCATATCAAAAACAAGTAAGTTAGTTTTACAAACAATATTTACAAACAATTTGTGTTATACATTCAAGCAGTTTAATAGTATATTTTGAAAATTGTACAATAAATATATATTTGTACAGACGCAATGCAAATACATCTTGAAAAGGATTCAAACTAGAATCGAAACGTCGATGATTATTTGATAATCTGCAAAATTGTTCTTTGATTTCTCAGTAGTAATTGATTGAACCGTAGCGCCGAGAAGATTAAACATTTGTTATTACAGAAGTAATGTCGTGAAAGCAATCCTGAGTGGTTCAATGGCAAAATGGCCGTTCTTAGGTGCCCGAAAAGCTACGCGGAGTTTCAAGTGATATTCGTTTTGAGATTCTAAGCAGCCTCCGACGTCAAAGTGGACGAATAGGTCCCATAGGTAGTTGGACACTCGTGAGGGAGATCGAATAAAATTATGCAACTCGATTGAGACCGGAAGCAGACCCGTTTGGATGTCCATCAGGACCGAATGTCTCTAAAGGCCGGGCGTCTCGTTTCCACGAGTTAACAACGTGATACATCAGCATAGCCACGCGCAAACTTCTGTGGGGACAGTCTCTCTCTCCGGTCTGCCACTTGTGGGATCTTTCCACGAAGGGGGTGGGCTAGTTAACGCGAAGTGGCTCTAACTGTGAATGTGTATGGATGCTCGGTTGGCTGAGTGGTTTCAAACTTATTTCATTCGAATCCTCGAACGTGTGATCGCAGGCGGTTACAAAACAGGGCTGGGTCAAACTCGGAGAGGGAAATATTATCTGTCGAAATCAGTTCGGTGCTTCTTTGTTCAGCCAGTTAAATATTTCCTTAACAACAATGATTCTGTTAACATCGCCTACCGGCGACCAGAGAGATAGGAGCTAACTATCAGAAAATGTTAATCTTACAGAGATGCTTCTAGGGAACACCTCTTTAAAATTCACCGATTCAATATTTTCACATACGGTACGATTATTCATCCTTTTATGTCTACCTCGTGAGATGTATTTCTTTAAAATGTGACACTATAAATGCAACATAATTTGTTGATTTAACATGTAAAATAAATGTGGGAGAATTGTTGTTCTAGTCCCTTTTATGCAGCTAGTTTTAAGGAACGTATAAAGATTAATGAGAGGATAAATTCTTTAATGGACATTTTCTACAGAAAGGAAAATTCACTTTGACAACTCGACAAATTCACCCATAAATATTTTCACATACTGTACAATTATTCATCCTTTTATGGCTACGTCGTGAGATGTATTTCTTTAAAATGTGACGCTGTAAATGAAACATAATGTGTTGATTTAACGTGTAAAATAAAAATGGGTGAACTGTTATCCTAGTCTCTTTTATGCAACTATATTTGAGGAGCGTATGATGGTTAACACATTACCGACCGATGATTATTGCATAATTTTGAAAAATCATGGTACATGGTTAAACACTTTTTAATGGAACCTTCAATAGCAACAACAATCTTCATTGTGAGCTAACAAGTCACCCTTAATAACGTTATCTAAGAGTTTCATTTACGATTGCAATGTGAATGAAAATTTCTACGCTTTCTTTTGGTACAGCAGAATTATTGAAAATCCTATTAATAGGCTTCCGATGGGTAAAGTGTTAATATACCGTGGTCTAGACGCACAGGTTTGCGTTCGTGCAGAATGGAGCATAAGAGGCTCCAGGATCGCAAAACGCTGCGTTCCCCGGAAGACGATTGAGGATGGTACATAGGGATCGGTGACGGATCATTGAACGATATGATAATTATTGTAATGATGATTTTCTTTGAAAGAATATAGCCACACGGTGCATTAACCACGAAATTCAGCGTCGCGGCCGTACGCATTAATTTCCAAAACCTCGGCGGATCACGTAGCGGCCATCAGCAACAGAGATGTGCCGGGTTTCAAGCTGGTAATAAGCGTGGCCTTTTGTTCCTCCTGCAAATACTACCGCGTTCGTCCATCGTACCGTGTATAAACGTTTGATTGATACATTCCTTTGTGGGGCCACAGCGCCGCGCGTATTGGTACAGCATGAAAGCTGGATGAAACTAGACGAATGCCGGGGGTGGACAGAAAGGAGAGGATGGAAGGAACAGCACGACCAGAGATAAAAAGGGAATACGGTATTAGTACATCGACTACGTAGTTCCGGCGAATTTTGTCCGAGAATTTTTAATCGAGACCTGGATGGCATCTAAGAGAAATTTGTTATTCTTGTTTCCCGGAATGATTAACGTTTGCCCACTAGATTTTTGGGGTAAATGTGCATAAAAGGTCCCACCTCACCGATTTTGATAAAATTTGAATATGTTGTAAAACTCAACATTCTGAACAACTTTTTCCTATACATGTAACCGCCGCTCTGCTTTAGTTTTTGAGATATTCGCGAAAAACTGCAGATACTACTACATTGAATTTTGCCTATACGTTCACGCCCGTGCTGTGCGTATGATTCTTTTATAAACTAATTAAATAAAATTTAATTAGTATTAATTAATAAATTTCGAAACTACTCCTGGATTTTCGTATGCGTGGTCCTTCCGCCCCCACTGACAACCTAACCCAACCCATCCTGTTCACATAATCTTCCCATTGTAGATGTTATCCAGAATTTAGTCTTTTCAGAACCCTTTTCACTTGCCCCGACCATTATTTCGGGGGAGAGGCAGTTGTTCTGCAACTTCAGTTGCAGTTGCTAGACAGTTTGACGAGCGGTCGCATCATGCTGACGCATACGCACAGCACGGGCGTGAACGTATAGGCAAAATTCAATGTAGTAGTATCTGCAGTTTTTCGCGAATATCTCAAAAACTAAAGCAGAGCGGCGGTTACATGTATAGGAGAAGGTTGTTCAGAATCTTGAGTTTTACAACATATTCAAATTTTATCAAAATCGGTGAGGTGGGACCTTTTATGCACAATTACCGATTTTTCGCACTCTATAACGAAACTATACCGGGGGTCTTAATAGCTATACATAATAGTAATATACAAAATAGAAAAGAGTCAAGGGATAACCATTATTTGTTCGATTAATATGTTTCTTCAGTATAAATATTAGTTGTAATTGAGGAAAATTGTATTTCTTAGTGAGACAGGTTAACTGAACTTATTTATTATTAATTGTACAAGGTCTCCATTCTGAACAACATTCCTGTTCGACCGTCAACTTGTCGATTGCTTCTAGCTTGAAGATCCACAGTGTCTAGTTCTACCATTTATCAACTGTGTAGACGTGTTAGAAAAACATTTTACCGTATCGTGTTCCACTTGTTCCCGGATAGAATCAATTTCTAAATTGTGAAGGTAGCAATCAAAGTAACATTTCCTATACTCGCGCATTCATCGGAGAACAAACTAAATTTCCTTCCCTCCTAGTTGGATCGTCTGATTGAATCATGCATCGTCAGAGCGCGGGTTCTTCGTTTCATATTTTCTCGAGCTGGCTTGATTTAACCGTGGCACGGTTTTAAAGGCAATAAACGTCTCGACTTGTAATATACGCATTGTTGTGACGCACGTGATTCGAGGTAGAAGCATATTTGGTGGCAGCCACCGATAATAATATATCTTCGCGACGAGTACTCGCGGTTATGGGAAATACTGGTCGCGGCCGCTCGGAGAAAAGTTACCTCATAAATCTGCGATTTCTAAGGACGTGGCTTGTTCGAGAACGCTGCGCCCCGTTCCGTTTCAGCATGCGTTGCCCGAGAAATGAATCATCGCGAGTATTGAATTTTGAAATGAATCCGCGCGATGCTGCGACGAATCTTTGCACGAGTGTCCATTAAATCCATCGAACAATTCAAACGTATTTCCAATCGTGAGCGTTGTTTATTTTAAGGGTGAAATCAACCCTTATATCCTTTCGCACGGTGTTGCCGATAATGAAACCTTTCGATATGACGGATTTTCGTGGTTAAAAGAATCAGGGTAGTTTCCCGAAAGTGCTTCGGAGAAAAGTTTCCCCATAAATCTGCCCTGCGCACTGCTCCCCTCAGAATTGCATGCGGCAACCGTTTTGAACGGTTTCGCGAAAGAATTCTCCACGTCGATAAAGTATTTGAGTGGCGAGCTGTTCGAGATTGCGCGAGCTTCTTTATTTCTATTTGCGATTTCGGTCCTTGCACGAAACAGCTTCAATAATTTTACGCGAAGATGAATAAAGCACACACGCGTCGCAAACAGTATCTTGGATTAAAAATAAACAGTGGATACGCGAAAGGAAACTATACATCTCCGTTTCGCTCTCCGACGTCGGTATTCAAATTATTCTACTTCTTCTTTTGTTAACCCTCATACGCTCCTAAAAAAAATAGCTGCTTAAAAGAGACTAGGATAACAATTCATCCATTATTATTTTACACGTTAATCAACACATTATGTTTTATTCATAGCGTCGCATTTTAAAGAAACATATCTCACGATGTAGACGTAAAAGGATGAATAATTGTTTAAATGTTTTATCACTTTTTGTCACAGCAAGTATGTATATTAATTTTCTGTTCGTTTATTGGTTCACGCAGCTATGTCACAATATGGTTTTTCAAAACATATTATACATATACTATTTTTCAGACGCAAAAAATGTCTCTTTGAGAAAGATCGACACAGGGATCGAAACGTCGAGAAACATGTTTAAATAATTGCACACGTGTTGTTCTCTATAAATGATCGAACCTTGCGCCGAAATCATCAATTTCATAATATATTCAAATTTCGATCGAAAAGAAATTCACCTTTAAGGATGAATAATCTTTTGCATGGGTGAATTTTCACCCTGAGGAACGTACGAGGGTTAATCGAGTCAGCTTCAATTTCTTTTAAAAAGATCCTATTATACTTGAATTTTTACCGAATATATGAAATATGGATTATAACAGTGTCGTCGTTACAAATGGAAACTGATTTCGATTTGTTTGTCTATAATTATCTGTGCGTTCGGTGGATCCCTGCAAAATGCGCGGGACCTCTCGAGTGCACTTCCGTTTCTGACCGCCGAGAAATACCCGGTGAATGCAGAACCACCGATGCGGAAGTTATTTCGGCAAACAGCGACGTGATGCAACCGATACCGGTGGAGGTTTGCTCGATGCGCGCAAATGCAAATCCCGAGGATAAACCGACCGCCGGAACTTTGGCACCGAATGAAAGATAAATTCGATGAATTCGTATATAGGAGGAACGCACGGGTTCGTCCAGAGGAATCTTAAATACTATTTCGGGGGTTTAGGTCACTCATCGCGCACGAGATGAAGCGTGAGGCCAGAGCTTCGTCGATACGTTAGAAAGTGGGTCAATTTGATGTTCGTTCGCGTAGACACTGGACCGTTCAAAAGTTATATCTGCGGAACTTGAGAACACGTGGATTTCTAGAGATACTTATGGATTTATTTTTTCTTGAGAGATTTCTCGCTACGTACAGTGAATCCCACTAATATCTGGACACTCTTAAATAGACGATAACTTTTTAAATATTGTACTATACGATTTGAACCTTCTTGGGAAGCTAGAGCAAATAGTTTGCTACAGGATGTGAATAAAATTTTTGTCAAAAATTCCAATGAATCGGAATTGTAGAAAAAATATTAACAGATACGTTTTACAACTTTTTTATGTGGGCCTGTATTGAAAATTTAAAAAATACGTGTTGTAGATCTGTGTCGATTAAACATATTCTGAAAATTTCGTTAAAATCGGGCGACGTTACAATGAGCTACAAACGTTTAAAGATGGTAAAAATTGCAGATTTTCACGATTTTCGGCCTATAACTGCAGTAAATCTAAGGAATCTTACCTCTTTCAATGCCTGCCGTTTTTTTCCGCATCAACCGATTTCGATGAAACTTTCGCAGTGCATGTAATTGACACAGATCTACAAAACGTAGTTTTTAAATTTTCAATATAGGCCCACATAAAAAAGTTGTAAAATGCAACTTTTAGTATTTTTTCTACATTTCCGATCAATTGCAATTGTTTGCCAAATTTTTTTTCACATCCAGTAGCAAACTAATGGCTCGAGCTTACTAAAAATGTTCAAATCGTATAGTACAATAATAAAAAAAGTTATCGTCTTTTTAAGAGTGTACGAATATTAGTGGGAGTCACTGTATAATAATAATTACGTAAATCCAGGTGGTAATATTTGGTGCAAGCACACCTGGTACCAGCTCATTGATTTTTGCGAAAGAGTTCCAAAGAGAAGTTTATCGAATAAACTCATGTTTAAAAAAGAAAGTAATGTCTCGAAGTTTGTCTTGACTATCTGTACACGTACAGTGGCAGTGTAAAGGTTCGTTATGATCCTGGATAATTAAGTACGGCATAGTGCACTGCGATAACATCTATTGTACGTACTTGGTACCAGAAAGCTCCTGAACCGATCCTTTTCCCGCTACCTGATCCCTTATCTATTCCTACATCTACCTAGGCTCCATCGATCATCGAATATCTCGGCATCTAAGGGCCTGTTACGTGGCTCCACTAATGAATCCACTAGCACGTTCAGAAATAGCAACTACATCCTTTTCATCTTCCTCGCTCACTCTCTCTCTCTCCAGCTATCTCTCTTTGCCATTTTTCATCATCATTTCCCAGCCGCCGTAACATCACATTTCCATAACGCCATAACGAAATCTATTTTCGTAGACCGTTCAACGTACCTACGTATCCGAAGATCTTCTGCTCAAAAATAGCACACGAGTGCAATCATTTGATTCTCGAGAGATCGATTCAGAATTCTGTGAATGATATATGAACATTGCTTTTCGGAAACACGATATTTCATTGCAAACGTTAACGTTGTTAAGGCACGTGGTTTTGCGTGGCCGACACGAATTTCACTTTGGGTATACTTCGGACGATTTTTACAAAGGATCTCGATTACCACAAACAGAGTCCTTGCCTCATCGATCGAGGCTCTACCGTACTGACAACTTGTGAGTAGTGTTCTGATTTCTCAATATTTTTCAGTTCTTGAAATAATTGAGATTTGAATAAAATTCGAAAATATTGGAAAACTTGTACTTATTACTAATCTCCAGTTTTAACGATCGTAAATTTTGTATATGCACTATATGATATCGGCGCTACAGGTTCGATCATTGATACAGAAATTAGCAATTTTACTGTATTATAATTTCAACGTTTCGGTTCGGTTTTGAACCATCGTCAAGAAAAGTCCGCGTCTCTGAAAATTAATGTAATAGAATTTGTTATTCATTAAACTGACTATTTAATAGTTATGACAATTAGGTAGTTATACATACTTGCTAATTGTGAGAAACCAGAATGAAAATCAAAGTAAATGAAATGAAATTGCTAATTTCTGTATCGTTGATCGAACCTGTAGCGCCGATATCACATAGTGCATGTACTTATTACTGTTCTTCCTCTACATATTTCTGCAGAATATCGTGCATTATCTCGCATCGACACGTATTCCCAACAACTATTATAAATTATCACATTGCAAACATGCATACACGTAGGCATCGATATGCTGTTTGTAGATATGCTTATACGTATGCGATTGATTAGTAATATGCAATTTAAGTTAATTAAAACTTCATTTCCGAAAATATGTTATAAAATAAATGAGATTCATAAGAATTTTCTTAGATGTAATCCTTAGCACTCGAGTGGCGCCTCTGAGGCGCCACTAAAAATTGCTGTACTATTATTTAAATAATTGTTTACACTATCAGATATGTCGGTATCTAACCAATTACTACACATTTAAGTATTGTATGAGGCATTATATCAATTTCATATTTATCATATTTAAAAAATCATAGAGAATGGAAATATTGTAGGTAAGAAGAAACGTTTAATTTTCGATTTAAAATAGCTCCGAGTGCAAAGGGTTAAATTTCTCGAGAAATAACCAATTATAAAATTTCTCGAGAAGGAACACTACTTGTGAGATCTTGCGAGAACCTTATGATAGCGCACGTGGGTCATCTTCTTGTCCTGAAATGTGGTTCCTTTCTAAATTTGCTGCGTCACGTAAAGATTACTATCACTATCGGATCCCCCATGCATCTTTCTCCCCTCGTAACCGAAGTTATTGGTGAATGGACTGTTCATGCATGATCTCGTATTCGATGCATTTCTGATAGTATGTAAATTTGAATTACCACGGCGGAGAGCAAGGGTTAAGGTACGGAGATTGACCGCGGGGCGATAGATACTTGTCCTTCTCTCGGTTCCTCCTCGGTGATTCAGAACCCTAGGAGCTCCCCGAGTCGATGTCCATCCAAAGCTGACTCTCTGGCCCTCTCGAACCAGTCATCAAGGTCCATCCTAGCACCCGAGGCCCTTCCAGCGTCCGCTTATGACGCCTTTGTTTACCTAGGACCGATCTCGATTATTCGTGGACATTGCGTTATTGTACGCCGGGTCGGTCACAGATCCTGAACTCGATTTGCAGCGTATGCTTCGGCGTAACCGGTGTATGTCTTGAAATCCCGAGCACCTTCACGCCAAGCCATTGTTTTCGATTCTTTTGTTTCGCAATTGTTAGCTTATTGTTGGAACACTGTAAACCGGCATTTTGCAGGAAGCTTGTTATCCCACCACGGAGGCTGTGTTACTTCAAAGTCGCGTATTACATATGTATTTGTTATTTTCACATTTTACAAGGGTTCTTTCATATTCTAGCATAGCTTCTCTGTCGCGGCGTGCCGGTTTTGTAACTCTAATTATATTCTCCAAAGGCTTCTCACGCTTCTGCACATTTCGCAGTCGGGGGCTGAGAACATTGAATCGCAGCGAGTTAACGAAATTTCCCGAATTCAATTTCATGAACCTTGAAACACGTTATTACGATTGGTAAAACTTACGTTTAGGAGAGACAGCTCCGATATCGTTGATCTTGACGTATGTTGTCAAGGACAACATTATGAACAACTTTTGTCATTACAACTACCTGGCGGTCGCTCGTAGTTTTCGAGATAATTGCAAAAAACTGTATTGAATACTGTATTGAATTTTACGTATTCGCGCACGCTCCATGGCAACGTAAGGCTGCCATAGTTTCGAATGAGCTACACTTTAGGTAAATATACATAGAAGAACCCATATATACGAATATGACCCATGTGCATTCTATGTATCCATTACACCATTTAAATGCTTAATAAAATTCTCATTTTGAGATAGATAGTTCTCAAAATATTCACAATTTTGACTGCGTGGTCCGGCAGCCTGACGGCCGGCCCTCTCTACCCCCTCCACGGCCTAACCACAACCCACTTTGTTCGAATGATCTTTGCATTATAGTTGTCATCCAGAATTTGAAATAGCACTGGAAAAATAATGCTAACCTAACCTAACCTAATCTAACCACACCTCACTTTGTTCGAATGATCTTTGCATTATAGTTGTCATCCAGAATTTGAAATAGCACTGGAAAAATAATGCTAACCTAACCTAACCTAATCTAACCACACCTCACTTTGTTCGAATGATCTTTGCATTATAGTTGTCATCCAGAATTTGAAATAGCACTGGGAAAATAATACGAACAGATTGAGGTGTGGTTAGGTTAGGTCTCATTCGAAACTATGGCAGCCTTATGTTGCCACGGAACGTGGAAGAATACGTAAAATTCAATACAGTTTTTTGCAATTATCTCGAAAACTAAGAACGACCGCCGGGTAGTTATAATGACAAAAGTTGTTCATAATGTTGTCCTTGACAACATATGTCAAGGATATCGGAGCTGCCTCCCCTAAACTTAAGGTTAGGTTAGGTTAGGTTAGGTTACCTTACCTTACGATTTATTATGATCTTGAAATATGTTGTATCGGAACAACGTTTTTCATCGGTTTTCTTTGTGAAAGGAGTGAGGCTCGCTGAATTTTGTTTCTGTAAACAGATCCCGAAACATGAGCAGCTAAACAGTTTGACTTGTTTAATGAAAAGTACTTTTCAAATAATTGCACAGTAATTCTGGCCGTCAATGAAATTAGGGAGAGAGTACACAGGAACGACGAATTCCGCTGGAATATTCATGAGGCGTGCGGGATTCGTTTAAATTCCGTTATCCAAGGGTCGGAAAAATTCAAGCGACTCGTTGATTCAGGACGCAGCGCCCCGTGCACGGGCACGCGTGTGCATTATGCACACAGCGAAAACATACGGAAGTGTGAGCGCAGAAACTCGTTGCTTGAAAACTGTAAGTGAGTTAAACAAAACTCCTTAACTAGATCCCACGTTAAATACTGACTTTCGGCTTAACCCGCGAGTGGGATGTTCCTAATCGAATCGAAATTTCCGTAGACGTCCGACGGAGTTTGGTATCGTCATGGAAGTAAGTTTATCGGATGCTTTCCGGAATGAATTCCGCGATGCGGTACAGCCGGACGTAAGAGCTACAGCGGGTATCGCGAAACGAATTTTTAATGAGTACACTGGATCATTGACGCCCGGTTATGCTAGTCACACAAAATCAAAGAAACTTATTTAATCGAACAAGAACAGAAGTGACAAGACTTTCGATGTTTCGCCGAGCTTCACTTCAAAGGACTTGAAGAGAAACAAATTGTAAATAGACTCTTTCAAAGACAATCCTGTAGATTTTGACGAGGAAAATCGAAAAATCCAAGCTTCAACCCTTAGCACTCGAGTGATGACTCAGAGTCACTACTAAAAATTGCTACGTTATTAAAATGCAAACATTATTAAATGTTTTGGCGTTTAATCAATTACTAAACGTTTAAGTATTGTGTGAGATACTATATCAATTTCATCTCCGCCAAATGAAAAAAAATACTATAGAAGAAGAGTAATAATATGGAGGAAGTAATGTTTAATTTTCGAGTTAAAATAGCTCCGAGTGCAAAGGGTTAATATTATTATTATTATATACGAACCGAGGTGCTTTCATACATATGTATACAGTTTTTACAGTATTACTGATAAGAACAAAAAGAAGACATAACAAAAAAAAAGGAAAGTCTTAACCTAAAATCTTAACCTAAGTCTTAACTATTTACAAAAGAATGGACCGCGCGAAACTAAATAAGTACAGTTATGATTAACAATAGTATTGCGCAATTTAGTTTTGAATGCCTGTAACGTGCCATTAAAAGAAAATCGATATTATTGTAAAATAAGTTCGAGCTAGCAATGATGCGATTTAATGGATTTATTACTCCATATGGGGATTTGGATTTCATTGTTTGAAATCCTGCTCTCGTTCTCAAAACACGTTCAGGTGCGGGGAAATTGATTTGCCTCAGGAGTGCGGGACAATCTATATTATTATTAATCAAATTGAATATTAGGAATTTGATGGCACAACTCTGGTCGCTTGCAGCGATCCAAGTTAACTCATCAACTGTGTAAAATTAAATTGCGACTACCCTTATGATTAAAAATGTTAGATGCCCGACCGAACATTAAAGCTTGTCTTCTTATATTTCATTTCCTAAAGAATTATAAAGTACGAATTTAATTTGATTTAACATTGTCTACGTATGTACGAATATGTATTTACTGTAATTTACATTTGTACAGCAGATATAGATCTCAGTTGAGATCTGAAATGCTTAATAAAAAAAAAACTCTGGTCGATTGATATTGATACCATTATCGGTTTGGTTGCACCAGCAAGAAGTCATTTATCTTTTGTTCTATGAATCCACAGGGTTCGTGTGTCGCAGGAATTGAAATAGAGAAACAAGAGAGGGTAGAAAGAAACAGTGATCGAGAATGAGAGATCAATCTGATACATGCCGATCACGTAGCACGCTACAAGATACGGTCTCCATGGGTTTTGTGAACGATAAGCTCATCCTTTCGGGATAATGGGGTCATCGGTGGCGATCCGGGAGGTAAGAGGGTCTACTCGCAATTCCGTAAATCGTCGCGGGAAATCGGTACGGGATTTCCTTGAATTTTTCGAGACGGAAGCAGGATACGGGGGGTCAAAAATCTTTCTTCCGAGATTCCCAGATACTACCGGGGAAAAAAGAACGGGTACGAAGGACGAATAAACGAAACTGTGACCTCGTGCGGGGAATTAGTAATGGCGGCTGATGAAGAATATGTTGCGGTCGATAGAATAACGCAATTTGGTCTCTCGTCCACGTCCTCGGTCGCGATTCGAATTCAATTCACCCACGCGCGTCCCTGGCTTCGAGAGATATGATTCGCGTGTTTACAAAAACAGCAATTTGTTTCACGGAAATTCGTGTTTTTCGCCGACCCGAGTACAGAGATGTACTGGTGAAATTAAACGCGAAAAATGTTCTTCTATTTTCATCCCTATTTGAAACCAAATGAATATCGGTACACGTAGTATGATTCTATTTAATATTTATTGTGGGTGAAATATATATATATATATATATATATATATATATATATATATATATATATATATATATATATATAAGACAAGGAGTAATTTTAAGGACTTTCTAGGAAAATAACCAAATTTGTGTTGCTCTAAAAGAAAGAGATTATTATTGACATATAGTGTATATACAATATTTACAAATATACAAAAGGATTTATTAATTACCTAAAAGAAAGAGAAACGACAATTAAAGTCTATTCTCCTCAATTCCTCCTAGGTCTATTATTTTATTTTATTTTATTTTATTTGTCACTTTAATCTTGTCACACGTGTTCGCTTACGTCACCTCTCTATGTTTTGGTATCGATTAGGTATGATATGGTATATATCGATTAGAGGTCGCGCTGGGCTAATGAAGCGCGGCTAATTTGATTTAAAGAAAGTATCTTTTCTTTACATATATATACATATATATAACTTTATTTGATTCCCTTGGGGTTAAAAATCCATTACAGCTACACCCCTTCTTATTCATCACTTTCCTTATCATCTAAACTTAATCTAACTTAACTTAACTTAAAACTATTCAACACTTAACCTAACCTATATATATATATATATATATATATATATATATATATATATATATATATATATATATTGTGGGTGAAATAATTTATTGGGAAAAACTAAACTCTATAGAGGTATGAACGAAAACTCAAAAATCTGTGTATTAATTGGTGTCGAAGCGATCGCATCCCGAGCTAACTAGCATTGTCCGAGCTTTCTTCCATTCATATTCTCCTCCGGGCTTTCGTTAAGCGGCTTTCTCGTCACCGAGAGAGATCGAACTGTCCGAAACAAATAAGCTAGACATCCGGCAGCGATTAATTTCAACGGAACGCGACGCAACGAGAGAAAACATCGTCGGTGGGACGCAGATGGGGCTCGGAAAGGCTCGAACGGGATAAAGGGGCGCGAGTACACGAAGACCCGTTCGAGAGGGTGGACTTCTCGCAGTTAGCGTCGACATCACGACGAAAAACAATTAATTTTCGTTCGCGCATTGGCAAACTCCCAGCGGCCCGTAGAGAATCCGAAGGAAAGCAGAGACCCAGGTAAAACTACACGGTGGAGAAGAGATTGCCGATAGAAGCGGGGAGTGGCGAGGGTAGAAAGAGGGTGGAAAGTTTCGCAGTCGGTGGAAGAAGCGGAAGATGCGAGAAGGAAAGCTGACGCTGAAGAGGTGGGAGGGGAAATGAGCCCAGCGGAGGCAAAGAACACGAAGAAGTGACGTCACCGGGGAAGGAAGATGAATTTTATTGCGACACTTGTAAGGTACTCGGCCATGCGAATTCTGAGAAACAAATAGCTCGAGTTATTGCTCGCGCGATTTATTTCTCGACGTCGCGCAAAGGAAACAACGCGAGCGACGGGAGTTAACTCGATTAGAAGGATGGGGGAACGAGCAATCCGGGAAAAATTGCTCCCTCGAACGCTATTCGACTTGTTTTATTACGAGAAGGAAGGGAGATCCACCGAACCTTTCGCGCGAGCACACGTGAAGACGTTCTCCAGTGGAACATTCTTCTCCGTCCCCTTTATTGAATATCTTTATTCGTGTTACAGGAAAGATTTCTAATTCGATTCGTGATTCAAGGTCGGGGCCGAAAGTATGAATCGACCCAATCGAAACGGGATCTTTCAACTAATCTATTTTCATACAGCTGACAGTGTTGCAATAATTGCTAACGATAAACAAATGGATAAGACCAGAAGTTGGATTAAGATATCAAACGAAATATGTTTGAACTGAATTACTAGTACGATAGCGGCAGGTTTCCGCGATTATCGGGAATCACAGCAAATATTATGTTTATTTGATACTGCAAATCCATTCTTGTTTGCGTGGAGTACAGTTGCTGAGCAGCTACATACATCATTAAACAAGGCTCTAAATAACACAGGCAATAGTTTGCATTTAGCCCGAGTGATAGCTTCGTAAATTATTTCTTGCGACCTCGAAAGCGAATCTAGACTAGCGTTGCTCAACACATATACATCCGTGGACGAAATTGCATTCGAAATAGCTGGGTAAATTAACTGCACTTGGAATAGATCGCACGTATACTTCTCTATTAAATCGGCTAACCGAAATTCAATACAAGTGGTCACCGCGCGACTCTGTTATCACAGTGTAAACGTCTAATTAATGTTTCCAACTGAAGATCCATTAAAATATATAGAAAATACAAAGAATTTCGGATAATTAAAAGGAGATCGCTCGTTCGTCGAGGAGCGTACGCGGTGAATCGTGTAATTCGAGAAAACGTTTGAACGGCGAGTCCGATGATCGGTTTCCTTTGTCGGCTAGCATTACATAAATTATTCCGGTGCATTGAACGAGCAACATCATTATCAGACGAATTACGAGAATCACTGCGTTGCCAGCACGATAATGAGTTACGTTCGTACGAGCCGTCAGTGATAAATTGTCCGACGACAAATATATATAATTATCGAGGACAATTTCGACGATGTCCACCACCATAAATTTGTCGCTGTTCGTCGAGCTATCAAGGTCGATCGGTCCTTTATGCGAAATGATAGACCGGCGTGTGCACGCCGGCCGTAGGCAAATCAACCGTAAAGAATTGATACATAATTAATCGAGGAACGACAAATACACGGCTCCTTTGTGCTCGTTTCACGCGTCGCTCGGTCTACGTATGCGAAGGAAAATCCGACGACTCGGAAACGCGCAGGGGCTGTGCCGGCAGCGAGAGTTAGGCGCGTACTGGATGTGAAAGGATATCAATTTCCGGTGTCGCGGTCGACTTTCCGCAGGACGGATTTCCGCCGCGCGAGAAGTAGCCGAATGAAATTATCTGTGAAACGCGGTAAACTCCGGCAGCTGTTTGTTCGATTTCATGCACGATTAAATCGTTATCGCCGCACGGAACTCTTTTGTACGCCCTGCGCGAATATTTATTTCCTACTCTACACCTGCCGGTGCTTCGCTGTGTTATAATTTGTGCTCTTCCTATTTTTCTGTTGCAGGTAAGCGTAACGCTTTTATCGGTTTCCAATGGCGCGAGTCAATTTTAGTCGAGCCGAGTAAGTAAAGAAACTTTCACGACCAGTGAAAATAAGTGTCGTTAATGTTTAAACTAACCGCAATGGGTAAAATGAATTTTAGTGGAAATGTGACAAACAGACAAACAGACGAAACACGATTTTATTATATACAAAATGTGAACAAACAACGAAAAAAGTGTTGTTTACATTTAAACTAACCGTAACGGTCAAATGAATTTTAGTGGAAATGTAACAGACAGACGAAACACGATTTTATTATATACAAAATGTGAACAAAAAACGAAAAAAGTGTTGTTGACATTTAAACTATCCGCAACGGTCAAATGAATTTTAGTGGAATTTGTGACAAACAGACGAAACACGATTTTATTATATACAAAATGTGAACAAACAACGAAAAAAGTGTTGTTCACATTTGAACTAACCGCAACGGTCAAATAAATTTTAGTGGAAATTGTGACGAACAGACGGACAGACAAAACACGATTTCATTATGTACAAAATGCAAAATGATTTTAGACGAACTTTCACAATTTAAATTGTTGAGAGAATTACAGCCTTCTGCGCAACTGAACGAATAGTACATCTAAATAGGTACCACGCAGAGTGTGAACAAATTGTTCGCGCAACGTTTAAATGGAGCGGAATTCACTGAAAAAGTAGAAGCCAGTTGGTAAACTTGTTAGTTACCCATCTTTTGTATGACTGCACATGCAAGGGTCAGTTGATAAGTAAGTTATCGGTTTTAACTTTTGTTAGAAACTAGGTATGTATTTAGTTACCGCTGAATAGCTACATGGATAAAACATTGTTGCTGCAGCACAGCAAGTTTCAACACGATTACGTTAGGATAGTCTCGCGTTACTGTATGTTAAACGTTGGAGTGTAATACAAAAAGTACATCGAAGTTTCAATAGCGTGCCATTATCCGGCCACTGCGAGCAAGAAATTCCAAGTGCCGTTAAGATCTACTTCGATAATTAACAATTAAATAACGAAGAACGTTCGAGACCATGCATTTGATTTTGAACATGCAAAAATACTGGATAAAGAAAGTAATTTACATCAAAGATTATTATTAGAGACTGTTCACATGATTAAACATCAAAGCGTCAATCTTGGGTATGAAAAACCTGAGATTAATGAAATCTACGCTACATTACTGAATCAGTATTTATCTTATGATGTCTTCTAATAATTTTATCTTTTGCATCCAGTTAAATATAATAATGGTCGAACTATACACTTATTAACATGGTATGTTAATTTCACACACAAAATGAATCCTAATTTTCTACCAATTTTTGGTAATACAATGCTAGAAATGTAATGATAAATACTTTAAAAATTGAAATTCGCGCCGTATATTGATTCTTAGGTTCTTGATTCTTGACATACGATTGGCTAGTGAGATTTACAATATTCTTTTGTTTTGAACCGAAACGTTGAAATTATAATACTGCAAAATTGCTAATTTTTTTGTATCTGTGATCGAACCTGTAGTGCCGATATCATATAGTGCATAAACGTTCGAAACGTTTCGAACACAGAAATTAAAAAATTGGTTCTATCTTACTCATCTTTATTGGTTTCGTTCTCAATGGCTTTTTTAATTTCTACCAAGCCGAAGATGTAGAACGACGCTATATATCTTGACATATAATTTCTTTACACCCTGTACATTCGGTATATTCCCTTGCTTGTGATAAAGTAAGCACTGAACACCATTACCAACTCATTAGGTGATCATAGCTAGTAGTCCTGGTCAGTGGCGCGTTAAAAATTTGCAGAAATCTGGTCTAAATAAAAGAAAATATGCAGGAAATGTAATCTTTCGAAAGCATCTCTCGGAAATCTGAACAAACATGCTCCACAAAATGGAACAATGGATTCTTGGCTCTCCGTGTCCTTTAGTTTTTACGTGTCGTTTTTGGTCACGACGTCGCGGTATTTTTCTCGAAATTTTCTTGTTTTCGGGATCCACTGGTCAGATTAGATCCAGTTACACGAGCCCGATCGTGTCGCCGTTTCGACGGGACAAGTGCCTTTTAGAAACGTGACTGGACGACAGAACGACGCGTCTAGAAAATAAAACTCCCCGGCGCGCGGCGTCGCAACAACGTAACGGACGCAAAAATAAGGCGACGACGCGTTGCGCCTTGGGAGCGGATCGCTTTCTCTCGGTACCGACCCCCCAAAACGTCGTCAACGGCGTTTCTACATCCGATGGTACTGATAATGGCCGTGGCAAAAACCTTGACGCGTCCGGGAAAACCAAATGGATAGATGGAGCGAACTTCTTCGCGGCGGATTTCGAATCTGTGTTTTCGGCTACGTTTATCTTGTCAACGGAAGGGCAAACCAGTCTTATTTATCCGTGCAATCGTGTCCGGCATTGAATTCAGTGGTGTTTCTTTTAAAATTGAGGTCGTATCGCCAGATCGATGCAGAAAGTTTTTCGATTCGCAAATAAAAACATGGAAAATATTTACAACAGGTCCACGTACTCCGATTTTGATGAAATTCAAATATGTTATAAATTTCGACATTTTGAACAACTTTTTCCTTTTCCAATATAGGGGGTACGCTTTTAGTTTTCGAGATATTTCAATTTTTCTGTATTGAATTTTTCGTATTTCTACACGCTCTGCGGCAATGTAAGCCTGCCCGGTGCGGCGTTTGTTTACGTCGGAAGGAGCCGGCCCGACACCACACACACCCACCCAGTGCTTAACACACACCCAGTGCTTCTAAATGTTAATTTCATAACGGAAACCGGTAACTGTGCATAAAAGGTCCCACCTCACCGATTTTGATAAAGTTTGAATATGTTGTAAAACTTAACATTCTACAAATGATGATGAATTAGTATTAATTAATAAAATTTGGAACTACTCATGGATTTTCGTATGTGTGGTCGGGTCAGCCGTGAGGCCGGCCCTCTCCGCCCCCACTGGCGACCAAAATTCAATACAGAGAAATTGAAATATCTCAAAAACTAAAAGCGTCCCCCCTATATTGGAAAAGGGAAAAGTTGTTCAGAATGTGTTGCTGCATAACATATTTAAATTTCATCAAAATCGGAGTACGTGGACCTGTTGTAAATATTTACCAAACATATTTCTAATGAAACTATTTAAACACACGGTGGATCAAGAGAGTACTCGTTACAATGATGTAAGTTGTAAACGTACGTTCGATGGAATGAATTTCTCTTCGAAAAACTGGTACGATGTTAGTTTTATTATTTCGCATTTTCGTGCTGCATCATCGTTCACGACTCGGCCCCCCCCCCGCACTGTTTAATTACCCGACACTTTGGCACAACAAACCGAAGTTCATTCTCTTAACCACTATCTCCTTCATCATTCCCAAAAGTTTGCCTTCTCAGACTTTCGGCCCCTTAACATCGCAGTCACACTTAACCAACCATTAATTAGATTTACGAGCCCGACTCACGAGTTTCGAATCACGCTAAGTTTCCGGCCGGCCTGTTAAACCCCAAGAAATTAATTACGCGAATTAACAACTTAACGGCGAAACTTAAACACCGAAACATACAGTCGGCCATTTACCGATGCTCGAAAAGTTTCGATTACATTGCTCGATTTCTACTGGCGGGGGGGTGGTATATCGCTTTGATTCGAGAACTTTTCCGTAATGAAATAAAATCAAATTTTTACTTTACTCCTGCTACCCGCAATCAATGCAGAACATTTCTATTTTGTAAGAAGATCAAGTCTAGTTATTACGCAGAGATATCATATTTATTTGGAACGTTTCCGGGTTTGGTAAGCGACCAGATTCCCTTTTGCTTTACGATTCGAAGGGTCACTGGTATATACGTATAGAATTTCTATGATAGAAACGACAATCGCAATCTCACTGTGTATGTAGCTGGAATCCAATCAAAGATAAACTGGCGGAACTATTCGAAATGCGAATAGAATTAATATCGCGGTCGAATCCCGTTCAGAATCGAATGCCATTTGAATATTCCGGGTAATTTTGATCGCTTGAAATTCGGTCTGATCTTTCAAGTGGCTGCACTGCGAGGTATTAATAACTTCGAATATCCGAAGATTCTAGCTCAACCATATGGAGCATTTCCAATGCACCGACTGTTCAATGCGGTTTCCTCGAATGGGATGTTGAAATGAGTTCAAAGTGAGTAATACCACGGCGATGTCTACTTAACTCGTATTACCACGCATAAATGCAAATCATTATTCACCAGACAGTCGATTTATTAATAAAGAACGTTATCAAAATAAGCAGGAGTAAATTTTTGCGGAAATCAGTAGTACAACTCAACGATAAGTCGGACGTTCAGGAACAAATTGGGATTTAAATAAATACATACGCAGATATGTTTATTTAAAACACAGTCTTTCTTTATTCAAGCTAGATTCGTATATAGAACGTTTTTATTTGACATTCTCAAAAACGTTCACAGCTGGTTTTCAGTCGGCAATGGGCAACGTTGAAAATCCCTATTCAAACGAAGCAGAAACGAAACGGTATTACGTCCAGTATTTTTCTCTTTAATAAGGCACCGGGCTAAATACCTGCTTTTATGGTCTCTTCAATTTGCCGGGGAACCCATTTATTCGTGTACCAACTGACGACCGATGGGAACCATAAAATCCAATTCCAGACGAATTAAAGTGCAATGCCGGATAGTTTCGTCCGTGGAGCGGTCCGAATCCGGGGATGAACCTTTTCAATGTTAAACGAGGTGGAGAAGGAGGGACGAGATATGCAAACATTTGGTGTTTCGTGAACTTTTAATAAAGCCCGCGCGAAATTGTCGGACCGATGTTCACGGTTTCATTGCGACGTGTTGCAGGAGCAGCGTTCAGTTCAGAGGAGCGTCCAGGGATCGTTAGACCTGCAAAAAAAAGCAGACAGTCGAACGAATCACGAGACGTAAAGCGAGTATTTTGATGAAAGATGCGTTCACTAACGTAATACTTGATCGAGAATATGTAAAATTTGCCGGAGTGCTGTTAAAAGAATGACACAAACGTTTTATTACGCAGACGTATCGTGGCATAGTGAAAAATTCCCGTCGAGTGCTCTCTGTTATAATACAGTCAAACACACCTTGTTCGGTGAAGCTGTCGCGAGAATATTTGAAATAGCTGAAATTCTCGCACGTTCGCTCGCCTGTACAAAGGAAACAAGACAACTGTATGAATTTCTTTTCGAGGATCGTTAAATTAAGCCGCGGACAGAACGAAATAGGAAGCGTTTCACAGTTTCGTAACGGAAAGAGAGAAATTTAACGAGTTAATTAATTCCATTCGAATATCTAAAATTCGATAATTATTGAATTTTACGAGGTGCATTTGTTCTGGATGCTTTCTCATCTAACATATTTGATCTAACGGAAGGATAATTTCTTGCTACATAATTGTGGAACTTTCTCGTGCTAATGTTTGCAGAACGCGTTCTCTTTGAACGACAGCGGACGGTGTTTTTGGAGCATAGTTCGTGCGACGGTTTCGTTGGCCATTATTTCCGGGGCCAGCCTCAGGTGCTTAGCAGCGCATTCCAGCTGGGAGAATATCGCGTGCGCGATGTCAAAAGTGCTCGTTTCAGTTTCGACCCGGGGTGGAAAATGCGAGGGGCCAACCTGTTGTGTTTGATTAACGAAAAGGGAGGGGGATGAAAATGGTTTGTGCACGAGCGGGACCTTGTTTCGTCAGCGTTGAATTGGTCGGCGAGAAAAATCAACTCCTGTCTTGCACATTCGGTTGTTCATCGACGAACGGGCACTCTCGTTGGAAATTGAAATGCTGAAAAATTTGAAACACCTCTGAAGCTGCACGGTCCGTAAACCGGCTTCGTTTCTTTTAATTCGCCTGGCTGGACGACGTGAATCACCCCGTCGCGTTGTCGCGTCATCGCTTTCAGTTTAATGAAACGGCTCGGTTTTGCGCGGAACACGGTAACCAATCGCTGTGTCCCGCGTCACCTCCGGGAACGCTGTCCTCTGGAGAGCATCGTGAGAATCCGTCGAAGCATCTGCTTCTTATTCCCGGAGATATCGCGTCTCCACGGATTTTCGGCCAAATCAATTTTCAGCCGACTAAATTTCGGACGAGCTTCCCTCTCCAGAAAATGCCGGCAGTGTTTCCTGGAGTGTAACTGATCGAATTAACGTTCGAACACCTTCCACCTGCGCGACACTGTTTCTCTCCGCCGGCAAAAATTACAGTGGATCCAGAACGTATCGGAACGCTAAACTTCCCGATTCGGAAAAATATTGTTGTTCAATTGTGAACAGGCGATAACACTTTCTCCCGGCATTCTACGGCCACCGAAAGTTTCATCGTGAAAATTTTCGCGAGGACTCGACGCGACGCCGCGTGAAAAACTTTTGAAGCATCCGCAATGAAGATTCGTACTCGAAACGTTCGACTTCCGCGGCTGTTTCTCGATCTTCAGGCAAGAGTTGTTGAAGTAGTTCTGCTCTTTTAGAAACGGCCAATCTGGGAACGAAACTGGTGCCACAGAAACGCATTCTCCTTTGAAGGAAAATTGTATCTATGGACCGGGAAAACCGTCCCGATGGATTGCTTCGAAAATAGCGAAACCCGAGAAACGAAGAAGGAAGTACTTCTGCTGGAAATAAGTGAGCCACTTCCCTTGCAAATGCAAGAGAGATTGGTGCTCCGTTGTTAGCGCGCCTATACTCTCCGGAGTATTGAAATTTTACCAGCGTTGTCATCAATTCGGAAGGATGCCTCTAAAGTTTAGCGTACCGATATAAACATTAGATTCGTCTTCTTTTCCTGGATTACCGGATCTTCCTGTTTTAATTTCATGCCTGGCTTGCGCACAGAGATGTAATTTAAAACACTAGGAACATTGAAGACAATTTAAGACCGCACGTATGTTATTCTCGATTAATTAAAATTGATGAAGACAATTTTCATTTGGCATAAGAATCCGCAGTCTAGTGATTACCACCACATAAAAGAAAAACGTATTTGTATACAAGCTACGGTAGCCAAATCAGTTGGGCAAGAGCGATATTAAACGAACTGTGTTCCCCAAAAAACTAAAGATATTATACACAATGAAATAATTAAATTTGAGAATATTTGGCCAAAATCTACAGGATTACATAAAAAATTGCGAAAATGCTACGCAAGGTAATGTGCAGCCGAATGTCCTGTGGTAAAAGGATCAACCGCGTTATATTCGTACAGATTTTGAGAGCCTCCAATAAATATATAAGGCTGAAGTTAATTATTTAAATTTATTAATAACTTAAAACATTGTAAATATAATGATATTATAATAACAATTTTTGAAGTCAATTCTTTGATCTGTTTTCAATGGAAACAATTTATTGATTAAACGTTTCTTAATTTGTTCAAGACACAATGATAACATTCAAAACTTGTTAAATAAAACTTCAACTTCACATTTGTAATATAAAGTAAACATTTGTAAACATAATGATATTAGCAACAATTTTTGAACTCAATTCTTTGATCTTTCTTCTATGAAAGCATTTTATTGATTAAACATTTCTTAATTTCTTCAAGACAAAATGATAAGGTTCAAAACTTGTTAAATAAAACGACAACTTCACATTTGTAATATAATGTAAACATTTGTAAACATAATGATATTAGCAACAATTTTTGAACTCAATTCTTTAATCTTTCTTCTGTGAAAGCATTTTATTGATTAAACATTTCTTAATTTCTTCAAGACAAAATGATAAGGTTCAAAACTTGTTAAATAAAACGACAACTTCACATTTGTGAGTATTTCACATTGGTGAGTGTTGTCTGAATATTGCCACAGTCGTCACACAGTGTGCTGATGGGAAAAAAGCGATTGATCATTGATGATTTTATTCGTTGGTACAATCAACCGAACGTCGGCTATCACTTGAGAGTGCGTCAGATAATAGAGAGCTACCGAGGTTAATGCGATAGAGTTCGTCTATTGTCTAAGTCTGCTAATGTCGACCGTAAATGGATTAGCGGGTCGGGGAAGGGAGGAACGTCGGGCTAAACGACGATATAATACCTGGCGAATTTCCGTTCCGCAAATCGGTTTAACTGCCCGGCCGGTCCACAAAGCGTGCCGACACTGTCTGCTATAATGTACGTAATACTCGTTAACAAAAACAAATTCGACATTACGCGGTTCCGCAAGGAGTACCGTGACCGCTTTGGAATCCCGAAATTGGATTATGTATACCATCCTTTTCGGGAATTACCGGGTGCTTCGTGCTCGCTCCTCGCAAGAAGTCGAGCGCGAAGTTTTCGCGAGGCGACGCGGTGATTTAGGCGTTCCGAAGCCCTGGAATGGATGGCGAAAGAAAGTTTCAATGAGAAAAGGGACAGGGAATCGCGCCCGAGAGCAGATTCCTCGGGAAATTACCGATTCCAGAGAACGTCCCCTTCCAAAGGAAGAATATTCAACTATCAACATAAATTTTACTAAAATGCACTGCTTCATAGAATTGCACAGATGCGACTTGAAAAAATAACGCAGACAAACTAAGAAAATCTACAAATGATACTTCGAAAAATATGTTTGGAAAGATTGACAAATGTAATGGTAGAAGAAAATCGAATAACATCTCAGAGATAACCGTTAAATTTGTTTTTTTTCTATTAAGCATTTCAAATCACAACTGAGATCTATATCTGCTGTACAAATGTAAATTACAGTAAATACATATTCATACATACATACACAGTCAATATTAAATCAAATTAAACTCGTAGTTTAGCTGGTAAATTATATTGATCTTTTTATTCTTGGTATGGTGGTTTTCGAATTGTTGTGAGAACCAGAAGAGAATAACGAATGAATAGAATTTCGGTTTGATTTGTATTTGAAGGAAACAGTTAATTCAAGCTATACAAATGCATTAGATATGTATAGGATCTTTCTCCGGTTTCGACGACAACTAAATGTAAAATTCACGCCGCCTGTTACTCCACCGGAGTGGGTTACTCATTCACGGTTGCCGGGGTTTTCGAACACGAATGCTTTGAGTATGTACGTAGACGTAATTTGATTTATTCATACGTCGTGTGAATACGCACCCGTGTGACGCAACTACGCGTGTAACTCGGAGCGAGGTCTATTGCAAACGTCTGGATCCTTTAATAATAACTTTCCCTAGGAAAATTCACTTTGCCGTCGCGAATAATATTCATTTACAATGCATCAATTAAGAAATGAACGTTGAAAGTCTAATGTTGAACTAGCAGAATTACAAGAAAATTGTAACGAACTGGAATGATCGATTGACAGGAAAACATAAATGAACGATACCTTCTTCTCTTCTTCTTCTATATATAAAAATGATGTCCTGACTTATTCACCTATCAACGCCCAGGCTAAACCCTTGGACCTAGAAAGCTGAAATTTTGCACAGAGGTTTCCTTTTTATGATCTATACAAGGGATAAGAAAGGATATTTCGAAATTCAACCCCTAAGGGGGTGGAAAGGGGTTGCAACGTTTGTATGAGAAATATTTTATTTTTTGTGGTCGGATTTGCTTGATACTTGGTCTTACTGCTCTTTGATATAATTAATGAAACGTATTTCAGCATTTTTAAAAATTCAACCCCTAAGGGGGTGAAAAGGGGTTGCAACGTTTTTACGAAAAATATTTTATTTGTGGTCGGATTTGCTTGATACTTGGTCTTAATGCTCATTTATACAATCCGAATGGGGTGAATGGGAGGTTGAAAGGTTTTATGGAGAAACAATCGAAATTTTCGAGGGCATTAAACAGTTTCCTGTGCGAGCGAAGCCGCGGGGAAAAGCTAGTTTTCTGATAAATCTAGCTGGAAGTTTCGAGATCTTGGGTCATTCTTGGGTACACGGGCTGGCCAGTTTCGTCGCGTGAAAGCTCTTCATCGAGGTCGAAAGCGGCGCTAATTTTCCGACGACTTTCTTCTCGAGATTTACAACGGGGTGTGTGCCGAGCTTCGCCCGCGCGCGACCGCAGCGCAGTAAAACAGAAGAGGCCCTCGACGTCGGAGCTCCCTAAACTAGTTGCAGAATTCAATTTTGAGAATTAAATTTAAGCTGCACTTTGAATTATATCGCACTGCAATAAAGCCGGACTATAATATATCGCGGCGTATCAGCGATAGCAACCGACGCAGGGGATCTAGAATCTTACGGAGACGGTTTAATAAATTATGACACAATGCCAAACGACTAACGTCGTTCTCGTTATCATTGCGAGTAATATAAAGGGATGGCTGAAAGTTTTATCAGTTATTTTATCACTTTTCTATTAATAATTCGATGTACAGGATGGGGTTTTATAAATGGGTTGAGCCGCGTCTATGGTGAAATCAATATTACGGTTCAATTAATGTTTTCAATTAAACCGTGTTTTCCAACTTCGCCGATCTAACTCGAGAAGCACGCTTCGACTATTTAAATTTTACGATCGAACTAGTATAACCGAACTCATCAAAATATTGAAATTCCATTCAATTCTGAAGTTTACAGTAGTTACGTCGGTGAATGTAACGGGGTTTGTCTTCGATGTTATCGAAATTTCTAATATCGTCAAACCATGTCTAACTGGACGATCCTGCAACATGGTTTTCCTTGATGCAGTTAGAGAAGTCCGTGTGAGAACTCTCCAAAAATCCGTAGAATTCCTAATTCAACTTTTCGTCCCAGAAAGAAAAGAGTAGCCCATATTTTCAATAGCATCAAAGGTTAATTTGTCTTTCTACATATATTACGCAAGTTGGAACTCTGTTGCTGTTACTGTTACAGCACGTCGTGTATTCAAAGTTGAAAACTCGGCACGAGAACAAGTTTATTCGACACGTTTACTTAAAGTTCGAAATCCGGATGTTTGAATTCCTATGCTTTCGTTATTTGATGCTTTATGCAACCCGGAGTTCCTTAGTCTGAAAGTACAGAGAAATAATCTCCAGTTTTAACGATCGTAAATTTTGTATATGCACTATATGATTCTTGATCCTTGACATCTGATTGGCTAGTTAGATCTACGATATTCTTATGTTGTCCGTCTTGACTTTGCCACAACAGTTACAGTTTAGTACAGTTCAAACCTTCGTATTGACAAGTACCATTTCATTTACGTTGATTTTCATTCTGTTTTCTCACAATTAGCAAGTATGTATAACTATCTAATTGTCATTATTGTCGGAACCACATTTCAGGACAAGAAGATGATCCACGTGCGCTATCATAAGGTTCTCGCAAGATCTCACAAGTAGTGTTCCTTCTCGAGAAATTTTATAATTGGTTATTTCTCGAGAAATTTAACCCTTTGCACACGGAGCTATTTTAACTCGAAAATTAAACGTTTCTTCTGACCTACAATATTTCCATTCTCTATGATTTTTTAAATATGATAAATATGAAATTGATATAATACATCATACAATACTTAAATGTGTAGTAATTGGTTAGATACCGACATATCTGATAGTGTAAACAATTATTTAAATAATAGTACAGCAATTTTCAGTGGCGCCTCAGAGGCGCCACTCGAATGCTAAGGATTAAATCTAAGAAAATTCTTATGAATCTCATTTATTTTATAACATATTTTCGGAAATGAAGTTTTAATTAACTTAAATTGCATATTAATAAACAATCACATACGTATAAGCATATCTACAAACAGCATATCGATGCCTACGTGTATGCATGTTTGCAATGTGATAATTTATAATAATTGTTGGGAATACGTGTCGATGCGAGACAATGCACGATATTCTGCAGAAATATGTAGAGGAAGAACAGTAATAAGTACATGCACTATATGATATCGGCGCTACAGGTTCGATCAACTATACAGAAATTAGCAATTTCATTTCATTTACTTTGATTTTCATTCTGGTTTCTCATAATTAGCAAGTATGTATAACTACCTAATTGTAATAACTATTAAATAGTCAATTCAATGAATAACAAATTCTATTACATTAATTTTCAGAGACGCGGACTTTTCTTGATGATGGTTCAAAACCGAACCGAAACGTTGAAATTATAATACTGCAAAAATTGCTAATTTCTGTATCTTTGATCGAACCTTTAGCGCCGATATTATATAGTGCATGAACAGAGAAATGTTCGTTTTTGAAGGTAATTTACCAGAAATCACCTGGAACTGATTTGGCCGCGTTTCTAGGTTTTGCATGGCGATCGATGCGGAGACGCGGCGACGTTTCACAGATTGGTATTTTCACGGGGATGAGAATGAATTCGAGTTTTTGCCCGTGGACCGGCCTTGAAATCAGCCCGAGATAAATCGGAAACATCGATCAGGTTAAATGTCGACGGTGCACGGGCAACCCTCTAGACTTCCGGCCGTAGATTTCCTGTGCTGAATGAAAAATCACGCGGGTTTCGGCTTGAATACCAACCGGGTCAGATCGCGGCGACGCCGGCCGACTGTGTAGCAAACAGATGCTTCCGATTTAGCATATCACATTGTCAACGTTCGTTGTATACATGCATACGTAAAGGACATTCGATTTCATCTATGCTGCGAGGGAAATCGCTTTCAACGGTTTCCTTTTGCCTACCGTTATTCCGATTCCCCGGACGCTGACAAATATTCGAATTTCGCGGAACACTTCTTCTGCTTCGCTCTCTGTTGTTTCATACTAGAGCTATCGGTAATTAAAATAACCTATTTCTAATTTCTTACTCTACAATAAACAAAATTCCGTAATTAATCTAAATACAACTTCTACCTGAGGATCACGGATGTCTCTTACGCTTCGAACATCTATATAAATAAAAATTAAATGCTGTTTGTTAAACAAAAAAAATGTTTGTAATAGTCCGAATAAGGTTTTTCGGGAAAGAAAAATTGGAAAAGTTGCCCGGAAAAATGGGAAATTCGGGAACAAATAAAAGTGCTTTGTTCGATGGGATTTTTCTGTGAACTCAAGACCATAGCTCACGATTCTAACGATGGATATGCGTGATTAAATCGATCACAAACAAATTTCTTAAAACTTGGATACGACATCACGTGAGAACTGCTGGACCGATTTGGATAATTTTTGTTTAATGTTCGTTGTAATCCGAATCAGGTTTTTAGGAAAAGTTGCCCGGAAAAATCGAAAATTCGGGGAAACATGGAAGTGCTTTTTTCTATGGGATTTTTGTATAAACTCGAGACGATAACTCACGATTTGAACAATGGATCTGCGTAATTAGAACGATCTCAAACAAATTTATTGAAATTTGAACAGGACAACGTCTGTCGGGTCAGCTAGTTTTAAATATATTCACCATTGTAATTGTCCGAAAGGATCGTAACGGTCGTAGATTCAGGAATTTTCGAGTGTATGCCGCGAACTACATCCCCGAGGTTGACATCATCTGTCGGGCTGTGTGTTCCCGTGGAATCATAAACCATGGTGGATCGCTGCAGGATTTTCGAGTATCGTGGGCACGATTGCCGTGGGGACTAGACGAAATATTCAGTGGCGACGGCACTCGTGCAAAACGGGGCGACGTCTCCACCTGTTCGTCGAAGATAACCTTTAGACTCTAGCCAATCCTATATCCGTGACTTATGGAGCCGACACGAGACAGTATTAAGGGGTTGCGTAAGAAGGGCGGCCGATCCATGCGAGAAAGAGTAAAGAGCAAAGTCGCGCAAGACGGGGATGTTAGTTCGCAGCCCGGTCACGATGCTGCTAGGCGGTGGCGAGGGGAGGGGGTGGTTTTCACAACGGGGGCGGCAGGCAGATGGGAGACACCAGGAACTGCATTATGCATCCGAAAGTGGCTGACTACACCCCCGTACCGGCGTTCGACGTGTAGCTGCACGGTTTTCACAGAATATTCGACGAAGCTGCTGTACTTATAGCTCCTGATGGTTCGACACTCGAACGCTTTGCACCTGTTCTTTGACGAACTCTCGAATGAATAATTGCTGCGCGTTTTACACGACGCAAGTGACGGGCAGAAGATGGAGCTTGAGAAATTAGGGGACGACATCCGGAACACGTTGTTTCGCAACGTTCAACAAATTACATGTGTACCTTTGAATAATTACACTATAATAACACAGATTTTCATTCTATCCATGATCGAACCATGGCGCCGTGAAGAAATTTAAAATCTTAGTTATTAAAACATTTACGATCGAGAATTGAATATCTATGTAATTGTATAGCAACCTAAGATTTAGGTGCGCACTGCGTGTAACTTTCCTCTTTCGAATGAGCCCTCACTCAGCTCAAAATATAAATCATATGAGGACGTGAAACGACACCGCGTAAACCCCTGTTTTGGGCCCAAAATCTAGTTAGATTCTGGTTAGATTCTAGTAATGTCAAGTGGGTACCCTACCCCCTTAAACAGAGATTACGAAGTATCGATGGAACCTTCTCAGAAGTATATTTTCTTTCAAGAGCCGAACTGTGGGGGCCTAACCTAAACAGTTTCGAGATACGAAGGGACTCTGGTTTCCTTTCTGGGGGTTCCAGCGATTCTTTCTTTCATACAGTCAGTCGAAGTTAAGATCTCAAAGAGCTTCCTTCGTGCCGTGCAATAAAGATTAGTTTTTACTTTAAAAGTATCAGTGTACATTTATTTACACCCATTTCCAATAATACGTTCCTCAAAAATAGCTGCATAAAAGAGACTAGAGTAACAATTCATCCATTTCTATTTTATACGTTCAAACAAACACATTATGCTTCATCTGACGACGTAGACATAAAAGGATGAATAATTTTATAGTGCGTGAAAATATATTGAATGTTCACCCTGAGGAACGTACGAGGATTAAGAAAATCAAAGTCACAAAGTTTCTTCACCTACGCAAGGTTGCTGAGTTCCAATGGTATTGATGCTTACCAAAATATTCGTATGGGGTGCATTTGCTGAAACGAGACACGGACAAGACCGGTGTTGCTCGTTCCTAGACGTTCAGGTGAACAGTTCGGATTCGGTTACGCGGAACAGAAGGAATTCGTGTATACTATTACCCGGATTCGCAAACTTTCCGCTCCACTTTGTGCTCATATTTACATTTGATCCCTGCCGCTTCTCAAATCAGGTTTATTGTCTATCGACAGCCCGTCAAAGGAGAAGGAACCGTGGGGTAAGATCAGGTGTGAGAGAGGGAGGGAGAGAGAGAGAGAGAGAGAGGGACCTGGTGTGTGCAATCGTGCGAAACTACTCAAGGACATGTACAGGAACCGTCACAGCACCGTCGACGGATCCTGTCGATGCCACCACTCGACAGGCTTACCACTAAAGCCCTGTGATTCGATTCGAGCCAGCGACCCAGATCGTTCCTGACATTTGCCAGACGATCCATGATAGATCCGCCTTTGCTCACAGTGCCACACTGACTTCCAGGCTGTTTCATTTTTATGCCCCACGGGATCTTCCTGTTCATATAAATAAAGATGAAATTTTGTCCCAGGCTGCGTGTGAAAACGAAACTTCCTTTTTTGTTCTCGGGGTGATGCTCCCAGGGAAACGTACGCCAAGTGACAAACGCCTAACTTCGACGAAGGAAATTTATACTTTTCGTATGGATACATTCTAAACATCGAACACGATCGAATCAAATTTGATTTCATCGAAAAAGAAAAGCGTGAAATATTTCGTTAGAACGTGTGTTTCGATCTTCATCGCGAGTCCGACTCGTTGAAGGGACGGCAAGGGTTAAAAATATTTGATTGCGAACGTAGACCAATTTCTGATCGGTTTTAATGCACTAGAAAAAGTAATATCGACGCTCGTTTACCAGGACAGGCATTATTCAACGCGAGAGGGAGAGAGGATCGTGAGATGGAAATTCTGGAAATTTCATGAAATTCATTACAAAAACGAAGGCCCAGTGCGAAGCGCTATAAAAATAGCAATCGCCATGTGCCCAGTGATTTGTCTCCCGTACGGTTCGCCACTTTTCACCTGCCATCGATTCCGTTCTCTCCAGCTCGATCGTTCTCTACCCTCTTATTTTATTTTTATAGTCGGTCCACCGCAGTTGCAGCTGCGCGACGCGTCGCTGTGCCCTGTCCTCACGAGTGTACGCCGCGAAAGCTTGCATATTGAGAAACTGCATTGCTTTGATTTAAATTTTCTCGTCAACCATCGCCGATCCCCATGATATGGAAGACTAATTTCGACACCATCGATATTTCTCGTTGGTCTTCTAGCTGTCATGAAAGAGGATCATACGATTACATACGCACAGAAACGTACTTAACCCTCATACGTTCCTCAGGGTGAAAATTCACCGATTTATCTGTTTCACATATCGCCGCCTGAATGTAAAAACTAGGTAACTTATAATTCCTTATTCTACAGAATTCTTTTAAGCAAAAAAACAGCAGAAGTTGCCTACTTTCTAAATTAACAAGATTAATCTAAATTATGATTCACTAAATGTCGTAGATTACTTTGAGAGGTTACCCAGTTTTTACATTAAATTCTACTTGATTTCTTCTTTAATACGAAGTAGATAACTCATAATGCCTAGATGCCCGACCCAACATTAAAGCTTGTCTTCTTATAGTTCATTTCCTAAAGAATTGTAAAGTACGAATTTAGTTAGATTTAATAATGTCTATGTATGTATGAATATGTATTTACTGTAACTTACATTTGTACAGCAGATATATATCTCAATTGAGATCTGAAATGCTTAATAAAAGAAAAAAAACTCATAATGCCCATATTTCAAGTTACCTAGTTCTTACATTCAGGCGGCGATATTATAAAACGATTGATTCCTTTTTGTCTGTGTTGCAAAATGTATTTCTGTGAAATGTCACACTATAATCGAAGCATAATTCGTAGATTGGAAATGTGAAGTGAGAAGGGGTGAAATATTATTCTAGAATCTCATTCACATTGCGAAGCACGAAACATCACACATGTAATAATATAATATAAATGTCGTTATTGATGACCGAAGACAACAACGAAAGGAATTTCTTTGATAGTATCCCCACTTCTCAATCTAAAGTTATTCCGACACACCCCTCCAATTAGCAGGCCCTACAGCTCCCCACCCTTAGCAGTTCACGACAAAAGCGAGGTGATAACCGCAGTTTTATTTTGACCGTGGTCGGAATAAGTTCTTGCCATTCGTTGCTACAATTTTTGAATATGCGTTGTTTTGTGCTTCACACTTGTATATTAAGACGTATTCGCGCAAATGTCAGTGTCCTGTTAATCCGACGGAGGAACAGAAGATTCTAAAAAATTTGTAAGTACTTATACTCGACACTAGTATTTTATAACCCAGGATTAACCCTTTGCACTCGGAGTTATTTTCACTCTAAAATTAAACATTTCCTCTTAGCTAAAATAATTCCATTCTATATGATTTTTTTCATTTTGTGAATATGAAACTGTTATAATACATCACACAATATTTAAATATTTAGTAATTGGTTAGATCCCAACATATTTAATAATATAAAAAATATTGTGAATAATGATATAACAATTTTTAGTGGACTCTGAGTCACCACTCGAGTGCTAAGGGTTAATATTCTTATATATAAAAATGGATATATGGTATTCGTTTCATATTTTGCAACTTCTTTACGATCCGAAAATAAAATTCATATTTTCGATAACCATTTCAGTTCGAACGTATGCTTTCTTTCCAATCATTTTCTCTCGGTCGTATCAGATTTTTTTTTTATCGGTTATCGTACGTTTCATTGAGCCGTTACAACGGAGCAGGATCATCTCGTGGAATAAATGTCGCTTAGCGAACGGACGGATTGGCAGATGTCTGGGAAAGAAGGGACACGTAACGCGGATTTCGGAACAAATGTTCGTCGTTTCGACATGCGAACATTTAAATCGTTAAACGCAAATCAGAGAACGTCCGTAAAATTTGGTCACTTTGCCCGACGCGACTTGTACCCCTCCTGCTTTATAACTTATAATAGCGTTCTTTCATTGCTGTAAACAATCCATTAACAAATATTTATCTCTTCGATGTGTCTCGCTGGCCGATGAAACAAATTGTTAGTAAACATGAAACCCAAACACACTGCGCGACCAGCAATGTTGTGCTTGCTATATAAATCAGCTGGTTTAAAGTATTAGAAAAAAGGAAACATAAGAGTATGTTTGGCTTTCGTTTTGTGCGTATTCAAGACAGACGCGAAATCAAATCGGATAGATCGTCGAGTGGTTCGAGCCCGAGCATCGAATCTTTTATCAGCGTGAACCAGTCACCGGGCCGCCGGTATCAGCGTTTACCGATGGTTAAATATGTACATTCAATCTCGTTCGCGTAAATGTAGATACGCGTGCCTGTACACTTCCACTGTCCTGCTTTTGTCCAACTAATCCGAAGAATGAAGGCAGTAATGCGTGGCCGGTTCACGCATTGTCGATGGGGACGTCACTCTTCGCGCAATAACGCCGGCCGCGAATAGGACAAGGGGATGAAAAATGACCGAAAGTTCTCGATAGCGAAGGGTGGCGACGAAAGGGGTTATCTGCGATATCGATTGGCCATCGGCATTGTTGTTAGTCGCGCGGCGTTGGATGGGTGAAAAATAGTTGGATATCATGGCCAGGAATCGTAATGAATTGATGTCGAAACTACATCTCTCGTGGCACCGGGAATATTCTCTTTCGATAACAGTGTCCGTTCTCATCAGGTAAACCTACGTACCGGCGTGATTCGAAGCCAGACTTGAAACCGGAGACGCGAATAAACAGTTATAATTTTGAAAAAGTTCTGGTCGGGCTTATACAGTTGCATAAAAGATCCGAGAATAATATTTCACCCCTTCTTACTTCACTTTTCAAATCTACCAATTATGCTTCAATTATTATGTGACATTTTAGAGAAATACATTTTGCAACACAGTCAAAAAGTAATAATAAAGTAAAGTTATATTATTATATGTGTGATGTTTCGTGCTTCACAATGTGAACGAGATCCTAGAATAATATTTCACCCCTTTTCACTTCACATTTCAAATCTACCAATTATGCTTCAATTATTATGTGACATTTCAGAGAAATACATTTTGCAACACAGTCAAAAAGTAATCAATCGTTTTATAATATCGCCGCCTGAATGTAAGAACTAGGTAACTTGAAATATGGGCATTATGAGTTATCTACTTCGTATTAAAGTAATCTACGACATCTAGTGAATTATAATTTAGATTGTTAACCCTCATCCGTCCCTCATTTCACGAACTGAATCTGCCCCTCAGTGTCAAATTGACACAGTGATAAAAAAATTGATACAATTAAAAGGTAAACAGTTACTTTTCGATGTTTTGTTTTTTTATTCAAATTGATGAGTGAACATTTGCATCTTATGTTTCTGCGGTTATATGTTTCGCATTAAAAAAAACAAGTAACCAAATTTCGGACAAAGTCTACAAAAAAACGTGGTAATAACAGAACAGTAGAACTTATTTCGGGAAAACTGTGTCAAATTTACACGAGGGACGGATGAGGGTTAAAGTATGTAAAAAAAGGTAAATGGGTGAATTTTCACCCTGAGAAACGTATGAGGGTTAAGAGGATTTTTATTCTTGAAAAGTTTATAACCTGATGCAGTTTTATATCCGAAACTGTATGTTTAAATACCATATATATTTCCTCGAAATTTTCGATAATTAATCTCTCTCGAAATTATTATTGTTTATTTCTCGTTCGATATATGCAAGCGTTTATGGACTGAAACTGACCCAGTTTAAGCCACTGTAACCCTTCTTCGGATTACAGGGTTCGCGCGAGACTCGCGCAACTTTAAATTAAGCATGCTTTAATGAATTTGTATGTTGATATATGTGTGCATTAAAGCCACCTGTAATCCGACATACGTTATCCGAACGTTCTACTACCCAGACTTCTTGCTATCCGAACAGAGTCTCCGAGACAACAGATGTCCCCTTTCTTTGCAAATACAGTGACTCCCACTAATATTCGTACACTCTTAAAAAGACGACAATTTTTTTAATATTGTACTATACGATTTGAACTTTTTTGGGAAGCTGGAGCGATTTGTTTGCTACAGGACGTGTCAAAAAATTTTGTCAAAAATTGCAAGTGATCGTGTTTGTAGAAAAAATACTAAAAGTTGCATTTTATAACTTTTTTATGTGGGCCTATATTGAAAATTTAAAAACTACGTTTTGTAGATCTGTGTAAATTATATGCACTGCCAAAGTTTCATCGAAATCGGTTGATGCGGAAAAAAAACGACAGGCATTGAAAGATGTAAGAATCCTTAGATTTACTGCAGTTATAGGCCGAAAATTGAGAAAATCTGCAATATTTACCATGTTTGAACGTTTATAGCTCATTGCAACGTCGCCCAATTTTGACGAAATTTTCAGAATATGTTTAATCGACACAGATTTACAAAACGTATTTTTTAAATTTTCAATATAGGTCCACATAAAAAAGTTGTAAAATGCAACTTTTAGTATTTTTTCTACAATGTCGATCAATTGCAATTTTTGACAACGTTTTTTTTACATCCTGTAGCAAACCAATTGCTCTAGCTTCCCCAAAAAAGTTCAACTCGTATAGTACAATATTAAAAAAGGTATCGTCTTTTCAAGAGTGTCCGAACATTAGTGGGAGTCACTGTATGTACGTACAATAGCACTTGCAATTAACCCTTTGCACTCCGAGCTATTTTAACTGGAAAATTAAACATTTCTTCCGATCTAGAATATTTCCATAGCTTATGATTTTTGCAATTTTATGGATATGAAATTGGTACATTACCTTATGCAGTACCTAAATGTTTAGTAATTGATTAGATACCGATATATTTAATATAGTAAACAATATTTTGAAGAATGGTACAGCAATTTTTAGTGGTGCCTCAGAGGGGACAGCCGAGTGCAGAGGGTTAATGATAACTTAAGATATTTTATTGTTTCATGAATAATTCTATTGTACCTATTCTCCATATTGTCCATATTCTCGATCGACATCGCGTATCTGCCGAATTCTAGAAATATTCCGAAAGTCTCGCGAAAGGAAGATCGATCTGCGAAATGGATAAAGCCGTCGAACAGTTATTCCGTCGAATGGAATTCGATATGGGAAATCGCGTGCAAGTCATTTTTTTTCGGAACAATCGTTTGGAGAATTGGTTTCCGCGCTGGCCGAGTGACGGTTTAATGGATCCACAAAACGGTATGTCCCCCCTTGTAACATTCTGAAAATGGTTTCATTCTATTAGGTGGATCCATTTGTCTTTCTACGCTCCCCCTTTTTTTTTCTACGGAAGACAACACGGAAAACTTTCTATTTGACGTTTCCTTTACCCTCGCCATACCTAAAAGATAAACGATGCTCGAGAACCACGCTTTGACGTGCCTTGTGCTCTTCATCAGACTCCCGTGATTTTCATCGCAGATTTTTGGGTGGTCCGGGAAATCACGTTTATCGCATTTATCAAATCCTATCGTTTCCTCTCGCATTTCATTCAACAGATATTGTATTCGGAATACTCGCATTATTTTTTGGGTTAATTTCTCTGGAAAGTTCGCTGGAATTTGATATCCGAATTGGTGAATGCAAATAACCGGAGGCTGGTTGAACCTTGAAAGACTTTTCCTATTGATCCTGGAGCTTTGAAGAGCCCTTTGGAACCACTGGAAAAAAATTGGTCAGTTCTCAAGTGCTCGTGGCCTCTAATTATATCTATAATACATATGTATATATCTCGAATGTCTGAACAAAGAGTATCCAGGTTAATTGACCAGCGGTCTACGAATTTCAATGGTGAAAGGTGGGAGGACGAATTAATGAAATTAAACGTAACAGCGAGAAAGAAGAACACGACGAATTACGTCGGGGTCTGTTTTGATGACCTCTTAACGAGAAATTTTTAATGAGCCGGTCGACCGCGGTTCCCGGGGTTGGAAGGAGCAAAACATATTTATAATGAGAAACTTAATAGTACGCAGCGCGCTATTCCGAAAATCCTGCAGCGAGCCTCTTGCTGTATATTTTTACCCACGATGTGTATAGTACACTTCGAGGCAGTCGATTTTATACGTTCACCATCTAACACATTTATGCAGCCATGAAAAGCGTTAATACAGGAGAACTTTCAGTAACACTGTAGTAACATTTTTATTCGATTTTTGATTGTCTTTTGTCTCTAACAGATAGCAAGTAAATTGTTTTTTATTTCATGTCACGTTTACGGTGTAGTATAATTCTGGATTTGCGTGAACGTACAAAGTTTCAAGCGCTTGTAAAATAACTGTTAACGTCGCCCCTGGATACTCGTGTCGCAATTCTTCCGTGACAAAGAAATTGAAGAAACTAAAAGTACAGCGTAACTTTCAAATCATTTCTCCCCCTAAACGATTTCAATAAAACGTTCTCCTTATTGAATTGAATTACTCTATAAATTAACTGTGTTATTAAAATGTTCAATTCGAGAATCAGTCGTTAGAACACGGGTGAAACACGATTAAAAATGTTAAAAATGTAAATGTCTCGCGCGAGATATTAGTTAAGGAATAACTAATTCCAACGGACGGGGAAACACTGCAATTGATAAGCGCAAAAACGTGAAACAGGCAGAGTCGACGAATGGAAATGGAACGAACGAAGGAGAGGCAACAAAAAGAATCGTAAAAGGACGTGTTGCACCTTCGCTATCTGTCCGGCTCGTTCAATTTCTTTTGCATAATGCAACTAACGAGCCGGTTTCGGAACTGGCTCGGCGAGCGTTGCACCGATGCAGTTGCTAGCTGATGCAAAAACTTGCACGGTTACTTGCAATCGGGGCGCAACTACTTTGCTTCAAATCTCTCGAACGTAAATCCGTGCCAGTTCCTGCCAGTGATACAGTGCTTACTATCATGCGAATGCAGCTTCAGTCGTCTCTATAGCGATTAACAAAAACGTACAGAGATGTGCGCGCGCGTGTGTGTGTACGTGCGGGTCTTCTCTGTGCCAATGAAAATGCCTAACGACTGATTGCTACTCGTTTGCATGTATTACCGGGGAGATAACTGTTTGTTCCTTTTTTTTTTCTACAAACGCGATTGTACGCTCTGCTTTCGAAAAGTTGTTGCGCTAACGCTAAATAAATCGAATTTCACTATTGAAATCAGGGGTTGAAAACGGTTATGATATCGGTTTCGGTTCTCAATACAGTTATAAGAACCGAAATTGTCTTAAAACAGTTATGAGTGAAAAAGTTTCTGCCTTATATCGATTTCGGTTATAGTTCTACGGAACCGATATTATATCGGTTCCATAACGGTTATATATCGGTTTCATAACGGTTATATATATATATATATATATATATATCGGTTATATTTTATAATACATATAAACTAACATATTAATTAAGTCAAATATAAACAAATTAATACTTAATTTTTTATTTATTTTGAACCAAAAAATATGAGTTGCATAGTTGTAGAACTGAAACGGGACTAATATATTATGGATTTTTAAAAACCGAAACCGATTTAAGAATCGAAAAATAACAGTTATAGAACCGAAACCGATATGTACAAGAACGGATATATCTATAACAATTATAATATTTTTTCGGTTCTCATAACTGTTTCAGTCAGAACCGATATACAATAACCGTTTGAAACAGTTATTTTTAGAACCGTTTCAATCCCTGATTGAAATAAACTACAGAAAACGTAGCGATATTCTTTTTATGAGAATTTGTTTAGAATTACCCTCGATTCTATACCGGCGTTCCAAGAAATAACTCAATATTCCTGAATGATCTGGTGTGACAGTTAAATCCAATACGATTTGTCAGTTCCGGACAGTCAGTTTGTGTATTGATGAATTTATACGGCAGAGTAATATCCACAATCGTCGTTCCGCCTTTCAAGTATATAAGCTTTAAAGCACGAACTGTTTCAACGTATATAAAAATTTCAAACAGAGTATCGTCGAATAGAGGTGCGATTTCCTTTGCGCGTCTCTGGACGCAGCGTTTTTTCTTATGTCTCTCGTTTACACAGACGACTCGGGCGAACTTTCCGAATTTTCTTGGCGTTGTGATTTTATGCGTTTCCGCGGGTTTCGCCGGATTTTGCCGCAGAAAATTGAAAGACAGTGCCGCTGGAAGAAACACGATATACCCGGCCGCAAGATTGTCGCGTTCACACGGAATTACCAAGGGAGCCCCTAATAAGATGTATGAAAATACGTATGGAAATAGCGACGAAAATTTAGATTTTATGTGACGAGAATACGTGCGACGTGAATGCCTGATGAAATTCTCGCGGAGATCGGATACCCGGTGTCTCTGTTAACGTTATTTATGAAAACGAGATGGAATACAAACGATACTGTCGACACGTTCGATTTTCAGGAAAGTTTTTCTTCATGCCTTTGCACTCGGAGCTATTTTCACTCGAGAATCAAACATTTCTTCTGTGAAATAAATAATCCGTGTGTAGAAGTTAATCTCCGATTTGGCTTCGAACGTTGCGAAACATGATTTGGTTGGACTATTGTAATTTGAACGCGGTCAGATCCTGATTATTGCAAGAAAATATGTTAACGGTGGGTGACACGTAACTTGTGATCTTGAAAACTATTACATTCTCAGACAAAAAGCATTAATAATTTAATTGTATAAGTGACATACATGATCGTGCTTTATACAATTGGTTTTAAAACATTTAGTCAGCGTGTAATGTCACGGCAGCTTTTCCAATGATAAATGTAAATGGAGATTGAATTTCCACAATCAGATGTACTTGCTTCGTTATAGATACATAATTCCTTTTCTTTTTCATTTTAACTGCATAATATAACGTGAAAAGTGAACCTTGCGATTCAGTTTTAATTAATGTATTTTAAATTACCATAACTGCTCCGGAATTTGTCCGTTTCAATGAATGAAATAAGTAAAGGAAAGATTAAGTAAGCAGTGCTGCGTAGAATTCAAATATATTTGCAGAATTATAATATATAGATACGTAAAGAACAACTTTATTTATTTCTACAACAACAAGAAATGGAAATATATTAAACTTTACTCTAAATATTTCTGTTTGTTTTTCATTTTATGTCTTGCAAAGGTTTTTCATTGATAAGTACTTGTTTATAAAGTAAGCAATCTGTGTCTTGGAATTTGAATGTAGTATAAACATCGGTCTTAGTAAATCGGACGTACGTGGAATTGCGGCCAAGTTGTGATAATTTCGTATTATGTGCTTTTGATCTGAAATGTCTTTGAAGAAAATAATAGTAAGAAAGAGAGACAAATTGTTTGGTTGAACCAGAGAAAGGTTGGAAAGATAATCGTTTGGTAGTTTGGTGGTTCACTGCAGCACATATTAACCCTTTGCACTCGAAGCTATTTTCCTTCCAATCTAAAATAATTCTATTCTATATGATTTTTCTCATTTTATGGATGTGAAATTTCTATAACACCTTGTACAATATTGAAACATTTAGTAATTGCTTAGATTTCAACATATTTAATAACGTAAAGAATATGTTGAATAATGGTACAGAAATTTTTCGAGTGCTAAGGGTTAACACTAGAACTATCGAGCACTAAACGCAGTTGGCATACGTTGCCTTCTAATAACGACAATATGGCATTTATTTCGATTTCGTACACGAGATATTTAAATATGTACTTCAATATAGAAGTTTACTAAAAAAATTTCTCAAAAAAACATATTTATACTTCAATATTTCTAATCGAAAAAAATTCGCATTAGTCATTTTGACTTGTCCAGTAGTTCTATTGTTAAAGGGACAGGTACCATATAACAACTCGCGTACGTTTCTCAGGGTATTCTCTAAACCCGATTCTGTGAATGAAACATAATTTGTTGATCTAAAATTTACCTCAAAAATGGATGAATCATTACACTAAGTTATCAATTCTACGATTATCTTTGGAATACAGAGTAGGAATAGAGATTTCTCTGAAATGTGCTTATCGATTCAAACCGAAGAGACTGCGATTGCATTCGTGAGAATCGTTGGATCGTTTATGAGTAATCCGAACGCTTCTACTCGGAGGAAAGATTCCCTCTCGCGTTAACGCTCCGAATGCTTAGAAGTATTTCGTGCACGTCACGGCAAGCTCCTCCTTTTCCTCGTCGAATCTAAAGAATGCAGGTCATTCTCGGATTATGTTCTCCCTATGTTCCGCATGCTCGATCACGCACCTCCTCCTGTTTCTCAATTCCCGTGTAATTGGAAGCCTGTGTTTCATCCGAAACGCTTCGCGGATTCCCCGTCTTTCGGTACAGGGCTCTCGCCTATTCTCTAGGAAAGCAGGCGTCGCGTCGTCGACTTCAGCCTTTACTTTCCCTCCAACACGAGCTTCGCATTGTGAGAACCACCCCAGACGCAGCCAACCCCCGGATTTCCTTCGCGTTCTCTAAATTACCCTTTTGTTCCACGGTTCTTCGACGTCCAAAGATCGATTCCTAGATTCGGAGGTTTGGTTCGTTGTCAGGGAACAAATCAGGCCTCAACCGGGTCTCGAACGTTTTTAATTACGTGTTAGGATGGTGCAACAATAATTCTTCTTGATTTTCCAAATATAACTTAAAATAGAGGTATTCAATTATCGATCGTAAATGTTTTTGATAACTCAGTTGTAATTTCTTATCGGCGCCCAGGTTCGATCATAGTGTTACAAACTGTAATTTTTATAATAACCTGACCTAACCGATGTATATCGCTGAGGAATAAGCATTATTATAAAAATAAATAAAAATAAATTTTTTAAAAATACCACGTTTTTAAAAACGAACTAAAAAGTACAAAATAATGTTTCCTAGTTCCAGACAGATTCCCAACACTATACTGATAGTCCTAAAAATTTGTAATTGTGAATTGTTGAATAGCTGTGAAAATACTTGTAAGATTTCAAACGAAAAACGTGGGGTGCAACATAATAGTAAGGAGTGTAGAGAGTAGCTACCGTTGAGAAAACTCACACAACAGTCCATATCATTTGCGGAGAAATAAATTTTTTAGTGATTTAGGTGAACTATTTATGCATCAATTATCTATTGCATGCGCTCCACGTTTTTCGTTTGAAATCTTACAAGTATTTTCACAGCTATTCAACAATTCACAATTACAAATTTTTAGGACTATCAGTACAGTGTTGGGAATCTGTATGGAACTAGGAAACATTATTTTGTACTTTTTAGTTCGTTTTTAAAAACGTGGTATTTTTTAAAAATTTATTTTTATTTACATAATTATTTTCTGCTTTCTAGTCTTATGTATGTGAAAGTTTTCAATCGATTTTTAACATTTTTACCACGTTATGAAATTATAACAGAGACATGTACTAAATTCAGACAGTATTGCGACCGCGACATATCGAAAACAAATGCAAGCAGTAACGGTGTAACGATTCTTTCACTTGGTAAAAGAAGCGATGATGTACTACGAATCGTCGCGCGGCGACGTACCATCATGTACTGAGCTCCGTCGGGGCGAAGTGGGTCCGTGGAGTGGGGACGAGTCAGAGTGCGCACGCATAGTAAAGTAGAGAACGTTGTCGTAGTTTTGCGGGGAGGTGAAGAGGAAAAATATTTAATCGTTATTGCTCCGAAACGGATAGACTTCTAAAAATTTTTTTTTGAATAATGCATTGTCATCCAGTTCTGAGCCATATGCCCGATTTCAAGTCTCTAGCTCATCAGGAAGTTAGTTTAAAATCAATTGCAAAATTTGCCACCGATCAAACAAACACACAAATAAGAAAGCGAGCTAATAAAAACGTGTAATTACAGTTTGTAACACAATGATCGAACCTGGGCGCCGATAAGAAATTACATCTGAGTTATCAATAACTTAACACTTTACCGACCGGAAGCCTATTAATAGGATTTTCAATAATTCTGCTGTACCAAAAAAGAAGTATAGAAATTTTCTTTGACATTGCAATCTTAAATGAAACTATTAAACGATGTTATTGAGGGTGACTTAGTTCATACTAAATGCTAAATGAAAATTTACCCATGTACCATACATTTTTTAAAAATATGCAATAATCACCGGTCGGTAATGTGTTAATAAAATACATAGAATTGTTCTCAACGTTTACTCATACATTCGGACTTTATCTACGAACAACCTAAACTCTTCTGGATGAGTGGAACTGGTGTTGATGTAAGAATAACTTTAACAATTTTCTTCGTTATAAAGAACTTCGCGACAAAGCTCTCGTGCAAATTCCGTCCAGCGATCCAGAGGTGTAGATATTCTTATACAGCCTGTACAAGTATTCTGAAATTCAAACTGTCTGAACGCTGCTCCGCCGTTACCTGAATACATACTCTGTTTCCGCAGTTTCTCGCCGTTTCGTCAGATACTTTGCGTTGTAAAGTGCTCGAGCGTTGTTGCAGTGGTTCCGACGAGTTCGTAGTCTTCATATTACGCACGTCTTAATTATACTCGTCGTATCATCACGATTGTAATCGCAAACTCCGCATTAAACTTCATCTTACAATTAGACGTTGAACGTTGCCTTCAGCTTTCCCAGTGTCACTTTCCTCTTAATTGGTGCGGCGGCCGCGTTTGCATCCGTGCTCGCTACAAAAACTCCTCGCATTCAAATAAATTTACTGTAACCGGACCGCCCGAGATAACTTTAAATTTATTCGTCTCAAAATTTCTTGGGTTTAATCAAAGACACAGCCGAGAGACCTGGGAAACTGCTTTATCGAAGTTGTCTCGAAAGTGCTCCGAAGGTAAATCACGTTTCAAAGGGCATGACGAAGAGTCGTGGTAAAAGTTCTAGTAACAGAGTATCTGTAATTTCGCAGATAAACATATCTACATCGCGAATGCTATAATATATACATTTTTTTTCTTCTAAGTATTACCGCGATAAATATTGAACGTGTGAATTGTAATCGACAACATTTTACTCAACAAAATTCATCATTGTTATCCTACGGCCGTTTTTTGATTGCGACAGGAACGATGTCGAAAATTTTGACCGGCTCCGATTAATTGGATTAGCATTTAACGTGGAATTTGCGATTCAAAGTGCGTTCCCGAATGTAAGGGCGGCAGTCGGCGTTCGTATTATCGAATTTCGGTGACAAAACCGTCGCGGAAAGTTTTCGCCGGCGACAGATGCGAGCAGAGAAATTTCACTCATCACGCCGGCCGCGTTGAATAATGCAGAACGTAACGCGCAACAACGAAGACGCGCGCAGTGCGTGGCCGTCCTCGGATTTCCAGGGCAGGAAAACGTGCTAAACACCGAGGGATGTGGTGTTTAGCTCTGTGCACCAACCAAACTCATCCCTTTATCTGGTGTCGACCAACGGCGACGATTTACATTGGGGAAACCTCGGTTATCTTGCCCGGTGTATCTCGGTAAACGTCGCGGAGTCATCGATATCGATTCCCGTTGGACTGTTATTATCCTCCCCGAGGAACTCCAAGAAATCTCGCTCTTTAATGCATCCTCCTCGAACCAGCAGAATTTTCATACCGCAGTAATCTCCTTTCGCATAATTGACCTGCAGGTTACCGAGAGCTTTGTTACATATCACAGCACAGATCTTATGTCTGCATCCGTTTCACCCTCTCTATTATTCTTCCTCTTTCTCTGCCTTTATCTCTCGTACGCTCATTAGACGAAACTCCACCCGGTTCATGATCCTGCAAAGTTTTTAGAACTAGCTGACCCGACAGACGTTGCCACAGTGCGGTATTGGACCTGAAAAGCTGGCCAAAAAACAATATTGTAAATATTTACATAGAATGTTGTAATTACGCCCCAATATAGATAAATAAACATGCCATTACGTGGTGCACTCCTTTTTTTTTGTTTATCCAAACAGTCACCCGTGTCTCCAATTAAAACATAGCACTTGTTCGATACACACGCCTTTGATCGTAGCATTCCATTCATACGCATCTCTTTCTTGTTATAATTTTTATGTTGAAAGTGATTTTTGTGACGAAATTTGGAATAGATGTTGTTACAAGAAGGTATGTACATTATATTAAGCATATCTGTAATTGCATGTTTATTTATCTATATTGGGGCGTAATTACAACATTCTATGTAAATATTTACAATATTGATTTTTCGCCAGCTTTTCAGGTCCAATACCGCACTGTGGGTTGTCCTGTCTATACAGACGTCGATAATGTAAATTTTTGTGATATTGATATATGATTCAACAAGCACTTCTATTATAGTTTCTCCCGAATTTTCCATTTTTCTAAAACATTATTCGGACTAAATGTTTTCCTTTATCTCGATCGCCAATTTTAAATAGAAATTGTAATTTCGGCGCACAGGTTCGATCCTATGTTACTATTTTCCTAAGCAGTTTTACAAATTAATGATTCGACGTTTCGGTCTAGGTTAAGACCATCTTCAATAATATAATTGCGTCTGTAAAAATTAATATGAGAATATATATTTCCGTGTTAAAAAGCAAAAAGAGAACAAAAGAGAAAAATACAGAACAAAGTAACCAATGGTTTGTTGGTGCAAACTTACTCGCTTAGTAACAAATTTAACTTAGATTTAATATTTCAAACACTTGTTGACCATGTGCTGAACCTAGACCGAAACGTCGAATTATTAATTTGTAAAACTGCTTAGGAAAATAGTAACATAGGATGGAACCTGTGCGTCGAAATTACAATTTCTAATTACTCGGACTATTCCGAACATTATTTTAAAAAAATTAGCCAAATTGTTCTAGCCGTTCTCAAGTGATGCGCTTACCAACGAACAACATTTGATTTTTATTTATACAGATTCCGTTGTTATTGAAAATATACGTGCACTCGAGAAAAGTCTTCTCCTCGACTCGTTAAAATAATCTAGAAAATAAATAAATGTCTATGTAGCTCCGTTATCTTATTTTATCAAATATACAGATCCACGACATTGATCGATGGACTGATAATATAATCGTAATCAAACAATGGCTGACGGAGAAGAAGCTGCGCCGCGAGGTAAATCACGTCGAGTTGGTGGTGCGTCGTGGAACGAACGCAAAGATCCGGTGAAATAACTCGTGGGAAATATAGCCTGGCAAGGGGTAAAGAAAGAACATAATGTACAAACAGTTCCCGGACCGTGGACAGCCTGAAAAAATAAACGCGGCGGCTGCAGAAGATTCTCAGAATATGTGCGACGAGAATGGAAGGATCGAGTTCCAGGGTTTTCTGGACGAAAGAAAAAAACGAGGGAGCGGAGGGTGGAAAAGGGGAGAGAAGCGGTGGTTTACCCCCGACAAGGCATCGTTCCGGTCACGAGGTCTCTGTGTAACTTCGTCCTCGTTTCAACCCGCGGTGAATTTATTTTTTTCCGCTTTTCCTTGCAACACTGCTGCCAACCCCTTCTTCGCCCCGTCTTTGTTCCCTCCAGTTTTTTATTCTCCGCGGCCGTGTTTCTGTCCGTCGGCCTCCCATCGTCTCAACCCTTCTCCGCATCGTTTCGGTCGCGGGCAAGAGAGATACACTCAAGGCCGCCCAAATTACACCATTAATTGCACTCCGCGCGGTATGCAACTGTGTCGAGTGCAATGGACCGTCCTTGGCCCAGATACCGATCCTCCGGAGCATCTTACTCGCGACTGCCCGCGCGCCGTAACTGCTACGATTGCAGACCTGTTATCAGATCCCCGTTCCCACGTCTTCAACGGTCTCGAATTATCAGCCAGAAAAGTTGATGCGGTTATTCTTCGCAGGAATGAATTCATGTCGAATTTACAGTCAATAATTAAAGGGGTAACGTAACCCCTCTGAATATTACTAGATTTAAAGGGTAAAAACAATGTTTGCGGGAAACAATTGTTTGTCCTTATACGAGCATGTTACGAGCTGCGCAAAGGTTCATTTGATAGAGGAAGGTTGATCGTAGGGTGCTCAGCTCACGATTTAACGAGATTATGTTTATATTTAATAACTAGCTTTCCCCCGCCACGCGTTGCTGTGGCACAGTATTTTTTTAAAACCATGTACGTGCTCAACGTGTTTATGATAATCTATTTCGTTCAATACCATTTCGCTTTTCGCGTGTCTCTCTCTCTCTCTCTCTCTCTTTCTCTCTCTCTCTCTCTCTCTCTCTCTCGCTCTGACACTTTCTCTAGCTCTGACTTTGTCTCTGGAAGGTTTTAGAGCAAACCGCATTCGAAAATGTCCATTCGATCAAAAGTTATAAGCAGAATTGTGTCCTCTCTCTCTCTCTCTCTCTCTCTCTCTCTCTCTCTCTCTGTCTGTCTGTCTCTCTATCTATCTATCTCTCTCTCTGTCTCTGGAAGGTTTTAGAGAAAACCGCATTCGAAAAAGTCCATTCGATCAAAAGTTATAAGCAGAAACGTGCCCAAACCCCAACTTTCTACGTTGAGCCGTTCTCAAGTGATGCCGTTACAAACATACATACATCCATACAGACAGACACGATTTTATTATATATAGAGATATAAGCGTCCAAAGTAGGGGAAAAAATTGAGAAAATAATCGAGATACCACCTTCAGGTTTCCATGTATTTTTCTAATACAAAACAATGTTTTTTACTTAAATCATTAGCTGAGCGCCCTACGATCAACCTTCCTCTTTAGAATGAGCCCTCACACAGGTCGTAAAATACTCGTATAAGGACAAACAATTATTTCCCTCAAACACTGTTTTTACCCTTAAATCTAGTATATATATATATATATATATATATATATATATATATATATATATATATATATATATATATCTTTATTGGTTCCCGTCAGGGTTACAATCCTTTTCCATTTTTCCCCATGTTCCATTCCCTTCGCTTTTATATTCTATTCTCATCTCTAACTGATGAACTAATTTACAACTACCTTAACCTTAACCTTATCCCACTATAGATAGCAAGAGAGAGAAGCATTATTTACAAAACCTTAAATCTAGTAATATTCTAGCAATATTCAGGGGTTACGTTACCCCTTTAAAGTTACATTTATTTCGATGATACGCACGATGTGCAGCTTTCAATTGTTTCAACACACCGTTATCGATGCGAGGTTAAAAAATTCCAAGTGTTCGCAACAATAGACACATATAAATAGCATGGCGAATCTCGTCTCCATTGCATATCAATGAGCCTTGTTCAGCACCCTTACTCGAAGCCAAGCACGCTCAGGGAGCGCAATGGAAAGCAGGCTTGCAAAGACACTCTTCAACTTGCTCTTGCTGAAGTCAGAACTGAACATGCATCTAAATTGAACAGTCTCGCGGCATCGTTACATCTTCATACAAGCTGGCCTGATGTAGCTGTATACAGTTGATTATCTCGCAAGGCTGTTGAAGATAGAAGACAAAAAGTTTTTGGGAAAATCGAATTGAAAATGGTTAGAAAAGACTAGCTATTGTAACAATACTGTATTTTGAATGAACAAGGTTTATCCGTTGCAATAAGCGGGTCCCATGGAAATCACCGACACTAATTTCCCGGATAACATTTCACCGACAACGATTTTGACAGACGACGAATTCGTTGTCGATCAAAGTCGTTTTCGGTTTTTATTTTGTTTTTTTTTTTATTTTGAGCATTTCGAAACCCTTCTGGGTTTACTTTGCTTTACATGAATAACATAAGTAAATACAGTAACGTGGAGTACAGGAATAATACAATAAGAATTTTCTAATAATACAAGTGAGTATAACAGTAATGTCCGTTAGCGCTAAATACGTTGGTTACAATTTTGGGAAAAGGAGTGGATACTAATACAAGCTTTGATATTTGATTTTGCTATAATTGTGTCTATATTAAGGGGCAGTTGGAGGCCCATACTGAGTAGGTAAATAAGGAAGTAATGTAAATAATAATAATTTAAATAATAATAATTTTCGAGTTAAAATAGCTCCGAGTGCAAAGGGTTAATGATAGGAATTTGATGGCACAACTCTGGTCGATTGATATTGATACCATCATCATTTTGATTGCACTAGCAAGAAGTCATTTATCTTTTGTTCTATGAATCCACAGGGTTCGTATGACGCAGGAATTGAAAGAGAGAAACAAGAGAGAGGGTAGAAAGAAACATTGTTGCCCATTAGATCGTTTGTTCAGTAGATCATAAGCTACAACATAGAAAAAATCCAACTGATTTAACCGGGATAGATTTTCCATATGATTAGTGCGGAGAAATTTGTGTCGGTGATTTCCCAATAAGCAACGCGACACCTGAATCATATCGTCTTGCACAACGAAGGATATTACTTACAGTGTTTTGTCCAGGAACGAATGCGAGTAAACTGTAGCTTCATTTACCGTACTCGTACCGGATAATTGTTTCGAACCAGAGGAACTGTAGCATGGCTCGAGATACCCGGTGGATCCGAGCACCTTTCGGTCCCAGGTAATTGGCTGGTCTCTGCCTCGAGTCATGCACCCCGGTGGCTCGTAAATTTTTCGTGTACGGGGACCCATTGTCTCGGTGAACCGGAAACGCGCAACATTTAGCAGCCCAGGATCGTCGCTTGTTGAGACGACGCACTATGGGGCAAACGGCAGAATTATGTGTCAAAATCAAAGAACTGTCGATAGAAATGAGATAGAGCGATGAACTTTTTTTCAAATGAAAGCTGAAACTTGGCAGAATATGAAATAATTATAGAGATTGTGGTACGAACGCTTTTTGACCTTGAAAAAATTCGTTAAACTTGCACAAGTTCAAGAAAATTGTAGTTTTTCCAATATCACGTGTGGAAAATTTTTTTTTTAATATGCGACACATCATTTCCCGTAGATTTTTTCACGTTGATTTCAAATCTGGTCTCAAAATTTGTCTACGACCTCAGGATTTTTCAAAAGTCGAATTATTGTTCAAAATTTACATTTTTATTTTTTCAAGGTTAAAAATCATTTGTAGCATAATCTCCCTATTTTCCTGTATTCTACAATGTTTCAGCTTTAATTTAAAATAAATTTCATCGCTCTATCTCATTTCTATCGAAAGTTCTTTGATTTTGACACAGATTTCATCGGTTTGTCCTATGGTAACGTCTTGGGTAATGTTAATGCCACACATTATGGGACAAACCGATAAAAACAAATAACTTTCGATAGAAATGAGATAGAGCGATGAAATTTTTTTTAAATTACAGATGAAACAATGTAGAATATGGGAAAATAGGGAGATTGTGGTACGAATGGTTTTTAACCTTGAAAAAATAAAAGTTTAACCGTTTAACTATAATTTGATTTTTTGAAAAATCCTGAGGTCGTAGACAATTTTTGAGACCAGATTTGAAATCAGCGTGAAAAAATTTACAGGAAATGATGCGTCGCATATTAAAAAAAAAAATTTTCCGCACGTGGTATTGGAAAAACCACAATTTTCTTGAACTTGTGCAAGTTTAATGAATTTTTCCAAGGTCAAAAAGCGTTCGTACCACAATCTCTATAATTATTTCATATTCTGCCAAGTTTCAGCTTTTATTTGAAAAAAATTTCATCGCTCTATCTCAATTCTATCGAAAGTTCTTTGATTTTGACACAAAATTCTGCCGTTTGCCCCATAGTGCGACGTCCCTGCACCCTGGCTGGGACTATCGCGAGGGTCTCCTTTCGTTCCTGGCTTGGTTCAATCGCATGGCTTTGATGTTTGTTTGCCGTTATTCGCGGCTGTTTGCGGCGCGACCGGAGGTATGATCGCGTGGCTGGCGGTGTTATCTGGAGACGGGAAAGCGCTTCGCAACGACGCAGCATCCTCGAAGGCGGAATCGCACCGTCGAACGCGGCGGGCTGTGGGGACAAGTGCATTCCGTGCTGCCTCGCCGGGAAATTACCGCGGAAGTTTGCGAACGAGCACCGGAGTGATAATTTCGGAGAAACTGAACGACAAGCGTCGCGATTCCCTGGGATACGCGGTGATTTTTGGTGGAAGTAATTTAGCCGTCTGACAGCGACGCCTGCGACTGGATTCCACCATCCTCTCTGTTGTCCATAAAATTGAATTACGCGGCTTCTAGCGATTTACATTGCGTTACACTAAAAGTTCAGTAATTGATTAGATACCAACGCGTTTAACAGCTTTGCGCAGTGCCAATATCGTAACCAATGAGGTTCTACCGAGATGCGATTATTGCTAGTCGAAAAAACACGTTTAACCCATTGCACTCGGAGCTATTGTAACTCGAAAACGAAACATCTCTTCCGACCTAAAATAATTCAATTTTACATGATTTTTCTCATTTCATGGATTGATGAAATTGATATGATACGTCATACTGTACTTGAATATTCAGTAATTGGTTAGATCCCAACATATTTAATAAATATAGGATCGAACCTGTGCGCTGAAATTGCAATTTCTGTTTGAAATTGGAGATCGAGATAAAAGAATGAATGAATGAATGAATTATTTATTCCTGTTCCCTTTCGGGTTACAGGGGGAACCTGATCCCTCTACATTTAATTTATATACATATATACAATATCTTCATTTCTTATACCTATACATATACACATCTGAATCGTTTTCACTTCACTCTCTCTCTCTCTCTCTCTCTCTCTCTCTCTCTCTCTCTCTCACTCACTCACTCTCTCTCTCTTTCTCTCTCTTTCTCTCTCTTTCTCTCTTTCTCTCTCTTTCTCTCTTTCTCTCTCTCGCTCACTCACCCATTCACTCACTCTCCTTCTCATTCTTCATTTTCTTTCCTGGACTCTTTTTTTCCTCTCTTTATCCTTCGCTTCTTTCTTCTTGGATTTCCTTTCTCTCCGTATCCAATCTCTTCAACCATTCCTCTCCCCTCCCGTCCTCAGCTAATATTTCTTTCACTATCTCTTGTATCCCTGCATCCTTTCTTCCCTCTCCTCTGCATCACTCCAGCACGTGCTCCCGCGTCTCCTCTTCGTAGCCACATCGCCTACACAGTCTTTCCTCTTCCTCCTCCCAGTACTTCGCTCCCCTCATCTCGTTTCCTAGCCTGTATCTAGCAATTCTCCTCCATTTCTCTTCCTTATTTCCTTTCTCTAGATACTGTGGCGTGCCCTTCACTCTTATCTCCTTGTACCATTTATTGTACCTAGATTCTAACGCGATTCTCCAATTCTCCTCTTCCTCTATCCCCTTCTCTCTGTCTACTATCTTTTCCCATTCTTCCTCTATCTTTTCCCTCTCTTCCCTCTCTAACATTCTTCTATTCCCTCTCCCTTCTATGTATTTCTTTCTTCCTTCTTCTCATTTGGATAGTTTCACTCCCTCTCTAACTCGATCGAGATAAAAGAAAACATTTAATAAACAATATTTCGAATTGTGGCACAGCGATCTTTAGTGGTGGGTAATTAATGTGAAGAATATAAACTGTCTCTGCCTTTTCGATGTACATATGCAATCGAAAATACGTGGAAATCGGGAAGAAGAAAATTCTTAAAGATATGTATGGTACTTGATGGTATCGCTGGTGTCAGTCGTCACATTGTTAACTGGAGCGTAGAAAGACTAAAGAATAAATACGTTCCCAGGATACACGGCGATAACTGTGACGGAAACATTTTTCCTAGTTTCTTGTTGAGCGGCCCGTGAGCGGTCCGCGTCCCAGCAAGGGAAGAGATTGTTACAGCGACGCCAAATGAAAAATGGTCTGTCATAACTGTACGTCTTCTTGCGTGGAGCTTGTTGTCTTGTAACCTAAGATGCAGAACCCTGCAAATCCTCTGCGACGCAGCCTCATCCGTGACATTAATAATTACGGCTTGTGTACCCACGAAAATTACTCTCTTTTATCTATCTTCCTTGTCTTCCGCCATCTTCGTCTCTTTCGGTACACCGTCATCTCTGCCTTCTTTCTTTCCGGGCCGCAACGTTTCTTTCGCGGGCTTCCCTTTTCAATAGGCCCCGGTTATATTTACGAAGCTTTAATCCCGCGCCACCGACGAACGGCTAAAAGTTTCGACTTTAGCGGCGACGCGCGGAAATAGTGTCGCTCTTTAAGCATTACGCGAACGCGGCTTGTATCGCGTGGCTTCCGTCGAGCTGGAATATTTTGCATAATAGAAAATTCTCGGTGAAGCACGACGGTTCTACCCTCTCCTGTCGCGTCGCTGCTACAGAAAAATATCGGATGATCTCGTGGCAATTATTAGTTACGCTAAAAAAAATATACGGTAACTCTTTTTACCCTCGTACGTTCCTCGGGGTGAGAATTCAAACGTTTACTATTTCTACATACTATGAAATGATTGATCCATCTTTATGTGTGTTGCGAGACGTATTTTTCTAAAATGTCACGTGGATACGCAAAGCAAAGTTTATTAGTTTAAAGTGTGTAGCAAAAATGGGTGAGAAAGTATCGTAGAATATTTTATGCAACTATTTCTGAATATTTTACTATGATACTCTTTGATTTGCTGCGATTCAAGTTAACTCGTCAACTGTGTAAAATGAAATTTCAGTTACCCTTATGCTTAGAAATGTTAGTTGCCCGACCCAACATTAAAGCTTGTCTTCTTATATTTTATTTTCTAAAAAATTGTAAACTACGAATTTAATTTGATTTAATATTGTCTATGTATGAATGTATGAATATGAATTTACTGTAATTTACATTTGTACAGCAGTTATAGATCTCAGTTGAGATCTGAAATGCTTAATTAGAATAAAAAAAGAAAAAAATATTGATTTGAACTTTTTTGGGAAGCTGGAGCAATCAGTTTGCTACAGGATGTGAAGAAATTTTCTTTAAAAAATATCGATTGATCGGAATTGTCGAAGAAATTACTGAAATTTGCATTTTACAACGTTTCCACGTGGGCCTATATTGAAAATTGAAAAGATACGTTTTGTAGATGATTTGTATTCGTCGTGTGTATCATTTGATCAGTCGTCGGGATTCTTGTAGTGCTTTCGAACAGTTTTCTTTTGTAATGCAAATTGCGTGGATCTTTGGTAACAGTAACGGCCATGGAATCGCAAAGGCTGAGGAGATGGAACTCGTTAATAAAATTGTATTTCTCGTTACCTAATAAACCGGCGTGGCTGGTTCGTTCCGCGTTCTCTTTCGCCTTCCGCAGTCTCCAGTTTTCCGTTTCCGCGCGCCACTTCTCGTTTCAGCGCGACTACCTCGCATGCACTTTTGTCTGTTAGCTTTGTCAAGGGCCGTACGTTTATGGAACTGTGAATTCGTCGTCGGGCACGAATTGGTCTCGCGCTGTCGTCTGCGACAATATTCATGGCCCTTCAGAGACCCGCACACCGCCTAGCACTGCGCGAAACACGTTTCGAGTCACGTTTATTTAAAAAATTGCTGCGCCAACACAGAAAGGTTCGAAAAATCCTGAAACATCAATCGAATATCTGAAAGGTACTCTATTAAACATTCTCCATGTTTTTCGTTAGCGTTTCTACTCCAACAGAAGGTACGAACATAACACTGTCCAACAACAAAAATGTTTCCATATAACTTTTGGGTGGATCTTATTGAGTTTTTCGCGCTGATTCCGAATCTGGTCTTAATTTTTCTCCTACACGCACAGTTTTTGAGAAATATGAGTTTGAAAAAAAAGACATATTTTTTGACTTTGAACAAATATTGTGATGTTATTATATAAGATATTGTATTGTTCTTTACAGCGAAAGATTCTCTAGACATGTTTAAACATGTTTAAACAATCGTTAAAGACGGAGAGGCACCACTTTTGCACCATTTTTTGATGATATTTTTTAATTTATCTGAAAAATTAAGGGTCCAACGAAAAATCGAACTACACCACGCGATAGAGCAGACTTTTATCTTGAGAAGCCACCCTTTCAAATTTCCAACGTCGACGTTTTTTTTCGTTTCAGAAAACGAACTATCTGTGCCCGACATGAGTTGCCGCTAGTGATGCTCATCAGTAGAGCGAGCATTCTACGGAATACAGCGTCGGGCACGGATATTTTGTTTTCTGGATCCAAAAAAACCTCGACGTTGGTAAGTTGAAAGGGTAGTTTCTCAAGATAAAAGTCTGCTCTATCACGTGGAGCAATTCAATTTTTCGCTGGACTCTTAATTTTTCAGTTAAATTGAAAAATATTGTCAAAAAATGGTGCAAAAGTGGTGCCTCTCCGTCTTTAACGGTTGTTTAAACATGTTTAAACAATCATAATGTATTATTATAGCACATATCTGGATTCGGGAAAGTCTATAGAATCTTTCGCTGTAAAGAACAATGCAATATCTTATATAATAACATCACAATATTTGTTCAAAGTCGAAAAATATGTCTTTTATAATAATGACATACAATATCTTATATAATAACATCACAATATTTGTTCAAAGTCGAAAAATATGTCTTTTCTTCAAACTCATGTTTCTCGAAAACTGTGCGTGTAGGAGAAAAATTAAGACCAGATTCGGAATCAGATACATGAAAAAAGTTGAAATTTGTTGGACAGTGTAATCTGACAAAAGAAAAATTGAAAATTGCACATACATCGTTCATGATTCATCGAACAGAATTAATGGTGGATCTGGAGATTTTGAAACATTTAACCTGAAACATTTGAAACGCTCGTAACAGCTGAAATTCCATAGTTTTCTGCTAGCGCTTTTCAATCTCACCATTGCAAAGTGCTATGGCCACGTCTCTCTAATGTTGACCTTGCAGCTTGCACCATGCTTGCAATAATATAACAGACGGAATTACCCCGAGTCCTCCTCTCGACTGTATACTCGGCCGAACGAGCTTGAATCCATCTTATGTCCCAACTTCCGGCTGATAAACAGACGGGAAACTCTTCGTGTTGCAACAATATTTGAACAAAAGCCCTCGCATTACGCTTTAAGCCGTGATACGCGGAATCGGGCACCAGCAAATACGAATTAAGGAATTAAAGTTGAAAGAGCACGGGGGCTATCTGCCATCGCGATAACACGTGTCACGTTTAAGCCGTTGAGATTTCATTGCAGTTTCCGTTTCTCTTGTCCTGTATACAGATAATGCACACGGGGGCAATAGTAAGCGCGCATTCTCCTAGGAACCCTTCGGAACTTTTCAAGAACTCGCGAGACACGATTTAACAGGACGGTCCAGCACATATTAGCACGTTATTATCTCTGCTGTTTCTGAAAATACGAGGAAACGTTTGTTATCCAAACATTTTCAGTGTAAACGGGACCACAATATGTCGATAACAATTTTGCTGTGTAGGTGGAAGGGTTTCGGTGAACAAAATACAGAAATTGAAAATTGCACAAACATCCGCAGTCTGATTCTAACGAAGAAGTTCGAAAAGTTTCTATCATTAAACGTAATTACCCCTGATTGTGTAAATTACCCGTTGGTACGTATCCGTAAATAAATTCTCCTTCTGGAATCGTGAATTTAACGATCTATTGTCAATCTTTACCGATACACAGGACCATATATTTTCTCGTTCTCCATTGTTCCGCTCTATTCTTCTCAACGTTTAAACGCTCTTCAGGGAGCCATATGTATACTTCAATTGCTAATTGGAGGTCGTAAAATAGATTACCGTGCCGAAATTGCCTAACTACACACTGTGGCTTGGTGAAAAATGCTTGGCCGTCTAGCGGAACGGTAACTCGGAAAGTTTTCGACGATTCGTCGAATGAATCGACGAAAATGAAAAACAAAAGATCCAATAGTAAAACCGAAAAGGAATAAAATGTATAAACAAGAATTAGATGTTGTTTGTCCTGTATAGTTATTTACGATTAGTTTCCTGTTTGAAATTCAACGGATTGGAATTTATAATTAAATCCAACAATTCGTTAAATTCGCCTGAACGATAAGCCAATGAAATTACCCTTACCCCCTGCAACACCGGGTGTTTGTTCGCGTTATTGCACCCGATGCAGTCTCGTTTTTAAAATTGTTATTCGCAACATTACCCAGAATTTCGGTGAATTCTAATTAACTTATTTCTCGGCGAGGTGACCGGAACGTGAAAAACAGGATTCGTTCATCTGGTTGTTAATATATTTCTGTTCGATCAAGTTATTAATTATACAGTATTGTGATAGAAATTGTGATTTCGGCGCACAGGTTCGATCCTATGTTACTATTTTCCCAAGCAGTTTTACAAATTAACCCTTTGCACTCGGAGTTATTTTAACTCGAAAATTAAACGTTTCTTCTGACCTACAATATTTCCATTCTCTATGATTTTTTCAATTTGATAAATATCAAATTGATATAATACCTCATACAATACTTAAATGTGTAGTAATTGGTTAGATACCGACATATCTGATAGTGTAAACAATTATTTGAATAATAGTACAGCAATTTCTAGTGGCGCCTCAGGGACGCCACTCGAGTGCTAAGTATAATAGTCTAGGTTAAGACCATCTTCAAGAATATAATTGCGTCTGTAAAAATTAATATGAGTATATATATTTCCGTGTTTTAGTATTTTTTTAGTATTATGATAATTATGATAAAATATAATAAATATGATAAATATGATAAAATATGATTAAAAAATATGATAAAAAGATATTTAGTATTATGATAATATATCAAAACTTAAATAATAATGTATGCATCAATGTAGGTATGATCAATCTCTGTCTAGAGTCTAGTACCGATAAAAGTGGAGGCAGATAAACATCTAATCACCGAAACCGAAGAAACGAGTGAGAATGAGTCAAAGAGATTGGCCGAACACTGCCGTATGTTTGATCGAACGGAATGATGGAACAATTAGAAGAAGCTTGTACGGTGTAACATAAAGGATCTGGCAAAAAGAGTGAAGAGGTTCGTTCCGAAAAATATCAGTCTGTCGTATTGGTATGACAAGCCATTCGTATGGCACCAGGAAACAATCATTTTTCGTCCAGCGTCGAATAGAAACTATCCATCTTCGCCGCTTGTAGTAACCCCATGAAGGAACGGTCGTCATCGAGAATGGAAAGTCAGATGAAACGGTGCTAGATAGGATTGTTCCGGAACGATTCTGAGCGTAAACATAACTGTAAACACATTGGAATTCTGTCCAGCGTGACGGTGGCTTGCTGCCAGTTTGGGAAAGTTCTCGGTGCATCGTTGAGGTTGCATGTTCTGTATAGGGGGGGGGGGATGTGCAAGAGCAAGGGGTTCTGTATGTGTACAAACGGATTGATACGGCTTTTCTAACAAAATGGCACACGACTCCGGATTCCTGACTCGACTACGTCGGAACGGAACTGAATGGAGTCCATGGGGCGTTCCTAGTCGCCGTAATAATCGGGGCTTCCGCCAGGAATTTAAAATAGCCTCGATCCATACGGATGGCTCCGCTTGATAGATGCCCCGCGTGGAAAATGTCGTAGAAACTATCGACGAAATATTCGGAATTAATCACCGGTTACTTCAACGGGCACAACAAGCGCTCTGAAAATCGACTTTTAAAAGCATTGCTATGTCGTGGCGCGTGACGTCGAACGCGATTTCGAACCTTTAATGCTCGAATCTCATCGAAATCCATGGATGTTGCTCTCCTGTTTCGTGTCGAACGGTCCACGCGAACTCGTCCGCAAAAAATATTTTCTCGCAGTAAGAAATGCCAGCGGTTTTTCATTCGTGCAGACGTGAGATTCAACAATTTTATTCTACCAACTGTTTCACTACCTTTTTATGTTGCTAGATGTATTGTTTAGTATAGTACACTTGTATTTATTTTGTTATCTATTTGCATAATCACTTGATACAACCAAAATCGTAATGAACGACACAAAGAGGGCTTGCCACGTAATTTTCACAAGATGAATTTCAAGTTTGGTTGAACGAGACATGAACGATACAAAGAGGGCTTGCCACGTAATTTTCACAAGATGAATTTCAAGTTTGGTTGGACGAGACATGTTGCTAGATGTATTGTCTAGTAGAGTATTCCTAAAATTATTATAAATTTTCGTTGCCCGTGTAGTACGCTTGTATTTATTTTATTATCTATTTGCATAATCACTTGATACAATCAAAATCGTAATGAACGACACAAAGAAAGCTTCCCACGTAATATACCCAAGATGAATTTCATGTTTGGTTGAACGAGACATGTTGCTAGATGTATTGTTTATAGTAGAGTAGTCCTAAAATTATTATAAATTTTCGTTGTCCGTGTAGTACACATGTATTTATTTTATCATCTATTTGCATAATCACTTGATACAATCAAAATCGTAATGAACGACACAAAGAGGGCTTGCCACGTAATTTTCCCAAGATGAATTTCATGTTTGGTTGGACGAGACATGCTTAACATCAGCGCTGCTTGGAAAGTAAGTGAGAATGGTAAAAGAAAAAAAAAGAACGGACGAGAGCCGGATGTTTAATTTGACAGCGGAGATTCCGTTTCGCTCGGGCAGCAACGATCTCCATCAAAACGGAAACTATTCCCGACAACGGCTTAAAGTGGGCGCAATTTTCTCGGCGTTCCCGAAGATTTGCATTCCGTCGAGAGTGCAGTTCCTCTTTATAAGCTTCTTAAATTGGTGCCGAACCACGAGACGGCTGAATACGACGCCGGGACAGACGGAACGATTTCGGCGGCGGCGAGGTTTCGAGGGGTCGAGATACGTTCTCACGGAAAAACTCAATCCGGATTTTCTGGTGTTTCGAATAGCAGATCGCGAGTACCCGAGCGAACCGACGAAACTCTCGTGGCTAGTTTCTTAGCCTCGCTCATGAATAATGAATTATGGAAATCGGAAGAACTATGTGGAACGCATTTTAATAACAAAGATTTGGACAGCTTTAAACGGACACGATTCGCGAAACAATCATAAAAGCCGTCTCGGTGAAACGCGATACTAACCACAGGCCGTGCGCTTTAAGGGAGTATTCTGGCTTTCGGGGCTGTTGTTCATCAACCTTTAGGAATATTTTTCAGAAAAATATACAAGTTATACAGAGTATACAAGCTATTTTTTCAAAGTAAGAATAATCAACATTATCCGAGTTGTACATTTGTTTACAGCATAGGTATGTTGAAAACCCAGTCTACCAATCGTATCGAAGGTTCAAAATTCAAAACGAACCCCTTTCTTACGCGTTCCACAAAAAGAAATAAATTGTTTGACTCTAGCATTGGATTTTCTCATACGAGTAAATCAAATTTCTACGCCGTGGAACGTTCCCGTTCCGTTGAATGCGATTTCGCAAATAATAAGAGAGGCAAGATAGATGATGACCTTGGAAAGTTGTGGGAAACGCATGCTTTTAAATGATCGATTACCGTGTCGGCTCGTTACTCTTTGTTTCTGGGTTTAATAAATATTAACGATGCCCCGGTATTATTTTCCAATTAATATTGTAAATGAAATTATTCGGTAATGTAAATAATATATGTCAGCAACGTTAAGCCCAAGCAGAAACTGTAATTGAGAGGTGCATGCATCATGTAACGCACAGGTGCGAACGTCACCGGTATATATTACACGTTCGATCATTTCTCGCGACAAAATACCTTGTTTAACTTATCTGTTGGATTAATTTTACTAATTTTTGGTATACGATAAATCAAGATATTACATAGACGTCCAAAGCTGTTGAAAACAAAAATGGTACACGCGTAGCAGTGTGCGCGCAGCAATAGTCAAAATTTCAATGTACCGAGTAATTGCTGTAATTGATATTGCACATTCCATTTGTCCCTTCTGCTAGATATAAACGTTTCTTCCGTAATCCTGTTAATTTGTCGCATTTAGACACGCTTCAATAAAATCGTTAAAACGTATAAAAATGCGCTGCCATCTTGCATTTCTTGCATCTCGTCGAAATCTACTGAAAATTTTCTGGTTACACAACAAACTCACAATTCTCTACAACGAGATTGTATCGAAGCAAATATATATAATATCTTTTTATATATCTGAGATTGGGGTTGTCAGAATAAATAAACCAAATTAGTTTCTCTGTAATTAAGAGTTTTTATATTATAACCGATATTACTATTTACAATATGTACAGAAATTACAAGTTACCTGTAATTAAGAGAAACGACAATTAAGGTTAATTATTCGCCTCTCCGTCACAACTCTGTTTATTCACTCGTATTGTTTATGACTCTTTAGTATTTTTATCTTAGCACGTGCTTTCTCTTATCATTCTTCTATCTCTCTCTTTGTCTCTCGCTCTATCTTTTATTAGCTGTCGATTCATTTAATGCTTGACGGGACATCTAGCAGGTGAAGAATCTAGCAGGTGATAGGAGCGCGCGCGGAGCATGCTAAGCGCGCTAAAATTGAAGAGAGTATGGTCTCTTTACATATATACCGAAGAAACCGTTGATTTTAGCTATCGGATTGTACATGGTGCTGTAATTCGATCAGAAATGAAAAAGAGCGTACCATTCGCTGGAAGCGAGACAACCCTAGTAGCACAAAATATTGTATACACATTCATATAATATTAAAAAGAGATTCAATCCTTTTTTAATATTCAAATATATATACAATATTTATTTTATAATAAGTAACAAATATTTCTTTTTAAATATGGAGAAAATATCTATTTCATGTTAAGAGAAAAATATTTTTTTCTAAATATTAAATGAATCTTTATTTCATATTAGAAGTAGAATATTTTGTTCCTAATACAGAAATAATATTTATTTCATATTATTTTATTTAATATTTATAATTTAATATTTAAATAATATTATTTATTTTATTTAATATTAGAAATAGAATATTTCTTCCTAATATACAGATAATGTTTATTCTTGTACATGTACCTATACAATATTCAGACCCAATATTTTTCTCATATGAAAAAGTGTGGCTTAAAAAATATTTTTGCAATATTTCAAAAAAATATCTATCTGATATTTTTGTGCTACTAGGGAATGGGTGATCTGTTGCAGCGACGAATTTAAGGTGATGCCTTATTGCATTAACAATAGAGTATTCAGAGCCTAGGCGTACACGGACGAACGCATCAACGAATTCCGATTGCGTAAATAATCACGTGTGTGTGCGGGCCGTACATCCAACTGCGGGCTGTTTCAGGAGCAATCCATCCGGACGCCTCATCAATGGCTGCTCTGACAGATTCCGCGCAAGTTAAGTGCGTCGTGATTAATGGAAATAGTCGCGCGACGTCTATTCATGCTACCTGGCCGGAGTATAACCGGTGAATAACGAAATTAACACCGTGAGCTCGCGTGTTATAGTTATCGATACAGATGCGTAACTTCTTTGTTCAAGTTTTATCGTAATCACGGACTCGTACGCATAAATTTCCATTTCCATTCACTAGTTCTATAAATGGGACCATTAAAGATATTCTGGAGGTATATAAAAACGCAAGAAAATTTTTGAAAATTTTACAAGATATAATTCTTACTAAATTAATACAATTACCAAAGTTTGGGTTCGATTCACTGCACCGTTTAATATTTATAGTCTTCTTCTAAAGAATTCACAAAATTCCACTACAAACCCTATTTAAATTTTGAAAAAACGCAACTAGAAACTCCAGTTTTTTTTATATATAGTTAAAATTATGTAATTAATTATGTTCAAAAGTGATTAAGATTCACTAAACAGTTACAGAGCAAAAATTATAAACTGTTACAAAACGTGAAATTTATCGTGTTGTCATCTCACTAGCATGGAAACGCGAGGACAGTGTAGACCACTGAATATAGCTACTATATCATCTGTAATGCAGACGATGATTGCGCGTGACGTTTGAATACTTGCCGGACTTTTACATGCACACGAAATTTACTCACGTATCTCACTTTCAATATATTTTAAAGATAATGCTTCTTTACAAGATATACACATGTTTATTCTCAATAATAACCATGAATATTGCTTTCTGAAGTATTTTTAATTTACACACGTTTATTTTCAATAATAACCATGAATATTGCTTTCTGAAGTATTTTTAATTTATTTAAATATTTATTTTTAACTTTTCATCGCGTTATTATATATATTGAAGATCACAAATTTATTATCTTGAAGTTCAAATCAGGGGGTAAAATCATCGCATATAATATGAAGACGATTTGATTAAAAAATAAATATAACATGAAATTCACTAATTAAACAAAAACTTTTTAAATTAATCTATTTGTTTAATGCAGAATATACTCATGAATGGCTTCCATTGCCAATTAATCGATGGATTTCGAATTTCTTGTACTTTTGTCTCCCATTGTACCTCCAGAACGTCCTTAACTAAAAAGGCCTCTAGCAAATTATCTCGCTGAATATCGTAGCCAAGAATGAAAAAGACAATCGATTGGTAGTTGGGAACGAGCGAGTACAGAGAAGAATGAAAAGTTGAGTTTATCGATCGAAAGGCTTTTATTAATGAACCATGGACACTGAGGTGGATGCACGATAACGGCCGATTGACTGTCTGTTGAATTAGTCGACGCGGATGATTACCCCCAGATGAGGCTGCGTCGATGACTGGGGTAATTAGGCGGCTCGTCTCTTCAACGTTGCGTTACGCGAGCAGCACACCGGGTGCTGCCACATCATTGAACTGACATTACTCTCGTGATTCTGACCAGCATAAATACAAACGATGGAACATTGACCACTGTCGCTTGACACAACGATCGTCGTACACGTATCGCAACGATTGAACAATTAAAAATTCTTCTGACCAGCTTGTTTTGCATGGAAAGAAAATATATTTCTTCAATGTACACGTGGTGGCATGACGCCGGTCAAGTCAAGAAGATAACCACGTGTCTGGAAGGAGTGAAAAAGTAGAGAAAATTAAGCAAATAATTAAAAGTGATTGTTAATAGAATTATAAAAGAAAAATTGGTGGAGAAAACTTAAATGTCGTTTGTCTTTTAACAGGTGCATGGGATTGAATGAAAATAATGTGAATAATGTAAATAGCTTGACTATAACAAACTTTTGAAAACTCTTTTAACACTAGAAAGACTGAAATTTACTATATACCTATATTGCCCAAAAGCAGTCAAAATGACTGCATTGTGAAAGAATAACTAATGTGTAAAGAAATTTGTTTAAAATTAACTTTTTAATATTTTTTATATTATTTACAGTTATATAACAAGTTATTAGTAAATATTAACAATAAAAGAAATTTGTTAGAACAAGTATCACTGCATAAAGATTCGAATAACAAGTACTACTTTAGCTTATTGAGCAACTGCAACTTATCAAGTATACGGCTAAATCGACAATTTATCATGTACTTGTATGTCATCACGTGACGGTAATCGAAAATAAATGAAAACTGTTATTTCAATACAGAGCCGAACTGGTCATATAAGAAATTTACTCATTTCAATAATAAGAGTCATTTGATTATTTAAAATTTCCCAAGCAGTCAAAATGACTGCTTTTGGCCAATATAGGTATAACACACATATATGTATATACCGGAAATGAAGGAGGGGGGAGGTATCTACAATTATTAACAAACGCATTTATATGTTGTACAAAAAGTCACAAAATTCTAAGAAATTGTGTCATTATATACATAATTGTTTTTCTAATTGAAATTAAAAAGCAGTCAAAATGACTTCCTTTGGCAATCTAGTGTTAACAGGGCACCGAGTCATGATTATTTCAGGATCAATTTTCCCGTGGGATCTAATAGGATTTATTTATCCCTTGTTCTATTCGCGAGTTAACCCTTTGCACTCGGAGCTATTTTAACTGGAAAATTAAACGTTTCTTCTGACCTACAATATTTCCATTTTCTATGATTTTTTAAATTTGATAAATATGAAATTGAAATAATACCTCATACAATACTTAAATGTGTATTAATTGGTTAGATACCGACATATCTGATAGTGTAAACAATTATTTAAATAATAGCACAGCAATTTCTAGTGGCGCCTCAGAGGCGCCATTCGACTGCTAAGGGTTGAATTCTTTCTGTTTCAACGACTCTACAGTCCCGCCGTTATTTTTGATCTCGGATCAAAACGACCTGTCGCTCACTCCGTTTTCGTAACTCTCGCCACTGCCGCGATCTATAGAGAGATTAATGCGTGGAGCAGTGAGGACTGGTGCGAAGTGTTTGGCACGATAGGGTTGAATCACGTTGGGCGTCGCGTCTCTCTTTTTCTCATTGCGTTCTCCCCCGACGTACATCCCTCCGGTGCCGAGTAAATTCTAGTTTGCGCGTGCATTATCTCCGCCGGTCGCCGATAAATATTTCGCGCGAATGTTTCGGCTGTACGCGACGCGGTACATTGGAAAGCCATTATGCGCGGAACGGCACTCTCTGTCCCGCGATTTACGCCCGTTGTATTCCGTTGGCGCGGCATGGCGTCGCTTTAATTCGCGTTGAATAGCATCGAACTTATTCAGCCGGATGGTTCGATACTTTTGTCGTTAAAGTGCTGCGACCTACAGCCTCCCGTCGCGGGGCGCACGGGTTCGGCTACTTACCCATTATCAACCGTGAAATTCAAGTTGCTACAGCGACGTAACGGGGGGGGGGGAAGGGTTAGCTCGAGGAAACCGTTAGCGCGCCGGTCGGGTTAATAGGAAAGTGATATTGGATTTCTGTCAAGAGATACACGCGGACGCCGTTGAAAAAGAGGATCCGCACACTCTGAGGCACAGAGTACTCATTAAACCGCGTGAAAATGCATACCGTACAGGGATTGAAAAATCAATACCTGCTGGAGATAGGGGTGACTTCCACTTCCTTTAACCCAAACGATTTTCCTGCAACCCTGTTATTCTACACCGACGACGGTAGAATTTATGTTTCAGACGTTTCTTTTTTTTTTTATTATAGAAAATCTCATATGAGATTTATTTCAACATAATTGAAATACAGAATACAGTACGTACAATACAGAGAAAATAAAAATTTACACACAACAGAATAGGATACTGAAGATGCATGGATATTATAATAAAGACGTATGAGTGGTAGAAAGGGTATAAACCAAACACTTATACTTTAAGGCCGGGGTTCTTAAAAAATGATAACATGTAATTACAGGCTTGGATATTCGGTTTGGCTATTAACATTATGTTTCAAACGTTGCTCGAACTATCCCGTGTTGGTTTCTACACGGTTATTTTATATCTTACGGTCCGAAGTATTATACAGGCTGTGCGAAGCTACAAAGAAAACTAACTTTCTTGATTTGTGCATTCGATTTAGCCTCGCAATTCGCAGTGGTGATTGAAAATTTGTGAACGATTCTTTAAGTTTGCGGAGTAATTGGAGCATTCGTGGAAGCTACTGAGAAGTATTTATTCCCAAGAGATCGATTATATAGTAGACTCTCTCCAGATCGGGAAGAGGTGGGGAATGAGAGGAGTGGAACGACGATATTCTCACTTCTTCCACAGGACCATATTCGGTGGTTAAGAATTAACCTGGCCACTAGAATGGCTTTGTTCGAGATTTCCCCAACTCTCGCGTCTTATTACGGACAATCCCCGAGACTCTCGGATTTCAGTTCGTCCCTGTTTCTGAGACGAGTACCTCGGCTAGTACCGGTTTCGACAGAAGACCTTTTGTGCACCAGCAGAACACCCATTGTCCACTTCACTCGCGCCCCTACGTGCTCATCCTCCCTTGCGCGTCTTCTTCTTCTTCTTCTTCTTCATCTTCCTACGAACTCTCTCTCCCACTAGCCGGCCGTTGTCTCGAGTATCTCCGAGGGACACCAGACTACAGAGGATCTTGGTGAATGCTAAATATAAGCATAAAACGCTACCTTTGCTCCGGGAATCGGACGCATGGTCTGGGTTAGGCGACGCGACGACGAATTCGCTCCGAGTTTCTCCTAGGTTTCGTATTAAACGGAATTTTGCCTTCTAATTGGACACGCGGAAGTCCTTCCGGACACTCGTCAGAGAGCCCACCATTGTGGACCTCCTTTATTTCAATGCTGAGGCTGTTGTCTGAGTAATTAGCTGCCGGGCATAATGCATTGCGAGTTACACAAACGTTACTATCTATTCCAACTACATGTTTCGACCAGAGCTTTTCGACACGTTCGCGACGATCACAGTCCCGCGACTCGTAACAGAGAGAAACACGATCTGAAGGAGAAAACTCGAATCGAAATGATGTACTGATTCCAATTGATAATATTACGATTAATGTTATTGGCGCACTGGTTCGATCAATTGGAGACAATAAGCAAATTTGCAAAATATCACATGTGTAAGGAGGTTTGACACGTCAATATCCTTTGCTCACTCGTAGGAAACTGTTTATTTAACCGAAACTCATGGTAACATGGATTTGTTAACAAAATGCTAACGCAACGTATAAATCAATAATATTATATATAACAGTATAAATCAATAACAGGTAAATATATAAGTAATACATTTAGTCATCTACATGGTGGCATAAACATTCTTACAATTCGAATTGTAAGAAGTTTCGATCTAAATGTAGACCATTTTCAAGAATGTAAATTTTCTGTAAAACGTTATACAATATTGAAATGTTTAGTAATTGGTTCGATCCCAACATATTTAATAATGTAAACGATATTATGAATTATAGTACAGTAACTTTTAGTCTCGAGTGCTAAGGGTTAACCCTCTCGTACATTCCTCAGGGTGAAAATTCACCGATTTACATTTTTACATATTGGATTTTTCCATATTTTACATTACATTTCTTACATATTGTAAAAAACCCGCTTGTTCGGGAATGCGTTTGCCTAACCATATATTAATTAATTGATAAATTCTTACAGACGCAATACAGAAAATTTACATTCTTGAAAATGATCTAAATTCAGACCGGACCGTTGAATTAAATTTCATGTGATATTTTGTAAATTCGCTTATTGTCTCCAATTGATCGTACCAGTGCGCCAATAACATTAATTGTAGTTTTGAACAATTGTCGATCGAGATACAGAGAACTGTAACCAATTGATAATTCTCGGAAAGAAAGAATTTATCCTCACGATCTACGGAACATTCGATGAACAGTTTTGATGCTGCATCCAGCAGAATGGGCCGCAATAATGAGTGCGGAAGAAAGTCCATGAAATTCCACACGCAGCACCGGAGCTTAATGGTCGTCTTTTAACGAAGGATTATGATACGCTCGTTAGATCGCTCGTCAGGGAAAACTTCTCCATTTCCTCGCATTACGTTGATCGATTGGTTCGTTTCGGTGGCTGAAAATGGCTGGAAAGTTCCGCGAGTTAGACGGACGCGTAATCAGTGACCGGGGTCTGATTTTTTAATTACGTATTTATTTTCGCCTCGGGATAACGCCGGAGACTGAAGATAGTTTCGCAACTAAGACCGAGCGATTTTTCCTACGTCGAGAAAAACTTGAATAGGCTATTAATGTAATGAAACGATCGATCACCGGAACTCGTTTATTCGAACATTTTCTTAATTGCCAATTTCCGTAGACGTTAAATCAAATTAATTGATGATAATAGTCATATCGATTCCGTATTCGTTGAAAACGAAGAATTCATAGTATTTTGTTGTACGAAAGTTACATGAAAAATGTTTACACGGTGTCCGAGAACGTTGTACTTCTTCCTTTGCGAAAATTTTCTCCGCGGCTTCAGCAATGAATTATTACGGACGTATAATGTCGCGAACGAATCATTTACAAAGGGAAGCCACGGTTGATGGGTCACGGATTTTTCTGAAACTTTTAGTATTTGAAGATGTCTTCTCGAAATGTAATTTGGCAAAGCAGTAGCGCGTGCTTCTCAATATTTTTCGAGAAAATTGCATTTGAAAATCGGTTTACCCATTCATAAGGAGTTCGCGTTAAGAGGTCAATAAGAAAATGAATAACCGTGGGCGTAGCGAGGATTACTGGTAATCGGTAGGTTGCTGGTTCGAGTCTCCTTGTAGACTTTTTTTCTAGAAATTTAGACCCCTCCCTTAATTTTAAGCCTAAATCTATTAAATCTATTATTTATAACTTATTTTTATTTTTTTAGTAGAAAATGCATGTTTTTTATGTGTGGGCAATGGGAAATAATTCGAACATTAAAATAATACAGAATGTTATATTCACTTTATTATTGAAAATTCTCTATTTATTAAATTATATGCTAGTATGACACGAGCCAGGGTGATAATCGTCGTAAAAACATCGAAAACAATAATTTTTGCGGCATCTCGCACACACAATGAACGCCGCATTCGTACAAGAGCACAATTTTTGCAGGACGTCTATCGGAAAACATGCATTTTCTACTCAAAAAATAAAAATAAGTTATAAATAATAGATTTAGGCTTAAAATTGAGAGAGGGATATAAATTTCTAGAAAAAAAAGTCCAAAAGGAGACTCGAACCAGGAACCTACCCGATTACCAGTAATCCTAGCTACGCCCTCGGCTATTCATTTTCTTATTGACCTCTTAACGCGAACTCCTTATGAACAGGTAAACCGATTTTCAAATGCAATTTTCTCGAAAAATATTGAGAAGCGCGCGCTACTGCTTTGCCAAATTACATTTCGAGAAGACATCTTCAAATACTGAAAGTTTCAGAAAAATCCGTGACCCATCAACCGTGGCTTCCCCTTGTTAGTGACGTCGAGATTATTCGAACAAAACTGATCCTGGTAGCACGCGTGCGATCGTGTCGGCGAAATCACAAAATCAATAGCGAAGAACAAGCGGACAGGATGAGGAGGTGGAGAAGGAAAGCGTCGCGTTGAGATGACAATGAGGATCCGTTCTATTAAAAACGCTTTCAAGAATGGAGGTCGTGAGTCGATAAAGCGATATTTGGCCTTCCTAATGGATCGCGACGCGACCGATCGAGTGACAGTTTGTGGGTGGGAATGGAGGTGGCTGAGAAACGGAAAGACGCGATAGGACATCAGCTCGAGCAAGTCGAAGGAAACGGAACAGAAGGGAATCGGTCGCGGAAGGAGCGACAGTGTCGATGACGAAACCGAGAACCAGGTGCGAGATCGTCTCTCCTACCACCCCGTCACCCCTCGCTTTTATTTGGTGTATTGGTAATAGCATAGAGTGCTTCTCTCAAAGTAATAGAGGCTTGAAGACCCTTTAAGTGACGTTCGGCACTTTACGATCGCTCTTTATAGACGTTCACTCTATATACCTCCTTTATTCCCTGGTCGATCCATCTCTGGTATCTTTTATCGCGCACGCCGTGAACAGAAAAAAGAAAAGAACGTGAACGCAGCCGGTTTAAGATACGTCGTTCTCTCTTTGTTTTCTGTTCGTAAAGAAAGCGACTCCGTTTAGCGGAGACACTTTAATGCTCGCGATGACGCGGAAACGTATCGATGTGGGTGTGATTGAAGTAAGTGTTGATCGAGTTATCGGGAATAATTGGAGGACCGTGTTCCACGGGAAATTAGTTTTGCGAAAGTGGATCGAGGAAATGTGGAGAACTTTTGATGACAGCTCGCGTCTTCGTAGGCTCGAATGATTCTGTGAAATTGTTACATGTCAGGTATACGAATCAACTTCTTCTGTTTTATTACATTCGTGCTCGAAATATTTGTTAAATACTAGCTCACCCGACAGACGTTGTCCTGTTCAAATTCCATAAATTTGATTGCGATCGGTTTGTGAATTTGTGAAAAGCTATTGGAAATATGTAAGAAATGCTTTGTTTCGATTTTGCAGACGTCGGATAATGTAAATTCCTATTGAAATATTGATTAAAAGTTGCGACGTTTTTTTTATTGTATTGAAATATGATTCAAAAAGCACTTTTAGTTTTTCCCGAATTTTCATGTTCCCAAGCAACTTTTCCAATTTTTTTTTACCCTAAAAACTTGATTCGGACTACAACGAACATTAAAAAAAGAAAAATTAGCCAAATCGGTCAAGTCGTTCTCATGTGATGTGACCAACGAACAGCTTTTGATTTTTATTATATAGAAAATTCATTCAAGTAGAAAATATAACGATCAACAACACCACAAGTGTTTCAAACAATTCGTGTTTCTTGATGACTCACGACACTGATAAATATTTATTGATCAAGAGATTGCTGCTGCAAATGCTTAAGGACTTACATCGCTAAAGCCACAAAAATGTTCCAGCGAGGTGAAAAGAAGGCACTTTATGAGCTGTTTCAACCTGAGGGAAGTCCTCTTTATGGCGTAGAGGTCTAGAGATAGCAGATTAAAGTAAATGCCATAAATAGCTGACTATCTGTTACAAAATCTTTCCTCGAGCTTTAAACGCGTTTTCCCTGAGCCTTTTAGATCTTTAACCTTATTCCCTGTTTTTCTAAAAGACTACTTGCTTCGGTTTCAAGCGTTTAAGTCCATATTATTATATCTATGAACATGTATGATTGTTATTTGATTGATGTTTCGTTTTTAGTCCAGGATCCACCGACCATTTTTACAATTGATTACTATCAAGCTAATATTTCGTGAGTAGCTTCATTTTGATGAACGTCCAACTTTTTCTCTTGTCGTAGCTCGATTATGGTAGCTAACAGGGGTAGCAGGGATAAAATATGTCGATTTGACGATTCTCAAAAATTTATTACTAACTGGGTTAGGACGTAAAACATAGTTATTATTTTTATTACCACGCAATTTGTAGGATAGTGTGGCTGTTAAATTATATAAATATTAACTAAGCAACAGTAAAAAAATCAGCTGGTTAGTAATCATTTTTGATGACTTCGTTATCGATACATGTTGGAAGGAGGGGACTCGTTCAAACCATACATTATCTAGGACAAATATTTTTTCGAATAATTTAGATAATTATCTTGAGATTTAACAAAAGAAACCCAGTTAGTAATAAATTTTTGAGAATCGTCAAATCGACATATTTTATCCCTGCTACCCTTGTTAGCTACCACAATCGAGCTACCACAAGAGAAAAAGTTGGGCATCTCATCAAAATGAAGCTACTCACGGAATATTAGCTTGATAGTAATAAATTGTAAAAATGGTCGTTGGATTCTGGACTATTTCTTCTGTTTGTGTATTAAGATACACTCCTTTAAATTGTAAAATTATCAGAAAAATTGGGACAACTTCGAAACGAAAATGGATGATATATCACTCAAAGATGAACAATTAGGGTTACTGTTTCAGGAGCGTACGAGGGCTACAGTTCTGTAGATACCGCGAAACGTATAGACGAGTCGAAGAATTTGCGTTTGTATTGACAACAGAATGTCGTACAAGACATTTCTATACCGTATTTCTACTACGTTCCCGATAACCACAGAACCATCACATCGACCTACTTGTTTCTTTGAGCCTCTTCGACTTGCAAATTTCTCGTTACATAACCGGTTGTGCTCTCGGTGTGTTTTTATTCCGGCGGCGGCGACCATCATTTCCCATGGAATTTCTGAAAACATCGCTTACCGCGACATCGAAACGGCCTTTCCGCATTCCCTATGTGTCGAAATTGCATATGCGTAATGCGAGAGCCGCCCTTGCTGCTGGAAATCCAGCCGCGCATCTTCTCAAGCTCCTTTGATGCTGCCTCTCGCATGCTTCTTATTTTGCGGGAGATCGGAAACCAGGAACGAGGCTGGGTTTCGCTTCGCGTTCAACTTCAACCGGATTTTTCGGCCCGTAATTTGGCCACGTTTCCGCGTACACCATCCGGATTCGTACACTTTTTCTGCCTCGTCCGAACGGTCTGCCTTAATCATCACGTAGACCTCGCTCCCGAGAGAATTTTGCCTTTCGTTTCCCGCATCCGAAAGCTACTAAAACAGTTAGCTAAACGAGTTCCCCCAAAAAATCACTATTATTAACACTAGATTGCCCAAGGAAATCATTTTGACTGCTTTTTAATTTCAATTAGAAAAACAATTATGTATATAATGACACAATTTCTTCGAATTTTGTGACTTTTTGTACAACATATAAATGCATTTATTAATAATTGTAGTTACCTCCCCCCTCCTTATTTTCGGTATATATATGTGTGTTATACCTATATTGCCCAAAAGCAGTGATTTTAACTGCTTGGGAAATTTTAAATAATCAAATGACTCTTATTATTGAATTGAGTAAATTTCTTATATTACCAGTTCAGTTCTGTATTGAAATAACAGTTTTCTTTTTTTTGCGATTACCGTCACATGATGACATACAAGTACATGATAAATTATCGATTTGGCCGTATACTTGATAAGTTGCAGTTGCTCAATAAGCTAAAGTAGTACTTGTTATTCGAATCTTTATGCAGTGATACTTGTTCTAACAAGTTGTTCTAACAAATTTCTTTTATTGTTAATATTTACTAATAACTTGTTATATAACTGTAAATAATATAAAAAATATTAAAAAGTTAATTTTAAACAAATTTCTTTACACATTAGTTATTCTTTCACAATGCAGTCATTTTGTCTGCTCTTGGGCAATATAGGTATATATACTAAGTTTCAGTCATTCTAGTGTTAAATCGCTGTCTTCCTTTACAACTCTGTGCGTCAAAGCTACTTCGTTGTTAATAATTTACTGTAAAAAATAAGAGATCGTCGATCAAGCTCGTTGTCAGAGTCTCGACAGACGTGAGAATAACTTCCGGCCAGCATGCAGCAGCGTCCCAAAGGTCTTCCGTCTCGTGCAGCCACACCCCATACCTTTTCACGTCTACTTTCCTGTTCTTCGTCCATCGATTCGTCTTTATCAAACGCAAGAAAGAGGAGAAGGCAAGGAAGGATCGGCGGAAGCGACGCGACGTGGGGAAAGAGGACGGTCGGATAGGCTAGGCGGTCGTAAAGCCGAGAATTCTCCTGAAAGTGAATTTTCTTCGGCGAAGACCGGAAAGTGCAAGGTAAAAGAGCAGGTAACTCGCTTCGACGAAACTTCCTGCTCGCCGCGCCAGAGATTCCCGTAGAACTGTATAAAGAGGCATGACGTAGAACCCCCGTTGGTCGGCAGACAGGTCTTTGCCGCTTGAAAGATTAAATCGCCGTGAACGTATTTATTCGGGCTTTCAACGAGACCACAGATACCATATTCCTTCCAATCGGATTCTACGGAGCGTGTTACGTGACGTACGTGACGGCCGGATCGTTCAAATTCACTGCTCGACAGAGACACGGTTGCGCTCCGTTCTTTTTTTTCTGATTCTTATTTATTCTGATCCTTACATCCTAGAAGTTAGCCCCCCACTTGTTGAATTAAATAATTTCATCAGTTGTGCTGAATTTGGCTATGTTTGTGCTATATTGTTCTCGAATATTACAACTATAATATAAAAAATAAGATGAATAATTGAGAAAAACGATTGTTTGAGTAGCCCCCCACTTATCATTTTCTTCAATTCTCTCAATTGTGCTAAGTTGTGCTAAGATTGTGCTAAAGTATTACTTGAAAAAAAAAATAAATAAAGAAGTTATAGTGAATAATCGTTTTGGAATCTAATTAACGTTTAAGTAAGTAACAATCATCTAATCAGCATATAATCATATATCTGAGTTGCGCTAGCCTAGCACAAGTCAGCAAAACCTACGGTGTTTCCAGCGCAACGATGTAAAGGGCAGTTTACTCTTGTCTACCTTAGAAGGGCCTTGGTCTGAAGGTGAGAGGGTCCAACGTTCGCTCCGAGCCGTAAAACAGCTCAAAAACTCAAATGAATTAGGTAGAATGGCCCGCTCATCAATGATGACCGTCCCGTCTAGTAGGCCGAAGACTCTGAAAGCAGCCCGGGCCATATAAAACAGAGAAACGGCTGAAAAACGAATGGATAATTGCAACCCAATAGAGGGCCGAGAGCCGGCAGCGCCAATTGTGAAACTGGTGATAATGAACCGGTGTGCCCTAAGGAAGCGAGGGATGGCCGATCCATCCTTCCCCGGCAAAGCATTGACTACTACTACTACTACTACTACTAGAAGGGCCTTCGATGTCCAGAAAGTCCAAAAATGGTATAGTATTGTAGCGCGAAGGGCCGGGTACAAGAGTAAACTACCTTTTGTATCATTGTGCTGGAGGAATTGGAACTTGTGCTAGGCTAGCACAACTCAGATATATGATTATATGCTGTTTGGATGAATGTTACTTACTTAAACGTTAATTAAATGTCCAGAACGATTATTCACTATAACTTCTTTATTTATTATTTTTTTCAAGTAATACTTTAGCATAATCTTAGCACAATTGAGAAAATTGAAAAAATTGAAAAGTGGGAGGCTACCCAAAAAATCGTTTTTCTCAATTATTCATCTTATTTTTTATATTATAGTTGTAATATTCGAGAACAATATAGTACAAACATAGCACAATTCAGCACAACTGATGAAATTATTTAATTCAACAAGTGGGGGGCTAACTTCCAGGAGGCTTCTTCCTTCTTTCTCTCCGGTCGCACGAGAGCAAAGGATTTCGTCTCGAAACTTTCTATTTCTAACGGAGTCATTCGTTTAAGGTAATGATTGTTAACGAGATCCTCGAGTCGCAACGCGCCGCCGTCAGCGTACCCAATTCAACTAGAATTATTTTTCATCGTCGGTGGTTGCTCGATCGCCGCCAGAGTGTCTCGAAAGTGCAACAACGTAGCACGCTTAAGGCTAATGACTTTCCGTGTCCGGTTATGAATTTTAATGAGATTTATAATTATAAAACAGCTCGTGTGCCGCTCTCTTTTCCGATGGCTACGGACAAAAGACAAAGCGCGAAAGAATGGCGGAAGATCGATCGTCTGGATCCTCGCGCTCCCCTTTTGTTGCTTCTAGCGTTGCCATTCTTTTTTTTCCGCCCCCAGTCTGCGCATTTATTCAGAGAAAAAAGCTGTCCCCCGTGGGGGATGAAAATGAAAATTTCACATCATAGAACGGATTTTCTGGTATCTCGAAAAAGTAAGTGCCACGCTCGGCCGAGAAGTAATTGATTACTGCGAAGTGGACGTCTAATATTTCGTGTTTAAAAACAAATTCTTTTTGGAAAACGTCTCTGCGAGTAACAGTAAATTGCAAAGTCGAAAGTCTAATTATACGTTAGCAATAATATCAAATAAAGTAGATTGTACGCTATGAAATTATGAGTTTCGTTAACGAATAAATAAAAGACGAGTACAATTTCAGAAAAGATTTCTTGTGTCTGCTACTTGAATAACTCTCCGTATATTTTTCAATTAAGTAAATATTGTTCCGTCCGTACTATGTTTTTAAAAGAAGTAGGCCACCTCTTCCGGACTTTACCCTATTTACAGTTACGCGAGGAGAATAAAACCAGACCTTTCATTTCTTATCTCGAATGAAATCTGTCCAACTCCACGTTGCCAGAAATCATCTGGAAAGTCATTGTCCACTGTTGTTCGCAACAAGAATACTGTTCGCCACAGCAATAATTCACCTTCTTCGGTCGTAGCTCGCCGTTGGAATTGCAATTTCCAGCAACGCGTTATTTCCACCGCGTGTTCCGCCGTCCCGTGGCCCCTCCCTGTGGTCTCTCTACTCAACCCCTGCGAGAAGGGGTTGCTGAGAAGCTACAGTGAACCTCCTGGCGGAACTGGAATATCCCTTATGATGCCTATCCGGCTGCGTTTCGATGGTATGCATTGCGCTACGAGAAAAGAAAAAAAATATGGAGCAACTGTGTTGGACTGCGAACGTAATATATGTAGAGAGAGAGAGAGAGAGAGAGAGAGAGAGAGAGAGAGAGAGAGAGAGAGAGAGAGATGCATACACATACTGTTCCTGCAACGGAATTTCCGGAATTCTTTTTCCTGGCATTCTTCGACACGACTCATTAAGCTCTTTTCAATTGAGCCCCTTAGTTGACAAGTGGCATAAGTCCAAAATTACGGAAAATGGAGTTTTCACAGAAACAATAAGTTTTAAAAATACATATTTTATGTAACACATTAATTTCGTGTATATATAATAAATTTAATGATATCGGCGCCAGGTTCGATCATTTATAGAAAAAACAACAAATGTGCAAATATTAAATCATGTTTCTAACGTTTCGATCCCGATGTGGATCCTTTTCAAAGAGACATTTTTGCGTCTGAAAAATATATATAACAAAATTAAAATATAAACAATATTTTTGAAGACCATGTAACGGAAAAAGAAACCAAAAATAGTCCGCATACATGTTGTATCAAAAGTGGACAAAACATTTAGAACAAATATTGAGAGTTACATGAAAACCAACTTTAAACCATGGTGGGGCAGATATGTAACTGAAACACGTGCTGTATATAATTTCGTGTATACTTTGTTTTATGCTAATTGAACGAAATAGAGTATCGCCAAACACGTTCAGCACGTTCATGTTTTTAAAAAATACTGTGCCACAGCAACGCGTGGCAGGGGAAAGCTAGTAAAAAATAAGATTCAATTTTACATTCTCACTAAAATGACTGTAACAATATCTTGAATAATGGCGTAAATCCAATCTCTTGGACTTACTCCGTTATTCCACGGAACGTATGGACTTACTCTACTGTTACATTCTATTATGTTTGTTTCGAGGTTTACGAAATGAAAAGAAACGAATTTTTATTCAACTAAACAGCTAGAACGGCTAATAACAAAGCGTAAGAAAAATACAGTACTACAAACTGTAAATTGGCTCACCATGCACTGGTTACACTATGAACGCAGAAAACAGTTTGATATTTTTTATAAAACTAAGATTTCTATGGACGTTGAGTATGAAATATTAAATATTCAGCGTGCTCGGTGTAGCAGGCCATTGCAGTTGAAAAATATAATGCAGGAAAATTTCTATCCATCTGTGCGTCCTGTTTCTGCCGCCAAAAAGAAGGACATAATAGATTTGCTGAAAGTTCTTCCTCCAATTCATCATGCATTTTTTCAAGCATTAAACAACATTAAATTAAATAATAGTGTGATTTATGATTATTAATAGACTAATAGCCATTTTTTTTAATAGACTTTTTTCTCACAAAAATTGGTATCACAATTCAGTACAATACAAAACGTATAACGACAATAATGGCACTTCATTATTCGTTACGTTACTGTTTGTTTACTGTTGAAACAAAATATGGAGAACGAATGCCCAGCCCTTCAGACACAACGACAAGCCCTGAACATCCCAACAAGCCTAAGTGAATGCCTCAACGACCAAAAGACAATTGCAAATGTTCTTATCTTCCTCAAAAATGTAAACCTATACTACAAAATCTAATTATACCTATACTCATGTATTATTGCGGTAACAAAACACTGTACTTATGATTATATACCAAAGTGGTCGCTAATGACCTTGATGTTAATGCGACCTTTATAAATAAACAATAAAAAAAAAAAAAATATGGAGAAGAGATTTTCTCTGGATATTATTTTAACTTATAATGACATAATCACTATTCTTTCGCTTTATGTGGTTATAATAAAGTTACATTTCTACAATATTAAGAAAAGGGACTTAATTCACTTGTCAACTAAGGGACTCAATTGCAAATAGTTTGCAATTTCGACGTATCCTTTTTAGTCCAGCAAGACAGTGTCCATTCTCGTACTTTATTAGCTACAAAATATCTTCTTTTTATTTCATTCGCGAAACTTATTTCTTTTTAATAAGCGCAGAGATATGGAATCTCGGCTATGAGAAGATAAGACGATCGAAATATCCGCGTAGCTTGAAATACATGCACATTCAGCCGTTATTCCCCCGAGAAAAAGGTTCGGATACAGAAGCATATCCGTTCCGTCTATAACGATTTTCACGGTAAACATTTGCCCATAGCTCAGGCTTGCTGCTGCGGTTCAAGTTAAATTGCCTTCAAAATTGCATCCCCCTAGTGGCGCTGCGTTATAATGGTAACCCGGCCACCGACTCGGATCGCTCGCATAAATTTCAGCCGGCGAGCTTTGCCAGAACTCGCAGCGTGTTGCTCGTTGCGCGTGCCGGTAATTGAGCGATGATAATGATAAACAGGAATTCCTAACGCGAACCTATCGACGACGCCGACGCTGATCACGGGTTCAGTGTTTCGCGTGGCGGCTCCTGGACTGCATCGTTTTGTTACCAGGTTTTACACGGGCCAGGGATGTTATCCAGCGAAACAAGGCCGTGTTTCATGGACTTTTAGAATGATATAGAACCTACAAAAATACGTGACACGTATCCGCCTTTGTCCGGGAACGTCCACAAACAGACCCCAAACGTGGACTTGAATAATCGATTTGATTGAATTTCAAAATACGATTTAAAAATCGGTCAACTTCAAAACACCCACCACTTTTGAACCAGTAGATTTTCTATCATTTGTATTAATCAAAAAGATGTGGAAGATGTGGCACGTCTTTGCGAGCGAGAGGTTTAACCCTCATCCGTCCCTCGTGTCAATTTGACACAGTTTTCCCAAAATAAGTTAGACTTTTATTTTTTAAATGAGAAACATGTAACCGCAAAAACCTAACATGTGAATGTTAACTCATCAATTTGAATGAAAAAAACATCGAAAAGTAACTGTTTGACTTGTTATTTTATCTTTTTTTTTTATCACTGTGTCAATTTGACACCGAGGGACCAATTCAGTTCGCGAAATGAGGAACGGATGAGGGTTAAGCTTCTCCTCCGGCGGATATTTAGAAATTACAGAATTTTTTGCTGTGTCAGTTACGGCATAGCAAAATAGTCAGAATGAAAAACTAGTAGAGGCGTTTCACTGTGCGATATTAAAAGTTTCCAATCTGGCTAACCATTTTTATCAATGGACCTACAACAGGCGAAAAGCGTCGCGTATAACACGGTGCCCGTTCAAAACGTGCGTTTTATTGTCTACGATCACGAAACTTCGATATTGGAAAAGTTAGGAAGGCATAACCAGAATGTTATCTAACGCAGCTCAATTTCAGTTTCAGTTGTAAAGTGTCTGCTCCGAAGTAACCGTACTGTTGCGATCACGTTTAACGTATACAGTAAGTGAGTGTACGTTAACTATTCGTAAGAAGGGGACATTTCGAATGTATTTGAAATAGTTTTAACTATCGAAGTGACTAATAGAAAAGAACTGTAATTTTCAGGTGTTTAAGGAAAAATCGTCAGACAGTTAATGTTGTATTTTGGTTTTTTTTTCCAGAGCCTGCCACAAACGCCAGCTGGCGGTGGCGGTGGAAAAGGAAACGGAAGTGCCGGCGGTGGTTCTGGTATGGTAAATGGTTCCGGTGCCGATCTCCAAGATATACGTGACGGTGCTGCTATAAACACAGAGCACGTGAGTAACATGCAATCGTTAAATATCTTCTCGTTGTTGTTGTTTAATCAGGTATTATTCAGAGAGTTCGACGATAGTTGGGAGAAAACGAGAGGGAAGAGGTGAACATGTATTTCAGGGATTCACAAATGAATCTTTGGACGACATAAAAAATCTAGATTAAAGAAAAAAACATAAAAAAAGATATAAAAAGATTTTAATTTTATTTTGTTTCTTTTATTAGATTTTTTAAGGCACTCGTGTTCCCTATAGTCGTGAAAGGTTCGATGGGTGATTGAAAACCGAAGTTATCGGTGCTGTCTGTGGTACAGTTCCAATTTATCTTGCTCCCGAGTAATCGCTAGGAGACCCCTAGGCGTGCACGTATGTCGATAAGTTTTCGTTTCTTTTTTTTTTTTTATTGTTTCACGATATCTGCTACCCAACGATATAAAGGTGGCTGCGAAATAAGGCGAAAGAGAGCAAACAATGCCCGCCGGCTTGCTGAATGACTCACTTTGTTGCGTTCAATGCGAAACTTTCCTCGTCGAGGCACTTTTAAAGAAGTTCCGAAGAATCGTAACGGCAATCATTGCCGAAGGAATGGCCGCGCGATTTGTTCTTGTTCTCTCGGTTGAGGAATCGTCGACATTTTTTTTTTTTTCTTTACCATCGTGTCGCTGGTCGGAGTTCGGCCCTAAATATATTAATATTTAATGTAACTGTACTCCACTATTTACAGAATAACTATAACTTTTAAATAAATACAATCGTGTATCAATTTATTCCTTACATATTGTATATGCTGTTGAGACGTGCGTATTGCGATGCCATTTCAGCGAGTCTTTTTAGATTCACTATGATGAATTTATTGATTGGCTCGTGCTACTTTAAAATAATGTAACATGATATTTGGTCCCCTCAGGGTTTCAAATTCATTTACACCAATCCTCTTCCTCTTTCCACTCTCACCATCGCCTTTTCAGCGGGACCTAACTGTTTATGGTGGATTCCGAACCACCTTTTGCCAACAACACGTGAAAAACACCCCGGGTGGGTCACTTTCCGGTTTTTTACCAGACGGTCACCCATCCTAGTGCCGTTCACGTTCCACATTGTTTAACTTCGGTGATCCAACGAGAACCGGTGCTTTCAACGGGACTACGGTTGTTGGCACTTTAAAATAATATTTACACTGTTTTTGATCAGCTACTGTATCTACCATAGGTGACATGGTATCGAGTACACGTAGCAGCGCATATCTCGAACTTATTAGTAGCAGCTTAGTATCGCGCTCGTCTTTCACAGCCGCAGTCAAACAGTCCGCAGACCATCGATTCGATCAACAGGATTAAAAAAACAACCCCAAAAGACAGTTCAATCGGAAATCGCCTGGACGTAGCCGGGAATCCAGGAATTAAGCGATTACTTCCGAAGTTAACTATTGTTCCAGCTGGTCCATCAATCGAGCCAACCCTCCCTCACCCACTGGCTCCGTTCTCCAGCACTGACTGCCCATTCCATCGTGCTCCACCCCGTTCGATCCTCCCTTCCGATTTTCGCGCGTTGATCCATTCGCACGGAATTAAAACCTTTATCTACGTTTCTCCGCCTGCTTCGTCGAGCCTCGAGCCTCCACCGGCGAGAACGGATGGGAATGAGACTCGTGGACCCGATCGAGAGCAAAATGATCGTGGAATACCTGCGATCGTTTGTTTCGGAACATTCCGTTTCTTCCGCCTTTCTCATTTCGTTCGATAAGCGACGTCAATGTCTGCGTCATCTCTCCCTTTTCGCAGTTTTTCTCCTCCTTTACGGATTTTCTTTCACTCGCCGAAACCAGTCCCCCTTTTATCTCGTTCCGTTGAAATTCTGTTTTATCGAAGTTCGAAGGACTCGCCCACCGATGTGGGACTAATCGAACATTCGAATCTCATCGAAACCGGAGAAGAGGACATCTACGTAAATAATTAGCCGTTTTAATCCTACGTCGTGTTGTATATCGCGCGTCACCGTTTCCCGTATTTAAAACCTTTCCCTCGCTAATTCTCTTCTGTCCTCTTTCTCCACTATTTCCGGCTATTATTTTATTCCATTTCCTCGAGCTTTCCATTTTCACCGCAGTCGTTTTGTCCGTAACAGCGGTTTTTCGGTTTCCGCACACTACGAAACCTTTCTTATTTATACGTCTGTATTTCTCTTTCGTTTTCTTACATGCTAACGAAGCTTCCTCAAAGCTTCGCTTCTTTTCGTTCTCATTTGTTTCGCTTCTTTCCCCTCGCAATTTTAACCACGTTTCTGTTTTTTTTTTCTCGCAGCAATGAATCGTCCTTTTTTCTTCCCCCTGTTATTTTGGTTGGCGGATCTCTCTTCCGTCGATCTTCATCACGCAAATAATTCGCTCTTCTTCTCCGGATTTTCCTATTTCCTTTTTCAACGGCGGAGGCTCTTTTCGCAATTTTCGAAGCCGCGCTATCGATTTACATGAGACAGCGGAAAGAGCTCCTCTCTTCTTCGTCAATTCCCGCGCTGGTTATATGGATTCTATAATCTAAAACCGAGATGGCGGCAGGGAAAAAATGAGAGAGTCCTAGTTCGAATATTTCATCTTTGCTGAAAGCTTTCATGCAGTCGTTGCGCGCTACTGATAATTAGACTGCGGATCTTTATGCAACGTACAAATTGTCTGCATCGAGAACAAGTTGACCCACCTAGAGGATATTCGAATGACAGGCTCCTCTCCCATTAAAGAATTGTAAAAAATATATACTTCTTCTATTAACCCTTTCACTGCGGCGCGACTTCGGAATAATCCATCAACAGGGATGGCGCGTTACACGCACTAAATAAAATAAAGCAGTACCCGAAGATTTGATACCATTCGTATGACTTAAAAAGCAATCATTGCAAATAAATTAAAAATATTCATTTCTTATTTATTTTAAATAGCCTTTTATGCTATTTTAGTTTACATAACTCAACTTACAGATTTCTTCAATAACAGTGGCTAATTAAATATAAAGGAAAAAATCCGAAATTGATGAAGAAAATAAATTCGTTTGAACTTAACAATGACAAACAATTTTACACAATGAACGAATAAAGATAATAAAAATATAATAGAAAAAATTTAATAATCCATTTCCGTGTGATATATCCTAAAGCATGGATCTACACATAAACCTACATCACATTCTTTACATTCGTACCTAGTTTCTCGGCGAATTTTATGTTTACTACATACTGCACATTTTCCAGCATGATTTTTTTTTTTTTTTTGAAGAAGGATTAAAATATATAGTTGGAAAATGCCTTTCAATGAGACGTAATGGACCTTCAGTATTTCTATTGCCTTGGTATGCATCTGGAGTTCGTAGATATTTTCCAAATATTTCTTTTATTAGTAATAAATGAATTGTCGCGAACGATAATTCTTTACCTGATTTGTATTTATATAACACATATGAGTTCCAAATACTTACATCTAACAAATGAAAAAAAAAATTTTTATACCATTTATAACTTTTTCTTATGCACTCAACAGTACTAATAACCATGTCAGTCTTATCGACAGCGCCCATAGAACGAAAGTATAAAAATATAGATGGCGTATATTTACGCCTTTCGTATCTATCGATGGACTTCTCAGGGCGTATATTTACGCCTTTCGTAGTGAAAGGGTTAATTCGTACGTCACTCGCGTCAGGTCTCGGCTGGGTACCTCCGAATACTCGTATCGATTGGTATCATTCCATGGTTCTGTTTTCTTCATCGGCGCCGAGAGTTATGCTCAACAATCACGACAATTACTCGATAAGTAAATCGTCAGCGTTGCACGGGCGAGCGCGGGAATTTGCTGGTGCAGGTTCGTGGCTCCCGAATGTTCTCAGGAATTCTCCCATTAAGGAATTAGTGAGCATGTTTAACAAGTGGAAGTAGGGTGCAACTACACAGTCAGCACGGTTTCCGGCTAACTGCTGTACCCAGATAAATCGAAACGCAGGAAACTCCTATAGAGATATGGTTAAGTTCATCGCTACACGGTTATCCGCGAACCCGAAATTCTTGGATCGTCTAGATAAATCTTCAACATTAAAAAATGAACATTTTTTTAAGAAATTATTCTTATTTTCTTTCAGACAATAATGATTGGAACAGTTCTCTGTATCTCGATCGACAATTGTTCAAAACTACAATTAATGTTATTGGCGCACTGGTTCGATCAATTGGAATCAATTCCAATTGATCGAACCAGTGCGCCAATAACATTAATTGTAATAATGATCGGAATTAGAAATCTGTATCATTGATCAATTACTTATTTCTGTCTTGATTTCTCATTTATTCGTCTCGGATAATTATTTCTTTCTTATTTATTATTTGTTGAGAATTGTGATTTCATAGAATGTTTATGAAATCATCAAGTAAGTTTAGAATTTCAATGTGAATGAACAATACGAATGAACAATAACTTTACGGTCGATTTTGTACAATGCGGTCCTTACTACAAATATGCTAACATTTACAATTTATTATAATTAATTTCTCCGTGCTGAAATTGGTTCATAAAAATCAGACTTTATTGTGCATAATACACCGGCGGTGTAAACATCAGATAAAATTTTAGCGTTTCCGTTGAAACGGTAGAAAGTGGCCGTTACTGCTCGCCGGCGTCGCCGTGATACATCCTTATCTGCGCGGCACCGGGGGCCGAATCAACGAGAACAGAAAGAAGAAAAATTGCAATGGTAATCCAGCCAACGAAAATTCCGCCGGCAATCTTCCATGCAATTATTCGTAAATGTAAAGAGATTTTTAAAACGAGAATATTACGTCGTAAAGTCCGTTCGTCGCGAGAATGGTCTGAACAGCGAGCAAGCCGGAAAATTAGTCGACGACATTCACTGGGGACCGGAAGTACGAAACGACGACGACCAACGACCGTCGACCGGCGAGGCGACCCCGTGGCTTCGCTCGGCCGAGCACATACACATCCGAGGATGTTTTATTTTCACCGCGCGCCACCGGTTGAACGCCGCACCGCGTGGACGGAAAAAACTAATTCCGTAATTGCAATCCAAATTTCTTTGCAGCAACCAACTTGCCGGTGCCATTCCTCCGCTCCCACCGTCTACAGAACGTTCCTCCCCGACGACGACCACGACGACAGACGCGCGACGGTTAAGAGCGACGCGCTTTGTTCCTTCGTCTTCCATCCCTCGCGTTTTTTTTTTTTTTTTTGCTCCAAACCTCCACTCACTTCCGCGTCGCTTTCATTAAATTCCGCTCCTACTTATTTCCTCCAATCGAGCCCCACATTCTCCGGCTTTCTTTCAGCGACCGGCTTCAATGGTTTCGCATTTGTATCACACACCCCCTCCCTCTCAACTTTACGTTAGACATCACTTAAAAAATTGTCTATCTTCAGTGCAGATATTTCAGAATTTTTAAATTAATGTTTTCGGCGCAACAGTTTCGATCAATTTTTAATCAATTAGCTATTTTGCAAATATGCCTAACGTTTCGGTTCTAGTTTGAACCTTTATTAAAGGTAAATTGCGTCTAAAAAAACAAAAATATATATATATATAATGAAAAGTATGTAATATACATGAATTAAAGATGACAAAAAATATTAATACATACTTCCTATTAATTGTACTTATGTAATTTAATCATTGAACTCAGTTGATTTGTCAAAGCGATCTATAGGACAAAGCAAAGACTCAAAAACATGGAAAAACTAGTCAATATTAAAAATATTGTTTGCATTATTAAATATGTAGGTATGTAATCATTCATTAAACATTTCAGTATTGTATGAGGTATTACATCAATTTCATATCTATAAAAAGAAAGAAATCGTATCGAATGGAATTATTCTGGCTAGGAAGAAATGTTTAATTTTCGAGTTAAAATAGCTCCGAGTGCAAAGTGTTAATACGTACAAGTGTACAACACCCAAAATACTTTTTCGTTTAAGAAAATATCTGTAAATCAAAGTATTATCAAAGGTAAATTGCGTCTAAAAAACCAAAGAAATATATGATGAGAAGTATGGAATATACATGGATTGAAGATGAAGGAAATATTATTACATACTTGCTATTAATTTTACTAATGTAATTTAACCATTAAACTGAGTTGATTTGAATTATATGAGACAGTGGTGGTCTACATATATTTTATTTTCGTCCAAGATATTTCAGCGCAAAAATTAATGAATAATTGCTTCATAATTCAGAGCTCCCTTTGTGAAACTCTCGAAAACTTGACGTACTTATAGACTTAATAAACTTAAGGTTTCAGATCTTTAGAATTTATAGACGATGTCTGCCGATCTTCTAACGTCTTCGGCAAAGGAATTTCGAGTTTTTAATTTCTCTTAATCTTTTGTTTTCTCTTCGTAATTTCTTATCTCGAGCCCCTGCGAGCTTGTTCTTTGCCTCACTGCTTCCTCCGTTCCCGTTGCTCCCTTTTCGTAAATTTCTCCGGATAAGTTCGAAATTCTTCTACTTTTTTGCGCGTTCGTTTCATCTTCTTCGAACCGCACTCTAATTCCCTTGGGTGTCCTTTGCCTCCTTTTGCCAGGTCTTCGTTGCTCAGCGCCGGGGACGTGCGCCGTTAACACTGTATTTCTGTTTCGTCTATACACTAACGAGTCCCTGTTGTTTAATCCGTTTAAGCCATGAAATTTTTCAACCGAGAGAAGTAACAGAAATCAAACGATACAACTATTGAATGATCTCGAGTAATAATAGTCACTGAATTCTCAAAAAAAAAAGGGACTATCGTGGTAGGCGTATGTCAAAGTCATTGAGATAATAACGTGCTAAGAACGATTTCAATTTTTCTGACAATTATCTGGTCACAGCGCAGTCCGCCCCATTTCGTATAACATATATAGTCACCCGTTCCACGATCAAGATTAAAACTGCTGAGTTCTTTGTTTGTTCATTTCCTGTTCCTGTTCACGACAGGAAATGAAAAACGCAACGATTAAGCGAAGACAGACTGTTGAATTAAAGTTTGATTAACTGACCTCCTTGGAGGCTGTTGGCTCCTCTTCTTCTTCGCTTCCATACTTCGGGAGCTCTGCTTTTTATCGGTCACGTCTGAGAGTTAATAGAGGTGAAGCGGTAAGAGATTAAGAAAGAATTGTTCTACAGGAAATCATCAAACTTTTCCCGCATAAGTGGACCGTGTAACAACGAAGTAATTCCGCGCATTTCACACCGGATCTTTAAACTTCGATCAGCAAATCTATGATGGATTAAGTCCTAAAAACAATTTGCCCAAGTATTTAAGGACATACCAGTTAAGACACTATTTATTTCAATTTATCCAAAATCTCCTAAAGAAAATCAGCAAATCTATGATGCATTAAGTCCTAAAAACAATTTGCCCAAGTACTTAAGGACATACCAGTTAAGACACTATTTATTTCAATTTATCCAAAGTCTCCTAAAGAAAATCAGCAAATCTATGATGGATTAAGTCCTAAAAACAATTTGCCCAAGTATTTAAGGACATACCAGTTAAGACACTATTTATTTGAAATTATCCAAACTCTCCTAAAAAAATCAGCAAATCTATAATGAATTAAGTTCTAAAAACAATTTGCCCAAGTATTTAAGGACATACCAGTTAAGACACTATTTATTTCAATTTATCCAAAGTCTCCTAAAGAAAATCAGCAAATCTATGATGGATTAAGTCCTAAAAACAATTTGCCCAAGTATTTAAGGACATACCAGTTAAGACACTATTTATTTGAAATTATCCAAACTCTCCTAAAAAAGTCAGCAAATCTATAATGAATTAAGTTCTAAAAACAATTTGCCCAAGTATTTAAGGACATACCAGTTAAGACACTATTTACTTCAATTTATCCAAAGTCTCCAAAAAAGAATAAGTGTCCGGGTTTAGCACACCCGAACAACAGTCATTTTCCACGTACAGTTTATTTTTTCTTTAACGTCGTTTCGCTGTAACGTCTAAATCGTGCCTAAACTCAACCCTTTCAATTTGTTCCGCACCACCATAATTTTTACGGACTTCTCCGTCATAAATCAATTCAAGCTGTAACCCTAGTCCTCCACATCTGGTTTTTCCTTGCTTTCTCATCGCCTTTAACCTTCCCTCTCCCTTGTAATTTCCCTTTCCTAAACACTGTTTTCCACCAATCATTTCTTTTTCTCAAAATAAAAAATCCAGTAGTCAACCTTCAAAGCATCTCCGAAACATCAGATTTTTCTCAACCACCAAACGAACATCATCCGTTAAGATGCTACACTAGACTTGTAAATACTAGACAATTTTACCACGTTTTTTGTAATATATTAAACGAGTGTTCTTTAGATTAAGTAAACCTTAATCATAAGTGTAGTTATTCAAACTCACCACACCATCAACATCAAGAACAATATCTAGCCCTCAGGAGATTAGTTTTTCGTCGAGCGCAGCGGGGTGACTATTATTTCAATAATCGATTCCTTCTCCGTACAATCAGCAAATCTATAATCAATTAAGTTCTAAAAACAATTTTCCAAAGTATTTAAGGACATATCACTTAAGACACTATTTATTTGAAATGATCCAAAGTCTCCTAAAAAAAACTACCAGTCGAAAAGATTTCAGATCTTGAATTTCACATATTCTGTTGCATCTTGGTCCCGTAAAACCAAACCGTGTAACTTGAAAGAGAAAGAGCAAGGGACCGGAAGCTGGTATGTATTACGAAGTCAACGAAGCGACGCTCCGCGCGACGACGACAGCACAAAGTAGCTTTGTATTTTACATAGGAAATTCCGGGCGCAGCGTTTTTCGCTGGATCGAGTTTCGCGTGCATCGTTCGTTGATCGTAACAATTACTCGTTACACGATAAGGTGCGTAGAAATCGTTCGGAATTCCGTGAAATCAGTAGAAAGAAGGGAAGGACGATAAATGTAACGAACAAAGGAGCGGACGCGGGTGGTACGCCGAGCGGCCCTTTTGCCCCTGGTAAAATTTCCCGAGTCATGCTTTCACTCGGCAACTCGTAAACTGCAATCTCTGGTCCGACGTCGTTTCGTATTTTCCACCCCTGGAAATTTGTTATCGTGATCACTTCGACCCTCGTTCCATCCAATTTCCCCGGAATGGAGGCACGGTTCGCCTCTTTGAAACGAAACGGGCGTCCGTCGCGTCGCGAGCCACTCCGGGGTCTCGTGCGATCGCTCGAATTGCAACGAGTGACACGGAAATCGCGAGCAGAACAACAGCTTCCACGACAAAGGCCCGGGACCGTATCTTGAAAACTCGCGATTGTCCGGCGCATCCCTTTTCAGATTGGCTACGTAGTACATACCTACATTGTGACGCTCGCCTCCGTAACTCATTCGACACTAATACCGGACTGAAAACCTATTAGAAACAATAGTAAAGCACACCGTGACAATCTTTGATGCTCGGTCTATTACATCGGATTGTCTTCCAAAGTTCTTTTCATGGTTTGCGCATTTGGTGCCACCAGGAAATAGTTGCGTTCTCGAATATCGCGATTCCGTACTACGACTCACGCTATAAAAGATAAGACGCAAATAAATCGCGTCCCTTTTTTATATCTCCGGTCACCGATAGGATCAAGGTACTACTAAAGTTTACAATCTTTCCACGCGATTCTGATTGCTGATGGAGCTTCTGCAAACTCAGCTCGGACACGTTTCCGGACAATGCGTTTTCTAAGCCTATAGTAAATTTTCCTATGCTCGATAAATATCTCGAAAGAACGGTTTTTACTTGGATAACACGTAGACGAGACGTTTTAGAGATGTGTGTACAGTTCTATATATGACTGAATTTGTAAGGTAGACCGTAAAAGACGTACTACAAACTAACCAATGTGGGAAATGAAGCGGAATACAGTGTAAAGAGAATGTAAAACTCATGTCACTTAAAATAAATTAACCCTTATCCGTCCCTCGTGTCGAATTGACACAGTGATAAAAAAAACTATAAAATAACAAGTCAAACAGTTACTTTTCGATGTTTTTTTTCATTTAGATCGATGAGTTAACATTTACGTATTAGGTTTTTGCGGTTATATGTTTCGCATTAAAAAAATATAAGTCACCAAGTTTTGGACAAATTTACTTACAAATTACCGAACGGTCTAACTTATTTCGGGAAAACTGTATTATTAAATAACAGTATCACAAGAGAAGATCATATCGAAACGAACGCCGCTTTAGTGGTTTAAAACCACGTAGGTCTATTTTAAAGTGGTTGAAAATCGTATATGTTGCTTCGAACAATCTCGGAAACCTCCCATTTCCGGATGTTGAAGGAATTTCCAGACACTCTGTATTTACAACGGAATGCTCCATGTAATCGTTATCGATTCAGAGAATATGAAGACTGTATTGTAGTCGTTTTATCCAGTCGGAGCGCACTCGACGTCCAATTTCGCAAGAATAAAAGGTACACTATGCCTATAAAGAGGGAGAACGGCTAGGAAACAATGGCAAAGAAGTCGTCTTAATTAGTGGACACCTATAATCGAGTGGCGACGATTTCCGTTTTAAAGGGGCAATAAAGCAAACGACTGGAAACTTTCGTTCTAGAAATCGCCCGGATATTTCCGCCGTCGCTGTTGTTTCGTTTCGACTTCTTATTATCCTCCATCTTACCGTACATTTTCCTTCGTCGTTCCCTTTTCCGTCTGAAACGAATCATTTCATCGTTCCTAATTATTCGACCAGGACAAACTTACTGGTGTCCTTATTCGAGAAGGGATTGCGATTCTCGCCAATTCAGTTGTTCATTTATTATCTAACGATGTTCAGTTTTCAGGTGTACTTAACCCTCGTACGTACCTCGAGGTGAAAGTTCGCCCATTTACTATTTTTAATTAAACCATTTACTATACAACGATTGTTTCCTCTTTATCTATATTGTGAGACGTATTTTTCTCAATTTAAACTGTGAAGCAAAAATGGATGGGAAAATATCATAGAATCTTTTATGCAACTATTTCTGAGGAGCGTATCAGGGTTAATGGGTCATAATCATTCCGCTCGTTAGACTTTCATTTTCCCCGCATTATAACCAACAGATCTTTGGCATTTCCTAGTGAAAATCTACAGGATTATATAAACAAAATTACGGACAATATAGACTAACGATTTTACAGATGGTTCTCATGTAGAATGTAACTTTCGCCCTCTATTGCGAAATAACGAATAATACGAAACTAACGCGGCCCGACGACAACGAGAAGTTTACCAAGCCATTTCCGGTAACGGCTGATTTTAGTTCCATAAAAATTCATTTCGCGGCATTCAACCGCGCCACTTTTCCATTCAACGTTCTCCTCCCCCCCACTCTCTTTCAAAGTTCTGTAGTTTCAAGAACAATCGTTGCGTTCCGGCTTCTTCCTTTAATCGGTCTGTGCGAGCGAGCTTTGCCGCAGCGCTCCGAGCATACTCCGCTCCAGGCACAGAAGGGTGGAAACTGGTGGAAACTGAAAACCAGGGTGCAAGGGGTATTAAAGGATGGGGGGGGGGCGGCAGCAGCTCTTTCCGAAGCCGTTTTCTCCGAACAATCGCGACGTGCGTTTAATCGCGAATCGTCGGCTAAAGGAAGGTGGAAAACAAATCCGCGAAACCGGGTCCCCACGTTTTAACTAAACTTTTGTCGTCGCCGTAACAATTGCGGCCATTCAGCATTTCGAGCCGGCGCGGAACTTCCCGTGGAAAAAAAGGGGGCCACGGAGAACGTTCGCGAGGGCCAGAGGGTGGACCAAGCGAAGAAAACACGCGGTCCACTCGTTATAAAACATTCCGCCGTCACCGGGATGTCCCCGCGTTTCCGCGAGCTTGTTCCGGCTGTTTTTCTTTACGACATCGATCCCCCGACGACAAAACACAGTTCCAGACGCTTCCGCTTTACCGTTCTCCCTGCACGACCGAGGAAACCAGCCTGAAAAATCATTTTGCAAAATTGAAATTCATTTAATGTGCGTTCTTCTTTTTTTACTCGTCGAGCTTTCGGCTGTTAACCTTAATGAATTCAGACGTCCGTTATTACTATGCATTTTTCACTTCGCATGCAATTGTTCTGAAATTTAAACAACAGATGCCATAGCATCCGAGATTCACTTTCATCAAATGTGCACACCTTATAAAAACCTTATTTTTTACGTTTTTCTATAAAATGGTCAACTACTGGTGCCTTTATCTTAAAATGTGACACTAGCGGTCCCGTTATCATGGAAAATGGCTAACCGGTTCCGCAAGATTTTCTTACAGAACTGAAACTAACAAAAATTTTAATGATTTCGGCGCCCAGGTTCGATCAGTTACTACTTTTTCTAAATAATTTTGTACACAGCTTCAAAACTGTATGAAAAAAAAGGTTAAATTAAACGTGAATGTTAATTGTAAAATACCATATTTAATATGGTACAAGAATAGCTAAAGGGAGGTTGCAAAGATAAATGTTCTGTTTTGAATTCACCGCCAAATATCGATATCAACATCTGATCGATCGATAATACATTCTGTTTCAAAGTATATTCACATAACCCCATTACCATACATACTGTCTCAGCATAAGCACGTGGCTAATTCACCTTATTACGGAAAAATTATTTTCCCTCACACTAAGCAAATATGTTACAGTTTTTCTTCTGGTTTTAAATTCACACGGTATAAAACTTAATTATGGATTATTGTTTTACAGACGCAATTTTTATAATTTTTCTTGAAAATGATCTAAAAGGAGATCGAAACGTCGAAAAATAGATTTTGTGATATTTTGCAAATAGTGTAGTAGTAACAACTGATCGATCCTGGGCGCCGAAATCATAAAAATTTTTGTTAGCAACAATTTACGATCGAGATTAATTAAATTTATTTAACATTTCAATTTTAATTTACTTCTAAACATTACGAGACTGCAAGAAGTTTCACTTCTACCGCACGTGGTTTTTCACGCGTTTATTTTTTTTTGTATGTATTGTTCCTGATCTTGTTTTCGCTTCATGATTTTTTTTGTATTAGTGGTTCCTAATCTTGTTGTCGCTTCATTATTTTTTGTATTAGTGATTCCTGATCTTGTTGTCGCTTCATTATTTTTCTTGAATTAGTTGTTCCTGATCTTGTTGTCGCTTCATTATGATTATTTACCATTTCCAATCTTAATTTACTTCTAAACATTACGAGACTGCAAGAAGTTTCACTTCTGCCGCGCGTGGTTTTTCACGCGTATAGTTTTTGATTCTGTACGTTTTATACGGCGTGGGTTACAAAGAGTTTGAAAGAGAGAGAGAGAGCGCTATAGATCCCGGCTAATGCTTTCTCTCTCACTCTTTGTACCCCATGCCGACAGTGTGGTCTTCAACTCGGCCGTAAGACGGCACAGTCTATCTCTATATGTCTGTAGTCGTAACATAACCGTGTATTTCTAACGTTTTAGTTTGATCATACTACCGAGTACCGAGCTGTTCATTCGTTGCGATATATACCAAAATGTTCGCTATCATTCTAAAGATCGTTGGTTGTCCTCAATCGGTGGACCGGGGTTCGAATCCCGTCGGGGTAAGAAATTATTTTTCTCCGTTCATTCTCAGTTTAAATTTTCGCGCCTGACTTTCCACTTCCGTTGCATCGACACGTCACATATCCGTCCCGTCAGAAAATTGTTACCCTCAGCAAAGAAGTTTCACTTCAAAAACAAAAAAACAAAAAGAACCGAAACTGTTTGCATTCGGGCGAAAGCTGGTGTGGAAACTGTGGTCGTGCGGAAATTTCGAGCGAAACTGGGCAAGTTTTTCATAAAACTCCGCCCGGGAGGGTGGACGTGTCCCTCCCAGTGGCAAGTTTACGATGCAGGAATTCTGCCTCGTCAATACTGTATTAGCCGGCGATAAGTTTAAGCCATTCGAATCCTCGGTGAGTTGTTCGGGCTTACCGGTCGGCGCAACTTTAATGGCTCGCAGATTTAACAAGGCACGGGCACAGGCAGAAGGTACTGGCACAGCCACAAACTTTGCTGCGGGGACAACCCGAAAGCTCGAGGCATTCGACCGTAGCCCCCTCGGAACGAATTTCTAATTTCGTACACGTAGCAACTTGAAAGAGTTTCCGGCCCATTGCGGGGTCAGGACGAAACATTCGCTAAAATTAACGAAGTCGACAATAGGAAGGTCGTTTATTCAGGAACTCGAGGATATTTCATCGATCAACGGTGGTCCGCGCGATCGATCTACCAGTTCATTTGCTAACAAAATTATTCATCATACATCGGTACTTGATGCGTTCGAAAATGTCGACATTAATCCACGTACGTTCCTCAGGGTGAAAATTCACCCGTTCAATATTTTCACATACTGTGAAATTCATCCTTTTAATGCGTTGATTTAACGTGTGAAATAAAAATAGGCGAATTGTTATCCCAATCTCTTTTATGCAGCTATTTTTCAGGAGCGTATCAGGGTTAATGAAATTCAATAAAAATTATAATCGGAACAAGCATTTAAAATGTACCGGAGATATTTCGGACGTTGAGAATGATTCGCGCGAGAAAGTGTACTCCTGCCATTAGTGGCACAGCACGAAAACACTAATGACGTCGCACTGTTTCCTATTGTGTCCTGTAATTCTTCCGTGTGAAAACATTGAACTGCGCCCGACGTTGTTAGCAATTAAAAGTTCGTTCTTGTTACGCGAAAATTGGCATTAGTGGCACACGGTCGTTCTTCCGCAACCGTTGCGAAATTTAACAATTGTCATAAACTCTTTTAAAACGACGGCACGTCTAACGTAGTAACTTCGGTGATTTATAGATTTATTTTAATAAATACACGTTGCACAGAAAGACTATCTTCTGTTATCCTTATTTCATTCATTGCAAACGATACGCGTCTTGTGCACGCGTGAATATCAGTTTTTCAAAATGAAATTTAAGCCCTTCCGCGTGAAATATCGGTTTAATACTGTTCTCGAATTACTGCTGCGTATTTTCGCTGCAGTTATAGCGGGAATTATATGCCGGCACATATTAATCATAACGGGAATGCTGCTTTAATAAATATGTTTGTCCGTAATGTATTAACTTGAAGCGCAATGTTATTTTGACAAAGTAGTCATTCGCGGTGGAATAACATTTGATAATTTCGCGATAATTAGTCGTATTAATTGCCTTTTTAATCGTTATGCTTAAATAAGGATATGAATATGTAAAGCTTTTGAATTGGTTTCACCGACAATTTGCATTTTAATCAATAATATACAACCTCGACGGTTATCTTCGGATATACCTTTGTTTAAATTTTATGAATTAGAGATTACAGTGTATGTGGTTAGGGTCTCCTATCGTAAATAATAGAACATTCGCTATTTCGTGCATTTATGGTCTGTTTTGCGAAGAAATAAACTAGATACTACTAACTACTGCGTCAGACTTGCAACATACGAATGATCTGCTCCAGGTATCTTACTTCGGAAAACAGCCGATAAATCTGAACAACCTGATTCGACGAATGTCTCGATCGTCAAAACAAAATTGATTCATGTATTTTGAACGCGATATCCAAATGCCGTTTCTGCATCGGAGTTTTCGCACTTGTGCAACATCAGAACGTATCGGTGAATCGGTGTCCCGTTTCGCTGCGGGTAAATAAAAGTTGGAGCATTGTACACCGTGAATCTACGGAATTGATCTTCCACGGTATTGGAATTTGGCAGACATCCCGGCAAGATTTCTGATCCTGCTGGCAGTTGCGTCGAGTGGGAGTTTTGCAACGTCATCACCGATCCTGGTTAATCGTCGACTTCTTTATTTATCCGCGACAAACGAAAACGAATCCCTGAAGAAACCGATCTCTTTACCTGAATACGAAACGTCGATTTATTTGCCGACGAATCGATCGGTCTGTCTCCGAACAAATTACCACGTCTCCCCGCCATTTCTTAACACTGAGGCAAATTAATTTCTATGTACCTGAACGTGTTTTGAGAAATAGAGCAGGATTTCGAACAATGAAATGCCAATCCTCATATGGAGCAATAAATCCTTTAAATCGCATTATTGCTAGCTCAACACACATTTTATAATAATATTGATTTTTTCAATGGCACGTTACAGGCATTCAAAATGAAATTGCGCTGTACTATTCGTTAATAGTACCTATATTTGCTTAGTTTCGCGCTGTCCATAATTATGTGAATTTTTAGATTAAGACTTAAGATTAAGATTCTTTTCTGTCATATTATATAATACTGCATACATTTGTATAAAAGGACTTTGGTCCGTTTAAAATAAATAATAATAATAATAATAAACACTAGATTGCCCAAGTAAGTCATTTTGACTGCTTTTTAATTTCAATTAGAAAAACAATTATGTATATAATGACACAATTTCTTAGAATTTTGTGACTTTTTGTACAACATATAAATGCGTTTGTTAATAATTGTAGTTACCTCCCCCCTCCTTCATTTCCGGTGTATATATGTGCGTTATACCTATATTGGCCAAAAGCAGTCATTTTGACTGCTTGAGAAATTTTAAATAATCAAATGATTCTTATTATTGAATTGAGTAAATTTCTTATATGACCAGTTCGGCTCTGTATTGAAATAACAGTTTTCATTTTTTCTCGATTAGCGTCACATGATAACGTACAAGTAGGTACATGATAAATTGTCGATTTGGCCGTATACTTGATAAGTTGCAGTTGCTCAATAAGCTAAAGTAGTACTTGTTATTCGAATCTTTATGCAGTGATACTTGTTCTAACAAGTTGTTCTAACAAATTTCTTTTATTGTTAATATTTACTAATAACTTGTTATATAACTGTAAATAATATAAAAAATATTAAACATTAATTTTAAACAAATTTCTCTACACATTAGTTATTCTTTCACAATGCAGTCATTTTGTCTGCTTTTGGGCAATATAGGTTATATTATATACTAAGTTTCAGTCTTTCTAGTGTTAAACACACTGGTCCCTGTTACGCTGAAATAGTCGCTGAACCGAATCGACAGAGTTCGAGTTATACACGCTCGATCTTGGATTGAAAGATCAAGGTCCAATTATTCGGGGATCGATTCGGATAATCGGTATACGATACCGAAGGTTTTCCTAGAACGAGTTGCGCATAAGCCGGCGCGGGGGTGGTGTGGGTCGCAGCTTCGGCGTTCGAAAGCAGCTCGCTAAATCCCTTAAAACGTTCCCTATCAATTAACCAATTCCGTGTTTGATTTCAGGCTCTGGTGTACAGGGACGGCAACCTGGTCTCGGGCTCCCTGGAAGCTCTGGTGCAGCACATGGTGCCCACCGAGGAATATTATCCCGATCGGGCGTACCTTTTCGCCTTTTTGCTGAGCGCCAGGCTCTTCATCAAGCCGCACGAGCTCCTGGGCGAGGTCTGCGCCCTCTGCGAGCATCAGCAAAACCTGAATGGAGAGGGTGGCAAGGTGAGCCACGAATCCCGCGTCCCACAAAAGCCCACCGAGAGCCTTCCGGGCGTGCACTTTACGGCCACCGCGTGCATTATCGTTTCATCGTCTCGCAGGCTCGACCCCCTTTTGCATTCACCCCCTCGGAGAATCATCCCGGCACACGCTCTCGCTCTTGTTCCACGTTGTAATAACGAGCACGCGTATCCAGACCAGAAAAGTCTCGCTCGCAAATGAATTTCCAGCCCTGCCAACCCTTCTCCTCTCTCTCCGTCCTTTCTCGATTTTCTTTTTTTTTTCAATTTCGACCCGCACTACTTTGCGCTTCTTTTCTGTGCATTTGTTGTTGTTTTCCTTCGTTTCTCTATCTCCCTCCCTAACCCCTCTCGTTTTTCGAAATAAAATCGGAAGGGACGACGTGTCGATGCTTTTGTTACATCGACACTAGTCGCTGAACATCCCGGGTCTACTGTTTCACCGGAAATCTCATCGGCTTTTGTTCTCGCTCGGGCACACTTTTGTCGCATAACCTAACCACTATTCGCTTTTTAACCGAAAATGTTTAGCGTAATGCCAGAGCTTTTAACGTCTGCGGGTTTAGATATTGTCACCAGCTAGCTTCGTCGTTCCGGTGAAAGAGTATAGTCGTGTTGATACATTTTTATTTTGCACCGATAATGATTTACGGATAAGCGGACTAAGCGGCTGCGTGGGGCCCCGGGATACCGTAGGGCCTCGAATTTTAAAGAAATTTATATATTTTAAAATAAATGTGTTCAATGTGTAACGGTATGAAATTTTCCATTACTTTTCTTTTCTGTTAATAAGCTTAGTTTTTTCGCTACTTCTATTTCTAACTTGAGTTTGAGGGCCCCAAAATTTTTACCGCTTGGGGCCTCTATTTGACTGGAGGCCCCAAACTGGAATTTGCAATAGATTGTTGTATTTAAATAACGGAGAAGAATGTGTAGAGTTCGAGTGACTTGTTTCAGGAACGTCTGCAACGTTTCGTTCCGCGGCTGGTGCAGCTGCTCGCCGAATGGACTGAAACATTCCCATACGATTTCCGGGACGAAAGGGTGATGGGCCACGTCAGGTCCATCACGCAGAAGGTTGCTGCGGTCGACGCTGCGGCCAGGCAGGAAGTTTCGGCACTGCTGCAAAACTTGCTGCTCAGACTGACGGCCCTGGAGAGGTACGAGGAAGGTCTGGCCAGGCTTGCGACCGAAGCCGCGACAGAACAACTTACGCAGGTTCGTGAATATTCGATAAACATTTATTCTCATCTCAATTGATTCTCTTCTTCGTACGCAGTAATGCGCAGACGTTCTTCGAATATTCGTTAGAACGCCTCTTCTTTTATTTATTTCATGGCCCGCTGATTATCAGCGAACTAATCGCAGACTTTTATGCGAATTGAAAAAAAAACTTAGTTGGAGGATTTCCTTTTAAAAATTACCAACAAGACCTAGTTAAAGTTACCTCAAATTTGGAAAAATCTATCTTCTAAATGGCTAGAGATTTCGTCTTGAACATGGTATGAGCGTCTCAGTTGGAGGATTTCCTTTTAAACGAGTACCAACAAGGCTTGTCTAAAAGCATCTAAAATTTTTTTAATATTGAAAATCACATATTGAATGATTTTCGTGGTCATTACAATAACTGTCCTATAAATATTTCATGTATATGAAATGTAATACAATTTACTATATAATATATAATATTTTAGTGTGTTATATTTTATGTATATATAAAATTTAAAACAATATAGATTTATATGTGTATGTGTGTGTGTAGGTATGCCAATATTTATATGTTTTTCAGGTAGAATACACAAGCTCATGTTAATTTATATATGAATATATATATATAAATAATATTTATATCTTCATAAAATTATATTTCATGTATATATATATTTATGAAAAATTTGATAACAAACACACACATACATACGCACACACATAGGTACATTTTGCTGAAAATAGTCTGAAATGACTCAAAAATGTAAAGATCTGCTAAAAAATCGATTTTTTCGGGGTCATTACAATAACTTCCCTATAAATTGGGAAGTTAAAAATGAAAATCGTATTAAACTCTGCCATATTTTGTATCCTAGCGTTCTTTGAACAATTTCAATTTCAAAAGCGATAATTGCATAAAGTTCCGCGGTCCAGTCCTTGTACTATATTCCTTCAGTGTTGGTAGTCGTTTATTGATCGAACGGACATTATTGATTCGTTTGTGCCCGCGATCCGATAGCTTAGTAATATTTATCGAATTGCATAGCGGTTATTCGGTTTACTGTAACTGCGCGACAGACCTTCGCGAAGTTGCGGTATAATGAACCGATAATATTCTGTCTACGATATTCTCCCGGCTCGAGTTCCGTTCATTTCGTGTACCAATTCCGGCCTTGTAACATCAGACCCTTGTTTCCGCTCAAATGAATCGGGCCGTGTCCTTTGCACTTGTATCGATACGAACGCACTTTCTACCATTTGCATATGTATGAGTAAATGTTTGCATAAGGTGTTGCCGTGGCGCGAGGTTTCTCTAAGCAGCGAGAAATTTCCATAAAATGTGTAGTAGATTGTTCCGAACAATATCAAATGATATTCTCGAAGCATCGAGTGTAATTGTGTGAATATTGACTGCCGTCGGTTCAGATAACATTTGAATAGCTACGACGTAAAACTATTAAATGGATTAACTCCTAAAATTGTAGAAACACTTTGGACGTTTGATATTATCATTCTACACAGACGACGGTGGACCTTCAATGTTGATCCACTTCTATACATATTTCCAAGAACGAGAACACCTTCCCTATTCCGTACCGTTCATCCATCGCGTGCATTCATCGTCATTTAAATGCTCAGTTTTGGACGGATCGATCAAATCAACAGCTGCTGCATTAGAAATAATAGGTTACGGTGTCACCTAACTGTGACAAACGCTTTATTAACCCTTTGCACTCGGAGCTATTTTATTTCGAAAATTAAACATGCCTTCCTATCTAGAATAATTCCATTCTATACGATTTCTTTCATTTTGTGGATATGAAATTAATAGAAAATTTTATAAAATATTGAAATGTTTAGTAATTGGTTAGATCCTAACATATTTAATAATGTAAACGATATTTTGAATTATAGTGCAGCAACTTTTAGCGGTGACTCAGAGTCACCACTCGAGTGCTAAGGGTTAACACCCTCGTACATTCCTCAGGGTGAAAATTCACCGATTTACATTTTTACATATTAAATTTTTCCATATTTTACATTACATTTTTTACATATTGTAAAAAACCCGCTTGTTCGGGAATGCGTTTGCCTAACCATATATTAATTAATTGATAAATTTTTACAGACGCACTACAGAAAATTTACATTCTTGAAAATGGTCTAAATTCAGACCGAAACGTTGAATTAAATTTCATGTGATATTTTGCAAATTTGCTCATTGTCTCCAATTGATCGAACCAGTGCGCCAATAACATTAATTGTAGATTTGAACAATTGTCGATCGAGATACAGAGAACTGTTATATTGTAAAAGGACTGATTTCTTTTCGTCTGTGTTGCAAAATGTGTTTCTTTGAAATATCTCGATATAATTGAAGCATATTTCGTAGATTTGGAATGTGAATCGAGAAGGGGCGAAATATTATTCTAGGATCTCGTTCGCATTTTGAAACACGAAACATCACACATGTAATAATATAACTTTACTTTATTATTACTTTTTGACTGTGTTGCAAAATGTATATCTCTGAAATGTCACATAATAATTGAAGCATAATTGGTAGATTTGAAATGTGAAGTGAGAAGGGGTGAAATATTATTCTAGGGTCTCGTTCACATTGTGAAGCACGAAACATCACACATGTAATAATATAACTTTACTTTATTATTACTTTTTGACTGTGTTGCAAAATGTATATCTCTGAAATGTCACATAATAATTGAAGCATAATTGGTAGATTTGAAATGTAAAGCGAGAAGGGGTGAAATACTATACTAGGACCTTTTATGCAAGTATGTCTGGGGTTTCTCAAGACTCGATTTCAACTCCAGTGAGCGTACAAACCAACTAATACAGATATAATTATGGGACAGAGAACGTCATCGGTAGAGGATATGAGGAGTTCTCGTAACAGAGCCGGGTGTACGAGGGACTCGATGCCAGTAAGTTTTCTTAATCCTTTCATTGTCGAAGTTCAAGAGCTTCCGAGAAGCCATAGGGAACATTCTCGACGAGGTCTCGGCAAGTTCTTCAAGCTCGGCCGGCGAGTTACGACAACTCGAAGTTACGGGGAACATTCGCGACGTATTCACGCAGCATCCAGCCACGCATGATCCTGTTTATACATGTTGTCTCGCATGGGACGGTGACGCGGACATGGGCGCACACGGACTCGCGAATTCGGACGCGTTCACTTTGTGCAGTTAAGCTAACAGGGTTACGTAGTTTCCTGGCACGGGGAGACGGTAACTATTCGGTTTAATTTGATTACCCCACGCCTATCTGCCGCCGCGTGTAACACCTACTAATAGCTAATTTGCAACTGCATTAGTTGGTTAAATATGCCGGCGCGGCGCAACGGGCGCGGCTAATCAGGACGGAATTGCGTGACCGCGGTCCGCTACAAGCTCCGTCGATGATCGTGTGTGGCTGGAGGAATTGCCGCACGTACCCCGATTGTCTCGTTCGGATAGCTCCGTGTGCAAACTGGCTTTCGGCAGCCGGATCTACTGCGCGTATCTCTGTCCAGCCGTATACGTTCGATCGAGCAAGTAGCATAACGAACGTCTTCGTTTCGTTCAGAATTCACACAACGGCGCACAGTGGGAAAACTTGTCCTAACTCGATTCAAAAACAAATCACTTCCGATAGAAATGAGATAGAACGATGAAATTTTTTTAAAATTAAAGCTGAAACATTGTAGAATATGGGAAAAATAGGGAGATTATGGTACGAATGTTTTTAACCTTGAAAAAATAAAAGTTTAACTGTTTAACTATAATTCGATTTTTTGAAAAAACCAGATGTCGTAGACAAATTTTGAGGTCAGATTTGAAATCAGCGTGAAAAAATCTACGGGAAACGATACATAGCATGTTAAATAAAAATTTTCTGCTCGTGGTAACGGAAAAACCACATTTTCTTGAAATTGTGCAAGTTTGACGAATTTTCTCAAGGTTAAAAACCATTCGTACTATAATCTCCCTATTTTTTCCATATTCTACATTGTTTCAACTTTAATTTAAAAAAATTTCATCGCTTTATCTCATTTCTATCGAAAGTTATTTGATTTTGAATCGAGTTAGGTCAAGTTTTCCCATAGTACGGCGCTCACAGTAGTCGATTTTTCGAAGAACGGTTATAAATATCAGTCGGACATGAAAATCTCATTTGTTTTCGCTCATAATTTTAGCGAATACACCTGTTTTTTTATTATTAAGCATTCCAGATTAAATGTAAATTACAGGAAACACATATTCATACATACATAGATCATTATATATACATAGATCAATTAAATTCGTAGTTTACAATTTTTTAGGAAATAAAATATAAGAAGACAAGCAATAATGTTGGGTCGGGGTAACAATTCTAAGCATAAGGGTAACTGAAATTTAATTTTACACAGTTGATGAGTTAACTTGGATCGCTGCAAATTAAAGAGGCTGCATAGCTAGTATCTTACCTTTTTTTTGTTTTTACAATTGTAACCTCAATTAAGAGGTTATTCTGCACTCCATACGTGGCGCTATATACACAGCTCTCAATCTTTCAGGAAGGAACATAAAATCTTAGATATAGTGTATGTAATTCAGGTTATGTATATATTATCGTGAGTGTCATGAATAGGACATTGTCATAAGACATGATCAATATCTCGTGTATCATGTCCACATGAGCAGCCAGGGTTATTTACCACATTGATTTTAGCTAGAGAGAAGTTAAGACTACAATGGCCAAATCTAATTCTATTTATGATCACAATGATTTCGAATACACCTGTTAATCCTTGTAGATCGTTCTTGTGAAATTGTTAAGGGGATACTCTCGTTTCTAGGACTTTAAGGGTGCGGGATAAATCGTTATAAAGAAGAAAATCTTGTCAATCCTTCATCATAAACTTATTAGATGTCGCTGACAAAAACTATATAATTGTTTAATGCAACGCCATATAGCAAACATTTTGATAAGTAGAAAACTATTGAATTTTCCTGAAAGTTTATAATCTTATTAAAACGTACACTTAATAATAATAATAATAATATACTGCAACTAACGAATCGGGAAGTTCTTTGTGTGGCTCTTGGAGACACACCAAATAATTTATTGTTCCTAATTCTTTTTATAAAGAAGAAAATCTTGTCAATCCTTCGTCATAAACTTATTAGATGTCGCTGACAAAAACTATTGTTTTTTTTTTAACGACGAAAGATCTTTCATCTTCCGGATGACGCGGCATTAAACGCATATTTCATCCGAGGCGAATGAATAATAGCGACGGTTCTTTATGATCAAAGGAAGATTAATTTACTACGGTATAATAAATAACTTCCTTCACGAAGCTCAACCGAGATGGCTCTGGTTGCCGATCACGAGCCTCGAAAAATTGTTGAGCAACGGGCTTTCTAAACGAATATTAATACCTTCTCCGCCTCGTTGCAAAAATAGACACGTTATTCGATTTCGTGACAATTATTATATGTAAATATTCATGACAGTTCCGCGTACATTATAATTTCCATTCATCCCTAGGACGGACGACCGTTACTTTTTATAGACACTGTACCTACTGTATTCTCTTTTTACGCAGTGTCATTTGCATACATTTTTTTGAAACGAGACTACCGTGTAAATGGAGAACCGGGGTCTATTTGAACGTAGACACCCAACTGTGTTTCTACTCAAATTAGACGCGTCCCATTGGACTGGAAACACATTTTTGTTGCGGAGATACGTAGTCACAGCGATCCAAACAAAAGAGTTAGTAAACGAGATAAACTTACAATGGGCTATATTTTATAGGGCACACGTGCTGGGAATAACTCGAAACCGTTGGAATAGCTGAAAAACCGTCTTCGCGCGTTTCGCATCGGGCGAACCTTTTAGTTACCCATTCCTTTATGCGCAACAACGACCGAGCGGGAATCGGTGGAGAGGGGAAAAAAAAGAAGGCAAAGGCCTCGGGAATGCTTGCTATCAAGCGTATTTAAATGTTCCCGTTAACGCAGATACGCCGGATAACAGGATTTTAATTGATAACGATACTACCACGTTAAAATCCGTATTAACTCCGTTACATGCTATTGTATTCAATTAACGCGGAATCGAATTTAATCCCTGCTTTTAAATGATTAAAACGCGTCACTATCAATTTCGCGTAATCTCGTACAGTCTAATTACCGTTATCACTCGCTGTCATTTTAATCATACAAATATTGTGCTGCCCGTCGCGTCACTAGGAAACCATAAGTCGTTTGAGATATCAAATATTACTTGACTAAATAAGTGGCTGCCATTGGTACATGTATCTTGGTTCCATTGAAGAGAACGCTGAAAATAATTCACATCCGCAAAGAATGAATTTCGACTGATTAATTTCCAGATCAGAAATTCGAACAACCGATAGTCCAAGTGTGTTTACTTTTATTAATCGGCTCTTTGACAAAATGCGCATCGCGGGGACACGTGAAAATGTTTCACCGACAAACAGTGTCGACCCCCCAAACGTATTTTGCACGACAAAAGCCGCGGGGCGGTAACGCCACACGGTATTCGGTCGCATTTCGAACGCGCGTTTGGGCACCTGTCGAGCTGGGTACTTTAATCTTCTAAATAATTCGAGTACTTATCATTCGGATATTTACTCGCCTACCTATTGACCGCTTAATTGTTTCGCTACCGCGAGGTCGGTGTGGGGCAGTCGGTTCAGTGGTCGGTGAGTGGCGAATAGGATTGGAAGGCAGCTTTTGGCCATATCTACATCTGTGCCAGACGGTCAGTAGCCATTATACAGCAACTGGGGATTCGCAGCGTGCAATACAGGTTGTTACATTTAAGTGCGAATAGTGGAACACCTCTCTAACAAATTTCAAGTGAAAAAAGAAGGAAAGAGTAGAAAAAAGTGAAACTCCTAGAAATTTAAAAACGGACTAAAAAGTATAAAATCATTTTATAATAAACGTCGTAATTTAACGTCGCACAGTAGGACAGATTGACCAAAAAGCTGGCCAAAATTATTTTATAGTAGTAAACAAGTCCACTGGTGTTCTTTTGTTACAAAATTACATTTATCCTTTTGTTTGAACATATCAGGTGTATTGCTAAATTAAAACAGTATTTACATACACAAAAAATTGAATTTATTTAAAACTCCTCGTCACTACTTTCTTCAGCAGGTTCGGGGTCATTAGCTCCTCTCGGTTCAGGTGGCAATAGTAATTCTATAGTTTCCTTTGAGAAAGGCTCCATCTTTTTCTTCGGATTTCGTCTCATGCCAGATAGATCCATTGAGCCAATCATGATTGCCTTTTTCAAATATTAATTTTTTTTATGCGCTGCTAGCCATCTGAGTTTAAATTGATGCTTTACCATAGATAGAATATGCTTCAAATTTTTTCGTTGTTCTTTGTCCAAACAATACTTATCAAGAAGGTGTTTTTGCATATATTCCAGTTTTTTCCAAAATTTGACTCCTTTTACTCGACAATTAAATTGAATATATGCCTTCTAGTTATAACTGTGACAACTGAAGGTCCTGGAAGAGACACCCAACAATAATTGCATTTTTATATATTTCAAAAAATACCACTTGCTACAGAAAAAAAGACTTCAATGTTTTTTCTACCATTCGCCATCCATTCGAAATTATCAGAAGCACATTCGTCGAGAATGGCGCCGTTCTTGCAACCACATTTACCTGTGTAAGTCTTCGTTCCCAGTGCCTTATGGATGAGACTATACGCACCAAAACGGACTAAAAAGTATAAAATCATTTTTCCTAATGTCTCATACAGATTCCTAACGTCGTACAGATAGTCCTGAAAATTTGTGATTATGAATTTGGAATAGCTGTGAAAATACTTGTAAGATTTCAAACGAAAAACGTGGGGCGCAAGATGCATCAATTATCTATTGCATGCGATGAAAACTTTGTGGTAAGAACGTGGTAAAGTGCATTTTTATTTGATTGTTGTTCCTGTCGCATACTATATTCAATTATCTCGAATTTTCTATCATCTTTTTAACGATTACGCTCGTAGACTGACTCCACTGTTTTTTCTACCATTCGCCATCCATTCGAAATTATCAGAAGCACATTCGTCGAGAACGGCGCCGTTCTTGCAACCACATTTACCTGTGTAAGTCTTCGTTCCCGGTGCCTTATGGATGGGACTATACGTCACTGCCGAGAACCCTGCCGAGCACGCAGAGGTCAGGGGATGGCCAGCTGTGGAAGATGTAGTTTTCCCGGCTTTCACCGTAGGATAAAGGCTTGATCGACCGATTGAACGGTCAGTGTCCTGTTCGACCGAGAGCTCTGGACGAAAGAGGAAAGATAAATGATCGCGGAGAAGCCGTTAATACTGCTTGGCCCGAGTTCACTCGATCGGGCTAACTCGGTCGAGACTGTCAATAATAGCGCGTGTCGCGGTATCAGTGGAACGGCTTTATCACAGCTTCAAAATTCTCCCAGACGTCGGATTGTATGGATCTTTTGATTTAGGTTTGCAGGAAACGTCTGGGCACCTCTCTAATATTTTTACGTAGCGGTAGACATTCAACAAACTACAAACGAGTCCGACAAGTTGAAAATTAACTACTTTTTTCCGGCAGGAAGGCAGTATCTAACGTGAAAATCTTCAAAGAAATCTCGATTTTACATATTATTATTATTTATTATAGACGCACCGAAGCCCTTTTACATAAGTGTTTACAAAAAAATATAGAAAGATACAAAACTACTCGTCTAAACGAAACAAAATTCAATGAATGAATCAATGAAAGATTGAATGAAAAAAATCAATACTATTATAAATAGTGCATTATAATTATCATTGAACAAGTAAAACGTTTTCTTCGTCGACGAATGTTGGGGATGACGAAACGTAGTTGTCCAATGACCTGTTGGAAAATTATTTCGCAGAGATTAACTTTATTCGATAGCAAGTGTCCGAGTGAATTTGCAGATAAGTGAAACGCTTTCGTTTCGCTCTGGTTGGTGCAAGTGGTTCGAATCAATGGTGTCTGCCTCGTCGCTCATTGATAATTCGATTGGCGATCTAATTCGAAGAAACCAGGGCTGCGGGAACGGTATTCGCTTGTAACCGAATCACGCAGCTTGCTGATTTCAATCGTGCCCGACAGTTCTTACTTTTATCGCGTCAAGGATACGATATGACGTTTCACGGAAACGTCCGGCGTCGAATGCTATTCAAACGCGGCGGCAGCGTCGACATCGCATCGACACAGGTGAAGCGCGACCGACTTTCTTTTTTTTTTGTTTTTTTGTTCATTCGCGAAAGCCACGCTCGACGAGGCGTCTTTAATTTCGTGGAGAGCGGGGAGAATTCAACGGGACGGAAACGCGAAGATAATCTTCGTTATTGTTCCTAACTAACAACTGGAAAATGTAAGTCAGTGGAAATAACCGACGATGGCAACGAGATCGACATTTCTAGTACCCGGTTTTAAATCCTTGGAATCGCGAATGGGACAATTGCATTGTTCGGAGGTAATATTTTTAGCGAGTTCGTCGTACACCTTGAATCTGGAATTTTAGTTACGTTCGTCGGATTTTAACCCTTTTGCACTACGAAACGTCTTTTTATTCGTATTTGGTTCCTCCTGTATTTAATTGTAATAAAATTCATTGTAATACTCGACGTTCGTTAGTGGAATACGTAATTATTACTGGGCGAAAAATTTTCACTACCTTTTCGCCCGCCGCATTAAGGAATTATCAACAGTTAAAAATGGCAATTAGCGTGGTTAGATTACTTAGAGATAATTGCTCGAGTTACCATAATTAGCCGGCTGTTGCTCACATTTCAACGAAATATAATCGAGCAATAACAATGGTGGTAATTATTTGTCTAACTACCATTCTTAATGTCGCAATTGTATCAGACGAACTCGTTAGAATATGCATGTTAAATAATGATTTTGAAGAATCACAGATTTAGAGAATTTCTATGTACTTGAACATATTTCTAAACGCTTCAATAAAATTAGTTTCATTCGAAATTTACTTCGAAGGACAGTTCCTTGACCATTACCTTATTTTAAACAAGTTTAATTTTTACTAATTATATTAACACTTTACCGAAGGACAGTTCCTTGACCATTACCTTATTTTAAACAAGTTTAATTTTTACTAATTATATTAACACTTTACCGAAGGACAGTTCCTTGACCATTACCTTATTTTAAACAAGTATAATTTTTACTAATTATATTAACATTTTACCGACCGCAAGCCTATTAATAGGATTTTCAATAATTCTGCTGTAACAAAAAAAAGCATAGAAATTTTCTTTGACATTGCAATGTTAAATGAAACTATTAGACGACGTTATTGAGGGTGACTTAGTTAGTTCATACTAAATGCTAAATGAAAATTTAGCCATGTACCATACATTTTTAAAAAAAATTTGCAATAATCACCGGTCGGTCATGTGTTAAATACAGCTCGGCCACTGACGGTATACCTGAAAAGGTTGCTACAGTAGACAAAAAACGCGCCATGTTCATCGTATTCATAGTATGATGAATAGTAATATTAATGTTGGAGATATAATTTCATGGGTTGGTGTTGCTTCTAGAAGTACAGGTGGCAACACTGAGAGAGACGGTGTGTGTGTGAAGGGTATGACTGAGCGCGTGGCTAGATGATGTACGAATGGCGGTGTGAACGGTTGGTTGCTATATACAGAGAGAGGGTAAAACAAGTAAAAACGTGGCTGTTTGCAATATCTAAAAGCATCTGTGCAATAGTTTTATATTAAAAGCGTTTATACAAAGTGTACCTAAAACAAACGATTCTTAAATATATTTTCACTTATATTATTGTCCTGAAGACACAAATAACTGCGCACGCATTTTTTTCCGCTGCACCATTCAACAATTAATATAACCTTTCCCAAGTATCCCCTAACCCTTGTAGCATGGAAATTTACAAACAACGGAAATATCGGAGATGATCCGAGTTTTAAAGTCTCGCTATTCTGTCAACTGTGATATTAAAAATGGTTGGATAGTTGCTGAGCAGACGTCGCGTCGTATGTGCGTCGTATGGTATACGCGCGATATTAAGGAAGATGCACAGCGTGTGCTTAGCATCCGGTAGTATCCGCGGTAGAAACGACATCGTATATAACCGGCAGTCACCGGATCTTTATCAGGGGTGTCCGAGAGCGTCGAATGTCCCGAGAACCACTTCGAAACTGTGGTTGGCGAAGATAAGAACTGGCTCGAATTTGCTCGGCGGAGCACGAGAACGTGAAATTGGAAAGGAAAAGAAGGGGCGTCGTGACGCCCTGCACGTTCACCGTTTCCGCTTTCTGTCTTTCCGCGTTCCCCATGAATCGAGTTCTCGTTGACGCCCTCGTTCTTCCCTTTCATCGTGTCCTACCCCTTTTCCCATCCCCAGCTTGTGTTTCCATCCTGCTCCCGCGATTTCCCGTGGACCCTTTACTTCGACACTTTAACCGAATGGAACTGTCACGTCGTTTTTCAGGTGGACATCACCGAGCTGTGTCCCTCCGCCACAGTTCTCGCACAGCAATTGACCCACGTGGAACTCGAGAGGCTCTCCTACATCGGCCCCGAAGAATTCGTCCAAGCTTTCGCGAAGGTACGTCGCATCTTTCAGATAATTAATAATATTTGGTTGTCATGAATTTCGAATTTTTCAGTTGAAATCAAACCAAATTACAAGTAGTTTCTTTTTTGTCAAAGATAATATGTTACTCAAGGGATCCATGGAAATCCCGACACAAATTTCCCCGACACGGTTTTCACCGACAACATTTCACCGACTCCAATTTGACCGACAACTACTTTGGCCGACAACGTCTTTAACCGACAACGATTTTGACAGACGACGAATTTGTTCGACAACGTCTTTAACCGACAACGTCTTTAACCGAAAACGTCTTTGACCGAAAACGTCTTTGACCGACAACGTATTTGATCTAGAACGATTTTGACCGACAACGATTTTAGATTCGTTGTGGGTCAAATTCGTTGTCGATCAAATTCGTCGTCTGTCAAAATCGTTGGCGATTAAAGGTGTTGTCGGTCAAATCTGGTGTCGGTGAAATGTTATCGGTGAAAACTGTGTCGGGGAAATTTGTGTCGGTGATTTCCATGGGCCCGTTACTCAAACGGATTGAACTTCGCTACTCGAACGTAGAAAAAGGACATGGTAATGATTGCAGAATTTCTCGATTTAATTGTTCTATAATTTGATGAATTTTACTTTCGTCTATACAGGAGTCTCCTCATTTGGAAACATCCTTCAAGGACATGAAGAAAACTCGTAATCTCGAGTCGTACGTCCAATGGTTTAATAGACTGAGCTACTTTGTAGCGACCGAAGTGTGCAAGGTAAATTCTCGCTGAGAAAACGCTTAAATCGATCCTATGAAATACTAAATACTTGCTTCGTCGAGCGATAAGTCGAATCGAGGAAATGTTTCAAGACAACGTCAAATAGAATATCGACAAATTCAATGTTTATATGGAAAAAGGGAAATATATTTGAGGAGTTAGATAGTGGGAAACAATTTTTGATTTTGTATTCCGCATATGTGTACGCGACAAAGCATCGACAGGTGAAAGGTAAAACTAAAAAACATTTTGAAAAACATTTTCCATTTTTACAGCATGCAAAAAAGAAGCAACGCGTCCGCGTGGTTGAATACTGGATTGAAACAGCCCGTGAATGTTTCAACATCGGCAACTTCAATTCCCTGATGGCTATTATTGCTGGCCTGAATATGTCGCCAATATCCCGTCTGAAAAAAACGGTAAGTAATAGATATACAGTATAAACTCTCGAAAATCAACGGCTCTGGTAAAGTGAAACGTTATTTCACGGTAACACGTATTACTGTAATGTATTTGAATGCTTGATAATTATTTCGGATCGGGACCGAAAAATTAGCGAAACCGGAAAAGTGTCGTTTTTAAGAGGATATGGTAGCCTCTAATATTAGTAGAATCTTACTAGAAAATCAGGCGAAAACAGTGTTTGTGGGAAACAATTGTTTGTCCTTATACGAGCATGTTCAGAGCTGTGCGAGGGTTCATTTGATAGAGGAAGGTTTTTTTTATAATATAATTTTATATAACAAAGTACAGAGTATATTGTATAGTATAACAAAAACATTATAAGCATAGAAAAATCAAAAATACTTAGGCACCTAGGTTACATGTATTTAAAAAGGCTATTATATATAAACAAGCACTAATATTGGGTTCAGCTATTAAGGAACCTATGTCCAATGGCAATTGGAAACCTATAGAGGAAGGTTGATCGTAGGGCACTCTGGTCATGAGGTAACGAGATTATGTTTATATTTAATAATATGAGCGTCCATAGTTGGGGAAAAAATCGACACAACCACCCTCAGGTTTCCATGTATTTTTCTAATACAAAACGATTTTTCTGATTTACCCCATGACCAGAGCGCCCTACGATCAACCTTCCTCTATCAAATGAGCCCTCACGCAGCTCGTAACATGCTCGTATAAGGACAAACAATTGTTTCCCGCAAACACTGTTGTCGCCTGATTTTCTAGTAAGATTCTAGTAAGATTCTAGTAATATTAGAGGCTACGTTACCCCCTTACGAGGTCTCGCTTCCTGTTTCGTCGGTCGCGGGAATAATGGCGACGCGTTCGCTAAAGCGTTAATACGACGATGGCACATAGGATTGGCCACGCTCGTTTGCACACCCCCAACCCTTTGGTCAGGGGTGAGAGCGCGGCAATAAGCGGCCTGTAATCCTCGTAAATCGAGCATGGCGCCGCGACGACCAGCTCTAACCGTGACGAATCGCCAAGAATCGAACATTCGTGTTTGTTACTCCGCTACAGAGTTGAATCGAGAACGCATGTATCATTTGTGTTAAGTTGTGAAATAAGTCTGCTAAAGTTTGACTGACTAAGTCATCGTTAATCTTCATCTTTAAACCTTTCGATTCACCTTTCGATGCTTAGGATACGATCTAGGTGCACGGTAATGCACCAGCCAAGTTCTCGCAATAACCTCCTTTTACACGAAACAACTTAGCCGGTTTTTAGAAGCTTGTAACTCGGAACTGGAGGCAGATGGAGAGATGTAATTTTGTAGACTTGTTAAATGCTATCAGGCCTCAATATTGACAAAACATTAATCTTCCAACATTAATAGGTTCCGAGATATAGGACCACAAAAATCGTTAAATTGGTCACTGACAGATCATCAATACCTTTTGGGTACTTCCCATTGACGTACAAGCTTGAAATTTGGTACATAGGTCCACCATGACAAACCATATGAAACAAAAAATATGTTTGTAACAATTAGTTTAAAAGAACGCTATTTAATTTTGAAAAAGATACATTAGAGAAAGATACAGTAAAATTGGCGATCGACATAAAAGAAAACATTTAATGAATATATCTGATAATAAAAGATTTATGACTCGTAGAACTGTTTGACTTAGCTGAAAAATCTCTATTAGCTTATAACAATAAAAAGTTACGCTTGTTTAAACATTTCAACAAAAGATAAAAAGATTGTTACTACGATTTTAAGCTTAGGGTGCCAATCGTTGTACAGTTTACCCTAGTCTCGATCAAATTGACAAACTCGTGCAACTTTAACCGCTGGCTGAACAAATTGCGCGACGGAACAGCCATTCTATGTTTTTTTCTCGTTTTTAATTACGAGACCGAGTCGGTGCGCGTCGTTTACGCATCCCCCAGCTCTATTCGATGCGAACTGTAATTCAGGGTTCATTTGGTTCGGCCAGCTGATTTACACAGGTCGCGTTTAAAATAATTGCTGGAACTATCATCAGCCAAACGGGTGCAGCCCGCTTCGTAATTTTCGTTAATGAAAATTTAACGTTCGCGTTCGGTCACGCACGCGCCTTATTTTCACCCCCCACCCCCACGGTCTACCTACTAGCAAATCGTTGCGAACTCGCGAAACCGTCCACGGATTTTTCATGGCCACGCAACCCCGGCGCGATACTACGTCTCGTAATTGCGAATTTTCAATTAAACTGTTTTCGACAGAAAAAAATAATTAACGCGCGAGTCGTACTGTTCTACAGCAAGTTGAAACGCTGTCGCGGTACACTGTGTAGGCGAGGCTGCAGCAAACAGATCAGTCGAGTTCTCGAGTTCGATCGGATCGAATCGAAAACGAAAATCTGGGTTGAAGGGGAAGGTCCACTGAAACACGGCTCGAAAACCAAGGAGAATATTCTCTTTGCCGGGCGAGAGAAGCCGTGCAACTTTCAACTTGCTGCGAGTTTCGAGACGAAACTCGGCTTCGAAAACTCGTCGCCCGTATCTCGAGGCGCGTTCGTTGGCTCGCGTTCGAGAGAAACCGCCGATACGGCGACGTCGCTGAAAGATAAACGATACCACCCTCTCCCCACTTTTCGACGCCCATCCCTGGTCCTCACCCCCGATCCCCGTCCCGTCCCTCTTCTGCACGGGGGTTAATTTCCCACAGAGATAATCTGCGAATGACGTCTCCTTCTAGCGTCGTGAAAAGGGGACTCCCGCTCACTTTTCGCCCCTCAAAAAGCTAATTACGTTCGGTCGTTGTGACTCGCCTGGCAGATACCACCCTTCCGATCCTCCCCCGCCCCTCCTACCGGGTACAGTTCATTATCGCAGGAGAAAACTGCGGGACGAAACGGGGGCGAAGGGAGGCCCCGGTGAAAGTCTCGCGGCATGGCAGCGTCGACAGGTCGAAGCTGTTCGAAATCTTTATCGACGAGGTAGACGAGCGAAAATGATTCGCGCGACGGCCCGAGTTCGATAGAATTCTTTCACGGATCCAGTGAATCGGCACGGGACCAGAAGAAAGCTCAGCTCGATTGATACTTCGACTGTCCTGTCAGTCACGTGATCGCGCGAATTCCATTTCTTTTCTTACTTGACCTGTTAACTGTGTCGTTCGCTTTCAGGAACGTGCGCTCGTCTGCTTAATTATTTTTCAGTTGACATTATTACCGTGCCCTCTTTCGTGCTACACCCGGGCACTCTCTTAAAGTTTATTTAATAGCAATTTAAAATGTTGGGGATAACGCTGGCACTGTATGAAAATTTTCGAGAAAGTCTAGAAATCATAGAGTACGATAGAATTTTGTACAATTCTCATTTCTTTTGGATTATTATATTAAAGTTGGGGATAACGCTGACACTGTATGAAAATTTTCGAGAAAGTCTAAAAATCATAGAGTACGATAGAATTTTGTACAATTTTCATTTGTTTTGGATTATTATATAAAAGTTGGAGATAACGCTGACACTGTATAAAAATAATCGAGATAATCTAGAAATCATAGAGTACGATAATATTTGTACAATTTTCATTTGTTTTAGATTATTATATAAAAGTTGGGGATAACGCTGACACTGTATGAAAATTTTCGAGAAAGTCTAGAACTCATAGAGTACGATAGAATTTTGTACAATTTTCATTTGTTTGGGATCATTATATAAAAGTTGGGGATAACGCTGACACTGTATGAAAATTTTCGAGAAAGTCTAAAAATCATAGAGTACGATAGAATTTTGTACAATTTTCATATGTTTTGCATTAAAAGTATAATTTTACGTTGTTCGACTTTCTTGAAATTTCTCTAGAAAAATTGGAAAATTCATAAACATCCGTAGTCTACTAATTAGTAGCTTGTCGTGGTGAAAAGTTGATGAGCTTGTCGGAGAGAGGGAGAAATCTAATCTGTTTCAACTTCATAATTTTTCGCTTAGCGTCGACAGATAGAATATAGAGTTATTCTTCCATCTTTCCATTCTGAAAACAGTCCGTCGTCGAAATGATCCGCGTCGCGACGCAGCTTCGAGGTCCCCGCGGCAACCACGGTAGGCGAAAGTAATAATTGAATCAACTTCGTTGAACGATGAAAACGTCGGCATCGGAATTAATCTCGTCCGTCGTATACGTATTCGCGGCACTTTCATTCAGAAAATTAACGCTCTGACGAACATACTTCGACGACTCCGTCAACCCCTGATTCACGAACAATACTAATTAGCGTTGCCGGAGCTATCGATGACCGTTAAACAGCTAGGAATATCGGCATTAAATTTATTTCTCATATTATTTCACGAGTTCGTCTCTCGCAGGAAACGCTTTAGATAACCTCCGCTTAATCCTTCAAATACAGGGTGTGGCCGTAAGGGTGGTAAAACCGGGCAGGGGTGATTGCACATATAAGAAATAAGTCGAAAGAAAAGTTATCGAGAAGACAGACTTCAAAGATCCGTCTTGTTTCACGTGCTTTAGTAAGTATACGCGGGCAGTAGATTCGGTTGGTCATGATCAGACGCGACGAGTAAGTGATAGAAACGTCTTTATCCCGAAAAGAATGTCGTAGAAGGGAATAGAAAATTGATATTTTCAAGGCACAAGGAATAAAGAGACTGCGGATATTTATGGAAAAATTAGAATGGGTTAAGAAATAAACCGAACAGCCTATTAATTTAAACACAATTTGAAACGCGAGCAAAGGACGTCGAATTACATTGACGACTAGACTCGAAATGAAGAGACGCCGTAGAGAAAAAAACAAAATAAAACCACACGTTGTTCATTTATTATTAAATCAATGAAACCTGCGAGTTCATTGACCTCTTGTGTATTATTACAAAATTGTGATTTACATTGATTCTCATATTCAACCAAATGAATTTTTGCCTTTTGGCTGACGGAATGTAACATCTAACAGAAAATAAAAATTCTACTTTTAATTAACCTACGAAGCTGAAACTACTACTATTGATGTCCTTAAATATTTGTCACGTGTCCACTGCTTGATATTACAAGTACCTATTTTTCTGTTAACTTCGTAAAATCCGCAGTCTATTCGTAAACAATAATTTCACGATTACAGAATCTGTTCATCGTCAACGGTTGACGTTTCGTGAACTTCTTTACGTTTATCCCCGCACCTGTCCATCGTTCTTTTCTGGTTGCTGGTGCTCGAACAAGATCGACAATACGAGTACGCACAAGAAGAAAAGGGGGCCCAAGCGAAACGTGTTCGCGACAGACAATAAGTGCATCTCTGTCATCTGGATACAATGCAATGGAGCTGATCCCGTAGCTTTCAACTCGATACCCTTTTCCTATTCCAATATATCGAATTCTACCCGCCGCGTCGCCCCGGACCCTGTCCTGGCCGAGTCGTGCCGTTTGCACGGTCAGATAGTTAACTTCTCTTCCCGATCGTACTCTTCTTTTGTTGGCCTACTCACCCCTGCAGCTTTCTATCGTGTCCCTCTTTGTATATACTTCCGTTCATTTTCCACTGTCTTCGCTTACTCTATCCTTTTCTTCTTGCATTTCCACTTGATACCGCCTCGCAATCACCCTTCGAACACTTCGACTCGATCCAACAGTTAATTTTCAGACGACGAAGATTAAACGAAAACCATAGGCGACTCTCACACTTTCCACCAATTAACCACTAGAGGTGTGACTATCGATTATCGATATCTTGTTCATACTTAAAAAATACATGTGTCAATAGTATCGTAATAGTAATTTAATGAAGATTCATTTTAGACACTGTTTTCGATGGTCAACTAACTTTTATGCGTTTAACCCTCATCCGTCCTTCGTGTCAATTTGACACAGTTATCCTGAAATAAGTTATATCGTTCTGTAATTTGTAAGTAAATTTGTCCAAAACTTTTGGTGACTTTTATTTTTTTAATGCGAAACATATAACCGCAAAAATCTAACATGTGAATGTTAACTCATCAATTTGTATGAAAAAAACATCGAGAAGTAACTGTTTGACTTGTTATTTTATCGATTTTTTTATCACTGTGTCAATTTGACACCGAGGGACAGATTCAGTTCGCGAAATTAGGGATGGATGAGTGTTAACACTAGAACTACCGGACCAGTCGAAATGACTTATACGAATTCATTTCGATTAGAAATATTAAAAGTATAAATATGTTTTTTTCAGAAATTTTTTTTAGTGAACTTCTCTATTGGAGTACATATTTAAATATGGCCTGTACGAAATCTAAATAAATGCCATATTGTTATTATTAGAAGGCAATGTATGCCAACTGCGTTTAGTGCTCGGTAGTTCTAGTGTTAAATACTTTCGAAAGGAATTTATAAATTGAAAATTCACGGATCTGATAAAATAAAACCAATTAATCAGAAATGCGCGTTAAACGAAGCTTCCTACTCGGTGGAATGATTAAATTTCATCCGAGGACTCGAAATAAGAGAAACTAGAGCTGATCCGTGCAGATGAAATAATTTGTAGCATGTTGCACGAATAAATTCGTAGCGCCCTTTAATTTTGGTGAACAGAGAGAGAGAGAGAGAGAGAGAGAGAGAGAGAGAGAGAGAAGTCGGCGTTATACATTGCACAGTAAGCACACCGAAATATTTTCTGTTACAGTGGTCAAAGGTACAGTTGGCGAAATTCTCGATTCTGGAACACCAAATGGATCCGAGCAGCAATTTCAGCAGCTATCGTAGCACGTTGAAAGCAGCGATGTGGCGTAGCGCCGGCGCTACGGACGAGCGACAGAGAATCGTCGTGCCCTTCTTCAGCTTGCTGGTCAAGGATCTCTACTTCCTGAACGAGGGATGCAGCAACAAGTGAGTAAAAAGGAAACTTTCGCGTTTAATCAAAATTGAAGAGATTCAGTTCCACTTTCATGGTCTAAGTAATTACGACATAGATCCTGACGAGATCGACAACCACTTCTCATCAACTTCTTCGCTTATTTTCATCCACTCTGTATTTAATACACAGTTGAATACACATTATTCAATACACAGTTGAACATAACAAAAACAAAGAAGAAACAGGAATTCTTAATAACGTAGAGCAGCGATGGACATTTCTAAAATAACATACACCATTTTTCAAAATTATTATTATTATTATTATTTATTATAGACGGACTGAAGCCCTTTTACATAAGTGTTTACAATATCAAAGAAAAGAAAAAAAAGAGAGAAAAAAACAATACTACTCGTGTAATAAAAAAGAAGGGACATGCACAAAAAGAAAAATTTAATAATGGTATTATCATATAATCCTGCGTAGTTGCATTTGAAAATTTTGTAAAGAATCACTGAAAAAATCAATACGATTATAAATAGTACATTTCGCTTTAAGTGTTTGAAAACTCGCTCTTGTTTTTATCAAATTTGTTCAACGAAAAGTAGATTACTTACTCGCACGTTTATCGAACATATAATCTGAACTTTACCGATGGAGCACTTTGAACGCGACTCTGTGAATTTGTATTTCTCCGTGAGATCTCAAGATGTAGGAAAATTCGAGGGAATAATTATAAAGCAATTTAAGTTCGCTAAAGGTGAAAACGTGGTGGAATGGTGTCGACCATATTGCATCGAACAATTCCAGAGTCAAGTATATTTTTTTCGAACGAATCCTCTGACGTCTCGTTAATTATATTCGTCGGGGAAACTCGATATCTCGCGGGGGCGGCTACCCTTACCTTTCCGTTCTTTTTGTCGAGCGTATTTATCACTGCGACGTATATGCCGTACCATTTCCTTCGTCTTCGTGTCTGCAAAAAACGCCTCCTCTTCTCCGGTTCCACGTGTAAACTTATTAAACTTGTAATAGCAAAAGTTGTTTCCTCATAGCTCGAGTAGAAGTTGAAAAGACGAGAAAATCGAACAAGGCGAGACAGACAGATAGCGAGAGAGAGAGAGTAGGATGAACGCAGGCTTAAACGTATGTTTCTTCCAACATATTTTAAGTAATTATTTATTTAGTAACGTTCAGCGAAATCCCTTAAATTTTCTCCCACCTGTAGTCGTACACCCTGTACATACCGGATGTTTAATTACGAATACCTAAAAAACGAAATTGAAATACCACGAGGGTTACACTTATAGTTAAAAATAAAAAACCTATAACTTCTTTAGAATTAGTTCCGTCTTCTTTGGAGGGTGCAAGAACGATATTTTAGGACACAGCGGTTCAAACAACGTAATGAAATCCATAGAAAAAGGTGTTGAATGAAATAAATCGAGAACCCGCGGAATTCTGTATGATCCGGTACCATCGTGAACATTTTTTGACCTATGCTCGTTCCATCATCACTCTGACACGCTCGCGGGAATACGTTTTTCATTCGGGAAGCTTGCAACGCGTACGATTGCACGTTGAAATGAAACCGTTCCGCGGAAAAGCTTGGTACGTGGTCGCAATGAGTTTCGTCAGTAGAAAAAAAATTCTATTCGAAATTGTTCCACTACTTGAGGCAGTATTTACTGGACAACTGCGTGCATAATACTCGGCCGCGTATATGGAACGGCACGGCGTCGCATCGCGTAACATATGTGCATTAAACTCGTAACAGCGTGTGCTATCTCCGAAATAGCAGAGGAGCGACAGTCTCCGGGCAAAATGTACGGGTATTCGTGGGAGAGGGCATCGTCAGAAACAGCACCGGAACATTTTCCTGAATTGCTGGAACAGATCACCGTGTAGAAACGCGAATACAAATTGCTCCAAGACGCTCTTAAGGCTACAGCCAAATGCCTGTCTATGAAGGATTCTCGACCGTTCGCGTAAAGCCGGATCAGAGATCCGCGTTAAAACGAGCCAAGGGTTTGCGTCAGACGAAATCCAATAATCGCTTACGCGAAGATTGTTTAGCACCCGTAAAAAACGAACTTTTGCATCGCGCGAAAAACAAACTAGTCTTTCCTCGCAAAGATGTGACTGAGATAATAAATTTCGGAACTATCTAGTGACTGTATACTCTTCAGATATCGATGAAGATCTAGACCTGAACTCCCATCCGATTAACCCTCGTACGTTCGTCAGGGTGAAAATTCAACCATTCAATATTTTCACATACTGTAAAATTATTCGCCCTACTATGTCTACGTCGTGAGACGTATTTCTTTAAACTGTGATTCTATAAATGAAACATAACGTGTTAATTAACCCTCGTACGTACCTCAGGATGAAAATTCACCCATTCAATATTTATACATACTGTAAAATTATTCATCCTACTATGTCTACGTCGTGAGACGTATTTCTTTAAACTGTGATTCTATAAATGAAACATAACGTGTTGATTTCACGTGTAGAATAACAATGGGTGAATTGTTATCCTAGTCTCTTTTATCCAGTTATTTTTGAGGACCGTACGAGGGTTAGGTTAGGTTTAGCCCCGTAAAAAACGAACTTTTGCTTCTCACAAAAAAAAAACTGGTCTTCCCTCCCAAAGATGTGACTGAGATAATAAACGGAACTTCCTAGTGACTGTAACTCTTCAGATATCGAAGGAGATCTAGACCTGAACCACCACCCGATTAACCCTCGTACGTTCCTCAGGGTGAAAATTCACCCATTCAATATTTTCACATACTGTACAATTATTCATCCTACTATGTCTACGTCGTGAGACGTATTTCTTTAAACTGTGATTCTATAAATGAAACATAACTTGTTATTTAACCCTCGTACGTTCCTCAGGATGAAAATTCACCCTAACAATATTTTCACATACTGTAAAATTATTCATCCTTCTATGTCTACGTCGTGAGACGTATTTCTTTAAACTGTGATTCTATAAATGAAACATAACTTGTTATTTAACCCTCGTACGTTCCGAAAGATGAAAATTCAGCCTAACAATATTTTCACATACTGTAGAATTATTCATCCTACTATGTCTACGTGATGAGACGTATTTCTTTAAACTATGATTCTATAAATGAAACACAACGTGTTGATTTCACGTGTACAATAACAATGAGTGAATTGTTATCCTAGCCTCTTTTATCCAGTTATTTTTGAGGAGCGTACGAGGGTTAAACTGTATCGAGAATTCTCTTCTATCAACTGTATCTTTGCGACGCGGACACAAAACGCTATCCCAGCAATCCGAAGTCACGTCGAGGTATCGATAATCCTAGAAAGTACCATCTCATCGATTCCCAATGCGTCCCCGTGCAACACAGTTTAATAAAGGAAAACGTGTAGCCTGAACCAATTATCTGTCCTCGACGAACGAGGTACGTAATGGCGTGGGGTGTTTCCATCGGAAAAGGGAGAGGTCTGGGTTTCGAGATCGCGGGGGTTGAGACTTGCTCGGGCCACGAGTAAAGATGGGTTTCTCGAGACCCGCCGATAGATATCGGTCCTGCGGAAGATCCGGTGACGGAAGACGAATAGCTGCGCGTATGTAAACGTCTGTTACGCGGCCGTTACGCGGCGATTCCCGTAACCGGAAGCGAGCGTCGTTGGTATGCACACGTATTCGCGTGCTTCCGACCGACGATAAATTGCTCAAGTTCGATTCGTAATTTTCCGATGCTTCCGCGAGCATCCCGATACACCGTTCTCTCCCCCGTCTATTCTCGGCCGTTGTATCGCTGCCGCGGATCGTTACCGGGATATATCGTTCCGGTCGTGCAGGATGCGACGACTCCCGAAATTCGTTTCTTTTTCCGGCATATCAAACAACTTCGAAACGGGAGCACAGCTGCGCGAACAGTCTTCAAAACGCTGGGCGAACCAGAACTTTCTCTGGGAGAACTATCGACTTTTTTTTTCCCTGCCGCGTCGGTGATTTGTCTAGCGTTCCGTCCGTTGAACAGACGCGTTTTTTAACCGCAGAAGTTGTCTTCTTGGGACGGCCGGATCGGGGACAACAGTTTCTTTTTGAGAAACGGTTCGATGTCCGCGCCCGCACGACACGGAAATCCTGTTCGAAATGTGTACGCTCCGCAACAATGCTATGCACGAAACCATACGAATCTGTGTGCGTGTGTGTTTCGAGAAAGAATTTCTTCCTACCATATATGTGTACAGCGTTGTTGTTCACTTGAAATTTTACTTATAAGTTTTTCAATTTTAATTATAAGTTTTCCATAATGTATACAATTTTAAAAATCGCAACAATGCTATGCACGAAACCATACGAATCTGTGTGCGTGTGTGTTTCGAGAAAGAATTTCTTCCTACCATATATGTGTACAGCGTTGTTGTTCACTTGAAATTTTACTTATATGTTTTTCAATTTTAATTATAAGTTTTCCATAATGTATACAATTTGAAAAACTGTAAAAGTCACTCGAGTTTGAAATCTTTCCGTGTCCCGCTCCGTAATTTCCAATTTGTGTTCGCGTTTACAATCCAGGGAATAATTATTTGATATTATTGCTTCTCATCAAAAAAGTTTCGTGATTGTTTGCACATGAAATTACAGTGCTTTCGAAGAGTATGCAGAACTTGAAGGCACCGCCGCCGAAACTTTCCAAGTCTTCTTCTCAAACTGACCACTTTGAACCCACTTCGTGAAATTACAAAATGCAGAAAGTACCGGGAGCTTGCCAGGCTATAAACTTTCCTTTTACCAAGTGAAATATTCCGTTTCAATATTAACTCGTCGAAAGAATACATACTGTGATGTTGCCGGAATTGGTTCGTCAAGTAATTAACCGTGACCTAATTAGACGCGAGCCTAAATACCGTGATTACGGTCTCGCAAGAAAAGAAGATTAATCTTTTAACAACCTGGTGGCGCTCGATAGAATTATTTAAAACACAAAACATAATAATATAGCGTGATTTTGTAAAATTTCATAAACCGCTGCACAGTGAAGTATTTGGCCTGAAAAGGTGGCCAAACCTATTACAACGTTATTCATGGTCTCAAGGTCATAATATTATATATCGTTGAATCCGTCTTAAAAAATCAAAACATTTAAAAAATCAAAGTGACCTTGATTATTGTAAATTTTTAAATGAAAGTAAAGTACATACTTACCTAAAAAACATCTGTAAAGGGAAAAGTTGGCATTCATTTGTTTGCGGTGTAGAAGAATCATTAACGTGCGCACAGTAATACAGAGACTAGATGAGAGAAACAGGACTACGAAACTCTCCATCTTCGATGAAGCATAACACTTCATGAGGGAATAAAATTTCAAAAAAGGTATTGCAATATCATTCTGTATATATTTAACTATCTTAAAATGCAAAAATTTTATATTGTAGACAAAATTTTTAAATTGACTATTGGCCAGCGTTTCGGGCCAAATACTCCACTGTGCGCTGTATAAATCCTTTTCTTGCTTCGAATTGTCATTCGCGTGTTATACTGTTATCTATTTCCAGTGACGTGGTATCGATTTCTTCGCAGGGCTTGTATTAATTGGAAACTCGTACGATAGACAGCAGTTCTCATTAAATTCAAATCAATTGAAGCATACGTCGAACCGAAGATTGATTAATGTGCCCTAAGCCTGAAATTTATGGAACCAACCATTAACTTAACGTATCCATGCGAATCCCGCGGCAGCTAATGTGATCAGGATTATCCGAAATTAATTTTACAAAATAACAAACAGCCGATAGTCCGTGGGTAACGCCTAACACAGTACGTAGACAAGAGATAACGCGTACGCTAAGGGAGTCAACGTTGCATTTATCGATCCGCCATTTTCTGAACGGAATAGTCTTTTCTAACGCGAAACAGAATGTACAGTCAGTCTCATAATTGATCGCACCCTCTTTAAATCAGAGTAACCTTTTTTTACAAACGGTACTTGCGACCTCAATTTTCCTGTCGAGCTAAATGTTTCTTCTGATCACTTGGTTTATTTAATACGATACTATTTTTGAAAAATCACAGGCATCGACACGTTTCGAAGTTTTTCAACTATGCATGCGATTGCAAGGTTGTTGCTAATTAGCGAAATTCTTTCAGATTACCAAACGGCCACATTAATTTCGAGAAATTTTGGCAACTGGCGAAGCAAGTGACAGAATTCATCGCCTGGAAACAAGTCGCGTGCCCATTCGAGAAGAATCCACGCGTCATCGCGTTTATACAAGCAAGCCCTGTGTTAACAGAAAATGGTAAGTTTCTAATGATCTTTCGCTTTGATCCATTCGAACAGTAATTTCGAACAGTAATTCTTTATATAAAATCGTCAGAAACGTTAGGTTTTGTTTAACAAAATTTTTCATTCAAATCATTAGTTGAACAAAATGCTTGAATGTTACATATATTCAGACATTAAAGGTACACGTTCTTTTCCTTTTGTCCAATGTAGCTTTGGCTTTGGCATCCTTCGAATGTGAACCACCAGACAACAACCCAGAGAAGGAACGTTATAAAGCTTTAAAGTAAGTGAATCATAAACTTTCTGTTACCACGTACATCATAAACTTTACCTTCTGTTTTAACCATTACGATAACGATCAGTAGATAGAAATAGCTTCCCAAAAAAGGTTGAAATCGTGTAGTACAATATTGATAAAGTTATCGTCTCTTTAACCCTTTGAAACATTTCTTCCGACCTAAAATAATTCCATTCTATATGATTTTTCTCATTTCATGGATATAAAATTTCTATACCACCTCGTATAATATTGAAACATTTCGTAATTGCTTAGATACCAACATATTTAATAATAGAAATTGCAATTTCGGCGCACAGGTTCGATCCTATGTTACTATTTTCCTAAGCAGTTTTACAAATTAATAATTCGACGTTTCGGTCTAGGTTAAGACCATCTTCAAGAATATAATTCCGTCTGTAAAAATTAATATGAGGATATATATTTCCGTGTTAAAAAGCAAAAAGAGAAACAGAAGAGAAAAATACAGAAACCGAAAACCAATGGTTTGCTGATACAAACTTACCTACTCCGCCTACTAAAATTTAAACACCTACTGTGTATAATGCCGGCACATGGTCAACAAGTGTTTTGAAATATTAAATTTAAATTAAATTTGTTACTAAGCAAGTAGGTTTGTACCAGCAAACCATTGGTTTCGGTTTCTGTATTTTTCTCTTTTGTTTCTCTTTTTGCTTTTTAACACGGAAATATATATCCTCATATTAATTTTTACAGACGCAATTATATTCTTGAAGATGGTCTTAACGTAGACCGAAATGTCGAATTATTAATTTGTAAAACTGCTTAGGAAAATAGTAACATAGGATCGAACCTGTGCCCCGAAATTGCAATTTCTATTTAAAATTGGCGATCGAGATTAAAGAAAACATTTATATCTAATAATGTAAAGAATATTTTGAATAATGGTACAGAAATCTTTCGAGTGCTAAGGGTTAAGAGTGTCGCGGGTATCAGTGGGAGTGACTGTATCTTTCGAGAAAAAGCAAAAACCCTCGTGTGCCGATTACCTATGGATCATTTCCGTTCTACTCCGATTTCTGTTAACAGGTCTGAACTGAATGCTCAGTGAAAACGAGCAACCGCGCAGCGCGTCGAACAGGAGCGATATTAGCGAAGGAACCGAGCATGCGAAATCGACGCAACCCCGACAAACGTTAACACATCCGTGCACACGCAAACCAACCAGAAAGGGCGAGGCTACGCAGGGACAAGTACCAGAAGGAAGGAACCAAGAACGACGTACATTCGAACAAATGAACAAAAGACTCGCCCGAGACGATAATGAAAAGGAAAAAGAGATTCCGATGATCTCGCGATCAATGAGAACAAACACCAGACAACAGAGCAGCTCATCGTAGTGATCTCACATTCTTTTAGAGCCGGTGCAGTATTGCGATTCCCCTCGAAGGACTTCCTTTCTTCCTTCCGTTTCGTTGTTTGCCGACAAGCTTCGTCGTTACGTTACAAACACGAATTCTCGTCGTGTTATCTTTCGCTGTGCCCGCACGCGTCGATGCGCTGATGCATTTCACGTTGCCAGCTGTCCAAGTGCACGATGCGAGCCCGTGCACCGGAAACGGAAGACGACTGCACCGGTCGGAGTCGTCTACGGATTCTCGAGAGACCGGTCGAGAGCCCTGAGTCCGTAAGAACGAACGCGAGAAATTCGCCGGACAGTTATCGCGTAGCAGTAAGTATAGTTCCTAAGCCCGAGGCTAGCGGAGGGAGGCGTTCTCTTCGGCGAGTACTGCCAGCCGCTGTCCGTGCTCCGACGTTCCGGTCCCCGCGATCACTTTCCGCCGATGCGATGAACGCGAGGCGTTCTCGCACGACCACTCCTTTTGTACATAAGTCCTTTTGATATACGCTAACGAAACTCGTCGGCGTCAACAGAGGATATAAGATACGAGGGGTAGGGAGAGGAAGAGAGAAGTCGGTCGAGAAAGAATAGGTTCGTTCCTGTAGCGTAAGCTCGAAGTTGTCGTTTTAAGGTTCTAGGATACGTAGTAGCGGACGGACGACGGTCGTCGGTGCACGTACTTAACGAACGTTTAGGTGATACGAAACGTCAGCATTCAGAGAAACACGGGGATGTATCTACGAGTCGCTCGCAACGGAAACGGCTACGTCGTGCAGTTATTCAGGAACCGTATATCTATCTTTACCGATTTTAGTCGACGGTGACGCAGGGGAATGCCTATCCTGCGATAGAGATCGTTGGAAACGAGTTGGGATGGCCGGGTTGATTAATCGTAACTTCAGGATATTCAAATTCGTAATATGTGACTCGAGGTACCCGACCACCCCTACAAACGAGTGCTCTCTCGGTTGACTATCCGTTAACCCTCATCTGCTTCTCGTTTTTCGAACTCAATTCATTTCTTGGTGTCACATCGACACCATCGCACAGACTGATATTTGGCTGATCTAACTGGCCAAAATTTTTCATTGCTCAAAATTGATTCGATTTATTATGTTTTCTATTAACCCTTAACACTCGAGTGGTGACTCAGAGTCACCATTATTCAAAATATTCTTTACATTATTAAGTATGTTGAAATCTAAGTAATTACTAAATGTTTCAATATTGTACGAGGTGGTATATAGATTTCATATCCAAAATATTCTTTACATTATTAAATATGTTAGGATCTAAGCACTTACTAAATGTTTCAATATTGTACGAGGTGTTATAGAAATTTCATATTCATATAATGAGAGAAATCATATAGAATGGAATTATTCTAAGTTGGAACAAATGTTTAATGTTCGTGATAAAATACCTTCGAGTGCAAAGGGTTAAATTATGCTTACATTAATGTCCATTGAACAATGAGGTTGGTTCGAGGGATTACCTTCTCTCCCAATAGCCTATTATTTTTTACCTGGGGGTAGTTCAAGGAAATTGACTTTTAGCCAGTTAGTTCGTCGAGTACCAGTCTCTGTGAATCGTAAGAAGTCAGTCTGACGAGAGTTGAATGATCATTTTTGACAATTTTCATTCTTTCTATTCGGAACCCGAGGTAGAATGAGGTAAGTTTAAAATCAGATTAGTCGCGTGAACTGCCAAATTATTTGTGAGATGTAAAAACAGTTGATTTCATATCGATTTATTCAGTGACATTAACAATCTACTAATAGCGGAAGACGTTGTAGCACGATGTAGTCACGTGGTCCCTACAAGTTTCTCACTGCCATCCAGAGTCGCCAGATGAGAAGAGACAGGGGAAGGTAGAGCGGGGACTCAAGTCTTAATCTGGCGACTCTGCTGCTCACATTTCGGTTGTGTAATGTTTCATCAGTGTCGGTGAAACATGTGTCGAATTGCCGCGCAAGATGAGGGTTAAAGGATTCCATTCTTTCGTGACTCAACAGATTTATTCTTGATAGTAGAACCGTCTGACGAACGCAGACCTGTCAGCAACCCTAAAATTGCTGTCGCCTCTACTGTTAAGAATAAGGCTGGCAACGAGAGGATAAAGGAAAGTGTCACACACAGTTTTTTTTACCTGAAAGTGATTTACTAAGCCACGTATAATATAGTATTTTTATAGATTAATTTTAGGGTCAGTTGCAAAAATGCACCAGTACCTACCAAGTTTCAAATATTTCAAAAATTTTGACTTATTTATCAGCTTTCAAAAAGCTTTTGTAAAATAACTGTATTTCTGGGGGGAATGTATTGCACAAGGTGTATAAAAAGTAATGGTCATCCGAGACGAACAAAATTTAAAGGGACATTCGTCGCTAGGCACGCACGACGCGATCGTCTCCCTGCCCAATCGGATTAGAAATTTGAAGTTGCAAAATATGAAGGAATACCTTATATCCATTGTTATAATAATGTTATTAATCCTGCATTATAAAATGTTACCGTACCTCCACCCTCGAACGGATTAGGGAATATACCTGTAAAGGACGTCATAGTTATTTACCACCGAATACAATGACAAAAGGAATTTCTTCGACAGTTCCCCCCCCCCCTAAATCCACCCTTAACCATTCACGAAAAACCGAGGTGACAACCGCAGTACTATTTTGACCGTGGTGGAAGTAACTTCTTCCCGTTCGCTGTCACGGTTTTGGAATATGTGTTGTTTTATGCTTTTGTTATATTGTTCTGTGCTTTTGTTGTGTTGTTTTGTGTTGGTCCGGTGGAGGAACAGAAGATTCTGAAAAATTTGTAAGTACCTATACTTGACATCAGTATTTTCTAAACCAGGATTAATATTCTTATGTATAAAAATGAACATAAGGTATTCTTTCATATTTTGCAACAAGTTTCTTTGTTACAAACAATTTTGCCAGAGGTGTAGAATCACCCCTACAACGGATGACCATTAGTTCTCATACACCCTGTAAATTGCGCGTTTTTTATTTATTTATTTACATTGAATTTTTGACTAACGTCCATAAAATGTGTCGAAGTATTACAATTTTGTAGATATGTTTTTTCAATTAACGCTTCGGTGACTATGAGTCTTATACACTCGTCGAACGTTTGTAATACATATTTATACATCGTAGAAAGAGATAATTGTTTCCTTGATTTATTCAAAGTATCCGAACGACGTTTCCAACAAATTAATTTTCCTGAACAACATGTTCATCGTTCTCTCAAATCAAACCGCGGGTAGAAGCAAATAAAAAACATAATCGTTGTGAACTTACAAGTAACATCGTATAATATTCATTATCAAATTATTTCAAAACTAAAAACGTGCATTTCAGTTGAATAGTTTCGGCTCAAATACAGATACTTTTAAACGTACAAACATTAACGAGACACACTACCATTGACGTTCTCACAGCCCATGTGTCACCGTTCAATAATACTATTGCAATTTCATTCGACAATTATATTGGCATTGTCTATGCATAAAACGAGGATCCATGTAGCTTGGGTTCCGTTCGTTGTCTGGACGAGCACACAATAGATAGAGAAACGAGAGAACAGAACAGGAGATTGTAGGAAGGGAGTGGGAGTTTTTGAGAGGGAAAGATTTTGAAAAAATATAGGGACCAAGAGTTCGTTTTTCCTGAGTAGAAACTGCATCTGCGAAGAGAAGGCCGGATGACCGCGAGCACTCGCGATCCGAAGATGAGATGCGATTAGGGGAGGCGGAGGAGTTTGTTGAAATTTTTCCCGTTCGGTCATTCGCAAAGTTCGCGTACTGAGAGAGAAACCTTGCAGTCATTAGACGATTAAGTGAATAGCTTTTTCGTGTTCGTCTTCGTAGAATAAGAGGGCAAAGAATCGTTTCATAATTTTTGTGCGCGTTTTATTGTTGCGAAGTTGAAACTGCAACATTTCGTGCGATCACGGTGACGTATCACAGGCCTGGGCAACTTTTCCCTCACTGTCGCTTCACGACTGTCAACTATTCCAACTATTTCATTATTGTCCTTACCGTGCTTTGTCCTATGTGTATGCTCCGAATCTCCCTAACACTTCAATTTACAATCTCGAGACACTAGGGAGAGTTATCCAGGCCAGACGTACGATACGATACATTGTTTTATTGTTATTTAACCCTTCGTTGCATGATTTTTTTTTAATTGGGATGAAAACAATTGAAAGAAGGTCAGTCTTTCTGTTTTATTTAAGGGAGAAATATGTAACCCTCATACGCTCCTCAGAAATAGTTGCATAAAATATTCTATGATATTTTCTCACACATTTTTGCTTCACACTTTAAACTGGTAAACTTTGCTTCATTCATACGCCTCACAATATAGAGGAAGAGAAAACAATTATTTTATAGCATGTAAAAATAGTAAATGGATGAATTTTCACCCTGAGGAACGTATGAGGGTTGAAAACAAAAATTCAAACAACATTTTCAGAACAAATAAACATAATTTAGAATAGTAAGAAAATACATTGTTAGTTTACTATATGTATACTAGATGTGGTAACTGTATCAGATATGATGCAACGAAGGGTTAATTATTCTTACTAACATATTAGGGAGCATTTGTTCTACATCAAAGCATTCGAACTTCCATTTTGAAATCATGCGTATTTAGTGAGCGTGTACAAATCTTTTTAATCCGTCGATAGTTTTCACATTATAAATTAACGAATGAACGTCGAGGGCAGCTCGTCTTAACTTTAACGTTTCGTCTAATCGTATTGTTTTCTGTTCACTCTGTGTCTGTGTTTCTTGTTCCTATATTATTGTATTTATACGATGGATTTTTCGATGTACAATGTATTAGCGGTGGAGATTATTTTTTTACATTTCTATCGACCGTATTGAGAGCAAAGCTTCGATCGTAGTTAAGTTTAAATCGCAGGAATTATGCCACTTGTAGTTTATGAAGCGCAGCTAGACAAGAACGGGTTGTCGTTGTTGAGAATACGTAACGTTCGAGGAATATATTTTTTTCTCTCAGTACGAGAAACAGAGGAAAAATGTGTATCATAAACAACAGAGTAGCGTTGTACATACGAGGACGAACTGCGGTCTACGCGACAAATCGCGTGAGAAAGAAAGTATAATTCATCGATCGAGCTGTTAAAACCGAGGACACCATTGTACTCTTATTGTCAGGCTCTTTCCTCTGAAAAGATTCAATCTTAATCTGGTTCAACATTAGCACAACATAATAGTAATAGAGAATAGAAAAGATAGTTTCTAATTCCTTCGAAATTCGTTTCGTCGATCAAACTCCAATTCTGGTTAAAATAAGTAAACGTGTTATTTGAACTTTGACGCAATCAACTTTGTAAATCAATTTCACCCTTAACAAAGTCTGTGAAAGTCGATTATTGCACAAAACTCTTGTAACAATTTCCTTGTACCTATGTTACAGCAAAAGTGATTGATTGATGCTTCGTTACGTTCGAAATTGTATAAAACGAAAGATTTTAGTGGAATATTGTAATTTTACTTATAATAACCTATCATGTAACTAATGTAACATATACAACTGATCGTAATTAATCTTCGCTTTAGTTCAAATCGATTTTAGCTACAGCGAGGTAAAATATACAGTTGAAACGTAAAACGTAAAGATTCTAACCGCGTACTCTAGAAGCATTCAATTAATTACTTTTTCCAGTGATGTCTGATATATGAAATTATTCTATATTAAGAATTCGATGAATTATTTATTTTTCAATACGTGTAACATATTCTTCACTTGACACGTGCTTTATACAATCTGTGTATTAATTTATTTATTACATCACTTATTTATGAGCTTTTCTCGTTTCATTAATTATATTTCTTATCGTGTGGTTGTTGAGCAATCTTGCGTCGCCAGGATAGAAAGTCGTTCAACGCAGAGGAAAGAGTCTGACCTTGTAACGCCTGAGAAACGTTCCGTTATTAGGGCTCATTCACGTTGCCACGTCGTTTTGCCGGCAAAAAACATCTATTAAGCAGTGCAGAAAGTTTCAAATGAATACTCGCTCCCGTAAACGGAATACCTATCGTTTATTTAATACCCTTCGCTGCATGATCTTGTTTAATTGGGATAAAGAAATTGAAAGAAGGTCAGTTTTTGTATTTTATAAATCGCGAAGGTAAAAATTCAAACAACATCATTTCAAGTAGTAAGAAAATACATTCTTAGTTTACTATATACCATATTATTAACTGTATCAGATATAATACACTATGCAGCGAAGGGTTAATATTAACTTAAAGTGTAACGTAAGAATGTTTGTTAACTAAAGCAACGTAAACGAAATTAATGAAGAAACAAGTTCATGTATGCACTATTTGTTTATAAGTCAATTGATAGACAAGCGAATGCTCGACGCAATTATAATCTCGTTCAATTAAATAGCTTGCACTCGAGAGAAAAAATTCTAAACATCTACTCTATTGTTCTTAGCAGACTGATTATCTAAATCACACTTTTATTTAACGATTCGTAGAATACAATGCGATACACTGACTGCAATGATTTCGCAAACTGTCGGAAGGCAAAGTGAATGTTACCCTGCGAAAATAACGAACGTGTTGACAATTACCCGTGCACGATTATATCATAACGCTATATGATTAACAGTACGAAAATTATCATAAGTTGTAATAATTAATGAATGTTACTGTGTGAGCGTCTGCGCGTCGCTGTTGTCAATATTCGAGAACGAGATCTACCTAACCACACGAGGTTCAATGAAACGACGATTCTCTCCTGTGAAATCGGAGGGTGGGAGGAACTCGATTCCTTTCGATCTAAAAAAAAAAAGAAACTGAAAAGCATGTCTCGACTCATTAATCACGGTCAGCGGTGCGACTGGTCGTCGTAATATTTTCTAACGATCGCTTTTTTCTACGATTTTGTAAGAAACAAACGAGAAATGCGAAGAACATGGATGATACACCATCGTAGCGAACGATCTCCGACCAGCCGTGCAAATAAATTGAGCGCCGCGCGCGGGAGAATGAACGGTTTCAGTGAAATAATTATTGTGAGCGCTGCGACGCGTCTCTGTCCCGTGAAGAAAACGATTTCGTGTGGACTGAGAACGTGTCGCCGAGACGCAACGAACACCCGACAAATTGCGAGTCTGTATATAGGAAAGGAAACAAGAAATCGTGTATATAATACGTATAGTTATATGATACATAAGCATGTGCGTATATCCGTGCGCTATCCAAGGTTCCGAGGTCCTAAGTCCTAGGTTCAAGGATTGGATAAGCCGTAATCGAATTTAAGTGAAGCCACCGGCTAGAACGGAGAAAAAGGACCCCGAAAAGTGTCCCGGAATTTCTTCGTGACGCGTCGAGGGCTTTGTCGGCCGCGATAATCGCCGATCGATCGATGTAAGATCGCCTAACGATACCTTATAGTACACACACGAACCTTCATCCTCGAACGATTGATTGATTGGAAGAGAATACAAACACTTGCTTGCTGTCTAGTCATTAGATCGTTAGTCGGGGGCCCGTGTCCGTGTTCCTACACCGCGTGCCGATTGCACTCACGATGTTCAATAATGTGCGACAGTGTATTGTACCCGAAAAAAACGCGAAACGCTGCGTCCAGACGCGCTTAGGAGATCCCATTGAATACAACGTAAAGTAACATCTTGATTATTGAAATCTCAGACTGTCTAAATACGATCGTACCATCTCTAAAATGGAACGATGCTTATCTAAACTTGAGTTGAGTTAGTATGATTTCTACTGTAATCGAGATTCGATAAACAATGAAAGTAACTGCTTCGCGTGAACGAATAGAATTTTCAAATCGAGTCTTGACGAATATGTCATTGGTTTTGGTAATTTACCTTGTCTATAGAAACTTCTCTGTACATCGCTGTTGGGTATCTCTGAAAAACGAACAACTCCAAAATGCATTGTTTAGCATTTAGTAAAAGTTTAAGCTACCGGATTATAGCGGATTTAGAAATTAATTAAATAAGAATGGGTTGCAATCGATCATACAATTTTCGTCGAATGAACAAGGACACGGGCCACGTTATGCCTAAATTAAGAATATTCGGGTTAGAATTAACGTTAAGTTTTATATTAGGCGTATTTTTTGGTCGACATTCCCTTAATTGTAAGAGACTTATAGTTGTCACGGTAAAAACGATTTTGCGTAGAACATCGGATTTCATTCCCCAGTTCTTCTTGCGTGTATTTCTTACTATATTTTCGTGGTTTATTCGAGTTTCGTGACGATCGTCGTTCATGTTTGTTCGTTTCGCATGATCATGATATTCGACACAGAACCCGACTCTTGAACAATTGTCGAACCGGGACGAAAAGTAATGAAGAATCGTGCTGATCGTTGCGAACTTTTACCCGTCGAATTCATCAGCGCGATCCACTATTTCAGATTCGTGATTACAAACGCATCGCAGAAACGAGATCAATTGTAATTCGTTGAACGGTCAACAGCTCGATCGCCCTTTTTATTATTAACAGATTTATAGTTGTGAAACATTTAAGAGTAAGGAGGATGTATCTGTGTATATAGGGACGTCGATTATACGCGATTGTTAAGAAAAAGGTCAGAGGAGACGTTAAAACGTGAGACACTTTTTTTGTTCGGTTATGTATTATACATATAAACTGGTCTTTTCATGCAATCTGTGAAGAAATAGTTGAATCGAAGCATTATCTCTTACACGAAAGCGTGTATTTCTGAACGATTGTTTATTGGGAGAAAATGTTTAGCTGTATCCCACAATAAAAATAAGTTTGAATAATAATATCCAGTTTCCGAGCCTCTCGTTCTAGTATTCGATTTCTGGGAAGCCAAGTGAACTTGCAGACGAGAATTTCTATCCGTAAAAATCGAAACTATTTGTCAATGAGTTTTTTCGGTTCGTCTAGAATGACACACGATTGTCTTGGGAAGAGAATCGCGACGGTAAATTGTGCGTTAGATAAAAAGATGAAGAAATTTGTTCGTTATAAAATAGAACTGCCAGCGTTGCAATAAAGTCAATAAATGAAATTGTTTACGGACAATCGAGCTGTCGATCGATCAAACCGACCCGTCGCGTACAACGATTTCACATTGTCACTCGATTTTTCCAACTTCGTAATAACGTAAGTTCCCGAGACCTCTCTCCTACTGTTTTTTCCGTTTTGTTGTTCGTGCATTTATTGTATGAACGTCAAGATAATCCGTTTCCGCGTTTTGATCGATCCGATCAAATATGTTGGGACTATTGTACATACATAGGCTCAATCATGTAACAGCGACAAGACAGCAATTACGATTATTGTAGAAACGATGATGTCTTACGAAATAAACTACAGATTAATGGACGTTTCGTTAAGAAGTTTCTTTCCATTACCATGGTTTATACTTAATCGCGTAGATACTAACGAGAAGACGACGAAAATGCTAGTTTCAATAGGAACTCGCTCGTTTAAAAGTTACAGTGGGTGTAAAAAGTATTCGTACACTGATAGATTTCAAACAAAATCGTGAAATTGTTGTTTATTAATTACTTTCTTCTTTATACAATGAATATGTACACATTCGGAGAAGTTGCTAACAGTTTCCAATTGTGATTTATAATATGAGAACATTTTACACATTGTCGTTCCAACGTTAAGTACTAGTACATTGTATATGAATATGTATGTGTATATATATAATATTAAGTAAGCATTAAATGCATTTGAAAATAAGCAGTAGTAAAACAAGTATTGTGAACACACACGATCAGTGAGCACTGCACACGCGTCAATATTACGTTAATTGAAAATTATTTGAACGCGAGTCGAAAGCTTTCTATCTTCCCGAGAGGGACTCTTTAATTTTCTGATCGATCCAACGACGATAATAAGAAACACGAACGTAAACGCCGGGCTTGTTGACTTTCCCACAATGCTGTCCCCAGCTGGTGATTCCATATAATGTGAAAGCACCTGTAGAACATAGAATGAAATACAATAAATAAAGTTTAATATTGCTAGACAGAATTGCATCGAAAGTATATTTGAGAAAATTGAGGGGTGAATCAGATCTAGGGGTGAATTTACATCTCTGGATCAGTGGACATTTGTAAAAGAAACCGAGAAAACTTGAAGAATTTCGAACAATTATATGTTGTTACCGTTATGATAGCACGCCAACGGTCCGCCAGAGTCGCCGTCGCAAGTATCGACACCTTCGTCAAGGTATCCAGCGCAAAACATGCCGTCGCTAATCGCAGCCTCGCCGTAAACGTGTTCCGCTCGACAGACAGATTGATCTAATAACGGTACCCAGCCGTATCTTAAATCGTTTGAATGAGCTGAAACAATCAGACGAACAACTGTTAAACTACATAGCAAATCGATTAGAAGTGTACAAAGAATAGCATTGCTCCAGTTGGAATGTTAGACGTGAAAATTGAATTGCAATATTATTCTTATTATTTAGTTAGGAAGTTAGACAGTTAAAAAGTTCACTGTTTAAAGTTAACGGATGGTACATGTTCGTTCCACGTTCCATCTCACTTTCGAGTGTTCAGAAGTAGAGTTAGTCCAAGTTACAAAAGGTACTTCGTGATCTTCAATTTTGGGTATTGTGTTATAATAATACCAATTAGAATAATTAGTCTATCAGACGAACAACTGTTAAACCATAAGCAACCAGATTAGAAGTATATAAAGAACAGCATTGCTCCAGTTGGAATGTTAGACGTGAAAATTGAATTGCAATATTATTCTTATTATTTAGTTAGAAAGTGAGACAATTAAAAAGTTCACTGTTTAAAGTTAACGGATGGTACATGTTCGTTCCACGTTCCATCTCACTTTCGAGTGTTCAGAAGTAGAGTTAGTCCAAGTTACAAAAGGTACTTCGTGATCTTCAATTTTGGGTATTGTGTTATAATAATACCAATTAGAATAATTAGTCAATCAGCCTCAGTGGTCCTTTAAAATCACGTACTTGATACTCCAGTCTTGATGCTTCCGAATCCACTGATAGTGCAGTTAAGACCAGATGGATATTCTACGTTTTCGGGCGGCAAACAGATCGGCATGACATCCTTGCCAAGAGGTATTCCTCGTCCCTTCAGCAATACAAGGGCAATATCGTTGTTCATTCGATGACCCTTACGGAAGTCTTCGTGGATGTAGTAGTCCTCGATGTTAGCTTCCGCTTCCGTTCCCTCGTCCCTCTAACATACGTGATTGTAACGCGATTAGAATTCAAGTTTGATCAGAATATAGTCTTACAGAAAAGAACTTCGGCCCTCGAAGAAGAAATGGTATTTTTCAGTTGTATACCTTTAAACGTTCCATTTACCTCTGTGTTATAATCACCAGCGCGAACGAAATAAGTGCCTTTGTTGTACCCTTCCAAACAGTGGGCTGCTGTGATCACGTGCAGAGGCGAAATAACTACAGCACCACACCAATGGCTTGATCTACTGTGGCCTCTAACTCGAAGACTGGCCTGTTAATATAAAAAAGAACCGCTGACAATCGTCCCGTGATTTCTCAAAGCCATAAGCAAGAATAGAGAGTGGAAACACAGTAGAGAACTTAGATATTGTATAGTAATCTTTGAAAAATGTTTAACGTCTGCAAGGACGTTGAAATTTCATTTACCTGCCAAGGGTAGCTGCCTTGCGGCGCGATATTACCGTGTACAACCTTCCCGAATATAAGATCCTCGTCATCGTTGAAATCTTCGAATCGCCTGCCGCAATTCGCTGGAAGTATATCCTCGATGTTCTTCTCCAGCAGTGGGGACCAGTTCGACTGCAATTATGGAAGCTATGATTGGGATTCGTCCGCGTGAAATCGACACATAGGAATAGGCAGGGTCAAGGAATGAAGTAAACAAACTTCGTTGCGTAAGCTTATCATTTATTCAAGTAAAGATTCTATCGATCGTTTACAAACTCTCTACGACTTAGTGCTACAGCAAACTTGCTTGCTTCCCCCACGAACCACTCTTCGTCCTTTTCCGATCTCTGTCTATGAACGGAACATTACTGTACCCAGCACTGACTTAATTCGAATCTCGTTGGGTAGTAAAAGTAAATTACAATGTAAAGAATTTGATTAGACGATCGCTTGAACTTCGAGCACACTCTAAAGAGCACGCGCTAAATTAATATAAACAAGAAGCAGTAGTTACTATGCAACTGCGAATTCTCAAACTATTTTCGTTACAATAATATCGAAAACGGACAAAATTTATTGTCTACTTAGTTGTCCACAGCCAGTTCCATAATATTTATGGAGATTGAGGTTCGATTGTGTTTCAGGGAAATTATCGTTTCGATGTTTTCGGCGGCGTAGCGAGAATATTTCGATTTACCTTGGAATCGTGAGCATCTCCGCGTGTGCAAATCACACCTGCGTCCTCGGCGTGATCACAATTATGTCTGCCCCAATTATTATGATCGCATCGGTACAGTTGCGTCTCGTTTCCACGGCAAGAAACCTTGTAAATGTATGATGAACAAACGTTATTGTAACGAGAATGGAAGAAAATGTGAGATTATTATTGGTATTATGTTTTCGAAACTCACTTCGTCGAGCCAAATGGGTCCTTGGCCAGGTCCGAAGAATCCATCTTTCTTGACCACAGCCTTCCCTCCATATCCTAAAGATCTACAGATCACTGTCGCAGCTGCATTCGAGAAATCATCGTCGCAAACTGTGCCCCATATGCCGTGGTGACGAACTTCAACCCTTCCCTCGAGAGGAGTACTCCCGTTCGCCAAACGTATTTCGAAAGGTGCCTAAAATAACATGTTGGAATTAAATGTTCATTACGTAACACAGAGAAATTTGTTAATTAGTATAGTGGAACATTTCTACCCACGTCACAATGTTCGGCACTTTCATCAGACCCATCAGGGCAGTCCTTAACTTCGTCGCATATGTACGCATTCAGAATGCAGGTAGGACTATTATCGCACTTCCAATAGTCATCCTGACAGGCATCGACCGCTGTTTTGCAAACAACACCGACAGCTTCTTCTGGTTGACAATTATGAACGCCCCATCTGTAAAAGAATATAGAAAAGTTGTGGGACCGAGTTGTTAAGAGATGATGGTTACATTGGAGGATTCCTGAAGCTCGAATTACAATTGAAAATTGATTTTATTATCAAAATAGGTTTGAATAATGTTGAATTTGTGGATGTTTAATATGTAAAATTTTAAATAGACAGACCGTGATTCGTGATAATTACATTTGAAATCACATTCACACAGGGAAGTCTCGTTCATCCCCGATTACAATTGAAAATTGATTCTATTATCAAAATAGATTTGAATAACGTAGAATTTCTGGATTTATAATAGGTAAAATTTTAAATAGACAGACTGTGATTCGTGATAATTACCCTTCGAAATCGCATTCACGCAAGGAAGTCTCGTTTCCTCGACATTGAAGTTGATCAACCATAAACCTCGTAGGTGGATCCAAATTACCATAGAAACCTCCTGGTCGGACTTCGAGAGCGCCGAGGTCGAATCCAAGTTCTTTGCAAATTACATTTGCGTCGTTCATGCCAAAACCGTCGTCGCAAACTTGGCCCCAGATTCCCAGAACTGTTTAAATCATTCTTATCAAGCCGATTGAAAATATTTGAAAGACGTTATTCAGAGAAATTAGAAGTAAATTATTAAAAAGCTAAAAAATCTCTAGGAGGAAAAGCAAACATTTTTCTGTTTAATCGATTTACTTTTAACTTCAACCCTTCCTTCGTAAGGGTTATCGGAACCAGCCAGCCGGATGTCGTAATCCAAATTTTCCACAGTGCAGATACTCTCGTCGCTGCGATCGTTGCAGTCGTTCTTGCCGTTGCATACCTGGATTTGATTGATACACTTTCGATTGTCGCAAACGAACATTCCATCGCAATTTATACTCCGGTCCCTCATCTCGTAGTAATCGAACTCGCGATTTGCTTTCAGAGATCCTGTCGTGCCGATGTTACTGTCGCTTAGAAGGCAAACATTGCCGGCTGCCCTAAGAAAATTAAAAGCAAACATGTGAGTTATAACGATTATGCGATAAAACTTGATAGAAAACCGTTGATAGTCTCGACGTACTTGTGCGAGAACGATCGACACGTAAAATCAGCTTCCTTGCATCTCAGAGCGCACGTTTTCAATGGCGTGTTCAACCACTTTTCGACATCGTGACCTTCCAGTTTATGTTTAGCGTGCTTCTGGAAAAGATCCATTTGCGACGCGCAAGCCCTTTCGTCCGCGCCGTTTGTACAGTCCTTGAAAGATAACGAGTAAGTTCACGTCAGATCAATTATTTTATTATTATTATTATTATTATTATTATTATTATTATTATTATTATTATTATTATTATTATTATTATTATTATTATTATTTATTTTAAACGGAAAGAAGTTCTTTTATACAAATGTATGCAGTATTATATAATATGACAAAAAAGAATCTTAACATCGCGTAGTCGCAGTTTTCTACTTGCAAGAAGATCAATGAAACAGGTCCCATGGAAATCACCGACACAAACTCCGACAACGAATTTGATCGACAACGAATATGATCGACAACGAATTTGACCAACAACGAATCTCAAATCTCAAATTCGTTGTCGATCAAAGTCGTTCTCGATTAAAGGCGTTGTCAGCCAAAATAGTTGTCAGTCAAATCTCATATTATATAATATTATATAATACTGCATACATTTGTATAAAAGGACTTCGGTCCGTTTAAAATAAATAATAATAATAATAAATCTAGAGTCGGCGAAATGTTGTCGATGAAAACTGTGACGGGGGAAGTGTCGATGATTTCCATGGATCCCCAATGAAACAGCCTTCTGTTTTTCTACCATTTTCTGCATGAAATTTAAGAATAAATAAATATTGATACCTCTTCCCCATCGCACACCCACGGCGAAGGAATACATTCTCCTGGCAAACACTCGAAGTGCCTCGGTTTGCATTGACCGCTTAACCGTGACCTCTGGGTCACTGAAAAAGAAATTACATTGCGTTCGGAATGTAAGTTACTGGAAAAGAAATTACATTATAAATATATTTGTGGTACTACGTACCAATATTTCCACAAGGAGGGATGTCACAATATTCTCTCTGCCCTCGTCCTGTGTAACACCATGGACTCGAGTCTTTAAGCGGTTGCGGATTTCTGCAGTAATTATGAGTCTTCAATTTTTCTTTGACATCTCGATTAAGAGTCTGAAACATTTAAAAAATTCCATCTTTCTCGAATCACGATTAGACACAATAGTGTTCGACACAAAATGAAGAAACTAACAAGTATCGAAAGCGAATGGGCCACTTTTTCATCGCTCCATGGAAGACATGGTCTACCAGTTGCTGTTACGTTCGCGTTTCCCATGTACTGGCCTCCTTTCCCGTAAACGCAACCTATTTGAACAATTAGAGCACACAATTTACAACATTTCGAAAGTCTTCCGATATCTTTACAGCTTTACGTTCAACTATAACATCCGAATAAACAAATTGAAGAATTGTATACCGATGTCATCGTACGGTCTCTTGCAAATGTAAGAGTGGCCCTTCGTGGAAGTGGCACAGTCTTCGCTGTCCCAAAAGAAGTAATCTGCTACGCAAAGTGAGTCTGGCCTTTCGTGACATGGGAATTTGCGTTTCGTTACAATGCAGAGAGGTCGCGAGCCCACGGTCGGCGGATCTTTCTTGTCTTCCATCCAACCTGGCCACCATTTTGAATATCTACAAAAAACAGTTCTCTGTATCTCGATCGACAATTGTTCAAAGGTACAATTAATGTTATTGGCGCACTGGTTCGATCAATTGTAGACAATAAGAAAATTTGCAACATATAGCATGAAATTTAATTGAACGTTTCGGTCTGAATTTAGACCATTTTCAAGAATATAAATTTTCTGTATTGCGTCTGTAAGAATTGATCAATTAATTAATATATGGTTAGGCAAACGCATTCCCGAAACAAGCAGGAAACACTAAGGTATTAAAAACGAAAACAAATGTATAAATGTTTTCCATAATGTTTGCCTAACAATATATTAATTAATTGATAAATTCTTACAGACGCAATACAGAAAATTTACATTCTTGAAAATGGTCTAAATTCAGACCGAAACGTTCAATTAAATTACATGTGATATTTTGCAAATTTGCTTATTGTAATTGTGACGTATTGTCTGTTAAGAAATTAAAAATATTTTCGAGCGAGTTACACACTTAAACTTGGCGTGAGACGAATCCTCCCAAAGCCAGAAGGTGTGACTCATAGTAGTGAAACCAACGCCAGAAGTCATGACAGAACCAACTTCCGGGTGTCTTTGCAACAACCATTCCGATACAAAATCATTCTCCGCTTGACTGGTGATATCAATCAGACGCGACTGTCTCTTCGAACAATAATCCAACGCCTCCGCGTGATTGAAACCGCTATCAGGATCTGCCAAGTGATAACAATGACCCTCGTACGGAATTTCACCCTTTCGGCAGTGAGCTATTCGATTCAAGACGCATTTCACGCCAACAGCGTCCCTTTCCACGCGACATTCTGGTTCGTGTGTGAATCTGAAAAATCATTAAACAAGTATTCTATTAGGTGCTACTTGAAAATAATGTACTTCTTTATTCGCAGAGAAAATAATCACTATTCGAATTCTCAAAGTGTTCGTCGTAATCGTTACGACTAACTAACGATTCCTTTCTTTAAACTTTACTTTCTCGGATCAAAAATCTTGCATATCTTGTTGTACAATCCTGTCAATTTTTATGAGGACACTCGAAATCTGTAAGTTTTAACTGTTGTAATCTAAACGTTTCAGTGAGTCTCTCTATCTTCAGTTCGACATTCTATGTACTATTACACATCCTTGAACTTCATCCCCACGATTCATCCCTTACTGATCATTAGACCTAAAACAACCCCCACTTTACAGAACCAAAAACCTATATCCTCTGCTGAGCATTCTTTTCTGAGTCTCATTTCGTTTCTGATCAATCTTTAACGAGTCTTGTCTAGACTACTAACATCTTTTGTGTAACGTCTATAGTTTGTATTTCGTTCAGAAATTGTACTTAATAAATATACATATATTAAGTATCCGGAATACAACATTGTGCGGAGTTGATTTGTTCAAAAGTTATACGAGTGTAAAATTGAGCGGTTTCTTTCATGAAGTTAATCGAATCTTACTCGTATATGAAAAAGATATGTATGAATCTTGACATCTTACTTGCATGACTGAAATCTGGTCTCGTTGCCTTGACAAGACACAGAATTTGCAGCAACCCACTTCGGGACACCGTTACGACTATCTCTTCCTTTCCAAGCCATCTCTGCACCTCTGTAAAGAAGCTTGTTTATTCCACGATTGCTTCCGTAAGTACTACAGCTAACAAGGGAACATATTCAATTGATACAAGCCAATTTTGATTAAACTTATGTGAGGTATAGTTCTTCGAAAAATATTTGACACGTGTTTTTTTATCGGCAACCATCCACTCTGAAGGAATGAAAACAGCCCTCAAATTTCTGACTCAAAACCATATTTTTTTGAGATATCTCGGAAACCAGTGGTTAAAATAATTCGATTTCTTTTTAATCGTGTGTGTTTTTAATGGAAAATGTAGTCGTGCACGAAAATTGTAACAATAAACAATAAAATTTTAAACAATATATTAAAAATTTGATGTTTTTTTGTATTTTCTCGTATTTCTTGTTAGTTAATTTTAATGTAAATAAGTGTGATCTTTGATCAAAAATAGGGGATACGTGTTTCAGGATTTTCTTTTTTTGTGCAATTTAACAATAATTATGCATAATGAAAGATAATCTTGCACAAAATATTTTTCGAAGAACTACTTATATCTCACGTAAGTTTCATCAAAATCGGCTTATATCAACTGAATATGTTCCATTGTAAGATATATCTAGCTGAATCACTCTGTAGTTGATTCTTGCAAGAGTTAATACGTAAAATACCTCGTGTATCCGAGTTGCTTGCATACAATGCCAGCTTCCTTGAGTGTCCAGCTGGAGTCGCATACAATTCCCCAACCAGGAATCTTTCCTTGCACTTCCACGTAACCATCGTGAGGTCCAGAACCACCCCTAAGTCGAATCACCTATCGTTAAGAAAACGCACACTTGTTATTGTGTTAATCTCGAGAGAATTTCACTTAAGAACATCTCTTAAAATGTAGAGACAAATTTACAAGAATCTTTCGTATGCCATTTTGCATGTTCGTTTACAGATAACCACCACTTTCATCGTAAGTAAACTGCGAGGAGCATGGACTAATTTTACAGTTTATATAATTAATATTAAAAAGTCTTACCTGACCGGAAATTGGCGTTGGATGTGCTACTTTTTGTGAATGATCCAATGGTTCCACTGGTGGTACGTAGTACGACGGAAACGGTGGTTCTTCTGAAAAATAATAATTTATATGTTTAGGGTAATAACATCGTTAAATAATTCGGAGTACACGGCAGCGCCTTTACTCGTCAAAAACGTTTAACATCGCTGAACAACCATAAACTTTTGAACCGGTAAATTTCTAACATTAAAATCTACAGGATTCTATAAGAAAAAATTAACCCTTTGCACTCGAAGGTATTTTATCACGAACATTAAACATTTCTTCCAACGTAGAATAATTCCATTCTATATGATTCTTCTCATTTTATGGATATGAAATTTATATAACACTTCGTACAATATTGAAACATTTAATAATTGCTTGGATTCCAACATATTTAATAATGTAAAGAATAATTTGAACTAGCTGACCCGACAGACGTTGTCCTGTCCAAAGTTCAATAAATTTGTTTGAGATCGTTCTAATTACGCATATCCGTTGTTCAAATCGTGAGTTATCGTCTTGAGTTTATACAAAAATCCCATAGAAAAAAGCACTTCCATTTTTCCCCGAATTTTCCATTTTTCCATGCAAATTTTCCAATTTTTCTTTCTCTAAACACCTTAAGACGTCAATAATGCAACTTCCTATTGAAATATTGATTAAAAGCTGCGATATTCGTTTTTTTGTTGTATTAAAATATGATTCAGAAATCACTTTTAGTTGTTCCCGAATTTTTTATTTTTCCGGGCAACTTTTCCAATTTTTCTTACCCTAAAAACCTGATTCGGACTACAACGGACATTTAAAAAAAAATTATCCAAATTGGTTCAGCCGTTCTCACGTGATGTCGTGACCAACGAACAACATTTCATTTTTATTATATAGATATAGATAATGGTACAGAAATTTTTAGTGGTGACTCTCAATCACCACTCGAGTGCTAAGGGTTAAAAATCTCTGGGTCCCTATGGTGAAGTTTAACCAAAAACCGAGAAGTTCATATATCTCGAACAGAACAGAAGAATATTTATCAAGAAATTTCGAATGATTAAAGATTACAAAGTACTGCCGCCAGTTGTCGAAGCCAATGTTAAGCTGCCATTCCAACGATTTCATGCCAAAAGCGTGACCGATTAAATGTTGTGAAAGGTGTGTTCGAAATGAAGTTGCAGCTTACCTCGGTCTGCTCGAATTTCCGATGAAATTAGAGGTACATATATATATCAATATTTCGAACAGTAGACTTACCTTCCTCGAAGGGAGGTTCTTCAATATTGAACAGATCTACATCGGCCTTTTTCTGATTGATTTTCATTATATTGCTCGACTCCGTAGTCACTGGAGTTCTGTTTTGGAAAACCAGTACTGGTTTCCATACTTTTTTCTCGTCCAACACATCTACGTCGTAACCGACATTTGCGTCCGAACTCTCGGTTGTCGAGACATTCTCATCCACCCCGATTTCTACACTGGGAACGTTCGATTCGGTAGTGGTGATAACCGTTATCGGAGGTTCCTCTAAAGTCAGTTGGACCTTCTTCTTCTTAACAGGGACGACTAGATGCATGTCAGGAACTCTTCGATTGATACTTTTGGTCTTAACAACGTCAGATGCGTTACCGAAACGATCGTTTCCTTGATGATGCAGTGTTTCACTGTTTCCCATTGAACTATTCGGACGTTGACTGGAAACGTTTGACGTATCAGGGGGCACCAAGAAACGATCTGGTTGCTGTGGTTCGAGAAATGGGGGTTGAAGATCTGTTGCCGGCTTAATTGGATAGTTTGAGCTTGCTGGAGATTCATTCGGCGGCTGCAGGTCAGAAGGTATGTAGTAATTTCCATCTTCTTCTACATTTGTTGCGCCATTTGTTCCTGGTACCAACGACCGACTAGGAGGAGGGTAATTTGGCCGCTCAACATTCGTGTCCGACACTATTACTCGATGGTATCTTGTATCTGTTAAATTATTAACAAAGTTGACGAAGTTTTAAAGCAAACTTGATTACCTACATTTTATATTCGAAACATGTTTCCCAAAATTTAATATGATACAATACATTCCCTGTTCTGGGAATCCTGTTTCTAATGCAACATGTGGCTACGTGCAAAACAATTTTACTGATTTTTCGAACTTCAATTATATTCGATACTAGCTTTTGCCCGCGGCTTCGCTCGCAAAGGGAACCGTTTAACGCCCTCGGAAATTGATATTGTTTCAAGCAAATCAGAACGCGAACGAAATATTCCTCATACAAACGTTGCAACCCCTTTTCACCCCCTTAGGGTTTGAATTTTTTTAAATGCCGAAATACGTGTTTGATTAATTATATCAAAGAGCAATAAAACCAAGTTTCAAGCAAATCGGATCGCGAACAAAATATTCCTCATACAAACGTTGCAACCCCTTTTCACCCCCTTAGTGGTTGAATTTCGAAATATCCTTTCTTATCCCTTGTATAGATCATAAAGGAAACCTCTGTGCAAAATTTCAGCTTTCTAGGTCCAAGGGTTTAGTCTGGGCGTTGATAAGTAAATAAGTCAGGACATCATTTTTATATATAGAAAATTATTTCCCTATGAATTAATAATTATTACCGGATCCTGCTAGATCGTCAAAACTCTGCGACGGTGAACCGATTCGATGATTCTTAGGAGTACGACGGCCATGTTCGAACGAGGAGACATTTTTCACTCCAGTCGAACGATTGACAGAATTGTAATACGGCGGTTGGAGATCCGCAGACGGTAGTGGAATAGTCGATTGAGAATCGATGTAAATATTCTGATCGTTTCTATCGAATTGATTTGAATTTCGAGGATCGTTTGGTCCGTATGTTTTCGTGTTCGAGTGTCCTTGGTGAACTTGAATTCCTTTCGTAATGAAATGATACCGTGTACCATTTACATTTACTTGTGCGTTGCTTGGAGGAGCTGTTCTCGACGGATCAAACGAAGCATCTTTAACTCCTACGGATGTAAAGGGAACAGATTACGCAACAGTAGCAAGTAATATAATACAAGACCTTCGAATATGTTACTTGGTCTACCTGGCGATGGATATTTTCCATTTGCACGGTGAAAAATATTGCTGTTCGATGACCATTGACTCAGTTTCGAATCTGCCTCTTTATCAGCAGTGCTTTGATATATATTGATCCTAGGTCCCGATTCCCGAAAACTATCCCCGCTAGCGGTACCTAAGAAATTAAATTTTCGCTGACGCTTCATTATTTTCATTTCTCATAATTTTACGAAAATCAATCCGGCCAGTTTCTCTTTAGATATTTTCGCCAAGATCTCGAAACCGAACTGGCCATTCTCCCCTCCTTATTACACCACCGGAGGGTGGAGAGAAACTGTCCCTCAAAATACCTACGCTAATACATAATATATTACAAGAAACCTAATTGACGAGTTAATTACAGCTTAATCTAATTAACGAGTTAATTACAAACTTACCTGTGACGCATTTTGTAAAACCCCATAAGAAACTAATTCATGCGTTAACCATTTATTATTCACAGTAATCATGCGATTTACCAGGCTGAAGCAGTAGAAATTAAATGAACGACATTCATTAGAATGAAGATCTGAAAATTCCGCAGGCACAAGCGAAACCAACAAGACTCTCTTTAAATCAAAGGCACATGTTATATTTGATAAAGATAAGAATCGATTAGTGAACTGATGTACCAGTTAATAGTGTATCGAAGATGAAGCTATACGACGAAACCATTCATTGAAAGATTACCTTGATCCCACTGTCTATTTTGTGGATGAGACGATGATGGTCCCTGATGACTTCGACTACCATTCGGTCTCGAGTGCTCGGGTAATTCGTGGCTGCTGTCCACGTAAATATTTCCACCTGGTGGGGCAGACAATCCGGAACCACTTCTGCTATACTCTCTCCTATTGGGTGTAAAGACATGTTCGATTCCTCGGTTCGACGACAAGTTTCCTTCGTCGTGACTTGTCGAAGCAGCTTCAGTTTGATCGAATGGTCTCTGTTGCGTTTGTTGATCGGAATCGTCGTACTCTGGATAGCGTGGAGCAGAATGAGGCCTGCCACGAGGATGATCATGGTGTCCTGGATTGGGAAGCCAACTGGGAACAGAATGACTGGACTGATCTGGTTGAGTAGGGACACGAGTGTTTGAGGAATCCTCTGCTCGATCGAATGGTCTCTGTTGCGTTTGTTGATCGGAATCGTCGTACTCTGGGTAGCGTGGAGCAGAATGGGGCCTGCCACGAGGATGATCATGGTGTCCTGAATTGGGAAACCAACTGGAAACAGGATGACTGGACTCATTTGGTTGAGTAGGGACACGAGTGTTTGAGGAATCCTCTGTTTGATCGAATGGTCTCTGTTGCGTTTGTTGATCGGAATCGTCGTACTCTGGGTAGTGTGGAGGAGAATGGGGCCTGCCATGAGGATGATCATGGTGTCCTGCAGTGGAATGCCAGCTCTCGCTGGGATTAAAGTAGCTGGGCTCTGCAGGTGAAGTAGGAACATGTCTATGATGTCCAGAATTGGAATGCCAGTTGCTGTCGAAGGTAGGTTGATTGGGTCCTTGGGGTTGAGAAGAATCGTACGGAGGAGCCGGTTGTTGACTTTCAGTGCGCCGGTTAGAGTGGTATACCGATGTATGTGGATAATGACGATGATTATGATGTTGATGCTGGTGGTGGTGATACGTCTCGTCGTGGTTTCCACCCTGTTGCCATTGTCCGGATGGTGAACCCGAATTTTCTGCGTGGTCCCAGCGAGGTGGTTGCAGATTGGGAGGAGGAACATTGCTATTGTAATGACCACCATGATTATATTGACCTGGAGGATTGGGCGGCTCTGTTTCTGAGGGCTTTGCGGTGGCCCAAGCATTCGACATCCACTGTGGTCGCCATGTTGGTCGCAAGGCTTCCCAGTCTGTACCTGGCCGACTCGTTGTCACCTTAGATGTCCAATTATATTGGCGGCCATGTTCCCATTTTCTTGAGTCCGAAGAATCAATCGATGACCATGGTCTCACGGTTCTTGCCTTCTCTGCAAGTGATGGCAAAGGTTCCATTAGCTTCAGCATTAATTAAATTTCCGATTTATGGGGAAGTTATACGGAAATATACATATGTATACATTTCCCTGAATTTAAACTTGAGATTTCCCTGAATTTAAACTTCAAATTTCTTTAAGATTATACTAGAAATTTACCTTAATTAAAACTTGACATTTCCCTCAATTTAAACTTGTCATTTCCCTCAATATAAACTTGACATTTCCCTTAATATAAACTTGAACATTTCCCTCAATATAAACTTGACGTTTCCCTTAATTTAAACTTGAACTTTCTTTAAATTTAAACTTGACGTTTCCCTCAATTTAAACTTGACATCTCGCTTAATTTAAACTTGACATTTCCCTCAATTTAAACTTGAACTTTCTTTAAATTTAAACTTGACGTTTCCCTCAATTTAAACTTGACATTTCGCTTAATTTAAACTTGACGTTTCCCTCAATTTAAACTTGACATTTCGCTTAATTTAAACTTGACATTTCCCTCAATTTAAACTTTAATTGCCCTCAATTTAAACTTGAAATTTCGTTCAAATTGAACTTGAAATTTTTCTCAATTTAAACTTCAATTTTCCCTGAATTTAAACCTAACATAACCCTCAATGTGAACTTGAAATTTCCTTCAATTTTTTAAACTTGAAGTTTCCCCTAAATGTCGCAGGATTTACTATACAACATTGAATTCCAGGACAGTGTACCTTCGCTACAGCTTGGTACATTATACGGCCAATCGCAAACACTCGTTAGAGGATTAAAGGCTGTTCCAGGACCACAATCCATAATAAAAGTTCCCCCATTTGTGCATTGTAAAAACTTCTTGCACGTATCCGGATGAGGCAGTAGTCCAGTATGATCTGGAGGACAAGCAATCGTTTTCACCGGTTGATGTTCATTGTACTTCAGTTTCTCATGACCATAACTTCCATATTCGGGAGGAACCAATGGCGCTGTAGTATCCTCCTTAGTCTTAAATGAATCTGTTCAACAATTATTACGCCTGCTAAGTTTCACTCTAACGATTTCCATTTCGTTAAAGGTACTATCAGTTTTTGTTTGTTACCTTCGCAACCTCTCACAGCATGTGGCCAATCGCAAACGCTGACCGCAGGGTTGAACACTGTTCCAGGGCCACAATCCATGATAAACGTGCCACCATTCGCGCATTGCAAAAACTTTTTGCAATCTGACGGATGGGGTAGTAAACCTGTTACTTGCGGAGGGCATCGTGGTTCCTGTACAGAAAACCGAATAGGTAAATTCAATTCCACCACTGGAAACCCAAATTTTATAACTACTTTTTAATGTAACCTTATAGATCTGTACGAGAAAATGACGAAAATCCAAATTTTAATGTTAGGACTCCACTAGTTTAAACATTACGCGTGTTTAAAGTTAAGTTACGCTTGAAATCGCTCAACTTTACAAGCGTGTAACTTTTAACCCTTACCACTCGAGTGGTGACTCAGAGTCACCACTAAAAGTTGCTACATCATTATTTAAAATATATGTCGAATATGTATGTAACATGATATTTGGTCCCCTCAGGGTTTCAAATTCATTTCCCCCTCTTTCCACTCACACCATCGTCTTTTCAGCGGGACCTACTGTTTATGGTGGGTTCCGAACCACCCTTTTGCCAACAACACGTGAAAAACACCTCGGGCGGGTCACTTTCCGGTTTTTTACCAGATGGTCACCCATCCTAGTGCCTTTCACGTTCCACATTGTTTAACTTCGATGATCTAACGAGAACCGGTGCTTTCAGCGTGACTACGGTTGTTGGCTCATTATTTAAAATATTGTTTACATTATTAAATATTTTGGTATGTAATGAATTACTAAACATTTAAGTGTTGCATGAAATGCTATATCAATTTCGTCTTCATCAAATGAAAAAAATAATATAGGAGAAGAGTAATAATATGGAGGAAGAAATGTTTAATTTTCGAGTTAAAATAGCTCCGAGTGCAAAAGGTTAAAACTTACATTTTCGTCCTTTTCTCAAAATCTACAAGATCGTCTCGTATTATAAAAGAGTCGGAGATTTCTGGTCCCAGAAACTGAAGTACAACCACCATACCCTTCACGAAGTGATAACTATGCGGGAACTGACCTGCAGTCTTTCATGCTCCAGGAAGGAACGCGAGCTAGATAAAAGTGGTTCTCGTCCCAACGAATCCGCAGGTTCGCTCGAAGGAAAATCGGCAACTTCGCCTCCGTAACAACTGACTTTGTGTGGAAAATCACATTCCAGAGTGTCTGAATTGAACAGCGTACCCGGCGCGCATGGTTGAACAAAAGCTCTTCCTTTCCAACAATTCACGAAAAACTTGCAATCCGGTGGATAGATAAATTGTCCAGTCGAATCAGCTTCTGGACACTGTACTCCCAGCTTTGGATCGTATCGCGCGACCGTGGACTTCGAATTTGACGAAAGAGAAAGCTCCTCCTTACGAGGTTTCTTCAAAGAAAATCAAAAATTGGAGAATAATTGTTTGAAAAGAAACAAAACGAAAGTTTCGACTATTGAAAGTACATCGTTGACTTCAAATCATTATTAGATTTCATGCATTTGCAAAATTGATTCTGTAGGTATCTATTTAACCCTTAGCACTCGAGTGGAAGGCGCCACTAAAAATTGCTGTACTATTATTTAAATAATTGTTTACACTATCAGATATGTCGGTATCTAACCAATCACTACACATTTAAGTATTGTATGAGGTATTATATCAATTTGATATTTATCAAATTTAAAAAATCATAGAGAATGGAAATATTGTAGGTCAGAAGAAACGTTTAATTTTCCAGTTAAAATAGCTCCGAGTGCAAAGGGTTAAATATTTTAATGGTTAGTGTCAATCGATCGTCAGTGACCAGCTGATCGTCTGTTGCTGATCGTCATTACGAACCGACGATCGATTTGCCATTAACACTAGAACTACCGGACAAGTCAAAATGACTGATGCGAATTTTTTTCGTTTAGAAATATTAAAAGTATAAATATGTTTTTTTGAGAAAGTTTTTTAGTAAACTTCACTATTGAAGTACATATTTAAATATCCCGTGTACGAAATCTAAATAATTGCTATATTGTCATTATTAGAAAGCAATGTATGCCAATTGCGTTTAGTGCTCGGTAGTTCTAGTGTTAACAACAGATATTCGACTGTAAAATAACAGTCTTTAACGAATTTCATAATGTAATGAACCGTTAATGAATAAACAACCATTTAAATAAACCTCCTATAAATCAAATGTTTTCTTTCAGATACGACAGAACTTTTGCTGTAACCTAATATTGAATTGACGTAATATGTTTACCGTGTTATCAGGAGAGATTCCCTCGTAGAAATCACGATTGGTTTTCGCGTTCTCCGTTTTTCCTTTGTGAATCCTAGCTGAATTGCCATCTTGGCGTTCTTCTAAATCGCGGGAATTGTATAGATAATCCCGATCCTGATTAAAATTGCTTGGTGGTTGAGTTCTATGTTCGTTTCCGCTTGTAGTTTTTCTCCAAGGGCTCCAGATCTCTGTTTCAGCATTAACTATGTATGGTTTCTTAGGAATAGGATCATCGGGGTCCACTTGCCATTTAGGAGAACGCGACTGATCGTCGGTTGAATTTTGGTCGTCTTGATTAGACAAGTACCAAGGAAGCACCGGCTCCCTACGATATGGTGGCTTCGTAGTCGCTTCCCTAGGATCATAAATCTGCACCACAGAATAAGCAACAATTAAAACAATTATGCAGTGATTCAGACATGCGAAGTCACAGGGCGATCCTCGGGCAAGTTACTGTTCTTTTCTAAGTAAAAATGGAGTAACACGATAGTCCTTTTTTATTCACATTTTATATTCTTGTAATCTATTCGTAAAATGATGCGCATATATTGCACGATGTTTTACGAAAGACTGTGTAACCAGTCTGCGACGCGACGCGGTTCAAGCGGTTCACGTTCCGTAATGTTATTTTAACTTATCAGCACTTATCGCATTAACGAATAGCAACGAGGTTTTCCTTTGCGCAGATAATGATCTTCAAATATTAAAGATTCGTAAGAAAACTGTTGAAACGGCTTCCGAATAATAGAAACGGTAACACCGAAATTATTAACAAGATTAAATCAATGTTTCAGACATTATTTTAATGTAACAGTTTTTTTTACAAATCTAATGGTACTTGGCTAAACACTTTTCAATGAAACCTTCAATAGCCACAGCAATTTTCATGATGAACTAACAAATCACCCTCGATAACGGCATGTAATAGTTTCTTCAAAACTATTCGTTTAATATTTCGTTTAAAACTTACTCGTTTAACACTAGAACTACCGGACCAGTAAAAATGACTGATGCGAACTTTTTTCGATTAGAAATATTAAAAGAATAAATATGTATTTTTGAGAAATCTTTTTAGTGAACTTCTCTATTGAAGTACATATTTAAATATCCCGTGTACGAAATCTAAATAAATGCCATATTGTCATTATTAGAAGGCAATGTATACCAACTGTGTTTAGTGCTCGGTAGTTCTAGTGTTAATTCTTCAAAATTGCAATGTAAAAGAAAATTTCGATGTTTCCACAAGAACTGATTTCAATTTTTTCATCCGAATGAAAAAATAAAAATCGTGCAGTGATGGCTTAACACTTTACCGAACGGAAGCTTATTAATAGGATTTTCAATAATTCTGCTGTACCAAAAAAAGCATAGAAATTTTCTTTGACATTGCAATCTTAAATGAAACAAAAATATGCAATAATCACCGGTCGGTAATATGTTAAGTGTATCTGAGAGAGTTCAATTTACAATTCCTATTAAAATAGTATCAATTATTAAGGGAATAATTTATGTCTTCTTACCAAGCATGGACTTGGGCCAGTTTCAAAATAAACGGCTCGATTAATTATAGGATTTTCGAAAATTTATCTTGAGAGAAACTTCATTCAGATACTTCGCTGACTATTTTCTGTCTTTTATTTGTTTATCCAAAGCTCACATATGTTTTATTACAATAAATAATAACGCCCAATAGTGGTAAACTGTGCAGCACCCTAGCAGTGTTCGTTCGATCAACAATTTGTTACACGATAATTGTACATATCGTTTTTCTGCGTGTGTACAGTGTGCAGAGGTTTGAAACATGCTCTGTAAAAAATAGATTTCCTTCCGTTTCGAGTGAAGCCTCGAGGACGTGATTCAAATAGGCGACGTAGCAAATGGCTAACCGGAGAATCTCGATTTTCGAGAGCTTTTTATCCGGTGGGAAAATGAAGGGCGGAGAGGTAGCACAGCGTGGGTAAACAATCGAAGAAGGGATGAGAAACACATACCGCATGAACGAACCCAAGAGCGCAGACGAGAGCGAGAAGGGTAGCGAACCGGTCGGATCGCGACATTATGCTCGATGGTTCCACGATATACCAAGCATCGCGTCGTACTGATCCCGGTTTCCCTGTTAAACCGACTCTATCCGATTCTGTTAAGGATGTCCGTCGTGTTCTTACTTGGAAACAACAGATAGCTGGCGTTCGTAAAAGAAAACGCGGGACGGTTCGGGGAAATGGAAGGGTTATCGCACAGAAGGTTCACAGGTCAACCGGAGATTAGAGTCGGAAAAGGAGAACTAACCGGAGGAGCGAGAGCAACGGAGAACAACAGATGCTGGATGGTGGGCAACGAAATAAGATGGGAATGTTGACGGCGCTGTTGCGGAATGAACAGAGAACCATCGAGCGAGACAGAGAGAGGGAGTCGAGAGGAAAGGAGATGCAGGAACGCTTTTGTCAACGCGGCAATCGAGAGACTACACACAGAACTGTTTGCCAATTGACTTCCGAGTGAACAAATTGGCCCTTGTTGGCTGTAATCAAACACGACTCATTGTAAAGCGGCCGACTACGCAGCTACAAACATCTGCGGGTATGAAACATAAAATAATTGTTACACTAACCCATTAGGATGGGCGTTATACTTATATTGTATTATCGAAGGTTATTTTAAAGAAATACATTTAGGGGGCGGCATTTTATGACCGCCCTGTTTCATTATATTTTTTGTACAAGTTTCACATCACGTTCAACTATGACGTTTACAATTTTTCAATCTTTCACCTGTATTTAAAATCGATCTCATTTTCCTGTATATCGGTATCTCGTCTTATATATTCTGTAGCAATTGAAAATCTTTTAAAGAGTTTTGTTGTATAATGTATGAATATATGCTGCTGCCTCGTAGATGGTTATTCATTTGTTATTGAGATAGTTCTGAATCTTGACGTGGAGTTCCCGTTATTATTGGCGCTCGTATTACATAATCGCGTTTGTAAAAACAGTTACAAGAAAGATTTATATACCACGAATTGCAATTTCTTCTTGATTAGTTAGAATTCTGTTAAACAATACTTCTGTCCTGTGACAGATGAACAGACACTGCTATAATAAGGCAGTACTGTTTTATTCACGTTCATAGTAATTTGCAGGTATTGAAGAAATGCGATTTAGAGGTATACGTATATAATTTTTATTACAAAATGCAACATATTATTATTGTACAATGTACAATACATGGTGTTCGATTACAGGTGCAAAAAAATTCAAGGGGAGGATCTTTACAACAATGTAAGACCAATATGAAGAATAAAAGTGCCGCGATCTCCACTTCGTTCTCCAGCTTCTAATAATACGCCTAGTGCACCGCAACCGGTCCAACAGAGGTGTATATTTCGTACACCATACAGGCGCGCGGCAGACCCATATAATCACGCCTGTGAACGCAACCCGCCGTACTGCGGTGGAAGTTTGACGGTGTACCGGTGCCTCCCTGAGACGATCAACATTCATGTTATAAATGACTACAATATAAATAATGTAGATATAAAAAACAAATATTTTATGTACGTACCTACAATGAATAAATAAAGACACATTGTCATTTATCACATTGATAACAATACATATCTGCTTTTATATTTATTTAACCATTCATATTTCCCAAAGTTCCAACTTGCGGTGAGTTACACTACTAGTGCACTAGTTTCGAACATTTCTGCAATTTTTCGAAATTTAGTAGTACAAGTCAACGACAAGTCAGACGATCGAAAATTTTCGGCCGTCTAATTTATGGTTGATTATACTACTTCTCAATTTGCGAAAATTTTCGAAAATTATCGCAAATTGAGAAGTAGTATAATCAATCATAAATCAGACGCTCGAAAATTTTCGGCCGTCTGATTTATGGTTGATTATACTACTTCTCAAATTGTTGAAATTTTCGAAAATGTTCGAAAATTGGCAAGTAGTATAATCAACCATAAGTCAGACGCTCGAAAATTTTCGGCCGTCTGATTTATGGTTGATTATACTACTTCTCAATTTGCAAACATTTTCGAAATTTTTCGAAAACTGGCAAGTAGTATAATCAACCATAAGTCAGACGCTCGAAAATTTTCGGCCGTCTGATTTATGGTTGATTATACTACTTCTCAATTTGCAAACATTTTCGAAATTTTTCGAAAACTGGCAAGTAGTATAATCAACCATAAGTCAGACGCTCGAAAATTTTCGGCCGTCTGATTTATGGTTGATTATACTACTTCTCAATTTGCAAACATTTTCGAAATTTTTCGAAAACTGGCAAGTAGTATAATCAACCATAAGTCAGACGCTCGAAAATTTTCGGCCGTCTGATTTATGGTTGATTATACTACTTCTCAAATTGCGGAAATTTTCAAAAATTTTCGAAAACTGGCAAGTAGTAAAATCAACCATAAGTCAGACGCTCGAAAATTTTCGGCCGCCTGATTTATGGTTGATTATACTACTCCTCAAATTGCGGAAATTTTCGAAATTTGTCGAAAACTGGTAAGTAGTACAAGTCAACCATTAATCAGCCTAAAATTTTCGGGAATTCAGTAGTACAAGTCAACGACAAGTCAGAGGTTCGAAAAATTTCGAAAATTTCCGAAAAGTATTAAAAGTAAATCATAAGTCAGACGGCTGATACGAGCCGAGGTTCTGCAGCTTGCGGAAACCGAGGGAGTCTACGTTTTTTAGAGAGTTTCTGGTATAGGTAGGAAGGGTAGATGGAGGATTAGCCGATGTATATTGCACCACCGGGTCGCCACTATTAAGGATAGGGTTGTGGTTCCGAAGACTTGTAACTTATAAATTGAATTGAAGGAAACGACTGGACAACGAGTAAGGAAAAAATATGGTTCAAATGAACTACAAATGAATTCACAAGGATATAATCTTTATTATGAGAATACAAATGTTAAGTGTAACTTATCGTGGACTAAATGTCTGTGTTGTAACGCACCGAGGAGTGCGGGGGCTTTGCTTCTACAGAATCCCGTGATGGGATTCGTACTGGACGAAATACAACGATGGGGAATTTATACCCGATCTTGTTTGAAAGAAATCACGACGTGGACCGACGCGGACAACGTGAACTCTAGAGATGAAAGCCCAACTATGCAGAGAATCTATGCCCTTATATACTGACAAAACCCAAGCCAGAAACAGACTAGGCAAGGGTGGGGGTTACAGAAATAAACCGACTTCCTGGAAAAAGGAGTTTACAGTTGCCGCAGCACTTGCAAGCCCTTATCTCCATTGACTCTCGGGAAAGTCCTTAGATTTCTAAAGAGGCCATGTGTTTCGGTGCATATGTCCAGAAGGGCCAAAAGTCACCAACGGAAGCAGCCGCATACGTAACACGGCCGAAAATTTTCGGAAGTCAGTAGTACAAGTCAACGACATGTCAGGTGGCTGAAAATTTTCGAAAATCTCGAGAATTGAACTTTGTATTAGGAGAACATGATGTCGAAGGAGGTATCCGAAATTCAGTAGTACAAGTCAACGACAAGTTGACTGTAAACAAGTTGATCTGAAAAGAGAAAAAGATTTTCGGTTATTTCGAAGTTAACTGGCCCTTTTCTTGCAGTGTGTATGAATACGTGTAGTACATTGCAGACTAAACACCGCAACGAGTTGAAAATCGTCGACACGTTTCGCGATGATGAAAACTACCCTCTAAAGTCACGTGTCGCGCGAGAAAGGCAAGGGTGTTGAAAGGGCTGGGGATGAAAAATAGCGAACGCTGAACTATCTCATGACACTGGTAACCACCAGAAACACTGATCGTGTGGTAGTCGATTAGAATGTGGTTCTAGATGGTCCACTGCAGGATTGTAATCAACGACACGTGACTGTTCCACCCTCGCTACATTATTACTCAACGTTGATCACTCGGTTATTCACCCTTTGCTCGTATGTTGCAATTTGTCCGAACAATTTGCGCAATTGTAATATTCGAGAGCTGCCCCTTCGAGATTTCTATCCGTAACGAAACCCTTCTGCTTTCTTTTGTTGTTCTTTTACTTATTGCGTGTCGAGACTGATCAGTTTGATCAGACGCGTTCGTTTATTAATCAGTTAGATGCATAAGTTATAAATCAGCTAGTTACATCGCGCGGTGTAAATTCGATAAAATAAAATCAGGTTACAGCAGAATTATTGCAATCATTTGATATAATAAATATGGTACTAGCTACCTGTATAGAGTAGTATGAAAATGGCAGTGAAAGCGAAACACAGTATGGATTTCCTCGGAGGAAGGATCAGGTGCTGAAGGAGGAGCATCTGTGCCGATGTTCGCGCCATAATAATCTCCCCTCTGTCCTCCTCCAATTTGCCAGCTGTAAATAAACAAAATGGTACACACGAATACTTGGGAGACCTGTCTGAAACGTTTGAAATATATACTTATTATTACATGTTATTATTAATCAAATTACCCAGCGACATTAATTGGCACGATAGACTAGAAATTCCGAACCGTTGTTAACCCCTTCGCTGCATAGTGTATCATATCTGATACAGTTAACAAATCTGGTATATAGTAAACAAAGATTGTCTTTTCTTACTATTCTAAATTATGTTAACAAAAGTGTTAAGTGATAACAAAAGAAGAAGAGCTTCCTTCGACAGCATGGCTAATTTTTCTCGTTGTTTCGATCGTCTTTAAACGAACAACAAATCTCCGATGGAATTCGATTAGTCCGTACACGCAAACGATCGAGCGAAGTTCAATTTGCGCAATGAAATATGAAAAAAAGCAAGGATTTTTCACGGAGGCGAGAATCGCGGCGACCGAAGAGCCTCGCATGATCGATAAAATGGTCCACCCATCTACGTTCGCTACGTCCCACGTTTCGTGCATCCTCGGCGCCGACAGAATGGCGGGCGGTTTGGGGCGGTCTCGCAACCCCTAATCGACGATTCGATTGGAGAATTCGAGGGGTACTGTGGGAGGAAGATGAACGGACGAGACGCGAACGGTGGAGAACGAGAGAATGCGTGGTAGGCGTGGTTTCGAGGATCTTCCTGTTAGGGGATGCAGCCTGCCCACGGGAAACCTGGAGATCTTATCAGAGAAGCTGCTGTTGATCTCGTGGAGCACTCGTCCTTGACACTTGTCGCTCAAAAAAAAAACGCAGAAATATTACGTCCAAAAACCGTTCGATCGAATCACCGAGTACAAGACACGTTCCTCATAAAAAAACAGTGTTTTCAAAAATAAGATAGTGATCCCAAGTTACAAAGTGAGCTATGGAGCCACACGGATTCTAGAAAAGGACGAAGGCCGGACCACGATCTCATGGTTAGTATCACATTCTATTATTTATCTAACTTCCTGCCGTTTATTATTACTGTGATTGAAAACAGTGAAGACATTATTTGGTTACATTATTCTCACACTATTAACACATTACCGACCGGTGATTATTGCATAATTTTGAAAAATCTGGTACACGGCTAAAAACTTTTTAATGGAACCTTCAATAGTCACAGCAATTTTCATTGTGAACTAACAAGTCATCCTCAATAACGTCATCTAATAATTTCATTTAAGATTGCAATGTAAAAGAAAATTTCCATGCTTTCTTTTGATTCAGCACAATTATTGAGAATCCTATTAATAGGCTTCCGGTAGGTAAAGTGTTAAATATATTGAGAGAAAAAATGAATTTGTATTTCCTACTAGTTTGTTGCAATTCGTGTAGAACATCTTTATTTTACAAACAGAAACGAGCCGATGCATAATTAAAATTGTCAATGATGCCCATTAAAATTATTCGAGGAAGAAGTCAGCTTTTATGCGACTCCACCCTAGTAGCACAAAATATTGTATACACATTCATATAATATTAAAAAGAGATTCAATCTTTTTTAATATTCAAATATACATACAATATTTATTTTATAATGAGTAACAAATATTTCTTTTTAACTATGAAGGAAATATCTATTTCATGTTAATGAACATTAATATATATTATTTATAACAAATAATATTTATTTCATATTATTTTATTTAATATTTAAATAATATTATTTATTTTATTTAATATTAGAAATAGAATATTTCTTCCTAATATACAGATAATGTTTACTCTTGTACATGTATACAATATTCAGATCCCATATCTTTCTCATATGAAAAAGTGTGGCTTAAACAATATTTTTTCAATATTTGAAAAAAATATCTATCTAATATTTTTGTGTTACTAGGGCACTTTCCTGCTGTGTATGCAGACAATTTTTATAACTTTGCATAAACTAATTCGTTACAAGCCGATGTCACATCAGTCGCGTTTATTACAGTGTCAAAAAGAAGCGTCTCGGTGATGAGATTGTGATCCCGTCGTTTTCGGGGTGGAACGCGAAACGTAACGCAGGGGTGTGGATAATAAAAGCACGTCGACATGTGGCGAATCCTGTGAAATATTAAAATAACCGCGACCAGTCCATACAGATCGTCGGATTTATCATAAGAATCAGATCGCGGGATAGATCGAGGGACGTTTGCTATTAATAATTGAGGAGGACCGTACCGCATCCTGTGCAGAACGGCGACGCATTTTTTGAATTATGCAACGCTACCTTTCGTCAGTTTCCATCGAATTGCTCGGGATTTAAGAGTCCATTGGGAATCGGGGCTATTCCTTCTTTAATACGGTTCTGTTCGTCTCCCGATTCTGCCGTCGTTCCGATAGTTTATTTATCGGACCGGTGTCTTTCTTATTCTTTAAAGGGCGACGTACACCTTTTGCTAAAGCAGCTCCTTCGATAAACAGTTATGCGATGAACAGTGTTTACACGTTCAGTTCTTCCCGATTTTATTCTGTTCCAGTTGAACAACCCTTTCTTGTTTCATAACTGTTTCGCGTGGAAATAGCGGAAGGCTAATATTTGATTAGGTTATTATTTCTCGTGGCGAAAACCTCTTCTCCCGAATTCGGACGCGATTCCCGTGGGACGATACGACGATTTCAGCCGAAACGCACATATCGATGTTTTCATGCTCGGCGCGCGTGACCGGGGGTGATAATGCGAATAAAATAATTCCATTATGTTGTGCTCCATCAAGTAAATCCGTCGGCGCTGTCTCTGCGCTATCGTTAAAACATCCACTGTAAATTACAAATAATAATATTGTATACGTTGTTATCGCAAACCCTTTTATTTCGCTGCATTACGTTCAGACTTTTACAGCATGTGCGAATAAAATCATCGTTTAATCGTCTGTGTAATAACAAATATCATTTGGAACGGCCGAATTATGATATTGTTGTAGTCCAATTTATTTCGAGAAGTATATCCAAAATTTGTCGAGAGGTTGATATCCAATACGTTGTAACTTCGTGAAAAACAATTGTACAGCAATGAACTTAGGCTCATTTTGAAGCTCGGTAATTCCACTTTCGCACCCCTTTGTTCGTTTTGCTGTGAAATATTTTTACACGGTGAAATAGATAAAAGAAGAAACTGAACATTGATTTATCCAAAAAATCTGGTGTTTTATTAGGTATTCAGTTTGACGTTCATTGACACATTGAATTACAGAGGGTGGAAACAATAATGGACTCTCGCAACTGCAGTTCCGTATGGACAATAAAAATGAGACGAGGATAATAAAAATCAGGGGAGTCGTTAACCGGAATTTTTGCGAGACATCTCGAAATTTCTAGTTTTATAAATAAAAAGAGACAAATGAAGAATTCTATGATCAGTGGGCACGGGGTTGTCGTGAACGGAACAGGTGCATCCGGCGGAGGCACGCTTTCGAGGGAGGAGCGACGAAGACGCCGAAGAGCGACGCAAAAGTATCGAACAGCTCATGCTACACGGTGAGTACGATGTATCATGAATCTGGAGGCTTCTACCTTTAAAATGAGCCGAGGTTTATCGTGGTACGATCATTTTTCAAGGAACTATCGCAGTTCCGATACAGGCAATTTTTGTGTACGACCATTTGTTGCCTATTTTAAGTAATTGTTTGCTAATTACAGGGAAAGGGTGAGAGTAGAGGCTTTCAATCTAGCCTTCGCGGAGCTTCGGAAGCTGTTGCCGACGCTGCCACCGGATAAAAAGCTCTCGAAAATCGAGATTCTCCGGTTAGCCATTTGCTACATCGCCTATTTGAATCATGTCCTCGAGGCTTGACTCGAAACGGAAGAAAATCTATTTTTTACAGAGCATGTTTCAAACCTCTGCACACTGTACACACGCAGAAAAACGATATGTACAATTATCGTGTAAAAATTGTTGATCGAACGAACACTGCTAGGGTGCTGCACAGTTTACCACTATTGGACGTTATTATTTATTGTAATAAAACATATGTGAGCTTTGGATAAACAAATAAAAGACAGAAAATAGTCAGTGAAGTATCTGCATAAAGTTTCTCTCAAGATAAATTTTCGAAAATCCTATAATTAATCGAGCCGTTTATTTTGAAACTGGCCCAAGTCCATGCTTGGTAAGAAGATATAAATTATTCCCTTAATAATTGAAACTATTTTAATAGGAATTGTAAATTGAACTCTCTCAGATACACTTAACATATTACCGACCGGTGATTATTGCATATTTTTGAAAAATGTATGGTACACGGGTAAATTTTCATTTAGCATTTAGTATGAACTAACTAAGTCACCCTCAATAACGTCGTCTAATAGTTTCATTTAAGATTGCGATGTCAAAGAAAATTTCTATGCTTTTTTTTGATACAGCAGAATTATTCAAAATCCTATTAACCCTTAGCATTTGAGTGGCGCCTCTGAGGCGCCACTAAAAATTGCTGTACTATTATTTAAATAATTGTTTACACTATCAGATATGTCGGTATCTAACCAATTACTACACATTTAAGTATTGTATGAGGTATTATATCAATTTGACATTTATCAAATTTAAAAAATCATAGAGAATGGAAATATTGTAGGTCAGAAGAAACGTTTAATTTTCGAGTTAAAATAGCTCCGAGTGCAAAGGGTTAATCAAACGTATTTCGGCATTTTAAAAAATTCAATCCCTAAGGGGGTGAAAAGAGGTTGCAACGTTTGTATGAGGAATATTTTGTTTGCGATACGATTTGCTTAAAACTTCGTCTTACTGCTCTTTGATATAATTAACCCTTAGCACTCGAGTGACGCTTCTGAGGCGCCACTAAAAAGTAAATTAAATTACTACACACTTAAGTATTGTATGAGGTATTATATCAATTTGATATTCATCAAATTTAAAAAATCATAGAGAATGGAAATATTGTAGGTCAGAAGAAACGTTTAATTTTCGAGTTAAAATAGCTCCGAGTGCAAAGGGTTAATAGGCGTCCGATCGGTAAAGTGTTAAGAAGTGTGATACATTGGTATTCTGTTTTATCTCAATTTAAACTTAAATGGACTTGGGCCACTTTCAAAATAAAAAGGCTTAATTCGAGAATGCGAGAATGCTGCTCGAAATCGACCAGAAAACCCGGTGTCCACTTAAATCAATCTTGTTCAGGGAATTAGCGAACCTTCTCAAGCTTGATACCCATGGGATTATCGCACCCCACGTGCACCTAAATCCTCTATTTCCCCTTACAGTCCTCGTCACCTAACTATCGCAGTCGAATCATGTTTTCAGCGTGAAAAATAGTTGGTCAGGCTCTGCTCCCTCGAATCAATTCGGCAAGTTCAACCATTCTTTCCGTATACAAAGTTCCATATTCTATGAACAATTCTTTTTACGTAATTTTATACGTTACCTCGTAGCAGCTTCCTCTTCTACGGAATTGGGCGGAGCAAAGAAGATCGAATCAGGAGAACGAATAGTGGGGGCTAAGCTTGAGAGGCCAAACTCTATCTTTCCCGATCGTTACTGGCCATCGTCGAACGTAACTGGCATTCGATTAGCGTTGTCCGAAAGAACCAACTTCACGGCTCATCGGTTTCCTCTCTCGTTTCCATTTTTCTGTCACGCCTGCGAGTCACAGACCTGGAATTGATCATCCTTTGAGACTCAGAAATAAACTGCGAATTGATGTTCATGCATCCATAGCATACGAAAATTTTCAAGAAATGCTGCAACATCAAATTTCGTACGATTTTATTATTATTATTATTTATTATAGACCCCTTTTACATAAGTGTTTACAATATCAAAGAAACGAAAAAAGAGAAAGATACAATACTGCTCGTGTAATAACAAAGAAGGGACATGCACAAAAGAAAAATTTAATAATGGTAAAATCGATATGGTATTATCATATAATCCTGCACAGTTGCATTTGAAAATTTTGTAAAGAATCACTGAAAAAATCAATACGATTATATTTAGTGCATGATTTTGAGATAATGCGATTCATTGGATTAATTAATCCATAAGTAGATTTCGCTTTAGGTGTTTGAAAGCCCGCTCTTGTTCTCAGTTCACGTTCTGGTACATAAAAATTGATTTGCGCCAGTAGAGAGGAACAGTCAATATGATTGTTAATTAAATTAAAAATAAAGCTCTATTCGGATACTGTTCTTCGAGCAGATAATGGTCAAGCAGATTTTCATTTGTTTCAGATCCACAAAGAGTGTTGCCCGTGACAAATACGATCTCATTCCATTCCACTTTCTTAAAATTAGTCTATAAAAATTGAAAAATTGCATAAAACTCCGCAGTCAACTCACAAATGAACTACGGCTGCTAAATAAAAATACTAATCCAAGATGCAGGAGCTACGTAGAAATTCATGAATGTCCGAAATGATCGGTAATAGACAAGTTCAGAAATAAACTTTAAACCCATTCGATAGCAAGTATTGATCCCCTCGCGGTCGCTTAAAGGGCTGCGCGCACCGAATGCAGAAAAATTAACTATCATCGAAGAATTTTTATTCGTTTACTCGTATCTGTTGTTTTCTATCGAATTAAAACGTTCATTCAATTTGCTAGCCGTCGAAGCTGGCAAGACGCATCGATGATAAATTACCCTAACATCCTGACTGTGTCGTCGAGCAATTTCCCGAAGCGAGACAACCGTAATCGCCGATGCGTTTCAGACAGACGAATGCCTGTTGATCGTGCACATCAGAAGGAGCTTTCATAATGCATATAATATCTTTCAGAAGACAAGAGCTTTCATAATCCAAACCATAAAAGTGCAAAGTGCGATTGTCAATCTTAAACTCTCGAAAAACGTTAACAACTAGATGATTGCCTATTATCCATTATGTACAGAGAATGGGAAAACAATTTTCAGTGTTTACAGTGCAAGCAACAAACTTACTCAGACGGGTTTTTCTTGTTCAGCTTTCGAATGGTTCGATAGTCATTGAAAAACCTCTAAACGACAGTTTTTACCATCTTATTCGGCTAGGCCCTTACAGATGATGGTGCTGTACATTAAGTAGCATAACTATAAGGGAAATTATTGTTAAAAAATCATTAAAACAAAGATTTACGGAGCAACAAAATGCAAGACAATTCCACAACGAAAGAGCAAGCGACCAGATTCGCAAGTGCGACCAAAATCGTCGTCGCAGTGAACTGCCTAACCGGATTAAGACCGCTGCATTACTCCGACACGAAGTTTTGGATCTTCCTAAACTATTCTTACAGAGTGATCAAGGTGATCGCTGTGGGCTACCTTATGTATTGGATTTATGTGTACAACCTGCTCAAGGTACACGTGAAAAGGGATCGCGTGGTGTATTTGTCTGTGAGAATCGTCAATTACTTCTGCTTCGCGTGGATACAGACCTTTGGGTGGTATCATTCGGATGTAAGTGAAATATCGACGAGAGAATATCTCTTATCTTCTTCTTCTTCTCTATATATATATAATATATAATATATAATATATATAATAAAAATGAAAAGCTGTTCGTTAGTCACGACATCACGTGAGAACGGCTGGACCGATTTGGATAATTAACTTCCCGATTTATAGGGAAGTTATTGTAATTTTTTTTTTAAATGTCCGTTGTAGTCCGCCTCAGGTTTTTAGGGTAAGAAAAATTGGAAAAGTTGCCCGGAAAATGGAAAATTCGGGAAAAAATGAAAGTGCTCTTTACCACGTTGTTTTCTATGGCATTTTTATGTATAAATATAAGACTATAACTCACGATTCGAACGATGGATACACGTAATCCTTTTTTTGTTTTGTTCGGTATGGCTCTGGAAAAGTTTTCAGAGAAAAAAAATTCGAGACAATTACAAAGGAAAGTCGGAAAATTCGGACAAACTGTAAAAATCATAATGTTTTAGACGGAACAAATTTATTGGAATTTGGAGAGAACAACGTCTGTCGGGTCAGCTAGTCCATATAATAAAAATGAAATGTTCGTTGGTCACGACATCACGTGAGAACGGCTGGACCGATTTGGCTAATTTTTTTTTTAATGTCCTTTGTAGTCCGAATCAGGTTTTTAGGGTAAGAAAAATTGGAAAAGTTGTCCGGAAACATGAAAATTCGGGAAAAAATGAGACTACCCACACCGCGACCGTCGCGAGAGGGCCACGACGGCGTCACCTACCGCATCCACCACCAGGTGGACAATGCGACGTAGCGAGTTTCTCGCAAATAAAGTGTTACGTGGGCGGTATTAATATGCGTAGAGGACGCGGATATTGACCAATATTGACTACAACCCTATATTCAAAACACCTATTCTTACCAAATCTTACCCCCAATGATAAGCAAATTGCTTTTAAACTCAGCAAGTTGTTTGAAAATTTTCTTGCTTTTCATTTTCAAGTTAAACAAAAACAACTATATACAATGTGAATATAACAAGTTTAATATTAAAAGTGTAGAGGGCGCAATAGCCATAGGTAACTTTTATTAAATTTTAAAGTTTAAATCTACAGGCAGTGATGCCAGACGGAGGAACCTGGAGGAACTTGCCCCTCCGGCTGGGCCCCCCACTCTTACTTCTCAGACTCTTGTGAATCTCATACAGTCAGAGTAGAGGTACGTTCGTGTGTACCACGTGCGCAGTAGAAGTAAGAGTGGGGGGCCCAGCCGGAGGGGCAAGTTCCTCCAGGTTCCTCCGTCTGGCATCACTGTCTACAGGTGCACCACCAGCTTAAAAAAATTTAAAAAAAGGATATTGACCAATATTGACTCATATTGACCGTACATGGTGTCATAATCGACAGTTTTGAATTGACAGAATTGAATCTGCAGACCAACGCGAAGAGCGACATTAAATTGAACAAAATAGATTAACCCAAACACTTTCAGCACGTATATATGCCTTTAAAAAATACTATTCCACAGCAACGCGTGGCGGGGGAAAGCTAGTCTTGAAAATAATTTTCTCGAAATTCATTCTGCCTCACTTAGGAGATTCCAAGCCTCCGATGGAGGATCGCTGTTCTGGAAGAGAGCTTGGCGAAACTAGGCGCCGTCGTCAACAATCGCAATTTACTTTGCTGGATAATAGGAACTTATAGTGCTATGATTCTCCACGTGATAATTATTTTCATAGTGCTGGGAACTTGGATCATACCTACGCGTATTGGAATGTATCGAATCATCTTCAGCTACATCGCGAACATCGGCTCGCAGGTTCTTCTGGACTTCATGACGTACGTGTGGTGCGTAATTTTCCTTTTGATTCGAACAACATCCTTGGAATATCCTGTTGGAAGAACAATTAATACTTTCTTCGCGTTTTCATGTCGTCAGGTGGTTGAAGTGCAGCTTCAAGCAGACGAACGATCTCCTGAAGAGGTTCCTGGTGGAAAGTCGGATAAACACAGGAGAACGAAGCAATGGAACGAATGAAGATATATCAGACCGAAGTGATGAGCAAAGATATTTAAACAAATGCAAGCACGAACATTCTCTTCGGCGAATACGAGTTGCCCCTTCGAACGAGATTCCTCGAGTGAAACATGAGCTGCAGGGTGGAGAGAAGGTTCATATGCTTCAGGAAATCAGGTAACCATTTAAACAGTCACTTGTGAAACGAAATAGTTTGTAAGTTAATTGTAAGTAGATATAAACTTCTGTATATAGATCTACTCTCTCTCTCTCTCTCTTTTTAGAAATAAGTATAGTTCTAATGTATAGTTAAAAGTTAAGGTAGTATATAAGTTAGAATTAAGGTTAAGATAAGAGTAGCGTGAGGGGGGGGGGCGAACAAGGGAAAGAGGAATAAATGTAAGAAATGTAACCCTAAGGGGAATCATTAAAAAGTACATACATACATACATACAGTCACTTACAATGTATTATAAAGGATACAATTGGTAATTAAATAGTTAGTGATAATTAAAATACTGAAAAAATAGGACAGAGAAATAATAGAATTTTTATAAGATCATTTTCTGTTTCAAGATGCATCCACCTGCAGCTGTGCAGAATCATGGAAACGATTAACAGAATCTTCGACTCTCAAATCACGATTTACTCGTTCGTGCTCGTCATAAACTTCGTGATCATTTTGTACAGCCTGTATACAGATTTGAGAACATACCACGAAGAACCAGTAGGACTTAGTAGATCGTCTGTGCCATTGTTGAACATGTTGTACACATGTGTGAAGCTCACGATCGCATGCTACTGCTGCGAAAGCACTGTAAAGGAGGTAAAAGTTTGCTTTGTTGCAATATTGAATTGTTACGATATTAAAAAGACTTCGTTTCCAGATGAAGAAAGTGATACAGATCATCCACGAGTCCTCCATTTCCGATTTTGACGTCGAGCTGAAGGATGATGTGAGAATCATTTGAATCTTCCTTTTGTTATTTTAACAAAAATATACATGTTCTTTTCAATCAACATCGTGACGTTTCTCTGTCTAGATCTTACAGTTTTCTTTGCAGCTTTCATTGATCCAAGTGTGCAGCACCAAGGTCGATACCTTCCGTCTAAGTTTCCACTTTCTGAGAGAGGTTCGTTCCTGATCTGTATAAATGATCGAAAGATACTTCTTTGCTTCTTGATGAATTCTATATGTTACAGAGCGTCGGTTCCATAACAACTTATCTTATCATCCTGATACAATGGGCTCAATCCATACGGCCGGATTACCAATTTGGTTTAAATGCCACTGAATCGTATCAGGCACAATTTAATCGAACAATATAATATTTCCTCTTGATATCATGTTCAACTCATGTCTCTCTCTCACTCTCTCTCTTGTTGTTAGTAAAATAAAATAAATTACATGATATTTATATGATAATTATTATATGATAATGTTATATTATCATATACATATATGCATTATATACTAATGCATTATCATATAATAATACATTATATGATAATGCTTATATATGCGCTTATATGTTATATGTTTATTATATGATAATAATCCTCTCCCATATTTATTCGACTTTCAGCGAAACTAATTTTCTATGACACATTCGTCGGCAAATTAAAAAGTTTGCCCAACCGTCTAGTTACGTTACACTCGATAATAAATTACCCTAACGTCCCGACTATATTCTCGAGCAATTTCCCGAAGTGAACCCAATATTCTGAAACGTGACAAACAGTTCATCATATCTCCTGGACAACCATAATCGCCGACTGCGTTTCAGACAAATGAATTGCCTTCGTTGATCGTTACCAGTGGCCGTGCACACCACCGGAGCTTTTCATACTTACACGAACGAACATAGAGCGACAGTGTTCTCCACGTTGTTAGTATGGAAACAGACGGAAACACGTCGGTGCCCTAATTTGTTATGACAGCGAAGTGCGGAAACTGAAAAAAAGAAAAGAAATTAAGTGCACGCTGTAATTTCATAGATTAATCATCCGAAATTATCGAAGAACGAAGTGTCGCGCGGTAAATACCAGATGATTACACTGTCCAACAAATTTCAACTTTTTTAATGTTCTCATATAACTGTTGGATGGATCTTATAGAGTTTTTCGCGCCGATTCCTAATTTGCCCTTAATTTTTCTACTACACGCACAGTTTTTGAGAAACTTGAGTTTGAAAAAAATACATATTTTTCGAATTTGAACAAATATTGTGATGTTATTATACAAGATATTGCACTGTTCTTTACAGCGAAAGATTCGCTGAACTTTCCCGAATCCAGTGATGTGTAATACTAATACATTAAGATTGTTTAAACATGTTTAAATAAATCCGCCGCGCCGTATCCCGTAGAACGCTCGCTCTAGTAAAATAAAAAAACGTCGACGTTGGAAAGTTGAAAGGGTGGTTTCTCAAGATAAAAGTCTGCTCTATCGCGTGGTATTATTCGATTTTCCGCTGGACCCTTATTTTTTTATATAAATTGAAAATTATCCTCAAAAATGTGTGCAAAAGTGGTGTCTCTCCGTTTTTAATGATTGTTTAAACATGTTTAAACAATCACAATGTATTACTATTGCCATCACTGGATTCGGGAAAGTCTAGAGAATCTTTTGCTGTAAAAAACAATACAATATCTTAAATATTTGTTCAAAGTCGAAAAATATGTATTTTTGTCAAACTCAATTTTCTCAAAAACTGTGCGTGTATGAGAAAAATTAAGGTCAGATTCGGAATCAGCACGAAAAACTCTATATGATCCAGCCAACAGTTATATGGAAACATTTTTGTTGTTGGACAGTGTTATCTGTCTTAATGGAGCAGGCGAATATTCTGCGGCTGACGAAGTACAGAAAATAGAAAGTTCCGCGAAGGAGTACCAGAGAAATCATTAAAAATGCAAAACGATTCGATCGAAACGATAGCGAGAAGACGAGGACTGGACACGAGCAGTTTCGCGAGTGCTACCAAAATTGTGATCGCTGTGAACAGAGTGACGGGATTAACACCACTCTGTTATTCCGACGGGAAATTTTGGATATTCTTAAACTATTCCTACAGAATTATCGTGGTGACCGCTGTGGGTTATGGAGTGTTTTGGATCTACACGTACAGGCTGCTTAGGATTTCTTTCCAAGTGGATCGCGTTGTGTACTTGTCTTTGAGGATCGTCAACTATCTGTGCTTCATCAGCATACTGATCTTGGGATGCTACCATTCGGATGTAAGAGAATCTCTTTGACAAATTCCTTTAACCCACGGACAACGGGAGCCAAGAAATAACTGCGTCTGTAAATTATTTCTTGAAAATGATCTAAAGTAAGATCGAAACGTTGAAATTAATGTAGTAATTTTTAAAAGTGTTTTTAAATAACAATTGATCGAACCAGTGCGCCGATAGCATTAATGTACAGTATTTTATCGATAATTGTTTCCAACACGGGTGTCTCAGGGACAATTATCCGGCAGAGATATTATTCTTTGCCACGAATATGTCAGTGAAAGTTCCATAAAGAAGTTTGACATCGGATTAGTTAGCTCCTCTACTCTCTAAAAAGTTAGTACCTCAAAGAGGTACACCCTTAGCAGCCAGAACTTTGCGACATTTATGGATAAAATACTGTATTTGTTATTAACAACTCTACGATCGCTATAAGAAAATATTTGTAAAGATATAATATTAAAATCATATATTATAATCGTTGTTATCGCTAATGATCTTGATGTTGATGAGATCTGTTTAAATAAATAAATTTATAAAAAAGGAACTTGCTTATTGCAGGGCATTCCATACCTGAGACGAAAGATCACTGACATGGAAGAGAATTTGACGAAATTAGGTGCTGTCGTCAACAATCGCAAGATCCTCCTGTGGATAATAGGAACTTATGGTGCTGTGATATTGCACGCGTTGATACTGTTCTTCGTTGGGACTTGGTTCTGGCCTCTACAGTATACATTCTACCATCTTTTCTTCAGCTACATAGCCAACATCGGCTCGCAGGTCGTCCTGGACTTCTTGACGTACGCCTGGTGCGTAATTCTTAAAAACATCCTTCAAAAATCCTGTTACAATCATCTTCTATATTATAAAAATGATGTCCTGACTTATTCACCTATCAACGCCCAGGCTAAACCCTTGGACCTAGAAAGCTGAAATTTTGCACAGAGGTTTCATTTATCCCTAAGGGGGTGAAAAGGGGTTGCAACGTTTGTATGAGGAATATATTGCTCGCGGTCCGATTTGCTTGAAACTTGGTATTACTGCTCTTTGATATAATTAATCAAACACCTATTTCAGCATTTTACAAAATTCAACCCCTAAGGGGGTGAAAATGGGTTGCAACGATTGTATGAGGAATATTTTGTTCGCGGTCCCATTTGCTTGAAACTTGGTCTTAATGCTCTTCGATATAATTAATGAAACACCTATTTCAGCATTTTACAAAATTCAACCCCTAAGGGGGTGAAAATGGGTTGCAACGTTTGTATGAGGAATATTTTGTTCGCGGTCCGATTTGCTTGAAACTTGGTCTTAATGTTCTTCGATATAATTAATCAAACATCTATTTCAGCATTTTACAAAATTCAACCCCTAAGGGGATGATAATGGGTTGCAACGTTTGTATGAGGAATATTTTGTTCGCGGTCCGATTTGCTTGAAACTTAGTCTTACTGCTCTTTGATATAATTAATCAAACGTATTTCAGCATTTTACAAAATTCAATCCCTAAGGGGGTGAAAAGGGGTTGCAACGTTTGTATGAGAAATACTTTATTTGTGGTCGGATTTGCTTGATACTTGGTCCTAATGCACATTGATGCAATCCGAATGGGGTGAATGGGGGGTTGATAGGTTTTATGGATAAACAATATCAATTTTCGGGAAAAGCTAGTAACGAATATTTTCTTTTTCAGTTGGTTGAAGAACAGCTTCAAGCAGACGAACGATCTCCTGAAGAAGTTCCTGGTGGAGGGTCGTCAAATCAAGACAGGAGATCTGAGCAACGATGCGAGCGAGGCAGATCAAAGAAATGTACAAAAATATTTAAACAAATGGATGCCCGATCATTCTCGCCGGCGAATACGAGTTGCCCCGTTAAACAAGATTCCCAGCGTGAAACACGAGCTGCAGGCTGTGAAAAAGGTTCATATGCTTCAGGAAATCAGGTAACCGTTTAGACAGTCACTTACAATTTATTATTATTACAGTAATACCTTAAATGCTGTCCGGGCTCGTCTACGCAAACGTTGTCCAATGTCTACTCACTCCACTTGCTGTCAACGCTGTGCCAGCGACGTTCGACACTTTTCAGTCACGCGATCCGTATTTCATTCTGTTCAAAATTTCAAATCGATACAAACAAATTCACTTATATCACTCTTTAGTAATAATAATTTAGGTTACATTCAAAATTGTATTTCGAATAAGTTCTAATAACGCGTGGTTTCAAAATTGCCGCTCTGCATTTCGCGTACCACCATTGATCAATATCGATTTACCAATCACCAAACATCATCCATATATATGCCAGAGCCTTCTTGCCTTTGAAACAGCACGTGTTTCAGTTACATATCTGCCACCATGGCTTAAAGTTGGTTTTCGTGTAACTCTTCAATATTTTTAAATATTTCCACTTTTTGACAAAACATGTATGTGTACTATTTCTATGTTCTTTTTCTGTTACACGGATTTCAAAAATATTGATTATTTTTTAGTCTTGCCTTCTATATATTTTTCAGACGCAAAAATGTCTCTTTGAAGAAGATCCACATCGGGATCGAAACGTTAGAAACATAAATTAATTGCTCATTTGTTGTTTTTTATAAATGTTCGAACCTGGCGCCGATATCATCAATTTATTATCACTCTTTAGTAATGCTTTGCACACTCACTATGCTTACTGGAAATTACCGGTTTCAAACCATCGATAAAATCAATGGAATCCACGCGCGTGAATATCGAAGACAAACGCGAGCGGTTGCGTGAATGGACGATTGAAATTATTTATTGTTTACCTCGACCTACGAAAGTACACTGAACTCCTGCGGCCCGAAGTGGGTCCCTGGAGTGGGTACGAGTCGGAGTGGGAACGCATAGTGGAGTAGGGAACACTCTGACAAACGGACGGACAGACAAGAAAGCGAGCTAATAAAATAAAAACGTGGCAAAAAAAAAAAGAACTGAGTGCCACTTATCCCAGAACCCTCAAGAAGCAGTCTCCTAAATTAGTTGAGTGTACAAAATACAAATTTCGAATTTAGGAAATTCGAAACTTTCATTCTCCTCGCCTTCGAAATTTCCAAGGAAAGTGACAGCCCTAGCGGGGACAGGTCTACTGTACAAGATTCCTTAACTCCATAAAATTCATTCATTTTTATAAGATTATTTTATGCCCCAAGGTGCATCCACCTGCACCTCTGCAGGATCATGAAAACGATGAACAGAGCCTTCGACGCGCAAATCATGGTCTACTCGTTCGTGATTGTCCTGAACATCGTCGCAATTCTGTACTACCTGTACACGGAATTGCGAAAGTTCAAGGACGATCCATCGGGGCTTCCTGCGACCACTATGCCAATGTTGGACATGCTGTACACATCTACAAAGATCATTGTGACATGTTACGTCTGCGAAGACACTGTCAAGGAGGTAAACTTGATTCTTATTAAATTCAGTATAATTTGATAGAATATATAAAAGCATTTCTCTTATTTCCAGATGAAGAAAGTGGTAGAGATCATCCACGAGTGCTCCATTTCTGATTTCGACGTCGAACTGAAGGATGAGGTCAGAGTCATTTATTTTCTTTTATTAGTAGACTCCTGTTGTTTTTAATATTCTTCGTTAATCGTTCTCGTTAATCATCATATTATACATATAGATGTAACATAAATATACGATATCATATACATGTAACGTAAATTACAGCTTACAATTATTAAATGAAATTCTTATAAATGGTGGACGTTAAATCCTGATCTTACATTTTTTTGAGGAAGTTGTAAATAATTTGCACTGTTTTAAATTGCACTCGCTCATTTTTGTTACAAATGCATCAATTTTCCAATGTTTCTCTGTGTAGATCTCGCAGTTCTCTCTGCAACTTTCACTGAACGACGTGTGCAGCATCAAGTCCGATTTCTTCCGTCTGAATTTCAGCTTCATGAGACAGGTGTGTTTCGCCAGCCGATAATCCTGATCTCTGTAACGATCCTAATCGAATTCTTCGATCTGTTACAGTGCATCAGCTCCATTACCACGTATCTCGTCATCATAATACAGTGGGCTCAGTCCGTAAAGCCGGAATCCCCATTCGTTTTAAGCACTACTCAACCGAGTCAGGCACAATTTCATCCGGCAAACAGAGATTGACATTTGAATTCGAATTTTTCGAGACCATTTCTTCAGCGATTATTTCTTTATTCCATCTTTTCTCGAACAAACTGTTATGAAACGACTGTAATTGTCTGTTCGTGCTAGTCTGTCTCTTGTTGTTAATAAAATAAAACAATCATGTTACCTCTCTCTCTCTCTCTCTCTCTCTCTCTCTCTCTTCTGCATTTATCATACTTCCCTCAGACAATTTATCAAAGAATACAGACTCTGTTCAACGCTAAATTGTCAGCCGTAAAAGCAAACGAAAATAAACCCGACTTTATCTTGGCACACTATATGAAAAACATCTAGCATAGTAATTCAATTTGGGTGAACAGTGTATCCTGTTTTATAATCGTTATTGTTTGGTCTAAGCTCTAATGGAATTACCTTTTTTATCGTGAGGGCTGCTCGCGGCTCCTTCCTCGTTAGTAACAATATAACTTGTTAGCCGCGTGTACTCTCGTGGACGGAAAAAGTCAGCCAGTGTCGAGGTGCTGACGAAAATAAGAAGAACAACCGAAGAAGAAAAACTCGAGCGCCATTGTTTGATCTTCCGAGGATAAAAAATATATATATTGTGAATTATAATTGAAAAATTCCACTGCGAAGGGGAAGAGAGAAGAACGGCCAATGGCAACAGAGAGTTTCGCGAAAGAGACGGCGATCGTCGTCGCGATGAATCGCATAACCGGAGTTAGAACATTCCACCACTCGAATACATGGTTTTGGTTGTCGTTAAGCTTGCTCTATAGATTAGCCGTAATGGCAACTGTGACTACTACCATGTATTGCAACTATCAGACCCTCGATAAAGCTGAGTATAACTACATATCATGTGTGATGTACATGTTTATGTCAATCTTTGCCGTTGCATGTGCTCACACTATGCTAGTACTAGGATGGGTATACTACAAGGTAAGAATAATATATATATATATATATATATATATATATATATATATATATATATATATATACATAATAAGAATAATACATATAAATATATATATATATATATATATATATATATATATATACACTAGTAAGTAAACTAAACGCTGACGTCTTAGTACGATTGCAATGGTATTTTTGAGTTATTTAAATTGAAATATCTCCTGAACTACTAACTTTTCGACATACATAGGTTAGTACTTTTTTATAACGAATGTCCAGCTGCATCGATTGATGTATTAAAAAATACCTCATTCCATTTAAAAAAATGAAGGTGACCTTGATATCTCCAAAAAAATGACATAAAACACAATTTCTTTTTTGCATCGTGTCAGCCCCATTGTACCATTCAACTTTGTCCTTACCATATTTTACGTATCTTTAGAAACAACAAAGATATTTGAGGTGGTAACGTTTGGTGACTCACCCTGTATATGATTAAGAATATACATTATGATATTCTCTTGCAGGATATGTCACAATTGCGTAAGAACATTGCTGAAACCGATCGGAAACTGATGAAAATGAACGTCGTCGTCGATCACCGCACCGTGTCTTTTTTTATAGTTATAGTTGGTGTTTTCTATGTCATCAACGGATTCCAATGCTTTTTTTTATATTTATACGACTGGTATGTGCGTGGCTTTAACATAAACTACTTCCTGGGCAACTTAACATTTGATGCCTTGTTGAACATTGGAGGGATGGTTCTCGTGGACTTTGCAACACACGTCTGGTACGTAATCGAATTTTACAGGTCTTTTACTACAAATTCACCCTTTTGCAATACAATTTCAACCTTTCACAGATCTTGCACTCGAAATTCACCCTTTTTTGCAAATCAAGTTCAACCTTCTACAGGCTCTGCACTCGAAATTCACCCTTTAGCAAACCAATTCCAACCTTTTTATAGATCTTGCACTCGAAATTCACCCTTTTACAAAACAATTTCAACCTTCTACAGATTTTGCACTCGAAATTCACCCTTTAGGAAATCAATTTCAACTTTCTACAGATTTTGCACTCGAAATTCACCCTTTAGCAAATCAATTTCAACCTTTTACAGGCTCTGCACTCGAAATTCACCCTTTAGCAAATCAATTCCAACCTTTTTATAGATCTTACACTCGAAATACACCCTTTTGCAAAACAATTTCAACCTTTCACAGATACTGCACTCGAAATTCACCCGTTAGCAAAACAATTTCAACCTTTCACATATTTTACAATCAAAATTCACCCTTCAATTTGAACCATTTACATATAACGAAAAATCAGCAACAATTTCCAAATAACGTTCACACTTTTCCAATAACATTTCATGTTCTCGCGTGTCAGTTGGCTGAGAGAACGGTTCAAACAAACGAACGACCTGCTGAAGAAGTTCTTCATCGAAGAGTGCCAGATAGAAACTGAGGAATGGAAGAACAATACGCTGTCGTCATGGTTGGAAAGATTTTTGAACGATTGGGGCGTCGAACGTATTTCCTGTCGGAACAAAATCATTCCGTACAATGACACTCAAATAATGACGCGGCAGTTGTACCCTGTGAACAAGATCAGTATGCTTCAACAAATCAGGTATCGTGGATTGTTCTAAATACCTTTACTGTTACTTCCAATACATTTTAAACAATTTTCCTCTCGAAGATACGTTCACCTGCAACTGTGCCTGATCACGAAATCGCTGAAGAAAATATTCAACACGCAACTGATGTGCCATTCGTCGCTGACCACGTTGAACTTTGTCGGGAGTTTGTACTATACTTACACACAATGGACAAGTACATCTACACACCGCTTAGAACATTGGTTTATTTGTATGACCATGATCGACGCGTTATACGTGTGGCTGAAGGTGGTAGCGGTGTGCCTTCTCTGCGAGAACACCGCTAAAGAGGTGGGCAACTTGGAAAATAACAATGTCCAACAAATTTCAACTTTTTTCATGTTTCCATATAACTGTTGGGTGGATCTTAGTTAGAGTTTTTCGCGCTGGTTCCAAATCTGGTCTTAATTTTTCTCCTACACGCACAGTTTTTGTGAAAGAGTATGAAAAAAAGACATATTTTTCGACTTTGAAGATTCTCTAGACTTTCCCAAATCCAGCGATGTGCTATAATAATACATTATGATTATTTAAACATGTTTAAACAATCGTTAAAGACGGAGAGGCACCACTTTTGCGTCATTTTTTAATGATATTTTTCAATTTATATAAAAAAATAAGGATCCAGCAGAAAATCAAATTGCTCCACGTGATAGAGCAGACTTTTATCTTGAGAAACTACCCTTTCAACTTTCTAACGTCGAGGTTTTTTTGAATCCAGAAAACAAAATATGTGTTGAGGGCGTCCACCGCGCTGTATTCCGTAGAATGCTCGCTCTACTGGTGAGCATCACTGGCGGCAACCCTTGTGGGGCACAGATAGTTTGTTTTCTGGAACGAAAAAATCGTCGATGTTGGAAATTTGAAAGGGTGGCTTCTCAAGATAAAAGTCGGCTCTATCGCGTGGAGCAATTCGATTTATCGCTGAACCCTTAATTTTTCAGATAAATTATATATATATATATATATATATATATATAAATATATATATATATATATATATATATATATATAAATAAAAGTCGAAAAATATGTCTTTTTTTCAAACTCATGTTTCTCAAAAAGTGTGCATGTAGGAGAAAAATTAAGACCAGATTCGGAATCAGCGCGAAAAACTCTAAGATCCACCCAACCGTTATATGGAAACATTTTTGTTGTTGGACAGTGTAATTTCCGAGATTATCCAATATGAAATTTATTAAACAGTTTGTGTCTCTACTTGAAGGCGAAGCAGGTGGCCCAGATTCTTCAAGTGTGCTCCATAAACAATACCGATTTCGAGTTGCAACACGAGGTGAGCAGAGATAAAAATAATTAATCGTTCAGATAAATAATCGAAATAAATAGAGAGCCTCCTAATAATGTTTCAGCTGATACAATTCTCCGTGCAAATCTCGCTCAGCGAATTGAACAACAAAAAGCCGCGGCTCTTCCCGCTGGACTACATGTTCATAGTACAGGTAAGTTGTTTACCATCGTTTTTCTATAAATAATACAATTAACCGTCATTTGTTGCAGAGCATCGGGGCTATGTTCACCTACTTTCTCGTTATGATACAATGGAATCAGGCACTGAATTTAATGTCGTCGTTCAGCTCGAATTCGACTCTGACCAACCCCAGTTCGTATAACGATACGATACTCACCGATCAATTAATTGAAAATCAAACATTAATTTAAAATGTGAAATAATAAAATGAAACTTCAATGGAACTTACATGTTATTTTCATAACTTACCAGACATTTTCTGCCTGAGAACATTTTCTTGTAGTACATGAAAACAATGGATATATTCTCGGTTTAAATCTGCAACAAGTCTTGCAGTTAGTATAATATAGAACGGTTAATTAACAAGTTAAATACTCGACGTTCCGATCATTGTCAAGAATTAATTCGAATTACGTCTGTAAAATATTATACAATTTTCAAAACACTCGATGACATTAATTCTAACATATGTTATTCAGAAAAGTTGCTCACTTGCTTTCTGATGAAATTAACCCTCATCCGTCCCTCGTGTCAATTTGACACAGTTTTCCCGAAATAAGTTATACTGTTCTGTTATTTTTAGGTAAATTTTCCCGAAACTGTATGTGACTTTTATTTTTTTAATGCGGAACACATAACCGAGAAACCTAAGACGTAAATGGTAACTCATCAATTTCACTAAAAAAAACATTGAAATTTTGTTTATTTTGTGTCACTGTGTCAATTTGACACCGAGGGGCAGATTCGGTTCGTGAAATGAGGGACGGATGAGGGTTAAAGAGAGAGAGAGATCTTACAATTAGTCCAAGTCTAATCCAGACAATCAACTGAGAACCGAAAGAAAGTAACGTAAAAGTTAGAAGACTGGTTCAAGGCCAATCGGTGGTCGTAAAACATTCATTGAACAATTAACTCGTCATCGCATTACAGTCGAATCGGCCGGTGATCGCGCGTAATAACAACGAGAGTGAAATCGATTTTCCATTAGATTATTCAGCTATTAATTTGAAAGGTCGTAGGATGACAAGCAACAACAGTCAGCTGACGACATAGAAAGACAGTGAACTATCGAACCTGGTGGCGTTCGTTTCGGTCCGAGATGATCCAGCAAAACACGTTCCAACAAATCACCAAACCGTTGCGTTACTTGAACATTATAACTGGCGTCGGCTACTTCAATATCTCCGAGGAGAACAATACTTGGTGTGAAATCGCAGAGATCGTGTACACCAGCTTGTACACTATCCTAATCTCGATTGTTTCTTGGTACACTTTCGTGGACCTGAAGACCTATCACGTTCAGTTGAACCTGCACACGTGGGGCTTCCTCATTGGTTTTTGGTGGAACGTTACGCTGATGATCTTGCTTATGCTCGCTGTTAGGATCAACATCAAGGTGAGTGTCGTTTAACCCTTTGCACTCGGAGCTATTTTAACTCGAAAATTTAAACGTTTCTTCTGACTTACAATATTTCCATTCTCTATGAATTTTTAAATTTGATAAATATGAAATTGATATAATATCTCATACAATACTTAAATGTGTAGTAATTGGTTAGATACTGACATATCTGATAGTGTAAACAATTATTTAAATAATAGTACAGCAATTTTTAGTGGCGCCTCAGAGACGACACTCGAGTGCTAAGGGTTAAAATAAATCTACCTGTAATTAATTCCACGTATACGTTTTACTGCGGTATTTGTACCAATCAGAATAAAACACGTACGAATCAATAGTTTGCCCTGAACAGGACCGAATTAACCATACAGCAGAAGTGGCAAATTAACCCTTAGCACTCGAGTGGCGCCTCTGAGGCGCCACTAAAAATTGCTGTACTATTATTTAAATAATTGTTTACACTATCAGATATGTCAGTATCTAACCAATTACTACACATTTAAGTATTCTATGAGGTATTATATCAATTTTTTTCAAATTTTAAAACGTTTAATTTTCGAGTTAAAATAGCTCCGAGTGCAAAGGGTTAATTCGCCGCTGGCACTGAATAAATTTGTACAATTCAATGAGAATGTACCAAACAACATTGTCAATAATTCTGATATTTTTCAGTAGCGGTTCAAGTCAAGTGGAGGGCCCCAAGCGATAAAAATTTTGGGGCCCTCAAGCTCAAGTTAAAAATAGAAGTTGCAAGAAAACTCTCCTAAACTTATTAACAAAAAAGAAAAGTAATATTTCACACCGTTATACATTAAATAAACTGGATGATTATTTGATAATCTGCAAAATTGTTCTTTGATTTCTCAGTAGTAATTGATCGAACCGTAGCGCCGAGAACATTAAACAATTGTTATTAAATAAACTTCTTTGAAATTCGGGGCCCTATATCTTTCTAATCTCAGAATTTGAAAGAACATTTTTCGTAAAAGGAGGTTCCTCTACCTCGATCACCGAAGTTGTTAGCACGATTGCGATTGAACAATAACGGATGCATGATTGAATCGTAATGACTGACCTGTTAATGATTTTCGTTCGCCAGAAAATGCACGAAGCGATCGCGTTGTTGGATGGCAGCGACCACAGGATGGAGAACATGGGGATGTCGATGCATCGTCGGCTGCACTACAATCAGCAGCTCAAGCTGATTGCAGCTTGCATTCTGATCGGCGCAGTATTCGTGACAATGAGCTGTACCTGTCAGTTGGTGCAAACAGTGCCGTTGCACTTGAAGCTGATCCTCGGGTGCGCAATGAATCTGCCGACGTTTCTGATACTGAGCGCCGACGTCACCTTCGTCTTCTGGATCAAGTACGAAACAATGATATCAATGAATCAAGGCTTTCCTGCAGAATTCTTGGTAAATGTGCATAAAAGGTCCCACCTCACCGATTTTGATAAAATTTGAATGTGTTGTAAAACTCAACATTCTGAACAACTTTTTCCTATACATGTAACCGCCGCTCTGCTTTAGTTTTTGAGATATTCGCGAAAAACTGCAGATACTACTACATTGAATTTTGTCTATACGTTCACGCCCGTACTGTGCGTATGATTCTTTTATAAACTAATCAAATAAAATTTAATTAGTATTAATTAATAAATTTCGAAACTACTCCTGGATTTTCGTATGCGTGGTCCCTCCGCCCCCACTGACAACCTAACCCAACCTATCCTCTTCACATAATCTTCCCATTGTAGATGTTATCCAGAATTTGGTCTTTTCAGAACCCTTTTCACTTGCCCCGTCCATTATTTCGGGGGAGAGGCAGTTGTTCTGCAACTTCACCGAAATATAAATATACTTAGAAACTACGCAGCTGATAGGAAAAAGTCATACGACATAAATTGTTAGAAATTCAATTTCCTACAAAAAAGGTCTCTTGATATTTTTCCATATCTCGCATAGTTTCCGAAGTTCTCGCGGTATATGGATCGTTCGACGATCGTAGTGATATATCTGTAGAAACAGTTGACGAGCGGTCGCATCATGCTGGCGCATACGCACAGCACGGGCGTGAACGTATAGGCAAAATTCAATATAGTAGTATCTGCAGTTTTTCGCGAATATCTCAAAAACTAAAGCAGAGCGGCGGTTACATGTATAGGAAAAAGTTGTTCAGAATCTTGAGTTTTACTACGTATTCAAATTTTATCAAAATCGGTGAGGTGGGACCTTTTATGCACAATTACCGAATTCTTATATTCGTACGAACGAACACAGTTACATGAGGACGAAGTTCCATCAACTGAACAGTCTTCTGAGAGCGATGCTGCCCGCGACTGACTCCGCATCGGAGAAAGGGATCACGAAGATAATGCAGGACGTCGAGGAGAAGTCACTCGGGAAGGAAGGCGTCCACGTGGTCAATGGGAACGCGAACACTATGAGGGCGGTAAAGTGAGAATTTCTGTTCTTTATTCTTCGAACCGATACGCGGTGTACTATCTTGAAATATAGATTTTCCTGATGTACGCGTATGGATGATGCCGGATCTGAACTTCTTTTACCGGCCAGGCAAATTCACCTGCAGCTGGTCAAGATTGCCAGGATCGTAAACGACTTCTTCGGGGTGCAGATTCTACTGACAATGTCCACGGTCTTTGTTTTCCTCACTATACTGCTGTTCTTCGCGTACAGAACTATCTTCTCCGGCAACTTCGATGATCAATTCCATAGTCACTTCACGCAATTGTTGGTTAACATACTGTTCTATCTGTCGAAGCTCTTCACGCTTAGCCACGTGTGCAACAGGGCCAGCAGCGAGGTCAGATAATAATCATTTTATTAGGATTATTATTGTTGTTCGTCGTTCGTTTCGTTTTTAGGCTTCGGATACCGGCGAGCTAGTCTGCCAGCTTTACGAGCCTTCGACGAGCAAGGAATTCCGAGCCGAGGTAAAGCTTCGCAAACATTATTTAATTTATTAATTAAATTTTCACTGCATCTTGTAAATAATGTTTCAGATTCGAGATTTCAGCATGCAGATGATCCAGAACCCGATGGTGTTCACCGCCTGCGGATTTTTCTATTTGGATCAGTCTTTCATTCACGGAGTACGTCTATTAATTGATACAAGAAATTAATTAGATTCGACTAAACAATTCCCTTTTCAGGTGGTGGGGACGATCAGCACATATCTAGTCATTCTAATTCAAGTGAGCCAAATCGATCTGCCCAAACAAGCTGTGAATGTGACTGCGGCAATTTAAACTAAGCTATTACCTGTTAACAAATAAACTCGAATAGAGAATGGATAGATAAAAGACCTGAAAATTTTGGCTCGAATTCTCCGGGCAGGTGGCTAAAGCTTCCCGAACGATCACCCTAACAATTTTCCGCCAATTAGGACGCGGACAGGGATGATGCCTCAATTACACTATCCCCTAAGCACCTCGCGCGATTCCAGATGGAGGCGTTAGTCCGTGAAATTCGGTAATCCTGAAACTCGATTCTTCCTTTGATCGGTCCCTAATCGATCCTTCATTTGCGAGAATGATACTAAAGAGAATAGAATCAATTTGGTGGATGAAAAATTAGAATCTACACCTTTGTTTTATTATATGAATAAATTCTTCTGTGAAAAGAATTCTTGAAAATCAGTCTCGACGAGGCAAATAGCAAAAAAGTGTTACAACGGGCAGAATACGATGGACATACGTTTACAACGGGTAACATTAATTGGGAATTAAGGGTGCGAACGATGCAAGGGTGTCGGGAGCCACCTGCTACTGTTGAGGGTAAGGAGGATTGATATATTGCACCCAAGGGGGCACACAGGCTATGTGGAGGCCAGTTTTGATGGGCGGGTGTGCCCCTCCATCCACTAATCCTCTCCCCACTCGTTAACTAACGTTCGAAAGAGATACCTCGGCTTTATTGTCGATTAAATTATTCCAGTCACTGGAATAGAATTCGAAGCGGTGGGGACACGCTTCATGCTCATCCTAAGACAACCAAATTGTATATGTTTCTATATTTTCACATTATTCAGATTCGCAACGATTTTCTCAATATTACGAACTTCAATAAAGATTCGAGAAACATTTCCACAGTTTCAATAATCGTGAACGAAACAATAAGAAACGCTCGGACCCACTTCCTCGACCAGAGCATATGGCCGGGATTAAAGATGGAGATTTTGGAAGAATAAACGCAAGCAGACTGCTGCGATTCGTGTAATCCGCAAACATCGTTTATCATGTCGGACGGATTCACCCCAACACGACCACTCCCACTCGAGGGTGCGGGCTACCAATTGTTCGCCAAATGCGTACCCCCTCCCCCTCTCTATTTACATCAAACAGAGCTGTATCATAATTAACATACATCAAACAAAATAAATTGCTGTATAATACCAGATTCGTTTATACAAGATAGATTGTCCATTTCTTCATGCAATAATATATACAAATTTGTATTTACAATGACGATACCGAGACTAATGTTGCTTACTCCCGTATTTTAATTTATTCTTGAACTTCTTCGGATTTATGCCGTACGTCTTCAGCCTTTCCGGATTCAACGAAACAATGTCGTCGGTTACTTTAGCCTTCGAGTCTTTCCCCTTCTTTTTGTTGAATTTCTTGTTCTTCGATTTCTCCAGCGGCTTCAACTTCTTGGAACTGACTTCGCCGTTACTTTGAGCGACGACAGTGTTTTTACTCTTCACAGATTTGTTGGATTCGTTCTCTTCAGCGGTGTACTGTTTCTTCTTCTTCTTCGACGGTTCTTCAGGTTGTCCGAGTGGTTCCTCAACCCTCTGTCGTTTTTGATTTCCCTTATTCTTCTTTTTAGACTTTTTCGAGGTCGTTCCTGAGACATTCGTAATGTCTTTATTGATTTCGTCTGTTTTATTTGATGTTCCTTCATTCGTTTCGTTCGAAGATAGAATATTCTGTGCTTCTTGTTTCTTCTTTCTACTGCGACGTTTCTTCTTCGTCTCTTTCCCATCCTCGGCGACAGTAGCGTCGTTCTGTGTTTTACCCTCTTCCTCTTCCTCTTCGTCCTCCGGATTTCTGAAAAATACTCACGTTAAACGTGCACCTGTTGTCGATCTTTAAAACTCGTAGTGTCATTTGATATTCATACCTGTATAAACTCGTGAGTATCTTCCTTTTAAGTCCCTCGTTACTGGCCTTCTGCTGGTACATTCGGACGTCGTTTAACTCCGCGTGATCCGGTTTATACTGAAGCGCTTTTTTTAAAGAACACCATTTATTCAACTCCTTGTCATCCGCCATTAGAACCTAATTCAACAAATATATGAAAATATGAATAACTTGAAGAATCTTCAAACATTCAAGTATTTAATAAATCTAACCTCTTCCACGCTCAAACCATAATCGTTGGGCACAACTTTTCTATATTTAAATCTGCACGGTATGTCCCCAATCATATCCTCGTAGTTCAAAGAATAATACTTGTCGAAGTACTCTTGGTAGGACTGGTATTGCTGGGGGTCGAACTTCGGTTTCTTCTGTGCCATCAGTTCAGCAAACTTGGATTTCCGTCTGCGTTTCCTCTTCTTCGTTCCATCTTCCTCCATCTGATTACTTTTGGACGCGTCGTAGTCTGCATCCATCTAGATTTTTACTAATTATTATTTGCGAACAATCCTTAAGATAGAGCAATAGCAAATACATTACATTGAAGTTTTCGTCCTCGCAATGCGGCCCTTTGTGCTCCTCTTCGTCGTACGCTTCATTATTCTCCGCGCTCGGATCATAATTGTCCCACGTACTTTCAATTTCCAGTTCCTCGTCGATATCCGGAAATTCTGGTTTTATATCTTCTTCGGGAGCTCCGTAGTAGTCATCGTTAAACATTTCGGACATTTTCTTGTCGTACTCATTCGGATCGAAGTCACCGTCCAAGTCGACGTCGTTAAACTTTATGTCTTCGTTTCCCGTAATTTCTTTCAGCTTCTCAATCTTCTCTTCAATCTCCTTCCTCTTCAACGCTTTCAGCTGTTTCAGCTCCTCTCTCTTCCGAAGCTTGTCCTCTTCCTTCCTCTGCTTTACTTCTGCTCTCTTCTGTGCTCTACGAGTGTCTTTCTTCCGCATCGAATTCTCCATGGTACGTGGGTACCTTTTAATGAACTCCTGATCCGGTTCCTCGAATCTGAAGTTGTATTTATGCTCGAACTCTTCCTGTCTCTCTATATTCTTCTCATCTTCCGATAAATCGTCGTCACTGTCGTGTGCTAAATGGGTACCATCTAAATCAGTGCCAATATAATCATTGCCCGAGTATTTACTATTCAATACATAGTCTCTTAAGAACTTTTCGCTCGCATCTAACTCAGGATTCGACCAAAAATCACGCAAAGGCTTGAGCACTTCCTGTTCCTCCTCGTTTATATTCGATTCTTGTCCTTTCAGCCATTCTATGTAATCTGCTTCTTCCTAAATAAACAACGCAACGTTCTACCAATGAAAATTTCAGAGTTTAATAATAACTTACCTTTTCTTTCTCTTTCTGAGACTTGGATTTCGGTTTTAAGAAATCGTCTTCATCCTCGTCCTGCAGTGCATCCTTGAAACTTTCTTTTATTTCCTCCTGTTCTTGCTTATACGTTACTCTTTCAATTTCTGCTTTGTTCTTCCTTAACGTATCTTCATCTTCACTGTCGCTGAACTTTCCCTCTCGCTTCACTATAATGTCTCTCTCGAAATCTCTCAAGTAGACTGCTTTCTCTTTCTTAGATTTATCAGAGGATTTCTTCTTCTCGTAGTACGACTCCTGCACTTTGTTAGTGTCATCGAAGAAAGTTACATCTTGATTATAAATATTCGGATCCTTCTTCTTTAGCAAAGCTAGGGTTTTGTAGAAATCTTTGTCGAACTGTTCCGACACCTCCTGTGAAAATGAAATCGATTAGAACGTTATACAAACTACAATAGAAACTATTGCTATGTAAGAAAAGGTAGGATAGTACATTTTCTTCTTCTTCAGAGGATGATGAGCTCTCCGAATCAGAGTCTCCATCTGAGACCGTAGTTCCATTGAGGTCTCCATACTTGGTCTTCACTGAAATGTTAATAGTGTTTACATTATTAAACATGTTGGTATCTAATCAATTACTAAACATCTAGGTATTGTACCAATTTCATATCCATCCAATTTAAAAATCATAGCGAATGTAAATATTCTAACTAGGAAGAAATGTTAAAGTAATATGCACTTACATTTGTTTAATTCCTCCTTCTGTCGCCAATTATTATAGTTCTTGGCATAGTCAGCGTTTATTTTTAATTCCCCGTCCGAGTCAGAGTTCTCTGCGTTAAAAAGTGTGGACATTGCGTCAAACAATCATTTAACGACAATAAACAAATTCTCACTTTCTCGCGGTTCCAGAATTATTTGTAAGATGAGATAGAGGGCTCCTGTTGAATACAAATAAATCCATACGCAGTCAGTTCTACAGGTTATGTGTCACAAACACGTTGCAAAACCACATGCTTTTCATAACACAACATTTCGTTAGGTTACCACGTGACAAACGTAGCAAGAAACTAGAATGTAACTAGACTTTGGATCGAAACATTAGCCACGTGGCAAACCTAGCAAGGAACTAGAATCTAACTAGACTTTAGGTCGAAACATGGGTTCGCAGGTCTTGGCTTTTTGACCTTATTTGAGCATATTTTGGACTGGGAGAGGTCTCATTCGAAAGAGGAATGTTAAATACAGCGGACTCTGCTCGTGATTTAACGAGATTGTGTTTATATCTAATAATATGAGTGTCCCGAGTAGAGCAAAAATCGAGAGAGAAACATCCGCAGATTCCAATGTATTTTTCTGTCTCTAAAAGACCGTTTTACTGATATGAGGGGGCACAGTGCGCTGCGCTGAACCTTCCTCTATCAAACGAACCTTAGTGCAGCTCAAAATATGCTCGTATAAGGACAAAAACTCGAGGAGAGCCAACCCATGTTTCGACCCAAATCTAGTTAGTTCCTTACTAGTATCAGAGAACAAGTCGTCAAGTTGGCTGGGTTGGCACCACTGCAATACGAATGGGAAAACCCTAACGTATGTTAGGTTGTGTTAGGTCTCTGGTTAGGTCAACTAACCGGTGATAGCTATTGCATAAGAATATGTAAAAATTCTATTATCATTTTACTTCACTGTCACGAATATGAAAAATATTGAATTGTAATTATACAACGAAGTTCTTAACTCCATTCTGGAAACTCAAGTGTACAGGGAAATTCATGTTATCGCATCATAATATTTTCATTTAAGGTTAAAACTTATCATGGGAAAGGTGTTATCACTTTTAACGCGGCCGATTCGAACAATCAATATCGAGAATCGAGCAGCGAAAGTTATTTCGAGAGACAAACCAATCCCTGCACCTCAGCATGCTTCGGTGTCGAAACAAAAGGAATTAGTTGACGAAAGTAAGTAACATTTCATTCAATGAAACACATGTAAGGGTTGTTTATGCAATTTGCGAATTTTGCAAACGAATTTTAACACAGTTCAAGCCTTTCTAGATTATTCCACTATGTTTTGAACATTTTCAGAAGCCGTGAACGTATAAATATCCACAGTCCAGTTATAAGAGTTATACTAAACCAGATCTACTTATTTCAGTGTACCCAGACTTCATGGAAGAGCACAACAAGAAGAATCCAGCGCTAGACGAACGCTTAAAGAATGTTTTCGTCACCTCCAAAGATCCTATGGTATTTGCTGTTTCTATAGCTGTTCTTTTGACTAATTTCAAAACTGAACAACACGCTAAATATTTTCTGTAGGTTCAACAGCAACCAGAACAAAAGACAAAAGAGGAGCCACCGAAAGTAATGCCGCAAAAAGGAGTTAGTGCACCACAATTCGAGTACGGTTTTTATGAAGCAGATACCATTCCCGAGGGAAAATGTTCACTCAGACAGGCTCTGGTTTTTATGAAGGCCCACACTGATAATCCTATGGAACACACTGCAGAGAAAATAGCTGCACAATATAAACTAGACAAAACTGTTGTAGGTATGTGGTAGTACAGATAATAAGCGTTGATGTTGTCTATTCTAGGTCATGTTATTTATGGTACATTTGTGTTTGGTTACAGCAAGTATATTAAAGCACTTTTCAATCCCCGAGCTTCAAGTGACATCTGATACAACCAAAGTAGCTGTGTCGTTATCTGAGAATTGACAAGTTTTTAGAAGTAATTTATATATACAATTTATATAAATGATGTACAGATATATATTTAGATAGGCTAATTAGTCCGCCATCTTACCTAGTTTCCGAAATATTTATAAGAACCATTTGTTTTACTAAGGCTGAAGGTAAACAATAAATAAGATCATGTCATGGAGTATGGACTATGCTAGTTGTAATAAAAATACTTTTTACAGTGACGGTTCGATCCAAGAAAAATCCTCGGCTTCGTGCTGTTTCTTAGATCGTACAGTTTCTACCCTGTATAATATAAATAACTAGATTCTAATATGAAACAAATGCGTTTTATATATTAATATATAAATACTAATCTGTTTATTATCACTAGACTGCGGATTTAATGCACGACTATACTCCTCCCGTCGATGTACAAAATTTTCTGTAAAGATTCGCAGTCTAATTATCACTCATTTTACAAATTCACGTGACCTCGTCTCCCTTAGTTAACTCAATATATATGAAAGACCTGAAACACGAAAGAAATGTTTACATAACGCATTTTTCAGAGAAAGGAGTCAGTTATGCTTACCGAGTAGAACATGGCAAACGGAGACCACGAGAACTGATACATGCGATCGTTTAAACAAATAAGACGTCGAGCCGGAAAGCCCGAAAAGTAGTCCTTCGTCGACTGGACTGGTTTCCGGGATTACTACAGTTTTCGTCAATAGCCAATCGAAAGCGTTCATTTTGAGTCTTCTCTTCAGCTCTGAGCCAACCTCGTTTCGAATCCGACGATTGTAATTGTTCAGCCATCGCCTCTGCATAAAACATGATCTCGAAACGTAAAGCAGATAGAATTTTTTCAATAGGTTTACTTCGTTCGTTTAACTCACGTGAGACGGATTCAGCATGCTGATGTCTATTAATTTAGGCTCGTACGGAACCAGCGTGACGTCTCTGAATTTCAGAAACTCTGAATTCCCCTGCATCAATTTTATAACTAAGATTATAGATTCAGACGAGGATCATGTGTCGATCTAGCCTAATCCGTTTAAACAAGATTATGTTTACCGCTTCTACCACTTCCAGAACGTTCTCCAAGCGCACACCAAAGTCGCCTTCTTTGTAATATCCTGGCTCATTGGTGAGGAAAAATCTTGGTTCCAATTCCACAGGTCCACATACCTTGTCCGATGAAGGGACTTGCATGTAGTGCATACTAATGGGTGCTGAAATTGCAGGAAATTTAATTAGCGAAACGGTGGACCGAGAAAGTACTTGAACAACGAAATTATACGAACATTCATGGACAGACAAGAAATGGCCGATCCCGTGGCTCGTTCCATGCAGATAATCATAGCCGACGTTCCACAATGGAGACCGTGCGACAACATCCAACTGGCTGGCAGCTAGATTACTTGGGAAAACCATGGAGGCTAATTGTATCGCCCCGATTAGCACTCTGGTGTAAGCTCTCTTCTGTTCGTCCGTCGGGATGCCGAAATGAAGAGTCCTCGTCACGTCGGTTGTTCCATCTGTCGCGAAATGTTGAAAAAAATTAACTTTTTTAAAATACCACGTTTTTAAAAACGAACTGAAAAGTACAAAATAATGTTTCCTAGTTCCATACAGATTCCCAACACTGTACTGATAGTCCTAAAAATTTGTAATTGTGAATTGTTGAATAGCTGTGAAAATACTTGTAAGATTTGAAACGAAAAACGTGGGGCGCATGCAATAGATAATTGATGCATGAATAGTTCACCTAAATCACTAAAAATTTTATTTTTCCGCAAATGATATGGACTGTTGTGTGAGTTTTCTCAACGGCAGCTATTCTCTACACTCCTTACTATTATCTTGCGCCCCACGTTCTTCAACAATTACAAATTTTTCGGACTATCTGTACGAGGTTGGGAATCTGTATGGAATTAGGAAACATTATTTTCCTAAGAATTATTTCTGAAAAATTTATTTTTGTTTATATTTTCTGCTTTCTAGTCTTATGTATGTGAAAGTTTTCAATCGATTTTTAACATTTTTACCACGTTATGAAATTATAACAGAGACATGTACTAAATTTCGATATCTGCGATAACGTACCGTAGCGTTTCGTGGGGGGAGGGGGATGTAACGATAAATATTTCATTGTTATTTCTCCTAAACGGATACACTTTTAAAACAATTTTTTGTTTCAATATTGCATTGTCATCCCGTTCTGAGCTATGCATCAAATTTCAAGTCTCTAGCTCATCGGGAAGTTAGTTTAAAATCAATTGCAAAATTTGTCACCGAACAGACAGACAGACAAGAAAGTGAGCTAATAAAAACGTGGTAAAATAATACAGGGTCTTTCACGTGATTACAGAAAATTGTTTGTCCACTCTTCTCTTCATCATTTATCAAGCTCATCCCCTCAATCTTTTGCAAACACACCTGCTATATTCTTTTACGAATATCTGTCAGAGGATTTCTAGACGAATTTGACAGGTTACGTATATAACGTAAAAAGAAAATCGCGTTCTTTTAATTTTCTATAATCGCACGAAAGCTCTCACGAAACCGCATGTACAAAATTTTCTGTCCCTCGGAAGTTTACCGAAACTATGACTTCATACTGTACAGCATGAAACGCGAAATGGAACGCGTAACTTTTGATTTATTACCTAGATATTGACCTCCGGAGTCCACTACGAGCGTAGAAGTTCTCCCAATCAGGATGTTCGTGAGATTGTTAGGCACGTAATGAGGTATGGCAGCGTTCGGCCCGTATCCGGCGATAGTTGGAAACGAAATGCCCCTGTTGTTGTCCTGTTCGTATCGGAACTCGTTCGCCAATCTAGCCACTTGCATTTCGTCCCAGCCATTCGAATTCAGATCGTACTGTTCCTCCATGTATGCCAAAAAATCGCACATCGCCACCGCGTCTCTCAAATGCGATCTTCGCATACCCTCCGCCTCGATCGCGTTCTTCCGCGTTTGAAAACGCACGATCGGCGACGGTTTCTCCAGACGTTTCTCTGCCGGAATCTAAAAATCATACGTATACAATTCAAATACATTTTAATCAATTTTCAGATAGATCCTCGAAATCAGAGGATCTTAAAACCGTGATACACGGACGGTTGAGGGTCCGTGAAACTATTTTTACACTAACTTTGCATCCCACAACTTTTCGCTTTTATTTAAATCACTAAAATGTCTCTATATATAAAAATGATGTCCTGACTTATTCACCTATCAACGCCCAGGCTAAACCCTTGAACCTAGAAAGCTGAAATTTTGCACAGAGGTTTCCTTTATCGCTAAGGGGGTGAAAAGGGGTTGCAACGTTTGTATGAGGGAGGAATATTTTATTTGTGATCCGATTTGCTTGAAACTTGGTCTTAATGCTCTTTGATATAATTAATCAAACACCTATTTCAGCATTTTACAAAATTCAACCCCTAAGGGGGTGAAAAGGGGTTGCAACGTTTGTACGAGAAATATTTTATTTGTGGTCGGATTTGCTTGATACTTGGTCTTAATAAACATTATACTTGGTTTTAATGCTCATTGATACAATCATAGTTTTATGGAGAAACAATATCAATTTTTGAGGGCATTAAACATTTTCCTGTGCGAGCGAAGCCGCGGGAAAAAGCTAGTTACTACATAAAATAGTACTACATAAGTTTAAGAACCTTTGCTCTAACCGAACCTGTCCCAGCTAATCCCAAGAAGAAGCAACACACTTTCCAACGTAGGTGATTCGCGTAATGCAACAGATATCGATTGATAATCTTGTTTCTATTCCCTATTCACGAGGCAAGTTCAACAGGACTACGCGACTCATTTATAATAGCCATAATCGTCATTTTTTTTCTCTTCGAAGCTCTAATGGAATTGCCTATTTTTTATCGTCGGAGAGCCGTGTACTACGGCGACAACAATTAATCAAACGTCTGTGTATCTAAATACTAGGCTCGCGTCCCCTTCGTCATTAGTAACGATATTGTTGGCTGCACGTGTTCTTCGTCGCGAGGTGCTACGAAAAACGAAGAATAGAAAATCTATCGAGAACTCGAAACAGTTCGAGATTTAGAACCGGTAAAAATTTATAAAATTAAACTGTGAAGAGGAGAGAAGAACGCTCAATGAAAGAAGACAACTTTGACGAACAGAGCGCGATCGTGGCCGCGTTGAATCGCATAATTGGAGTGAGAGTGATCGGTCATATTAATACTTTTTGGCTGTCGTTCAGCTTTCTGTATAAATTAGTTACAATTATGGGGCTGATGGGTTTATTATATTTCCACTATTTTTGGGTAAAGACAAATCTGTACAACTACATATCGTGTTTGTTGTACATAATTCTGTTAATGGTTGCCGTTACGTGCGTGATCAGTATGCAGATATTAGGCTGGTGGTACTACAAGGTAAGTAAAAATAAATGTATGCATACGTAAAAGCTCGCGTATCTGCCCATAATGATGAAACACTAAATGAATTCGATTAATTTTTGATACTGTCGTAAAGATTACCGAGCACTAAACGCAGTTGGCAAACATTGTCTTATAATAACGACAATATAACATTTATTTCGATTTCGTGCAAGTTTTATTTAAATATGTACTCCAACAGAGAAGTTGACTAAAGAAATTTCTCGGAGAAACACATTTATACTTTTAATATTTCCAATCGAAAACAGTTCGCACCAGTCATTTTGACTGGTAGTTCCGGTAGTTCTAGTGTTAAATATTGACGTAGATCAGTTTCATAATTATGGGCACGTGTACACGAACATTTTCCATTTAGTTGGAAGTTTCTCTCGCAGGAGATGACACTTTTGCGGAAGTATATCGCCGAGACGGATGAGAGCCTGAAGAAAATGAACGTCGTGGTAAATCATCGGAACGTGTTTGTCTGGACAGTGTGGACTTGTGGAATTTCTTTGTTAAACGGATCGTGCCTTACCATCATTACATACGCGACGTATACGGAACAGACGGGTTTCAGTTACGCATTTGGCGATCTGCTGTATTCATTCCTGCTGTCTATCGGCGGGATAGTTGTCTTGGACTACTTGGTGCACGTTTGGTACGCGATTCCGGATTATATGCGTTTATCAATAAAAAAAAGATGAGTAGGCGAAATTTAAAGTAGCAAAAACATTCGAAGAATCGAGGAGGAAATTGAATTTTTGCATTCACCCGAATTTGTGCGATGAATAATGTAAATTACAATTAATGTTATTGACGCACTGGTTCGATCAATTGTAGACAATAAGCAAATTTGCAAAATATCACATGAAATTTAATTCAACGTTTCGGTCTGAATTTAGACCGTTTTCAAGAATGTCAATTTTCTGTATTGCGTCTGTAAAAGAATTTATCTTACAGATGCCAATAACATTAATTGTAGTTTTTGAACAATTGTCGATCGAGATACAGAGAACTGTTACAACGTAATGGAATAATCAGCAACGATTTCCAATAATATTTCACGTTCTCGCGTAACCAGTTGGCTGAGGAACAACTTCAAACGAACGAACGACCTGCTGAGGAAGTTCTTTATCGAAGAGTGCCAGATAGGAATCGAGGAATGGAACAACGATATGGTGTCGTCGTGGTTGGAAAGGTGTTTGAACGAGTGGCAGATCGAACGTATTTCCCGTCGGAACAAAATCATTCCGTACAATGGCACTCAAATCATGAAGCGGCAATTGTATCCTACGAACAAGATCAGTATGCTTCAACAAATCAGGTATCGGGGATTGTATTCGATATTTTCTTGGGTATTCTTTGTCCGAAACATTTCATTGAAATAATTTTCCATTCGAAGATACGTTCATCTGCAACTGTGCATGATCACGAAATCGCTCAACAGTATATTCGACAAGCAAATCATGTTTTTCGCGACGCTAAGCATGCTGAACCTCGTCGCAATTTCTTACTATTATTACGCGCAGTCGGTGTATCCAATTTCGAAATCCATGGAGTTGGCGTATAAAATAATGAGTTTATATGTTCTCGACGCGGTGTACGTGTGGATGAAAGTTGTTCTGATAAGCCGTCTCTGCGAGAAGACTGTTAAAGAGGTGAACAATGTGATAAACATAATTATTAATCGAATCAATTTAACACTATTCCTACCGCGACCGGTCAAATGACCGTTTTTAAAATTTCGATTATAATTTCCTATATACAAACGTAATTGAATAGCCTTTAAACTTTACGACTTTTCCTAAAATATGCGTATAATACATTTTTCAATATTCACTTCTTCTTTTATTGTTTATTTTCTGAGAAAAAATTGTAGTCTGGCTTACCTACCACGACCGGTCATTTGATTGGTAGAACGATTTATATCTTTATTCGATTTGACGACAGAAATCAACGAAGCCAACTCTTACAAACCGATTTTGCTTTGATTTCTTAAGTTTGGTACAAATTCATTGAGAACAGTCAAAATTGTTAGAAACCAGGACCATATATTACAATCAATGAACAATTGTTTCCAACAAAAGCAAGGTGTAGATTCACTTAGTACATGCCCAATAAACCAGACAAAATAAAATTCTGGTTAGCGCCCGATGTAAGTACTGAATATATGATAAACGGCTTTCCATATTTGGGAAAAGATGAAAGAAGAGAACCTTCAGTTCCGCTTGGAGAGTTCGTCACTCTGAAACTAGTAGAACCGTATACAGGATGTGGAAGAAATATAACCACGAACAATTTTTTTACAAGCGTGTCTCTAGTAAGACAACTTTTAGCAAAGAAAACTACGGTTGTTGGAACAATGCGAGCAAATAGAAGGGAGCTAGTAAAATTGGCGAAACAGAAAAAGGACAATACGGCACGTTTCTCAACAAAATTATACCGTTCAAATAATTGTACTCTGACAATTTACAAAGCTAAACCAAATGAAAAAAAGTACTGATTCTTAGTTCAATGCATAACTCCGTACAACTTGAAGAAAATGATACCCGTATACCGGAGACAATTAGATTATATGTATAATAGCAGCAAATTTGGTGTAGATGTGACCAACCAAATAACCAGAAATTACACGGTGAAATCTAAATGTTGGAGATGGCCTTTACAGGTATTTTTCAATATCTTAGATTTAGCCGGGATAAATGCATGGGTTTTATATAAAGAAACCACGGGAGAAAAAATTTCGAGGCAAGCATTTTTGTTTCAATTGGCAGAAGAACTTGCCATCGAATATGAAAAAGTGGTACAACTGGGCAAAGAAAATCAACAAACGCCCGTCACAAATTCAAGTACAGGTTCACGTGAAAGGAAAACATGTCAAATAAGATATTGCAAAGACAATAAAAGTAACAGAATCTGTGTAAAATGTATGTTCGCGAAGCCTATTTGTAAAAAATTCGGTGAAAACGAATAAAATGTACATTATATACTCCTAAATAACAGAAACTACATTTTTATACTGTCAAATTGGCTATTATCTTCATTCTATATTAACCCTTAGCACTCGGCTGTCCCCTCTGAGGCACCACTAAAAATTGCTGTACCATTCTTCAAAATATTGTTTACATTATTAAACATATATCGGTATCTAATCAATTACTAAACATTTAGGTACTGTATAAGGTAATCTACCAATTTCATATCCATAAAATTGCAAAAATCATAAGCTATGGAAATATTCTAGATCGGAAGAAATGTTTAATTTTCCAGTTAAAATAGCTCGGAGTGCAAAGGGTTAAAAAATATAAGTTGTGCTAAAGACCGGTCGCGGTAGAAATAGGTATACGTCAAATGTCGGTAGGAATAGTGCTAAAAAACATTTTCGTCTACGTCCACAGGCGAAGGAGATAATACAGATTATTCACGTGTGCTCCATACACAATTCCGACACCGAATTGAAAAACGAGGTGAGAATGAAAGATTCTATAAAATCAATGTACGATCGTTAAAAATGCTGATCGTCGTGCATATATTCGTGGCCTCGAAAAATCCTAGAAAATAAAATACGATGATAAATTCATGATTGTTGATTTCAGCTGGTGCAATTCTCTCTGCAAGTCTCGCTCAGCGAAATGGATCGCGACGACTCGCATGTCTTCTGGCTGAACGATACTTTCGTAACACGAGTAGGTTGTTTTTCCCAATTCTCTCTTGTTTCGTTAATATTCAGATTTTCTCTTACAGAGCATCGGAACGGTGGCCACGTACCTCGTGGTCGCGATACAGTGGAACGAGGCGTCGAACTCGAACAATTCGTCGGCCACCAATTCAACAGTGGTCGTCCGCAGTTAATAATAATCTCGCGTGTTTGAAGAAAAATATTTTGCATCGATTGCACTGTCCAACAACAAAAATGTTTCCATATAACTGTTGGGTGGATCTTAGAGTTTTTCACGCTGATTCCGAATCTGGTCTTAATTTTTCTCCTACACGCACAGTTTTTGAGAAACATGAGTTTGAAGAAAAGACATATTTTTCGACTTTGAACAAATATTGTGATGTTATTACATATATAAGATATTTTATTGTTCTTTATAGCAAAAGATTCTCTAGACTTTTCCGAATGCAGATATGTGCTATAATAATACATTATGATTGTTTAAACATGTTTAAACAATCGTTAAAGACGGAGAGGCACCACTTTTGCACCATTTTTTGATGATATTTTTTAATTTATCTGAAAAATTAAGGGTCCAGCGAAAAATCAAACTATACCACGTGATACAGCAGACTTTTATCTTGAGAAGCCACCCTTTCAACTTTCCAACGTCGAGGTTTTTTTGGATCCAGAAAACAAACTATCTGTGCCCGACAAGGGTTGCCGCCAGTGATGCTCACCACTAGAGCGAGCATTCTACGGAATACATTAAACATGTTTAAACAATCACAATGTATTACTATAGCACATCGCTGGATTCGGGAAAGTCTAGAGAATCTTTCGCAGTGAAGAACAATACAGCATCTTATATAATAACATCACAATATTTGTTCAAAGTCGAAAAATATGTCTTTTTTTCAAACTCATGTTTCTCAAAAACTGTGCGTGTAGGGGAAAAATTAAAACCAGATCCGGAATCAACGCGAAAAACTCTAAGATACACCCAACAGTTATATAGAAACATGAAAAAAGTTGAAATTTGTTGGACAGTGTTGTAGGAGACAGAGTTCTAGCTAGAGACGAGTTTGCTCGGTCTAATAAATTCAATGGATGGAAAATAATGCAGTAAAGTTCATTTAATTTGCTAGTTATCGCCTTGAATTCACGCGTCGATGATTGATTACGCTAGCATGCCGACATGTATATCCTCGAGCAATTTCCTGAAGTGACAGTCGTACGTCCTAGTCTGTCATAGGTTATTCTATTTGCGTCCGCTATAATTAGATTGTGGATTTCTATAAATTGTCTGCATTTTAAACGATTCTTTCTTCCTGTAATACTGTATTGTTTAGCGTGTTGTGCTGGACTGGTAAGGTTGGGAAGCACTGGGTTATAATAACGAGAGAATTGCTCTCTGGTTTCTGATGCCGCGGGCGTCCAGGCGTCCCTAAGCTCCGGCGATCATGCTGAAGAGGAGGTGAACCCACACGAGCCCGCATTGCACCGCGTTACAGCGTTTTACATGGACACATCTCCGTTGATACCGGACATTCTCGGTATAATCAGAATGGCTACGGTAAGATCGCGTGAAAAAGGCCAATCGTCCGTGTTTGGACCGTGTTCACGGAGGTGTGTCAGCTCGTCACGTGGCGATCAAGCTAAGCTCAACAAGCTCTACGAGACTAGGGGAACATGACGGAGAAGGTGTCACCTCGCCTAGGATTTGTTACGGGCGGATCAGAAAGCGTCGGAAACGAATAGACATTTGTTTCAGATTAAGACCTTTTTTTTATGACGGGGAACGGACCCCGAGGTAAACCCTCCTAAAACAATAAAATACCATTTGAAGGGACCCAACAATTGCCGACAGGCATCTGCACGTTGGGTACCCGTACACCCACCGAGACTACTAACCTGAGGTACCGCGCGCAAACCAAAAGAGAGGACTGTTCTCATTGGTCAACACCTAGTACACCGAAATTGTATTTAAGATCAACTGCAAATCAATAAACCGCTTTTTACTCCGAAACTGTCCGAGAGTTAACATCGTCGTTTTTCTGCTCCTTACCTTTCCCGATCCCGAACCTACGGGCCGCGATCGTGAGGTGTTTCGCTGCACGAGTGGATTTAATAATTTCCCCGTAACATTTTGGCGATCCTGCCAGGATACCGATTCGTGTGCTGTGAGAAAATCTTCGAACGTCAAACCAACTACGGCTGATTGACCACGGAGACGGACTACGAGAGCCCTTACGAAGCAATACGTCGGTATCAACGAACCGAAAATCTACACAGAAGGACGACCAGAAAACAATCAGAGACCACTGGATCCAAAGAAGCTGTTGAAAAACTGAAAGGACAAGTCCCGAAAGCCGTCACCACTCGCGCAAGCAAAAAAAAAAAAATTAATCAGAAAATCAAGAAGATTTTTCTGCTGAGATGTCCACTACGACTGTCAACGACGCCCTTGAGGCGCTCACCAACTCCATACAGAATCTGGCTGAACGATTCGAAAAGGTGGAAGACAATATAGCAACTCTAACAGTGGAAAACGAAGAAAGAAAGAAGGAAGTGCAAAGAGTTTACAAACTCTTAAAAACAGCGATGACGGACGACGAGACTACCGCATATTCCGCAGAAGACAAGGAACTGGACGACGAGGATGAACGCCGCGAGGGCCGCGAAGGCCGCGAGGGCCGCGAAGGCCGCGAGGGCCGCTTCCGGCAACCACCACCGAGTACATCCCGACATCCCGCCCGTCCGTTCAACGATAATGTAGAACCCAGGTATGAAGAACCACGGCTTTCAAGGGCCAAAGAGCTAATTGACACAATAAGACCTCTTAAAGGACGCGATGACTCTGGGGTTGAAGATTTTATTCGTGCGGTCAAACGCGCCAGATCGCGTTGTAACAACCCAGATGTCTTACTTGATATAATCGTAAATACTAGAATCATCGATCAAGCGGAAAAGAGTATTCGGCACATAGAAATAAATAGTTACGACGATTTATATGAAGCAGTAAGGACGTACGTATGTCCATCCGTCTCATCCGACGTCGCGAGAGACCAATTAAATAGCGTGATCCAAGGAAAAACAGAAAGCGTGGCGAATTACAGCATCCGTTTTAGGCAACGATTAAATGAGTACCGATACGCGACACAGAACGAACACACGCAAATTACCACGAGACGAGTAGCCCTTAATATCTTGGACAAAGAAGTGGTTAGAATGTATGTTAAAAGCTTACGTTACGAGCTCGGGGTAATAGTACACCCACACAAACCTCGAAATATTTCGGAGGCGCAAGGCTTTGCGCTAGAAGCTGAAACGTGGGAACGAGAATCTAGAGACAGGCGTGCAATTAATAATAGATCGACAAGCGATAGAAACTGGACCGAACGCGCAGAACGGCCCGCGAACTATAGACCTAATATAAATAATAGAAGTTGGAACGAACCAACGGAACGGGGTGTAAATTCTAGACCAATAACTAAACCCGCGACAGGTCCATCTGAAAAACCTGTAGTAACCAACCCGTTTAGGCAACATGCGCAAATAAAATGTAACCGATGCGGAAAGTTAGGGCATTACGCGAATCAGTGCCAAAATTTTTATATATCGCCTCAACAGAGACCGCCGCGAATAAATTCGATCCGCAACCAAGAATCGCAAACGTTAGATCACGAGCAGGAAGACTACGATTCATACGAACACGGTTTAGAGACGGAAATTTCGGAAGATTCCTCCTGGATACCGGAGCAGGATTAAATTTAATAAAAGAAAAACATTGTAACAATCGGGAAATCGTAAATGAGGGACGAACATTTCTCATGGGGAACGACAAACACATTAGTAAAGGAAAAACCTCTCTCAAAATGTTTAACAAAATACACTTCTTTCATGTAGTACCAGACGACTTTCCATTGTCAGAAGACGGTATAATAGGATTACCATTCTTAGAACAGTACAAGTACAAAGTCACTAACGATAAATTGACCTTAAACGACCGCACAGTGAAACACGAGACAGAAATCCTTATTCCACCCAACGAAACATATACCACAAGAATCCCCATCAATGAACACATTCACGTAGCACACCTTCATAACCCTACAGAGCAAACCCTCATATATCCCATTAACACTCTTAACACCCCGCTGCCAGACCGAATAGAAAAGTTAAGAAATAAAATTGACTTGCAACGCGTAGATTCAATACTGAAACCAAGTTTAGAGAAAATATTAATCTCCTATAGTGACGTATTCTCTTTCGAAGACGAAGATTTACCGTGTACAAATCTAACCAAACATGTAATCGAATTAAAAACTCACAGACCCATCAATGTAAAATCATATAGGCCACCAGAAGCACACAAAGCTGAGGTAGACAGACAAGTAAAAAATATGTTAGATCGAGGAATTATTGAAGAATCCGACTCACCCTATAATTCACCAATTTGGATCGTGCCCAAAAAACCTGACAAATTAGGAAACCGCAAATGGAGGATAGTGGTCGATTTCAGACGGTTAAATCAAGAAACGGATCAAGATGCCTACCCGTTGCCGCCAATTGACGAAATTTTAGATCACCTAGGCAAAGCAAAATTCTTTTCCGCGTTAGACTTAAACTCAGGGTTCCATCAAATACCCATGGACGAAAATTCGAAGAAATACACCGCGTTTAGTACCCACCAAGGGCATTTCCAATATTGTAGAATGCCGTTCGGATTAAAGAATGCCCCAGCCACTTTCCAGAGGATGATCGACAATGCTCTACGGGGACTCGTCGGTAAAATCTGTTTTGTGTACTTGGACGATATTATTGTTTTCGGTACGACTATAGAAGAGCACAATAAAAACCTCGCGATCATTTTCCAGAGACTCAGAGAATTAGGACTCAAGCTTCAGGCCGAGAAATGCGAATTTCTCAGACCTGAACTCGAATATTTAGGTCATGTTATCACCGCGGATGGGGTAAAACCAAATCCAAATAAAATAGATGCAGTCAGAAACTTCCCCACACCAAAATCCGCGACAAACATAAAATCCTTTCTAGGGATCGCCGGATATTATAGGAAGTTTATCCGCAACTTCGCCAAGATCGCGAAACCCCTGACAGAATTAACACAGAAAGATACACCATTCCATTGGACAGACGCTCAACAAAAATCGTTCGATATACTTAAACAAAAACTTTGCGAAGCTCCCGTCCTTACATATCCTGATTTCGATAAACCATTCACCTTAATAACCGACGCATCAAACACCGGACTCGGTGCCATCCTATCACAAGAAGGTCATCCCTGTTGTTTTATTAGTCGAACACTGAACAAAGCAGAGATTAACTACACAACCACAGAAAAGGAATTATTAGCTATTGTTTGGGGTGTCAAGCGTTTACGACAATACCTCCTAGGAAAGAAATTTAAAATCTTGACAGACCATCAGGCTTTGAAATGGTTATTTAGTGTAAAAGACCCATCATCCAGATTATTACGTTGGCGGTTACGATTAGAAGAATACGATTACGAAATCGAATATACAAAAGGGAAAGAAAATACTGCAGCAGATGGCCTATCCCGTATATACCCTCTATCCCCATTAGAGCAAGAAAATGACAGCTTAAACGACAACTCGAACGAACTAGAACAGACGCAACTTTTCACCGAATATGAGAATTGGAAACAAAACCCTGATCCCGCGTACGTTTTGAACACTCGACCAAACCCCGTCGGAAAAGTTTGGAAACCACTCCATAAGGATATGTTAGGTACATATAACCCTCTAAATTGGTTAGTAAAATTAGACAGAATTGTACGAATCTCCATAGAACAACGTCACACTATTTTAAAGGTATATCTACCCGAACCAATCGGATTAGTGGAACTTTTAGAATTACGGGAAATCCTCAGGTATATAGGATATAGGTATTCAGACCAAATCGGAATCATATTCTCAGAAAATTCCAAAGAATTAAGTAGAGAAGAACGTTGTCAGTTAATTAAAGAATGTCACAACAGCAATGCGGCGCAACATTTCGGAGAGAATAAAACATTGAAACGAGTACAAGAAAAGGCTATCTGGACCAATATGGAGAGAGACGTGGTAGATTTCGTAAAGAGTTGCGAAAGCTGCCAAAGAGAAAAATTAATTAGGATCCGTAATAAGGAACTCGCCGTTATACCCGAAACACCCCGTGCACCAAACGACAAAATAGCAATGGACATACTCGGTCCACTGACTCCCACTTACAGAAACAACAAATACATCCTATCCATACAAGACGTTCTAACGAAATACCTAGTGTTAATTCCCTTGAAAACAGCAGAAGCAACGACAATCATAGACGAACTCTTACGACACTACATCTACATATTTTCGGCACCAAAACACATACTGACCGACCAAGGAACAAATTTTCTCAGCCAATTAATGCAAGAATTCGAATCACAGTTTCAAATCAAACACATCAAAACAACCGCATTCCACCCAGAATCTAACGGCAGCCTAGAAAGAACGCATGGTACCATATTAAACCTCATCAGAACTTGTATGCGTGACAAAAACAACGAATGGGACGAGAATTTACAACTCGTTTGCATGGGTTTTAACACCGCTGTACACGAATCAACCGGTTACACCCCATTCGAATTAACCTTCGGGCATAAAGCAAATCTCCCCTCAACGATAGCAAATACACCACTATTATCTAAAGACGAACTATTCCAAAATTGGAAACGGCAACATAATACTTATATAAATCGAGCACGCTACAATTTAGACAGAACAAAAGAGAAAACTCAAAAACGAACCAATCGAAATATCATTCGAACGCAACCAGTATTCAACATCGGAAATTATGTATTTCTACACAACGACAATGTTAGAAAAAACAAACTAGAACCACAATGGCTTGGACCATACCCTATCCTAGGCACCTCTCCTCCGACATATACAATTAAAGTAAACACTCATACAGCAAGAGTACACGGAAATAGGCTAAAACTCTGTATTTTTCGTTCTTCTGACAATTCTTCTGACTATGACATTAGTAACGCTACAAACAACTTCGACGCCTCATAAGACCGGTTTAGAAAAATCAAACGCATTTACAAATACAAGAAGTGTGCAACAATATATTTGAGAGCGAAGGTCGATCATATCCCAAAGCAATAGATTCGTTTTGTAGTAAAGAAACCGCCACACCGAAATTTTCCGTTAAAACCCTGTTTTATGACTAGGTCCCGACTAATTCTAAAGAACACTACCGCTTACAATTTCCGGATACCGCACATCACGAAATATTTTAAGATAGCTTGTAAGATCTTTATTGTATGTGATAATGTACACTTCTCGAGAAGTTTCTCTTTTTACTTATATTATCCTCAAACCGTCAAACCCGTCCACGTTCAAAACATCTAACAATAAGACTCGGAGGACCAAGTCGACTCTAAGGAGGGGAATGTGTTACGGGCGGATCAGAAAGCGTCGGAAACGAATAGACATTTGTTTCAGATTAAGACCTTTTTTTTATGACGGGGAACGGACCCCGAGGTAAACCCTCCTAAAACAATAAAATACCATTTGAAGGGACCCAACAATTGCCGACAGGCATCTGCACGTTGGGTACCCGTACACCCACCGAGACTACTAACCTGAGGTACCGCGCGCAAACCAAAAGAGAGGACTGTTCTCATTGGTCAACACCTAGTACACCGAAATTGTATTTAAGATCAACTGCAAATCAATAAACCGCTTTTTACTCCGAAACTGTCCGAGAGTTAACATCGTCGTTTTTCTGCTCCTTACCTTTCCCGATCCCGAACCTACGGGCCGCGATCGTGAGGTGTTTCGCTGCACGAGTGGATTTAATAATTTCCCCGTAACAGATTATCTCCTCTAATACGCGTACAGCTGTTGGGAATCGTATTCCTTACCGCACACCGCGCGTCGTATCCAGAACGTTTTACGTATTTTTTAAATAAACATCTACAGTACAATTACACTGTCCAACAACAAAAATGTTTCCAAATACACTCAGTTTTTGAGAAATTTGAGTATGAAAAAAAGACATATTTTTCAACTTTGAACAAATATTGTGATGTTATTATGTAAGATATTGTATTGTTATTTACAGCGAAAGATTTTCTAGACTTTCCCGAATCCAGTGATGTGCAATAGTAATACGTTGTGGTTGTTTAAACATGTTAACACATTACCGACCGATGATTATTACATAATTTTGAAAAATCATGGTACATGGTTAAACACTTTTTAATGGAACCTTCAATAGCAACAGCAATCTTCATTGTGAGCTAACAAAGCACCCTTAATAACGTTATCTAAGAGTTTCATTTACGATTGCAATCTGAATGAAAATTTCTACGCTTTCTTTTGGTACAGCACAATTATTGAAAATCCTATTAATAGGCTTCCGGTGGGTAAAGTGTTAAGAAATTATTATAGACGAAGAGACACCACTTTTGTACACTTTTTTTAGGATAATTTTATTATAAAAAAATAAGGGTCCGGCGGAAAATCGAATTGTACTACGCGATAGAGCAGACTTTTATTTTGAGAAACCAGCCTTACAACTTTTCAACGTCAACGTTTTTTGTGAATGTAAAGCTGAGGTTTGAACCGTTTGACGCGACGTTTCTTCGGAAAGTTTCAGAGCAAACCGAATTCGAAAAAGTAGTATAAATATTAAAGTATAAATTCGTTCAAAAGTTATAACGTCATTATTGAGCAAAAACAACTTTTTTATTTTCTTTTGTTGCACAGCGTTGTTTTATGAATGTTTTATATCCATTTTTATACATAAGAATATCAATTCTGAATTATAAAATACTAATGTCAAATATAGGTACTTACAATTTTTTCAGAATCTTATGTTCCTCCATCGGAGCAAAAGGAAACTGCCATTTGCGCGTGTTAATAAGTGTGAAGCACAAAACACATAATCACAAACACATAATCCAAAATCGGGACGACGAACGCGACGAAGTTACTGCGACAACGGTCAAAATAATACTGCCGTTGTCACCTCGGTTTTTCCGTAAATGGTTAAGGGTAGGATCTAGGTGGGGGAAATGTTGCGGGTCATTTAATTAGGATATTCTATTACGAATATCTCTATTACTCTATTACACTAAAATTCATTAACAAAATTATTCCTACCCACTTGCCGTAATAAATATATTTTTTCTAATCATTTTTTAATTAATTTCGTGAAATTTTCTTGTCGAAAAATAATATGTCTATCTCTATCCGAGACCACTGTGGCGATTGGAAATTTAATTACGTTAATAATCAACCAGGATTTGTTATTGCACGTGGACAAAGTCGCGGGGTACAGCTAGTCTTATATAATAACATCACATAATATTTGTTCAACTTCGAAAAATATGTTTTTTATATTTTAATACTCTTTCTCAAAAACTGTGCGTGTAGGAGAAAAATTAAGGCCAGATTCGGAATTGCGCCAAAAACTCAATAAGATACACCCAACAGTTAATATGGAAACATGAAAAAAAGTTGAAATTTGTTGGACACTGTTATCAGGACATTTAATTTATACGTACGCTGTCGTACACTTCCTTGGAGACGCCTGGAGTGTAGCCGCATTGCGTTGGCAACCACACATTGTTCCATGCCTGCGACATGGTCCGCAGGTCGTACCAAATCGAAGTGTAATTGTGCCACCTGCAGCAAAAATATACAAGAATATTATTATTATTATTTATTATAGACGGACCCTCTCACATAAGCGTTTACAAAAAGAAAAGAGAAAGATACCAAGACTACTCGTCTAATAAGAAAGAAGGGACATGTACAGAAAGAAAAAAAAAACAAAATATAATAATATAATACTGATACAATCGATAAATATTATCATATAATCCTGCGTAGTTGCATTTGAAAATTTTGCAAAGATTCACTGAAAAAATCAGTACGATCATAAATAGTGCATGATTGTTGCAATAGAGTGTTTGAAACTTTAAGTGTTTGAAAACCCGCTCTTGTTCTCGATTCAATTTAATCAATATGATTATTAATTAAATGAAAAATAAAGCTCTGATCGGATACTATTCTTCGAGCAGATAATGGTTCTAGGTTCACTGTAGTTAATATTGCGGAATAATCATGATCACAGAATGACATTGGATTGTTTAGCTTGTATGAACGAAACCTGAGAAATTTATGCTGCACTATCTAGCAGCATGATTTCGTAGAGATTTTCGGAGACCATATAATTGATTCGTATTCTAATATCGGAGGGACGAGGGCAATATATAGCAATCTAAGTGTGCGGATTGAATGAAAATTAGTGGAAAAACGAAGTATGAAACCAAGTGTTCTGGAGGCGAAATATACCATGATATTCTTGAACATACTAGAATATACTACGATGTACTTGAATTTACAAGAATACATATAGTAGAATGTATCAGATATACTAGAATATACAAAAATGTACCAAAAGGCAGGTTTAGTGTTGATTATGGGACGTGATAACGAACGAAAATTGTATTTAATCGTTGCAGCCTTACCTGACGCAGTTCTCGTGATTACAGAAGTCCATGTTCAGATGCTTCTCGACCGATCGCAAAATTTTCTGTCTGGGCACGTACAGGTGGATCGCGGTGAGTGTAACGACAGCGTACGCCCTGAGGACAGGTGTGTCGGGCAGGTCGGATCCACGGATATTGAATAGCCAAGCTATTTCGTCGAGAGCGGTGACGACAAATGCATCGGCGTCCAATTCCTTCATCTCCTTTCGAACCGTTTCGACCTTTTCCTGCCAGGCTCTTCCAGAGAACTTGTCCGGTAGCGGATAAGCCGCGAGCGGATTGTAATTCGGTCGGCCGACCTGCCAGATCAAGTCCACCAGGTTGTTACGGACAGGAACCAATTTTACGGGTGAATTCGCTGAACACGAATCGCTATCGTTAATCTCGGGACATCATCGTTCGAAGAGCGGGGTGCGAATAGCGAAAGTGAATCGACACTAGAGATCCCTATTTCACGTGTATCTAAATACACGTGTACACGTGTATTTCACATACACGGGTACACATGTACTATTTCACGTATCCATAAATACACGTGTACTATTTCATATATATATATTAAAAACACGTACGTTAACGTGTTTTAATTTGTTTTAATTTTTGGATACAGTTACTAATTTTCGAAAGCAAAATAGGGCTATACATAAATTAATATCAATGTTCTAAAAATTATACGAATTAAAATGGGGATCGATTGATACACGTGTATTCAAATAGTACATACGTGAAATAGTACACGTGTACCCGTGTACTTAAAAGGACACGTAATGAGGCACGTGTATGTAAATACACGTGTGTTAATACACGTACAAAACCACGATCTCTAATCGACACCCTTTAAAAAAGCACAACTTTCTTTCAAATCAGATCAAGTCGCTCGTTTTTGAACAGTTGTCAAAAGGTGTCACAAAAAAATATAAAACGAGAGAGATGATTATTCGTGTTGATAGCGACGACGTTTCTGTGTCTGCTCGATCGACAAACGATACGTTTATACATTTATCTGCGTAAGTTTTCATTACCTAATGCTCGTTCCCATGAAATCCAAAGGCTGGCAGAAACTAACGTTGGATCGGCGCCAATGCGCGCTGAAGAACCGCTTCGAAACTCGTTTATCAGCCATTCCGGTATGCTAGGTACCTATATTGTTAAAATATTAGTTAAACAATTCAGACTTTCGAAGTTGAAGAGCAACCGTGATAACAATTTAATTAAAACGAATTTCTTTATCAATAGTGAGATAAGATCTGAATAATTAAAATATTTGTTAGATGAACAACAATTCAAGAATTTCGATGTTGAAGAGAGTAACACGTGTTGAAAATAATACTTATCCAATTGTGAGATAAGATCTAAATTGTTAAAACTTTGTTAGATTCAAGACTTTCGAAGTTGAAGAGCAACCATGATAACAATTTAATTAAAAATAAATTCTTTATCAATTGTAAGATATAAGATATGATGATAATAATATGATTTTTGTTTATAAATATAATAAAAAGACCACTCAGACAGCACCATTCCCATGTCCCCCGCACTGAGTACAGGGGATGAACGATCATCGATGACTGAGAAATTGGAATGATCCAACTTCTCGAGTCGTTCTCACGCTCAAGGAAAGGAGCTACGTCTCCTCATCGTGGCTGCATCAAACTCTCAATTTGAGTTCGAGAGAAACAAGATATACTACAGAAATGATCCTGTGAAGTATGATCTTAATTTATCTCGCTCGCAGCTATCTATATATCGTAGACACCGAACATCTTTAACAGCGAGAAAACATTCAACACGCCGGCCATCTAGCAGCAGAAAGTCGAAGTAAATGTTGCGTTTCGCAACCTATTATACAACGCGCGCGATTCAAGTACAGATTCTGAAATATCCCGAGAACTATAAGTGACGCGTGAAAATGTTTTAAACAAACATTGTAATACAACAAGAGTGCTATAACAAACTCTTTTTTATTTTAATTTCCGATGCTCCTGAAATGTTCCTCGTATTTTACAAGAATCAGATTCCTATTTTTAAATAGGAATTTATATTTTCGATTGTTTCTTTATTGTCTAGGAAACAAAAAATTCGTAAAAATTTCGAAACGGAAGCTTAATTACTCACGGAATCTTGAAAATTCTTCATCAGCATCCAGTTACAATCAAGCTGTTGGTCTGCTTGGACATGATACCTTCCATCAGTCCAAAACACAGCCTTCCTCAACGTAATGACAGCTTCCCCAGAGCTACCAGTGAACCCGGTAATGAATTCCCGTCTCATGTCCCGTGGATCTACCACCTCGCTCTAATGATAAATTCAATGCACACGTAAAGAAATCATTAGCTATGCACGTACACCATTCGTTTAATCTCTGGGATTACAAAGCTATTAATGAGCAACAATTTTCAACGAAATCGAACAACGATTAGAAAACACCGTTACGAAGCTGAACATGCTCGCTACCAGCATTTATTGTATATTAACCACAGTTTTCGTAAGTTAGACTGCGGACTTTTATGCATTCAGATTCAGAGTTGCACAGTATTTAAATACAAAAGTATCTAAATCCGGGATTCAACTATTATTCGCGATCCGAGGATTCGGATCCAAAAGTATCTTGTATCTGACTTTTAATTAGATACTTTTGTATCCGAAGCTGCAGATACATTTGTAACTAGTATCAGTATCTAATTCACAGATCCTTTCGGATCCTTTAAGACATTTCAGATTACTATTTCAGTTTCCACAAAATTGGCGAAGCCCGGTAGCGAACGTGTTTAAGGGAAATTGTAATTGAGGATCGGTTCTTTCAATTCTCAAACTCGTTCAAATCAATTCCTCTGGAATTGGCAAACTTTGGATTTCAAACTGGAAGCTTGATAAATTTGCAAACGCGATGTCTTACGCGAATTATACCTCCAACGGGCCTTCACGACCACGATCAACGTAGCTCACTGTCTGAAAAGTTAATGCACCTTCGAGTCTGCTTTGCATGGAACAAAGAATGTTAATAAATGTTAACCCTTAGCACTCGAGTGGTGACTCTGAGTCACCGCTAAAAATTGCTGTACTATAATTCAGAATATTGTTTATTATTGTATAATTTTTAAATATCTATGGTACATGGCTAAACACTTTTTAATGAAACCTTCAATAGCAACAGCAATTTTCGTTGTGAACCAACAAATCACCCTCACTAACCTCATATAATAGTTTCATTTAAGATTGTAATGTAAAAGAAAATTTCTGTGCTTTTTTTTTTGGTGCAGCACAATTATTGAAAATCCTATTAATAGGCTTTCGGTAGGTAATGTGTTAAATATGTTGCGATCTAACCAATTACTAAACATTTCAATATTGTACAAGGTATTCTATTAATTTCATATCCACAAAATTAAAAAAATAGAATGGAATTATTCTAGATAGGAAGACATGTTTATTTCTCGAAATAAAATAGCTCCGAGTGCAAAGGGTTAATATTAAAATTACCAGCTTGATTTTTCTCGAAAATGGACTTGGGCCATTTTCAAAATGAACGGCTTAAATGTTCGTAAAAATCATTGTAATTACCTGATGCGCGTCATCTGAAGTGACAATGTACCCGTCCAAAGCTGGTCCTTGGACGGAAGCGATGCGAAGCATTTCTGATCGCAATTGCTTCAATCTCAACGAAGTGTCCTGTCGATTGCCAGGTTGTTTACTGCTTCTTGGTGGACAATGAGATCGTTTTGCTCCGTCGTAATCGAAACTCTGCTCTGTGATCGGAGTTTCGTCGTGTACCGCGTTCGTCACACCTTCAACATGCGTAATCATTCTGAATTATAGTAAAAAATTGTCTTTATTCATTTTATAAATTTATTTTTGACGAGCTGCTGCATCAGTTAAAACATTAAAAAATATTTTATACCGGAAAAAAAATAACACCAAGTTATTTATACAACTTGGAGGCGCCGGGCATCGATCCCGGTACCTCTCGCATGCTAAGCGAGCGCTCTACCATCTGAGCTACGCCCCCGTTGAAAGCAAACGTTTCTAAATAATAATATACACCACAGTCCTTAAAACAGTAACTTCCCTATGAATCGGGAAGTTAATAATAATAATTGTAGCCTGCAAATTGAAAATATAGTGAAAATATACAAATAAAAAACTAGAATACAATTAAACAGCAAAGTAAAATGACCACGTGACACGTACAACTTGAAAATAGTTCACGGTGGATATCCAGGTTGTTTGTTTGTTCAATTTATATTTTTCTATTTGTTTAAAAATTATTCAGAGATTTATGTCAAGTTTCACTTTGGATACGTATAGTTTTCCGGCCGGTTAGGTTGTTCGAAATGATTTTGAGCAATCAATCCAGCAGGGAGCTATAAAATCTCTCTGAGAAATGAATTTTTGCAGTTTCAATCGAAGAAATAATAAGTGAAAGGGACAAAACAGATACGAGATAGTCCTGTGGGAAATAAGAGGGTGTGCTGAGTGGTGCTGACATAGTAGGACAGCAGATCTCCCGAGGAGGTCGGCCATTCCGAAATCCGCGTTTCGATCGATCCAATTATTTACCTGGTGAATGTTATTTAATTATTGCCAATCGGTGAAATAATAATCGTAACACTGATCGTTGAATCTCTACACACGATCAAACCTTCAGACACAATAATCAACTCGTTTCTGACAAGCTTACATCCGTTTCCAAGGTAAACCTGAGAAAAATCGATACACGGTTACAGCAGAAATTCCAGAAACAGACTTTCCGAGGGGACTGTACGGTGCCCAAGGCAACCGGTCTCCGAATTGTTTAATTTAATAATTTAACGTAAATATCAAGTAATATTAAATATGTTACTAGGGTAGTAGGAGCGCAATGAAAGCGGCTTTTACTCTGTTGTAACTTTACAATTTTCACCGCGCGAGCTTTCCTATGTAACCGCGTGTCCACGTGCTCGAAGGGATGTAAAACTGTGTTCTTATTTTTTTATTGCTCTGGCTGCACCGTGTCACGCGAGCCTTCGCAAGCCTAATCGGACCGATCCGTATTCGTTCTTTTTTCTTTATCTCGGCTGGAAATTATCGGGAAAATTCCTACCGAATATAAACGAAATTGTAAATTCTAAACTATCGTGAATTCTACACAATTGTGAATTGTACACAATTGTAAATTCACTATCTAAAGCAGGGGTCGGCAAACATTTTTTTGTAAAGGACCGGATCATAAAATTTTTAGGCCTGGTGGACCATAGAGCAACAAAAAACCAGGGGTTTCGAATATTTTATAATAGAAAGTGATATTTTTACATAAGGTTTTTATTTCGCGAAATTTGAATTATAATGATTTTTTGTTTCATGTAAAGAAGAATATTAACCTCGCAGATAGGATTCAAAACAGACGGCGGGCCGTATTTTGCCGACCCCTGATTTAAAGGGTCATTCATGAGAATATCGTAAACATTACATTGAATTAATATAGTTTAACACTAGAACTACCGGACAAGTCAAAATGACTGATACGAATTTTTTTCGATTAGAAATATTAAAAGTATAAATACGTTTTTTTGAGAAATGTTTTTAGTAAACTTCTCTATTGAAGTACATATTTAAATATCCCGTGTACGAAATCTAAATAAATGCCATATTGTCATTATTAGAAGGCAATGTATACCAACTGCGTTTAGTGCTCGGTAGTTCTAGTGTTAACTGGTAAACCAATTTTTCAAATCTCGACTTCGACTTTCATAATTGTTCTGGCAGAAACGCTAGCCTGATTCAATCCCCGTACGTTACGTAATTTAGTTTAATAGTACCAACACTTAGGTTACTTTTATTACTCAACGCAGCCGGAAGCGTAGTTCAGTTCCGATTGCCATAATTCGATGGAAAATGCTGTCCGAAAATCATCGTTCATTGTTATTGCGCGGATAATCCATGCTTATGCGAGCACGTTCGCTGGCTGCGACGCGACGTTAGGCTTACGCAATCTATTTTTCCGGCGACTCTCCTTTATGAGGCACTGATAACCGATCCCTGGACAGGATGTTCACTTCTATAAAAGCCACGTCATCGGCGGCTAATGATCATTTCGCGTTTCAGTAGTTCGACATGTGGTTGGACAAGTGGTTGCTCTGTGGATTCGTGCTGGTTTGTGTGAACGCAAACCAGGATGTTCAGCTGGAGATACCTCAGGGGATTCTGAAGGGGTACAAAACCGAGACGATTCTACGCAACAAGGGTTACTACAGCTTCAAGGGTATACCGTACGCGCAGCCGAACGTCGGCCCTAACAAGTTCCGCGTGAGTAAACTGCATCTACGTGTATAGTAGGGTGGATAAAGGGTTGGTTTAATGCATGAATCAGCTGTCTACTGACTGCCAATGAAATATCTGTACATTCGCAGATAGCAGAGCCAGCTGAACCCTGGGAGGGCGTGTACGATGCAACTCAACATCGTGCCGCGTGTCCGTTTTACTGTATGATCAAGAAAGGACTAATCGGCGAAGAGGATTGCCTTTACCTAAATGTTTACACTCCAGTCTTGGACAAAGAAGCTCGCAAAGCTGTCATGGTGTGGTTCCACCCTGGCCTATGGAACGGTGGAACTGCCGACGACATGCTCTTCGGACCAGACTTTCTAGTCGAGGAGGATGTAATTGTTGTGACCGTTAATTACAGACTCGGTGCCCTAGGTAGTCTACTTGATCTATTCATCTATAACTGTAAAGTATGAGGGTATGAGTTTAATTCTACCTACGGCGAGCACTGGTTCAAGAATGAATCGTAGGGGCCTCGTCTAGGTATTATGCGGAGGCTCCCCTTCCCTAGTATTTCTATTATAAATGTTGTTAATGATGATCGGACGAGAATCGGTGTTTTCAATGCGATATGGCCGTTGCCTTAAATGTTGTTAATGTTATCGATCGTAAGATTGTTAAAACAGATAATGATTTCGGCGTGACGGTTCGATCAATTAAACACGACAAAGCAATTTTACAAATTAATTTAAACTTTCAACGTTTCGATCCTTATGTGGATCATTTTCAAGAAAGAAGAAAAACTGCGTCTGAAATTATAACAAATAGAAACGGTCATGATACAATCAGATTACAACATCTAGTCAAGATTCATTATTATATTACTCACTTGCTTTACGAAAATTTTAACATAGATATTTGGTTTTGTGACACATGTCATTACTAGCTTTATCGTGTTTAATTGATCGAGCCGTTGCGCCGAAATCATTGATACTTTATCTGTTTTATTTCTATTATAATTGCGATACTAACTAAGATTGCAATGTCAAAGGAAATTTCTATGCTTTTTTTGGTACAGCAGAATTATTAAAAATCCTATTAATAGGCTTCCGGTCGGTAAAGTATTAATTCTATCCGCAACAATAACTTTTCGAAAAGTTTCAAGACTTTTCGGACAGTTAAATTCTTCTGATCGTTGCTCGAAAATATTCACAAATGCTTCAGGATACTTGAACACCGGGGACAAAAGTGCTCCTGGCAATGCTGGCATGAAGGATCAAGTGCTGGCGTTGAAGTGGGTCAAGGATAACATACACTTCTTCGGCGGTTGCCCTAACAGAGTCACTATCTTCGGCCACAGCTCCGGCGGAGCTTCTGTTCAGTATCACATGTACTCCCCCATGTCTGAAGGTGACTAATTCTAGTTGAATGCACTTGTACACGTTGACTGTATCATCTTCGACGATTCCAGGACTGTTCAACGCCGTGATCGAGCAAAGTGGATCGATGCTCTCTCCGTGGGCACTGGCAACCAACTCCAGAGATCGTGCCTTCATGCTTGGAGAAGCTCTCGGCATAAAAACCACCGATTCCGCGGAGTTGGTGCAGAAACTCTCCGAGTTCCACGTGAAAGATATAATTTCTGCCTCTGACGAAGTGTCGAAGTCTCTGGTAAAGTATATTTACGTGAATAACGAAGATAGAAGAACGTGTACACTCTAAATTCATATTCCATTTTTCACGAAATTATAGAATGGTTTGAGCGGCAGTCTGGCTGCGTTCGTTCCTTCCATCGAGGCAGACTTGGGCCAGGACATGTTCCTTCCGAACGATCCGTGGGTATTATTGAAAAACGGACAAGTCGCAGACGTTCCTTTGATGACAGGATTGGTCGCCGATGAGGCAGTGCACTTTGCGCAAAGTATGAGCGACGGTTACATTGATTGTCCATGTTGAAATCATTATATACATTGTGTTTCTCTTGAGTTAGTGATGCTGGACCATATCGAGGTGATGAACACCGAGCCGGAACTGTTCTTGCCGAACAACTTGAACATTACCGATCCGGACTTGCTGAAAATGCATGGCCAATGTCTGAAGAGGTTCTACTTCGGGGACAAGCAAGTGACGAAGGAGAACATCAACGAATTCACTAAGGTAATTTTGTCTCCACGGTATGGAGGAGGGTGTAATTCTTTTTCTTTAATTGGATTTCCGTTTCACAGATGCTCAGCGACTCCTATTTCAACGCGGTGCAAATCATGGCGCTGGACTTCATCAAAGCGAAAAATTCGGCATCGATTTATCTGTACCAGTTCAGCTATGAGGCGACCTTCGGATTCATGAAGCACTTGTTCGGCATTACCGATGGTCAGTCTTGCTTCGTACACAGCGAATCGACATTTTATCACCATGTTTCGATAATTCGTTTTGTTCAGGAGTTGCGCACGGCGACGAGTTGGGCTATCTGTTTTATTCCGGCGCTTTCAAGAATCTGCCAGAGCCAGGCTCCTCCGCGGAGAAGATGACCAACATCATGACCAAATTGTGGACGAATTTTGCCAAAGACAAGTCAGTGATATTAGATAACGAATTCGAGTATTTGAATATTCGAATAATCGAATATTCCTTTTCAGAAATCCAACTTCAAATTTGGACGACGACATCACCGTGAACTGGGAGCCTCGTGGCGACGACAACAATTACCTGAACATCAACAAAGAGTTGCAGCTCGAGAAGAATCTGTTGCAAGAGAGGATCGATTACTGGAAGAAGAAGTACAGTAACGTTACCGGAATGTGATATTAGAGTCAGGTTTAGAGAGCACGCCTGTTACTACGATAACTCTACTTATAATTAACGATAAGGTGAACTGAAACTTACTATTTACAATATATTCAAGAGAATGTTGAATAATGGTGTTGTAGAAAGAATCATAATTAAACTGCGGATTTTTATGCGAGATAAACATGTTCAAAATGTATCTCCTGTCCTTCAAAAAATTCTGTACAGTTCTTCATTGTTTGAAATTGTCATCCTGTCAGTTGTTCTATAAACGAATAAAATCCGCAGTCCAGTTATAATATTCTCGAGGCCGTTTTTAATTCCTAACTGTCCTCGATCCTTCACTGACCTAAGTCCATTCGCTGTTATCCGGAACGTCTTCAAAAATTTTGTCTACAATATAAAATTTTTGCATTTTAAGATAGTGAAATATATACAGAATGATATTGCAATACTTTTTTTGAAATTTTATTCCCTCATGAAGTGTTATGCTTCATCAAAGATGGAGAGTTTCGTAGTTCTGTTTCTCTCAACTAGTCTCTGTATTACTGTGCGCACGTTAATGATTCTTCTACACCGCAAACAAATGAATGCCAACTTTTCCCTTTACAGATGGTTTTTAGGTAAGGTATGTACTTTACTTTCATTTAAAAATTATGCGCTTTTTTACTTGTGTGTTTTGAGATTAGTGCTGTTAAAAGCTGACCAATAATTCAGTGAAATACGTTAGAATTCAAAGAATTCAAATAGAATTTTAGTATCCTTCCAAGTGCGTTCAAGTGCTTGTATTGGTGTCATTAGACGCGCCAAGGTTTCTAGTTTATTACATGATAAAAATTGATTGCACCTTCGCGCCCCTCCGATTCTACAAACGGTTTTTGTGGCAACGCTCGATACAATGTAGACCAAGGATGAGCAACCCGCGGCCCTTCAAAAATTTTACATTTTGACCTTTAAAAATTCCAACAGTGTCCCGCAGTCACATTGTACCCTAAACAAATTTCAAAATGTTCACATACATCATTTCTATCCTACACATTTGTTTGAATTACAGAATATAATGGCAATATTTCATTCGCGAGAGCTTTTAGCGTAATAAAAACAAATAAAATAATTTTGTTTAAGAAAATCATTCGAACAAAAATTAAACAGTGTTCCGACATCTACAAACTTCGATATATAAAATTTTGAAAATATTTTTTTTACAACAATTAATCAAGGTCACTTTGATTTTTTAAATGTTAAAACGTATTTTTTATTTCATAATGTTGTAGCTGATCTTAAGTCGGATTCAACGATATATAATATTATGACCTTGAGACCATAAATAACGTTGCAATAGTTTTGGCCACCTTTTCGGGCCAAATACTCCACTGTGCGACGTCCGCAGCGTTCCGCTCGCTGGACACAATTTTTCGTTCTCCTCGTCTCGCTTCGTTCTCGACTATTGGTTCACCACTCGCATTCCTGTCCCGCGTGTACCAGGCTCGCATGATCATCAAGAAAGTACCCGTAGGACCAATTACGTAGCGAACGTTTCGTGTTCACCGGAGAATCGTGGAACCCGGTCCTCGCGCTCAAACCCGAAGACGCGAAAGAAGAGGAAACGAGTCCGCCATCTTAATTATCCTGTGAAGTGACCAACGCGATTCGCTTTCTTAGTCGTTACCACGTTGCCATTGTAGCTTTGCCATTTGTTCACCACTCACTTTTGTGCTTCGATCCGATTAGTGTCGCAGGAACGCGAGGAGATGTGCTGGCTCATGCATGCGCACGTTGCATGACCCACTTCCTCGGATCAATAACACGTCCACAAACAGGATTGCTAATTGCGTGTTTGTTTCATCAATTCGATCGGTCTCGAACTCTCGAATCCACTGATTTCGCGTAATTCGGTCGGAACTTGCTTTTATATCGATGTCGATTAATTTCTTGTCTTTTACAATTATAGTCGCGTGGTGAAATGCGATCGCTAATCACTGCAACGTTAGCGGGACCTTTGTGAACAAAGAAGTACATTTACTGAAGTCCAAAGATGTTTTTATTGCTCCTCGAATTGCTGAAAATTCTCAATGTCCTTAAACTCTTGTAATGTCTTCTCAGTGTTTGATTTATCCAGTTTTACTACAATTGACGCTAATGACTGCGACGTTAGCGGAACCGTTGTGAACAAAGAAGTACATATCCTGAAATCCTTAGATGTTTTTATTGCTCCTCGAATTGCTGGAAATTCTCAAGTATCCTGAAACTCTCGTAATGACTTCTCACTGTTTGGTACGGGACTTATCCAGTCTTACTATAATTGACGTTAATGACTGCGACGTTAGCGGTACCGTTGTGAACAAAGAAGTACATATCCTGAAATCCTTAGATGTTTTTATTGCTCCTCGAATTGCTGAAAATTCTCGATGTCCTTAAACTCTCGTAATGACTTCTCACTGTTTGATACGAGACTTGTCCAGATTTACTAGAATTCTGTGAAATCCGCAGTCTCTTGATAATATCAGTTTAGACAGAGTCCTTCTGATGATGTTCGTCGAGCTCGACCGAGAGCCAGCGATTACTCAAGTATACGCGGTTCGCGTCGAGATGATTTTCAGTTTCTCCGTACCAGGTTCACATGACGCGAAGCTGATCTCTCTTCGTGGCTGCTGGACCAGTTCTTTCATAATTCCCGTTTCGTTCTCTCCCTGTTTTCGTGGACATCCCTTCCATCGATTCGTCCGCTCTTTCTCCGCAGCTTTCCTTCTCCGTTCCAGGTGGATCCCTTTCTGGATCGACGAGATCGTCGAAGCTTGTCGAAGCTGTTTCTGCGAAGGAGACAGGTTTCTTCCTTGTATCGCTGTCTCTCGCGGGTTCGTCAGGATCGAAGTTCTCGTCGGTAGACGAAAGAAGGAATGTCGTATCAGCGGTCCATATAGTCGAGAAAGTTATCGAGTGCTCGACAAAAAAAAAAAAGAAAACAGTATTTCGCGGGACACCTCTGTGTAGTTTGGCTTCTCGGTCAAACGGGCTTCGATTTGGGATGGCTCGAGGCTTTTTATACCAGGATATCAGGAACAGGACAGGGTGAGTCCTAGAGGGTAGTTTTCCAGACAGGATATCGCCGCTCCTTTCACACCCTTTGTGATTCGGGACACTTTTAAATTGCCTGTGAAGCATTGTCCAGAATATGATTCAGAACGAGGACACTTGTTTAACCCTCGGACAACGGGCGATTTTTATAGCTGTATAATTGGCAATGCTTAGGACCGTTCACAGCTCTAATTAATAATTTTTTTCAATTCACTTTTCACGCTGTGTAACTCGTGTAGACACATTGGTCTTTCCGATATCCTCAATGAAAAACAGCTATTCAGTTAGTTCTGCAGCGATTCCATCGCAAGGTACTGAAACGAGTTGGTGGTCGTACGACACTATTCAGTTCTTTGAATCTTCCTACTATTTTATATGTTATCTATCCATCTTTACTACAAACGCATACAAGAAGCTGCAGTCTAGTTATGAATGAACATTTAGTTTTGGCGATTCTCCTCGGCGGAGGAATGCACTTGCATGTTTTTCTTTTCTGGACCTACTGTTTATAAACGTGGTTTCCGAACCAACTATTTAACCAACGACACGTGAAAACCACCCGGGAGTCACTTCCAGCTTTTCCAAGCGCCATTCACGTTCCACGATGCTAGTGGACAAACAACTGAATCATATCGTTCCGCAGCAGGTTCTGAATTAAAAGAGACGAGGCTCCACGTATCGCTACAAGTATCTCCAAGTATAGAAAAATGCTGTAAACAATCACAGATACGTGAATCATAGTTCAGGATCCACCGACCATTTTTACAATTGATTACTATCAAGCTAATTTTCCGTGAGTAGCTTCATTATATATAGTTAGTAATAAATTTTTGAGAATCGTCAAATCGACATATTTTATCTCTGCTACCCCTGTTAGCTACCACGATCGAGCTACCACAAGAGAAAAAGTTGGGCGTCTCATCAAAATGAAGCTACTCACAGAATATTAGCTTGATAGTAATTAATTGTAAGAATGATCGGTGGATCCTGGACTATCAGGTTTCACGTTCCAGCCGAATGTTGCAGCGGGAAATCGAGCTGGCGCATCGACAGTGGCGATGCGTGACAAGTTGTCGCAACCCCGAGGGGGTGGGTTTGCACGTGGAGATATGCGCGCGACGGGGGTGGCGCGCTGGCGCTGTCAGCCATCATCGGTGGAGATCGATAACCGGGGATCGGTGTGCGTGTACACGTTCGAGAGGAGCCACGGAACACGAAAAAAAGGTCCAAGAAAAATAATGAAAGGGTTCGGCGCTAGTATGAGGGATAGGTGGGTTATCGAAGAGGGGGGGGGGGCGGTGAGGAGGGGAGGGATCGAGAGTAAAAAGACATCATAAATCGCGGCTGAACCCGCGACAAAAGCCCGCGCAAAACCCCTTCGCCTTCCATATGATCCTGGCCGTAGTGAGATGGCCGGTTGCTTAAGTGGCCGATTTCCCTAGGCCAAGGTCCCTGGGCCCTGTCTCCAGGCGTTCGTCCGTCGAAAGTCTACACGCGAAAAAGATGCTGCCGGAGGTTTTTATCGGTTCCTTTCGCGGGACGAAGCGTCGCCGGTGCCCGCCACCTTGCCAGGCTACCATCAAACGATGGAGGTTGATCTACAGCCACGGATAGGAAGGGGTACGTCGTCCCATCCTGCAACCCGATTGGAGTGAACCGTTCTGCGGTTAGGGGATGCCGTAGTTCGATCGTCCACCGCCGGAAACGCTGCCTGACGCCGTAAACATGGCCTTTGCGCGTCGATTAAGGATGTTCTGGAGGTACAATGGGAGACAAATGTACAAGAAAATCGAAATCTATCGATATATTGGCAATGAAAGCCATTCATGAGTATATTTTGCATGAAAAAAATAGATTAATTTAAAAGCTTTCGTTTAATTAGTAAATTTCATGTTATATTTGTATGTTTAATCGATTTGTCTTCATATTATAAAAAATTGTAAGTGACTTTTGCGATGATTGTACCCCCTGATTTGAACTTTAAGATAATAAATTTATGATATTCAATATATGTATACATAATTACGCAATAAAAAGTTGAAAATAAATATTTAAATAAATTAAAATACTTCAGAAAGCAATATTCATGGTTATTATTGAAAATAAACATGTGAAATTTGCGTAAAATTATGTTCTGATAATAACAAAAAACGTGACAACACTGTACTTAGCTGTATTTTTGTACTTGAGAGTTGATAGTATTGTGTACGTTTGAAAACTATCGTGATTTTGAGCAATGCAATGTCTGATACTTTAAAAGCGAAAACGTACCGTTGGAAAGGTAAAATAGTGTCAGAGAAATTTTATTTTTGGCGGCTTGCTCAACAGCAAAATGGTTTAAAAAGTGGAAAACCAAAGGTAACCTCGAATATTACGGAAGACAAAGATTCAAACGTCGCGCGCAATCATCGTCTGCATTATTGTAAATGATATAATAGCTATATTCAGTGATCTTCACTGTTGTCGCGTTTTCATGCTAGTGAGATGACAACACGATAAATTTGAAGTTTTGTAACAGTTTATAATTTTTTGCTCTGTAACTGTTTAGTGAATCGTAATAAATTTTGAACATAATTAATTACATAATATTTACTATATATAAAAAAACTGGAGTTTCTAGTTGCGTTTTTCCAAGGTTTGAATAGGGTTTGAAGTGGAATTTTATGAATTCTCCATAAGAACACGTGTTAAATTGTGCAAACTTTAAATTGCTATAAAACTTTAAACGGTCTAGCGAATCGAACCCAAACTTTGGTAATTCCATTAATTTAGTAAGAATTATATCTTGTGAAATTTTCAAAGATTTTGTTGCCTTTTTATATACCTCCAGAACATCCTTAACACGCTCGGAATAAATATGGACAACCCTTCTCTTTAACCCTCGTTCGTCCCTCAACTATTGATAGTTTTCCCGAAATAAGTTATATCATTAATAAGTGAATTTGCATGAAACTTTATAGTAATTAGACGTATATGTTGACTGATCAATTTGAATGAGAAGACATCGGAAAAAATAGCTATTTACCTTGTCGTTTCGTCGATCTTTTTTACCACTGCGTCGATCCGACACCAAGGTACAGATCCAGCTTGCGAAATGAAGGACGAATCGCGAATATAACTATACGATATATTATTCACGTAGAAATATCGATGCATTGGAAACAGTTCCTTGAAGATTGTGGATAGCGAGACATTTTGAGATAATAGGTATTCGATTTGGGACGAGGACCAGCAAACCAGAAATTATCGGAACCCAATATGTGAAGGAGGTTCACCGATGGCATTATCTCTCGAACAGGATCACAGAATCATTAAAAGGTCATCGGAGCATTATTACTAACTAGCTGTACCCGCGACTTTGTTCACGTGCAATAACAAATCCTGATTGATTATAATTATATACTTGTATATAGAGATTGATCGAAGCGATATGTGATAATAGTTGAAGTGGCTTCGCCACGTTTCGTTAATTAGATAAAAGATTAGAAGTTTAGAATATGTAGATTTAGCGAGTAAGTACTGCTGTAACTAATCCTCATATGGATCAATAAATCCTTTAAATCGCATTATTGCCAGCTCAAACTCATTTTATAATAATATTGATTTTTTCAATGGCACATTACAGGCATTCAAAACGAAATTGCGCTGTACTATTCGTTAATAGTACCTATATTTGCTTAGTTTCGCGCTGTCCATAATTATGTGAATTTTAGATTAAGACTTAAGATCAAGATTCTTTTCTGTCATATTATATAATACTGCATACATTTGTATAAAAGGACTTCGGTCCGTTTAAAATAAGTAATAATAAGAAGAAGAAGAAGAAGAAGAAGAAGAAGCGCCTGCAGAGAAATACCTACAAAAAGCTCATCTTCTTACAAAGATTTAAATAAACAAATTAAAAGCGAAATCAGGGATAAATGGAACAATAAATGGTCTAATTCCCCTCCCTCTAAACTATCCTTAGTAAGACAAGACCTCCGTAATAACGACTGCCCCACCGATTATCAACAGAAGAGACCAGATAGTTATCACCCGACTTCGCATTGGCCACACTAACTTGACCCACATACATAAAATTCTAAAAGACCCCCTTCCTGTATGTACCCGATGTAATACACCACTATCAGTTCAGCATTTAATCCTGCAATGCCCTCTTTTTACCACGTTTTTATTAGCTCGCTTTCTTGTTTGTTTGTCTGTTTCCTTCCAAAGACGACTTTTGGCTATCCCCAACAATTTTAGTGATTGCTTCAATAATAGTTCGAACATAGTCCAAGTTTTAAAATTCCTAAAATCTACAAAAATTTTCCACACGCTGTAATTTTGTATACATTATACTTATATAAGTACAGTACACTCATAAATGATTATTATGTTAAGTACAAAGACACAATAGTGTAATATTATGATATTATATGTGTGTGGTCGCTAATGACCTAGATGTTGATGCGACCTGTATAAATAAATAAATAAAAAAAATAACATAACCATGTATTTCTAACCTTTCCGTTTGATCCTACTACCGAGCATTTTATTCGTTGCGATATATTTCAAAATGTTCGCCATCATTCTAAAGATCATTTTTACAGACGCAATTATATTCTTGAAGATGGGCTTAACCTAGACCGAAATGTTGAATTATAAATAAATTTGTAAAACTGCTTAGGTAATTAGTAATATAGGATCGAACCTGTGCGCCGAAATTGCAATTTCTATTAAAATTGCCGATCGAGATAAAATAAAACAGTTATTCTAACGATCATTGGTTATCCCCAATCGGTGGACCGGGGTTCGAATCCCATCAGGGTAAGAAATTATTTTTCTCCGTTCATTCTCAGTTTAAATTTTCGCGGCCGACTTTCTACTTCCGTAGCATCGACACGTCAAATATCCGTCCCGTCAGAAAATTGTTACCCTCAGCAAAGAAGTTTCACTTAAAAAAAAATTGCAAAGCATACGATCGATAAGGGTAGCTGCAAAGCATACGATCGATAGGGTAGCTGCAAAGATGTGCTAGCGTGAAGGAAGCCAGCTGCGCGGAAACCCTCGGCAGGTAACACGATCTATGAACAGCTGTGCCGGTCGATGACTGTGACGTCGTTTAATGAATAACGGAACCAGCTATTCTCCGCGGGGGTTGAAACGGAGCCCCTACATCCTCGTGTTACCCTGCTACCGAACCGCCCTTGTTTTCCAATAAATACAAAGTGTGCAGCCCTGGACCAGCCAGCGCACAGGGTTGCTCCGTTTGCCACCCTTAGCAAGGGTTGAACACAGAAAGCACACGCGCGGCCGCCTTGAACGTTCCATTGGAAACCGATAAGACATTATCGGAAGTATCGGTTCGACTTCTTGGCAATTCTAACAGCCTGCTCCATTTCCGGTCGAGTTTCCACTGAGCGTGCGAGCGGTCGAGTTCGATTTATCGATTCCCGACGAACCGCCACCGTCGCGTCCGTTGAAAACCTCTAGTTATCGTATGTCGCCCCGCTCCGCAAACCAATCGGGAATTCCTGCTCCCGATCGTCGAGCAACCCCCTCGTATTTATTGGCTATCGAACCCGTCGATACGCACCCCTCACGCGCTGATGAACTCTCGATACTTCAAGTTCTCGTAAGATTTGCCCTCGCGCCGCTGATCTTACCTGGACGACGGCCGAGCACGATCTGTCGCGAAATGCGACAATGATCCACTAATAACCGAACTCGCCACGCTTTTTGCAACGAGACGAACGTCGAACAGGTGCAACAGAATTTCAAATTTACTCCTATCTTTCTTAGCGCGACACTGATCAACTTCTGAGATTCTTCCAATTAAAACGTGCCCAAACACGACCTGGTTCGCAACAGTTTCGTGGACCTCTTGAATAAAAAATTAACGAAAATAGAATGTTTATTAACCGGTTTATTGACCGATTCGCGGCGTGTTTGGACTCGTTTTAATCGGGAGAGGCTCGGCAAGCCACTGGTACTATGTTTAAGTAGGTATAGGAAGAATTGTTGGATTTGAATGTTTTTAATTGTGTTTTTATCTTACTTTTTTTTATACGTAGCATCGTTGGGAGTTGCTTTGGAAAGCGGGCGAAGCTTGCCGAAGAGATTAAACGACGCGAAGGAGGTGGCTTGTGCTCGTTACCGCGATATTAGAGGAGTATCAACATTGTGGGAGTTTGTTCTCTGATCCTCCTCGATATCGAATTAGCTTTCGATAATGACGCGGCGAAAGTCGCCGATGCTGGACCGACCACCTTCCACGAAAACCATGAGAGGAAGAAGCGGTCGCTGGATGGGAAACAGAGAGACTTCCGGGGAAAGAAATGGGTTAGAACAGACGAGACATGCGACTACTAGGGACGCAGGAACGGCGAGCAACGGACCTGGTCCACTGGCCCCAATCGACAATGGAATGGAGCGACTGGGTGAATAATTGTTGCGATGGAAACATTCCACGCACCCCCAGCCTTCAATTATATCATCTAAATCATCCTGACCGTCATCCAAATGCATCCAGAACGTTGTCTAAATACATCCAGTACATCAATTTACAATTAAAAAACATTATTCTCCATTTCGACACAATTTTAACATTGAATCCAACAGTGTATCTAATAGATTGTATATTCTATGCATCGTTAACAAAATTGAACTTTCAAGAATTTCGAAATCATATGACTCTCAAGTTTTTCAAATTATCCAGCAATAATAAAATAATAAATGTATTTAACATTGAATCCAACAACAGTGTATCTAATAGATTGCATATTCTATGCATCGTTAACAAAATTGAAATTTCAACAATTTCGAATTCATATGATTCTCAAGTTTTACAAATTATCCAGCAATAACAAAATAATAAATGTCTTTAACATTGAATCTAACAGTGTATCTAATAGATTGCAGATTCTATGCATCGTTAACAAAATTGAAATTTCAAGAATTTCGAAATCATATGATTCTCAAGTTTTTCAAATTATCCAGCAATAATAAAATAATAAATGTCTTTAACATTGAATCTAACAGTGTATCTAATAGATTGCAGATTCTACGCATCGTTAACAAAATTGAAATTTCAAGAATTTCGAAATTATATAATTATCAAGCTTTTCAAATAATCCAGCAATAATAAAATAATAAATGTCTTTAACATTGAATCTAACAGTGTATCTAATAGATTGCAGATTCTATGCATCGTTAACAAAATTGAAATTTCAAGAATTTCGAAATCATATGATTCTCAAGTTTTTCAAATTATCCAGCAATAATAAAATAATAAATGTCTTTAACATTGAATCTAACAGTGTATCTAATAGATTGCAGATTCTACGCATCGTTAACAAAATTGAAATTTCAAGAATTTCGAAACTATATAATTATCAAGCTTTTCAAATAATCCAGCAATAATAAAATAATAAATGTCTTTAACATTGAATCTAACAGTGTATCTAATAGATTGCAGATTCTATGCATCGATAACAAAATTGAAATGTCACGAATTTCGAAATTATATAATTATCAAGTTTTTCAAATTATCCAGCAATAACAAAATAATATATGTCTATGCAGTGTCCTGCAATTAATAGAATCAATTTAGATCTTGAATATCTAGTCTATTAAGAACGTACACGTTATTCGATATTATATTTTCCACTTCTGTAGAAATAATTCGAAATAAACAGCATCTGAAATAAATGTCTATGGAGTATTCTGCAAATAATTGATTCTAGTCTATTTAGAACGTGCACATTATTTAACACTATTTTCCAAGTCCACAGAAATAATGCTGCATGCACAGCAACTTTTCCAGCAAGTTTCAGAAACGTTATTAGTGAACAACAAGAGATTTCGGGGAAGGAGCGTCGCGTCCTTCTCTTATCATTTCTGCGGCCAGTTATCTCCGTTCCGCACTTACATGTACCGCTTCGCGTTTATGTTCCTCGGGAATAAATTCGCCCATTGCAAAATGATTATTTGTAATAATTTTATATTATAAACATTAAGCGACCGCAGTGATAACGGCACGCTCGGTCCGATCGTGCATGATCGGGATTATGCGAAATATGGTGACGCAGGAATGGGCCTACGGTACATCGCAACACTATCTCATCCGTGTACTGTTAATTCTGTAAATTTTGCAACGGGTATGTAACAAAATCGTTGTAAACCAAGTAAAGTTTGCAATTACACAGGAAAACAGAAGGTACAACGATGTATTACCGATAAACGCGGCGGCGTTACATTTGTAAAGTTCACCTACTCGCCGCGTGCTAACCTGATACGCGACGCGACATTTTGTATTTTAAAAAAAAGCTCGTTTATCGAACGGGGACGCGTGGTGCTCGATAATTAATTAATTCGAGTGGATTCCGCGCGCTGAATCGAGCGGGCCGCTCGTAAAAATTGCCTTCGACGAATTCGAAAGACGTTAATGCCTCGGTGTATTTTCCCAATTATCATAATCGTGTCTGTTTCAATTATAATCATTTGTTCGAGCACATTTCTGCACAGGAATGGCCGCGATAACATTTGTTTAATTGGTAATTGCTGAATATCGCAGGTAGAAAAATTGCGATTTAAATCCTGAAAGGATACGGATGATTAAAATAATTTTGCGAGAACACGATTTTATGCGTTTATTGCAAATTTGGTTAATTGTGTAGTAATTGAACGTGCGATGTGTGTATCGCAGTGTCTCTCGTGGTTGAACTGGAACGCGCGGAGCAGCGCTGGAAAGGCAGCCCCATTCATCTTTCCTCGGGTGTTGTCAATGACCATTTTTTGTTTACAGATATTGGATAAGTGACAGTGCGAGGTAGCAGGCAGACATCGCGCGCAGGAAGTTCGCGCGTCGCGACGAAGGACGGGATACTACTTGTTGTGGATATTAATTAGGGTGGAACAATAGAGAACGAGATTTTTTATCAGGAACGTATCAGGCCGAGGAGGTCGAGGTGTGGGAGTAGCATTGCGCTCGATACCGGCAAAATCGAATAGCTTATTCCACCGGCGACCGAGTGTGTCTGGCCTTCTCGAAATCATTCTCTGCTGCAGAGAGCATTATACATAGAGCATTAAAATATAATTTATTACTAAACTACGGGTTTTATCTACGACGAAAATGAGTGGGTGCAATTTGAAACTTTTCACCATATATTTATGATAATGTTTCACTCAAAACATTATCACAGAAATGCAGACCTGGGTGAACAATATTTCAACTAAGACATACAGATATTTGCAAATACTATTTCTCAAAACTGTCACGTATGCTTCGTTCGAAACTAACGATGATTATTGTTGCAGATGAAACACGTGTAACAAAGTTGTGAGAAATAGTATTTGCAAATATTTGCATTTCTTAGTTGAGATATTTTTTACCCAGGTCTGCAAGTATGAGCAGGCGTGATTTAAAATAGTAAAAACAGTCGAAGAATTTGGAAAAACAGTGCTACTGTTTCAATTCAACTTGTTGCAATTCAGGTTCTAATCGTGTGTTTAAAATGCAGAAGGGTTAATGCACCATCAATTTTAAACTTCCGGTTTCGGCTACATTAATTGAATCGCTTCGACCTCGTGGGAATTTCGGGGTTGATACGACGCGTTAACAGCAGATTGTGTAACATAATCGTAATAAAGTTCATGGAAAATTACATTACATAAGGACATGGGGGAACGAAGGGCTTGAGAAGCAATGCGTGGCCTTACCAAGGAATCAGCCCCCATAGGGAGTGTTCAAAGGGTCCGACCACCTTCCATGTGTTCCATATACATAAATACACATATTCAGAAGACGCACGTACGCACACGATATTATGTACAGCGTCGATGAAAAGTTTCTCTTGCAAATTCGAAACAATAAAGAATAACATTATCTTAAAACTCTGCTGAAATATTTCCGGTGAATCTAAAATAATAAAATAAAGGAGTGTTCAAAGTTTGCGACCACCAAATCATATGAAAACATTTGCAGTAAATCTAAAATAATAAAATAAGGGAGTGTTCAAAGTTTGCGACCACCAAATCATATGAAAACATTTGCAGTAAATCTAAAATAATAAAATAAGGGAGTGTTCAAAGTTTGCGACCACCAAATCATATGAAAACATTTACAATAAATCTAAAATAATAAAATATTGTTAGATTCGTCCAACGACACTTGCAATTAAATTTTCTGATGAATACATCAAATCTGCAGCTTATTAATCATGTATAATATCAAGTCTGGAATACTGTTTGATATTTAACGCCACTGAAGCCACAGTCTTCATTTTTGATTTTCGCACAGGATCCCAAATCCATTGATCCCGGTGACCACGTTATTCTGTCGATGGGAGAACTGCGAATTTTTCGCGTCGTTCTCGCTGAATTCATCCAGGAGGCTTTTTAGTCGGCACTGTACAGTCGCACGCGGCAACACCATAACTTTGCAACGGTTTACGGACTGGTTAGGCTCACGCACTGCTGTGCGAGCGTGAGTTATCGGGGAAGCATGATCTCTGCTCCGCTCCTTTGGCTCCTTCCTCGTTTGCTCCTTTTTGGGGCCGATGCCAAAGCCTGACTGCGGTCCAACTGTGCAAGGGACGCATAAACAACGAGTATCCTATGGAATATGAAACGCGGTGCAACATCCCGTCCAGAGAACCGCATCTTTGCGCAGCCGGTACAAAAAACGATTAGATACCTAATCATGTCCAAGATAAAGAAGATGATACAGTCTTATTCTATCCAGGCTCCCCTCCATCACTATTGGCCCAAGACATTCTGTTTGACATGACCGTGGTCGTCCTTTGTGGTCGTCAAGCTTTGCCTATCCATAACACTTTATCGACCGGAAGCCTATTATTAATAGGATTTTCAATAATTCTGCTGTACCTAAAAAAAGCATAGAAATTTTCTTTGACATTGCAATCTTAAATGAAACTATTAGACGACGTTATTGAGGGTGACTTAGATAGTTCATACTAAATGCTAAATGAAAATTTACCCATGTACCATACATTTTTCAAAAATATAAAAGGTATAAAAATCGCATAAATTGTTCTTAGTTAAATAATACAACGGGACTGATAATTTCTTTAAACGTTTCTACCGTTCTGAATTGTTTTGAGCAAGGATGCGAACATTTCCACTAACAACAAGAGTCGTCACTTGCTTGTAAAAATTAAAACACGGATTTGTATGCAAAATAAAAATTGTCTGCGCGAATCGCAAGGCATAGAAATCGCATAAATTGTTCCTAGTTGAATAATACAACGGCACTGATAATTTCTTTAAACGTTTCTACCGTTCCGAATTGTTTTGAGCAAGGATGTGAACATTTCCACTAACAACAAGAGTCGTCACTTGCTTGTAAAAATTAAAGCACGGACTTGTATGCAAAAGAAAATTAACTGCGCGAATCGCAAGGTATAAAAATCGCATAAATTGTTCTTAGTTGAATAATACAACGGCACTGTTAATTTCTTTAAACGTTTCTACCGTTCTGAATTGTTTCGAGCACGGACGTGAACATTTTCACTAACAATAAGAGTCGTCACATGCTTGTAAAAATTAAAGTACGGATTTGTATGCAAAATAAAAATTAACTGCGCGAATCGCAAGGTATAAAAATCGCATAAATTGTTCTTAGTTGAATAATACAACAGCACTGTTAATTTTTTTAAACGTTTCTACCGTTCTGAATTGTTTCGAGCAAGGACATGAACATTTACACTAACAATAAGAGTCGTCACATGCTTGTAAAAATTAAAGCACGGATTTGTATGCAAAATAAAAATTGTCTACGTGAATCGCAAGGCATAGAAATCGCATAAATTGTTCCTAGTTGAATAATACAATGGCACTGTTAATTTCTTTTAACGTTTTTACCGTTCGAAATTGTACTCACTCGTTTCTGCCACGACTGCATAAAATCGTATCGGACTTTCTATGTGATGCAAGGATGAATGCGCGATGCACCAGCACGCACATTACGTCACCGGAGGTACACACGCATTATTAGGATCGTAGGACGCAGCTCGCCGACTTCGGCCGTACACGTAACGCACAGGGGGTGAATGAGCAAGAGTTCAACGGAGCTCGAGACACGTGCGCGCTGTGCACGGTAACGCTCGTCATAATGGGTGGTGAATTCTGAAACGTTGAACAAAGAAAAAACATGCGGAGCAACAGGAGAACACGAAACGAAAGGTGTTCGACGACGGCCCATGTGTGGGTGTGTCGGTGTGCGGAGTTTAATCGTGACCTTCTTTTGACCCAGTTGGGTCTCGATAGGGTCAAAGGGTGTGGCGAAATTAGGGATGTTAGAACGTTAGCTCCGGATGCTAAGAAATTTCTATAAAATGCTCAAACGTTTTAGTGTGTCTGGAAAATTTTCTTGAAGATCTCAAGGTGGCATACGCTTTTTTAAAATGGAATTTTATAGAAGCAATTTGGTTAGGTTTCTGGTCCGATCCACGAAGAATTCAAGCTGAATATGATATGTAGTATGCTTTCATTGTTGTTCAATGCTTTAAACCGTTGCAATTTTCAGCAACGTTTGCAGCACTGGAAAAACTGTTTTGCTACGAAAATTCAGCAAGGATTATAACTAGATTCGTCGAACCGTGGTGAAATTACAACGGAACACCCTTTATACACTCTTCCTCGAGGACACTACATCCGTCGTGGTAGTCTCTTTGAGAGGTTGAATTTCAAAGGGCTCGGTGTCCTCGGTTATGCTAAACCTTAGCAGGTAAAGGGACGCTTGACCGCGTCCGAACAATGGCGCTGAGAACATAGATCGAGGGAAGAACCAGGATCACAGAATCTGGAAGGGATGCACGATTCAGCGGAGGCAAGACTATCGCTTCGCAATAATTTCAATGAAAAAATGTCCTCGAAATGAAAATAATTGTTCACAATTAAACATCATCTCACCAACAAATTACCAGCTGAGAAGGATTGCACTTTGTCTCTTGTCGAAAGAATCGAACGCATCAATCGAAAATAAAAATGAAAAACATACACGGAATAAGAATAGTTCAAATATATTCAAAATATAATAATTAATAAATTGTAGACTCTGGTGTAGAAATTGTTTCAACTCGAATATTCGGTTCGACGTGCTGGTGTTAGTGAATAGCATGATCTAATAATAGGAGCGTTTAGTTGGCTGCAAACATGGCCGTTAGAAAGGGGATTAGAAATCAGCTTGCCGAGTGAACTCGGCGCTAGTTTCACCGGCAGTTGTTAGTAAATCATGGTTTAGAATCAACCGGGGAACAGAGTCGACGTGGAGGTTGCTGGAGGAGCTAAACGAGCTTAGGATAGCACTACGAAGAACGCCTAAATGCTCTACCTGAATATTCGCTGTCGAATGTCAGTGTAGATAGCCACGCCATGATAAACGCACCGAACTACGCTTCAGGTCACTTCTTATTCATTGCGCGTCAATTATGTCACTCATAATTCCGATCGTAAAATTCACCAGAACTTATCACCGCGATTACACCTGCCAATTGATTTAATTGTAAGCGATTCGCTTCTTCCTTCGCGGAGGATTTATCAGTAACATAATTAAAAATTAAAATAAAATTTTTTTTCTTCATTTATGGCGATTCTCTTGCTCCATGGCTGAGGATTTTCGAATAGGTCCTTTGTGAACCAACTGTTCGGTATTGAAACTAAATAATTTTGTTTGTAAACAATTACTTTTAAGCTTCCTACCCTTTCTTTAAAAAAAAAAAAAAACTGTTTTATCTTGGTGTACAGCGATTGCGCTGCTTCATGGCTGAGGATTTTCAAGTTTGTGGATCCTTTAACAATTTGTTACATAAAATACAGTAGGACATCGATTAATCGGATCACGTTTATAAAGAAATGCGTTGAAATATGATTATATTATGAAGGGAGATAAATTATCAAAAATAGAACATTTATTTTGGAATATAACGTACATGTTAATTATGTCTCGATTATCCATTGGGCCTTAATTTAAAAGTCGGTTAATCGAGGTCCTACTGTATTTCATGTAAAAACTTATTTTCGAGCTTCCTTATATTGTCGTGCGGTTAATATAAATTGTGATTAAGAATTGTATTAATATTCAACGGAGTTTTAGTAGACGAAGTGCTGAATATTAATTGAAAAAGGAAAAAAAATATTAATTTGGAGGCGCCGGGTATCGATCCCGGTACCTCTCGCATGCTAAGCGAGCGCTCTACCATCTGAGCTACGCCCCCGATGTTTCCTGTTAAATATTTGCACGTTACAAACGACCGAGCTCTTCAACAACTTTGCAAAACTGGTAACGACAGACTTCACGTAACAAATGAATTGCATAAAGAGTATCTGAATGAAAATAACGAAATAAATGTATATGTAAATGATTATCATTGTGTTACAACTTGTGGCGTACAAATCTGATAATATTTTGTATAACGTAAATTGTTTGTTCATAATTGTCGCTTGAGTATTCAGTCACCACTATCTCTACCCATTTCGTTTGCTTTCTCATTTGATCGCGTGGCGCCACCGAGATCGTAGGATCACAGAAACGCGAAGAAGTATACGATACACATTACTATGTATACTACTCTACGACGTTCTCGAGATTACTTATCTTTCTTCTTGTCCTTCGTGTTCGTTAAAACTAATTTACCACCCACCTCTAATTCTTCTTACGTATAATTCATAATTACACTGTACTTACCTTGTAATCGTATTTCAATTGTAAAATCGAATTGATTTAATACTTTAAACGACTGGAATTACAAATGGCATTGATAATTTTATCGAATCAGGCGGACTGAATTTCGAATTTACCAAATGGGGTTCACGAAAATTTCGAGAATATGACGTAAGCCACTCTTGAATAGAATTCGTGATGGACAACAATCTTTCAATTGCTTCTGCCATTTTCGTAAAGTTATTGGAAACACGGATTTTAAGAATCGTGTGACCTGGTGTAATTCTTTCGGGAATCCCGATAAATTCGAGAATCCCGATTCTTTAGAGAATCTTAAAATTTTCTTGTACCCGTCCCGATCCCGAAAAAATTTCGTGTTCTCGCACGCCTCTATAGTAATTGAACACAACTCTGGTTACAGGACAATGGAGACTCTGAAAGGACAGGCTTGTTTTTCGAATAATTACCCCATCGACTATGCGTAATGAGGGAATACCTTAGACCATATATACTTATATGTAGACACGGCATAGGTGTAGTATGTGTATAGGAAAGCCGAGAGTTGAGTGTGGCAAAGATCGTTGTAAAATGCAGTAAAATGTGACGTCACAAGATAGTTCTTAAGATAATTTCAAAATGGCTAACACGGCAGTGTCAACTTTCTATGTAACGTTTATTCAAAATAAAAATTGTCTACACCGATTACAAGAAATAGAAACTAAATTGAATGTTATTCCTTCCCCTTAATGATTGTAATAGAGCAGAAACCAAATATTGACACTTTAAATTTTAAAAATTTTTCAACAATTTTGAATTTCATCTACTCAATTTTTTTATAAATGCACAAAGATCCGCAGTCTATAATAACTAATCACAAGCGAGGTAAATGTAAATTATGTAAATATAGCAGTACTACCTTAAAATGTAAATGTGATCGATTTATATGTAAAAAACATTCTGGAACCAGGGCCGTCTTAAGGTATTCGGCGCCCGTGAGCTACTAAAAATAATGCGCCCCTTTTCATAAAAAAATACACGGGATGGCTAGCGGGAGGGGGGTTAGGTTAATTTGTAACAGGTTATTTGGTTACTTTTGTCGTGAAAAGATTTTGAATAAACATAACTAATAATAACAAAAAAATATAATACCAATAAAAATTGCCGCCCCCAAAAGGCTTGCGATCCGGTTCTTAGCCTATTTAGCCCTGTGCTTAAGACGGCCCTGTCTGTAACCTGCATAATATGCGAAAGTTGTTAATCTTCAGAATCAAATATTGATTCCTAAAATAGTTAATATATAATACTATTATTAATTCACACTTCATTGTAATGCCTTAATAAAACATATAGAATAAACATTTGTATCTCAAATATACTTTATATAATGATTATTTCATGATAAAATACCAAATTCTTTGAAATTATCCTGTCCATTCTTTCCGGATATACCCCCCTCACCCTCATAAGCCAAGCGTAGGCGCTGTCGATGAGCATAGCTTGTACATCTTTCGAAACTGTCACGTCACATTTTACTATGATCTGAATGATCTTTGCCTTAGGCAAAATTATCTGCTCCGTGTCTCTATGAGTATACGTATATGGTCTCTAAGGGGAATACAATGTCACAGAGGGAGTTTATCGATCCGATATCAAGGGATGACGACGGGAGGAGGTGGACGATCGATCAGGGGCGCAGCTCTCGATACTTCGATCTCCGGTACGGCTCGTGGTCACTAATTCGATCGGAACAACAGATATCGTTTAGCGATAACCGTAGACGCAAACAGCCACACATTTATCGGATTTGGAAATAGTGTGTACTGGAAAGGGAAAGCTGTTCGAGGGTGAAAGTGTGACCGAGAGAATGTGAGATCCTGCGGAACCTCTGTCGCCATATGACAGCCTGCTACGGGAGATAGCTTCTTTTCCGATAATTTGCCAGCGATTAACATAAAAGCTGGCACACCTCGCCGGGGAAGATGTTTTGGATTTTATGGGTGAAAGTGTGTTTTGGCTCCTGCCGCCGGCTGTGGTCCTGCTCGCCATTTACTCGTATTTTCCAATACCACGGAGGATCTGCTCTTTTTTTATTTTCACTGGCTTGAAATTGTTGCATGGCCAACCTATTTACTCTATGATAAATAATGACTGAAGATGTTTTCGACAGTGAACCATCATTGTAGTCACTTATCTCTCCCTTTAAGAGGGTAACGTAACCCCTGAATATTATTAGATTTAAGGGTAAAAACAATTTGTCCTTAAAACAATTGTTTGTCCTTATACGATCATGTTACGAGCTGTGTGAGAGCTCATTCTAAAGAGGAAGGTTGATCGTAGGGTGCTCAGCTCATGATTTAACGAGATTATGATTATATCTTACTAGCTGACCCGACAAACGTTGTCCTGTCCAAATTTCAATAAATTTGTTTGAGATCGTTCTAATTACGCATATCCATTCTTTAAATCGTGAGTTATCGTCTTGAGTTTATACAAAAATCCCATAGAAAAAAGCACTTCCATTTTTCCAGGCAACTTTTCCAATTTTTCTTTCCCTAAAAACCTTAAGACGTCAATAATGCAACTTCGTATTGAAATATTGATTAAAAGCTGCGACATTCGTTTTTTTTTTGTTGTATTAAAATATGATTCAGGAATCACTTTTAGCTTCTCCCGAATTTTCTATTTGTCCGGGCAACTTTTCCAATTTTTTTTTACGCTAAAAACCTGATTCGGACTACAACGAACATTAAAAAAAAATTATCCAAATTGGTCCAGCCGTTCTCACGTGATGTCGTGACCAACGAACAGCATTTCATTTTTATTATACAATAGATAATATGAGAGTCCAAAGTAGGGGAAAAAATCGAGACAACCACCCTCAGGTTCCCATGTATTTTTCTAATACAAAATGATTTTTTTTTCATTTAAATCCTGTTTTTACCCTTAAATCTAGTAATATTCAGGGGTTACGTTACGTAAAGTAAAGAGTTTACATAAAAACTGAACCGGGCTTCTTTTTAATAGAAATCACAGCGTAGCTAAGATCTCGCTCTTTCAAATACCTGTCTATTGTCGAGTTGTTAGACTTCCGACGAATCCTAACCTTGTAACGCGCTTCTTTGTACTTTGTGATCGGAGTTATAGTTTGAGGAGTTTTTATTAATAAACTAGTGTTTATCATAAACCAAAAATTGGGGGTCCTACTATACGGGGTGGAACTATGGGGTTTTAAGGAAAAAGCAGAAGTGGAAAGGATACAGCTAAAATATCTGAAGTGGACACTAGCGATCCCTATTTCATGTGTATCTAAATATACGTGTACACGTGTATTTCGCGTACACGTACTCCAGTACGTGTCATTTTAAGTACACTTTCCTAAAGGATCCTGGGGGACCCCCTGCAACGTTACGCACCGCTCCGACCTGTCAACTTTACAATTCTCGGCGACGTCGCTTGGAATCTTCGCCCGTATGAGTCCACCCTAATGGGGAAAAGGATCAGGCTCGAGGATGTAGTGAGCGGGAAAAAAGATAGAAAGGTTGAAGAGTGGTTGGAAAAGTTGAGGAAAAAAAGAGAAAAGAGAACATAAATAAACCAAAGAGAATACCAAACAAAAAAATGCAAAAATTAGGGAATGGGGAGGGAAGCAATAAGTATAGAATTAAGCGGGTTAGTGATAATTAGGATACTAAAAGAATAGAACAGGGTAAGAATGTGTGAGATATAGAAATGAATGAGAGAAGGTATGGAACGAATGTGTGAAATAAGATAGTTGTGTATAAATAAGTTAATGTAAACCAAGTCCAATTTTCTTAGCTGTAAGGCTGAAAATAAAGCAATATCTATCTATCTATTATAAACCTACAACGTTTATCAATCCCTCATCTGGAATAGAAGAAAATTCTCCACACATTTGTCCGGGTTTTTAAGATTTCACCGTTCCGAATCCATGTTAGGGTGGCGAGAGACCGTCGGAATGGTAAAACCGAGAAAAACAACAGGGCGCTGACATAACGCCGAGGAATTCGAAGGATTTGTTGCGTCGTGGGAGAAATTGTGTTTCAACGTCGCGGCATCTGGTCGGAAAGGTATGCAAAAATAGATGGGACTATTTCCGTCGAATAAACTGTCCGAATAATCTGGTTTATTAGAATCGCTCGAATTCCTCGCGGTGGCTAATTGCCGGATTCATTAGAGAATCGTTAGATCTAACTAACGCGAAATTGAAAGATGATTTTAATTGAAAATTCTGCCGAAGTTAATCGATGCGCATTCACTGTGTTTTATTTTATTATCATGCAAAAGCTAGGTCCCCCCCCCCCCCTGGTAACATTTGCTACGCGCTGATTTAAGCCGGCCTTGTCGATGCTGTGTATTTTGGATATGCATTTTACGACTCCAAACTGATTCAGCTTTGAATCCATCACAGCCGTGTGTCGTCACATGTGGTTCGACGTCGGCGAGGTGTTCGTTTTCAAACGAATTTCCGGTATGCATACTGCGCATAGTTGGTTCAACTACCTAGAGGCTTTGCAGTTGAACAAACATCGTTCTCTGGTATAAAGTCCACCTTTCCCACGTGTGATTTTGCATATAAACAGCTGCAAGACCAACAAATCTCGTGTACACTTTCGTTTCGTTTGCTGGATAGCTTGTAAAGTGAACACTTTGCGATCGAAACATAGAAATTTCGAAAGATATATATTAATTTCTGATTGCATAATGTACGTCACAATTGTAAGATTGAATGTGCTTCGGTTAGAAGATACTATTATTAATTTTTAAATTAATGTTTTCGGCGCAACAGTTTCGATCAATTTAGTTTGAACCTTTATCAAAGGTAAATTAAGTCTAAAAAACTAAAACAAAAATATATAATAAAAAATATGTAATTACATGGATTGAAGATGAAGAAAATATTAATACATACTTTCGGCGCAACAGTCTCGATCAATTTAATTTGAACCTTTAACAAAGGTAAATTAAGTCTAAAAAAACTAAAACAAAAATATATAATGAAGAGTATGTAATATACATGGATTGAAGATGAATAAAGAAAATATTAATACATACTTGCTATTCATTTTACTTATGTAATTTAAACATTGAACTGAGTTGATTTGGATTGTATGAGACAGTGGTTGGAAACGTATCGCGGTCAACGTGATCTTTAGGACAAAGCAAAGAACCAAAAACATGGGGAAAAACTGACATACTTAGACACACTACTCTGAATATAAGGATCAACGTTTTTGAAGGTACTATGTTTGACTATGAGTCTCGATTTTGCTCGGTGAATGCTCCGAAGAAGAGACAGTTGGTCAGGTTGTACTATAAATAACGAAAGTTTGCGAACACGTTGCCAGTTAAGTTATTCCCGTGGCGCCGCGGTTGAAAATATGCACTTGACTCGACAATGCGCTCTGTAGCATAACAGTTGCCACGTGTTTGATAACCGGATAATGAAAAGAAAAATTCTCCACTGTATTTCTTCAAGAACGCAGTTCTGACAACAAATATATTTTTAGGCCGATGACCGATTGTCACTTGATACCCATTTCTCCGCGAACTATTCGTCACGGAAGATTTAGACGAGAATTTCGCAGAAGCAGATTTTCGAAAAACTCGTGGTCGTAGAATTTATCAATGCGTGGATTTATATTTACGCTTGTCGTCACGCGTGTTCGCAGAAGAACTCGGGAAGCGTTTTTTACGTGATACGCGGTACAAAGAAAGAACAACGTAGACAATGTAAAAATATACAGATGGTGCAGTGAATTATTATTATCATGCAGAATTCTTCTTCTTCTGTTGAATATAGTATATGTATCAGAAAAATTAGAGAAGCAGAAACTGAATATAAATTTCTATTTTTCATTAATACTTTGAATGTGGTGAATATAATATATTGATACTCTTAAAGTCTTTTGATATCTTCACTGGTTTAAATTACGCTTGCTAATTATGTAGTTATATGTATCACAAAAATTAGAGAAGCAGAAGCTGAATATAACTTTCTATTCTTCATTAATAATTTGAATGTGGTGAATATAACGTATTAATACTCTTAAAGTCTTTTAATATCTTCACTGGTTTAAATCACGCTTGCTAATTATGTAGTATATGTATCAAAATAATTAGAGAAGCAGAAGCTGAATATAACTTTCTATTCTTCATTAATAATTTGAATGTGGTGAATATAATATATTGATACTCTTAAAGTCTTTAGATATCTTCACTGGTTTAAATTACGCTTGCTAATTATGTAGTATATGTATCAGAAAAATTAGAGAAGCAGAAGCTGAATATAACTTTCTATTCTTCATTAATAATTTGAATGTGGTGAATATAATGTATTAATACTCTTAAAATTTTTTGATATCTTCACTGGTTTAAATTACGCTTGCTAATTTTTGTTATAAACGCATCAGGTCCATAGTCAAATGATAATAAATTGTTATTAGAATTCTTGTTCTGACAGAAGTCTTTGCCACAGTGTGTCTGAAGTTTCGGTTACGTTTAATTATAAAGAGGAAAGTTATGAAGCAGCCGGCACGGTATTATAATGGTCTCCGCGTTCGCGTAATATTTCATTAAAACGAGTAGCTCGTAATAAAGCAGAAACATGTTTCTGTGAGACGTGGAGAGCACCTGTTTCACGTACCGTTGCGAACGATGAAGCATCAAAATTTTTCACAAGTCTTATATATCGATCTGTTAACGAACAACTGACACTCGCATAAACTATTTTAATGTTCGCCGCCTGTGGATCGCACATAGCCGGAGATGATTAGCCAGTTAAGTTCAATGTTACATCCTCTCCGAGGGTTATAGAAGGTCTCTCCTCCCAGCTATCTTTGACGTTGCTCGCATATAATCTGATACGATCGCGTCGCTTAGTTCCGCGTGTATTGTTGTTTTATCACTTCCGTGTCTGTCGAACGCGTCACTGCCACCGTGACAGACAGATGTCTGTTATCTTCGTTTCTGTCAAAAATCGGGGACTCACCAAAAATCTACCGTTGCTTTTCAAATGCGAACAATCATTCCGAATATCTAATAACCGTGGATCTTTAATGTGGATTGATTTGCTCCATTTTGTTTTTTTTAACCCTCATCCGTCCCTCGTGTCAATTTGACACAGTTTTCCCGAAATAAGTTATACCGTTCGGTAATTTATAAGTAAATTTGTCCAAAATTTGGTGACTTTTATTTTTTAAATGCGAAAAATATAACCGCAATAACCTAACATGTGAATGTTAACTCATCAATTTGAATAAAAAAAACATTGAAAACTAACTGTTTGACTTGTTATTTTATCGTTTTTTTTATCACTGTGTCAATTTGACACCGAGGGACAGATTCAGTTCGCGAAATGAGGGTTAATCACCCAATATATAAATCAAAGATGTTTTAAAAAGATAATAACGAATCGTTTCCTAGCGACAAAAATATTGATTTATTAAACACGCGTAACTTCACTCTTCTGATTGATATCGTTCTGTAAAGATGTTCTTTTGTATTGTATTTGTTCCATTACATTTGTATTCTTAATAAATGACGTTTGAATAAATGATCTTTGGGTTACACATTTAAAAGTATATTTAAATCCTCCCACATTTAACCGTTTGCACTCGTAACTACTTTACCGCAAAAACTAAAACACTTCCTCTGACCTAGAATATTTCATTTTATGCGTATTCAACTGATGCAACACTCCAATAATAATTTAATAACGGTGCCTGAGAGTCGCCACTCGAGTACCGAGGGTAAAAAAAATGTTCAATCATTCAATTTTCATACTGCTGTCCCAAATTACACTCACCAATGTTTTCCCACAAATTCCTAAAATATTTTCAGTGGATTCAGCGAGCGTTTTGGGATATGGTCGAGCACCGAGGTCCAGGCGGAAGCTAGCAAAACGCAGTTTCACCGGAGGCTCGCGGGTAACAGCGGATTAAACAAGTGCTCGGTTTATCTGTCGCCTCCTGGCAGCCTCGTCTTGTCTCGTTTTTATTTCCGCATCGCGTGAGGATTTTCGAACGACGCCGTTGCACAACCCCTGTTTCCGGTGATCGTAAAACATCGATTTAACAGGGCCACGAAAAATTGTAGGACGTAAATTCATTCCGTATCCCGGCGATCTCCATCGTCGAATTCTTTTTCATTTATAGGGGAACTGTTTTAACGGTCCCCGTCCATTTCCGCCTCTCTTTCCACGTGTACCTTTTTTTTAGACCGCTGCTTTTTCCGCTTGTTCCGCGGCATTGCAGTTGCCTATCGTTCAACGGGGACACCCTTTTATCCGACGCTTTCACGAAGATTTATCTGTTCGCCCGGGAAATACCATAGACGCGTTGCTTTTCTTCCAATTCGACGTTAAGTGGCCTGTTCGAGGTCGTTCGTGTCCGAAGTGTTCGCTCCTGATTTTCTTTCGTCGGATTACGGGTATGTAGAAACCACGAACTTTATGGAAAAACTATATCCACATGAAAAATAACGATCTTAACTCTCATCCGTCCCTCGTGTCAATTTGACACAGTTTTCCCGAAATAAGTTATACCGTTCGGTAATTTGTAAGTAAATTTGTCCAAAACTTGGTGACTTTTATTTTTTTCATGCGAAACATATAACCGCAATAACCTAACATGTGAATGTTAATTCATCAATTTGAATGAAAAAAACATCGAAAAGTAACTGTTTGACTTGTTCTTTTATCGTTTTTTTAAATCACTGTGTCAATTTGATACCGAGGGACAGATTCAGTTCGCGAAATGAGGGACGAATGAGGGTTAATCCGTTCCTGATGTTCAGACTTCTACCGACTAACTAATAAATTAATGTAAATCTCTAGTGTCAAGTCAGTTACGTCGCACAGTGGTCCCTTCCAGCTACTTAGCTGGCCAAAAGTCGATTTGAAAAATTTTACCTAAAGTGTGAAATTTTTGGTGTTTGCTATAGTTCAATATATGGGGGACAATGTACTAGTATTTTTTTTATCATTCAGGCACCCATGAAGTGCTGTACTTCATCGAAAGTTAAAGATTTGTCGTAGTACGTGTCTTGCTGCTAAAATTCGATGAGACAGTTTTTATATGTTTCAAGTAAGTTGTACACATTTCTTTCCAGTATAAAAGTTTTGCAAGTAAGTATGGACTATACTTTCAACAATTTTGTATCTTTTTATTGCATATCTTTTGGTAATTATTTACATTTCAACACGATTAGTATGTAAATAAGATTTGTTACGATTGTAACACTTCATGAGTGATTATGTTGTACTTCCGGGTGCGTCCGGACAGTTTTTTTAAACGCGGTTGTAATTGTCAATGGTTGGGGTTTACAGTAAAACAAAAATTGAATGCCCGAATTTGCCCTCTTCTTTTCACGGCATTTTGTTTATCGCGCCAAACGGCCCTTGCGTTTCGGGCGCGCACGCTTTCCAGACGTAAACACTGCTTCACGACAAAGATAAAATGAAACGATCTTCTTATGTTGAAAATCGATTTTTTAGCAGATCTTCACGTTTTATGGTCATTGGAGTCATTTTAGACTATTTTTATCGAAATGTTTGTATGTGTGTGTGTGTGCGTATGTCCGTTTCTATGGTATCAAATTTTTCGTTAACGTTTTCTCAAAAAGTAACAACGCGATCAGAATAATGAATGATGCAATGGATGTGCCCCGCTGTAACTTAGAGCTGATTAGATTTTGGTTCATTTTGGTCAAGTAGTTTTTTAGTTTTTTTCGAAAGATTCAACATTGCAATTTATACGAGAGGCGTATCCACCGAAGAAGCAAACGTAACTATATATATATTTAGATATATTAAAAAAAAAATTTTTTTTCCTTGTTTTTTCATTAAATTTATTTTTCTTTTTATTATTATAAATACTTTTTATAAAAATAAATAAAATTATTAATAAATGTTTTTAATACACTTAAACAAATAAAAAATGATATTATATGTGATTTGAAAACGTTGTGGGATCACTAAACATTATAAATAATTTTCGCCAGCTAAATCGCTGAAAGGGACCTTTGCGTCGTCCCGATTTGACCGCTGTCGTTCTTCGTCATCGTCTCCACGCCTAGCAGTAACAATGCGCGCGACGGTGGGGGAGTCGGGACAGAGAACGTGAGCACTTTGTCTAGCCATCGTCTGGCGGACAGACAGTACTATAAACAAGCTGTGACTTGGACTATGACACCCGAGACGAATGTAAAGACCGAGCGTTTTCGTTGCATTGGAAACGTCGAAATTCGTGTTGCATCAGTTCATTCGAAACTGCATCTAATAAAATCATCGAAAAACACCTGTTTAATTAATTTCTCTTTCTCACAGTCCGTCTATTTGTTACACGCGTCCCCCCAACGCAATCGCACCGCTTATGACGTTACAAAATTGCACAATTCGCCACTTCTGCGAATGTTCCGCGCAAATCGCTGCCCCTCGTCGTTTGTCACACTTAGCGCGGCCGTACCGCGCGTCATTTTTTAATAACGATGAAAATACGACAAGCGCTTAACTGCAGAAACGCACCAGGCCGCAAATGCGATTTTCCACTGGCGTTCGAGATCAGTTGTTTCGTTACTATTAACCCTTTTGCACTCGGAGCTATTTTAACTGGAAAATTAAACTTCTTCTTCTTCCGATCTAGAATATTTCCATTTCCTTTGATTTTTGAAATTTTATCGATATGAAATTAGTATAATACCTCATACAATACCTAAATGTTTAATAATTGATTAGATACCGATATAATTAATAATGTAAACAATATTTTGAATAATGGTACAGCAATTTTTAGTGGTGCCTCACAGGGGACAACCGAGTGCAAAGTGTTAATTTTCATGAATTTCATTATAAATTCTGAATAGAATTATCACAGTTCTCTGTATCTCGATCGACAATTTTTCGAAACTACAATTAATGTTATTGGCGCACTGGTTCGATCAATTGGAGACAATTAACAAATTTGCAAAATATCACATGAAATTTAATTCAATGTTTCGGTCTAAATTTAGACCATTTTCAAGAATGTAAATTTTCCGTATTGCGTCTGTAAAAATTTATCAATTAATTAATATATGGTTCGGCAAACGCCTTCCCGAAACAAGCAGAAAACACTAAGGTATTAATAACGAAAAACAAATGTATAAACTCACTTGCTTAGAAAAATGCACTAATTTAAGTAGTAAGTATTTAAATAGTAAGTATTTAAATAGTAAGTATTAAGAATACTTGTTTTATTTAACACATTAATTTGTGTATATACTTTGTTTTATGCTAATCAAAAATAAGATTGATTCTCACATCCTAAATAAAGTGACTGTAACAATATCTTGAATAATGGAATAAGTCCAATCTCTTGGACTTACTCTACTGTTACATTCGATTATGTTTGTTTTCAGGTTTATGAAATGAAAAGAAACGAATTTGTTTTCAACTACAGTTAGAACGGTCAAGAAACCACATGTTGGTTCCATGCCGGTGGCATGTGGACTGAGTAAACCGAGAAGATTTGAAACGGCAACGAATCAAAGAACACTGATCCATGCATTGGCCAATCGATAAGTGGCGGCAAATATGAATCCTTTGCAGTCACCCAATCAACACAGTAGTTGTTGAACTACCAATACGAAATTGGTAATAAATTAATCGACATTCGATATGCTTTTCTTTAAGAAACAATTATATTATTTGGAAGGTGATTCATCATAGAACATTACTGATTCAATAATGTTGCGTAGTATTCATGTATCAAAGGTGTTTCATACCTAAGATTTACGCTTTGATGTTTAATCATGTGAACGAATTATTGTTATTCTTTTCGGGATGCCACTTTCGCGTCGGAGGATTGACGCGCATGTTGCGCGCATTATTCGCGCCGCGGCAACTAACAGATCTCTGAGGTAACGCCACGATCTAACTATAGCAGCGAACACTGATTTATAACCGAATCAGGGCAATTTTCCGCGTGGAGCAGAGCCAAAATCGTCATCCCTGCAGAGGGATCGTCCGGACTAACGCTGGACGATAAATTTCGGCAAAGTATCGCGTACAAGAATCGCGAGGTCATCGAACTGTTCTACAACTCTTGCTTTCATTGCTAAACTATCGGCCCACGGACCGCGCGAGGCCCAGTACCCCTTCCATGAAAAACCTGCGGATCTATTAAATAACGTTGCAAACGGACGACACAAGGTTTCTTTCTGTTCAAGAAACGCAAATTGAAAAGACTGTAACGACGCCATTACTCCGTCTCTGAAACCAGTCTCAACCTGATTTCGTCGTGCGAACACGGTCCATTCACGGAGCTTAATAAGCACAGAGCTCGCGGTCAATTCACGAGCGCGAAACTTTTGACTCCGAAATCCTTCGAGGACGTCAACATTCACGGGGATTTGTTTAAAGATCGTTTCCGAGCGCCGCTGAAATTGCAGTCGGCTGAATACGCTTTACAGTTTCCACGCGGAAACAAGTTATTCATTTCATTCCCATATCTTTTCCGCAGTTCCCGGCCTACGTTCGTTTGATTAAAAATAATTTGCTTCGGTCTCGCAAACTGGATAATAGTGGAAAGACGAATTTCCCGAGAAATTGCCCGAAATGAACATTTTCCAATACAATTATTCACGAGAAGTACATTGACCCGAATCCGTTTCGCTTTCGACTGGCATCATCCGAAAACAAATCAAATCCCCCACGGACAAACAATCTTCTGCACTTACCAACGACGCAGATGGCGATCAAGATACACCACGTTGATCCCTCCATCTTGGTATCCACCGGCGGTAAAAGAAAAGCAGAAATTTCGGCGAGTCGCGCGATACTCGGAACGCCGAGGTTGAAATAAAAAGGGAGGAACGTTGCGTCTGTATAGGTTCTGTTTTCGATTCGCGTCAAGCATACACGGGCTCTCTCTCTCTCTCACCTATATTTAGGCGGCACTGCAATAATAGCAGCGAGACCACGTTCCGAACGGGAGAAGCTGGAGAACGGGAAGAGAAGCAACGCAACGTTCCAGGGGACGGTGATCACTGATAAGCTTCGCTGATCGCCTTTTCTTCCATTCACTGTGTAAACTTCACCTCTGATTGGCAATCGCGACTGTCAATGAAACGCCGTCACGATGTTTACCCCAATAAGCAACCTGACGGACTCTTTTCACAGAGTTCTAGGTGATGAGTCTCATCTTGGTCCTACACTACAAATTGAACACTGGAGACACATGATCGACACTGAATTTCGCACAGTTCTTCACTGAGGAGTCTACGGAACCACCAGCACGTTTTTTTTAATAGCACCACGATGATGTTCAGCTGATGCAGAGTCCTGGTGGAGATGGTTGGAGTACTTTTGGAGGTTCGGTGAAAGATTGCTGAGATCAGATGAGGATCTAGGTACGTTGGCCTGTTGGAGCTTGTCTGAGGCAGCGTTTGAATGACGGGGAATCGAAAAGCACGAGGGCGACTGGTCCAGTCTCTAATTCTCTGTCTCGCTCCTCGTCCGACTTCGCCTCCTGCTCTTCCTCCTCCGCCACCTACTCCGCTGACATCGACGGTGTCGTCGTCAACGAACACTTCCCCTTCTCTACCGTGTTGCCACTGTGTCAACGGCGAGGATTCATCGTATTTTCGGAAAAGCTGATATGTGTATTTAAAAATCGATGCACTGTAAAGTCTTGAAACAAAACCTCGGCTCTGTTGTTTCTTACAAGGGGAAGCCACGATTGATGGGTCACGGATTTTTCTGAAACTTTCAGTATTTGAAGATGTCTTCTCGAAATGTACTTTGGCAAAGCAGTAGCGCGCGCTTCTCAATATTTTTCGAGAAAATTGCATTTGAAAATCGGTTTACACGTTCATAAGGAGTTCGCGTTAAGAGGTCAATAAGAAAATGAATAGCCGAGGGCGTAGCGAGGATTACTGGTAAATCGATAGGTTGCTGGTTAGAGTCTCCTTATGGACTTTTTTTCTAGAAATTTATACCCCTCCCTCAATTTTAAACCTAAATCTATTAAATCTATTATTTATAACTTATTTTTATTTTTTGAGTAGAAAATGCATGTTTTCCGATAGACGTCCTGCAAAAAGTGTGCTCTTCTACGAATGCGGCGTTCATTGTGTGTGCGAGATGCCGCAAAAATTATTGTTTTCGATTTTTTTACGACGATTATCACCCTGGCTCGTGTCATACTAGCATATAATTTAATAAATAAAGAATTTTCAATAATAAAGTGAATATAACATTCTGTATTATTTTAATGTTCGAATTATTTCCCATTGCCCACAAATAAAATACATGCATTTTCTACTCAAAAAATAAAAATAAGTTATAAATAATAGATTTAATAGATTTAGGCTTAAAATTGAGGGAGGGGTATAAATTTCTAGAAAAAAAGTCCACAAGGAGACTCGAACCAGCAACCTACCGATTACCAGTAATCCTCGCTACGCCCACGGTTATTCATTTTTTTATTGACCTCTTAATGCGAACTCCTTATGAGCGTGTAAACCGAAAAATATTGAGAAGTGCGCGCTACTGCTTTGCCAAATTACATTTCGAGAAGGCATCTTCAAATACTGAAAGTTTCAGAAAAATCCGTGACCCATCAACCGTGGCTTCACCTTGTTAGATCTTGCAGTTCTTCTATATTTTTTCAGATGTCGCACCTTATTATGCTGTGGCCGCACGCCGCGTGTCACGCTTCACACTGAACGTAGATTTTGTAAATGAGTGTTAAGGATAGATTAAGAGTGGTGGAAGGGGAGAAAATGAAGAAGGGGAAGAAGAAAATGTTTGTAAACGATTGTAACCTTAAGGGGAGAAAAGCTATACAGTATTCAGATTGAATTACATATTTATTTAGATATTACTGCGAGGGAAACGCAAGTACAACATATGTGCTTTCGTTGTAAAAATTTATCGATTTGAAAATGATTTATTGGATTTCAAGTATACTACTTAATCCAAACATTGATTGGCTAGGACGCACTGGTTCTGCTTATTCCTGAAGAAATTCTCGTCGCACCGGCAAGCAGGTCTCGCGAAGAGTCGGCATTGCTGAAAAATTGAAAATCGTCGAGATCGTTTCGAATTCTGAGAAAATATTATTTTTTTACTTACCAGAAAGTGCCGAGCTTTGCACCCCCATGTTTCACTTGGATTTCGAACCTCGCAGCTTGGTTCGCAACTCGTTCCACATTCTGACATAGATTCGTTCGGGGGACATATAGCAGCGCCTACACAAATGTATACATTTTACTATGTGAACAATGAATTAGTTGATACGAGGCTCTTAAAACGAGGCTTTTACCGCGTTTTTATTAACTCGCTTTCAAATTTCAAGTCTCTAGCTTATCGGGAAGTTAGTTTAAAACCAATTGCAAAATTTCTACCGAATAGACAAAAAAGCGAGTTATTAGAAACGTGGTAATAAAAAGTTCAAGACAAACCGTAAACGAATTGTTAACAAAAGCTGTCTTAGTCGTTTAAACCGTTTTGAAAACGTGGTATATTAACCCTTAGCACTCGAGTGACGCCTCCGGGGCGCCACTAAAAATTGCTGTACTATTATTTAAATAATTGTTTACACTATCAAATATGTCAGTATCTAACCAATTACTACACATTTAAGTATTGAGAATGGAAATATTGTAGGTCAGAAGAAACGTTTAATTTTCGAGTTAAAATAGCTCCGAGTGCAAATGGTTAAAAATCTATTTTTAATGAAATTCTGTATCAATTTGAAAACTTACAGATGACCAACATGGCGCTGAGGAGAAGCACAATATACGCTCGAGACATGTTCTGCTTCAGGTTCGGTTGCGTTTCTGAGAACCATCGCCATCGACTCTGCCAATTTATACTTACCAGGAAATATTCGCGAGGTCGTTTATGTTCCTGAAGATTAGATTACAAGCACGTGCCCAATAAAGAAATATTTCTTCATGTTGAATGTAATAACGACATGTCTGTCGATAACGAAGATATAAAGATGTTACCATATGTACAAATTGACTATGCTGACACCTGCCGTGTACTTATGTATTATTAAACGTGTATGTACAGACTTAGAACAGATCGCGTATGTACGTCATTAGAACACAACGTGTCATTTATCTTGCTGTGTAAAATATATCAGTCTATTGTGTGTGAAACCATTATTTCTCGTATCCCATAATTGAACCCACCTAATAATTAACAACACTTCATCGTTAAAACAACATAAATGTGGCTTATCGCAAAAGAATATGCTCGAGAGCGAAATTCTCAACACCTCGGTATACAGGATGGTTATAAACTATTGTTCCACTCGAATGAAAATGACCGATTAACCCAGAAGCTTCATTAAATTAATCAAACAATCTCCATTCAGGAACGTTAATATAGTAAATGAAAAAACTTTCACCGACGCAGTTTCAACCTTTGAATTTCTTAATCCTTCGTTAATCAATGACAAAAGTCTGTCGCGAAAATTGATTACACTGAGGAGGAATAAATGAAATAAAATCAGACTCCGTAGATATTTCCTCAACTCTCGTTTATTCGGAACAAAATGCGGTGCGCGAAGGAAAATACCTTGTTACATTGTTGACGACTTGAAAGCCTTAGGGGTGGATACCCCTAGGAACCTCACCCGAGAAAAGTAGGAATGAAGGAGAGGGGGAAAAGCGAAATAGTGGGATAAGAGTAAAGAGAGGAAAACGAGGAAGGACACGTGAAAAGGATCCATCGCGGAAAAAAACGAAAAATGCGGAAAAGGTAATGAGGGAAAGGATGTCATAAAAAAAGGAAAAGGTTCGCCAGGGCCTGACCATAAACATTGAGCAGGCCCAAGCGAGACTTGGAAACAATAGGGCAGGAATATATCCAGGAAATGGAAAGTTTCGTAAAGCGGCAGCGGCGCACAGGGAGCAATTCGGACGAAAGTTTTAAAATAAAAGAACTTTCGATAGAAATGAGATAGAGCGATGAAATTTTTTTTAAATTGTAGTGAAACTTTGTAGAATATGGGAAAAATAAAGAGATTATGGTACGAACGTTTTTTAAAATAGATAAAATTCGTTAAACTTGTACAATTTCAAGAAAAATTTTTTTAATACATGCTACACACCATTTTCCTGTAGATTTTTTCACGCTGACGTCAAATCTGGTTTCAAAATTTGTTTACGACATCAGGATTTTGCAAAAAATCTACTTTTGTGACAAAAAACTAATGAAATCATTTTTTCGTTGAAATGATTTGATAACACATTAGTTTGAAGGTATATCGTATTTTCATACATGGAACACAATAAAAATAATAATAATGAAGTATTTTAACGTTTTCAGTTACTTACGAAACATGAAGCACTTCGCATCTCGTCATCATTTGTCGTTTCGCTGTCATTGCTACTTCAATTTTCTTGAAATTGTACAAGTTTAACGAATTTTATCAAGTATAAAAAACGTTCGTATCATAGTCTCCCTATTTTTCCGATATTCTACAAAGTTTCAGCTTCAATTTAAAAAAATTTCATCGCGAGATCTATCTCATTTCTATCAAAAGTTCTTTGATTTTGACACAGAATTCATCGGTTTGACCCATAGTGCGGCGTAGGACAGCGCCAATGCCGCCACAAAACACACGAGGCCCCACCACGTGAAATTCAAATTTGTTTCAGGAATTTTTTCACAGGAAGGTCCATTTTAAAATGTCCCGATTTTTTAACCAGCCTGTATTTGGTGAACAAGCCAATTGTGATCGTTCCTCAATAAAGGCCAGCGTAGATCGTTGTACAATTAACCGTGTAACGTGATCCGCGCGTGGATCATTTCTGGTTGGTTATCAATAGTAGTTGGCAGCTTGATCGTTAAGAGGATTGAATCGGCCATCAAAGGGATTTGTAACTGCGGAGTCAATGGGCACTCTCTGTTCGCAGAGGTCCCAATTAGCACGCGATGTAGGTGCGGCTTACTCGCATTAATGGATGATAGTGCCATTGTGCAGGGACGATCGAAGTTCTTGACAATGCGCGTCGCGTGATTATTGAAGAAATTAACGGTAATTACCAAAGTAAAATCATCTGTTTCTAATATTTGAATTCGGCTTCTACATTAAAAATGACGAGTAAACATTGAATCTTCATGCATTTACGAAAATGTTCAAAAATTATTAACACACGAGATTCAATAGAATTTCGTATGATTTTTATTAATTTTGTATCTACAACGATACCGTTCCCACCAACAACAACATTGTATTTGATTCCACTTTTCTAAAATTGATCGAAAAAAATATTTCACATCACTTCTGTGTGTTTCGAAACTTTTCACTTCGAACAATTTTCTTCTTCGCTGCGAGCTTGATCCTGTCAAGATAAAATCATAATCCGGACAACATACATATATTTCGTTTTATTTATTGGTACCATTTTTAAAGGGTAGCAGAGATGGAGATGTCCCGGGGCTGGTTGTGGCACAATGCCACAGTTAAAGTATTATCATCATTTATTTATTTCACTGATCATGACAAAGTAATAATCACATAAAGCTGTTAAAAGTAAAACCCCGTTATCACTAGATCGTGTATTGTATGTACAAGTATTATTATAGTTCCGCGTCATCGTTTTCATTTATCATTCACGTAGCTTCGTCTCTCATTCTTGACCAACGATAAATATATAATATATATATATATATTTTTTTCTTCATCATCTTTTGTGTATTTTCTCGGTTGTTTCTTTCTGGCGTGTCTGTATTCGCTCGGCTTACAAAAATTAGATAAGTAAAGCTAAAAACGGTTCTTCTCGAACTTCCTCGGTTCTTTGACAGAAGCGCACTTAGAAATTCTCGCTCTCTTTCTCTCTCTCTTTAATCTCGTTCTACCATTATCTTGTATACACGCGCGCGCACACACACATACAGACACACTCTCGTCTCTCTCTCTCTCTCTCTCTCTCTCTCTCTCTCTCTCTCTCTCTCTCTCTCTCTCTCTCTCTCTCTCTCTCTCTCTCTCTCTCTCTCTGTCAATCACCCCCTCCGGCGTATGAAATGATATTTTTATTGGTACCCAAAATCCCGTTTAATGAAATCTCTCAAATAAAATACTCTAGTTAACAATAAATTATTAAATATCTATTCACAAATATATGCATAGGCTAATTATCAACTGTTCTTCCTCGTTTATTACTATCCACGTCGCGTCAATCTATTTCTCGATAATCCCTCCCCTCGTCGCTCGCCATCACCAATGATTATCATTTTTCATTTGTTTTTCTTCATTTTCGGTACTACTTTGTTACACAGACAACGGCCTAAGGTTTTCGGTTTACATATATGCATAGATCGAAGGTACAAAAGGATCGTTTGTCCGCAAAGAAAGTGAAGGAAACGAAGATTCCTGTTACACCGTCTCGAGAAACTGTGGGAAACATCGTGATTTGAAAATCAGTACAATAGAACCTCGCTCGTTGCCCGAGCAAACCAATAACAGTGATTCGTCGCAATCCCTATCACGAGTTCCACGATCGAGAAAAACGGTGGGAGTCGTCAGTGTGCAATAAACGAGGTTACAACTAGCGAGGCTTTATCGTACTACACACGATTTCATTAATTTCTTCATAAATTGCGATCGTCAACCCACTTTCCGAGACAAGCGTACAAAGCATTGCTGTCCTATTCGCCGACACTGATTCATCGAACTGATTCCGCGTCAGACCCGATCAATAAATAACGGAAACCATGTTATTTGTGCTATTGGTCAACGAAGATATTAAACAAGTTTCAACGAGAAATTGAAAGTAACAATTTGAATCTGGCAGAAAAATCCACGAACAAATTTTCGCCATCGTTCTGACAAATCGATAAATGAAACGACAAGAAGACGCAGCTTTTCCAAATCTAAAATAATCTTTTTTAACCATTACCAAACACCGAAACATATTTAGTTATTTAATAAAACCTCTGGAAAGTATAACGTCCAGTTACAATTCGATGCAAAAGTGTTAGGGGACCAGTCTCGTGTGCGTTGCTCGAGAAATCGACTTTTTATTACTGGTCTACAAATTCGTCGGAATGATTCAATTCATGTACACGACAATTTCCAAGATCAAATTATTCATTCTGTTGTGGTTGGAAAATTGTTTTGTATGACGAAAAATCCGTGAAATCGTTTGCGAAATACATTACGACGTACCGTCGCTTTGGAAATTGTTGAGTTTACACGAGACCGTCCCCTTCAAATGAATTTCCACTACTAAGAAGTGTGACAACGACAAAAGAGTCTCCATTAGAAAGCACAAAATCTCTTCTCTCGCGTAAACGGCAGAGTTCGCTCGTTCCGTCCCATTTCCGATTACTTCGTTTTCGATACACAAGAAACGCACGCGCGAACGTCTCGTTCGAACGCACGTGTAAACGTGTGCAAGCGTCGGCGTTTGTTCCGGGTGGACGCTCAAAATCGTACGTAGACGATCTCGTTTGAGGGGCCACCGGAAGTCGAAGAACGAAACGCGGCTATATTTATAATTTATTAGTGTATTAAGTAACTTTCTGGCCATCTCGATCATCGACGGAACCTCGCGACGCTCGACGATTAGTTTTCGGAAACTGGACGCGGGACATTTCTCTTTCTCGGAACCGATCCACCGGAACGCGCCATTTCGTTGGCGGGCGGCGCGCCATTTTGGCGGGTCTCGCGGGCCGCGTCAGACTGCGTGGAACTTTCTCTATTCAAATTACAAACGCGCAATTTAACGAAAGCGTCACAGATTTGAATTCAGCGAAACAAAGTGGAGAATAATTGTATTTTCGAGTTCTTAATTCGTCGATTTACGATGTTAAAGAATTTTGTTCCTGGCAGTCGACATCGGATTCGAGATTAGGGGAACGGATCCGGTTTCGAAGGGATCCACGACGCTCGAAATTCGCATAGCTCACCAACAGTCGCACGAGAAAAACGCATTCACACTCGTTCGTGTTCGTTGCAAAGCCTATACAATTACACCAGTACTTTTCTCTACAACTCTGATCTACGCCTCGTACCCTCGTATAGAATATGACTTTCTTTTTTTTCTTTTCTTTGAAATCGTTTATATACACGCTAGTTTATCGGCTGCTATGTCGTTTACTAACTACGACGCGATTCGCTCGCGCTGCCTTTTGCTTTCCCCTCGTCGGCTCGCACGTGAACGCGAGCTCTACCGAATGTCGGCTGATAACGCTGACAATCTCTCGGATTCACACACAAGCACGGAACATAAAAATTCTTCCATCCACACTCACACGAGAAACTTCTGATGAGAGGCTTGCGCGTTGACGAAAGCCTTCCCGACGAGCTTTCTCGAACTGAACGAGATCGACCGACACGCTCGAAGATCTCCAAGATCGATACACCTCCCTTTGTCGTTTGTATTTTAAACAACAAAATTGCTCTATACATTTTTCGGAATTTAATCCTTCGCACTCGGAACTACTTCTCGGAATTCCAAGCAGCTTGCACTTATTTGTTTATTATTCGCGGAAATAGTTACTACATTTAGATACGTTTTGGCATGAAATTTGATTGACACTCCCACTTTAGATGTCCGAGGAGCGTTCCACTGCGAAGGGTCAACTAATTAGCAGATTATACAACGAAATTACAAGTACAACAAAAATTAATAGCGCTTATCCTAACTTTCGTGAAGCAGGGTGAGTATCTAAGAGAATTCGATTATGCGGTGTTTTAGTTATCCGGACTTTTACGAAACAGGATAAGCATCTGAGAGATTTTTCATAAAAATACGCTACACGTTTGAAGAGGAGGGTTAGGTTCATTGAATTCATTGGTTTCATTGAAATGATTAAGAAGTTTTTGCGAAAACATGTGCAATCTAATCGTTATTAATCTACAGTGGAGGTACGCTAACTTCGAAGGTTGTCGACCCGTCTCGCCCGGGTATACAGGAAAGGCTATCGAACGCGAGAATCGATGCAACGATGATAGTATATCGGTTTATTGGAAGGGGAACCCTCTGTTCAACTTTTATGGATGATCATTGTGGTAACAATAGTAAACTGGTGACACTTGGAAACGTGTAAATTCATGCGATTGTACTGGATTGATTGACCCTAGTTTCAAGACGCTCAACGAACCTAGTTCTGGTCTCTCACATAGATTCCTAAACACTCGTTAAATCGTCGCGAAGTTCCCCAACCGGATTTGATTAAAAACTCGTAGAACGTAGAATGAAATCAGGGAACTGCGTTAGAAGCATCCCGAGACGACTGTGATTAGGTGTACAAATTAATTGATGGTTGTCCGAAAACTTCGTAACTGTCGACACGAACGTGAAGAAACAATGCAGGCAATTTCGTATTACTGTCTGATTATTTCCTCAGCTTCCGGTTGTTTAACCGCGCCATTAGGTAAATGGCGAACGCTATGCCGAGGGAAGATTTGGGACAGGATAATTTGTAGACCTACCGTGTCCCCTAATGAATCTCATCGGATTCACCGAAGCCTTAATTGACAATCAAATTGTACAGTAACCTTTAACGAATCGTCAGGTTCGAAGGTATCCTCCGTAAGTCGTATCAAATGAATGGATTATATAGTTAGAGCACCACCGACGTGTACGTATTTCCCCTAATTGCTACTCCGCGGTTAGATACTAACCGGCCGAACAGAGAGTTGCCCTCCACGCTCACGAACGTATATACCAAACATCTAAACAAGTCGACGCTAACGAACAATTCCACGAACTGGTCTCTATCAGTTTTCATCATAACTCGCTGACAAGAAAAAGATGGTCGAACAGGCATGATCGATCGAACGAATTGGCGGTTCTCGCCACCGAGATCGCAGAGGCGCGGATATTATTTATTTAAAAAGTAGAAAATTGTTAGAAAAAAGCGGCGAACGGGTTCTCGTCTCGGTGGAGTTGTGAAAAGTGGCGCGATCGATCGACGGAGATCGATCGTTTCCTGGTTTCCTCTTTGAAAAATCGGTTCTATCAACTTGCCCCGTTATTTTCGAATGTCAATGGTAGATCACGATTCGAACCGTTTCGAATGTGTCGCTCTGTGTGTCGTGTTCGAGTGCAGTAGAACCTCGCACCCCTAGCCACTATAATCCACGCCACGAGTTCCATGGCTTTGAACAGTTTGACGGTGGGGGAGTGGACCGAAGACGAGGTTCTACTGTTCGATGGTAGAAGAAGTAGGATAATCGACCACGTGCAACGGCCAACAAACTCTGAAGAATCGTGTTCCGGTTTATCGTGTCGCTGGCGAAACGAGGAAACAGGAAAGAAAGGGAACAAGAAAATGGTCGAAGCACAGGCGCGGTTAGGGCAAAGAGAAAATTTGTTCGCTCTCCCCAAAGTTCTCGGCCGCATTCGTGCTTTTTTTTATATACTACAATTATGTATTCTTGCGTAGTCTCGCTCACCTGTTTTTTCTATTTTTTTGTTCTTTCTCGCTATTTACAAACGCGTGTTATGCGTGTTGTTTCTTTTCTTTTTAAATAACGTCCTGTTATCGTCTCGCCCCCCCATCCCCCCTTTTACCGCGATTTACCTAAAATAATTATTTTAACCGTATCTTCATCCTCTGTCCTGACTCACTATCTCATTGTCTGTAATATCTCTCTTCCGGTAAACGATATACATAATGCTTTACAATTTCTCGTCCTCCTTTTATAGCTTTCGAACGTTCACTGTGTACCCTGCGCCGCGTGCACGCGTTCTCGTTTTCTATTATCTTCCTTCATTCGGATCGTTGTGCAATCGCTGTGGTTCTATTCATTTTTTTCTCTCGCTTCTCGCTTCGCATCCTTCCAGAGTATTTCTCCTAGTTTTTGGTTATCTCTTGTTCGCGCGTTCTCGAGCTGAAGTTAACGTCTTCACTCGCGTCCGATGTCGAGCCACGATCATCGTTACGACAGTCTCTCGCCGTCGTTGTCGACGCGTCGTTGCTCCGTCGAACTGTGAGAATTCCTTTCGAATTATAAAGATGGCGATGGCCGGTATAATGGGGTTCCTCTGATGGGAAGCACGTGAGCCTCCGAGTTGAACACCCAGTCGTCCAGGCTTATGAGGTCGTCGTTGCTGAACAGCAAGTAGAGGTACTGAAACAGAAATCAGTTAATCAATTTTTTGGAAAGGGCCAGATCGTAAAAATTTTTAGTCCTGCTGGGCCACAGAGCAACGGAAAACCAGGGGTTCGAAATATGTTTTTAATAGAAAGTGATACTTTTAGATTTCATTTTTCCATGTAAAGAACCATATTAACCCTTAGCACTCAGAGTCACCACTAAAAGATGCTGTACATTATTCAAAATATTGTTGTTTACATTATTAAATATGTTGATATCTAATTAATTACTAAACATTTAAGTATTGTACGAGGTATTATATCAATTTCATATCTATAAAATGAAAAAAATCATAAAGAATTAATTTTTCTAGGTCAAAAGAGATATTTAATTTTCAAGTTAAAATATGTCTGAGTGCAAAGGGTTAATCTCGTGGATCGGATTGAAAACAGACACCTGGTTCACAGAAATATTACAGAAAAATTGTTGTATCAATGGAGAACGATGGAAACGGGGATGAGTTCGGGTTGGGAGGCTCGCGAATGAAATTGCGGCCGAAGCTAGTTACAAATTCAGTTTAAAGCTTACCTTGAGCGTCTCGGCGAAGAAGTAGCTTTGTTGAACATCGTCCTGTGGTGGATCACTCAGGTAAACATTGTGAAGCCCGGTGAAGCCTCCAGGAACACGGCAGTATTTCTCTAACGCTTGGACCGCTTCCCATCCCCACTCGCGGTATTTCTGGTCCTTTGTTAGCCGCCACATCACGAAATACGATTCAAAGGTCTGAAAAGAAAATATTTTAACCGCGGGAATTTGGCGAGCCCCGTACTCGTGTTTATCCGACAAGTGACACGGAGAAACGACGGATTCACTATTTCGAGCTTTCGTTTATTGCACCGATATCATTTGTTTCCCGGACCGGTGCCACTCAACAGTGATTTCGAATTTGCGGCTTTCTGCTACTCGACAGTTCAATTATCGCGGGATCTCTACATATCGAGCAAAGCTAAATGCAAATTGGGATCGTATGTATTTTGTAACTAGATTGAAACGATTGTTCCAGAATATTACGTTTTCAAAGATATATTTTTGTCGAGAGATATTCGACGTCGGATAGACGTGTGTCTTTCAAATCCAATTAACAAGCAAGTTTTATTTATATGTATAGCGCGACGCTTACTTCCGGTCGAAGGATGTAATATTTCTCGCCGTTCTTCAAGCTCTTCGCCTCGTTGCCCTCGATGAAATGGAAGGCTTCGGGGCCGAGCTTTGTGAAGCTGCGATCGTACGATTCGTGGCACGTGGTCGTCAAACCGGCGGCTACGGTCATGTATCTGTCGGAGAGCTCGTTCTCCATAGTCTTTGCGCCTAGCGCGAACATGCCACCTAGCAGAACACAACAAGTTTTAACAGCAAGTTCGAACAATTTCAGATTGGATATACACTACTGTCAGTGAAAGAAAGAAGTACCCAGCCACGTTGAATAGAAAAGCGTATAAAATCAAATAAAAACACAATCAACTGATCGGCAAACGATGAGCTCCAGAATGAAAAGAACGTAGAAAATGTAAATATTCAAATTGCTAGCTTAATGTTTCCTCGAATAACGGACTTGGGCCACGTTCGATATAAACGTTTCGTATCTTGTAATTCTACAGGGTGCTTCTTTCTTTTGCACATGTTAGATGTTACATTCCATCAGCCAAAAGGCAAAAATGAATTTGGTTAAATATAAGAATCACTGTAAACAGGTGAACCATAAGAGGTCAATGAACTCACAGGCCTGATTGATTTTATAATAAGTGAACAACGTGTGGTTCTATTTTGTTTTTTTCTTTAAGGCGTCTCTTCACTTCGAGTCTAGCCGTTAATGTAATTCGACGTCCTTCTTTGCTCGCGTTTCAGATAAATTTGTGTTTGAATTAATAGGCTGTTGTTCGGTTTATTTAGTAACCCATTTCAATAGCACAGTAGTGTATATTTCTAGATACGTAATTTGGAGATGTAGAACATTTCTTTATTTGAATTGTTTCGAACGTACCAGCGAAGCAGGCGAGATGTCCCATTTTGTGGTCGGGCCTGTCGTATTTTAGGTCGGACACGTAGAGCAGCTTGCCTAGCGACATCTTGATCATGTGTTGATCTATGGCAGCGATCGCCTCGTCGTACATTTGCCGAGCCTCGACGTCTTCTTTGCCAGACTGGATCCAGGCTTTCAGCAGGTACTCGTAGAAACTGTCGCCGAGTCCTCCCAGCGACATGTGGTCTGCGATTACACGAGGGGTAACATTGTTAATAATTGTCAGCTGGCTTGGCAGAAAAGTTCATAAAATTCATTCGATGCTGAACCCTTGAATGCAACAACCATAAGGACACGCGCGCACGAAAGCATTTCTGAATGAAAATTCGAGGCTAAAACGATCTGGTCATCCGGTAATTAATTCGGATGTGAGCGGTTAGGTTCGCCGGAAGCGATGGTGGCTCGATACTCGACCCTTCAATGGAACCATAAATTCCGTCGGAGCTCGACGTGACGGTCGCCGGTGTGCGGTGTCGTGTTAAGAAGAATACGAAAACGAGAGGAGGAGCAAAATAAAAAATAAAAAGGATAGGGGTTGGAAGGGGTTCGGAAGGATCGTCGATTGGTTCCAGGAGGATGATAAATATTCGAAGGGGGTCGTCATACGCGGAAAAGTACGGGAGCAAGGTAGCGAGAGAGCGAAGTCGGCGGAACAACGGCGGGGGGGGGGGAAGAGGCTTTAGCACCTGGGGGGATGTGTGGCATGATAAATGCGATATTCGGGATCGTGCAAGGAGATCTCTTCTCTCTCTCTCTCTCCTCGGAAGACGACGGAAGCACAAAACGAAGGATCGTGAAACGGGAGCAGAACACTGGTCCCTCTTCCGAACCCTTGCTCGCTTGCTCCTCTCGCGGCGAAACTATTCCAGCGATATAATTGATGGCCGTCAGATTAAAAATCTATTTTGACCCGAAACTCTCTCCCGGCTGGTCCGGATGATTTATTAAATTAAATTACAGTACCTAAACGCGAGCTGCGTTTACGTCTGTCTCCGTTGGCCCTCGGTCCTCTCACCGTCGAGTTTTTCGATTTTCTCCGGGAACGGCTCGCATTAAGCTCCAATGATTCTTACGTGTAATGAGCGTGTCATGTTCCTTTCTCGCTTCTAGTGACCGATCGCCTCGCGGGATCGACGATTTCGATCGAGAACTCGGTCGAATTTAAGTATCGGGTGCAGCGAATTAATTTTTAATCGGCCAGTTCGAGATTTATGAGGACGGGTCGCGCGATAATTAAGCTCACGGTGTATATTTAGCCGCGCTAATGCGAACCGGTAGTTGAAATCTGCGTGACCGTGTTTCCGGGAAATTAGACGCGGTCTCGCGAGATGTTTATCGATGTACGGAGGTTCCTCGGCGACGAAAATCTTGATTATTAATCGGGACTTACGTTGGCCCCATTTCCCGGTCCTCGGGTGAATGTAATTCGGATAAAGTCCTTTTGGCTTCTCCAGGTTCTTCAACACCTTCCGGACGTTCTCCACTTTGCTCTTGTAGACGGGGTTGCCGGTGATGTCGCTCAGGTACGTGAACTCCAGGTGCATCGTGCCGATCTCGGACAGTATGCTGCAACCACTGCTCGCCCAGCCGTAGTTCTTGCTCGCCTGAAAATTCAATAGCAACAGTCGGCATTAATTAACCGGATGGAACATTTAAATAGCCGTCACTCCATTCATTTCCGAAATACATTGATAAAAGGGCGCCTGAAATAATTTAGCGCACCAAACTGATCAGGCTCTATTTAAATCCAGCTTGAACATATTAACAACCTTTCTGTATAATGTAATTAGTAATTCTGTTGTTGCTTAAACATATTTCAACGTTTCTGTATAAATGTAATTAGTAATTTAGTTGTTACATTTCAAGCCATTTAAATCCAACTTGAACATATTTCAACGTTTATATATAATAAATAATTTCGTAGTTGCAGTCTTGCTGGCAAAGGAAATGCTGAAATTTGTTTGACAGTTTAATTTGCGGAAAGAGCGCCAGGAATCGAGGTAGAAGCGGAAGAGAATAAATAAATACGAAGGGAGGAAACGATCGAGAGAAGAAGGCGAAAGGAAGAAAGAGGATAAAAAGGTTGGCATAGTGACCGGGAACCGCCTTTCGTGGCCTCATTATTCGTCCAATTAAGAATTTGCATATTAATCGCGGCCCCGGTCGCTTTGGCGAACGTGACTTGACGGAATCGTTTCAATTAAACCGGCGAACACAGCGTCGTTCCCGCGTTTCTAATGCGTGCGAGCAGAAAAAAAACGGAGCCGGGGATCTGTAAAAGATCTACACAGATCTTTCCGGGGCCCTTTTTTACGCTGCCGCGGGCATATGCGTTACCCGGCGACAACGGTACAGAGAAAACAAGAAGAAGAAGAAGGAAAAGAGAAAAATGAATTTTACCAACGGCATAAAAACCGCCGTGGCGTTTCTTCCCCCCCCCCCCCCCGCCCCGTTCTTGCGGCTTATACGCGATTTGAATATTTTTATGTTCCCGACAGGAAGAGAACTTCCCCGCGATGCTTACCTTATACGGTTCCGCCGCGGAAACTATTATTTAATCGGACATTTAAACTGCACCCGACTTTCTGCTAAATACGCGTTTCCGTTGTATCATTAACACGTTGGAAAAAAATGGTTTCGCATATTTCTTTTTAAATACGATACACCTTATGAACGGAAAGAAAAAATCGGAGAAAAATTCATGGGGTAATATGGTCACAACGATACATTGTTCCCGGAGACTGGAGACTTACCCCGCTGTGGAGATTGATGAGGGAATGAGGAATTCCGGTTTCCGTCTGGAAAGCAGGCAACATCCGTTCGCCGAGCTGAGCCGCCTTATCCCGGAACATCACGTCCCCGGTGAGAGCGTAACAAGCCAGCAGACTTCCCATGAAACGAATGTTTGTCTCGAAAAGAGATATCTCCGAGTTCTGGAAAAAAAAACGAACAGATCGACCATTAGCGCGCGTCGACAAGTGCATAATTCTGAAAAGAAGGTAATTTTAGCGTGAGCATCGACCCTTGGGGGCATTGGCTACAGGCCGTGTATCTCAGGTTCGTGGAACTAGGTCAGTTCCACATTTGATAATTTCGAAAAATGCCGGAGTAAATACTAAGGGATGCTGGGAATTGGGATGCACCACTGGCCTCTGCATTTACCACGGAACTGCATCACGAACGTGCCCAGCGTAACGCCAAAGCCGGACGCGGAAAAACCCGTGCATTTTTACTCCATTCGTAAGCGTCATTGTACGCGCCGTAGTGTCTTCGTTACGTTCGCGAGGAAATCCTACCGAACATGTTCAGCGCATAATCGCGAAACAGATAACTTTGTGCAGCAACAATAAAACAATGTTTTCGATATGTTCCTCGTTTCGAGGTGCTAGCTCGAGAAAACCTTCTTTATGACTACTAAGACAAAGTGTGCGGATATTAAAAATATTAATCCATTAGCTGTACACGCGACTTCGTCCACGTAATAACAAATCCTGATTGATTATTATGGTAATTAAGATAGAGATTTTATTTTTAGACAACGAAATTTAACAGAATTGATTAACAAATGATTAGGCAAATCTATTTATTAAGATAATGGGTGGGAATAATTAAATTCCCGATTTAAAGGGAAGTTATTGTGTGTACCCTGAAAATCGAAAATCGATGTCTTAGCAGATCTTCACGTTTCAAGGTCTTTGTAACTTAGTAACTTTGTAATATGGTCTCTGTAACTTAGAGTTGATTAGATTTTGGTTCAATTTGGTCCAGTAGTTTTTTAGTTTTTTCGAAAGAAGTTGATTCAACAATGCAAAAAGACAAACGTAAAAAACAAACGTAATTAGATATATTCATCATACAATCAAATATAGACAAAATAATTAAATGGATAAATATATAAATATATGAATAGATAAATAAATGTTTTAAAGACAGATAAACGAATATATCTATCTTCACAATACAAGAGTTCCCAGAATACGTTTGTGGTTTCGTGTCTGGCATCATTTTAATCGGAAAAATGTAGCGAATGAGCATCTAAAAGTGAAACCCGAAAATTTTGTAAGACTTCAAAAAAACCACGAATACAGAATATCCTGCAAAATAATCTACAATTAAAAATAAATAAGTTCCGCAAGGAAAACAGATTTCTCGCTAATAAAGTAGATAAGAATAATTTCTTAATGAATTTTAGTTGTAACTTCCCCAATTAGCATTGATCGCAACACGTTTATCAACGATTGTCTCCGCGACTTGAATGCGTTAGACAAGTTTGCTCGGGTTCGTGGGCGCACATATCCGCGTCGCGACGCATCGTTTCGCCGTGGAAAGGACGTCGGCGTAACGCACAGAGAAATGCAACTCCGTTTCACGGAATAATGCTCTCTCCACTTCGCCGAGAACCGCGATAAACTTGCGAAATTTAAAGTTCCGCGGCAGCTTGTATCCGAGTTTATACGCCTCCGCCGCGAGGGCAGATGTCTGAGAACCGACGGAAATTCGGTAATTAAGTTTCCACTGTGTTTAATGAGCTAAGATTATTATTAGTTTATCAAGTTATTCAGACCTACAAAGTGTCTGGAACTTGTCCCCGTTTACTTTATCCGAGTCGGATTCGCGCTTAACATTGATGTTGCCGATTTCGGAACTCGTTGATTCTTAATTATTATTCATAAGTAGCTGAAGTTATTTCTGATTGGATTGACACCAGACACGACAACAGTCCCGATAATGTTTGCTCGTTTAATGCACGTTTTATCGACAGTTCAAATAATAGTTGAGCATTGTGCGACAGAGATCATTATCGAGCGAGGATCAGACAGTAATTGAAACATGAAGTCCCGCGGTAATTAAAGGCTTCATTGTCATTAGCGGCGAAATAGTCTCGGATTAACTCGGTGAAGTGTCCCTCCGGTTTCTTGCGGCTGGCTCTGTAGAGCCGAGCGGTAATACGTAGTTTCGCGTCGACGAGTTGTTAAAGAAGTTCGCTATAGGCTACAATCAACAGGGTATAGGTGCTAATTAGCAAGAACGCGAGGAGATGTCATCCGCAGAAGATGAAAGTATAATAACGCTCGTCGCGCTTCCCAACTCAAGTCCCTCTTTGATCTCCGTTTTGCAAAAGCAAACTACCGCTAATTGACATTTACGACTTAACCCACTGATGAACACGTGTGGATAGCTATTTGTCGATGCAAAAAGCGTGCTGACTCATCGCACGACACACATATAAGTATTTCATATAATTTCAACCGGCGATGTCTTTTATTCGAAATTTCTCTGTTGTATTTATTCAGATTTATTCTTCGTATTATCAATATTTCAATACTTTCGATATACTTACATTAGAACTAGCTTTTCCCCGCGGCTTCGCTCGCACAGGAAACTGTTTAATGCCCTTGAAAATGAATATTGTTTCTCCATAAAACCTTTTAACCCCACATTCACCCCTATAGATTTTTAATTTTCTATCACGTCCCCATTTTAGATTTCAAAATTGATGCCATTTTCGTCGTTAATGTCCCTAAACCTCAATAACGACACCCATACCGATTTTTAGGCTTATTCACACCTTTTTACCCCGTTTGTCGAATGTAAGTTTGAATTTAATTTATAAGGAGTTGATTCTTGGAAAACCACCACGTATCTAAGGGTTAAGGCTATTTGGTTGATACGTATAGTACCTCTTCATATACTACTATATAAAATATTTCTTATACAAACCTTGCAACCCCTTTTTACCACCTTAGGGGTTGAATTTTTTAAAATGCCGAAATACGTGTGTGATTAATTATATCAAAGAGTATTAAGACCAAGTACCAAGCAAATCCGACCACAATTAAAATGTTTCTCGTACAAACGTTGCAACCCCTTTTCACCCCCTTAGGGGTTGAATTTCGAAATATGCTTTCTTATCCCTTGTGTAGATCATAAAGGAAACCTCTGTACAAAATTTCAGCTTTGTAGGTCCAAGGGTTTAGCATTTTTATATATAGAGATGAGTCGCACCTTCATCCTGAAATCAGTCGCCGGCTCCTTTGCGACGAAGAATCGAAATTGCTTTTTAAAATGATGCAAGCCCGCGTAACGAGTTATTTAACCGTCGACGCGGTGGCAACGGATCGAATCGATGTCTCGATTGTTAGCGAATCGGCGGCAAGCATGACATTTCAATTAAAAGTTCTCTGGGACAGAGAGCATGAAATGTTTCCCGTGAGCTGGCAGTAACTGTCGATGAAGGAAACGAGCCGGAAGGAAACCCGGAAGATTAATCGACGAAAAAGATAATGTATAACTGGATTGAAACGTACAGGGTCTCCTTTCGAGACCCTGTCAACGGTCTAATGAGAAAAGTTATTCGAACGAATAGTCTCCCGTGGAAAAGCGAAAATCCTGTGGCGGGAACGCAATGATCAAACATCTTTCTCAAATAAATACTTTCTGAAATGTGCCGTTAATTTAACGTGAGACGTTTCCCCGAGCAAAACCGAGAAAGAAATTCGTATGATTCTCTCGCAATTTCGACCACGCAGCCAGAAGCTAACGCGGCCGAGAAAGCGATCGACGCGCTGTGGGGTATTTGGCCGATCTGGCTGGCCAAAAGTGTATTTTGTCAAACTCACCCCAGGTAAAAATGAGGTGCTACTTGGAAAAGATAAAGAGTGGGGGTGTAATGAACCGTCGGTTTTTTCCCGATTTGGCATTTCCGTACACAGGTATGATTACCTGAAGTTTACTCATTCAAGACAGCGTTTGTGTTCTTTGGCGTGTCTCCTGCGTTAACAACGTTTGAAGTGCTATATTCTTTTTTCACGAAAGCTATTTGAAAAAAAAAACCAACGATGGATAGTATTGAAGCAGGTAAGTGTGTACATTTCACACAATTTTAATCAACTACGCGTTGATTTGAATAAAATAGAAGTAACTGAAAAAAGTCAATTAGAAGGCAGTTAATTAATCTCAATCTACATACAATCGGAAGAAATTAGTTGTACGTCCAGGACCGTCCCGGTAATGTTTGTTTAGCCACTGTAAAGTGGAAGGTTTCAGCTTTATTTTAGTGTAAAAAACGATTACGAAAATTTGCGAATTCATAAGTTATCGTTAAAATAAGATTTTTTTTGACGTGAATGATATTTTTTAAAGTGTTGATTTACCTGATTTAAAAGCTTTATTCATTATTGCAGCACATTATGCAGCAACTGCAAAATGCCAATCTAAATGCGAAATTTTCATACGCTGAGGACTATTTACCTGTGCGATCAGGAGGATTATTCTGATGAACAGAAAGAGGAAATTGGAAGAAAATTTTCCCATATAAAGTCGGAAATAAAGAATAGATGGATTGCATTATTTTAAGCTGTATTAGATTAATATTAGATATAGAATTAATATATATGTATATAGTATATTATTTATGTATCATATATTGTATTATATATTTATATTATAGACATTTGTATTGTTCAATTAGTCAAAAATAATATTTTCAATAAAAATTGTTAAATTTTATTTGTTTATAATTATTTTTTATAGATAAAATATTATAAATAAGTTAGTAGGTACATTTTAAATGCGTTAAGGGAAAAAAATAATTTTGGCCAGCTGGATCAGCCGAATAACCCACTGTGCGGCGGTACGTAGAAAATTGGAAGAGCGGGCGGCCCCATCGACGGAAAAATCGGGTTAAAGGCCGCCGAGGGGAGCAGCTCCGTTTTTAACGAAGTTACATGCTTAATAAGAAGGTAGCGCTATTAGGTCCTAAGTAAACGAGTTAATCCGGCACACCTGCCAAACCGGAAAGTGTTGCGACGCGAAGCAACATCTGATAGACGTCGACTCCTTTTAACTTAACGACCTCGTAAACCAGCTTGTATCCCGCCTGGTAATATACGAAGCCCTCCTCTCTCGTTCGTCGACACTCCTCTACCCGTTTCGCTTTCTCGCACTTACCCCCCGATCGATTTCTAAATACCATTGTTGTCCACTTCTCGTTTCTGATTAGCTGCAGATTCATTTACCTCCAGATTGCACAGCAAAGCCTTCTCGACAGGGAGGGGATATTCGTTTTCTTAGATCGGGCAGTTCCCGTTTTATCCGAGCGGATGTTGTTCCGAGCAGAGATCGTGGGGTTTTGCGGGAAACGGAAATTAGAGGACAAGGATAGAGGGGGTGGGTGGAGGTGTTGGGGGGAAGGTAATCCCGTTATCGCGGCGTCTTCTACTTTTTAATCTTCGCAATCGCGAAAATCTACGGGGGGCACAGACCAGGACGGTGCGGTTTAACTTTACAGCGACGCGTTTAAGGCTGTTTCTTACGGCGTGGCTTGTAACGCGATATACAGAGGCGGGTCTCGTAAGGCGTATAAACCCGCGGGTATCGCATTGTTCGTTCCAGTTTTAAGCGCATCGCCGCGCCACGAAGTTACTCCGGACTACTTTTCATTCGTACGAGATACGAGATACTCGTAACCGGGCCGCGGGGTCCTGGACAAAGTTATGTTACCCGGCACTTAACGTTACCTATTATTCGGGATATAGCGGGATTTACGGTTCACCGAGGGTTTAGGGTTAAGTTTAATGGCGGTCGGATTCCATTGAACCGGAACACAGACCAATGGGGGGAAACTCCTCTATCGAACGTTCCGATGAATTATCTATCATTTCCGGCCGAATTCAACGGCGTGGAATCTGAGCTGTACCACCTAATTGGGTCACGAGACTGTTCACATATTAATTTTTCATTTACTAATCACGAGGAGGCGTGGTCTGAATTCGAAGAAAGATAGGTTGAAACTCGAGAACGTTCTTCGGTACGTCTTTCGCTCAGGGTTAATTTACATCATCGATTCCCGAGCAGTTCTTTTCTTGCATGCACTCGTTGCATTGTAGAGCTTCCCTGCGGCATTACAGGCCACGGTTCACGGACAGTAAAACGAAATTGTGATGATTATTACGCCCCATGAACGGGAATGACGCGGAAAAAGTAACGGCGGACGCGGAACGATGGGGGTCCAAGGGATTCACGGAGAACACCGTTGCTGCTTGGGGAGAATCACGGCGAGAGGGTGGATCAGGTGCCGAGTCGACTGGAAATTGGTCCTTGGCATTATGCTCGTGAAATGAGGCTGTCTTCGACTATGAAATACCCGACAGAGCCACTTGATCATTCATAGACATCGTTCACGATCAGAAATTCAGCGAGGGTTGATTCTTGAGGTGATTTCAAGAAACTTTTTCGTTCACGGAAATGCACTCCGAGGCTTCCTTACGGAGTTATTAACGAAATAATAAATTTTTTAAAAATACCACGTTTTTAAAAACGAACTAAAAAGTACAATAGTCCTAAAAATTTGTAATTGTGAATTGTTGAATAGCTGTGAAAATACTTGTAAGATTTCAAACGAAAAACGTAGGGCGAATGCAATAGATAATTGGTGCATAAATAGTTCACCTAAATCACTAAAAAATTTATTTCTCCGCAAATGATATGGACTGTTGTGTGACTTTTCTCAACGGCAGCTACTCTCTACACTCCTTACTATTATCTTGCGCCCAACGTTTTTCGTTTGAAATCTTACAAGTAGTTTCACAGCTATTCAACAATTCACAATTACAAATTTTTAGGACTATCAGTACAGTGTTGGGAATCTGTATGGAACTAGGAAACATTATTTTGTAGATTTTAGTTCGTTTTTAAAAACGTGGTATTTTTTAAAAATTTATTTTTATTTACATAATTATGTTCTGCTTTCTAGTCTTATGTATGTGAAAGTTTTCAATCGATTTTTAACATTTTTACCACGTTATGAAATTATAACAGAGACATGTACTAAATTCAGACAGTATTGCGACCGCGACATATCGAAAACAAATGCAAGCAGTAACGGTGTAACGATTCCTTCACTTGGTAAAAGAAGCGATGACGTACTACGAATCGTCGCGCGGCGACGTGTTATTATATACTGAGCTACGTGAGGACGAAGTGGGTCCGTGGAGTGGGGACGAGTCAGAGTGCGCACGCATAGTAAAGTAGAGAACGTTGTCGCGCGGAGTGGGGATCGCTGAACGCGATCACGTAGGTTTCGCGGGGAGGTGAAGAGGAAAAATATTTAATCGTTATTGCTCCGAAACGGATAGACTTTTAAAAAAATTTTCTTTTTAATAATGCATCGTCATCCAGTTCAGAGCCATTTGACCGATTTCAAGTCTCTAGCTCATCAGGAAGTTAGTTTAAAATGAATTGCAAAATTTGCCACCGAACAGACAAACAAGAAAGCGAGCTAATAGAAACGTGGTAAAAATGCAGACCAATTCGGAGACTACCGCGGATAACTTTGTTTATTGTTAAAATAACTTCTGAACGAAGGCTCGTCGAACGTTTTCGTGAAGGAAAATGTTACTTCAGCAATCTTCTGTCTTCATGTAATTCAACAAAATTGAAAAACCGCTGCCAATGCAAAAGCGTTGGATACGATCACCCGGTGATATTGTTCGCGAGACGTGTTCGCGATCCACAGCTCGAAAACCACTCGCGTGTTCTTCAGCCACTTGTAAGAGCGTGCCGCGGCTGTACAGCCTGGAGATAGTCACGAAAGCACTTTCGCGAGTAACAAGTTTCGACGGTGGTTTCGCATGCACCACTTTCTCGCCCCCGCGTCTCTTCGTTTTCGGGGTGGAAGTGGCTCACCGCGGGAAAATGAGCTCCGCCGTTTCTATCTCGTCGTGTCTCTGTGCGGGCCGGAGTAAAAAAGAAAAAAAAAAACGCGGCGGAAGATGCGTGCGACTTAAGTGTCCGTGGGGACTGACGAGTGGCGTGCTCGAGTTGGCTCGAGAGACCGCGAGAACCAGCCTTCGGCTGAAAAAATCGTGCAACAACATATCCCTACTTGTTTCCAAGCTGCTCTACTTCGACTATAATAAAACTAATCAAGCGCAACGTCCGAAGTGGACGTTTCAAAAATCAGATTCTATTACAATCCACTTTCCTGAAAGTTATCCACCAAAATTGGAACAAAATTTTCTAGTAGTTCCGAGTACAGTTTTTACGATGCTTTTCCATTCGATATCCATTTCGAAAATACCGAACGGAGGTCCGTGGTTCTTTAATAAGCGCGCCACGATTTTTCGTTGCGGAGCGTTAACACGTATTACACTTAGGCAAACGTAATGTTTAATCAACGTGGCGCGGGTAACTTCATAATTTCGCGTTGCCCGCGGCTCGTTTATAAATTCCATTAGACTAAAAGCTCTCGTTCCCGCCGCTGACATACTCGCGATCATGATTTTTCCTTAAGCAGTGCTCGGAAATGGCGAGTTCCGAACAAAGTTTCGCTGATGGAGCATCCGAAGAGTACGCCGGCTAATTGGAATTTATTCAACGACGGCGATTTCGGCGTGGGGGGAACGTAAGAAAATGATTCCAATGGTAGTAACAGCTGTTTCTCATCGCACACAAAAGGCACGTCGTACGTCATGGTAGATAGAACATGCTCGGCAACAGGTGTCGTCGCAATTATTTTTAAACACGCCTGTTGCAGAAATCTGTACAGCAATCATTCCTTTTATTTGATTAAGATTTCTTTTATGTATAAGATATGTTTTTTCTTTTTTATTGAGCCACTGAAACCTATTGTAGGTTTATTTCGGCTTTAACAAAGATACACTAACTGAAAGATAAATTCACAGGCTTTAACATTTGGTTCTGTAAAGAAGAGGTCCGCTTTTAGTGGTAAGAAAAACTTAATTTTACGTAAATTATTTACAAGTTTAATTGTTTGGGAGTCATATAAACAGCACTGCCATAATACATGATCCAAGTCCTCGGAGGCTGAGTTACACTTACAACTGGGATCATCGATAATATTTACACGATGAAGAGAGGCAGCTAGGTTATAATGATTGGCCCTGATACGATTAACAGTGGATATAAAGCATCTTTTAAAGGAGACATCTTGAGTAAACCAGGGAGATTGACTAGGGTTAAAGAATTTTTGAAAATATTAAGTGCCCTTGAAGGAGCTTTGCTCAGTGATTGTAGAACGAGTGTTGTAGTTACCTTTTAGCTTGAAATGACAGGTAAAATCAGTGAAAGGAACTTGAGATATGTTCACTACATTAGCAGATGTAGCAGATTTTGCAAGGGAGTCAGCGTCTACGTTTCCATACACACCGATGTGGGAGGGAATCCAGAAAAATTTAATAGTTTGCGAGTTATCCTGACAGAATTTTGCATATTTCTTCTTAATGTCGAAAATATAAGATATGTTTTATTACGTTATCATGTATATTACATGACGAGAGCAAACGGATGAAATACAAGACTCATGATCTGAGTCTACCCCGTGGGGAATCAAGTACATTTCGCTCTGTCGACGCGCTTTAAACACGTTTCATTCGGAACGTTGACTCACATTGAAACCCGGCCATTACTGGTCGCATTACTGTTCGAAAACAATTTCGTGCATCGACTGCTGCAAACGGAACCTCCAAGCATAGGAATACCCTTTCCATTGACAACGAAACGATCGCTGGTTTTCTTCGTTCCGAACCCCCATTGCGTTCCAACTGCTGAATAGAAACGAACTTCTGCAAGCCGTTCCTGAGGGGGAAAGTACTCCTTTGGCCTCGATCGAGGCGTCGACAGGGGAATTCACATATTCCGAGGGCTCATTTATATCTAGTTTTATGCGGAACATCTCTGAAGTCATCGAGCATCACCAAATTAGCTTCATTAGTTCGTTGATATTTTATCCGAAAAAATTTAACGAACTTTCTCCGATAGTGATGCAGCCATACCTTTACGATCATTTGTTCTCACGATACACCTGTTCGAAAAGTCAGGTCTGGATATCAAGATGATCGATATCTTTTTGTAAGACACCCTATATATTTTCTGCGATATTTTCATAGAGCATGCAAAGACGAATCCAACGACTACCATGACCATACTGTTTTTAATCACTTTAACAATTCAGAAAAATAGAATTTGTAACACAGAAACGAAGTTCAACATTGGACAACGTTCGAACTTATACTAAAATAAAAATGCACTATTTCCCGGTTAAAACAAATTCTTGCTTCGGCGTAAAAAAAAACTCGACGGATTACGAGGAAAAGCCGAAGCAAGACACAATAGATTTATTCAATCAAAGAAGACAATACATACATTTCATCGTACGAAAGCTCAGCACTTAAACCGTATTTAAGATAATCAAACGATTTCATTTCTTTCCATGCTCTACGAGAATCTCGAAGAAAATATACAGGAGGTCCTACAAAAAAAAAATTGATATCTCACGAAAGGAGCGGCGAACGAAAGAGAGGAGGATAAGCGGGGTTGTAGGGGGACAGAAAACCGCCGTCAGGATTTTCTCGAACGTGTCATTAACTGAAGGAAACCGACGACGCCGCTCCTCGGCGTTACACGGTTTTCACAGATTTCAGCTGGTGATCGCACGCGAGCACGTAACTTCGTGCTCGGAGCGATAATGTCCCTTTGGTATGGCGCGGTTCAAAAACGCCGGATAGAGACGTTACGCTACAGAGTTCAGATAAGAGAGTGGCGTCACACTTCACCAGCTAGCGCCTCGGAGCTACACACGCGCACAGACAGCCGTGCACACTGCGAGAAATAGAGCTAGGCTGTTTCTCATCCCCGCCGTTTCACAGGAACGGGCTGCGCGATTTCTCACTATTACCATGTTGATCATGCTCGCTCAGACTTGCTCGTTGATTTTTTTTTTTTTTTTTTATTATAGAAAATCTCATATGAGATTTATTACAACATTGTTTCAAAACAGAAATACACTACATATAATACAGAGTATGAAGATTACAAAACAGAATAGGTTTCTTGTAGAAATACAGATATTATAATATTAATATATGATTAAAAGGAACAGTATATGAACAAAGAGAGAAGAGTATAAAAAAAAAGAAAAAGAAACTTATACTTTAAGGCCACAGCTTTTAAAAAATGATAACATGTAATGACAGGCCCTAATATTAGGTTTGGCTATCATTACTGAGACATCCATTGGAAGCTGGAAGTCTATTTTACTGAGTTTGTTAATTAATGAGAGTCTCTCATCATTGTATAAATTACATTGCCACAAAACATGATTCAGCGACTCATCTCCATCCCCACAACTACACTCAGGATTATTAATGAAACCAATGCGTGCTAGGGAAGAAGCTAAATGGTAGTGGTCAGATCTACACCTATTTATACTGACAATGGTTGATCGGGATAAATTTAATTGAGAAAACCAAGGAAGACGATTTTCATTAAAATAATATCGAAAATAGGTTTTGCCTTTGAGAAGACCATCAGCCTTTATAGAGGCGAGGGAGTTGTCACACATATTTTTGAAGAAAGACTCAAAGCAATCAGTGAAAGGAATGCGGGAAATTGCTCGTTGATTGCCGAGCAGCCGCCGCACAGTGGTCCCTTCCAGCGATTTAGCTGGCCAAAATTATTTATAATGTTTAATGATCCCACAACGTTCTCAAATCACGTATAATATCATTTTTTAGTTGTTTAAGTATTTTAAAAACATTTTTTATAATATAATATTTAATAAATTTAATAAAAAAAATAAAACATAAGAAGATCGTTTCATTTTATCTTAGTCGTGAATCAGTGTTATACGTCTGGAAAGCGTGCGCGTCCGAAACGCAAGGGCCGCTTGGCGCGATAAACAAAATGCTGTGAAAAGAAGGAGGGGGGCAAATTCGGGCAACCAATTTTTATTTTACTGTAAACCCAAACCATTGACAATTACAACCGCGTTTAAAAAACTGTCCGGACGCACCCGGAAGTACAACATAATCACTCATGAAGTGTTGCAATCGTAAGAAATCTTATTTACATACTAATCGTGTTGAACTGTAAATAATTACCAAAAGATAGGCAATAAAAAGATACAAAATTGCTGAAAGTATAGTCCATACTTAATTGCAAAACTTTTATACTGGAAAGAAATGTGTACAACTTACATGAAACATATAAAAATTGTCTCATCGAATTTTAGCAGCAAGACACGTACTACGACAAATCTTTAACTTTCGATGAAAAAATATTAGTACATTGTCCCCCATATATTAAACTATAGCAAGCATAAAAAATTTCACACTTTAGGTAAAATTTTTGAAATCGACTTTTGGCCAGCCAAATCGCTGAAAGGGACCATTGTGCGCCGCCGCGGCGCGCCGCTTCATGCTCGGTTTCCCACAAATGGCATTCGTCTGTCGTCCACAGACATGCCGGGACTTCCAGCCGTTTATGGTTACGCTTCAGACTTTATTATTAGTTATCGTTAACTAATCAGCTTGGGAAATTTGTCGAATTTCCACTGTTTAGAGTGAGCGTGCTCTTCAGGGATTCTGGTCAATGTTGGCGGCGCGAACAACCCTCGTACTTTTTATTCTCTCACCCCAAGGGGTTCCAGTGTATTATTATCCCCTCTAGATCATCGCGACCACCCTCCAACATTTGTCGCGTTATACTCCCATCATGTCAGAGAGCATTAATATTGAATCACATCTAAATTTCCAATGGTGCGATCAAACGCAGCTCTCTCTCCTCTATTTAAACATTATCAACCACGGAAAAAAAGAATTTCGCTGGAAGTTTGTATAGCTCGCGTTTACACGTGCACTCGTACACTGTCCGCCGCTGTCATGTCATTGACACGCGTATCCGGCGCAATTTTTCCCGAGAAATAACGTTTTATGATAAAGGTGAAATTAAGGTATACATTTGCTCTGTTCAGTTATAAGGCGAAGCGTGGTGGCCGACTTTCAATTTATTCAGGACACGTGTGAACATTTGTGGATTTAAAGAAATTTTGATGTATTTCAGATCTACCACTGAAAATATTATTTATATTTGGTTCCGCAAATATTTCGACATATTTCATGTGAAGAATATTTTTAAGAATGGTACAGCAATTTTTAGCGACGCTTTTCCGAGTCGCCATTCGAGCGGTAACGGTTAATTTCCAAGAATAGAAAAATCGACAAGGATTCGGCCATTCGCGGAGTGGAATAGCGAGAGCCTAAACCCTGTCTCCTTTCAGAAAATTGTGTCGACCTTCCGGGTAATATTGTAGCTGACATTACCAAGGATCTGAGAATGCTGCAGCGTCCAGTAACGTCCGGCAGCATTCTCAGACTTTAAATGAAGCCGGGCTGCTGCAATGCTGGCCGGAACGTCGGGTTCATTTTCCAAATGTCACAGCTTACACCCAGCCAGCATGAAACTACGGCATTAACTGCAAGAACCAGAATCGTGGGAGCTCCGAGGATCCCATTCAGCTGCGCTAACACTCCTCATTTTCTGCAAACGGAAACATTGATTGTCCTAAACACTCAACGAAATTAGTCGAACAGGGGAAGTCAACGATACCGAGCGCGGCTTCGCGTGGTACAGTTTAATCCGACGCCACCGGTGCGGCATTTAAATGGAGACTCGGGATAAGAATACAGAAATGTATACAGGCTGTCCTAAAAATGTTATACTTCCACTCAGGCCAAGCTAACTTCAGCGAGACGATTCCTGAAGTCGAACGAAATAACATTTTCCTTTGCGGAAATGTTCTCCGAGGTTCCGTTAAAGAGTTACTCAAGAAAAATAAAAACGAGAACCAATCCGAGCGCAGCTTCTGTGAAGAGACTCCGCCCAGTCGCGCTCTAATTGGTCCGTGCTTGTCCTTAATTATTCAATTAATAAATAATTTAATTAAGAAGGAAAAAGTTTTGTCGCTTCATGATTGTTAATTCTATTGCGCTGCTGAAATATATATTAAATAATCCAACGGACCACCGATTTCAAAGAACATTGTGCTAAGTGCATGAAAATTGGTGTTTTCATGGCTCTTAGGCAGGAGACCCCTTCTAATGGGAATTCGTTGACCGTCGCTCCCTACTTCTCAGCGCGGTGTAATGAATTACTGCGAAATTAGTAATTACCCGGCTGCTCGGTGTGCTTCAACCCTTTTCAACATTAAACATCGCGAAGTAACGTCGGCGTGGCGCATTACCGCGACGTGAACGACAGACACTGTAATTTTAGCGCAGACTGCGTCGGTTGTGTGCACTGGCAAATGAAGGGGTAAGATCATTCGATACATCATCATGACACAAGCGCCCTGGCACGGCGAGTGCGAAGATTAAACGTTATTTAAAAAAATTGTACGCCCGATAATTTTTCACCCGATACACCGTATTAGCATAAATAAGTTATAATAGTAATTCCGGGCGAGGTGGCCCTGCGGGTAACATCGATCCGGCTCTCGTATACATTATAAACAAATTCGAAGTTTCAGCTGTCCGTAGCCGCCAAATCTAAGATTCGGCAAACAATGTTTTCTACATTTTATTGCAAACAACTTTTGCATCTAATTAATTTGTTCAAAAGTACAAATCAGCCATAATTCATTTCTTGTTTTTTCGTTTCTCTTCAGTTTGATTTTATTATTATTATATATTTTAAACGGACCGAAGTCCTTTTGTACAAATGTATGCAGTATTATATAGTATGACAGAAAAGAATCTTAATCTTAAGTCTTAATCTAAAATTCACATAATTATGGACAGCGCGAAACTAAGGAAATATAGGTACTAGTAACGAATAGTACAGCGCAATTTCGTTTTGAATGCCTGTAACGTGCCATTGAAAAAATAAATATTATTATAAAATGTGTTTGAGCTAGCAATAATGCGATTTAAAGGATTTATTGTTCCATATGAGGATTTGGATTTCATTGTTTGAAATCCACATCTATTTCTCAAAACATGTTCAGGTACATAGAAATTAATTTGCCTCAGGAGTGCGGGACAATCTATATTATTATTTATCAAATTAAAGATAAAGCTCAGGTCGGAAACTGTTCTACGATCAGATAATGTTTCAAGGTTGACTGAGTTTGATATTTTATAGTAATTATGCTGAATTTATGCTGCACCCTCTCTATCATGATTTCATATTTCACACTTTTCGGAGACCATATGGTTGAAGCATATTCTAACTGGGGACGGACAAGGGTAATATATTGTAACCTAAGTGTATGGATAGAATGAAAATCTGTGGGAAAACGAAGTGTGAAACCAAGCATTCTTGAAGCGGAGTTTACAATGTGGTGAAAATGGGTGGAAAAATCTAAGGTAGAAGAGAAGTGAATTCCTAAGTATCTCGAGACGAGATGATACAAAAGATTTTTAAATCATCTGCAAATAGGAGAAAATTACAGTGTTGAAAAATGGTGGTTAAATCATTAATGAACATTATAAATAGAAGAGGCCTCAGGTGGGAGCCTTGAGGTACTCCGGATAGAACATTTACTGGGGATGATAGGCAACCACCTATACGTATAATTTGTAACCTGGTTTTTAAGGTAACTTTCTAGCCATGCTAATAGATTACCCGTGCAGCCGAAAGCAGAGAGCTTATCAATTAGAAGGGAATGATTTACTGTGTCAAAAGCTTTATAGAAATCAGTAAATATTGTGTCAACTTGAAGATTGGCATCCAAAGAGGATGAGACAAAATTGCAATACATTGTTAGGTTTGTGGTTGTCGATCGCTTATTTACGAAACCATGTTGTTGTTCACATATTGAAAGAGAGAAAGAGGAATATAACTTTTTAGTGACAATTTCTTCAGACTTTGGGCATTACACTAATGATACTTATAGGTCTAAAGTTTTCAACATTAGATTTGTCACCGCTCTTAAAAATGGGTGTAACCAGACTGGTTTTCCAACGTGTGGGGAATATACCAGATTTTAGAGATTTATTAAAAATTATCCAAAGTGGCCGAGACAAGATAAAACTGCAAAATTTGAAATGCCATCTATTCCAGGCCCTTTATTGACATCGAGTTTATCTAACATAATATAAATCTCACTAATGTCTATAACAATGTCAGAAAAACAGGGGTTACAGCCATTTTCTGGGGTAATGTAATTAGTGGTGTTGTTTCGGTAGACAGAACCAAAAAACATACCAAATAAATTAGCAATATTGTCCTCTCTAGTGGCCACATTTTTTTGAGGGCGTAATGTACACGTAATTCTCGAAAGCATATGTAATTCCATGTTAATGTTTCAAAAGGAGAACAAAGGGACTGCCGAAGCCGCGAAATGAACTTCATTAGACCCGTTCTCATCGAGTATCTCGCTCAGACGTGAAATACAGAACCGAATGGAACGAAGGTTTCACCAGAAAATCGAATTCGTTATCGCCAAGATTCTTCTTGGAACCCCTCATCAGTGAAACATGAATATTACTGTTTAAGTAATGCTGATAATCGATGGAAATTGAGCCTACCTTATCAACACACCTTCTTCGATGTTCCGGTGAAATTCTGTCAATCGAAATTCTCAAATGATCAACGAAAGAATTGAATCTCCACACGCTGTTTAAAACGACCAATCGCATCGTGGATCCAAATACAGGTTTGTCCAAGTAAATCGTTCCGAGAAATGCTTCGACAGACAGTCTTCGAAGATCGACTATCGCAACAATAACGTTCGTCTGTCGACGAGGAGTCGGTTCTACACTTGTTCCACGTTTGGCGTTCTACGGAAGACTGAAGATATTCGAGGTACGTCAATGTCCTCCGCGACGGAGGGCGGAGAAAATGCGAGGAAAAAATAGGGAAAACTGTCGCCTAACGGGACTTCTCAAAAAGATGTCCCCTTTTGTAGAACCGTATAATTTTCCATAATAGTCTCGCATATATTATCGAGGCGGTGGTAGTGTATATCGACCTTACGCATTCGTCCGTTGCCCATGAATAATTAACTTTGTAATCGTAGAATACGTCAGTCTTAATTGTCTCGCTTCCATGAATTGTTCTTTTTTTTTTTACATTTTACAGGGAAGTATTTCCGAGGGGGAGAAAAAGAAAAGATGAAAACGCGGAACCTAAAACTACAAAACAGGAAGTCGGCGAGTCGCGTTACAACCATTGCTCGTGATGGCTGTACTGGACACGCAATACAAACTGAGCGTACGTCTGATGACTATCCTCGGACTCTGGCCGTACGTCAATGTGAACGTTCGTCGAATACAAAGTACTCTCGTCAATTGCCTTTGCACTATTTTAGTCAGTGCCCAGGTATTATTTTTTGAATTTTATTGTTCAATCAATTTTATGCCAACGTCAACGAACGCCACTCTATTTATGTGGCGTGGAGATATAACATTGTCGATCGACAACTTCTAAATCATTGGCTAGTGGGCCAATGGAGATTGGACCGAGCGAACGAAACTGAAGCAAAATGAAAATTCTTTCAGATCTTACCATTCAGAAGCACCGACATGGAGCTGGTGCAGGTGCTACAGTGCCTGTGTTTCATAATAATGGTCTTAGGTTCTGTAGTGAAGTTCAACGCTTTCCTGTCTGGGATTGGTGCAGTGAGTGATCACGATTTCTTAGTTGTGCCCATAATTATGAAAGTGGTCTATGTCAAATGAAAAACAACATTTTTAAGACTAATCAAATTCTATATGAAAATTTTACATAGTATAAATATATTTCTGGATTGACCATCTGGCGATTGACTTCAACAATTGATTAAATCAGTCTCCGATTTCTCGATAATTTCTTTCTTTAATCAACGATCGACCTCGTCGATCGATTGAATCAATCGTCGTTTTTCCAATGATTACCTTTTTTAATCGAACATATCAATCAATTTTGGTTAAAATTTTAATCAATTAATGCCCAATTCTGTCCAATAGCTATACATTAACAAAACCAGAATAGAATTTCCTTTAAAGGAAATTAATAACATACATATTTATTAGACTCTGTTCAGAATCTTTATCACGAGTCTGATATTCTTGAGATATCTGTAAACAAGAAATAGATGATTTGGACCGTTTTCATAATAATGGCACAGTTGAACGCGTCGAATCGGATCGGATAATAAAGACGATTGCGACTACAGATTAAAGCAATAATGGACACCGTAAAGGATAGGTGGAACACAACGCACCAGGATACGCTGGATATTTTAGAGAGGCGGGCGATTTTGGGCAAGAAGCAAGGCGCTATTTATGCGAGTAAGGAAATGCGTTACGAATGAAACCGATAGAAAAATCATTTTCTCACGCTATCGTGTGTATGTTGCAGTATTTATTTACCCGTCGGCAGTGTTCACGATGTTATTCCGCGCCACATCCTATGTACTGGTCGTAACAGCATCGCCGAACTCGAATCAAACCGATCTCTTCCCACTGGTCACGGACTATTTGGTCGACAAAGAGAAATATTACCTCCCTACGGTAATCCACCAATTTTTTGCGTTTTTCTTCGTTGCAACGATTTACGTGGCTACGGAGACCCTGTTCATCATGTGGCTGCAGCACAGCATCGCCTTGTTCGAACTCGCGAGGTAACAGAGCTACCCAAAACTCGATGCACCCCCTTGCAGAACGAGCACTTCAAGTTTCGATAAAAAGTTTGAAACAAGTACACGAACTTCGCCGTAACATGCCGATTTAAATTCGGAATTCTTGATTGTGAAACATTATTATAGTCTACAGATTTCGCTATGGTTTCTAGCTACCACATCGAGAAAGGGATTTCCGAGGGACCGTCCTACATCTCGAAGGCGGCCATGGAGGTTTACAGAAAGAAGTGCTTGGCAGCTGCAGTTAGTTATCACAATGAGGCAAAAATGTTAGTATTCATCGTATCGTGCGCCACGATCACAATTTTCTATTTGAAACTAGAATGAATATTTTGCACGCTGCTATTCTAGAGCAGGCCTGTCCAACTCGTGGACCGTTCCCCCACTTGTTCGACAGGCCTGACTTCCAGCACGGTGTTCGGAGAGTTCTAATTTGATTTTTAAAAAAAGGCGAACAAGTAATTTCGAGTGCAAGAGGGTGTACAGAATTTACAAAAGTATTAATTCCGAATGAAAAACCTGTACTAACTGTCCATTGGTGGTTTGCAAAGATTCGCGATGAACCTGAAAGACACGTTCTCGTTCTCGTACTCCGTTCTCCTGGTGTTCGCCGTCATCTCGTTGAGCATCAATTTCTTCCGTGTAAGTCGATCTATCGCAGGCATCGATTGCGACCATTATTGTCGTCCATTTCTCCAAATACGCGCACCTTACAGCTATCCTTCGCCATCTGCGTGACTCACAATGTGGAAGAGATGTTGCTGTCCGTGTTGTTTTCCATTTCCGAGTTAGTGTACATGTTCTATCTAAACTATGTGGTGCAACAGCTTCTGGACTATTCCGAGGAATTCTCCACGATCGTGTAAAAAAACCATAAATTGTATCTCGGACATCGGTTCTCGAAACACGAAGGCACAATATCATTCGTGTTACAGATACTCTACACCGTGGTACCAAATGCCAGTTAACATTCAGAAGAATGTGCTGATTATCTTGTTAAGGTGCAACGAGCCACTCATATTCGACTTCTATTGTTTTTATTATGCGTCGGTGGAAGGCTTCTCAGGGGTTTGTAATTATTAATCATCCACAAGAGCTTCTCCTTTTACGATAGCCTTGTTGAGCATGAAAAGACGAGTCCAACGAGTACCATGACTGTACCGTTGCGATCGTTGAATCTCAAGATATTCCTGTAAAAGGGCCTAACCGAGACCTCACCAACAGGCATATCTCGAGAACGAATGATCGTAATGGTATGGTCATGGTACTCGTTGGACTCGTCTCTTCGTGCTCTACGAGCATATCGAAGAAAATATATAGGATGTCTTATTAAAAGGTGTAACATTTCCAGCTGGTAAAGTCCACAATGTCTTATTTCATGATGATGACATCTCTTCAGTGAGAACGCAACGATTCCTAATCCAGAGATACTGGTTCCGAGTAGTAAAACTGTTAGTAAGTGTCGACTCGGCGATTGTAACTTATATCGTTTCTTTTTGAATAATTACGAGATAATCTGTTACAGGATTTTCCGTAACAGCCGCAACGCGAGGCCGCTGTAATCGATGTTCAATCGAAATGAGCTTCGCAACATCGGTGGATCATTTGGTGAATCGCCATGTAACAGTTGACAATAATGTCTCGCGAGTGGCTTGATCCACCGACGATGATCCTTCTGACATCAATATTAAATCGTAGTTGACGTAATTAATCTGTAAATTATTCCGTTCGGACTAATGAGTCCTTTATGGACAACTCGCTGCGACGATCGACGATCGAACGATCAGCTCCGAATTTTGATTAACAATTTCGACTGCCACTGTCTCTGACATGCGTGTGTCTGACACTATTTCTTTCTGGAAGTCGGTCTTTTTATACTTTATAAGTGAATTGAACTTCGTCTACTAGGTTACGAAAATTTATTGCTACAATATTTATCGTCTTTTCTATTCTTATATATTGTCGACTAAGTTTCTCTGATTGCGCGCGACTTTTCTGGGCACTGTACGAGGTAACGTTAACAACATGTAGAAATAAAAATGTTTCTATGACAGAAACTTTGTTCGTCATTTCAACAGAATATTCGACACTGTTGCTGATCGACTTTGTTGCTGAAACGTCAAGACGCTTAGCCGTTGAACGGTGTAGTTTCGCAGCGGGTATCCCGCGCGATGGTCAGGGAAGATAGCAGAGGAATTATGGTTGGAATTACAACGTTCGAATTACCAAGATAACGAAGAAACGGATAGGATTAAGAGAAAGGGGATTACGAGAAAGAGAGAGCGAAAAGAAATCATCCGTGCGAAATGAGATATGATTGGCCGGGAAGTGAAAAAAGAAGAATGTTAAAAGGGAGATTGCGAAGATAAGGGTTGAAAGGTTCGGGCTGGAAGGGAAGCTAGAGATCACGGTAAAAGTGCATGATCTAGCAGATGAAAAAGTTGAGGAAGCTCGAAAATTTTATCCTTGAAACTTGATTTTTCTATGAATATTCTTTTATTAACAGGACGTGAAGAATCAATCATTTGCACAGAGTTGTCTCTCTACAATAGTGACAGTGAAAGTGTCCTATTTTAATCACTAGTAAATAGGTACAGTGGTGTGTGTGTGTGTGTGTAACGTCAGCTGATCTAATTTACACTGAAGCAACCACCGTGAAGTAAGAGAAAGCTAGCTTGACGTTCTGCAAAGAACGACTCGTATTTATTTACCGAAATTTATTTACCGATGTCGATCTTTTACAGAGGCAAACGACACTGTTACCATGCCAAATCCTTCGAGGTTTGCTTGGTAGCCACCAGCAAACGTGAAACCGATCGGTTTGCAGTGTTGCAGAAAGAACAACGTCATTTTCTGCGACGCGATCGTTCCCTTGTACCATGGAGCATCGGATCTAGAAGATCAACGCACGTTCTTCAGATATCTATGATCATCTCTTCGTCATCTACTTACAATGACCAGAAGACGTCGTCGCTGGTGTCGAGGCACATCTGACAAATATTATTCATAACGTAGCCGTAGAACAGGATCAACGGTAGCAAAGTTAGGTGCACCAACAATTTCCGGATCTCCAATGACGGCTGCACCATTATGCAATCGTACGCCTGCAGATTTATTCGAACAGGCTTACAAGGGGAAGCCACGGTTGATGGGTCACGGATTTTTCTGAAACTTTCAGTATTTGAAGATGCCTTCTCGAAATGTAATTTGGCAAAGCAGTAGCGCGCGCTTCTCAATATTTTTCGGTTTACATGCTCATAAGGAGTTCGCGTTAAGAGGTCAATAAGAAAATGAATAGCCGTGGGCGTAGCAAGGATTACTGGTAATCGGTAGGTTGCTGGTTAGAATCTCCTTGTGGACTTTTTTTCTAGAAATTTATACCCCTCCCTCAATTTTAAGCCTAAATCTATTAAATCTATTATTTATAACTTATTTTTATTTTTTTAGTAGAAAATGCATGTTTTCCGATAGACGTCCTGCAAAAAGTGTGCTCTTGTACGAATGCGGCGTTCATTGTGTGTGCGAGATGCCGCAAAAATTATTGTTTTCGATGTTTTTACGACGATTATCACCCTGGCTCGTGTCATACTAGTATATAATTTAATAAATAGAGAATTTTCAATAATAAAGTGAATATAACATTCTGTATTATTTTAATGTTCGAATTATTTCCCATTGCCCACAAGTAAAAAACATGCATTTTCTACTAAAAAAATAAAAATAAGTTATAAATAATAGATTTAATAGATTTAGGCTTAAAATTGAGGGAGGGGTATAAATTTCTAGAAAAAAAGTCCACAAGGAGACTCGAACCAGCAACCTACCGATTACATACCAGTAATCCTCGCTACTCCCACGGCTATTCATTTTCTTATTGACCTCTTAATGCGAACTCCTTATGAGCATGTAAACCGAAAAATATTGAGAAGTGCGGGCTACTGCTTTGCCAAATTACATGTCGAGAAGGCATCTTCAAATACTGAACGTTTCAGAAAAATTCGTGACCCATCAACCGTGGCTTCCCCTTGTTAGAGATCGGGAAGCTCCGCCGCGCTTTACGGTTTGCATACTTACGCGCACCATACACAGACTCGAAGCTACCACTATCGGGCCCTGCGTCGAGAAACACATCTTCCAACAAGTTTCGTATATGAATTTGATGAACCTGATTTTACGAGAAGGTATTATACGTATTTTAGAAACGAGGAACAATATTGGATACCTACTCCGCTCCTTGTCGATGCACCTTCACGACACCGAGTATGTTCCGAGTCTCTACTTCTTGTCTCTCGACGGGATGAAGATCTTCCGATTTATCGAACGCGACGTCACACCGATGCCTGTCGTATGTAATAACAATGACAGTTGTTAGTTAACTAATCGGAGACTAATGCAGCGACGCCGTGTGTTTTCGAACGCGTCTTACTTGGTGATCCGAAATAATCCGACTGCGTGCAGTAACGTGATAAACGTTGTGCCGTCGCTTCCTAAGATGGCGGAGCATGAGAAAATGGCACAAGCGAACATATGCAACAGCATGAAATAAGAAAGCTTAGGGTCCTTCGGAAAATAGTACAGTTTAACGCTGCGCGGCCAGTTGCTGGGGAAATAGATCCCCAGCAAGTTATACGACGTCAGGCAACCCGCATTCAGAAAGACAATCACTGTAACGGAGTAGGTACAATTTAAGAAAAGAAATACGTATACCAACGGAAGGGATGATTCCTCGAGGTCATCTTTCGACGAGGCTTCAAGCTCATCGGTATCCTTCTTAATTGAACCTCGTAACTGTTCATTCAATACTCTTCTAGAGTTCATTAGGAACCGCTGAACTACAGCAACACCCAGGGGTCACTAAACCTACCAGAACCGGTCAAAATGACCGGTTCTAGATTTATTATTTTGCAATTATTGAAATAATATTAATGATTTTATAAGAATTGGAGCCGCACACAGTCTAAATAAAATGAATCTTGTCAGTTTTATAAGGGAACATGTACCAGTCACTTTTAAGGCTCGGTAGGTTTTGTGTAAATCGGTGTTCCACGGGGTTTTCGCAAGTGTTCCACGAAATTCCGCGAAATATATTAAACTAATAACATATTTTCTAAGATACATTTATTTCTACGTGGGATGTTTTGTTTGTTTTTAGGATCATTAATTTTCCCTGACTTCAATATGGTTAAGGAACCACTGCTCTACAGTAACACCCAGAGAGAACGCAAGATCGTGTTTTAAAGAATACCAATCATCTTGAAGTCTAGTTACCATATGGCCTTGAGAAAAGATTCATTCCACTGTTGCAAGCGTCCCTTGAGATCCGTTATTACTTGTGAAAAGACGATTCCACCAGTCCGTATCGATATCTTGCGCATACATTATTTTACGTTCTTCCGGATCGGTGATTTCGTTACTCTGAGTTTCTACCGTGTCGAACAGTGTCCGTATCTAAATGAATAAAAGGGAATCGATTATGCGAGCGGAAGTTTCTAATATCCCGTCACTCAAGACATTCTACAGCCTCTTCGGAAATGGTCTATCGATAGAGCGACGTCTCGCTCTTGTACTTCCGGAAAATAATCTATTTACAATGACTTGTTATAACCGCATTCGAACTTACGTTCGGAATATTCGACAAGAAACACAGGTATCTTGTCAGCAGTATCAAGTAAAATGTCGTATTTGTGGCGAAATTGACGACATTGTCCCGAGTAGTTTCTTCGTCCAAAAACCCGAGCAACTGTAAATAAGAAATTCGTGATACTTGGCAGTTAGGCACATTCCCGTGAAGACAAGCGATTAATATCGAGAGATCAACACCTGGAACACGAACTCTACTGTAATTGTGAACGTGTACAGAAATCTCTTCGCATAGACAACCCAGCCATCGTCGTATGGCCCTAGTCCAACAATATTTAGAAAAACCTTGACGATCTCCAGATGAATATTCGCGTCCTTTCGAACGTCGTCCATTGCAGCTCCGAAGCTAGTTGCTCGATGTGACGTCGATAAACGAATGACAGGCAACGGGCACGTCCACCTCGCTTGTCACATTTTTGCCAGAAGAAACTTTCTTGTTCGAAAAAGTTGGGGCGCTTCGACTGGCTAATAATGGGAACGGAGCAATCGGTGTCCTAGAATGTTCGAATTCAAGAAAACCCATAACATTCCAGTGAAAAAGAAAACAGGCCGCTTTCGACTTCGATCCGGTAATTTGCTGCGATTCAGAAGCAACAACTCGCGACGGGGTGCAAATCTATTGTCGCGATCGGATCGATTGCCGCCAACCAGTAATCATCCTGCTCGATCGTGGCTAGTTCGAAAATTGTCTTTCGTTTTTCCGCGAGTCTAGATTCTTTGATACATTATTTATTCAAAGGATACGCACCGAGGTGAACGCACATCAGAGCAAGGCGACACTTTAGAAAATATTTCGGACACCTGCCGGCTCAGTTGTTGTCTAGCTCCCGAACTGTTACGTCCATCTGAAGATCGCGAAAGGTTTCGTCAATCTTGTCGGAGTTTTTGTAGTTTTATGTCGGGTAAGCTGTACTATTGCTGGCACTGCAATAGTTATTGGCACTTTTGATTTAAACGGCAAATATTAAGAACCAGCTGACCCGACAGACGTTGTCCTGCCGAAATTTTGAATAAATTTGTTTGTGATCGTTTTGTGAATTTGTGAAATCCTATTGGAAATGTGTAACGAACGAAACAAGAATAGAATTACGCATATTCATCGTTCGAATTGTGAGTTATGGTAATAGAAATATCCCATAGAAGAAAGCACTATCATTGTTTTCCCGAATTTTCCATTTTTCCGGGCAACTTTTCCAATTTTTCTTTCCCTAAAAACCTTATTTAGTCTAGATATTATGAATTTTTTTACACGGCGGTTCTTCCTTCGGACTGAATAATAACATGGACACGACATTTTACCTTACACTGCTAACAAGATACCTGTGTTTCTTGTCGAACATTGCGAACGTAAGTTCAAACGTGGTCACAATTTGTTTAAATTTTGAGGTTTCAATACCTGGTATTACCATTCCAGTCGTAGATTGTAATAGTTTGAAACAACTGTTTTTTCCAAGTGCCCGTCGCTCCTCCTTCTTCGGATTGAATTAATAAAATGAAGTCGAGCTGATGTTACTTTGATCGATCAGGTGACAGAATCATCTGAAAAACTGATTCGTTTGCATTCCTCTGTATATTAATTCAGTCTCCCATATTTTATATTGTATTATTGTACTACTTTTCGCATAATACGTTAATATTCATTTCGAAGTTGTGCTAAGGGCGTCGCAAATCTCCAAGCAGCTGTCCAAATGGTGCTGCTAGATGGTTAGTTTTTGTAAATGTTTGATCAAACATTTTGTGAAACGTATCTTGGCTATTCTCTTTAAAAGAGCGCGCAAACCTTACTGTATATAATAAATCATTGTAAATAGATTATTTTCCAGGAGTACAAGAGCGAGACGTCTCTTACCGATAGACCATTTCAGAAGAAGCTGCGGAATGTCTTGAGTGACAGGATATTGGAAACTTCCGCTCGCATAACGTTTTCCTTTTATTCATTTAGATACAGACGCTGTTCGACACGGTAGAGACTCAGAGAGACGAAATCACCGATCCGGAAGAACGCAAAATAATGTATGCACAAGATATCGATACGGACTGGTGGAATCGTCTTTTCACAAGTAATAACGGATCTCAAGGGACGCTTGCAACAGTGGAACGAATCTTTTCTCAATGTCATATGGTAACTAGACTTCAAGATGATTGGTATTCTTTAAAACACGATCTTGCGTTCCCTCTGGGTGTTACTGTAGAGCAGTGGTTCCTTAACCTTATTGAAGTCAGGGAAAATTAATGATCCTAAAAACAAACAAAAACATCCCACGTAGAAATAAATGTATCTTAGAAAATATGTTATTAAATATATTTAATATATTTCGCGAAAACCTCGTGGAACACCGGCTAACACTATATAAACCTACCGAGCCTTAAAAGTGACTGGTACATGTTCCCCTATAAAAATGACAAGATTCATTTTATTTAGACTGTGTGCGGCTCCAATTATTATAAAATCATTTGTATTATTTCAATAATTACAATATAATAAATCTTGAACCGGTCATCTTCCGGTGCTGGTAGGTTTACTGTTAAGAACCCAGTGCTGTAGAGCATGGAAATGCGAATCCAACGATTATAATAACATTTTGGTGATTAAATCTTTATTACATTTGTGTCTGAATGGTACGACATTCGATGCTTTCAGACACAAATTGCTTTAGCATAATGATTCGTCTTTCTAGAGTCTACAAGAGTATTGCTGAACAGTTGTCATATCACAAAGTTCATATCAGTAAACAGCGGATTTGATGCATTTATGACAAGAAGGGGTAGGTACAATTTAAAACAGTAAAAACATTATAAGAATTGTATAAAAGTCTATGAAATATATCAATGTATAATTCATCAGTATAAAGTTAATATAAAAGAACAAATAGTGGGGGAAACTTAAACATGATTGTTTCGATAAGTCTGAAAAATCGGTGAAGCTTGATCTTACCTTTTCAAAACATACCATCTTCGATGTTTCAGTGAAATTCTGTCAATCTAAATCCTCAAATCATCAACGAAACGATGAAATCACCACACGCCGTTTAAAATGACCAATCGCATCGTGGATCGAAAAACAGGTTCGTCCAAGTGAATTGTTCCGAGAAATTCTTCGACAAAAAAATCTTCGAACATCGACTATCGAAACACTCATGTTCGTCTGTCCACGAGGTGTCGGTTCCGGTTGTTTCACGTTTGACATTCTACGGAAGACTGAAGATTTTCGAGGTATGTGAAAGTCCCATTGTCGCACTGTGGGTTTGCGGAGGAAATGCGAGAAAAAAAACTACGGGACACAGACGTCTAACGCTAATTCTCAAAAAGATGTCCCTTTCGTACAAAGAGAGAAACAACCATATAATTTCCCGTAATAGTCTTGCATACATTATCGAGGCGGCGGTAGCGTTATATCGACCTTTCGCTTTCGCCCGGTTGCGCATTAATAATTACTTTTGTAATCGTAGAATACGTCAGTCTTAATTGTATCGCTGCTGTGAATGTCTTTTTTTTACTATACCGCACGAGAAAGTATCTTCCGAAGGGGAGAAAAAACTGGAAACGTGAAAACTGGTTAAACAGCAGGTCGACGAGTCGCGTTCGAACCATTCCTCGCGATGGCTGGCGTGGATACGCATTACAAGTTCAGCATACGTCTGATGACGATACTAGGGCTCTGGCCGTACGTCAATGAGAATTATCGTCGGGTACAAATTGTCCTCGTGAATATCTTTTGTACATATTTTGTCACTGTGCAGGTACAGCCACTTCTCAACTAACACGCTAGTGCATGTAATATGTTTGTTCCAATCGAAATTTCGTTTAATTTCTGTACTCGCGATGAACAGGGTAAGAAGAATAATTGTTTTTTATCGTCAAGTCGAATTTTCGTAATGTCTAATCATCTCTCATCGATACTTCTACAGTATATATTGTCTATAGAAGCGACAGCCTCGGGGCTGTCCGTTTTCACTGTTGCCGAAGATAAATGAAAATGCGGTTCTTTCAGATCACGCCGTTCACGCACGACGACATTGACTTGGTCGTGGTGCTACAGTCCACGTCCCTTGTAATAATGGTATTGGGTTCTATCGTGAAGTTCAACACTATCTTGTGGGCGACCGGTACAGTGAGTGCCAAACGATTTCTAGTTAACTCTTCGTTACTCGCATACAGTATTTACAATCTTACGTATTTATTTTCAACAAAGTGGTAATTAACACTTAACGCTGGATTTATGGGCTCTAATATTCTTACTTCGCAATTATTCGGATCGTAAAGATGCTTCTCTGAGGAATTATTTACCAAATTTATTTCTTCGGATACGTGTATACCGTACTGTTGGAAAATTGACCAAAAATTTGGATAGACACGTTCTTATTGTGTTCATAAAATAACGTGAAATAGTTATTTCTAAACCTCAGTAAACCCAATGATTTGATTGTTCTATCTTGATTAGAATATTGACTAGAAACTTGATAATAAATATATACATATACTGTTCGAGGAAATGTCGGAGAAAAAAGATTGAGATATTGTGGGATGATTGTGGACTCTAGAAGCGAAATTGGAGAAGAATAGAGGTCGGATAATAAAGACGATTCTGTACACAGGTTAGGCACGTGATGGAAGACATAAGGAGTAAGTGGAACACGACGCACAAGGATACGCTGGATATTTTAGAGAAGCGAGCCGTTATCGGGAAGCAACAAGGAGCCATTTATGCAAGTAAGGAAGTGCGCTACAACGAAACCCACTGTTTCATGTGACGATCGTGTGTATGTTGCAGTATTTATCTATCCGTCAGCACTACTTCTGGTGGTGTTCCGCACCTCATCCTATGTTCTACTCGTAACAGCATCCCCGGACTCGAATCTAACAGATCCTTTCCCGGTCGTGACGGACTATATGATCGACGAGGAGAAATATTTCTTCTCCATAATAATGCATCAAAATGTATCGTTCTTCTTAATGGCAACTATATACGTTTCTTCCGAGACCATGTTCATTATGTGGATGCAGCACAGTCTCGCCTTGTTCGAACTCGCGAGGTAAAAAATACTATTTTCTTGTCGGTTCTACAATTCTCCGATGTTTCAATCTATCGTTCTACCAAGAACCGTGTAATTTGTGAAACCACAGCATCGACACGTAAATTAATATCGGTGTTCGACAAAATTATAAAACACTCAAATGAGGGTGCATCAGCCCTCAGACTTCTGCGAGTTCTAGGCCTTTTTTTAATTGTTTGTAAGTACTGGGGATTGAAATGTAATTTACGCTTTTCTCATTTATAACCCTTTGTACTCGGAGCTATTTTAACTCGATAATTAAACATTTCTTCCTCCATATTATTACTCTTCTTCTATATTATTTTTTTCATTTGACGGAGATGAAATTGATACAGTATTTCATACGGTACTTAAATGTTTAGTGTTTTTTTTTACTTTGTTTTTCTCTGTTCTCAAATTCTTTCAACTTTGTTAACTGCAAAATTGCTTGTTCTTGATTTTGATCGAACCTGTGCGCTGATACCACCACGTATTGTTTAATTAACATTTACGATCGATACAACAGAGTTTATATTAAATGTTTAGTAATTGATTAGACATCAAAACATTTAATAATATAAACAATATTTTGAATAATGATGTAGCAACTTTTAGTGGTTACTCTGAGTCACCATTCGAGTGCTAAGTTAAATTAACAGGGTTAAATTAACAGCGTCGTCTGACATCGGAATAAAACTGTCCATTGTTTCTAGTTTCTAGTTTCTAATTTCTAGTTACCACATGGAGAAAGGGCTCTGTGACAAACCGTCTGATATCCCGAAGAAATTCATGGATGCTTACAGAAGACAGTGCTTCGCAACCGCGGTTTCGTACCACAACGAGGCAAAATCGTCAGTAGTTAAGGCTTGAACATTTTCGGATTCCACTTTTCGATGCACATTCACGACATTTTTCTGTTTAAAATGATACCAAACACGATGCACTTCGGATTTTCTATGACCGTTTAATCTACGATTTAGTGGATTTCAACCGTGGTTTTCAACCGTAAAAGATATCGGGCTGAAATTTCCACTAAAATTCATAATAAAATGTGTACATTACCGTTACCATCAGATCTTGTGCAAATCCAATGTCATACTACCTTTTCCTCAATTTCACCAGTGTATATTATCAGAATATTCGTCTCATATTCTGGGATCTCTTGTATTGCGAAAATAGATATATGTATTCATTTATAATATATCTATGAAACATTTATTTATCTGTTCATATACTAGCTAACCCGACAGACGTTGTCCTGTCCAAATTTCAATAAATTTGTTTGAGATCGTTCTAATTACGCATATCCATTGTTCAAATCGTGAGTTATCGTCTTGAGTTTATACAAAAATCCCATAGAAAAAAGCACTTCCATTTTTCCAAGCAACTTTTCCCATTTTTCTTTCCCTAAAAACCTTAAGACGTCAACAATGCAACTTCCTATTGAAATATTGATTAAAAGCTGCGACATACGTTTTTTTTTTGTTGTATTAAAATATGATTCAGAAATCACTTTTAGCTTTTCCCGAATTTTATATTTGTCCGGGCAACTTTTCCAATTTTTTTTTACGCTAAAAACCTGATTCGGACGACAACGAACATTAAAAAAAAAAAATTATCCAAATCGATCCAGCCGTTCTCACGTGATGTCGTGACCAACGAACAGCATTTCATTTTTATTAATATAGATTTATATATTTATTAACTTCCCGATTTATAGGGAAGTTATTGTAATGATCCATTTAATTATTTTGTCTATATTTGATTATATGATGAATGTATATATGTATATTTAGTTACGTTTGTTTCTTCGGTGGAAAATTGCCGTCCTCTCGTATAAATTGTATTGTTGAATCAACTTCTTTTGAAAAAAATAGAAAACTACTGGACCAAATTGGACCAAAATCTAATCAGTTCTAAGTTACAGAGGGACTCATCGATTGCATCATTCATCATTCTGATCGCGTTGTTACTTTTTCAGAAAACGTTAACGAAAAATTTGATTTTGCTAAAAAATCGATTTTCGAGTCATTACAATAACTTCCCTATAAATCGGGAAGTTAATTATTCCTACCCACTATCGTAATAAATATAGTTTTTCGAATGACTTTATCATTAAAAAAAAGCTTTCGTTATCGAACGATTTCCGCGATATTGATGTACACTCATGGTTATTTCTTGTTAAAGCTTCATGACGCGACTGAAAGATGCATTGTCATTCTCGTACGCCGTTCTGCTGGTGTTCGCCGTCATCTCATTGGCAATCAATTTCTTTCGTGTACGTAGATTCTCCCTTTGATCGATTAGAACAGGGCCTTGTCCAACTTGTCGGAGACAACGGGCCGAATGTGGCTCGTGGATCACGAGTTGAACAGGCCTGCGTTACGATACTTTATCATGTATTTCTTGAGATATATCTTTTCAGCTATCCACTGCTATATGCAAGACACACGACATACAAGAGCTTGTACTGTCCTTTTTGTTCTCCTTGTCCGAGTTGGTCTACATGTTCTATCTGAACTACGTGTTGCAACAAATCCTGGACTACTCGGATAATTTACCCACAATCATGTAAGCTCGAATCCATCGATTTCAAGTTTCAAGTTTCAACGAAGATCAATTTCATGTTACAGTTACTCTACTCCGTGGTACAACAGGTCAATCGCCGTTCAGAAGAATCTATTAATTATCTTGATAAGGTGCAGCGAGCCGCTCGTATTCGATATTTATGGTTTTTATAATGCGTCGGTGGAAGGTTTCTCAGGGGTTTGTAATTATGAACAATCCACAAGAGCACAGTGGCGACTCTGTGAATTATTTTTTTAAAACAGAACAGTGTTTTTACATGTTAAGTTCTCCCTGGTTTCCAGTTGGTGAGGGCCACGATGTCTTATTTTATGATGATGACATCTCTTCAGTGAGACTCCAATGTTCCCTAATTGTTCATCGTTACTGGGCCCGGGGTAGTAGTCCTGTTAGTAAGTGTTCTTTTCACGATTCCAAGTATTACATCATTGTTTTATTGTACGATGTACTGGTTCAAATTGCCGAAATAACTTGTTACAGGATTTTCGGTAGTTCATGCGTTCAACGAATGCACCTTGCATTTGTGAAACAGGTACTGAGGTCTGTTTCCTTGCGGGGAGAGATTCGAATGATTTAATAACAATTTCGTACCGGTATTATGCTGACCAGTCTGGACATTTCTATCGAACTGTGTCCATGTTCTATCTTACAGGTGTGCAATACGTCTACCATGGTGTCGAACAAATGTAGGAAAAGCTAGCTGACATAGAGAAATTATTTAGTCGTTTTTCTACAAGTTTTCAAAGAACTGGTCCAGCATGTTTAATAAACGATTTAAGCATTGACTGACTAATGTTAGAACAAACATATATGTATATATCCGTAGCAAATGAAACTGTTCAAGTGCAATGTGTAAGATACGCTAGAATTAATGAAGTTTCAAAGAAATGACAGTAACGACGAGAGACGCACAGAGAAATATTGCTCGTGTGTGATATGTGTGTACGTTTCACCTGTACATATGAAAAAGAAACAAATTCTTTCGTACCAAAACAGATGATTATCATTCAGTAAATTATGTTAAATAAGGATCACGTTTGAATTCATTTCTATAGTGAAAATCATGCCGTTCTCTCGGGAATGTGTGTCTGAAAGATTTCAGTTTTCAAATTAGTCTGCGGATCTTTAGGCAACCGTGGCTTTCGACAAATCTTAAAAAAATCCTATGATATAAAACACGACGTAATTTAATACGATTTTGTATAAAGATTTTACATAAACAACTACAGTCTACCAATGATATTAAACTTACGATTCCTTCGAGATAATTCATCCAAGATATTTTATTCGTTCATCCACGAGAAATCAATTCTACATGTGTCACGGTTGACGTGCTGCGGAAGACTGACGATTTTCGACGAATATCGAGTCGGAGAAACGTGAGAAAAAAAGGGTACACCAGCAGCTATGGGTAATTAAAAAAAGATTTCCACTTTCGTAGAATAGTGTAAGTATCATAATTGCCATATAATATATATTATCGTCGAGGGACCGTATCGATCTGTCGCCTAGCCCGGTACGCGTGCATACGTAAGTTTATAATTGCACATTACGTCAGTCATAATTATCTCGCTTCCGTGGCTTTGTTTCAATGAGAAAGGATTGCCGAAGGGGAAAATAAGGGAAACGTGGAACTTGACTTTGCACAGGAAGTCAGTGAGTCGCGTCTCAACCATAGTTCGCGATGGCTAGCATGGATACGCATTACAAAATGAGCATATATCTGATGAAGATCTTAGGGATCTGGCCGTACGTCAATAAGAATATTCGTCGAGTCCAAACTACCATTGTGAATTTAATTTCTGCATTTTTCGTAGCCGCGCAGGTACAGCCACACTTTAACTGTCAGATTATGCATCTTTATTTCCTGTATTCGCTCGATTTTCATTTCTCTTGGAAATTGCCGTTGATCCGAAAAGAATTTACGGTTCGTTTTAGATCGCGTATATCGTGAAGGGCGTCGATTTGCTCATGCTGCTGAATTGCATGTGTTTCATATTGATAACGTTGGGATCTGTGGTGAAGTTTAACACTTTCCTGGTTCAGACCGGCGCAGTGAGTCGAGTCAAACGATTTCTAGCTATTAGGTTCGAGGCGGAAAGTTCTGTCGTGTTTTAAAGAAAACAAGAGAACCTCCACTCCGAATCTCATAGAGCAACGGATTTAATCACAATAGACAATAAAGAATAATTGCAAATACAGACTAGGAACTTAATGGAAGACGTAAAGAAGACTTGGAACACGACGGACGAGGACACGCTCGGGATTTTGGAGAAGCGGGCCATTCTGGGGAGGAAACTAGGATTCATTTATGGACGTAAGGAAATACTAATGCATAGAAACCAGATGCTCCAGTGATTTATCAATGCATTACGTGTGTTGCAGTATTTTTGTATCCATCAGCATTCCTACAGGTGTTGCTCCGCGTTGCATCGTATGTCATGGTCGTGACTGCACCCCTAGGCTCGAACGTGACAGATACGTATCCGGTTCCGATGGACTATGTTATTGACGAAGACAAATATTTCTTCTTCATAATGATCCATCAAATTTTAACGATCCTCTTCGGCACAACTGCATTTGTGGCTACGGAATGCATTTACTATATGTGGATAGAGCACTGTATAAGCTTGTTCGAACTAGCGAGGTAAAACAAGACTACCCTACTCGATGCTGTCGGTACTTGTCTATACGTAATACAGTAAATCCTGACAAGTTGCGCGGGCTAGAAACCTGGTAAGTTGCATCGGCCTACTCACTCCACTGCCTGTCAACGCTGTCCCGCGCCGCAGGTCGACGACTATTGTCGTCGGCTCGGGTATATCGGTGTGACCACCACTACATTGACTCAATGAATCGAATGTTCAAACTTCTTAATAATCATTATTTTTTCATGGAACTTTTTGAAAACGTATTTCTGGCATCTTTCTGAGTAAAACAAGACCAAACACGATATAGTTCCAATTGTAATTTAGTGGTGTAATCGACGAAGAAAGTTTCGGTCGCAAGGAAGGACAACGTATAGGAAAGAAATTCAAGTCTAATTCTTTGAGAACATATTTTCGACATGTTAGTAAATCGACTGTACAGTAAATCCTGATAAGTTGCAAAAACGCTGTTCTCTGACTGAGCAACTTACCAGGTAGACTTGCTTTTCTGATTTATGGCTGGGTCTACCGCTCCGATCGCGCCGAGCGAGACTACAATAGAGCAACGGCGACGGCTACGCACAGAGTGTAGCCGCCGCCGGCCCACAGTTTAAAGGCCCACGTATTCTCACAATGTAATGCCAATTCAAAATGCTTTATTTTTCATTATTTTTTCATGAGACTTTTACTGGCTTGTTTTTGGCATTATTCTGATTAAAACAAGACCAAACACGATATATGTAATTTGGCCCATATTTACTCTACATTTGAGAAGCATAATTTATAATCTATCATACATTCAACATACGCTATAGCATATATATAAATAAACAACCTAACATGTCGAAAATATGTTCTCAAAGAATTAGACTTGAATTTCTTTCCTATACGTTATCCTTCCTTGCGACCGAAACTTTCTTCGTCGATTACACCACTAAATTACAATTGGAACTATATCGTGTTTGGTCTTGTTTTACTCAGAAAGATGCCAGAAATACGTTTTCAAAAAGTTCCATGAAAAAATAATGATTATTAAGAAGTTTGAACATTCGATTCATTGAGTCAATGTAGTGGTGGTCACACCGATATACCCGAGCCGACGACAATAGTCGTCGACCTGCGGCGCGGGACAGCGTTGACAGGCAGTGGAGTGAGTAGGCCGATGCAACTTACCAGGTTTCTAGCCCGCGCAACTTGTCAGGATTTACTGTATTAGGACTTGAGAATCTATGAATTTCTTGTACATGGTTTTACGATAATCGAAATCCTGCGTCCTATGATTTCCAGCTACCACATCGAGAAAGGGATTTCCGACAGACCGGTCAGTATGTCAAAAGACTTGACGGAGAATGACAGAAAGAAGTGCCTGGTAACCGCGGTTAATTACCACAACGAGGGAAAAGTGTTAGTATTCGCGAAATCGTATCGCACTCGCAAGAGGAATGCTAATTAAAACGTCACCTGCTAGAAACATTTTTGAGTCTGTGCAGAGCGAGTCGAACGTTAGAACATTCGTTGTGGTAATGCTTCAGAAAATTGATTAAAATGTTGTCTTTCAACCTGAGAAATAAATCTCTATCATCGAATGACATCCTTTCGCACAGGTTCAATCGAAATCGTTCGATTTTCGGTGCTATTAATGTTCACTCGTGATCTTGTTTGTTCTTGAAGGTTCCTGACGTACCAGAAAGAAAAATTCAAAGTCTCGTACGGCGCGATCATCTTGATCAGTATCATCTCATTGGCAATCAATTTCTTCCGTGTACGTTGATTTGTCCCTTCATTGATTACGATAGAACGTTATTACGACGAATCTCTCGAAATATGCGCATGTTTCAGCTGTCCAACGCTTTCTCTGTCACTCACGATATGGAAGAGGCGGTGCAGTCCATATTCTTGTGTGTTTCCGAGCTGGCGTACATGTTCTATCTTAATTACGTGATGCAAGGAGTCGTTGACTATACGGAAGATTTGCCCAATATCGTGTAAGTTCGATCGATAAACTGACATTATCGAAAATGAATGGCGCCCAGGACTGGTTCACCGAGTTTCATTTCATTCTTGTTATAGTTACTCTACACCGTGGTACAACAGGTCATACATGATTAAGAAGAAGCTATTAGTTATTCTGATGAGCTGCAGCAAACCGATATCATTCGACTTTTACGGGTTTTACACTGCGTCGACCGAAGGTTTCGGAGCGGTTTGTAATTATTAATAATCCAGAAGAGCGATCTTTTTTGCGATTGTCTTGTAGAGCATGGAAAGCCGAGTCCAACGAGTACCATGACCATACAATTATGATCATCCGATCTCGAGAAGTGTCTGAAATATTAATTCTGGATTAGGCTTGTTCCTTCCAAACAGGAATATCTGGAGATCGAATGATCGAAAATGTCAGCTACCTTTTAGGGAATATAAAATATTTGTTTCACGTGAATATCAACTCCACGCTTTCGTGCGATTGTATCTCGTCTCATTGAACCCTGCTTTTCAGATGGTGAAGATGACTGTATCTTATTTTTTAATGATGTCATCGCTTAATTGAGAATCCAATGTTCCCTAATTCACTGTTACTGGGTCGGGTAGTAGACTTTGTTAGTAAGTGTTCTTTTCGCGATTCTAAGTACATTATTTCATTGCACGTTGAACTGGTTCAAATTGCGAAATATCTCGTTTACAGAATTTTCCGCTGTTTACGCCTCAAGTATAACCACTTTACGTTGCATTTGTGAAGAAGGTATTGCTGTCTGTTTTCCTGCCAGGAGATTTCAACGATTAAATGATAATTTCGAGCCGATTTTATGCTAACCAGTGTAGACATATTAGCTGTAATTATTTTAAAGAAATGCAAGTATGAGGGCATCAGTGGAAAAAACCATTTAGGTGTGCCGAAACGCACCTGTGTGTACAACGATAAAGTACACCGCGGAAGACGATGGGAAGCTTTTGCTAAAAACGCCATGATACGAACGACGATATGAGAGACAAACGCAATCACGAATTACGGCTACGACACACGGTTCACGATCACGATTTACGGATACGCGAATACGGACACACTTTTTGTATCACACTTGTAACTGTATCTTCGTTGTTTCTGTCACGATATTCTAAATAAAGAGCAGATATTTTATTCTCAAAAATCCTGTTCCTACAAGTAACGCCGAAAGAGAGAGATAGAGGGAAAGAGACGCGTATTGTAATCTTAGTGGTGTGTGATATGTGTGCACATTTACATCTAAATATAAAGATTCAAAATCATGCCCGTTCTTTTGTATGAAACGTGACAATTTATTCAATAGATTTCGTTACAAGTGTCATGTTTCCAATTTATCTTTCGAGTAATTATCTTGCCGTTCTCAGGAAGTTGTGTGCGTGTGTGTGTGAAAGATTTTAGTTTTCAACCATTTTCACTTACTCCAGGAGTAACCTAATGATATTAAACTTACGAGTCTCACAGCGGATACGAATATAGCTTCCTTCGAGATAATTGTTCCAAGAAATTATACGTTCATCCACCAGAAATCAATTCTACATGTGACACGGTTGACGTGCTGCGGAAGACTGAAGATTTTCGAGAAATATCGAGCCGGCGAAACGCGAGGAAAAAATACGGTAGACTATCGGCTAAAGGTAATTACAAAAAGTTGTCCACATTCGTAGAATCGTGTACGTATCATAAGTAATTGTCATATACTATATATTATCGTCGTGGGACTATATCGATCTGTCGTCTAGCCCGGTACACGTGCATACGTGAGTTTGTAATTGCAGATTACGTCAGTCATAATGGTCTCACATCCGTGGCATTTTTTGTATTCTACGAGAAAGTATTGCCGAAGGGGAAAATAAGGGAAACGTAGAACTTGAAACTACACAAGAAATAAGGGAGTCGCTTTTCAACCATTGTTCGCGATGGCTAGCGTGGATACGCATTACAAGATGAGCATACGTTTGATGAAGATCCTAGGACTCTGGCCGTACGTCAATAAGAATTTTCGTCGAATCCAATGTGCCGTCGTGAATTGCATTTGCAGTAGTTTCGTAGCAGTCCAGGTAGAGAAAACGTAACACTCTAGTGTTCACTATCACATTCTCGGATCACACGTGAACGTCAAAAACCGCATCTAGTAATGAAATCGACATCGACGAAATTGTTGTCGATCCAAAAATTGAAAATATGATTCTTTCAGATCACACCGCTCACGACCGGCGAGCTTGATTTGACTATACTGCTGCAGTGTGTGTGCTTTATACTAATTTTCCTGGGATCGGTAGTGAAGTTCAACACTTACATGGCTCAGATCGGTGCAGTGAGTGCGAAACGATTTCTAGTTAACCCTTCGCAGTCGGAGTTTTCTTTCAACTCGAAAAATTAAATATTTCTTCTGAGCCAGACTTTTACGGATATGAAATTGATGTAACACCTTCTCCAATAGATACCAACGTAATTTAATAATCTAAACTGTATTTCGAACAATGATGTAGCGATTTTTAGTGGCGACTCTGAGTCTCCACTCGAGTGCTAAGGGTTAAATTAACGGGTTAAATCGGCACCGGACAATAAAGACGATCGCAAATGCAGGTTAGGACCATAATGGAAGGAATAAAGAGCACGTGGGATACAGCACACGAGGACACGCTCGAAATTTTAAAAAGACGAGCCAATCTGGGGAAACAGCAAGGAGTCATTTACGCGGGTAAGGAAATACAGTGATGTGAACATTACTCGGTCGAGAAATTCCGGATTGGAAAGACCATCTAGCAAATGCTCGAAAAAAAACATTGTTTTACGTGACAATCATGTGTGTGTGTGTGTGTTTGTTGCAGTATTTATTTTTCCGTCAGCACTACTCCTGGTGGTGTTCCGCATTTCATCGTATTTTATAGTCGTAACAGCACCCCCGAACTCGAATCTAACTGATCTATTTCCGGTTATGACAAAGTATTTCATCGACGAGGAGAAATATTTCTTTTTCATAATGATCCATACAAATCTAACGGTCTTCTTCGGTGCAACTGCATACGTAGCTACGGAGACCTTGTACATTATGTGGCTTCAGCACGGTATCAGCTTGTTCGAACTCGCGAGGTAAAAGAAGACTACCCTACTCGATGCAAGGGTCCCATGGAAATCACCGACACAAACAACCCCGCACTAATCATATGGAAAATCTATCCCGATTTCAGATTCGTTGTCGATTAAATTCGTTGTCTGTCAAAATCGTTGTCGGTTAAAGGCGTTGTCAGCCAATGTAGTTATCGGTCAAATCTGGAGTCGGTGAAAATCGTGTCGGGGAAATATGTGTCGGTGATTTCCATGGCACTCCGATGCAGTCGATACTTTTCTATACGTAATATTAGGGCCTGAGTATCGACGGATTTTCTTGTACATTGTTTTACGATAATCGAAATCCTGAACGCTGCGTCCTATGATTTCCAGCTACCACATCGAGAAAGGGGTTTCCGAGAGACCGCCCTGTATCTCGCAGGAAGTGTTTGAGATTTACAGAAAGAAGTGCCTATCAACCGCGGTTACGTACCACAACGAGGCAAAAGTGTCAGTATTCAGAGAACTGCTAATTAAAACGTCACCTGCCAGAAACATTTTGGGTCTGTGCAGAGCGAGTCGAACATTAGAACGTTCGTTGTGTTTATGCTTGAGAAATTTGATTCAAATTCTTATTTCAACCTAAGAAATAAATCTCGACGATCGAATGACACTCCTTTAGCACAGGTTCAATCGAAATCGTTCGATTTTTCGGTGTTATTAATGTTCACTCGTGGTCTTGTTTGTTCTTAAAGCTTCCTGACGTACCTGAAAAGTAAATTCACATTCTCGTACGCCGTGCTTATCGTGATCGCTGTCTTCTCATTGGCAATCAATTTCTTCCGTGTACGTCGATCTTGTCCCTTCATCGATTACGATAGAAACGTTATTACGACGAATCTCTCGAAATATGCGTATGTTTCAGCTGTCCACCGCTATATCTGTCACTCACAATCTGGAGGAGATGTTGCTGGCCTCGTTCTTGTCTATTTCCGAGCTGACGTACATGTTCTATCTTAATTACGTGATGCAAGGGGTCGTTGATTATGCGGATGATTTGCCCACAATCGTGTAAGTTCGAACGATATACTGACATTATTGAAAATGAATGGCGCTGGGACTGGTTCACCGAGATCGATCTCATTCATGTTATAGTTACTCTACTCCGTGGTACAACAGGTCAGTCTCCATCCAGAAGAAACTATTAATTATCTTGACAAGCTGCAGCGATCCGATAGTATTCGACTTTTACGGGTTTTACACCGCGTCGGTCGAAGGTTTCGCAGGGGTTTGTAATTATTGATAATCGACAAGAACAATCTTTCCTGCGATAGTCTTGTAGAGTATGGAAAGCCGAGTCCAACGAGTACCATGACCATACAATTACGATCATCCGATCTCGAGATGTGTCTGAGACAGATTTGGGCAATAATCGATTAAAATTTTAATCATGATTTATTGATTAATGTGTACGATTAAAAAAGAAATCATCGAAAGTTCGGCGATGCATTCAATCGATTGATAAAGTTAATCGTCAATCGTTGATTAAACGAAGAAGTCGTCGAAAAATTGGCGATTGATTCAATCGATTAATGAAGTTAATCGTTAATCGTTGATTGAACGAAGAAATCATCGAAAAATCGGAGACTGATTTAATCAATTGTTGAAGTTAACCACCATGCGGTCTATCCATAAATTGAGAACGGGTGGAAAATTGACAGTTAACCATTAATTAATTATTCGATTGACGATTAATAATCGATTAATAATTAATTGTTAATTGCGATTAACGATTGAAGTTGAAAATTAGTCGTCAATCGACGATTAATTTTTTGCCCAACTCTGGTCTGGGATATTAATTCTGGATTAGGCTTGTTCCTTCCAAATAGGAATATCTAGAGATCGAATGATCGTAATGGTACGTTCGTGGTACTCGTTGGACTCGTCTTTTCATGCTCCACGAGAATATCGAAGATACTGTATAGTGTGTCGTACCAAAAAATGTGAAGTGCCATTAAGGGAATATAAAATATTTGTTTCATATGAATATTACATGCACGGTTTTGTGTGACTGTATCTAGTCTTCTCGAACCCTGCTTTCCAGCTGGTGAAGACCACAGTGTCGTATTTTATGATGATGACATCGCTGCAGTAAGAATCCAATATTTTCGTAATTCATCGATAACGAGCCGAGTAGTAAATCTGTTAGTAAGTGTAGCTTTCACGATTCTAAATATTATTTAATTGTTTGTAATGGTTCAAATTCGAAATAACTTGTTGCAGGATTTTCCGTAGTTCACGTGTACGATGAACCTTACCGATATCGATCTGGGTCCATGTTGTATCCTACAGTTGTGCATACGTCAACCATTGTGTCAAACGAATTGTAGAAAAAGCTAGCTGACGTAGACAAATTATTTTTTCATTATTCTACAAGTTTGAAAGAACTGGTCTAGTATGTTAACTAAACGATTTAAACATTGAACGGCTAAAGAAGAAACAATGAAGTTCCAAAGAAATGAAAGTAACGACGAGAGAGACGCGTATAGAAACTTTGCCCGTGTGTGATATTATGTGTGTACGGTTACGTGTAAATATGAAAAATTAAACAAATCCTTTCATATCAAAACAGACGATTCGTACGATAATTGTTGGAATTCATTGTTGAGAATACCATGTTATACGTAATACGACACCGGTGATGATATTCGCTTTATTAAATTCATGTCGGTAACAAGCGTTTAATTTAGCGAATATTTAATTTAACTGATAATTGCTGACAATCATGCATTTCTATAATTACGATAGATTCGATCAAGCGTCGGAGATAGTCGGCTTATGCTTCTCTTAGAACAGGTATGGTACTCACCTGAAAACAGAAGAACGAACATACGTTTATAAAATATCACAAGATACAGAGAAATATAATTTTTAGACATGATACAGGTTTGACGCCTTGGGAAACGGAAATCACGTCGGAAATTATTGCACAGGTGGATATACAATTGACTAGTATATCTAACACTAAACCTATTGGGTTGGCAAGAAATTAATTTTCTTTGTTCGATGATCCTTTGTCATCTTTCTGGAAGCTTCACAATTTTTCGCTGACACAATTGTCGGCTAAAAACAAGTGCGATTTTAGATCATCATCATTAATAAAAGTTTGTTAGACATTACTTTCCTGCCAACCCAATACGTTATCAATATTTCTTAATCGTGATCATTTATACATTCTGTATGTATGAGCATACATACTAGAAAGTACGCCTGGATCATTATTATCCTCTAAAAGAACTCCTTAGAATTGTTAACATCGTGGACTCATATTTCCAGAGAATACATGACCATCAAGTAAGAGACTGCTAATTTGATCATCTGCAAAAGAGGATTCGAGGAGACCTGAACAGCTAGTCAAATCGCGATAAACATCGACGAATAAATATACTGAAATGTTGTACCGTGGTGAATCCTTCGTAAGACGGACGGAAGATCCCTCCGAACACGAACACGATATCTTTGATACTGTGACACATAATGAACAACAATAATTTCTGCGCTGGCACTGTCGCTCTGTACCATGTGCCAGTGTATCTGCACAGAAACGGAATAAAAATCGCCGTTTTATCTCAGAATTCGATATTTAATTCTCCATCGAAGAACGTGGGTTCGACTCACGTGTCAGAAAAGAATTCCGCGCCGTTATTGATGACCGTCTGTCCTAAATGGTTCGTCAAACCGATGTACAAGAAGTGTCCGACGATCACGGCCGCTGTGGGAAAAATGTGCGACATTTTCCGAAATCGCAGCATAGCGTAGGTGAACTGTACGGTCCCAAAAATAACATTCAGTAAGTTCTTCTTATACAACAGTGAGCTTAAGCGTCGCACAATGGAGTAAACCGATGAATTTTCTGTCAAAATCAAAGAACTTTCGATAGAAATGCTGGAAATTCTTGATCGCGGGACATATTTCCCGTATTCTGCAATATTTCAGCTTCAGTTTGATACTAATCATCGCTCTATCTCATTTCTACCGAATGTTCTTTGATTTTCATCCAAAATTCATCGGTTTACTCCACTGTGGTACGTAGAGAAGAGACTCGGATCAGGCCCAATGTCGTCAGATTAACACTTGTCCCCCACTTTTCGGTGGCGAGCATCCCAACGCCTCTATTTACCACTGACCGATGACACGTTATAGCGTCATGGAAAAAGAAGAGTAGAATAAGAGGCAAGTCACGGGTCTCTTCTTCACAGAGTTCTACGTTAGGACGCGTAAACTCACACGTAGGAGATTCAAGCTCAGAGAGACCATCGCCAGTACAAGCAGAAAGAAATAGCCCATCAGAATCGAGTCGTTCACCAGCTGCTTAAACCTTAGGAACAATGCACAATTTGCAAACGCAGCCCTCGGAGCAACATTTACGGATACTAACCGAATAAGACTCACGTGGACTATCGCGACGTCGATTACCTTCGCGATAGTCGCTCTATCCTTCTTCGAAGCGATAACGTCCATTTCGTCGTCGTCGAAAGCCTTTCGTATGCGGTAACTGTCAACACAGTACCGACCGATGATTATTGTACAATTTTGAAAAATCAATGGTTCGTGGCTAAATACTTTTTAATGGAACCTTCAACAGCGACAACAATTTTCATTGTGAACTAACAAGTCACCCTTCATTGAAGATTGTAATGTAAAAGAATATTGTTATACTTTCTTTTGGTACAGCGCAATTATTAAAAATCCTGTTAATAGTGTTGAAAAACGGACGAGACGAATTAGAGGTATCTTGAAGAAAGTTTTAGGAACTACCGCAATATTTTCAGGATCGCGAAACAATGATAGCCGCATAAAAACGTCGTCGCCTCTGTTCCGCCCAAAGTCATCAATCCGATGAGAACAACAATGTACGTGTGCATCAGTGAAACGAAATAATATTTCTCGTCGTTCTTCGTGTACATTAATTTCAGACGCGAGTACACCATGTAGTCATCCGCAGAAGCTGTGGAATTGGTCGCACCGTGCATCATGGTTATGAAGACTACGTAGCTCATGACCATCACGTGAATCCCGGCTGCAAGTGTGGAAAACATTTCTGTACATGAACAATTGACCTTCCAGTAACAACATAGTTACCCGCCAGAATCGTCGCCATGAGTTTCCCGTCGTCAGCGTTCTTCAGCAAGATTCTCATTTCGTAAGGATCGTTTATTCGTCTCCAATCTGCGCGTATCATCTCTAGCACTTCCGTCACCTAGAAGATGGCGGACACCCTCTTTCTTCACTCGCTAGCATTTTATTTCGCGCAAACGGCCGCGGTCTGTTATAACTAGACCGCGGATGATTATGCAATTTCCAATTTTTATAGACACACTTGAAGACAGTGCAACGAGAATAGAATTCTATTCTTTTTAACGAGAACAGTCTTCGTAGATCGAAAACAAATAAAAAGTAGTTCTATCGAATTTTATATTCCAGCATTCTTTCAAAATTTTCACAAGCCATAATTATTAGCTGCCGCAGGGTAAAAGACAATATTTGCCTGCTGCAGTTTCAACTTACACCTTTCAGGTTACATAGATACAGCAGGTGCTTCAAGAGTATTATCATGGTGAAGGTGATGTTGGTCACCGCGTCGAAGATAATGTTCGTACTGAGTACCTCGAAATACAATATCGACCTTACCTGGAACCAACGAAAATCCTCCGGATCATTTTCTCCTGGAGTCTGCGCGATCACTTAGACTGCGGATTTCGCCCCCTATTCGGCAACTTCCTGATTATAAATTTTAACTGGTAGCACCTACGTGTTATTGCACGTGAACAAAGCCGTGCGTACAGCTAGTGCAAAATGAAAATATTCTGAATTGATTGCGGGAGGCAGGAATAATAGAAAAATTCATTTCATCCCTTACTGACTTTGTTGCATCTCAGTATTCTGAAACTTTTCTAATCCTTTCTCCCAAATAATTTTCTCAGAAATGCACAAAGATCCGCGGTCTAGTGATCACCGTCGACAGTACCTGAACCATAATCGCGGACACCACGATCAACAGGTAAGACACTCTCTTCGCGTAAGTGAACCATGTTCGCTCGTACGGCCAGAGTCCGATGCACGTTAAGAGAAATTTGTTCACGGTGTAGTGATGATCGTCGAGACTGTCCATCACTGCGCCAACGCTGGATCGCGTCTGAGCAAGCTTCGAAAATCATATTTCACCCTTCGTTCGCTATTCGTTCACCCATCCGTGTCGCGTCAATAAATAACGACGGAAAACATCGCCGCACAAAGGAGGGAGAAACAATGTCAGGAATCGGTCAGAGTCGAGCGCGATGATTATGGGTTCGCTGACTATCGATCGGCTTCGCAGAGCTTGCAAATAGAAATTGTTACCTCTAAATTCCGGTAAATTGCACGGTGGAAGTGAACCCCATCGTTATATCTTTTTTTCAGAGGAAGGGTGCGCTCCCTGTTGGATTTGAATGTCGTGGGTTTTACGGTGCACCTTCTGCCGGTTCCCATTGTCAGGACTATCTTCCGGGAAAAAATAAAGTCAAGCAAGGTGACAAGCGACCCGAACGACTTCGCCGAGTTTCATTCTTCCGTCGTCCTTCCACCGCGCAACAATCTGCTCCCAGTGAACTTCCAGCTACTGACGCGTCTACTTGGGCTGCCTCTAGGGTCCGGAAAGAAGGGACTCGGCTACTGAGCCGGGACAGGTAAGCCCTTTCGTATAATCCCTGCCGTTAACGCTCCGGTGGCCTTTAGGTTAATTATTAACACGTGTATTGTTGTATTAACGTGTTAATGTTTGTTCAGAGGCAGCGTTTGGTTATTGTTTCGGCAGATTGAGTCGCTTCGTGAGTATTAATAGACTACGGATCGATTGCGAGAAGTAGAAAATAAATTGAATGTTCTTCAAGTCACAATCAATTCACATCTTCAGTTTTGAATTTTCTAACAATTTTGGTATAAGCGAAGAAATTATATTTGCATAGACACTAGCAATTAGATATATCAAATTGCAGCCAGTATAAAAGCAGTTTTTACGAAGTGTATTTCACATTTCTTTAGGTCATCCTTTGCAAAAAATAATTGTTTTGTTAATATTATGTACGCTGTAATATTACCACATTGAAGCGAGTACAATAATAACGAGTCACGCCGGTGCAGAATACATCACTGTGAAATAGGAGAAGGACATCTTGAGAAGCTGCAAAGGAGAAATAATTGGTGGAACATAATTGTCGAATTAAAATGATAGATTAACAATATTTCGTTACCCTCCCCAATCCCTCGAAACCCGGTATGAAGAGACCACCAATTAGAAAGGTGTAGGTCTTCGTCGAATGATGTATGAAAAACAGTAACAATTTTTGCGTTCGCACCGACACCGTGTACCACCGACAGTTGCATCTAAAAAGTATTAGATGATTGCATAAGTTCGTGGCCGATTTGAAAATAAAATTCAATGGTTAAATTTTAAAGATTTGTTTAAGCTAAAATTAAACAAACACACAAGCCATATTTATAATTGATTAATGAAGTTGTATTCTTTAAAATTAAACCATTGAATTTTATTTTCAAATCGGGCAGGAACTTATGCAATTATCTAATATATATTCGTTGTACTCTATTGTAAATTGTGAGAATATTTTCAAAAGCAAAATTTTCCAGACATTATCCAGCCACTAATTTTTCTTGATTTACTCTCTTTGATTTAAAGAAGATATTTTTCATTGGCATTACGTACAGTTCCGTGAACAGCTCAGTACTGCTGTCCATGACTATTTGTCAAATATAGTTTACCAGACACTGCCACATTATATGCGCGGATATCAACATTAATTGGATTAGGAACTGTGTCAGTTCCCATTGTTCCTGCAGCGACTGAGCCATCTGCGTGTTTTCGTAAGTAGGTGTTTAATTGTTAATTGCGATTAACGATTCAAGTAGAAATTTAATCGTGAATCGTTGATTAAATTTTTGCTTAACTCTGCGCCATACTTACACGCAGAAGATTCAAGCTCAATGACGTGACTCCCAGAAACATCAACAAGAAATACGAACTGGACAGACATTTCGTCAATTGTCCGGCGTACCTTGAAAAAGAATTATGCAAATTCTGTGTTTCCACGACGACTATACTCGACACGACAGTTAAGAGAAATAGAACACAGTAACACATGGGGAAAATATAAGATGTTTAAACAAAAAAATGATCGTCAATGTCTAATAGATATTATAATGAAGATAACTGTAAAATATCAATGTAATTACTACGGTAGAACTCGAACTTGTACACAGTTTCGTGAAACCCGTTTAAATTTTACGAATGTAATGTTTCTATAAAAAGTAAATGTTCGATTTTCTCAAACTATTACTGTGTCCTATTCCCTTAATGATACGAACTTGATCGTCACTTTGTGCAGCTTCGTAGCGCTGATCAGCTTGTCCATCGCTAATTGATCTTTCTCGATGTCGGACATACCGGATGATTGGACGAACGCCGTTTTCACACGGTATCTAATTATACGGAACAGCTGATTATTTCGATTGCTAATTAGGCTAATTAAGTCCAGTAATTCTTCTTACCGGACAATTTGAAACAACGTACGCGCATGATTAGCGAATATAACAGTTGCCAGTTCAGGCCCGACCATGCCCGCTGTCCCGAACACCAATAACAGAACCGAATGTAAATGCAGCACGTAAGAGAATTTCGGATTATCGGTGAAATAATACATCTTTAGATGTATGTCGAGACCATCCTTGAAATTGTTGTATTTGTTCGTCAACAAATCGTAAATCACGTAGCCGCAGACTGATAAATAAATTACGACTGCAACGGGTGCACGTTCAATGAAATTAATGAAATCAATTAAATTAATCGATCGATTCTTCCAGATCAATTCTAATACACAGGGGACTGACAAATAAACAAACAGGAATTCTTACTTGCGAAATTACGATTCCTAGTATTCACATCGGCAATATGTGTAAATATAATTCTGCGCTCGTTCTCGTCGGTAATGGACGTTCTGTGGTGTGTGATCGTATCGCATACTTCCTTTAGCTAAGGAAATAATTAATTAATTAATTAAACCAGTGAATGTAATATTTATTTGCAGTTGCAGAATACTTCCACTTACGAACTCAATCCTATACAGGATAGTACTATGTTTCCACATAACTATAACGACTAATGTTATATTCGTCACAAACGTGACGATTGTGTTCTGAGTGTACACTGCCTCGTGCAGAAACGCTGCCAGCTGAAAGCAACAATGCAAACGTTTACGAACCTCGGATTAAACAAGTACAAGTGCAGTGCTGAACAGGATGACGAGTCACTGTATTAATTAATTATGATTAGATCGCACGATTTTATCCAGAAAGTATACTCGAACGCCAACAAGAAAAAGAAAATGGTACAACAATGAATTTCGACTCGTTCTAAATGGGAAGCTTCAATCTCTACGATTTGCAATTGGTCGGAAATACTAAAAGTTTGATTTTACAACTTCTTTATATAAAATGTTTCAATGTAAACGACATAATTAAAAGAGCAATACCTGGAACACGATTCCCGACAATACCAGCAACACGTACGACGCTCTTTTCGCATAAGCGAAGTATGTTCGCTCGTACGGCCACAGACCGACGGCCGAGAGCAGAAATTTGATCAGCTTATGGTGTTCGCTTATTTCGTCCATTGCACTGCGAAAGCCGGACACCGTCTGACTTGAGAATCCCGGAAAATTGTCTGTCGACCTTCCCGTTCGCATTGTTGCTTCCCTCCGGTCGCAGAATATTTTCGTCGCGGTTCTTTAAATAACTAACGAACTGAAATTGTATCGTGGGACACGTGAAGGGAAAGGACAATAACGAAATAGTCGGGCATCGAGTGCTATGATTACAGGTTTGCGGCACATCGATCGGTTCGGGATTCTGCATTGTTTCCCTCGCGGCGAAACCCCTCGATTTTGTTGAATCACTACGCCGATATATGGGGTTGGATTCGAACATTGTCCACGGTACACCGACTGCCTTTTCTCACCGTTATCGATACCTAATGTCTGCACGCCCCTCCTCCCCCCATCGTTTACTATAATCGGAAAATCGCAGACCTACACTCCACTGTGAACGCTCCGACGAGCAACAAGTGACGCGAACTTCCGCGCTTTATGGTCGCGTACTCTCGTGTCTGCGGAAAACTCCGTGTCTCACGAAGGGTCCCATGGAAATCACCGACACGGTTTTCACCGACAACGCCTTGAACCGACAACGATTTTGACAGACGACGAATCTGATCGACAAGGAATTCGTTTTCGGTTGAAGGCGTTGTCGGCCAAATCTGGAGTCGGTGAAACGTTGTCGGTGAAAACCGTGTCAGGGAAATTTGTGTCGGTGATTTCCATGGAACACCTCACGAATGCGTCGACTAAAGATCTGGAGAAATGAATATAGCGTTACGTTGCATGTGCGTCGGATGCTTTACGTGCGCTTATATTTGCAATCTGAAGTCTACAATTTCCAAAATTGTCATTACACTACGTTTCAGATCGTTGTATCGAGCACAAGAACATGAAGTACGACATCGACATGTTGCACACCTAAAAAGAAGCAGAAATCAATCTCAAAGAATAATGTATTATGGACCATGGAGAACATCGTTGAAGTTTACCGTCGCGAAACCTTCGCACGAAGGCGGATACACTTTTCCAAGCGTGAGTATGCAAGGTTTCATGCTTCGTTTCATAATTAAGATGATTAATTTCTGCACCGGTGCTGGGATCGAGTACCACTCCGTGTCGTATCTATAAAATTCGTTCAACTAAATACTCGGTAATTTGTACATTGTTGAAAGCGACGTTAAATAAATATAAAAAAAAGAATTTGTACATTGCATTTTACTCCACTGCCACTGTACTACAATTGTAAATTTTCATACGCACAGTATGCCGAATACGTTGGAGCTATGGTTGATCAACAATTGCGACGCGTAGTGACACAAGAACATATAGCTGAATTGAAAGATCAAGAAATAAGCTGCCTCTGTGATGTCGCGAGTAGCTTGCGTCACTTTCACAGCGTTCGAGAGCTGGACAAACACAACATACCGGACTAGAAATGTTCCTTTCTATCGATCGTATATTTGTTTATAAAAGATGCATCAATGCTCTCGGCGCACTGATTCGAACAATATTTACTTAGAAGCAATTCTGCAATTTATCAAATTCAAATTTCGACGTTTCGATTTATGTTCAGATCATCTTCAAGTAAATTAAATATTGCGTCTGTAAATTATTAAACAAAAAATTATTATATTGACTATCGATATCAGTTAATTACCCATTGAATATCTAATTATGAAATAAGTTTGATAAATTGCAGAATTGCTTCTAAGTAAAAATTGGTCGAACCAGTGCGCCGAGAGCATCGATACTTCTTTTATGCCGGACTATAATTAAAAAAATGATTGAAATCATTCCTAATTATCATAATAATAATGACATATTTTTTTCTTACAGTGTACAGAGTCATGGTTACAGACGTCGAGCCGAGCACGAGGAAACCGAAGAAGGATATCGAGTAAATTTCTCGTTGGACATCGGCGAACCTAATTTGATTGTTTCGAGAATGAATTACCAGCGAATTATAAAGCATAAAATACCACTTGAATTTTATTAAACAGTATACTTTTGTACGCATTCGTGATATAATTTAACGAATTAAATAGTATTTAGAGAATTTAAAGATTAGTATGTTCTACTAATTTCGATTATTAACAAAAGCAGAAATTCGCAGGCCAGTTCAGACTCGCCAGATTAGGAGAACTGACTCGGGTCGAGGTTATTTGACGAATCCTAATCTGGCGACTCTGATCCAGTTAGTATACTGACTCGATGGCTCCTTGATGGATCATCGTTGCCTCGACAAATCTCGTACCAACTGAATGTGTCTCCTTAGCGTTGATCGCGCGTTGCAGACGATGGCTACGAGTTATTAATATTAATTAGTGAATAATTGCAATCATTCAATTAATGTTTCAGAAGCTTACCCGGCGATTTTGAACATGGCGCAGTTGTGCATAATGAACATGATGACAGACCCGTCGATAATGGTCATCGTCGCGACTCCCAAGAAGATAATCACCGTCAGAATGGTATTGATCGACACGAAGTGCTCGATCGGATCGATCACGAAGAACTCGACTGCGAACAGAAATCTTCTGGGACGAGATTCGTTCAGAGGCACCAGGAGGTCGAGGACTATAGGTGCGTACCCGTACATCACCGTAACTAATGACCCTGGTACTGCGAATACTGTAATTTTTATGGTTTAACCCTTAGCACTCAAGTGGCGCCTCTGAGGCGCCACTAAAAATTGCTGTACTATTATTTAAATAATTGTTTACACTATCAGATATGTCGGTATCTAACCAATTACTACACATTTAAGTATTGTATGAGGTATTATATCAATTTCATATTTATCAAATTTAAAAAGTCATAGAGAATGGAAATATTGTAGGTCAGAAGAAACGTTTAATTTTCGAGTTAAAATAGCTCCGAGTGCAAAGGGTTAATCATAATAACCGATTCTTTAGCCATTTTTATTCCGTCGAATTTCATCGAGTTAAAAAGGGTTAAAAAAAAGAGCGTTCTCTTCTTCTTACATATGAAAATCGTTTGGACGAGTTTGCTACTCTCGGTATAGCTCTTCAGTATTTCATACTCCTCCGTGTTATCCAACCTGTTCCAGTCCTGTTCGACGCGCGCGAACAAGAACTTCACCTGACGTGAACAAATCTCACGATCAAGACTAATAATCGCTGAATAAAACGTGTAATAACTAGACTGCGAATTTTACGCGTTTATGGAAACAATTTCTCAAATTAAGAATAATTTCATTGTACACGATGTTTTTTAATTTTGCGGATATGGAACCACTAAAGAGACAAATAAGATCCGCAGTCTAACGACAACACCGGTTCTCGTCAACATACTTTTTTAATGTGAATATACAACATTAGATATTTGTTGAAGAACGAGTAAGAGCAGTGAATGAATATCACTATTCTACACATCTCTGTAAGGCTGTACTCGTTCATGCACAGAGCAGCCACCTAAAATTAAATGATTCCTTGTTAAGGATAGTTTATGGAAAGAACAATCACTCCATCGAATTTAATAATTCCACGCACAGAGGAACAACTTTTACCTGAACAACGCTGCCCATGAGAAACGAATAAAGCAGAACGAGCCTGAGAAGTACTTCCGGCGTTTTTGGCTCCGTGTTCCATAGTCGCAGAAACTTCAGAATCCTATAATTGAGCTTATAGTAACGATAGCTGGAGAAGTTCATGTTCGTTCGGAGGGTCGCACACGTCTGCGTCGAGACACTCGACGATTCCTTTCGACTTTCTCGAAAAATGTTTCTACCCCAACTTTCCTGCGGAAATTCCGAAGAAATTGCGGGCAAACGGCGACGTATCGAACGGTCGAATTTCTTGGGAATCGTTCAATTCCGACTTTAATACCTAGTTTTTTGTTCGAACCGGAATTTATCGGTTCTTCCGACATTTCGCAACTTTGTGGCTTTTGCTTTCTATTGTGTCTCGCGACCCTTTCCATGAATTTTTAATGTTCGCGGAACGCTACGTGGGATTTTGCGGACAACAGTTTCAGTCTTGTTTCGTTGGTTGCAGCACTGAGATCGTGTTTCCTCGATTGTTGCATCTAGTGGTTCTTCGGTCGTGCTGGTAAATCATTTTTATATTATTTGTATTTAGACTGTGGATCTTTATGTAAAATTTAAATTGCCCGCATCGTTTGCGGATCGAACGATTTTAATCGAGAACATTTCTTTAAACAATTTCGCAACGTTCACTAATTACCTGACCTAATTTAGAAACATTAGACCAATTCGAAAATTATACTTTCACATCATTTTCAACCTGTTGAACATATTCCGAGAGAAAATCCATTTCTACGTCACTCCGGTTTGCCGCGATCCAGCTGGACAATTTTTGTTTTCCATAAAGATCCGCTGTCCTCGGAAACATTGTTTCTGCATAATCAAAAATTAAGTAAGATCGAAACGTTGAAATTAAAAGTGTTTGTAAAATAACAATTGATCGTGCGCCGACAGCACATATTTGTTATAATCAAAAATGTTTGCATTGATTGCAAGACAGAGCCAAATCAAAATTTCTTTCTTCTTCTAATTATCTTATTCGGGTAAAACTAAGACAGTGGTAGCGTTAAATCTTTTAACCCTGTGGGCACATTTAACGACTCACTTGTCATATACGTGTTATGTTTATTTGATTTATTCATTTTTCTATATGTATAATAATATCACTACGATAAATGGAATCTACAATCATAATATGTATAAACATACATCGAAAACTTGAACTCATTTCATATGCAAAAGATCTTCAAATAAATCTGTACCCAACGGGTTAACTATGTCCACTGTTTTAAACTGTACGTACCCATCTTTGTTATACATGCATCAAATCGGCAGTCTATTCATGACTGAATGCCTTGAACACCGAAGCCGCATTCTACACTTTCTAGCACAGCTCGCAAAGTAATCACTAGATGATTTAATTCGATTGAATGTTGCAGATCTGCGTCACTGTACTTGAAGATGATCGAATAAAAATGTCGAGGACCCTTCCGAACGGAACGAAGACACTGTAGAGCACGCGATATGGAACGGAGTCTCTTCATGTTCGGTTGGAGAACAATGTGACGAGTTGGCCAGCATCACCAGAGACAAGAAGATGTTCGAAACAGTACCGAAGTCATCGGTAAGAGCAACGTCGACGACTATCATCGTGACGCGACGTCGGGAACGTGACTGGAACGCGATCGATTGACCGATGCTTTTATACGGACGCTCTTGCCCCCTTTTTCGAATTGACGGCGCGATGGAGGGGACAGTCGCCGGTGGAATGATTGGCATAACCAGTAATTTGGAAAACGACCGGCCACCGGGATTTTTCCGACGGCAAGGGTAGAAAACGGGATGCATTAATGATGACCGTAAAAAAAGTCCTTACACTCTTGCTCGTGAACTCCCCTCGTGCTTCGGGTAATCGAAGATCGAAATTCTTTATTCGTATTAAAAAATTCGAAAAGTTTCTTCGTAAATGCATAATGATCCACAGTCTAGCGATAACTTTGCCAACAAATTTTTCGAGCTTCTAGTTTTGGGAAAATTTTTGAAATTTTTTTTTACGAATTTACAGCATTTTTGGGGGAGGGGAGAGAAATGGGTCGTGTAAAATTATCTTGGTGGAGAATGAACACCACGTTGCAAACATAGAGGCTTTAACACTGAACCTACTGCGATGGGTTAAATGACCCTTTCTAGATTTTTTATTTGACAATTGTTGATATTGTAAAGGTGTTTTAATGTGAATTTATTGAATACATTTTTTGATTCCAGTATATTAAGTATACTATACATCAGACACTTTTGATGGTCGATAGGTTTAGTGTTGAAATGAGCCCTTATGGTTGTGCTAATTGTTTTCACGGAATTGTTACGATTCGAGTATCGACTATTTTTCGAGAAATAATGGCTCGTGAGGGGAGTAGCAATGTCCCATTGGAGAATGGGGAAACGTGTTACCGGAGAACCGTGTCAGAGGAAAATCGATACGTCCTTCTGACACAATGAACAGGTGGAGGGCGAAGGTCTTCACCCTCAACCCCTAACGCAGACTACTAACAAATGCTACTGTCACTGAAAATAAGACTCTATTTGTTCCTATCTTCTTACAATTCGTCTGTAAGAATTGAAAATTCCATAAACATCCGTGGTCCAACATATAATATAATGTTAAACATAGTTAAATCTGTCGTGAACAATAAAGAAATTGTCCTTTCTACTGTGCATTTACATTACTCGTGTACGCGATGGAATATTACGTTCGCAAATAGCATTTGCTGGATGTAAAACTGAATTAGTTTAGTAAAGGATGAAGAATTCGAGATGCATTGAAACGATAATGTTACTGCATAATGCAGAGGCAAAATATTCCTGTAGATACCCATATAAAGTTTGATAGCTTGTTGCAGATGGCTGCATGCAACGTCCACTGTAATTTTCTATTGAAATCGCTGCGAACGAATTCTGTGGGTAATTTTGGTAACATCTGCGGTGAAAATGGCTCCGAAAGGGTTTACAGAACATTCGAAATCTACACGAGACTGAACGTATTACAAAGGATTTCATTTCAGAGTAACGAATCGAAACAATAATATTTCAACAAGTTTCATTGAATAAGAGGATATTGTTTGGTGCATACACGTTCGGTTTATTTTTCATAAGCCAGTGACAGTGCCATCAGGAAACTAACGAAGTCATTGTTATTTTTACAGGTCTCTCTTCGAGAAGAAATTTGTTTCGAAACATTTTGATTCATATTTCGGGGTCAAGGATTATACCGAAGCGAATACATCACGGTAAAGTACGAGCATGCTGTGTTGAGCATCTGAAATGAATGTGAACACGTTGAAAGTTTCTAGGTGATCGAAAAACAGTATTGCAAAATTATTATTCAGTTTACCCAAGTGAAACCCTTTCTCGATGGAACGAAAATGCCGCCCAAAACCGGAACACAGCCCTTCGAGGTTCTTTGTAATACAAGAAGCAATAACTTTTGGACCTTCAGTGGCAACGCGTACCATGGAGTTTTACATCTGAGTTGAGGAAAGATATATTTCAGAAGATTTACAGATTATCGGAATGGAAAGTGTACTCACATTTCGTGGAACACGTTCACGGAATTGTCAATGTAGTTCTGACATATGTCGTTCTCTCGATAGGCGTAGGCAAGTTGGACTACACTCATCGACACATTTACAAGGAACATATCGACATGTCCATTTGTGTGAAAAAGCTCGACAAGCTGCCATACAAAGAGTTTTGTAATTTCCAACCATTTTTATAGGACACCCTATATGTTCTCTTCGACGTTCTTCTGGGGGACAAAAAGACGAATCCAACGAGTACAAACACCATACCATTACGATCATTCTATTTCGAGATATTCACGATTAAATGGAACAATATGGTATCTCGAGATTGAATGATCATAATGGTACGGTGTTTGTACTCGTTGGATTCGTCTTTGTACACTCTACAAGAATATCGAAGACAACATACAGGATGTTCTGTAAAAAAATATCCAGAATCTTGAAGTCTCGTAAAAAGTTGAAGAGATAAGTATAATTGTTTCAAGTACTCACTTGGAACGTATACATGCACAAAGAGAAGGTCAACATCAGAACAATAATGAAATACGGCACCGTTATAATCGTCATGATGCATTCAAAGTCGCTTTAACAGTAAAAACTGCGTTACTCTTCGATCGGGATGTGCGAATAGCGTTCAACAATCGCAGTACCTCTGAATGTCCTGATAAAGGTCTATCACTTCGCAAATTTTCTGATAGAGGCGATCATCTTTCTCGAAAGTTACGTTGTTCGGGTTCAGCCACTCGTTCATCGCTACGTTCGTTCGGTAACTGTACAAGAAGGCGTTTATTGCAACCAGAGTTTAGTCGCAATTAACGACTAAAGTAGAAATTTAGCCTTTATCTACCAATCTTTTCCAAGTCTTTCAAATACTTTCATCTTTGTGTACCTGATCGTTTCAAAGACTGCTGAATGGTAATGCAACATTATGCTCATTATGCAATCACCTGTTGCCATGATTAATATCAAGGTCATGCAGGCAATAGAGAAATAGATGTATATCACAACGAAGTAGTCGTCCCCTTGTTCGAACTGTATCACTATCACGTAACGTACCGTACGAGAATTATTCAACGGAGCCACGATGTTCAACAATAACGGCGACAGTATAGTTAACTGACAAATAACCAGTGTCGCAGCTCCGACACCTGAAACGTCATAATTACACTAATATATAATTCCACGGAATATAATACTAACACCGAAAATAAGATTTCATTTGTCCCCACTTTCTTAAAATTAGCCGAAAAAGATTAAAAATTGTTTGGTCGAGCTTCCGAATTTTTGTCCCCATTTTTGAAAAATGCTACCACCGAAAATAACATTCTATTTGTCCCCACTTTCTCAAAATTAGCCGAAAAAGATTAAAAATTGCTTGGTCGAGCTTCCGAGTTTTGTCCCCATTTTTGAAAAATTAAATCACTCGTTTAGACATGTTTCCTCTTGGAATATTACTTAAGAAAATGACGGTTGTACGCTTCTGCTCGTTGGCGAGTTTTTCGAAAATCCGAAGTTCCGTTTGATCGGTCGAGCTGTGCCATCGAGCGAGGTTCTCCAGCGATTTTGACAACTAGAATGATTTATAAAAATTCAACGAATGAACGAGCAGAAAAATGTTGGTAGACCGTAGAAACTCACTAAGTCTTGTAGAAACAGTGCGATGATATACTTGGTGACCTGTATCGTCAGGGTGCAGGAGAACGAGACGAAGTAGACCAGACGAATGATCGTGATATCATGATTGTGCAGTAGTATAAGCTGAAAGAAAGTGGACACGAGACCATAATGGATCTATAACCGACTGCTCGAACCAGAGATTCTCACCTGGAGAATCTCAAAGGAGAGTACGAAACAACACCAGGTGACTCTAACCGCGAGATTGATTGTGCGACCGGTGAAGGGCCACAGTCCGGTCAGTATTAAAAGTTTGCGACTCAGATTGTAAGAAGTTTCGCGAAGGAGTTTCATGTTGCCGCGGCTGACGAGTCGCATCTGCAGGATCGGGAATGAAGGAACGGCCTGGCGAGTGCTCATACTTTATTCAGTGGATCATGCTCACCTGTGGGATTCACGGCGTCACTGAAATTCTCCTTAAAAATTGCTCGCGTGCCACGACACGCGCATTGTTCCATTCGGACCTCGGAAACGGACAGCTAAATTATAGTGTTTTCCCCTTTGCGGTGTTCCCCGATTTTGTGAAAAGAATGCACGAGGAAGTCGGAGATAATCCCCTCCGTTCAGTTTCCAGTTGCCGTGCGCCTCGATAGCTTGTGAATCTAGCTGAGCAACTGTTCAACACACAAGCAGATGTATGTACTTTGATAGTGCTCGTTTTTCTAGATCCAGTTGTTCGAGTATGTAAAAGGTGTTTTAACAAATTTCGTGGAATCAAGTGGTTTCGCTTCGGGGAAAATTTACCTGTTACATAAAGATGGTTCGTGAAAACAAAAACGTACCTATTTTCCTACTCTGATCTACAGGTATGCAGAACTACACACACTCCGTACACCAATTTTCTACAACTATGTAGCACTTAAGTTGTACTATGTTACTGCTGCGATCATGGTTACGACGGGTTCCCTTTCAGCGAGCAGATCGTAGTGAAATAAGAGAAGGATGAACTCATCATCTGAAATCGAGCCATCGTGCCGTAATATTCGTAGCCATGGAGACCGTTTAACAAGTAAAGTATAACATTTTAAGAATAAAACACGCGTGTACCGATGCGAAACCTTTGTTGGACGGAATGAACAAACCGGAGAAGTCCAGCATGGTACCCACAGAGGATCTCTGCATGATCAGCAATAGAATTTTCTGCATCTTCACTGGACTGGAGTACCACAGCGAATCGTATCTGCGTTTGTTTAAACGTTTATCGTTGTTCGCTTGATCGATGTTAAAGGTAAACGTGAACTCACGTAGCGTAAGAGATAGCGACGCTGCTGTCGATCACTTCCTGCCCGATATAGTTACCCATGAACACTGCCACGATATGAAATATCCCAAAAAAGAATGAGATGCACAATTCCTTCGGGTCCTCCATTTCAAGGATCGCTAAAATAGACTTTGTCACACGTGCAAAATGTACATTTTTTCTGAAAATGTTTTGATTTTTTTTTTTAAATATTTTTCCCTTAAATAAAACACACAAAAGGTGACCATCTTTCAATGTTTTTATCCGAATTAAAAGAATGCATGCAGTGAAGGGTTAAATGTATTTTGTACGAATCAAGAGGAATTCTTATGATTAATTAATTCAAGTTAATTCTTATAGAAAATCGATCGAAGTCGACACGATCGAGGATACTCACACGGAACAGGTTCAAGGACATGGACACGACCACGACGACGATCGCGATCAGGTAAGGTATTCTCGCGTCGTAGCCAAACATCCTGACAAAACTGTTGTTCGCACGATCGCGACGATTCCGTTAGGACGAGAGAGATCACGCAGCGGGGAACAGAGTACGTTTAGCAATTGAAATGAAAGTTTCCGTGAGATTTAAACCAAAGTACCGACTCAATCGCTTTCGTATGAATTTCGACAGCGTGGCGGACGCTCTCCTTCATCAGGTGTCTTTGCCTCGCCTCGTCCTTCTCGTGAACCGACGCGTCGATCAGACTTCGGAATCGATAACTGGGAGATCGAGAGTGCTGTCAATAAACCTTACCAGAAAAATGATCAATCGCGAATACGAGTCTGGAAATATCTTTTAATCGTTCTGAATGATCGATCGATCGTGATCATACTTAGCGATCTCGAACAATCCGCAGCAGTACTGGCTGATGACGAAAAGCGTTGACTCCGAGCAGATTATGGTTAAAGTTCCTGCTATGATCGTTGCTAACAAGGACAACGATACCAAATAGACGGATAGTCTTTCCTGAACGAAAAATCCGAACGAGTGTAACACGTGGGGTCTGGTCTCGTTCATGGGCTTCAGAAAATCGAGTAGTAAAGGACCGCAAATGATAACGTGTCCGTATACGGTCGCCCCGATTGCTATACCTGGAATTCACGAGAACCGGTGTGCGTCAAGCAACAAATTAATCAATGCTGAAATCAATTTCTCTTGTTCACGACTCGACGACAGCGCGGCGCTGAAGCTACGCTCCGCGCTGGCTGCCGATGATTCTTTCGTTGATAACTCGAGAACGAAACGGCCCAGCGCGACGCCGCGAAGGAAGAATATGCTTAAAAATATCTCCGGAATCATTCGGAGTCGAGGGAAACGCGAAATTTTGAAGACACGACGCGTCTCGACGGGAACAATGATGGTCATACAATTTAACATTAGATTGTCATTGAAACAATGATTCTTACACACAAACGCGTGGACGACGCGTCTCGAACTATATGCGCGTTTCAACAATATCTCCACTTCGACCGGATTTTGCAGTATATTGTAGTCGGATTGCAAATTTCCGAAAATAAATCTGATCTAAAGTCACACAGAAGTCACACAACTACGTAACACACCACAAGATTCTTGCGAGCACGATTCACAAGCGACTTCCTCGTTTTTTCACTTACAGTTGGAAACGTATAGATTATACCGACGTATCGGCAGAAGAACAATAACATTGGTAAACCGAACGTCAATACCATAAGTATGTTCTTGAACGTGACTTCCGAGGGGAACAGTGAGATCTGAAACGAAGTTGTTCGGTAACCATAGAAAAATTCATAAGCTCGTGTAACTTTCATTGTTTCTACTTGGACAGAAATCACACGTGTACTTCGAATGACCGCGAACACGTGTGCAAATTTCGAATAAAGAATATCTGACAGTTAATTCATCAAGAATATGAGACAAGTGAATTACCTGAATGATAATGCTGGTCAATGGAATCAGAGCCAGTAATATTCTCCGAATCTTCACGCCTGGAGAGTCCTCGAAAGGCCACAGGGCCATCATTCGAAGCAAGAACGAATAGGTCTTGTACTCTTCCTCGATTACGCCCATTTTTTCTCGATCGCAGCTCTACAACGACTGCGCGTAGAGTGGCGACCATGCGAATTCGTTCGACAACACCACGGCGATATATTTTATTCATTCCATCTCGCTATTATATTGATTGTTCTGCCGCGCCTACAGAATTCATTGGTAACTTCCGCCGGGAGAACTTCCGATCAATTTAATGAGAATGAGAAATGTTTCAATGACAATTGTTTTATTTCCTTTCGTCCGGCTGAAGGAAATAGGGTAGAATATGTTTCTGTGCAGTTTATAGAGTCGGTATGGTCGAGGTAGACGACACGCTTTGCACCGCAAGGCGAGCATGCCATTTTACGAAAACTTTCGTGCGGGATTCGTTCGCTGCGACACGACTGGTACGTACGCATATTATTCTCGAAACGATATTTCGAACTCTGGATTAGTGGGCAAAAACTATCAGACGTTTTTCAGAATATAATTATCATATTTGAAACTTAACGAAATCATTTGCACAGTCGTTTGGAGTTGCGTCTATTTGATGAGGATAAAATATGATCGATTTCACACGAGTCAGTCGTATGGTGATCTGCTTTATCATCTCCACAATCACTACCGATCAAAAGATTGTGTCCTCGGTGTGTACCATTTGTTGATCATATTTCTTATCATGTGGCTGTAAATAACAACGACTCCTTACTATACAATCATGCACACGTTCGTGTACATGTAAATGGAAAATCGGTGAAGCCGCGATCTAAGAAAAACCCGCGGTAATGAGGATAATAGTTTTTCTTACGTCGTGCAGCTCCCATTTTCTCTTTACAATCTAAAAACTTGAAATCTGGTGTATCAAGCGTAAACAAAGGTGTCGACCGCACCAGGACCTCCTTATAAATTGTTAGTATTTACCGTTAGTTGGATATTGCTTAATAGGCGGAATCAACGGAGTCGTCACTATTATAGCGCAGCGGATGTTGATGTGGTTATTGATGATTATCTTGATGTTCGATATAGTAAGGGGAAACGCTTCGGTGTTATTTTTGTAAAACTCCACTTTAACTGAAGAACAACTGAACTGGATAATCTGAACTAACTTGACTTTTTACTGCCGACTGGACTTGATTGAACGATAATGATTTTGAATGGCGACAGACTTTGACTGTCAACTGAACTGGTCCTGATGAGGAGCCATCCCTTTTATAGATCCGTCAATTCATTGTTCTAAGCTTAATCTTCTTCGGGAGGGTTGTGTGCGAATTCGATCTTGGACGATAGAAGTGACAGAATACGGTTGGGAGGATCGGAAACGCACAGGATTGGGATGGTTGTTCGAAAGGCTGCGAGATACGATGGCTGAGTGAGATGAAATGCAAGATTGAAAGTAGTGAATGAATGTGGTAACGGATGGATTTGAACTAAATCGAAGTGGACTGCATAAATGGAGTTGAAGCACGAAAATATGTATCTTCTAATGAATTAATGTATTTTGCACTTCAATGAATAGTTTGTCAAATAACAGAACTCTATTGAGAAGCGTAATAAAGAGCTTGAACTTGAAGAAGAACACTTGTATCGCTTGTCAAAGTTGTGTACCGAACAGCTGAGCTGCTTTAAACAGAGAGAAACGAGACGGCGGTTATCTCTTTCTTTTGTTGTCCCGATCCTTCAGGAAGTTTGTCACGCGTCGGTGTTTCCGGTTGAGCGTTCGGGACTGTTCCACAAGAATCAAGAATAGGGTTCGACAAATTACGAGCTCGGGCGCGCCAATCTCAAACAGGATGCATCTTCATAAATTCTTCGTAATCACTTTTCTTCTTAATTTGTTCTATATTTTGATCGGATGTATAATTTTCGATTCGTTTTTATCATTCTCTTGGCTATATCACGCGACTCAACGCATCTCCGTGGGTAGATAGACACCAGTCTATTGTTCATTGATTATTTTGTGCGTTTCTTCTACGCAGTGTTTATTCTAGTTGCTTCAGGCCCATCTTTTACATTCTTCAATGATAAATAAATTTCAACGCATGTTTCATTTAATTATTTGCTCGCATATTATCTTTTCTTTTCTATTATATAAAATAGTTTTGTGGTTTCTGAGGACATAAAACGCCGAGCGGGTTGCCTACTGAAGGGGATCCGAAAATTGAGAAGCGGGTTGCCGTCCGAAGGGGAACTCAAAATTGAGCGCCGTGACAGTGTGTATTTTCAGAGAGAGAGAGAGGGGGGGGTGAGAGAGAGAGCGGGAGAGAGAGAGAGAGAGAGAGGAGAGAGAGCGGGAGAGAGAGAGAGAGAGAGAGAGAGAGAGAGCGGGGAGAGAGAGAGAGAGAGCGGGGGGAGGAGAGAGAGAGAGAGACAGAGAGAGAGAGAGAGAGAGCGGGAGAGCGAGAGAGAGAGAGAGAGAGAGAGAGCGGGAGGAGAGAGAGAGAGAGAGAGAGCGGGAAGAGAGAGAGAGAGAGAGCGGGGAGAGAGAGAGAGAGAGAGGAGCGGGAGGAGAGAGAGAGAGTGGAGCGAGGAGAGAGAGAGAGAGAGCGGGGACGAGAGAGAGAGAGAGAGGAGAGCGGTGGAGAGAGAGAGAGAGGAGAGCAGGGGAGAGAGAGAGAGAGAGCGGGGAGAGAGAGAGAGAGAGAGCGGGAGAGAGAGAGAGAGAGAGAGCGGGAAGAGAGAGAGAGAGGGGAGAGCGAGAGAGAGAGAGAGAGAGAGGGAGAGCGGGGAGAGAGAGAGAGAGAGAGCGGGAGAGAGGAGAGAGAGAGAGAGAGCGGGAGGAGAGGAGAGTAGAGAGAGGGGAGAGAGAGAGAGAGAGAGAGCGGAGAGAGAGGAGAGAGAGAGGAGAGAGAGAGAGAGAGAGAGAGGGAGAGGAGTAGAGAGAGAGAGAGAGAGGGAGAGGGAGAGAGAGAGAGCGGGAGGACGAGAGAGAGAGAGAGGAGCGGGAGGGAGAGAGAGAGAGAGCGAGCGGGAGAGAGAGAGTAGGAGAGAGAGAGCAGGAGAGAGAGAGAGAGAGAGAGAGAGAGCGGGAGAGAGAGAGAGAGAGAGAGCGGGAGAGAGAGAGAGGCGCCGCGGGGGTTGGCGAGCGAAGCGAGTAGGGGGCGGAGCCCCCTAGTATTTTATAAAATAGATTTCGCAGTGTTCTTAATTCGTTCAATAAAGATCTGAATTTAATATAAGCTTTTTGAAATAAATCACATTAACACTCCTATGTAGTCCACTGGGAAATATATCTTATAGATTTTTCTTAACTATATGGCTCGCAATGTAATATAATACACGATAATTCAATATAAAATATGGCAGATGACGCAACGGTTGCGTCGTCGGGTTCGAACGTGCTAATTATCCACCCTATTCATTAAAGGCAGCAATGGTGGACTATTTCCGTTCTCCGATTCGACATTTTAAACACAGAAACGCCGGTTTGAAGATCAAACAATCGGTACTTTCACTTTTAAGAATCTAAAAACTTGAAATCTGGTGGTTCAAGCGTAAACAATGGTGTCGACCGCACCAGCAAATATTTATTTTTCGTTAAAGTAGTTATTTCGTTGAGTCAACGTTTACTTATGTTGGAATGATGTAAAGTTCCGCGTTCCCAGTTATGCGAAAAGTGGAGTTCGAGTAATTGAAGGCAAATAATCATGTAAATTATTGAAGAAAGAAATTACACATTACCTTCGAGAACGGCGCAACAGTACTGTCTACAAATATCCGGTATGCTACACACTTGACGTGTTTGAATGCTAGTTCACGCTGGGCGACTACTAAAAAGACCAACGTTTCTAAATATTCAGCTAGACCGAATAGAGAACAGTGAAGTACGAAAACGACGAACTCATCATCTGAAACAGACGTTCGTTCAGTCCGAGACTTGTGGAACGAAAAGAACGAACTCGATTCAATTACCATTGTGAACCCTTCATAGCACGGAATAAATAAACCGGCCAGGTTAAGTTGCACTCCCGTCGCGCTCCTCATCAATACGAGCAACAACAGTTTTTGCGACTTCGGGGACATGGTGTACCACCTCGCGTTGTATCTGTTTCGTTCAACAATTTCATTATTTCCGTGGACTGCAGATCTTCATGCTAATTTCCTCGATCCTCAAAACTCAATGTTTAATAATTGCTATTATTTTGATAGGATTCGTAAAAACTCTAATAAAAACATTTAAGACGTGTGATACATTGGTATCCTATATTTTTAATTTCATTGAAAGGAAAACTCTTAAATATCTCAATTTAAACTTAAATGGACTTGGGCCACTTTTAAAATAAACGGCTCATATAGTCACCATTCTCCTTTTCGAGAATCAGAAAACATCTATGAGGATTTACAACACAACAGAAGAAACTTGTAAAACTTTCAAGCGAAAGTTACACCGACTCTGTTATACGAGATTGTCTAATAGAGATCCCGACTTACGTTTCGTTGACGACATTGACGCTAGTGTTAGCAAACTGCTGACCGCTATAATTATTGAGGAACATGATTACAAGATGCGTCAAGACTACCAGGATCGCCATAATTGTCTCCTCCAGTTGCTTCCTCTCCAGCAGCAACAGAGACGCCTGTCGCAAAGCAAGAATTGTACAGATTTCCCCCCGTTACTTGAATCGCTGGCGATACTCACACGATACAAATTCACGGCGAACGAGATAATGACCACCACGATGGCTAATAAATACGAGATCAGCATACTGTCCCCTATAGATTGAGCGAGTCTTTGGTCAGGAGTTTATGTTCATCACGGTCGCGAGATGAATAGCACACGAAATAAAACAGTGATTTGATAGACGGTCAACAATGCTGCAGTAATGTCTACGTAAAGGTACCAACTTCAAAGCTCTCTGGTGCATCTCCATCGCAGGGCCGATGTCTATCTCCTTTGAAGTGATCACGCAAGTCGCGTTGTCGATCGCTCCACGCATTCGATAACTGGATCAAGAAAAGTAATGTGCTGTCAAGAAAGTGATTTCGGTATTTCAAGCTGAATTAGATCCCAATTTTATTATCCGAGCAGTGTACTTTAATCAGTAAGATATTTTCCCTTTCTTTCGATGAACTTCTGTCGAAAAGAATAAACAAGAAAATATCTATTCGAATAAAGTACCCCGTTTGAATAAAGAAATTCTGTTTAATATCAACTTGAAACACCGAAATCACTTTCTTGCAACCCAATATATCGACACATGGTCCGATCGATCGATAGAATTTTATACCGTACCCAACAATTTCGAACAATCCACACAGGTACAATGAAAACACTGCTAGCGATCCTTCAGTGCACGCAACCGTTAATAAACCGATTAGGGTCGTCACTGTCAGATGTATGCTCGCCCAGTCGGCCTCTCTTCCTTGCTCGGGGTAGAAGAATCCGAACGTTTGAAGCGAGAATAGTTGGTATTTCGAGCGCAGTATCGTGGGAGTAAGAATCCTAACACTCACAAAAGTGCTGCTAACAATTGACACGCCTGCAAATTCGTGATTATCCTTCAGTTAAAAAGAAAGCATGTGTATTCGGAAGAAATTAGTTCATCCAACTTCAACTGTTTCGCGATAGTTCTCAATTATTATTCTCACCAAGAAAGAGCAGAAAGATGCGCCTCGTTTTCTCCATATGTTTCGTTAATATCTTCCGCTCGTCTGGACTCTGAATTGCGGTACAGTCGTTCCGTAAGTCTTGCAGGAAATTCTTCACCTAAAGCCACATCTTGTTAAATAGGCTTCTGATCGGCAAGCTACAAATTCATTTGCGGAAACCGAGACTTCGTACTTACTAATTGGAAATTGGCGGCAAAACCGAGGTACCGTAAAATGTACAATAACATCGGAAAGGTGTACGATAACATCGTGAGTATATTGGCCAACGTCAATTTTACATGATGCAGCGTACTCACCTGGGGAGAATACCGTTCCATTTTTCAGTAACATTTTTCATTCCAAGAGAACGAAAGAACGTTTAATTATAGCATAAATATATCGATCACCTGAATCAGTATACAGCAGATCGTGAATATCGAAAAAACAATTCTCTGAATCTTTGGAAAGATGGACTCGTCGAAGGGCCAGAGTCCAGCGCAGCGGAGCATGAGAAAATAAGTATTATAGTTCCTGTGAAACACGTCCATTTCGTGTGATGGAGAAGAATGTCTGCATAGAAAATTTCAAGTGTCGTCCGTTCACAGCACGGCGCCATATTTTATTCATGCTACTCTGTTTCCGTTGTGAATTTACGTCGGTTGGCTTTGTCCATAAAGAAGGGCTATACTTCGATGAAATTGTTGCCTTCCGTTCTTCGGGATCGATTCATTCATCAACAGCCGCAGGAATATTAAAAGAGAAATGTAATCGTTGCATTTTCGAAACACAGCCGACGGCGATATCCCCTTCCTTTTTCTCGGTTTTTCCACTTTTCGCGTAGAGTATTACTAGAATTTCACTTCTTCACGGTTCTACTGATGGTGCAGTACAATAAGTCCTCGATTTACGCGGTTCTTAGACCCGAAGCAAGTTGTTACGTCCTAAGGTGTACGATTTGAAATGAATTAGTAAAAAGGATCTTGATAAGAGATATAACACAGTTTTGAACATACCTGTATTCACCGGCGTCGATTCAGGTAATTGAGAATTTTTAGAACTAAATGGCTTTGGTTGTGGATTTTGGAACGTAGAAATCGAAGTCAGGTATTTAAAATGGTTTGATAGTATGATTTTAGATACTGAACTAGATAGAACGACAATGATTTTGAATGGCGACAAACTTTGACCGACGACTGAACTGGTCTTATGAGGAGCCATCTCTTTTATAGATCTAACAATTCTAAGCTTAATCTTTTTAGGGTGGGTGTGTGCGAATTCGAACTTGGATGCCAGAAGTGACAGAATTCGGCTTGGAGGACCGGAACCGCACAGCAGTGGAATGGTTGTTCGAAAGGGTGCGAGATATGATCGCTGAGTGAGATGAAATGCAAGATTAAAAGAAGTAAATGAATGTGGTAACGGATGGATTTGAACTGAAGCGAAGTAGACTGCATAAATGGTGTTGAGAGCACGAAAGTATGTATCTTCTAATGAATTACTGTATTGAATGGTTTGAATACTTTGTCAAATAACAGAACTCTATTGAGAATCGTAATAAAGAGCTGGAACTTGAAGAATACTTGTATCACTTGTCAAAGTTGTGTACCGAACAGCTGAGTTGCTTTAAACAGAGAGGAACAAGACGGCGGTTATCTCTTTCTTTTGTTGTCCCGATCCTTCAGGAAGTTTGTTACGCATCGGTGTTTCCGGTTGAGCGTTCGGGACTGTTCCACAAGAATCGAGAATAGGTTTCGACAAATTACGAGCTCGGGCGCGCCAATCTCAAACAGAATGCATCGTCATAAATTCTTCGTAATCACTTTTCTCCTTAAATTGTTCTATATTTTGATCGGATGTATAATTTTCGATTCGTTTTTATCATTCTGCTGGCTAATTAACGTGACTCTACGCATCTCCGTGGGTAGATAGACACCAATCTATTGTTCATTGATTATTTTGTGCGTTTCTTCTACGCAGTGTTTATTCTAGTTTCTTCAGGACCATCTTTTACATTCTTCAATGATAAATAAATTTCAACGGATGTTTCATTCAATTATTCGCTCGCATATTATATTTTATAAAATAGATTTCGGTGTGTTCTTAATTCGTTCAATGAAGTTCTAAATTTAATATAAGCTTTTTGAAATAAATCACATTAACAATCCCATGTAGTCCACTGGGAAATATATCTTATAGATTTTTCTTAACTATATGGCTCGCAATGTAGTATAATACACGATAATTCAATATAAAATATGGCACATGACGCAACGGTTGCGTCGTCGGGTTCGAACGTGCTAATTATCCACCCTATTCATTAAATGCAGCAATGGTGGACTATTTCCGTTCTCCGATTCGACATTTTGAACACAGAAACGCCGGTTTGAAGATCAAACAATCGGTACTTTCACTTTCAAGAATCTAAAAACTTGAAATCTGGTGGTTCAAGCGTAAACAATGGCGTCGACCGCACCAGCAAATATTTATTTTGCGTTAAAGTAGTTATTTCGTTGAGTCAACGTTTACTTATGTTGGAATGATGTGAAGTTCCGCGTTTCCAGTTATGTGGAAAGTGGTGTTCAAGTAATTGAAGGCTAACAATCATGTAAAGTATTGAAGAAAGAAATTACACATTACCTTCAAGAACGACGAAACAGTTCTGTCTACAAATATCCAGTATGCTACACACTTGACGTGTTTGAATGCTATTGCACGCAGGGCGACTACTAACAAGACCATCGTTTCTAAATATTCAGCTAGACCGAATACAGAACAGTGAAGTACGAAAACGACGAACTCATCATCTGAAACAGACGTTCGCTCAGTCCAAGACTTGTCGAAGGAAGAGAACGAAGTCGATTCAATTACCGTTGTGAACCCTTGATAGCACGGAATGAATAAACCTGCCAGGTTAATTTGCACTTCAGTCGCGCTCTTCATCAATACGAGCAATAATAGTTTCTGCGAATTCGGGGACATGGTGTACCACCTCGCGTTGTATCTGTTTCGTTCAACAATTTCATTATTTCCGTGGTCTGCAGATCTTCATGCTAATTTCCTCGAACCTCAAAACTCAATGTTTAATAATTGCTATTATTTTGATAGGATTCGTAAAAACTCTAATAAAAACATTTAAGACGTGTGATACATTGGTATCCTATATTTTTAATTTCATTGAAACGAAAACTCTTAAATAACTCAATTTAAACTTAAATGGACTTGTGCCATTTTTAAAATAAACGGCTCATATAGTCACCATTCTCCTTTTCGGGAATCAGAAAACATCTATGAGGATTTACAACACAACAGAAGAAACTTGTAAAACTTTCAAGCGAAAGTTACACCGACTCTGTTGCATGAGAATGTCTAATAGAGATCTGGACTTACGTTTCGTTGAAGACATGGACGCTAGTATTGGCGAGCTGCTGACCGCTATAATTATTAAGGAACATAATAACAAGATGCGTCAGGACTATCAGGATCGCCATGACTGTCTCCTCCAGTTGCTTCCTCTCCAGCAGCAACAGAGACGCCTGCCGCAAAGCAAGAATTGTACAGATTTCCCCCCGTTACTTGAATCGCTGGCGATACTCACACGATACAAATTCACGGCGAACGAGATAATGACCACCACGATGGCTAATAAATACGAGATCAGCATACTGTCCCCTATAGATTGAGCGAGTCTTTGGTCAGGAGTTTATGTTCATCACGGTCGCGAGATGAATAGCACACGAAATAAAACAGTGATTTGATAGACGGTCAACAATGCTGCAGTAATGTCTACGTAAAGGTACCAACTTCAAAGCTCTCTGGTGCATCTCCATCGCAGGGCCGATGTCTATCTCCTTTGAGGTGATCAAGTGAGTTGCGTTGTCGATCGCTCCTCGCATTCGATAACTGGACCAAGAAAAGTAATGTGCTGTCAAGAAAGTGATTTCGGTATTACAAGCTGAACTAGATCCCAATTTTATTATCCGAGCAATGTCATTTAATCAGTAAGATATTTTTCCTTTCGTTCGATGAACTTCTGTCGAAAAGAATAAACAAGAAAATATCTGATCGATTAAAGTACCTCGTTTGAATAAAGAAATTCGGTTTGAAATTAATTTGAATTACCGAAATCACTTTCTCGTCAACCGGATATATCGACACATGGTCCGATCGATCGATAGAATTTTATACCGTACCTAACAATTTCGAACAATCCACACAGGTACAATGAAAACACTGCTAGCGATCCTTCGGTGCACGCAACCGTTAATAATCCGATTAGGGTCGTCACTGTCAGATGTATGCTCGCCCAGTCGGCCTCTCTGCTTTGCTCAGAGTAGAAGAATCCGAACGATTGAAGGGAGTATAGTTGGTATTTCGAGCGCAGTATCGTGGGAATAAGTATCGTAACACTTACGAAGCTGATGCCCAAAATTGACAAGCCTACAAATTCGTAATTATCCTTTAGTTAAAAAGAACGCATGTGTATTCGGATGAAATTAGTTCATCGAACTTCAATTGTTTCGCGATATTTCTCAATTATTATTCTCACCAAGAAAGAGCAGAAAGATGCGCCTCGTTTTCTCCATATGTTTCGTTAATATCTTCCGCTCGTCTGGGCTCTGAATTGCGGTACAGTCGTTCCGTAAGTCTTGCAGGAAATTCTTCACCTAAAGCCACATCTTGTTAAATAGGCTTCTGATCGGCAAGCTACAAATTCATTTGCGGAAACCGAGACTTCGTACTTACTAATTGGAAATTGGCGGCAAAACCGAGGTACCGTAAAATGTACAATAACATCGGAAAGGTGTACGATAACATCGTGAGTATATTGGCCAACGTCAATTTTACATGATGCAGCGTACTCACCTGGGGAGAATACCGTTCCATTTTTCAGTAACATTTTTCATTCCAAGAGAACGAAAGAACGTTTCATTATAGCATAAATATATCGATCACCTGAATCAGTATACAGCAGATCGTGAATATCGAAAAAACAATTCTCTGAATCTTTGGAAAGATGGACTCGTCCAAGGGCCAGAGTCCAGCGCAGCGGAGCATGAGAAAATAAGTATTATAGTTCCTGTGAAACACGTCCATTTCGTGTGATGGAGAAGAATGTCTGCATAGAAAATTTCAAGTGTCGTCCGTTCACAGCACGGCGCCATATTTTATTCATGCTACTCTGTTTCCGTTGTGAATTTACGTCGGTTGGCTTTGTCCATAAAGAAGGGCTATACTTCGATGAAATTGTTGCCTTCCGTTCTTCGGGATCGATTCATTCATCAACAGCCGCAGGAATATTAAAAGAGAAATGTAATCGTTGCATTTTCGAAACACAGCCGACGGCGATATCCCCTTCCTTTTTCTCGGTTTTTCCACTTTTCGCGTAGAGTATTACTAGAATTTCACTTCTTCACGGTTCTACTGATGGTGCAGTACAATAAGTCCTCGATTTACGCGGTTCTTAGACCCGAAGCAAGTTGTTACGTCCTAAGGTGTACGATTTGAAATGAATTAGTAAAAAGGATCTTGATAAGAGATATAACACAGTTTTGAACATACCTGTATTCACCGGCGTCGATTCAGGTAATTGAGAATTTTTAGAACTAAATGGCTTTGGTTGTGGATTTTGGAACGTAGAAATCGAAGTCAGGTATTTAAAATGGTTTGATAGTATGATTTTAGATACTGAACTAGATAGAACGACAATGATTTTGAATGGCGACAAACTTTGACCGACGACTGAACTGGTCTTATGAGGAGCCATCTCTTTTATAGATCTAACAATTCTAAGCTTAATCTTTTTAGGGTGGGTGTGTGCGAATTCGAACTTGGATGCCAGAAGTGACAGAATTCGGCTTGGAGGACCGGAACCGCACAGCAGTGGAATGGTTGTTCGAAAGGGTGCGAGATATGATCGCTGAGTGAGATGAAATGCAAGATTAAAAGAAGTAAATGAATGTGGTAACGGATGGATTTGAACTGAAGCGAAGTAGACTGCATAAATGGTGTTGAGAGCACGAAAGTATGTATCTTCTAATGAATTACTGTATTGAATGGTTTGAATACTTTGTCAAATAACAGAACTCTATTGAGAATCGTAATAAAGAGCTGGAACTTGAAGAATACTTGTATCACTTGTCAAAGTTGTGTACCGAACAGCTGAGTTGCTTTAAACAGAGAGGAACAAGACGGCGGTTATCTCTTTCTTTTGTTGTCCCGATCCTTCAGGAAGTTTGTTACGCATCGGTGTTTCCGGTTGAGCGTTCGGGACTGTTCCACAAGAATCGAGAATAGGTTTCGACAAATTACGAGCTCGGGCGCGCCAATCTCAAACAGGATGCATCTTCATAAATTCTTCGTAATCACTTTTCTTCTTAATTTGTTCTATATTTTGATCGGATGTATAATTTTCGATTCGTTTTTATCATTCGCTTGGCTATATCACGCGACTCAACGCATCTCCTCGGGTAGATAGACACCAGTCTATTGTTCATTGATTATTTTGTGCGTTTCTTCTACGCAGTGTTTATTCTAGTTTCTTCAGGACCATCTTTTACATTCTTCAATGATAAATAAATTTCAACGGATGTTTCATTTAATTATTCGCTCGCATATTATATTTTATAAAATAGATTTCGGTGTGTTCTTAATTCGTTCAATGAAGTTCTAAATTTAATATAAGCTTTTTGAAATAAATCACATTAACAATCCCATGTAGTCCACTGGGAAATATATCTTATAGATTTTTCATAACTATATGGCTCGCAATGTAGTACAATACACGATAATTCAATATAAAATATGGCAGATGACGCAACGGTTGCGTCGTCGGGTTCGAACGTACTAATTATCCACCCTATTCATTAAAGGCAGCAATGGTGGACTATTTCCGTTCTCCGATTCGAAATTTTAAACACAGAAACGCCGGTTTGCAGATCAAACAATCGGTACTTTCACTTTTAAGAATCTAAAAACTTGAAATCTGGTGTTTCAAGCGTAAACAAAGGTGTCGACCGCACGCACCTGCAAATATTTATTTTGCGTTAAAGTAGTTATTTCGTTGAGTCAACGTTTACTTATGTTGGAATGATGTAAAGCTCCGCGTTCCCAGTTATGCGAAAAATGGCATTCGAGTAATTGGAGGCAAATAATCATGTAAAGTATTGAAGACAGAAATTACACATTACCTTCGCGAACGGCGCAACAGTACTGTCTACAAATATCTAGTATGCTACACACTTGACGTGTTTGAATGCTAGTCCACGCTGGGCGACTACTAACAAGACCATCGTTTCTAAATATTCAGCTAGACCGAATACAGAACAGTGAAGTACGAAAACGACGAGCTCATCATCTGAAACAGACACTTGTTCAGCCTGAAACTGGTCCGGTGAAGATTATTGCTGAGTAGAAAGTGAATAATTACCATCGTGAAGCCCTCGTAACACGGACTGAACAACCCAGCAAGATTGAACTTCAGTTCGTTGGAGGTTTTCATCAACACGAGCAGCAACAGTTTCTGGGATTTCGGTGGTATGCAGTACCACATCGAGTTGTATCTGTTTCGTTGTTTACTGATCATTTCGACTTCGATGGAAAAGAGATCTATCTAACGGAGATCTAGACTCACGTTTCATTGAAGACATTGACGCTAATGTTGGCGAGCTGCTGGCCGCTATAATTATTTAGGAACATGACAACGAGATGCGTCATGACCACCAGGAAAGACATGAACGTTTCATCCAGTTGGTTCATCTCCAACATCAACAGAGAAGCCTGAAGCGAGAATTGTACTAGATTCCGTTCGACTTGAATTCCTGAGGATACTCACGCGATACAAGTTCACGGCGAACGAGAGAATGACCATCACGATCGCTAACAAATACGAGAGCATCATGCTCTTCTCTGCGGATTGAGCGAGTCTTTGGTCAGAAGTTCATAAGACAATCATTTGATATGCGATACACAATGCGCCGGTAATATCTACGTAAAAGTACCAACTTGAAAGCTGTTTGGTGCAGCTCCATCGCGGGGCCGATGTCTATCTCCTTCAGTGCGATCATCCTAGCCGCGTTGTCGACTGTCTGTCGTATCCGATAACTGGACCGAGAGAAATATATCAATATCTACGCCCGTCGGCAACCCTAACTGCAGAAACTACGCGACATTCGATAAGCAAGACGTTAGGGGCTCGAGACTCTTTTACTTCTTTCAGATACGACGCACTTTACGTGATTCGTAAAATGAGCTTCCCAAAAATGTTGTACTTGAAGAGGCTGGTTCCAGAAGTGATTTGAAGTGACTTTCTCCTGTGCGAAAATCTTCTCCGACGTCTCGTTAAGGAGTTATCGCCGAAAGAAAACACTGACTGATCACAGCGCGGCTACTACGAACAGACTCCGCCGCGGCCAACTTTCATTGGTCCGTGTTTTTCGTGAATACTCCTGAAGGAAACTCGGAGGACATTTCCGCACAGGAACAAGTTACTCCGAATAGTCTCAGGAATCATCCGAAGGAAGTACAAGATGAATTACTATATTAAAAATTTCATGTTCCTCGTTATGTTTATTACTGTTATTGTAACTATGTTTAGTTTCGTTCATAAATAATAAACTGTAAGAACGAAGAAGCGGCTATCAAACGTAATAAACTGCTAGTGGATGTATAACAGGAACGGATATCGTGTTGCGGTCGTTATTTTCATGCATACTTTTGTAATTCCTTTGGACGTACCCGACAATTTCGAACAGGCCGCACAAGTATAGTGAAAACACTGCGAGGAAGCCTTCCGTGCACGCAATTGTTAATAAACCGATTGCGCTCGTCAGTGTCAGATGTAGGCTCGCCCAATCAGCCTGTTTGCTTTGCTCGGAGTAAAAGAATCCGTAAAATCGAAGGGAATATAATTGATATTTTGATCGGCGTACAGTTGGAGTTAGCACCCTGAGCGCTATGAAAGACATTCCGATGACTGACAAACCTATAATTCGAAATCGTGCCTCGTTTAACCGAGAAGTAGCAAAGATCAATGTTTTTTTTTTTTTATTTATTTATTTGGCGTTCAATTCTTTGTCAAAGGTTATTAGATGGCCAAAGATTAATTAGAAAAAAAAAACGTGTTCCTGGCATTGTTTCTCTCAGTTGCGTGTTCGTAAGAATTGAATAATGCTATCAGAATCGAGACTTTTGTGAAAATTGAATGGTCGAAATACTCCTCAATTCTTACCAAGAAACATCAAAATGATGCGCCTCGTTTTCTCAATATATTTCGCTAGTAACTTCGCCTCCACCGGGTTCTGAATCGCGATACAGCTGTCCTGTATGCTCTGTACAATAGTCTTCACCTGCGACAGTCAGATTTGTAATTTACAGGCGACACCGATTGATCGAATTCTCGATTTAGTGGGACCGAAGCGACGGAGTCGACTTCGCGTACTCACTAGTGGAAAAACGGTGGCGAAGCCGAGGTACCGTAACCAGTACAATAACATGGGACAAGTGTACGATAATAACGTGAGGATATTGTTCAACGACATTTCTACCTGTCGTATTGTGTTTACCTAGAAGAAATATAATGCTTGAACAATTTAAATTCCGCGAAAGAAACCAACAATCGAAATTGTTTTCACGTCTCTCCACGGGAAATCTCACTGTCTCGCGATGAACACGGTTTGCCCGACGATTCATAAATTAAACACAACAACGTCCAATTAAAACTGGACACAAGCCTCCGAGAAATAACGAGTCACGTTTTAATCATGCTGGATGCTTTCGTCAACGGGAACGAAAGAACGTTTAATTGTACGATAAATATATTGATCACCTGAATCAGTATACAGCTGAACGTGAATATCGAGAAAGCGATTCTCTGAATCTTTGGAAAGATGGACTCGTCGAAGGGCCAGAGTCCTGTGAAGCGTAACATGAGGTAATAAGTGTTATAGTTCCTTTGAAACACGTCCATTTCGTGTGATGGCGAAGAATGTCTGCATAGAAAATTTCAAGTGTCGTCCGTTCACAGCACGGCGCCATATTTTATTCATGCTACTCTGTTTCCGTTGTGAATTTGCGTCGGCTGGCTTTGTTCATAGAGAAGGGCTGTATTTCGCTGAAATTGTTGCCTTCCGTTCTTCGGGATCGATTCATTACATTAGCAGCCGCAGGAATATTAAAAGAGAAATGTAATCGTTACATTCTACGAACAACGACAGTCCCTTCGTTTTCCTCGGTATTCTTTTTTTCATCTTCTGTTTTTTCGAAAGAATTAGCGGAATTCCTCGGTGGCAATTCCCGACGTCTACGTAGATATTGTGGAACTGTGCAAGTAAATTTTAACAGAACCGTTAACGACGTCAGAATGCGAAGTCAACTGCTCGGACGAAGATGCGAAAGGACAACTGGGAGGATCAATAAGATTCTCTCAACAGTATACCGTCTAATTCTAACATTCGTGAAAAGATCTGTGCTCGTTCGCCGGTGCGACAATGATGGAAGTTTGTTCAGAATTCGTTCAGAACAACGAAAGAGTATGATACAATGGAAATGTCAACTTTTATTCCCTCTTACACATTTCTATGCCTACAATCTTACTCGCGAATTGTTACTTGCTGAATCGTATCCTGGACAATTCCTGTTTTGTTCCAGATTACCATGACGGTTCAGCTTCGGGTCGGACCCTTCAGTGCATTTGCTACTTGACGATAGTTGCATCTACAAGGAGCAAATTAACAACGGCTGCGTAAAACGTGAGTACTTAACAATATCGCGAGTACTTAGAATATTCGAGAAACAGCGTGGCTCTTAATTGTTTACCTTGGAAAACATGATTACTCCCGCGAAGCGTAACCAACGTGTCAAACCGCGACACGCCTAATCGAAGTTCTACTATGGGAATCGTAATCGTTCTACTAGACCGAGTACAGAACAGTAAAGTATGAGAAGGACGTGCTCATCATCTGCAAGAAAAGTTTACGGATTGTTGCTAGAACAAAATTAACTCGTTTCACGAACTGAATCTGTCCCTCGGCCTCGAACTGACACAGTGATAAAAAGAAAGTCGATAAAATAAGTCAAACAGTTGCTTATCGATGTTTCTTCTTTTCATTCAAATTGACGAGTTAACATTTACATCTTAGGTTTCTACGGTTATACGTTTCGCATTAATAAAAATGAAAGTGACCAAGTTTTGGAGAAATTTGCTTAGAGATAACAGAACGGTATCACTTATTTCGGGAAGACTATGTCAATGAGATACGAGGGACGTATGAGGGTTAATAAACTAATTGAATAAATAATCAAATAATTTACCGTGGCAAAGCCCTCGTAACATGGGACGAACAAACCAGCCAGGTTGAACTGTACTTCGGTCGAGCTTTTCATCAATATGAATAGCAACATTTTTTGGGACTCGAGCGGTACACAGTACCACAACGAGTTATGTCTGTTTCATTCAACAACTTCATTGTATTATTTCTCGCGTACGGAATCGTACCATAATTTTCTACATTGACCTTTCAATTTTTATAATATCTATCCTCACTCATTCAAAATGGTACACAATAGAATTTCTCAACTACATCGGAATTAATCAGAAGAGAGGCGGTGGGGGACTTACGTTTCCTTGAAAACTTCGTTACTATTATTCATTAGAGCCTGGCCCGAATAATTATCTACAAACATGATTAGCACGTGCCCTGTCACCATCGCGATCGTCAGAATCACCTCGTCGATCGGACTCGCCTCTGTGATCGCCAGGAACGCCTGTTATACATAATAATTTATACGATGCTCTTCTCCCGGAATTCTATCGATACGTACATGATATAAATTCGCTGAGAATGACAAGATGGCTGCCAAGATCGACGACAAAGAGGAAATCATCATATCGGTGCCCACGGAATCGGCACGCCTTTGGTTAAACATTTATAATTTGTCACGATCGAAAACATTCGCAAGACACGTGCGACAAACAGACTGCGGATGTTGATTGCCATTTTTTTGTAGACTTTTGTACGTTAAAATTCTGTCGTATTTTATATCCTTGCAGTTTTTGCATAAACATCCGCAGTCTAGCGATGAAACAAGAATATTGGAGCAGTAATCTCCATAGAGAAATACCAACTTAAAAGCTCTCTGATGCATGATCACGGCGGAACGGAGATCTATCGAGCTTGGCGCGATCAACACGGCTGAGTCGTCGACTGCTTTTCGTATTCTATAACTGGACGAAGAAACGAGCCGTTTATTTTGAAAGTGGCCCAAGTCCATTTGTTCGAGAAAAATCGAGCTAGCAATTGTAATATTGAAAGGAGTGTATCAATTCGAACGTACCTGACGATCTGGAATAACGCAGACAAGTAGAAGCCGTAGACACCGAACGTCGCTTCTGTAGACGCTATTGCTAATATCCCTATCAAGCCTGACAGCACAATCTGCAGGCATATTAGATCATTCGTTCTGCTGTGCTCGTTGTAAAAATATCCGATGAAATTTAGGTAATGCAGCTGATAATACTTCGATTGCAGTAACGTGGGAACCAGTAGGAACAGAATATAAATGAGGAACACAATTACCACTTGTCCTACAATTCGGAGTTACAGAAATTATTGTAATTCGAAAACTGTGTGTTCGAGCCCTATATTTATTCGACGGAAAGTTAAACTTGTAAATTTCCGAGGAAGCAATTAAAGCCAGAAATTCTTACCGCAAACTACGAAACTGAGGCGATTCGAATTTTGCATCTGCTTCGAGAGTATTTCGATTTCCGTTTCATTCTTCAGCCTCTTGTAGTCCCTGTCTATGTCTTCCAGGAAAGATCTCAGCTGGACGAAAGAAAATCGTGATTATTAGATCTTTATGCAATTGTGGCTTTGGAAATTTTCAAAAAATCCTAGGATATCAATTATGACAGTACTTACTAGGTCAAAATTGGCGATAAAGCCAGAATATCGTAGAAAGTAAACCAGCATCAGAAAGGTGTAGGATAACATCGTGACTACATTTTTCAGTGAATGTTCTACGTTTTTTAACGTAAGAACCTGCGAAAGATTTGATTATTAAAAAAAAAAAAGAGAGAATAAATTGGAAGTTCATTTAATGTGTAGCTGATGCTAAGGACCCGTTCATTTGATACTCAGAAAAATCGTTTGCACACCAATTGCCCACACCGTTCGCACATGCAACTGCACACAGAAACGAATAAGAGGAACCAATAAATAATTGAAACTCTGAGAAACAATAATTGAAGATCTTTGGTAAAATTTCAATAAATTTATTTCCAGCGGTAAATCACTGTCAGTCAAGTTGGTATCACCTGGAGCACTATACAGCTGATTAGGAGCACGTTGAAGCCAACTCTCTGGACTCTCGCTCGGATAGAGTGGTCGTACGGCCAGAGTCCGGCGTAATACAACATACTATAATAAATACGACAGTTTTTCTGAATCGTGTCCATCTCGCTGAATACTGAACAGTATCTCCATGAAAAATCGTACGTATTCTCCCTCAACACATCAATTATGCATCAATAATATACTACTTCCTCCCACAAAGTAATTCTCGCGTTTATTCGTGAAAAAAACGTGTCTATAGCTTACGCTGAAATCCGACTTCCGTTCGAAATCGATATGATTAACACGTATGGAAGTTCTCATTTCTGAGGCAGACCATTCGTCGAGTCGTCACGCTCCGCGGACATTAATCTCTGTGCGACTTTGCACATGGAGGACGTGAAATTATCAGAAACAATATTTCCAAAAGTCGATGAAGATAATCGAATTATTCAACGAGAATTATGAAACTGCGAGAGAAGGGCGAACGAAACAATCCTGAAGTTAGTAATACCACTTACTTGTAATAAATTCGAAATGTTCTCGTGATTTAATTCGTGAAGGAACGTCATTCACTTATTCAAGAAGTTCTCTTTTATTTGTTAACCCTTCGAACTCGAAGTGATTTTCATTCGAAATTTCGAAAGACGTTTCTTTCAACCCAAATCAGTTTTATTCTTTGTCATCTTCTTTCTCTTCTTCTAGAATCTGATAATGTTAACCCCTTGCTGCATGATTTTTTTAAATTCGGATGAAGAAATTGAATAATGGTGACTTTTTGTGTTTTATTTAAAGGGGAAATATTTAAAAAATAATTCAAACAACATTTTCAGAAAAATAAACACAGTAAGAAAACATATTTATAGTTTACTGTATACGATATTTGTTAACTTTATCACATATGATGTACACTAAGCAGCGAACGGTTAAAACTGTTTTGAACAATGGTATGGCAATTTTTACTGGCGTTTCACAGTTGCCATTCGAGTGCAAAGGGTTAAACTTGACATCATGCTAGTGAACTAATTCTTAATTCAAGAAAAATATTGTAACAAATTCATTCCGGAGCAAAAGAAAGATTTCCGGTTTCGACAGCGTTAAATAAATACAGTCTCCTCCCAGTATAGTGATTTAGACAGTACAAGTGATTCCTTCTTGGTGGGTAAATAAAACAGTCAGAATAGATGCTACTCAGCTGTGTATTCTAAACAATCATGCATGTCTCGAATGATCTTCGATTAAACATTGTTTTATATTAATATTGTCCAAGTGCTTGCCAACACGTTTCATCTTCCACACTCTGTCACCCGATTGCTTTTTAAACGGTCGCATGACTGCAGTTCATGCTGAAACGAAAAAGCTGTAAGCTTAATATTCAAATTCCTACTTAAGTTATTTTATAAAAAAGAAACATACAAACAGAAGGAACATTCAATTCATTCGCACGTCCATTCAGACACCTTTAAAAACAAGCAAACTATTCTACAGGTAATGCCTACGATTGCGACACGATTAATCGGACATCGATTTTGAATCGTGCTATATGTTACTTGTAATACTAGATGTAATGCTGATCCTCTACGACGTCTACTAACATAACTCTCTTTATTTCTGAAATGGTCTACTGGAACGAATACAGAACAGTAAAATAGGAAAAAGATGAGCTCAACATCTGAAACAAAAAATGTACTCGTGTCCTAACTCGGAAGATCGATTGCTCGCAAAAATCAATAGAAATCTGTTCGGGATTACCATTGACAAGCCCTCGTAACACGGAATGAACAACCCGGCAAAACTAATCTGCACTCCCTTCAAACTATTCAGCAATACGAGCAACAACATTTTTTGCGAGCTCGGTGGTATACGATACCACGCTGAATTGTATCTATTTCGTTCAACAACAACGTCATTTTGTTATTCTCTTGTCGTCGAGTTTCAAGCCTCGATCTAAGAAAATCTCGGTAGGTTTATTTTCTCAGACCAAGGCTGCCCTGTACCGGGAAATTTCAGACTTACGTGTCGTAGAAAATTTGAGAGCTAGTGTTGACGACAGCCTGGCCGCTATAATTGTTTAGAAACATGATTAATACGTGCATGGATGTCACCAAGATGCAGATGCCGATTTCTTCCAGGTCTGTATCCTTCATTTCCACGACCGATAAGAAAGTCTGTTACGTATTAAAATCCGTCAGATCTCTTTATACAGTAAATTTTCTATAGGCACAACAGTAAACGAGGATTTACCGTATTCCCAATTCCCACTTACACGGTATAGATTGACGGCGAACGAAACGATAGCTGTTATGATTGCTATGAGATATGACATGAGCATACCTTTTCCTAGAGCATCGGAGAGCCTTTTTTTGTTAACGTACGTTCATCATCCGAAGGTGTGAGGTGCATAATACACGTAATAAAACATTAATACAATACACGGAGAAAAATGTAACAGTAACGTGTGCATAAAGGTACCGACTCGTGAGCTCTCTGGTGCATGTCCACGGCCGGGCCAAGGTTTATGAGATCCGTTGAAATCAACACAGCCGCGTTGTCAACTGTGCTTTGTATTCGATAACTAGACGAGGAAAAATATCTTAATGTAGGAGAACTTTTAGTATTTTCTGTACAATTCCGATCGCTTGAAATCTTTGAAAAAATTTCTTTTCACAAGGTGTAGCATGGTGATGTATCCGAATCGTTCACAAGTGATCAATAAATCGACGAGCGAACTTCATCGGCTGGAGTATGGTTATTTATAATAATAATTACTTATTATAAACGTACCCAACAATTTCGAACAGTCCGCACAGATAGTGCGAAACGACAGAGAACAATCCTTCCGTGCAGGCAATAATTAGTAAACCCATAGACAACGTTGTGGTTATGTGTACGTATAGAAAGTTTATGTAAGCGTCATCGGCAGAGTAAAAGAATCCGATCATTTTGAGGTAATACGCCAAAGATTTCGATTCTATTACGAAAGTTAGGAATACTAGTATCACCAGGGCACCTATTCCGAGCGTTGACATTCCTAGAATTTAGTTGAATTTTTTAATCGACTACTTTGCACGAATCAACTTGCCAAATAATTAGTGCACTGCGGATCTTTATGCATTTATAAATTCCATAGAATTCGATGCGATTTTCATTTATTTCAGAGCTATTGTATACAGGCTACCACCACTGAAAGAATAACATTTTATTTGTTTCAATCTATAAGAATTAAAAATTCCATGAACATCCGCAGTCTAACGATTAGTTTGCGCAGGCCTCGCTGTCGAATATTCTTACCGAGAAATATGAAAATTATGCGTTTCCCCTTCTCAATATGTTTTACCAATATCTGTGCCTCGATCGGATTATCCAACATGTCGCAGTCGTGTTGCATGTTTCGCATGAAAGACTTCACCTGCAGCCATCTCGATTAATTTAGTATCTGAATTCGTCATTAGATCAACAACCGAAACGATAGTTCTCGTACTTACTACTGGGAAATTGCTGACCATACCGATATATCGGACGAGGAACAACATCATCGGACAGGTGTACGACAACATCGTAAGATAATTGTGCAATGTTTTCTCTACATGCATTATAGAGGATACCTGCAAAAATATTTCACTTTTTCTTGATAGCTCCGAATCATTAATATTAGTAGACTGTGGAATTGTATGCGTTTACGAAGAAATTTACTGGGCGAAATATAAAACGGTGAAAGATTAGAAGAATCTAAGAATATTGTTACTATGTTTTCAATGTCAACAATCGATTAAGAGATCACGAGAATTTTTATTTAACACCTGCTGGTCACAATCGTTGCAAAATAAACTTGTATTTAGATTTTCATTTTCTGAATATCTTATTGTACGAGGCATTATATCAATTATTCTAGGTCGGACAAATGTTTAATTTTCAAGCTAAAATAGCACCGACCGTAAAGAGTTAAATTATATTTGTTGAGAATAAGGCGTAAATTTAAAATTAGGGCGGTGGTCTAGCGTGCGTACAGTGTACAGCGCTCAGCGTGTGAGAGAGGGGAAGTGTAGAAACAAAGGACTGCGGCCCGCATATATATATATATATATATATATATATATATATATATATATATATATATGTATATATTGAATAATAATTGTTTTGTTAAAATTGTTAAATTGATATAATTAATATTAACAATATTATTTTCACTCGTTTGAACATACATTAAGAGAGAAAATTGAATGTTTGTTTCAGCCTAGTTTGTTGCAATTCAGATAGAAAATCAAAATTTTTCATGAAGATCCGCAGTCTGGTTATCATAATAATGTCGTCGATCAGAAGTATGATATGAACGCGAGAATATATTTGAGCGAATATAAAATAACACGGAAGTGTAGCTACAGTATATTTTTAAAAAATTGTCAAAATTTTAATGCACACTGTCGCTGTTTATTTCTATTTGGAGAGGCACGCAGCCTGCATAAATTGTCCATCGGATTATGAAGTGAACGACAGAGCATGAAAATGTGCAAAGTGAAGTAGTCCGGAGAAATAACAAGTTCAAGTTTTGTAGCGAGAGAAATGTTCGTCACCTGGACCACAATGCAGCAGAGTGTGAGTAGAGACACGACGATTCTGTGGATCTTTGATAGAATCGACTCATTGAACGGCCACAGACCAGTGAAGCATAACACGCAGTAGTAAACGCTATAGTATCTCCGGAACGATTGCATGTTCTCCTCGGCTCTCGAATATTTGTATGAACATACTGAAGTATCGTTCAACGATAGCTCGTCACCATATTTTATTCACGATGTTTCCATCGTCAATTTCCGCCAGCGGGCACTTTATAGAATACGATGTAATAATTCAAATTGCCATCTTCCGTTCGAGCTACATTGATCCTTTTCATATATTGTTACCTTTTGAGTTAAAATCAGGCAGCATTACCTCATCCTGTCGATTGTCTCAGTTTCTGTTAGACCTCACACCGACTGCGACGTTCGTACGCGTGGGAATTCGTAATCGAAGATATTTTTTGAAAGGGTTAAGATTATTACGAAGGATCGACGCATGTCCGCCAACTGGTTCGTTCACACAAGTCGAAGGTAATTAATTCTAATTACCACTATCCGTTCGAGCAATATTAATTCGTTAATTTTCTTTCGTTTTTCTTCTCGTAACAATCAGAAACCCCGTCTCTTTCTGTCGAGATTCTCTAGATCAGAATGACCAGAGTACCTCTTCACATTTAAAATTAATTCAAACTTGTTATCCTCCTCGATTCAACTTTTAAATTAATTTACTATTAAAGTAAAATAAGTATCCCTCTTAGTGTTCAAAAATCGACTAATTAATATCGATGAAATTTCAAAAGAATGGAAAACTATAAATTAGGATAAAAATTCCGCCTTGAGAGGTGAACGAAAGAGACGAGATAGCTGCAATTTAATTATTATATTATAAAACCATAACAAATAATGTTCGCTGTTATCATTATTCAACAAAACAATCGTCAAATTTATTGGTTCTCCAAATTATTTCATTGTTCCATTTGTACGTTGATTCTTATCATTATTTCATATATTCGAAGATTCCAGCCTCTAGGTGACCCTAAATAGGTCACAGGAGCTATTGTGAATTATGGCAACCAAGAGACGTTGTTAATACTAACACGAAAAACAATTGTTACCTTCAAAACTTTCTCTTATGTAACCCTTTCGGGACATAAAATTAGTATTTTCACCGAATATCGTGTAGTATCCTAGTTCTAACATTTCACCTAACCGTTAGGACAAAACACTGTGCTACACAGAATACAGGACAGTAAAATACGAGAAAGACGAGCTCATCATCTGCAACAAAAATGACAGTGATTGAAGAGTATTAAAAACACGACAAACAAAAATATGTTCAATTACCATTGAGAAGCCTTCGTAGCACGGAATGAACAAACCAGCAAGATTAATCTTCACTCCATTCAAACTGTTAACTAGCACGAGCAGCAACATTTTCTGCGAGGTCGGTGGTATCAGGTACCACACTGAATTGTATCTGTTTCAATCGAATGCCGTCCTATTGTTATTTTCTTATCATATACATACGTTTTCGATGTAGATAGAGGCTTGTCATAGAATTACCCATAATTAGGTAAGAGATATTCTTAAATCGTGTAGATACTTTTCTATTTAACAGAATCTTAAACTTACGTTTCAAAGAAAATTTGGGAACTAGTGTCTATCACCGACTGGCCGCTATAATTGTTCAGAAACATGATCAGCAGATGGATCAGTGTCACTAGAATAGGAACAGCGATCTCTTCCGGGCTGTACTTCTCCGTGATCGATACAAAAACCTGGTATTATTAAAAATCCATCGCATCATATCTCGAGGGTTTTTTTATCCGGTTGATGCTAGCGAAATGCAATGAACTTCTACTCGAGTGACCGAAAAATTTCAACTTTTCCGAACTTACTATTTTCCAATTTAACGAATAAATAACAAAATTTCAAATTCTACTTCGAGGAATTCGAGTTCTGAGTGCGCATCGCTTAGAATTTGAGTTCCTAGCACTCGAATATAAAGTTTCATGTAATGTTTCAGAACTGTATAATATTACATAGAGAAAAGTTGAAAATTGTTCGTCCCGTCAGCGAAAGTTTAACGAAATATTTCTACGAGTACAGAACTAATACTCACGCGGTATAAATTGACGGCGAACGAGGTCACAACCGCTAAGATTGCCAGCATGTATGAAACGAGGACATTTTTTCCGAGGGCAATGGCGAGCCTTTTGTCACAAATCCACACCGTCAGGTTCATAATACACGTAATGAAGCAACAATATAATATACGAATAAATAGTTACATTCACGTGTGTATAAAGGTACCGACTCGTGAGCTCTCTGGTGCATGTCCACAGCAGGCCCGATGTCTATAGGGTCCGTTGACACCAACCTTGCTGCTTCGTCAACTGTACTTCGTATTCGATAACTGGACGAAGGAAAATCTATTAAGGTTCGGCGACCGGCTACGCGAAGGGACTGATTCGAGGAGGTAGACACGTAACCAGGATTGCAAGGATGGGTATCGCGCATTCTCATTTCTCAATAATGCTAAGATGGGGATAGGTTTTTTGCAAAATCTGCATTATTCGGAAGCATGTAAGTAGCTGTCAAATTACGGTGTAGAACCGTAACGTACGGTGTATAAACGTAAAAATAGGACATTCGAGGGCAATCGGGGCATAGATTGATCTTTTATCAAGCACTTTCGAATATTGAAAAACGCCATCTTTGCATTATTGAGAAATGAGGAGGCGCATCCCGGACAGTTACAATCCTGAAAAAACGAGTCTACTCCCTTAAGCCGTGTATCAGAATAAATTTGAACAGAGATGCATGTTGTTTTGAACCTACCCAACGATTTCGAACAATCCAGACAGATAGAACGAGAAGACAGAGAGAAACGCTTCCGTACACGACACTGATAATAAACCAAGCACAGTCGTTAAAGAGATATGTAGACAGATTAGGTCGCTCCTGGTGTCATGCTCAGTATAAAAGAATCCCAATAACTGAATGATGCGCAGTTGATATTTGAAATGCAGTAACGTAGGAATCAGTATCAGAGTTAGCACGGCTAATATTCCAATGAACGACATACCTACAGAAATCACAACCATTCAGCTAATTTGTCTTTTCACGAATAAGAATTGCCTGAACCGATCTTAAGAAACTCGTTTCTGCTCGATTATTTATTATTCGCGGTTATTTTGAATCAATGTGCACTATTCTTACCGAGGAACATGTAAACTAAGCGTCTCGACTTGTCGATATATTTGAACAAAATCTTCACCTCATTCGGATTCACCAGCACGTCACAATCATGCTGCATGTTCTCTACCAAAGCCTTAATCTGCAGCCACACGAAGAATATACCAAGATCGTATTAGTTTTTGTGAACTATAAAATATTAGAAAGAAGCAACTCAAGTAAGAGGCATTGAAGATATTTTAATCGTATGCACATAGAAGATTTCATAGTCAATTCAATAGCAGCGACAAAGATTGAATCTATCCAGCTGTTATACTAGTCATTCCTCTTAATTGTTCATTTACTAACCACGTGTTGTTGTACTTACCAATGAAAAATTCACGATAAAACCAACGTATCGTAAAAAGAATAACAGCATCGGACCGGTATACGATAACATCGTGAGCAAATTGTGCAACGTTATTTCTACATACGTTATAGAGAATACCTGAAAAATGTTTCATCTTGAAAGGTGATCACAGCCACGATGTAAATTATTTAAATCTTCGAATTATTTGAGCGAGTGCAAGTGTCATTACAGTATATTTTCAAAAAGTTATCAAATTTGTTCCACATAAATTGTCCATGAGGATCGCTTCTGCGATTATAAATAAACAGCTGCAGATTTTATGCATTTATGTCTAGAATGGCCAATTTAAAGCAGTGGATATATTAAAAATATTTATAGACATCAATGTATTACTTTCAGCTTAATAGGATGCTTAAAAGAAGAATATAATTCATATTTGGCTCCTGTTTCCTGCAATCAATGCGAACTTTTTTGATGTTGCATAAAAATTCGCAGTCCATAAATAAACAACAAGTAATGAGATCTTGGGGCAAATTCACATTTTTCCAGAATATTTCTTAACATTGTAACAACGGTTCAAAGTGAAATTAGTCCGGTAATCGGAAGAAATAACCAAGTATAATTTTCTATAGTTAATGAAATATTCGTCACCTGGATTGCTATGCAGCAGAGCGTAACCAGAGTAATAACGGTTCTTTTAATCGTAGACAGGGTGGATTCCTCGTAGGGCCAGAGCCCTGTGAAGCAGAGAACAGAATAATAGACACTGTAGTTTCTTCGAAATGCTTCCATCGTTGCCGAGGGTGGGTGTGCGATTGATACATGTAAATTTGCTGTACTTTCCAACACGCATCAAGCTCCATAGTTTATTCAGGAAGCTTCCGGTGAGACTACCGGCGAAGAGTAATTATTATCTTCCTGTCATTTGCGACTTAACGCTTTCCCTCAGTCGGAACTAGGCATCGCACGAGTCGGATCTCCCTAACTAAACAGTCGATGCTGTCGAGTGGCAAACATTCGTTCACCAACCAGAGCATTACAACTTGTTATTAATCTTCATGCGATAATTCCAGTCCAATAATAAGTGTCTGACATATACAATGCACATATACAAACTTATTATCACGCTTATATTAGCTTGCCGTGTTGTGTCAAATCTTATAATCGAATTTTAAACCACTTTCCGATGAGCTACAGACTTGAAATTTTTAACGTAGTTCAGAACTGGATGACATTGTTGTTCACAATGTTGAAAAAAAATATTCTTAAAAACTATGCGGTTAGGAGATAAGAAAAATCTCAGCAGTATATTTCAGCGGAAAAACCCAGACCTTACTGACTACGCTCCGTATTAAAGACTAAAGAGTAAAAAATAAAAAAACCAAGTACGAAAACTTTTTAAAAACCGCGCTTATATTAAAATGCACTAAAAAGGAGAAAATAATATTTTTTGAGATTAGTGACTATAAATAAAAGAGTGGAGCGTCCAACGAAGATTACGTCAATATAGTTTAACGCTCCACGCTTTTATATATAGTCACTAATGTCTAAAAACATTATTTCCTACTTTTTAGTGCATTTTAATATAAGCGTGGTTTTTAAAAAGTTTTTGTATATATTGCTTTATTTGTTATTCGCGTGTGTTATATATTTAACGTATAATACAATACAGATCAGTGTACTATCCTACTCTTAGCGTGTGACGTGACCGTATGTGGGAAACACTTTACTGAACGGAATACAGGACAGTAAAATACGAGAAGGACGAGCTCATCATCTGCAACAAAAATGACCGCTGTCTGACTGAAGAGTATTAAAAACACGACAAAGTAAAATATGTTCAATTACCATTGAGAAGCCTTCGTAGCACGGACTGAACAAACCAGCGAGATTAATCTTCACTTCATTCAAACTTTTAACTAACACGAGCAGCAACATTTTCTGCGAGGTCGGTGGTATCAGGTACCACACTGAATTGTATCTGTTTCAATCAAATGTCGTACTATTACTATTTTTTTATCATACGTTTTCGATGTAGATAGTGGCTTGTCATAGAATTGCCCATAATTAGGGAAGAGATATTCTTAAATCGAGTAGATACTTTTCTATTTAACAGAATCTTAGACTTACGTTTCAAAGAAAATTTGGGAACTACTGTCTATCACCAACTGGCCGCTATAATTGTTCAGAAACACGAACACCAGAGTGATCCCGGTCACTAGAGTAGGAACAGCGATCTCTTCCGGGCTGTTCTTCTCCGTGATTGATAGAAAAACCTGGTATTATTAAAAATCCATTGCATCATATCTCGATAGTTTTTATCCGGTTGATGCATGCGAAATGTAATATACTTTTACTCGGGCGACCGAAAAATTTCAACTTTTCCGAACTTAATATATTACAATTTAACGAATAAATAACAAAACTTCAAATTCTACTTCGAGGAATCCAAGTTTTGAGTACGTATCGCTTAGAACTTGGATTCCTAGCAATCGAATATAAAGTTTCATCATTCTTCCGTCGAACTGTATAATATTATTACATAGAGAAAAGTTGAAAATTGTTGGTCCCGTCAGCGAAAGTTCTAGGAAATATTTCTACGAGTTTAGAAACAATACTCACGCGGTATAAATTGACGGCGAACGAGGTCACAACCGCTAAGATTGCCAGCATGTATGAAACGAGGACATTTTTTCCGAGGGCAATGGCGAGCCTTTTGTCACAAATCCACACCGTCAGGTTCATAATACACGTAATGAAGCAACAATATAATATACGAATAAATGGTTACATTCACGTGTGTATAAAGGTACCGACTCGTGAGCTCTCTGGTGCATGTCCACAGCAGGCCCGATGTCTATAGGGTCCGTTGACACCAACCTTGCTGCTTCGTCAACTGTAGTTCGTATTCGATAACTGGACGAAGGAAAATCTATTAAGGTTCGGCGACCGGCTACGCGAAGAGACTGATTCGAAGAGGCAGACACGTAACCAGGATTGCAAGGATGGGTATCGCGCATTCTCATTTCTCAATAATGCTAAGATGAGGATAGGTTTTTTGCAAAATCTGCATTATTCGGAAGCATGTAAGTAGCTGTCAAATTACGGTGTAGAACCGTAACGTACGGTGTATAAACGTAAAAATAGGACATTCGAGGGCAATCGGGACATAGATTGATCTTTTATCAAGCACTTTCGAATATTGAAAAACGCCATCTTTGCATTATTGAGAAATGAGGAGGCGCATCCCGGACAGTTACAATCCTGAAAAAACGAGTCTACTTCCTTAAGCCGTGTATGAGAGTAAATTCACGAATGAATTTGAACAGAGATGCACGTTGTTTTGAACATACCTAACGATATCGAACAATCCAGCAACATAGGACCCGAAGGCACCAAGAAACGCTTCCGTACAACCCAATGATAATAATCCAAGCATACTCGATAAGGAGATATATAGACAAATTAAGTCGGTTCTGGTGTCATGCTCAGTGTAAAAGAATCCCAATAACTGAATGATGCGCAGTTGATATTTGCAATGCAGTAACGTAGGAAGCAATAGCAGAACTAGCACGCCTATTATTCCAATGAACGACATACCTACAGAAATCACAACCATTTAGCTAATTTGTCTTTTCACGAATAAGAATTGCCTGAACCGATCTTAAGAAACTCGTTTCTGCTCGATTATTTATTATTCGCGGTTATTTTGAATCAATGTGCACTATTCTTACCGAGGAACATGTAAACTAAGCGTCTCGTCTTGTCGATATATTTGAACAAAATCTTCACCTCATTCGGATTCACCAGCACGTCACAATCATGTTGCATGTTCTCTACCAAAGCCTTCAGCTGCAGCCACACGAAGAATATACCAAGATCGTATTAGTTTTTGTGAACTATAAAATATTAGAAAGAAGCAACTCAAGTAAGAGGCATTGAAGATATTTTAATCGTATGCACATAGAAGATTTCATAGTCAATTCAATAGCAGCGACAAAGATTGAATCTGTCCAGCTGTAATACTAGTCATTCCTCTTAATTGGTCATTTAATAACCACCTGTTTTCGTACTTACCAATGGAAAATTCACTATAAAACAAACGTATCGTAAACAGAATATCAGCAACGGACCGGTATACGATAACATCGAAAGCAAGTTGTTCAACGTCATTTCTACATACTGTAGAGAGAATACCTTAAAAATGTTTCATCCCTTCTTGAAAGGTAGATCACATTTACGATGTAAATTATTTGATGGAGTGCAAGTGTCGGTACAGTATATTTTTAAAAAATTATAAAACTGTACCTACATAAATTGTCCATGAGAATAAAAGCGGTTATAAATAAATAGACTGCGGATTTTATGCATTTATGACAAGAATGGCCAATTTAAAGCAGTGGATATATTAAAAATATTTATAGACATCAATGTATTACTTTCAACTTAACAGGCTGATTAAAATAAGAATACAATTCATATTTGGCTCCTGTTTCCTGCAATCAATGCGAACTTTTTTGATGTTGCATAAAAATTCGCAGTCCATAAATAAACAACAAGTAATGAGATCTTGTGGCAAATTCACATTTTCCCAGAATATTTCTTAACATTGTAACAACGGTTCAAAGTGAAATTAGTCCGGTAATCGGAAAAAATAAGGAGGTATAGCTTTCTATAATAAATGAAATGTTCGTCACCTGGGTTGCTATGCAGCAGAGCAGAATCAAGGGAACAACGATTCTTTTAATCGTACACAGGGTGGATTTCTCGTAGGGCCAGAGCCCTGTGAAGCAGAGAACAGAATAATAGACACTGTAGTTTCTTTGAAAAGCGTCCATCGTAGTCGAGGGTGGGTGTGCGATTGATACATGTAAATTGGCGATACCTTCCAACACGCATCAGGCTCCATAGTTTATTCAGGAAGCTTCCGGTGAGACTACCGGCGAAGAGTAATTGTTGTCTTCCTGTCATTTGCGACTTAACGCTTTCCCTCAGTCGGAACTAGGCATCGCACGAGTCGGATCTCCCTAACTAAACAGTCGATGCTGTCGAGTGGCAAACATTCGTTCATCAACCAGAGCATTACAACTTGTTATTAATCTTCATGCGATAATTCCAGTCCAATAATAAGTGTCTGACATACAATGCACATACACAAACTTATTATCACGCTTATATTAGCTTGCCGTGTTGTGTCAAATCTTGTAATCGAATTTTAAACCACTTTCCGATGAGCTAGAGACTTGAAATTTTTAACGTAGTTCAGAACTGGATGACATTGTTGTTCACAATGTTGAAAAAAAATATTCTTAAAAACTATGCGGTTAGGAGATAAGAAAAATCTCAGCAGTATATTTCAGCGGAAAAACCCAGACCTTACTGACTACGCTCCGTATTAAAGACTAAAGAGTAAAAAATAAAAAAACCAAGTACGAAAACTTTTTAAAAACCGCGCTTATATTAAAATGCACTAAAAAGGAGAAAATAATATTTTTTGAGATTAGTGACTATAAATAAAAGAGTGGAGCGTCCAACGAAGATTACGTCAATATAGTTTAACGCTCCACGCTTTTATATATAGTCACTAATGTCTAAAAACATTATTTCCTACTTTTTAGTGCATTTTAATATAAGCGTGGTTTTTAAAAAGTTTTTGTATATATTGCTTTATTTGTTATTCGCGTGTGTTATATATTTAACGTATAATACAATACAGATCAGTGTACTATCCTACTCTTAGCGTGTGACGTAACCGTATGTGGGAAACATTTTACTGAACGGAATACAGGACAGTAAAATACGAGAAGGACGAGCTCATCATCTGCAACAAAAATGACCGCTGTCTGACTGAAGAGTATTAAAAACACGACAAAGTAAAATATGTTCAATTACCATTGAGAAGCCTTCGTAGCACGGACTGAACAAACCAGCGAGATTAATCTTCACTTCATTCAAACTTTTAACTAACACGAGCAGCAACATTTTCTGCGAGGTCGGTGGTATCAGGTACCACACTGAATTGTATCTGTTTCAATCAAATGTCGTACTATTATTATTTTTTTATCATATGTTTTCGATGTAGTTAGTGGCTTGTCATAGAATTACCCATAATTAGGGAAGAGATATTCTTAAATCGAGTAGATACTTTTCTATTTAACAGAATCTTAGACTTACGTTTCAAAGAAAATTTGGGAACTACTGTCTATCACCAACTGGCCGCTATAATTGTTCAGAAACACGAACACCAGAGTGATCCCGGTCACTAGAAGAGGAACAGCGATCTCTTCCGGGCTGTTCTTCTCCGTGATTGATAGAAAAACCTGGTATTATTAAAAATCCATTGCATCATATCTCGACAGTTTTTGATGGAAGTTTGTCAAACAATCCCAACGTGCGAGCATGCGCCTGCGAGTGTGCGCAGAAGCGCCTGCGAGTGAGCGGACAAGCGAAGTGTATGCGTGCGCATTCATCATTCTTCTTCGTTGTAAAAGCGTGTGTGCTCCACGGACTTAAAGGACGGAGTGTAAGGTAGGCTTTTAGGCGAGAGGGGGATTCAGCGAGCGGGGGAGGATGGTAGCGTTGCGGCCATGTTTCATCACCCAATGGGTGCTGCCATCTATATAACGTAGCGGGAACATTTATAATGTACAATTGAATCACGTATATTCACCGTATATTTTAAGGTGATTCTAATTGTAAATCAATTGTCATATGCGTAATAATGTTGATTTTATAAGAAATTTATGAAGGATCAATAACAATACGATATACTTAATCGCCAGAAAACAATATTAATTTATTGAAAAAGGTTCTATTGCTTTTAGCAACATTATTTTGTTGCTTGCATATATAATTGTATCTCACTTTTACATAATGGTTAATTATACAATACACGATGGCATTTTTATCAATTCTCCGGAAACACAAAGCCACGAAGATTTACCAATTTCAACGCACGTGTACCGGGCACAAAATGACCGCGATTTGTATAGACCACGTGCTACCGACGCTACACTATTATTCAAAGTCGCCTATAGAGCGCACCACATGTTGGGTGATGTAAGATGGCCGACGGAATGATACCCCTTCCGTCTTTTCTTACGCCCCCGGAGCAGTGTTGCCAGACGGAGGAACCTTGAGGAACTTGCCCCTCCGGCTGGGCCCCCCACTCTTACTTCTACTGCGCGCGTGCAATCGAACAGCCACTCACACGGGCAGAGTAGCGGTACGTTCGTGTGTAGCGCGTGCGCAGTAGAAGTAAGAGTGGGGGGCCCAGCCGGAGGGGCAAGTTCCTCCAGGTTCCTCCGTCTGGCACCACTGCCCCGGAGGCTTAAGGCCGCTGCATACTACACCGCCGCTCCGCCAGCGCAAGCACAGCGCCGCCTCGCCGAGCTGGTGGAGAGAAAGAGAAACAAAATTTTTCTCCACTCTTTCTCTCTTTCTCTCCACCAGCTCGGCGAGGCGGCGCTGTGCTGAGCTGGCGGAGGGACGTCCTAGTGTGCAGCGGCCTTTACACTCCGTCCTTTAGGTCCGTGGTGTGCTCTCGTGCGTTGTTGTCGCGGGTTAAGCCATGTATAATTACAATTATTATTAACCATATATATATATATTCATATATTCAATAAACTAACAAGGTTATTGGCCCAGGAACGATTCCATTATGCGATCGGAAGTGTACATAAGTTACACGAATAAATAGAAAGACGGGCATGTGTGAAAGTGAGGTTATGCAAAAATCACCACGTGTTCAAAGGCCATAAAGAAGTAAGCTTATAAAATAAATAGAGGAAAAATGGCTACTCTAGTACAAACTGATCGGGTAGAGAAATTAAATGGTAATAATTACCGATCATGGAAATTTAATATAAGAATGGCTTTGGTACAACGCGAATTATGGCAACACGTGAACGGTGAAGCTGTTGAACCGGTCGAGAACGACGAAGCAAAGGCAATCTTCAAACGTAGAGAAGACAAAGCACTGGCAACGATTGCACTAAGTATTGAGCCGGAACATCAAATACATATCATGGATTGTACGAGGGCATCTGAAGCTTGGGATACGCTAACAAAGGTATTTGAACCAAAATCAAGGCCTAGAATATTACAGCTCAAGAAACAAATGGTCTCAATAAAGCTTGAGCATGATGAGACAATGATGTCGTACCTAGGAAGAATAAAGACATGCAGCGATAGTCTCAAAGAAGCAGGTCATGAAATCGGAGATGACGATTTAGCATATGCGATGCTATGTGGATTACCAGACACATACGAAGGAATCATCATGGCATTGGCAAACCTTGACGATGAAAAGTTCAAGTCATCAGAAATAAAAGGGATATTGTTGAACGAGTACGACAGGAGAGCAGCGAAGGAGATCAGCAGCCTTGAAGAAAGAAAAGAAGCACACCATCAAACCAGAGAAACGTCTCACCAAAATAGAGAAGCACATCACCAAATGAAGGAATATAGAAAGGACGAAAGGAAGTGTTTCAAGTGCAATAAACAGGGACATCTCGCTCGTTATTGTAAAACAGGGACACAAGGTACAATAACAAAATGGAAACAGGGTACGTCTAACGATAAGCAATACAAGCGAAAAGATACGTTTTTATTAGAATTAAATAATGTCCAATTAGATGATTCTTGGTTAATAGATAGTGGTGCGACTCATCATATTTGTAAACATAGAGATTGGTTTGTGAATTATAAGACTATAGCGAATGAAACAATTTACTCAGCTGATAGCAGTGCGCAGGATAATTTAAAAGCAATAGGCATTGGTGATATTAATATAGAGACTTATGTAGATAACAACACTTTTGATATTACTTTGCACAATGTTTATCATGTTCCTAACGTAAGAAGAAACTTATTGTCAGTATCGCAAATAGAAAGTAAGCAGAAACGATTAATAATAGACAATCGTAAATTAAGTATATTAAATAAGAGGACTAAGACAATAGTGGGGGAAGCTCTTTGCAAAAATGGATTATATATCGTTAGAGCTAGTGTAACTAAAAATAAATCAGATCAAATAGAAACACATATTATAAAAGGCAATGAACTAGATGATAGCGAGAAATGGCATCAACGATTTTGCCATGTAAATACACGAAATATTCGAGAAATGTCAAGTAAAAACCTAGTTAGAGGCTTAGAAAATTTAAATATAAAAGACGTTCATTGTAATGGATGTAGCATGGGTAAATCTGTGAAAGCCTCATGTAAAAGTATAGGTGGTAGACAAACAAAAGCCGCACTGGATTTGATCCATTCAGATTTGTGTGGACCGTTACCAGTAAAGTCGATGGGGGGTTCCAAATACTTCCTTACCCTCACTGATGATTATTCGAGGAAAACAACGATATATTGCTTAAAGAGTAAGGATGAAGTACCTGGTTTCGTGCAAAAATATATAGCCAGAGTGGAAAGAGAACTCAATAGAAAGGTAAAGAGAATAAGAACTGATAACGGATTAGAATTTTGCAATAAGGAACTAATAACATTATTCGACAAATTAGGTATAAGACATGAACGTACAAATGCGTATACACCACAAATGAACGGTGTAGCCGAAAGGGTTAATAGAACCCTAATGAATCTTGTGCGTGCGATGCTAAAGACAGCAAAATTACCCGAAAGATTTTGGGCAGAAGCGTTGCTCACTGCATGTTACAGTAAAAATAGAGTCATACATTCGGCGATCGGTGATAATGTCCCGGAAGGTATGTGGACTGGAAACAAACCGAGCGTAAAACACTTAAAAACATACGGATGTTTGGCGTATGTACATCTCTCGGGATATGATAAGCATAAGCTTAAGCCAAGGGCGAAAGAATGCATATTTGTAGGGTATTCGACACAAACGAAGGGATACAGGCTATATGACCCTTCGAAAGATGATATTATACATAGTAAGCACGTAGAATTCATCGAAGAAATTTGTGGGTTTGAATATATTTATGGAAAAGGAACATATGAAATACCATTTGATAACGAAAGTAGAGTTTTTGACGCAACAGATGAGATAGAAACTAATCAGAAAGAAGTAAAATTAGATGAAACAATAACTAGTGTACCCGTAACAGAAATACCGAATTTAGAAAGGGATAAAGTAGAAACAAATATAGATAGCGATGTTACCAGTTTGCGAGTGACGCGAAATTCAGAAATTGTTAATAGGAAACCACAACGCGAAAAAGTCATTATAAATCCATGGGGTTGTAAAGGTAAACCCACAAATATTGAAATTAATATAGCAGAAATAATCGAACCTACGACGTTCGAGCAAGCGATGTCATTACCTCAATCCGAGCAATGGAAAATGGCAATGGATGAGGAATTACAAAGTTTAAAGAGTAGAAATACATGGGAGGTTGTAAATAGGGACGAACATATGTCATGCATCGGCAGCAAGTGGGTGTACAAGGTCAAGACAGATACTAATGGAATGGTCGTCAGGTATAAAGCGAGATTGGTAGCACAGGGGTATAATCAAAGGAAAAACGTAGATTATTTTGAATCGTATGCTCCAGTCGCTAACATGTCAACTATTAGATTTCTATTAGCAATGTCAATGTGCGAAGGTTGGCAGGCACATCATTTAGACGTTAAATGTGCATATTTGTATGGAGAACTGACTGAGAAAATATATATGAAGTTACCACCTGGATGTAACGAAGTAGACACAAAGGTAGCAAAATTGAAAAGACCAATTTATGGGTTGAAGCAGTCAGGTAGGAATTGGAATACTGCGATTGATACGTTCCTAATTGAAAACGGATTCCAAAGATTAAAAGCAAATAACTGTGTTTATGTATATGATTGCGATGTCATATTAACTATTTATGTCGATGATATAGTACTATTTAGTAAAAATGTAGATAAAGTAAAACAAGTCAAAGTATTATTAATGTCGCAATACGAAATAAGAGATTTAGGAATAGTGTCGTATTTACTGGGAATAAATATTAAATATACTGATCGAACTATGAATCTGTCACAAGAATTATATATACAGAAATTGTTACATGAATACGAAATGACGGAATGTAAAACAACGAAAACGCCAATCGAGGCAAGTATAAAGTTATCGATACAGGATAGTCCTTCAAGTGAAATAGAAAAGGAGGAGATGAAAAATGTGCCATATAGACAGCTGGTGGGATCACTAATGTATATAGCGTTAGCGACTCGACCAGATATAATGTATGCGGTATCGAAATTAGCACAATTTGTATCGAATCCTGGGAAAATGCATTGGTTGCAAGCAAAAAGGGTGTTAAGATACTTGTCCAATACAAAAGAGAAAAATATGATATATAGTCAAGGCAACAATGAAATAGAAATATTTAGCGATGCGGACTGGGCAGCCGACATCGACGATAGGCATTCGTACAGCGGGATGATAGCTTATCTAGGAGGAAATCCGATTTCTTGGAGATCAAATAAACAACGATCCATATCCACATCTACCATGGAAGCGGAATACATAGCGTTGGAATGTGCTGTAAAAGAGGCGATATGGATCAACATGATGTATAAAGAGTTACAAAGATTTATGAGAATTAATATACCGCGTGAACCGTATACTATTAGATGCGATAATAGGTCAGCTATCGACTTCACATTGAATAGGGTAGAGAGATCGAAATCAAAACACATAGATATTGCGTACCATATTACTAGAGAGAAATGTGAGGAAGGATTAATAAAACTTATATATGTATCCTCTGGAGATAATGTAGCTGACATATTCACCAAAGCGTTACCATACAGTGTAGCGGATATGCATGTAAAGAAATTGCGATTGCATGCAATGGATGGATGTGTGCCAAAAGTGGGGGATTGATGGAAGTTTGTCAAACAATCCCAACGTGCGAGCATGCGCCTGCGAGTGTGCGCAGAAGCGCCTGCGAGTGAGCGGACAAGCGAAGTGTACGCGTGCGCATTCATCATTCTTCTTCGTTGTAAAAGCGTGTGTGCTCTCGTGCGTTGTTGTCGCGGGTTAAGCCATGTATAAGTACAATTATTATTAACCATTATATATATATATATATATTCATACATTCAATAAACTAACAGTTTTTTATCCGGTTGATGCATGCGAAATGTAATGTACTTTTAGTCGGGCGACCGAAAAATTTCAACTTTTCCGAACTGAATATATTACAATTTAACGAATAAATAACAAAACTTCAAATTCTACTTCGAGGAATCCAAGTTCTGAGTACGTATCGCTTAGAACTTGGATTCCTAGCAGTCGAATATAAAGTTTCATCATTCTTCCGTCGAACTGTATAATATTATTACATAGAGAAAAGTTGAAAATTGTTGGTCCCGTCAGCGAAAGTTCTAGGAAATATTTCTACGAGTTTAGAAACAATACTCACGCGGTATAAATTGACGGCGAAAGAGGTCACAACCGCTAAGATTGCCAGCATGTATGGAATGGCGATATTTTTTCCGACGGCAAGGGCGAGCCTGTTGTTACAAGTCCACACCGTCAGGTTCATAATACACGTCATGAAGCAACAATATATTATACGAATAAATGGTTACATTCACGTGTGTATAAAGGTACCGACTCGTGAGCTCTCTGGTGCATGTCCACAGCGGGGCCGATATCTATAAGGTCCGTTGACACCAATCTTGCTGCCTCGTCAACTGTAGTTCGTATTCGATAACTGGACGAAGGAAAATCTATTAAGGTTCGGCGACCGGCTACGCGAAGAGACTGATTCGAAGAGGCAGACACGTAACCAGGATTGCAAGGATGGGTATCGCGCATTCTCATTTCTCAATAATGCTAAGATGAGGATAGGTTTTTTGCAAAATCTGCATTATTCGGAAACATGTAAGTAGCTGTCAAATTACGGTGTAGAACCGTAACGTACGGTGTATAAACGTAAAAATAGAACATTCGAGGGCAATCGGGGCATAGATTGATCTTTTATCAAGCACTTTCGAATATTGAAAAACGCCATCTTTGCATTATTGAGAAATGAGGAGGCGCATCCCGGATAGTTATAATCCTGAAAAAACGAGTCTACTCCCTTAAGCCGTGTATGAGAGTAAATTCACGAATGAATTTTAACAGAGATGCACGTTGTTTTGAACATACCTAACGATATCGAACAATCCAGCAACATAGGACCCGAAGGCACCAAGAAACGCTTCCGTACAACCAATTGATAATAATCCAAGAATACTCGATAAGGAGATATATAGACAAATTAAGTTGGTCCTGGTGTCATGCTCAGTGTAAAAGAATCCCACTAACTGAATGAGGCGCAGTTGATATTTGAAATGCAGTAACGTAGGAAGCAATAGCAGAACTAGCACGCCTATTATTCCAATGAACGACATACCTACAGAAATCACAACCATTTAGCTAATTTGTCTTTTCACGAATAAGAATTGCCTGAACCGATCTTAAGAAACTCGTTTCTGCTCGATTATTTATTATTCGCGGTTATTTTGAATCTATGTGCACTATTCTTACCGAGGAACATGTAAACTAAGCGTCTCGTCTTGTCGATATATTTGAACAAAATCTTCACCTCATTCGGATTCACCAGCACGTCACAATCATGCTGCATGTTCTCTACCAAAGCCTTCATCTGCAGCCACACGAAGAATATACCAAGATCGTATTAGTTTTTGTGAACTATAAAATATTAGAAAGAAGCAACTCAAGTAAGAGGCATTGAAGATATTTTAATCGTATGCACATAGAAGATTTCATAGTCAATTCAATAGTAATACTAGTTCTAATCTGTAATACTAGTCATTCCTCTTAATTGGTCATTTAATAACCACCTGTTTTCGTACTTACCAATGGAAAATTCGCGATAAAACAAATGTATCGTAAACAGAATATCAGCAACGGACCGGAATACGATAACATCGAAAGCAAGTTGTTCAACGTCATTTCTACATACTGTAGAGAGAATACCTTAAAAATGTTTCATCCCTTCTTGAAAGGTAGATCACATTTACGATGTAAATTATTTGATGGAGTGCAAGTGTCGGTACAGTATATTTTTAAAAAATTATAAAACTGTACCTACATAAATTGTCCATGAGAATAAAAGCGGTTATAAATAAATAGACTGCGGATTTTATGCATTTATGACAAGAATGGCCAATTTAAAGCAGTGGATATATTAAAAATATTTATAGACATCAATGTATTACTTTGAGCTTAACAGGCTGATTAAAATAAGAATACAATTCATATTTGGCTCCTGTTTCCTGCAATCAATGCGAACTTTTTTGATGTTGCATAAAAATTCGCAGTCCATAAATAAACAACAAGTAATGAGATCTTGTGGCAAATTCACATTTTCCCAGAATATTTCTTAACATTGTAACAACGGTTCAAAGTGAAATTAGTCCGGTAATCGGAAAAAATAAGGAGGTATAGCTTTCTATAATAAACGAAATGTTCGTCACCTGGGTTGCTATGCAGCAGAGCAGAATCAAGGGAACAACGATTCTTTTAATCGTAGACAGGGTGGATTTCTCGTAGGGCCAGAGCCCTGTGAAGCAGAGAACAGAATAATAGACACTGTAGTTTCTTTGAAAAGCGTCCATCGTAGTCGAGGGTGGGTGTGTGATTGATACATGTAAATTTCCGGTACCTTCCAACACGCATCAAGCTCCATAGTTTATTCAGGAAGCTTCCGGTGAGACTACCGGCGAAGAGTAATTATTGTCTTCCTGTGATTTGCGACTTAACGCTTTCCCTCAGTCGGAACTAGGCATCGCACGAGTCGGATCTCCCTAACTAAACAGTCGATGCTGTCGAGTGGCAAACATTCGTTCATCAACCAGAGCATTACAACTTGTTATTAATTTATTATTCGCGTGTGTCATATATTTACATATATTCACAATACTTATTCGTTCATATTCTCTTAGCACTCTTTATTCTCCTTCTGAATCAATACCTTCTAAATAATACGCTTGGCTCTTTTCGAATTTTTTATTAAATTGATCGACAGTGTAGAATAAAAATATTATGATGTATTTCTATACGCACTTAACTTCTTACGGTAATTGTCAGATTTCTGTGTCACTGTTGCATGCTCGAGTTGACATCGCCTTCGCAGATATCTATTAGAAGACGTTGAAATGATCATTGACTATCATATTAGAAATCTGAAAGCTGCTCGAATTATTATTACCACTCAATACTGTTCGGAAATGGAAATTAGAAAATTTGACATACATAACAGTATGTATAGTTGAAGTTACTAACGACTGATGACTCTCGTCAGGCTTCTTCGGAAGGACATTTTGAAGGCTATGCTTCCGAACCTTTACTACTATCTTGACCAAGAGTTTGGAATATTTTACTGGACCGAATAGAGGACAGTAAAATATGAGAAAGATGAGCTCATCATCTGAAACGAATGACGGATGAGCCTGTGATCGAATACTAGCATGATCTAGATTAATTAATTAATTAATTACCGCGGTAAAGCCTTGGTAGCACGGAACGAATAAACCGGAGAGATTGAACTGCACTTCCGGTGCACTTTTCATCAGAATGAATAGCAACAATTTCTGTGACTTCGGTGGTATAAGGTACCACAACGAGTTGTACCTGTTTCATTAGAGTCGTCTCGTTATCCTGTACTTTTAGAATCCTTTAACGAAAACGGAGGCTTGGTCAATCTGGACCCACAGAGTGGCCCAAAAGTCGTTGTACCATTTTAATTCGTTTGTACACGCGAATCTTCAGAAAATTAAATACTGTCGAATTGGTCCATTAATTTCCGGACCACCCTGTTGAAATAATTCTCGCATGAACTTACGTTCCATGAAAGACCTGGCCACTGGTGCTCATCAGCTTCTGCCCGCTGTAATTGTTCGAGAACATGATTATCACATGAACTATAACGAACTGGAAGCTGATCACCGCGTTATCTAATTCGTCCAACTGCATCATTGCTAAGAAAAGCTGTCACAAATCATGATCAATATTTAGAAATGGTCGCGGTCTTCCCATTGCTTACGACTCCCGATAATGCTTACACGGTATAAATTTACAGCGAACGAGACGATTACCGCCACGATCGCCACTAAATACGACACCATCATGTTCCTCGTGAGATCCGCTGCCAGCCTTTGTTTATCCAGCGTGGCCACGATCGAGAAATGATGAAACGAATACGGGACAGAATGACAGCGAAATATTATTATACAGCGCCACAGTCGCCAGATCAGGGGAATCGAATTCAGGGGAATACAGAGTTACCCCCTCTCTACTGGATTAATCACGTGGCGGATTAGTTCCCCATAGAAGTGGAATCGTGGGAGAAGTTCTCCCGTGGAAGGGGAATAAGAGAGTTGGTGGATAAGTCTGTATCTGGCGACTCCGAGACACCGATAGCATTGTTACCAACTTAATGGCTCGCTGGTGTATTTTCACTGCCGAACTAATGTTCAACGAGGTCGGCGTAGTCGAGAGTGACATCTCTTTGACAGCGGTTTGTATTCGGTAACTGAAGCAGTCGAAACGTATAATACAATACAGATCGGTCACTTGTGTTTCGAGTATCACTGTCAGTGAGTCTTAACGTCGGCGATTATTTATTATGTACGGTGATTTACGAAAATTTCGAGAAGAAATTATTTCAAACGTACCTGGCGATCTCAAACAATCCACACAAGTAGAAGGAAAATACAGCGAGCGTCGCTTCCGTACCTGCTAACGCTATTACACCGATCGAGCTTACCAGTACGAGCTGATAACAAACCAGATCGGTCTGCAGACCTGTTTCGTTGTAGAAGAATCCGAAGATTTTCAGATAGTGAGTCTGAAGCTTTGAGTGCAGTAGTGTCGGTACCAGTAACGTTGCCACTACGAACAGCACTACTCCGATCGACAGGGCTGCAAATCCGAGTAGCCGCTGTTTAAACAAATCCTACACTACTCGAACAAATTCTACGTCTGAATTATACGACCGATTGATTATTTTACCTAACAGCAACACAACTACGCGTCGAGTTTCTACCATCTGTTTCGTCAGCATCTCCGATTCGATAGGATTGTTCAACGTCGTGTAATCCTTCACGATATTCTCGTAAAGACATCGTATCTGAAGGCAAGCGAAACGAGAGCAGATGGTTTTAATACTGTCGCACACGAGTACGTGATTGTCCAACTTACTACTGGAAAGTTAACAACGAAGCCGACGTAACGTAGAAAGAACAACAACATCGGGAAGCAGTACGATAACAGCATGAGTATGTTGTACAGAGACATTTCGATCAGCCTTAGCGTCGACACCTGAAAAATATTTCGAGATTAATCGAATGACTTAGATGGAATAAGAAATTGCCACGGTACACTTGACGTTAAACTTTGCACGATCACTTGCTCATATTCTTTTCTTTTTTTTTTGTTTTTCACATGACAAATCCAGTATTTTTAGTGAATAGGTATTTCGAGAATTTTTGATTTCCCATATCACCTGAATCGCTATACAGCACAGAGTGAGAAGAGGAAAGACCATTCGCAGAATTTTCGACGATATAGATTGGTTGTACGGCCAGAGACCTGTAATGTACAACACGTTGTAATAAATACTGTACTTCTGACGGAAGATGTCCATCTCTGCGTCGATGGTGGCGTCTCTATGTATGGAGAAACTGAAAACATCGTTCGACTACACCTCGACGACATATTTTATTCATCCAACCAGGTTTCCATTGTCAATTTCCGTCGACTCTCAGGTCTCTGGAACCTCAGTGTAATTTGCCCTAATTGCACGTTTCCAGAATCGATTGCTGCTTCAGTACATTTACAATACAAAGTATATTTTGTTACCGCACTCTATACTTTATTCAGTGTAGTTTCTACCTTAAAAATTCCTCAGTGACAACGGAGACACGACAGGAATTGGACGCTCGTGCGAATTCGAATCTACAGTGAACTACTATTAATAATGGGACGCTATGAAAGAAACGATAATTGTTTTTTAATATTGGTCTATACGATTCGAACTTCTTCAAAAATTTCAATTGATCGGAATTGTAGGGAAAATACTATTCGCCTTTACATGACGATATCCCGGGAACCAATAATCGGATTGTGATACAACAAAGCCATTTTAAAACGCAGGCTTCCGGCTCTCCGTCGATCTAAGGATCGTTAAAATAGCATAAATAATTTCGAAGTTACAACAATTTAAATATCGATTAATTTTAACACGATTTCAAACGTCGCAACAGCTCCGAAATTGTTGAACTGCGTTTTGGAGAAGACGATGTAGTGAAAATTGCGGAAATGAGCAACGATGAAATTTAATAAATTCACAGTATGTTTACAACTATTACCGCGTGATAAAGTTGGCACGTTCCCTCCAGCGCTAGAAAGGTATCTTGAAATGTAAAATTACGCGTAACTTATTGATTAAAAATCTCTTAGTTTTACAGTTCCTTTAAGAATTTATTTTTCTGCCTTTTGGCTTGGACGAAAGGTCACACGACCGTGCTCCAAATTTGGTATTAAACCGACAAGAGGACGGTAAAATACGAGAAAGACGAGCTCATCATCTGTAAAAGAAGATTATAGAATTTCTGAATGAACGCTACTGTTATAGTCCGCGTAGTAAAAATTTTGCAAATCAATTTGTGAGAAGCAGAAAATAGATGAACATGTATTTCCTCTTTTAATCATGCTGAGAAATCGAAAATAATGCATAGTGCGGTTTTGTTGTAAATCCATGGAACTCGCAGTTTATCGATAAGTGTGATTAATTACCGTTGTGAAACCTTGGTAGCACGGCACGAACAAACCGGCGAGATTAAATTGCACTTCCGTTGCACTTTTCATCAATATGAACAGCAACATTTTCTGTGACTTCGGTGGTAGACAGTACCACAATGAATTGTATCTGTTGTATTGAATATTGCATGGTTCCAATACATTTCCATATTTGTACAATAGGAAAAAGTGGACTTACGTATCGTGGAAAACTTCGACGCTAATTGTCATTAGTTTCTGCCCGCTATAATTATTCAGTAGCATGATTATTACGTGCACCAGTACGATCATCAAGGTAATGACAAGATTTTCAGGTTTGCTCAACTCGGACAACGCGAGCAGAAGCTGTCGAAAAAGCCATCTTTATCATTTCCTGATTTGCAGAGAAAAATGGACATTTATTGAGAATTGCTTACACGATATAAATTGACAGCGAACGATGCGACAACTGTCACGATCGCCACCAAATAAGACAGCATCATGTTGCTCGTGAGATCTGACGAGAGCCTTCGTTCGCGAACCCATAATGTTCGTATTGTGTTTCCAGAGAATGCAAGATGAGAAAAAGGCATTAAAAGAGTAACAATAAGCACGAGTGAACAGTAGGGTGGACCTTATTTTTCGATCATGAAATTTTGGGCACACCTCCCCCCAAAATTGTTCCATTTCATGAAAAAATGATATATCCAAAGTTTTAGATGAATCGGACTGTGCGATTTAAGATTATTTCACATTAATTAGCCTGTCTAAATCCCATCGCAATTCCTCAAGAATTCTACAGACGGTTAGAGGCCACTGCAGCAATACTATAAACTTGTAAAAAAAACTTTTTTCTTTTTTTTCCTATAAAATTTTTCATGTTTTTTGCAACTTCAACGTCAATGCGGCACGCCTTCCCCTTATCCGATCAACTTTATCGTTTACAGGAATTATCTTCTTACCAAATGGCACAATATTTTGGAGAGGCGTTAAAAAAAATCTCGCAAATCAGTTTTCACCAAGTATAGCTAAGGACCACCCTAGTGTACAGTTGTTCGGGGAAGTTGCCATCGCAATTTCTGGGGAAATGAATCCTCGGAATTAATTTGAAACAGTATTCCCGAAATAAGTTACAGAGTGATTCCATACCAAATCGATCACTTCTTCACGATTTTTAGAATTCAACGAGACGTGTTTAAACATTGTTTAAAAATTACGTTTTTCATTTCTCACCCACTTTCGTCGCTTGCAAGTTTTTCTCTCGGGGAAACTTTCTCGCGTTCTATTCGGTAAGGATTGGGCTATTGCAAAGTAATATGTTCAACCTCGATAAATTGACTTTGTAATGTCGAAAACTTTGGAAAGGGTTCGCGCGTTCCCTACGAATCGCGACGGTCAACTTACTTTCCTGTACATCAACGGTGTTGCGCTTTAATACTCGAATGAAGGTACAAACTCAACAGCACGCCGATGTATTTCCACAGCTGATCGTATGTCGATCAGAATGTCCGATTTTTCCGAGTTCGCCATCGTGTTGACAGCCGTTTGTATGCGGTAACTACAGGAATGAAAGATGCATTATTGAAACGGTCGTTTCGCCTCTCCTAGCGCATCGTCGCCGATAATAAAACGTTATTCGAATTTTTATAGAGATTCGCGAATCGAAACGGGGGGAATGTATTCTCAGAATTTGTTTGATAATAGAACGGCTATTTTAAAAAAAAATATATATATATATATAAAACTATTTATATCAGGTTTTTGAAACGTAAAATAGGAATCTCTAATAAAAACGAACGCATTACGGGAGAGCCGATAGAGCCGCATGAATTCGTTGACACGTCGTTCGAACGTACCTGGCGATCTCGAATAGTCCACAGAGATAAGAGGAAAATACAGCGAGGGACGCTTCTGTACATGCTATCGACATAAGACCGATCGTGGATATATATAGAATTTGACAACAAACAATATCGGTTTCGTGGTTTCTCTCGTGATAGAAAAATCCGAAGACGTTCAGATAATAAATCTGAAGCTGCGACTCTAGTATCGTCGGAACTATTAACGCAGAGAATAAGATCAGTACTCCTAAGCACATCAGGGCTGGAACCAACAATGTTACTGTTTTAGCGAACGTGCTTCTGAGGTTTCTCAAGGTTACCTCTGTCATCATCGATATAGAACTCTATCCGGTAAATATTTACAACAGGTCCACGTACTCCGATTTTGATGAAATTTAAATATGTTATAGATTTCGACATTTTGAACAACTTTTTCCTTTTCCAATATAGAGGGGGCGCTTTTAGTTTTCAAGATATTTCAATTTTTCGTATTTCTACACGCTCCGCGACGGCTACGCACATTGCGACCGAAACTTTCTTCGTCGATTACACCACTAAATTACAATTGAAACTATATCGTGTTTGGTCTTGTTTTACTCAGAAAGATGCCAGAAATACGTTTTCAAAAAGTCCCATGAAAAAATAATGATTATTAAGAAGTTTGAACATTCGATTCATTGAGTCAATGTAGTGGTGTTCACACCGATATACCCGGGCCGAGAACATTAGTCGCCGCCCTGCGGCGCGGGACAGCGTTGACAGGGAGTGGAGTGAGTAGGCCTGGACAAAAATCGAGTCGTCGGACCTGGGACAAAAATCAAGTCTGTACTGTACTGTCCTTAACCGCCTTCCGACATCCCAGCGTCTAAGGCAGGGCCCGCTAGATAGCCTTGCTGATGAGTCCTCTAGCGGGCCTAGGACGAAACGCTCCCTTTCCTTTTCCTCCTTCTATCTATCTTATTGTCTCGAGCTCCTTTTCGCCTAACATTTCTTTGATATCCCACATTGGTGACCCACGACTTTGGACATATAACGCAACACGGAGGACGACAACAAGGAGGAGCCAACAAAATCCGGAGGATCATTCATTTGAGGATGAAGACACATCAATCGAGTGGGCCTGACTTACCGCCGAGAATACGTAATCCCTCTCCTAGTGTGGCCACCTTCGCTTCGGACGACCTTACTAGGACAGCAGCATCTACGGCTCGAGATACGCTGGAGTGCACGACTCACTGCTGCCTCGCTATCATGATGTGTACACAACTTTCTCGAGCAACGCGCTCTCTCTTTACACACGCATATTTATCCCATCCTCCCTCCGGATTTTCATTTGAATATCGTTATTCACTGGCAAGGGGGTACTGTGGCGGTCAACTTCCTGCCCTCGCCACAAGATGGCCAGTAGAGTCGACTACCTTCTCGCTGGCACCTGATCTGCCACTCATTAATATATATACTGTCCTTAACCGCCTTCCGACATCCCAGCGTCTAAGGCAGGGCCCGCTAGATAGCCTTGCTGATGAGTCCTCTAGCGGGCCTAGGACGAAACGCTCCCTTTCCTTTTCCTCCTTCTATCTATCGTTATTTCTCGAGCTCCTTTACTCTCGTCATTTCTTTGAGCTCCCACATTGTAAAACTCAACATTCTACAAATGATGATGAATTAGTATTAATTAATAAATTTCGAAACTATTCCTGGATTTCCGTATGCGTGGTCGCCTCCGTCCCCACTGATGACCTAACCCAACCCAACCCAGAACAACTGCCTCTTCCCCGAAATAATGGTCGGGGCAAGTGAAAAGGGTTCTAAAAAGACCAAATTCTGGATAACATCTACAATGGGAAGATTATGTGAAGAGGATGGGTTGGGTTAGGTCGTCAGCGGGGGCGGAGAGGACCGGCCGTAAGGACGGCCCGACCACACATACGAAAATCCAGGTGTAGTTTCGAAATTTATTAATTAATACTAATTCATCATTATTTGTAGAATGTTGAGTTTTACAACATATTCAAATTTTATCAAAATCGGTGAGGTGGGACCTTTTATGCACAATTACCGATTTCCGTTATGAAATTAACATTTAGAAACACTGGGTGGGTGTGTGTGTTGTCAGGCCGGCTCCTTCCGCCCCCCATGTTTGTCTCTCATCTCTACAGCGTCATAACGTAAACAAACGCCGCACTGGGACAGGCTTACGTTGACGCGGAGCGTGTAGAAATACGAAAAATTCAATACATAAAAATTGAAATATCTCGAAAACTAAAAGCGTCCCCCGTATATTGGAAAAGGAAAAAAATATTCAGAATGTGTTGCTGCATAACATATTTAAATTTCATCAAAATCGGAGTACGTGGACCTGTTGTAAATATTTACCCTCTATCCTTTTATTTAACCTAGCGTATTTCTTCAAAGATCATTCAAGGTCATTGAATATTTGGTTCGACAGAAGATCGTTCGTCTAGAGAAGATTTGCCAGATCTCTGCCGAAGCTGAATAAATTTTGAGGGGGGAGGGGTTATGGAAACGTTTGAGCAAGTTAATTAAAAATCATTATTAATTAGAAATCAGTCGACCAATTACCTACTAGAGCCGCGATCACGCGCCGAGTCTCCGCGATCTGTTTCATCAGCATCTCTGACTCGACGGGGTTCTTCAGCGTCGTGCAATCCCTTTCGATATTTTCGAACACGTTCTTAATCTACGGCCACATGGAAGAAGAAGAGGGATTAAACGAATCTACCCGATACAACCGAAACACGACCTAGAACTTACTACTGGGAAATTCACGACAAATCCAACGTATCGTAAAAAGAACAATAACATTGGGAATCCGTACGACAATACCATCACGCAATTGTAGACCGACATGTCTACCATTCGTAGCGTCGATATCTGAAAAACCGGTTCATTTACGACACGATACGATATCGAAGGATGTTATAAACAATTCGTACAATTTTCGCGATAACTGTGCAAAAATATTTAGTTGCATTCTTCGTTTTCGCAGTACGAGTTACTATCGGGTTAGCGAGATGACGACGACCTGAAATCGCACTCGGATCAATTCCTTGCCGATAACGAAACTGTTCAGAAAGATGGCGAAATTTAATCGATGAAAATGAAGATGTATTTTGTCGATCGAAAGTTCATTCAGTCTTGAATCGAAGAATTGCGTTTCGTTTCACCTTAAAATACCGAAGTTACTTATTTGTTTTTGCCAACCCAATAGATATCTCCAAGTGGAACGAACGAAATGAATGTTCTTTCTTTTTTTCAGGAAGTCGGACGTATCCCCGTCACCTGGATCACTATGCAGCACAAGGTAACAACGGCGAAAACGACTCTCTGTATCTTCGCCACTAGAGAGTGATTGTACGGCCACAGACCGGTGAAGTTCAACACGTTATAATAAGTGCTGTAGTTCTGCCTGAACACGTCCATCTTGGTGTCGATGGTGACGTGTGCATGAACAGAATATCGGGAGTATCATCCGACTACACCTCGGAGGCATGTATTATTCATAATGCTTTGTTTCCCTCGACTTTTTCCTTCGACTACCCCACCTATTAGTCGTACGTAATTGCCTCGAATTATGCCCTCACAGTCAGAATATGTACAACAAAACATTTCCAATAGAAAACATATGAATTATTGTGTTGCGCGGCGATTTTTTTACCGTAAACACTCCCCAGTTCCGACGTAAACGCGATACGAAATGGATTCCCCTTGGAAAGTCTAATCCGCGTATCTCTGGACAATTACAATAATAAAACACAACCGTGAGGAACGGCCGAGAAGCATCATCGCGACCCGAAGTCAACTAAACGACCATCGCGAAATAATCTTCAAGAATATAATAATCATTCAGGTGCATAGATTATCGTTTCACGCAGTGCTTCGCCAACCGTGCGCCGCAAAATACTTGAAATTATATAAAAAATTAGTAAAATATCAAATAATATTCTCAATATAATATCGTTAACACACACACACACACACACACACACACGCACACACACACACACATATATCATAATGTATATGATACATTGTGATATATTTTATTTGCTCGAAATGATTAACGTTAACGCAAATCCTATAAAATATGAGAAAAGAGTAAGAAATAGTGACGGTTGGGCTAGGAATGTTGCAAAACGACTTCGTAATTCGGGTGCAGAATACGTAAATCGGAACAATAATATAATTCCTGGGAAAAAGATTCTTGTACTGGACAAAATCGTAATATAAAAGTACCTTTGTCTCTGTTAAAATTATTGCCAAGTGATGATATTGCAGCGAAGGTTATAGAACAGAAATTCTTAATATCAGGACATTCGTTTTTACCGAATCATTCAGATTTTGGATGTGTTGAATCTGCAGCACGCCATACATCTATTTACATACATACATGAAGATTGGTATGTATCGATGTATGAAAACTCTCTCTCTCTCTCTCTCTCTCTCTCTCTCTCTCTCTCTCTCTCTCTCTCTCTGCTCGACATTCCAACAAGTTTGTGGTTTATGAAATGAAAAGAAATGAATTTTTGTCAACTAAACAGCTAGAACGGACAATAACAATGCATAAGAAAAATACATTGCTACAAACTGTAAATTGGCTTACCATTCAGTGGTAACACTATGAACGCGGAAAACAGTTTGATATTTTTTATAAAACTAAGATTTCTATGGACGTTGAGTATGAAATATTAAATATTCAGCGTGCTCGGTGTGGCAGGCTATTGCAGTTGAAAAATATAATGCAGAAAAATTTCTATCCATATGTGCGTCCTGTTTCTGCGGCCAAAAAAAAGGACATGTTAGATTTGCTGAAATCTATCCCTCCAATTGATCATGTATTTTTTCAAGCATTAAAGACGAGTACATTTGAAGAGACTCGTGCAGAATCCAGCAAAGAATAAATTTCTTTAATACAAAGTGTACAGCAAACTGGTAGGGCATTAAAAATAACATTTGTGTTACTTATGATTATTAACACACTAATAGCCATATGGCGTAAGTCACTGCCTCATAAAAAAGTGGTATCACAATTCAGTACAATAATGACACTTCATTATTCGTTACGTTACTGTTTGTTTACTATTGAAACAAAATATGGATATTATTTTAAGTTATAATGACATAATCACTATTCTTTCGCTTTATGTGGTTATAATAAAGTTACATTGTGTATTGAATTTTTTGTACGATATTATATGGAAGTCTGATTTCTACAATATTAAGAAAAGGTACTTAATTCACTTTTCAACCAAAGGGCTCAATTGCCGTATCCCTTTGCAAATACAGAATCAACTATACCCTTATTATAGATAAGATGTGGATTCTATCACAGCACAAGTCAAGATTCATTCAAGGTTTGTTGGATAAATTTTTTCAGTCACGCTGTTCGGCGTCGACCGACGGTCGTAATTGCCGGAGTGCCGGAATCGCTCAGAATTGAGCGCGCGAGGAAAGCAAACGGTGCTCGAGGAAAGAAATGTACTCGCGGAAAGTGTGGATTTCAATGTAGATCGCACAAGTCACTTTAACCCTTTGGTTACCCTGGACGAGATATCTCGCGCCCCGATACTTCCCGATAAACGCCTTTTGCGAGATATCTCGCGCCCCGATACTTCCCGATAAATGCTTTTGACGAGATATCTCGCGCCCCGATACTTCCCGATAAACGCTTTTGACGAGATATCTCGCGCCCCGATACTTCCCGATAAACGCTTTTGACGAGATATCTCGCGCCCCGATACTTCCCGATAAACGCTTTTGACGAGATATCTCGCCACCTAGCACCAGTGGTTTGACATTATAGACGAAATATTTTCTGTTCTGTTCGGTCATTTTGTACCCAAGACAACGGAGTACGCAAAGAAACCAGGTATTTTTGTCAGAAGTGTGACGTACCTCTATGTGTAACACCATGTTTTGAAGTTTATCATGTAGAAAGTAAATAAAATTATTTCAATAAATTAATAAAGATTTCATTCATTTCTCCCTTTTACAAATCAGAATATAGTTACTTATAAAATATATTTGTCTATAGTGTCTAGGTGGGGTGGCGAGATATCTCGTCAAGAGCGTTTATCGGGAAGTATCGGGGCGCGAGATATCTCGTCAAAAGCGTTTATCGGGAAGTATCGGGGCGCGAGATATCTCGCAAAAGGCGTTTATCGGGAAGTATCGGGGCGCGAGATATCTCGTCCAGGGTAACCAAAGGGTTAATGAGAGTAATACAAACGATGCGTGGAAAAAGACGTTGTGAACGTGTTACAATGGTTTTCGTAGCGGAATACTTCGCTCCGCTGAGCGAGGTTCCTTATATCGGAGCTCGATTCTCCGAACGCGGAGTTACACGATTCGTTCCGATCGAGTACCGAATCGAGTGTTTTTCGGGATTCAAACGGAGGTGACTTACGGGTCACGAGAGCGAGCCGTTGCGTGTGAGGCGTCGCGACAATATTACGGTGTTTGTCACGCGACTCGAAGTCTATGTAAAAGAAATCGCGGCGCCTGTCAGTGGTTCGCAACGACTTGTAAGCCCCTCGATTTGAATCCCGAACACACGCTTATTGTTCAATTTTTCACGTTTTACACGATCACATTTCTTAACACGTTTATATCAACTCGCTTTCTTGTCTGTCAGTACGTCCAAAAAGCAGAAAACAAAATTTTATAATATACAGTAAATCCTCAAATACTCTCCAATAGCCGTATTCTGGGCGCACAGCGTTTGTATAGAAAGACACATAGAGAAGGACAATGGAATACGGATCAGGTGACCGAAAAGTGTTGTGTCGCCGGCGTAGCGTTGACAGGAAGTGGAGTGAATAGGCACTGGACAACGTTTATGTACGTAGACGACCCCGGACAGCATTAAAGGTTTTACACAATTTTTCCGGACTATCTGTATGGGGCTAAAAAATTATTTTATACTTGTTAATCCGTGTTAAAAACGTGGTACACCAAAATTTTGTTTTTAATTTAAATGATTATTTACACATAAACGATAACACGCGCGTACACTGGGGAGGAGGGATGAAATAAAAATTACGTAACGAAGGTCTTCAACTTTGTACGTTTATACCACACTGCACGTAATGACTTATTATACAGAGATGTAGATAATTCTATACAGAAATACATACAGTTACTAGATGGCTAATGTCAAGTCCTGCTCATGGAACTGTATAACTAGAACGACAGAAGAGCAGTGAAATACGAAAAGGACGAGCTCATCATCTGAAAAAGAAACTCGTAGAATCTCGGGACAAAGACTATCGTGATAGACTGCGGTTCTTTCAACAGAATAGAGATTTTCTAGACCAATCAAGTGTTTGTTTTCAAAAAATCAAAAATAGCTTAACGATATTCCTAAACTGTTCTAACGACAGCCTATTGATAAATGTAATTAATTACCATAGTGAAGCCCTCGAAACACGGATTGAACAAACCGGCGAGATTAAATTGCACTTCGGTTATACTTTTCATCAATACGAATAAGATCATTTTCTGCGACTTGGGTGTTAAGTGGTACCAAAGCGAATTGTATCTGTTGAATTGAACATTGTGGAGTGATTATTCCCCGAAATAACATTATGCAAGGTGATTCATGGCTGACCCGATCGAAAGTGGGTAGAGTAAATTCTTGTATATTTATACTGAAACGTGGACTTACGATTTGTGGAATATTTCGATGCTGGAGTTCATCAGCTTCTGACCGCTGTAATTATTTACGAACATAATCAGCACATGTATCAGAAACATTTGCAGACTAATGAGGATACTCTCCACGCTGTCGAACTCCAAAACCGCCAGATAAAGCTGTTACGTATCAAAACGAATAGTGTTACATTGTATTGGCAACAATTCATTTCATTTCATTTATACACATTTCATTCGAACAATGCTTACACGATATAGACTTATAGCAAACGAGGCAATCACTGCTAGGATCGCAATTAAATACGGCATCAGCATCTCGTCCGTTAAATTTGTCGCGAGACTTCCAACGCAATTTCATAATATTCCAGCATGTTCACGACGATGGAGATATAAATGATAAAATAACACGTGGCTTGAATGTATTTTGACATAACAATAATGTTGCTCTTATATCTGAATAAAGGTACCGACTCAAGAACACGCTGATGTAATTCCACAGCGTCTCGTATGTCGATTAGCTCGTCCTGAAGTTCCGAGTTCGCCATTATGGCGACTGTCGTTTCGATTCGGTAACTAGAGAAATCAAGGTGTTTAAATTAAGAGAGAAACAAATCCTATTATACTGTACAAGTGTCATTATTATTAGAATTTTAATTGCAAACACTGTGTGTTTCCTGATCAAAATGAATAGTAAGAATTGAAAAATTGCTGAGAATCTATGCGTCCAGCTGCAGCCCTGTAGTTTATACGATAATTAATTAATTGATGATGAAGAAGATTCAGATGAAGAGAAATTCGAGTGACCGATATTGAAGTACTTGAATAATTTCGAATTTACATCGGAAATATAATTATATACAAATTTATTACGTTGAAGAATGTCGATATATGTGTGTCTCTTTAATTTTGACCACGAAAAACGAGTTTTATGTGTTTGGTGTTGAATCCACCATTTTTAATTTTTCATTGTTGATGTCAGATTCGTTATCAGTGGACCTCAAACACATCTGATTACCAACTTTTAGAAAAATTCAATGACATTTTTACTTTAGCCCAGTACAATCGCGTTCCTGGGCCACTGTGGAGCGTGACGACGATATTTCTGTAAATATTCATATATTTGTAAAACAACTTTATATGAGTCGAATCTATACTTTACTTAGTAAGGGGTCGAATCTCCTGCATTAGCCATTATAGCTTGGCACCGTCTCGGCATACTTTCAACTAATTTCTCGGCGTACGCTACAGATAAGCTACAGCTACCTCAATATCTTCCAGATATGGTGTATAAGAGTTTGTATTTTGGTAATATGTTTCCCTCTCAGCTTGCCCTTCATTATGGACCACACGTTCTCCATTGAGATTGCATCAGGGGATTGGGATGGTCAAGCAGTGTTGCCAGAATCGACCAAAAACGGTCTATTTTTCCACTCCGTCTTCTCCCCTTCCGCTATCCCATTTTACCACCATAACATCCCTCCAACATCCCTCACGAACGAAGACCATAGACTGGTTACGTGCCGTGCCGCACGCGACTGAGGCGACGCTTGTCATGTCATTCGCCCAACTCAATTCGTGTTACGTCCCCGTCGCGCACGCGTAACATGCACGTATTAATCTGGTCATCAGAGAGGGGATAAACCGTATTCCCCTCCATTTCTCAGATCGGGCGATATTGTGGCCAAGGTAGTACGGTGATGGCGTTTTTCGCTTTCCATTTGGTGCCAAATTTGATGTTTTCACGTAAGCTGCACTCATCTCGGAAAGCTGATCTTTTCACTATCCGGAACAAAACTGACAAACATTAAAGCCATTTGCGTTTGTTTACAATATCCTTATCTACTCCTCATTCGGTGATAGGTTTCGAAGATATCGCCGACACGCTCTTGTGGAACAGATTGTATGTGGGTCGCGAAACAAAACGAAAGCACGAATGGAAACAAGAACAAAGAATTTCGTAAAGAAATAGTTTGAACGATTGGTTACATACCTAGCGATCTCGAATAAACCACAATAATAGGATGAAAAGACAGCGAGCGTTAATTCCGTACAAACGACCCCAAATAAAGCTACTGTAGTCACGAAAACGATATGAATGGTAGTCAAATTACTTTCCAGGCTGGCCTCCGGAAAGAAAAATCCAAACAGATGTAAACACTTTATCTGATACTTCGGTAGGAATATTGTGGGAACCACTAGGAAGAAAGTTAATAGGACTACTCCCGTGCTCGCTATGCCTACAATCACGAATAATATTATTTTGCCAGTATCGATTGAACACAACAATTTTAAGGTTTGTAAGATATAGAAAATATACTTTAAATGCTTTGATTCTGTCGACATTTCTATTCGAACGAACGACTATTTTATTTACCAAACGAACGGCAGGAACTTAATCCACAACCGGACTATTATTTTCTACTAATTTACCGAAAAATTAGAGTCCGTCAAACATCTTTACCTAGTAATACCATGATCACCCGTCTGGTCTCTATTACGTGATTCATTACCAATTCCATTTCGACAGGATCTTTTATCGCGTTGCGATCACGTTCCATATTATCAAACATTCTTCGACACTGAAGGAACATGGAAGAATAAACGGTTAACGTAATGGCATAATCGCAAACTGCACCGAACGCAGAGCCGAATAAAATGCTTTTTTTCAAACTTACTATTGGGAAATTATAGACGAACCCGCTGTATCGTATCACGGTCAATACCATACAGAATCCAAACGATATCAGCTGGATCAAATTTTTCACCGTCACATCTACATATTTCAGTGTGGATACCTGGAAACAATGTACAGGAAATTTTTAGCGGTGCCTCAGAGTCACCATTCGAGTGCTATCGGTTAAGCGGTTTCGAATCAACCGTTTCTATTTAGAATGCCTCGGATGAAAATTTTTTCGAAGGAAAATCTCAAAATTCTTTAAATGCCGGAACGTGCTCATTCGATGCTTGAGAATCGATAGAGTCCTCAGATTTTGAACGTTCGAAAGTTCAACTTTTCCCTAGTTCTCTCCTCAAGATACGCCGCGCCGGTGTCTCGATCAGGATGAGAATGTTTAATGATTCGATTACAACAATAATCCAGCCTTCATCACCTGGATCAAAATGGTACAGACGACCAGTATAAGGTATGCGATTCGTTGGATCTTCTTGAAGAACGTTTGATCGTATGGCCAGAGGCCCATGACGCGCAACACATTATAATAGTTAGAATAATAGTGTCGGCACGCGTCCATGTCAGATGCAATGTTAAAATTCGCATGTAACAGGGAATCCGATGTACCGGTCGACTACACCTTGCTGCCATATATTATTCAGGATGAGCTGTCTCCGTCGCGCATTTCTGTCAGCCAGCCGACGGCCGAATGTTTAAATAAACTTGAATAGTATATAGGAACGTTGCATTATATACGATGTTTTACGCGTAAACGTCGGTTACGCGTGTTAGCCCTAATGGGGCGTGACTTCTCGACCCGTCGAATCGACTGACGTTGAATAAAACTGCGTTTCGTTTCGCGTGAAATTCACACTAATTTATTTACACGCGTCCCTCTTTGCTATTCGTCAGTTCAGGGGTATTGACTTGAATCGAAGGAACGAAGCTACCGAAGCTCTTTCTGTCAGTTTAATCACGTGGCATCGTGGCACTTCCATCTCGGAGATGGAGCGGGTCATATGACCGAGTGGACGCGTGGAGGAATAGCGTTAATAGCTAAGGTAAAATTCAGAAAACTTCTACGGTGCATTGTTTCATCGGGTTTACCTATTGTGTCATCGTTGAACGTAGACGACAGCGTAAACGTGCGTTGGTACCCAGGGTCTACTCGTTAAGTTTTGTCAACATTTTTTAAGCAATTACGGTAGTGCAATTAAACAAATGTTTTAGACAAAAGTTTATCAGTAGTTGGTGGGCTACATTTTCGTACATCGGTGACACCGGCTAGTAATACGTGTACACTTGATACCTTGACTAAAAATCTCTTGAACCTAAACTACCCTCGGTTTCTGCTAGCTGGCTAAACCTCGGATCGTAGCAATGTATAAACCTACACACTGGCGTACATTGGGGAGGAGTGATGAAATAAAAATTACGTAACTTAAAACGCAATCAACTTTCTAAATTTATATTTATACAACATTGCACACATAATGGTGTGAACACACAAGTACAGACAGTTACTAGAAGCTGGGAACATGTCAAGTTTAGATGTTGCGATGGACAATGGATATAATTGCTGATGTCACGTCCAGTTCGTGGAATTGTAGAACTAGAACGACAGGAGAACGGTAAAGTACGAAAAAGACGAGCTCATCATCTCAAAAAGAAACTCGTTGAATCTCAGAATAAAGTCTATCGTGATAGACTGCAGTTCTTTCAGCAGAATAGAAATTTTCTAAACCAATCAACAGTGTTCTTCAGAAATCGAAAATATCGTAAAGATATTTCTTGAACTGTTCTAATAATTTCTTAGTTGTGCTATGAACGCGTGAAACCCGCAGTCTGTTGATAAATAGTATTTTATTTAAATTGATGACAATTAATTACCATACTGAAGCCCTCGAAACACGGAGTGAACAAACCGGCGAGACTAAATTGCACTTCGGTTATACTTTTCATCAATATGAATAACAACATTCTCTGCGACTTGGGTGGTATGCGGTACCACAGAGAATTGTATCTGTAGAATTGAATATTGTTGATTCATTATTCCCAAAAATATACATGTTCAACGTAAATCACGGCCAACGCGATCGAAACTGTGTAACGCAACATTTCCCATCACAACGGTATCAGTATTTCGTTTTCGTTCGCGATGGAAACGCGTATTCATATTAAAACGTGGACTTACGTTTTGTGGAATACTTGGACGCTGGTAGACATCAGCCTCTGACCGCTGTAATTATTTAGGAACATAATCGCAATATGTACCAGAAAGATTTGCAGACTAACGATGAGGTTGTCCATTTTTTCTATGTCCAAAACTGCCAGGTAAAACTGTTACGTATCAAAAGTAGTACATACTGTTATGTTCCTATTGGTAACAATTCATATAGAAAATTCAGACAATTCTCGATTTCATTTCTACGTACTTCATTCAAACAATGCTTACACGATATAAATTTACAGCAAACGAGACGACGACTACTAGGATCGCCACTAAATACGACAACATCATGTTGCTGGTGAGATTTGACGCGAGCCTTCCATCGTAATTTCATAATATTCCAGCATGTTCACGACGATGGAGATATAAAATGTAAAATAACGCGTTGTCAATTTATATTGAAATACTGATGACGTTCCTCTAATTTCTCTAATATCTGAATAAAGGTACCGACTCAACAGCACGTTGATGTAATGTTACAGCTGATCGTATGTCGATTAGCCCCTTCTGATTTTCCTACTGCTGCGCCATCGCGTTCACAGTCGTTTCTATCCGATAGCTAGAAAAATCGAAGTATGTTCGTGATGTTTTACATGTTCATTTTCACCAGCTTCTTAACAATATGTATAACTCAGCACAACTCAGATATACAATATTATGCTTGTCGGATGACGGGAAGATAATTTTATGACTTAGCGTTGAAGCGCGAAGGGCAGCGCACAAGAGTAAAGTGCCCTTTATATCGTTGTGCTGGAGAAATTAAAAGTTGTGCCGACTTGTGCTAGGCTAGCACAACACAGATATACGATTATATGCTGTTTGGATAACTTTTTCTTACTTAAACGTTAATTACATGTCGAAATCGATTTTTCACTATAACTTCTTTATTTATAATTTTTTTAAATAATACTTTAGCACAATCTTAGCACAACCTAGCACAACTTAGCACAATTGAGAAAATTGAAAAAAATGAAAAGTGGGGGGCTACTCAAAAAATCGATTTTTTCAATTTTTCATCTTATTTTTCATATTATAGTTATAATATTCGAGCACAATATAGCACAAACATAGCACAATTCAGCACAACTGTTGAAATTGTTTAATTCAACAAGTGGGGGGCTAACTTCTAGCAGGCAGTGGAGTGGGTAGGCAGGAACAACTTACGGAGTTTCGATCCGGGACAACTTACCAGGGTTTACTGTATAGTTCTTTCAGAACTGCTCCATGTCAAAGGCAATACAGTACAGACTTGATTTTTGTCCCAGGTCCGACTCGATTTTTGTCCAGGCCTACTCACTCCACTGCCTGTCAACGCTGTCCCGCGCCGCAGGGCGGCGACTAATGTTCTCGGCCCGGGTATATCGGTGTGAACACCACTCCATTGACTCAATGAATCGAATGTTCAAACTTCTTAATAATCATTATTTTTTCATGGGACTTTTTGAAAACGTATTTCTGGCATCTTTCTGAGTAAAACAAGACCAAACACGATATAGTTTCAATTGTAATTTAGTGGTGTAATCGACGAAGAAAGTTTCGGTCGCAATGTGCGTAGCCGTCGCCGACACCGTTGCTCTATTGTAGTCTCGCTCGCCGCGATCGGAGCGGTAGACCCAGCCATAAATCAGAAAAGCAAGTCTACATCGCGATTTTTGTCCGCTCCACGAACAGCCCCTGGGACAAAAATCAAGTGAATACTGTACATAGTAAAATGTGCACGGAACAGGAAATCTGATGTATCGGTCGACGACTACACCCTGGTTTCACATATACAATTATTCTGGATGAGCTATTTCCTTCTTTCGTTTACGTCGACTACCCATTTCTATTAATCGAACGTAAAATCTCATTGCCGGTTTGCGTCTATGTTTTACGTATTTATCCTGGCATATTTCATAGAGACAGTATTGATTACCGATTACTGTAATCTCCGCTTCCGTTCTCGCGCGACATTTTTCTATCGCACTACGTAATCCTCCAGTAGCAATGCAGACATCACACGGAACGGATACACCTGCTAATATTAATTCGCGTATCCCTTTGCAACTACAGTCTCGACTAGAACCGTGATGAGTCGATTTTGTCTGGATCCTTTCGGAGCATAAGTCTAGGATTCATTTATGGTTTGCTAGATCTATTTTTCCAGTCATAACTATCGTTAAATACGTCTGTATCTACGTTCCGTAAATAACCAAGGAAACGTTGTTACGCGTTTGATTGCCTCAAAATCCCGCGTGGCTCCGTTGAAATCCATAACGTTACCGCGACTGGAACTCTGTGCCGGCCAACTCCTTGCAAAATTATACATTTCAGCAAAGGGTGCTTTACGTAATATCACCTTCGACCGAACAATATTTTGGTCTTGCTCCGTCCGATACGAAACACCGTAATTGAGGGTCCTCTGTGTGGACGCATAGGGCCCATACAAATGTTTTACTGCTCCCGCATGTCCGAAGGGCACATACCACGATAAAGGCCTTTGCACACTAGGTCGCCGCTCCGCCAACGCAACACAGCGCCGCCTCGCCGAGCTGCTGGAGAGAAAGAGAAAAAAAAATTTTCTCCACTCTTTCTCTCTTTCTCTCCACCAGCTCGGCGAGGCGGCGCTGTGCTGCGTTGGCGGATCGGCGACCTAGTGTGCCAAGAACTTTAAGGCCTTTGTGGAACAACTTTGTGGAAAACCGGGAAGTGTTTTATAACTCACAGATGTTTTGCACGTTTACTTCCTGGGTTTCTACCTCCGAAATTGCCATCTGCCCGCTCCAACCACCACTTGGGTCATTGTTACGCGTTACCGGACGGGCCTTACCTCCGCTGCGCGGCCTTGAGTCTCATCGTTTTCCGTCAACGCGGCTTGCCGAAAATTCCTTCTTTCCCACCATCAGTTTTCCACTTCTTCTTCTACCAGCGTGGGCGGTGTTTTTCCGTCAAAATTGTCACCGCCTTCCAAAAATATCTGTTGCCATTCGTTCAGTCAAATCACACCCCATTCACAAACTGAGGTTAAATACCGGTGTCGGCAAGCGCGCGACAGATTAGCAGATTTGCGATTAGTCGAAGAAAGTCACCGAATATACCGAAGTCTTAGAACTTCTCTTACGGCCACTGACGTTACAGTTCAGTTCTTGCGGAATTCAGACAAGAGTACCCACTTTTGTAATAGTCCAATCGCGCTATATCTCATATTTATACAGTCCACTAAATTATATATTAAATAAAGTGTTTGTTTTTGTTACCATCAAAGTTTAATCCTGGTGATCACGTTTGCTTCACAAGTTTTCCCATCCCGAACACGTGCTACATCATCAATTGGCGCGATCACATCGCTAGCGATCTCTGGCACTGCGGGTCAGCATGGTTATCTTTGGAAGAAGAGAACTGACCTATTTCTAAGCTTGGTATCGTCGAAATTCCAGAACTACGACCGATCATTTCGTTATCAATACAGCTCCATGATCTCGGTTTCATCGAACACTTCTCATCCTTCCATCGACTCCAGCGCGTCTTCGCCTACATGCTTCGGGTTGCACAGAATAGTTTAAAAAGGGCTTCGCTATCCGGACCGTAGACAGCGACTGAACTCCGTAAGGGTGAACGACGCATCGTGATGCTCGTCCAGCAGCAAGCGTATCGCAAGGAACTTCACCTCTTCGTTTTCTCATTATCTGAGTACACACGCAAATAAGGGCGTTTTACCTGCATTATCAGCCAATTCGACAATTTCTACGAAATCACTACTCACCAATCTGACGGCATTTACGGGCATTTTCTGACACTCCTCCGAAGGCGCAGAAAAATGACTGCAGAAGGGAGTCATGGAGGATTGTGTCGTTCGACCAGCAAGACCAGTATCGATACAAACAGCAAGCGCGAACCATATCATCGTCAACCGAACTCTCGACCAACTAGTCGTTTATCGAAATAGCTCATCGACCGTATTACGAATAATCTTGTAGACCGTGTACATTTGAATAAAATACACTTTTAAATTGCAAGATTATCTTTTCGTCTCAACCGAGTTCGAAGTTTGTTAGTTCAAACCCGAACTAGAGCGATCGTGAAATATAGTCGCGAACCGCTCAACATACAGTGAACTACATACTATCAATACTGGGACGCTATGAAAGAAACGATAATTGTTTTTTAATATTGGTCTATACGATTCGAACTTCTTCAAAAACTTTCAATTGATCGGAATTGTAGGGAAAATACTATTCGCCTTTACATGACGATATCCCGGGAACCAATAATCGGATTGTGATACAACAAAGCCACTTTAAAACGCAGGCTTCCGGCTCTCCGTCGATCTAAGGTTGGTTAAAATAGCATAAATAATTTCGAAGTTACAACAATTTAAATATCGATTAATTTCAACACGATTTCAAACGTCGCAACAGCTCCGAAATTGTTAAACGACGTTTTAGAGAGGACGATGTAGTGAAAATTGCGGAAATGAGCAACGACGAACTTTAATAAATTAACAATATGTTTGCAACCATTGTAGCGTGATAAAATTAGCAGGTTCCCTCTACCACTAGAGGTTTCATTAAGAATTTATTTTTCTGCCTTCTGGTCTGGTCGGAAGGTCACACGACCGTGCTCCAAATTTGTTATTACATCGACAAGAGGACGGTAAAATACGAGAAAGACGAGCTCATCATCTGCAAAAGAAGATTATAGAATTTCTGAATGAACACTACTGTTATAGTCCGCGTAGTAATAATTTTGCAAATCAATGTGTGAGAAGCAGAAAATAGATGAACATGTATTTCCTCTTTTAATCGTGTTGAGAAATCGAGAATAATGCATAGTGCGGTTATGTTGTAAATCCATGGAACTCGCAGTTTATCGATAAGTGTGATTAATTACCGTTGTGAAGCCTTCGTAGCACGGAACGAACAAACCGACGACATTAAATTTCACTTCCGTTATACTTCTCATCAGTATGAACAGCAACATTTTCTGTGACTTCGGTGGTAGACAGTACCACAATGAATTGTATCTGTTGCATTGAGTATTGCATGGTTTCAAAACATTTCCATATGTGCACAATAGGAAAAAGTGGACTTACGTATCGTAGAAAACTGCGACGCTAATTGTCATTAGTTGCTGCCCGCTATGATTATTCAGTAGTATGATTGTCATGTGCACCAGCACGATCAGCAAGGTAACCACAAGATTTTCAGGTTTGTTCAACTCGGAAATCGCGAGCAGAAGCTGTCGAACATGCCATCTTTATCATTTTCTGATTCGCAGAGAAAAATGGACATTTATTGAGAATTGCTTACACGATATAAATTGACAGCGAACGATGCGACAACTGTCACGATCGCCACCAAATAAGACACCATTACGTTGTTCCCGAAATCTGACGTGAGCCTTCGTTCGTGAACCCATAATGTTCGCATTGTGTTTTCCAAGAATGCAAGATAAGAAAAAGGCATTAAAAGAGTAACAATAAGCACAAGTGAACAGTAGGGTGGGCCTTACTTTTCGACCATGAAATTTTGGGCACGCCTCCCCCCAATATTGTTCCATTTCATAAAAAAATGATATATCCAAAGTTATAGATGAATCGGACGTTGGGAAGGCATGGCGCATCGAGGTCGAAGTTTTGAAATTGAAGTAACTGCGTGATAAATGTGAAGAGTATACTGAAAATTCAAGTTATATATTTTATACGTCGAACAAATATCATAATTCCTTACATGCATTCAAGTACAAGTGTACTCTGTGCAAATTAAGATTATTTCACATTAATTAGCCTGTCTAAATCCCATCGCAACTCCTCAAGAATTCTGCAGACGGTTAGAGGCCCCTGCAGCAATACTATAAATCTTCTTACCAAATGGCACAAAGTTTTGGGAAGGCGTGAAAAAAAAATCTCGCAAAAAAGTTTTCACCAAGTATAGCTAAGGTCCACCCTAGTGTACAGTCGTTTGGGGAAGTTGCCATCGCAATTTCTGGGGAAATGAATCCTCGGAATTAATTTGACACAGTTTTCCCGAAACAAGTTACAGAGTGATTCCATACCAAATCGATCACTTCTTCACGATTTTTAGAATTCGAAGAGACGTGTTTAAACATTGTTTAAAAATTACGTTTTTCATTTCTCGCCCACTTTCGACGCTTGCAAGTTTTTCTCTCGGGAAACTTTCTCGCGTTCTATTCGGTAAGGAGTGGGCTATTGTAAAGTAATATGTTCAACCTCGATAAATTGACTTTCTAATGCCAAAAACTTTGGAAAGGGTTCGCGCGTTCCCTACGAATCGCGGCGGTCAACTTATTTTCCCATACATCAACGGTGTTGCACTTTAATATTCGAATAAAGGTACTAACTTAAAAGCACGCTGATGTATTTCCATAGCTGATCGTATGTCGATCAGAATGTCCGAGTTTTCCGAGTTCAACATCGTGTTGACAGCTGTTTGTATGCGGTAACTACAGGAATGAAACGGTTTTTTGTTGAAACCTTGTTCAAACGGTCGCTTCGCCTCTCCTCGCGCATCGTCGCCGATAATATGTTATTCGAATTTCTATATAGATTCACAAATCAAAACGGGGGAATGTATTCTCAGAATTTGTTTGATAATAGGACGGCTATTTAAATATATATTTATAAATAAATAAATAATAATAAATATATATATATATATATATATATATATATATATATATATATCAGCTTTTTGAAACGTGAAATAGAGATCTAATGAAAACGAACGAATTACGGGAGAATCGATAAAGTCACATGAATTCCTTAACACGTCGTTCGAAAGTACCTAGCGATCTCGAATAATCCGCACAAATAGGATGAAAAGACAGCGAGCGATGATTCCGTACACGCTACCGTTAACAAACCTAACGAGGTTACGATGAAAATGTGACAACAAATGAGATCAGTCTCCTGACTTCTCTCAGGATAGAAAAATCCAATCGTATGTAAAAAACGGGTCTCTGTCGGTGATTGAAGTATTGCGGGAAGCAGCAGCACTAGAATTGCCATCAATATGCCTGCGCACGATAACCCTACAAGCAGGAGTAGTTTTCTATTCGAACAATCACATTTTCTTTTACCAAACGGACGGCAGATACTTATTCCAGCACCAAACAATTATTTTCTATCAATTTACAGAGTAATTAGAGTTCGTCAAACACATTTACCTAATAATGCCGTGATCACGCGTTTGCCAACTAGTATCTGACCTACTATTATTTTCGTTTCGATAGCACTGTTCATTGGGGCGCAATCATTGTCAATATTGTCAAACAATTCTCTGATCTGCAGAAAGATGGAAAGAAAACGGTTAATTTGCTGTGCAGAAATATTCGATAGGACAGTTGCAACAAATGCTTCTTTTACACAATCACAACTGCACACAGCGGGGTATGTGGTCTGAAAAGTCGGAGAAAACTATTTCAACGTTTTTATGGGCTTGTCAAAAATTTAACGACTTCCGGAAAACTTTGAAATCGACTTTTTTCCAAATTTTTGGACCAAATATAGACCACTGTGGCTGCATTTTACGCAACGCGGATTATATGCTTTTGAAACTTACCACTGGAAAATTAGTGACGAACGCAACATATCGTAAAAAGAACAATAACATTGGCAATGCGAATGATAACACCTGAAGCACATTCAACAGCGAGAGATCTACCCATTTCAGCGTCGACACCTGAAAACATTGTTCATGGCTTTAACACTTGTATGATTAACCAGAGTTTCACTGATCTGTTCCGATATATGAGATATGTACTGACAAATTTTACAGGTATTCATTATCGATACTCTTAACAATCCCTCCGTATAAGATACCACACTTTATTTTAACAGATTTTTGCCGACAATTATTTGAAATTTTAATGTAATTCCATGATGAAACGAATAACTCTTATTAGTGTGTTGTATTAGCGATCGTATTTAGACGACACTACAAATGGATTTGGATTGAAAATTGACAAGACGAAATCTAAAACGGTTTAAACTAAGAAAAGTTTCGTATATTGCACGATAACACAGCAGATTTCAAGAACACAGTGAAAGCTTTAACGACGCGGTGCCACATCTCGTTTTATCACTATGTATCTTCCTCTTTTCGAAATACACCGATGTCTCGACCCGGACGAGAATGTTTAATGATTCCATTACAACAATATACCACCAGGATTCGAGCTTTTATCACCTGGATTACGATGCAGCCAAGGGTAAGCAGAGGGTAAACGACTCGCTGGACCTTCGCTAACAAAGTATGGTCGTAGGGCCAGAGACCGGTGATGTACAGCGCATTATAATAGGTAGTATAGTTCTTGCGGAACTGCTCCATGTCAAAGGCAATAGTAAAATGTGCACGGACTAGGAAATATGATGTATCGGTCGACGACTACACCCTGATTTCACATATACAATTATTCTGGATGAGCTATTTCCTTCGTTGGTTTCCGTCGATTACCCATTTCTACTAATCGAACGTAAAATCTCATTGCCGGTTTGCGTCTATGTTTTATGTATTTATCTTGGCATATTTCATAGAGACAGTATTGATTACCGATTACTGTAATCTCCGCTTCCGTTCTATCGCACTTTTTCTATCGCACTAATCCCCCAGTAGCAATGCGGGCATCACACGGAACGGATACACCTGCCAATATTAATTCGCGTATTCCTTTGCAACTACTGTCTCGACGAGAACCTTAATGTGTTGCTGCAGTAAATGTCATCGAACCGAATGTACAATGCACCGCAGCGAATGCATTGTGACGAGGAAGACGGTCGTGATGGGAAATCGAGTCGATTTTATCTGGATCCTTTCGGAGCACAAGTCTAGGATTCATTTATGGTTTGCTAGATCTATTTTTCCAGTCACAACTATCGTTAAATATTCCACGTTTTCAAGAATGTCCCAATGCTCGCAGGACGTACACGAATATATTCTTTCACATATAAACGTACACACGCGCGTACACTGGGGAGGATGGATGAAATAAAAGTTACGTAACAAAGGCAAGCTACTATCTAAATTTATACAACAATGCACACATAATGATGTGAACGTACAAGCACATACAGTTACTAGAAGGTGAGGACAAGTCAAGTTTAGATATTGCGATAGACAGTTGATAAAGTCACGTCCAGCTCATGGAACTGTGTAACTAGAACGACAGCAGAACGGTAAAATACGAAAAAGACGTGCTCATCATCTGAAAAAGACACTCGTTGAATCTCAGAATAAAGTCTATCGTGATAGACTGCGGTTCTTTCAGCAGAATAGAAATTTTCTAGAGAAATTGCGAGAAACGTAATTTCCACTTTTGATCGTTTTTGCAAACCGAAAATAGCGTAACAATATTCTTAAAATGTTCTGACTAATGACTTCTCAGTTCTGCTGCGAACGCGTGAAACCCGCAGCCTATTGATAAATGTAATTAATTACCATAGTGAAGCCCTCGAAACACGGAGTGAACAATCCGGCGAAATTAACTTGCGCTTCGGTTATGCTGTTTAGCAATACGAACAACAACATTCTCCGCGACTTGGGTGGTATGCGGTACCACGGCGAATTGTAGCTGTTGAATTGAATATCGTGGATTGATTATGTCGAAAAATATCATTTTGCAACGTAATTCATTGCTGAGTCGATCGAAAGTGGGTAGAGTAACTTCTTGCACGTTTATACTAAAACGTGGACTTACGTTTTGTAGAATGTTTCGATGCTAGAATTCATCAGCTTTTGACAGCTGTTATTATTTAGGAACAAAATCAGTATATGTAGCAGAAAGATTTGCAGACTAATGAAGAAATTCTCGACGTCTTCCAACTCCATTATCGCCAAATAGATCTGTTACGTATCAAAAGCACTAGTGTCACATTGTATTCGCAACAATTCATTTAATTTCATTCGAACAATGCTTACACGATATAGAGTTATTGCAAGCGAGACAACGGCTGCTAGGGATGCCACTAAATACGTCAATGTTATGTTCACCGTGTAATCTGACGAGAGTCTTCCTTTGCAATTTCATAATATTCCAGCGTCATGTTCACGACGATGCAGATATAAAAGGTAAGAATAACACATTGTGAGTGTATATTCAAATACAGATAACGTTGCTCGAATTACTTTAACATCTGAACAATGGTACCGACTCAAAAGCACGCTGATGTAATTCCACAGCTGATCGTATGTTGATTCGCCCGTTCTGATTCTCCAACTGTGCCATCGAGTTGACAGCCGTTTCGAATCGGTAACTAGAGAAATCAAGGTAGATAGATCAATACTGAATTCTTTATAGATTTCATTGAAAGATCCAAGCATCCTTCCCGGAATGATCATATTCAAAGCGAGAGAAACAAATCCTATTACTGGACAACTGTAATAGGATTTTGATTACAAACACTGTGTGTGTTCCTGATGAAAATGAATAGTAAAAACTAGAAATTTGTTTGAGTGGCTACATACCTGGCGACATCGAATAATCCACATAAATAGGATGAAAAGACAGCGAGCGTTAATTCCGTACAAACGACCGTAAATAAAGCTACTGTGGTCACGATTACGATATAAAAGCAAACCACATTACTTTCCAGGCTGATCTCAGGAAAGAAAAATCCAAAGAGATGCAAACACTTTATCTGTTCCTCTGGTAGGAATATTGTGGGAACCAGTAGAACGAACGATAAGATGACTACTCCCACGCACGCAAGGCCTACAATCACGAATAATACTATTTTGCAAGTATCGTTTGTACACGACGACGCCAAGGTTTGTAGAATATAGAAAATATACTTTGAATGGAACGATTCTATTCATTTTGTCGTTTCGAACGAACGACTACTTCATTTAACAAACTAACGGCAGGAACTTAATCCATCACCGGACTATTATTTTCTACTAATTTGCCGAACAATTAGAGTTCGTCAAACACCTTTACCTAGTAACACCGTGATCACCCGTTTGGTCTCTGTCACGTGATTCATTACCAATTCCGTTTCGGCAGGATCTTTTATCGCGTTCCGATCACGTTCCATATTATCAAACATTCTTCGATTCTGAAGGAACATGGAAGAATAAACGGTGAACGCATTGCATAATTGGGAACGCATCGAACGCGAAGTGGAATAGAATGCTTTTTATTTTCAAACTCACTATTGAGAAATTATAGATGAACCCGCCGTATAGTATCACGGTTAATATCATACAGAATGCGAACGATACCAGCTGGATATAATTTTTCACCGTCATATCGATATATTTCAGTGTGAATGCCTGGAAGCAATGTACAGGAAATTTAAGGGTTTCGAATAATCAATTATTTCTATTTCGAGTGACTCGGATGAAAATGTTTTCCGAAGAAAAATCTCAAAATTCTTTAATTGCCACAGAATTTTGAACGTTCGAGAACTCAACTGTTCTCCATTTCTTTTTACGTATTTGCGAACACGCGTATACGACACTAGAAGAGGAGTTCGATTGTAAATTGGCAAGATAAAATTTAAAGAAATTCTTTCGCATAATGCAGATTTCAAGGAAACAGTGAAAACGTTCACGACGCGCGACCACTTCTCGTTTTATCACTGCGAATCACATCTCTCCTCGAGAATGTTTAATGATTCGATTACAACAATATTCCAGCTATCATCACCTGGATCACAATGGTATAGACGACCAGTATAAGGTATACGATTCGTTGGGTCTTCTTGAAGAACGTTTGATCGTATGGCCAGAGGCCGATGACGCGCGACACATTATAATAGTTAGAATAATAGTGTCGGCACGCGTCCATGTCAGATGCAATGATAAAATTCGCAAGTAACAGGGAATCCGATGTACCGGTCGACTACACCTTGCTGCCATATATTATTCAGGATTAGCTACTTCCGTCGCGCATTTCTGTCAGCCAGTCGACGGCCGAATGTTTAAATAAACTTGAATATTATATAGGAACGTTGCATTATGCACGCTGTTTTACGCGTAAACGTCGGTTAGGCATGTTAACCCTAACGGGGCGTGACTTTTCTCGACCCGTCGAGTCGACTGATGTTGAATAAAACTGCGTTTCGTTTCGCGTGAAATTCACACTAATTTATTTATACGCGACTCTGTTTGTTGTTCGTCAAGTTAGGGGCATTGACTCGAATCGATGGAACGATGCTACGAAACTCTCTCTGTCAGTTTAATCAGTTTAATCACGTGACATCGTGGCACGCGCAACACGGAGACAGAGCACGTCACCTGACCAGCTGGACGCGTGGCGGAATAGCGTTAATAGCTAAGGTAAAATTCAGAAAACTAGTATCGTGCATTGTTTTGCTTATCGGTGAACGTAGGGGAGAAGAACCGCTTCTCGGCACAGTGAACTTCCATATTCTTGGTTCGCGAACGCGCGTCATCGTGCCGAGGGCGCGATCAATCGGGGCGAAAGCTATTTCGAAAATAGGGTCTGATAGCGTGTTTTTCGTCGGGGTTATTCGACTGGACGGTTCGCCCGGATTACAAGGGAGCGGGGGTTTGAAAAAAAAAATACGATCGAAGAGGGCGCCGGGAAGTATTAATCTTCGACCGGGTACGCGTTGCCCGGGCCGAAATCAATTTCAATGGAGGCGCCTATGCAAAAAGGATACAGCTGCATAAAACGCCGGGGCCGCGACTGAATACACCCGGCACGTTGATATATATTACCTTCCGCAAGATTTATAAAAGAATGAAAACAGTGCGTGTGCCGGTCCGGTACACACCCGGACAAAAAGATGGTGCATCTGTCATTTTTTTTCAAGTTGCCCGGTAAGAGCTTGTTCAAATATGTTGTTCGCGAACTGGTTTGTCTCCAGAAATATTTCGCACGCTAACGTTTCTCGCAACTCTTCGAACAATTCCACAAGAAAGAAAAAGAATTGTTCGAACAAACGTTGCATGGTTTCTGTAATATGTTGTTTCTTACTTTGCTTTTCACAACATTTTCCCTCGCTGTTCAACACTGAATCTACCGAGCCTTAAAAGTAACTGGTACATGATCCTTTATAAAAATGACAAGATTGATCGTATTTAGACTTTGTGCAGCTCCTTAGGAAATTATTTTTATTATAAATCCGGAACCGATCGTTTCGGTATTAAACAAATTCCGGTCGCGATACGGTGGCGAATGAAAATCATGCGAATCTTAATGTACGCAATCTTTTTGTTTCGGAGTGTAGAAACCAAGGTGGAAATCGATCGTGAAAGGGTTGTACGTTGTATAGACTGGTCCGTGATTCGGACAGGCAATAAATTCAAAGAGGAAGTTGCGAGGGCTTAACTGTGACAGGCAAAACGAAAAACCACGGCGCATTATGCGCTAGTCGGGAACCACGTGGTCGAAATGGGGAGACAGCCGTTCCCATAGTGATCTTTAAAAATCTCGCTGCGAAAAGAAATAACCCGCCTAACATTTCCGAAAATGAGCGTTCGAAAATCGCAAGACTCCTCGAAGAAACGTCATCCGCCGTCAAGAATCAACGAATGGCGTCCGCTTCGTGCGGAGAGTTCAACGAATGACAAGCGCGTTACAGAGGTGTGAAATACCAAGCGCAGCGCGGGAAATGCCGGGAAGAACAACGGAACAGTTACCAGTTACCACGCACGAGTTTCCAGTGCGGTGAAGTGACTAATACGCGAAGTTATCCGTGTAGGAATCCGCCATAAATACTTGAGGGTTCGTGTGGACCAAGAAAATGTTTGACGTTCGATTATCCAGCGCGAGGAATCGAAATCCACCGAGGATGTTCCCTGGAGAAACCAAATATTTGAGCCGCTAGATCGCGGCACAAACATGCAGCGATGTCGATAACGTAGATTACAATATACATATAACCCTGACCTGAAAATCGCTCAAGTTTAAACCCCCATAACTTTCGAACCACTGTACTCCTGGATTGAAACTTGGATTTTACTGAAAACGGTAAAAATGTTACCCAAGGTACAGTGCAGTCAATCACTTTTTTTCAACCGAGCTAAGTTTACAGATCGTCACAGATCTTCGCAGGAGTGCGTGCCTGTCCCCTGCCCTGTGGAGAAATACCGGGGACACTGATTTACATAACGATTAAGTTAATTAACGAGGTCAGCCGGGCGGATTGTTAATCCCGCGCACGGAAGGACGCGTCACGTCGCGTCGCGTCGAACATCCCCATGGCGTTTCCCATGGCGGTTCCCCCCCACCCCCCGCAGAACGAGAATTATTAGCGGTCCGGGGTGTGGGCTGTTTGACTTGCGATCGAGCAAGTTAAACGAGCCCGACCTTTGAAAGTGTTGTTCTTCGTTTGTTAGCGGCACGCTCGGGGATTGATCCGTCGGGAATTCTCCGGAGCTAGATTTATGACGAGGGTTTAGGCAAGCGGGCGTAATTGGTTGAAACAAAGCGGACGGCCGCCGGTCTGCTTTTAACACGTTCAGTGCCATGGACTAATTATTCAGCCACTTTTCACATTGTTCTCGTACTGAATCAAACAATTCGACGTACGGGACGTGAGAGAAATTCATTTAATAATAGGATATTGCGACGTCACCACGCTATGGTGCGCTCCAGACCTAGGATGGGTCCCCTCGAACGTCTGGTTCTCCCCACCAACCTTTCGCTCAACGTGACGTCACCGGTTATCCTAATGGTGTATGTTGGTGGGGCAGATCTTACAACGTGACGTATTGTCGTGACGTTTCAGTGACGTCACCGGTTGCCCTCTTGGTATATTAGTGGGGCAGATGTCGGAACGTGTCGTTTCCCAAGGCATCGTGATCAATGGTCGTCGACGAGACACTGGCCTCGTCGCGCGAGAAGAAAATTGGTACTCACGATATCGAAGTCGAGGTTCTCCGCGATCCAGTCCCGACCCTGCTTGAACTCGTCGTGCAGTCCCATGATGTACAAGGTGTCCAAACCGTCGACGATCGTCGCTCCCATGTTCGCCGCTCCGAAGATGCTCGCACTGTGACCTTTCTTCGAGATCGGTTTCAGCTCGTTCTTCCCCCACGCGTACCTGACGTAGTTGTCCCAGCCATGCTTCATCATCTGTGCGAACGAAAATTCAATCAGCGGTGGAAAAAATATTTTTAAGCGAAACCGCGTGTTTCTTCTTCGATACTGTTGTAGAGCTTGAAAAGCCGAATCCAACGAGTCTAATGACCGCAGCGTTTCGATCATTGAAAAAAACCCAACTCGTTGGACTCGTCTCTTCAAGCTCTACGAGACCGTGTAAATGAACATCGATTACCTTGAAAAATTCGTTTCGTAGAGAGAGAAATGCGAAGAGTCAATACGACAGTCGATTTTGTAATTACCAGTATTCTTGTCCCGACGGCGCAGTAAATTCTATGATTTTATAGAATAATTTTATACGGCCATGATTATCTCGTTATTACGTGTCGTACCAACGTAAACAGTTTAACCCAAGCGCAAAGTAGTTAAAGTGCATTATCGCAACGAAGGACGAGAGAGAATCATCCCCTAAAACATTTCAGGTACACGTAGTTGAACATCCTGCGCTCGCCTTGATGCGGTCGGCTGATACAGATGTTTCGATCGCAACGCATTATCCAACGATCTTCCTGTGTACTCTAACGAGAGCCATAATTATCGACGTTCTAAAGTAATATCGGGATGCCGGCGATAGCAACACGGTGCCATTACAGGCCGCACTATGCACGATTTACCTGTGTCTACACGTCGATAATTATGCGGCGAGACGAGTTCCCGCATAAACACCCAGGAAACGCTACCTAGCGCGGCTCATCGACAACACACTTCAACATGGAGGCCTAACAATTGGATAGCAGTTTTTTTTCTCGTGGAACACGTTCCTCGGAAAGAGAAGTAGTCAGCGGCACAGCTCGGGGTTTCCGCGAAAACTGGATGGATTGTGTCATGTCCGGTGGTTCAGCCGTTATTAATAATTAATAAAATCAATGCCGTATATTATATTTCTTTCCGAATTCCTTTTTATATTTACTCTGCTAATGATGCACGGGCTAATGATGACATCAAATATTATAATTAATAATTACTATTGAATTATCGTATACTGTACTACATTGCGAGCTATAGAGGTAAGAAAAATCAAAATAATTCAAAATATAATATGCGAGCGAATGATTGGAAGAAACATCCGTTGAAATTTATTCGTTACCGACGCACAAAGTAATCAGTGAACAATGGACTGGTGACTAACTAGCCAAGAATAAACCAAGATAAAAATGAATGAACGTAATGAAGAGATTAAGAAAAAAAAATGATTACGGAGAATTGAAGAGGATACACCAACCCTAGAAAGATAAAGCCTAAAACAAAGGTTTGGACGAATCTATGAAAGGATGACTCTTCATCAGGACAGTCAGTCATAAATTAACAATCATCAATGAACCAACCTTCAATGAATTCAATCAAGACCAGTCAATAGTCCAATCAAGTTCAATTTGGTGAAGTTGAAGTTATAGGCGTGTGCACCCGCCGGATAATCATCATTAACATCACCAACATCATCATCATCCTCAACAAAAAGCGAACTTTGAAGCGTTTATCTAAAAATTTTTAAAAAATACCACGTTTTTAAAAACCAACTAAAAAGTACAAAATAATGTTTCCTAGTTCCATACAGATTCCCAACACTGTAGTGATAGTCCTAAAAATTTGTAATTGTGAATTTTGAATAGCTGTGAAAATACTTGTAAGATTTAAAACGAAAAACGTGGGGTTGCATATAATAGACAATTGATGCATAAATAGTTCACATAATCACTAAAAAATTTATTTCTCCGCAAATGATATGGACTGTTATGTGACTTTTCTCAACGGCAGCTACTCTCTACACTCCTTACTATTATCTTGCGCCCCACGTTTATCGTTTTAAATCTTACAAGTATTTTCACAGCTATTCAAAATTCACAATTACAAATTTTTAGGACTATTAGTACAGTGTTGGGAATCTGTATGGAACTAGGAAACATTATTTTGTACTTTTTAGTTCGTTTTTAAAAACGTGGTATTTTTTAAAAATTTATTTTTATTTACATAATTATTTTCTGCTTTCTAGTGTTATGTATGTGAAAGTTTTCAATCGATTTTTAACATTTTTACCACGTTATGAAATTATAACAGAGACATGTACTAAATACAAACAGTATTGCGACCGCGACATATCGAAAACAATTAAACAAATGCAAGCAGTAACGGTGGAACGATTCTTTCACTTGGTAAAAGAAGCGATGATGTACTACGAATCGTCGCGCGGCGACGTACCATCATGTACTGAGCTCCGTCGGGGCGAAGTGGGTCCGTGGAGTGGGGACGAGTCAGAGTGCGCACGCATAGTAAAGTAGAGAACGTTGTAGCGCGGAGTGGGGATCGCTGAACGCGATGACGTAGGTTTCGCGGGGAGGTGAAGAGGAAAAATATTTAATCGTTATTGCTCCGAAACGGATAGACTTTAAAAAAATTTTTTTTTGAATAATGCATTGTCATCCAGTTCTGAGCCATATGCCCGATTTCAAGTCTCTAGCTCATCAGGAAGTTAGTTTAAAATCAATTGCAAAATTTGCCACCGAACAAACACACAAACACATAAACAAGAAAGCGAGCTAATAAAAACGTGGTAAAAAAGGGTCAAACCAGGAAGAGACCGAGTTCTACATATCAGCGAAATACGACTATTGGTAAATACTAACAATCTTTAATAAGATACTAACCACTAATGTATATGACATTTGATGCTTAAAATATATTTTGTTCTATTCTTTATCTAGAATCATACATTTCAAATCATTTTAAATACCTGACTTCAATTTCTACGTTCCAAATCCACCAAATAAAGCCATTTAGATCTAACAAATCATCAATTACCCTAACCGAAGCCGATGAATGCAGGTAGGTTCAAAACTGCGTTATATCTCTTATCGAAAATCTATTAATTTACTATTTCCATCTCAAAACGTCCACCATAGGACGTAACAGTTGATGCGCGGAGTTTTTGAAAAAATAAAAAACTTTGTAAAAGATCTTTCTGACAAGTTTGCAAAAAAAGCGTAGCCTTCGAAAATCGGCCGTCGCGAGTAAGTAATACTCTGGCATAAACTCCCAAGAGATTCTAGCGAAGCCGAGAAGGGAGCGACGTTGCAGAAAATTGCAGAAGGTAGCCATCACGGTGGAGTAGTGTCGGATCGCGGCGATCGACCCTTTTTGTCGTTATCCACGTAACCGCGGCTAATTTGTTTCATGGCGACCGCAAAGTGAGAGAGACCGAGTGGAGAGAGCGTGCTAGAGAGACTCTGGACAGTTGACTCCGCCGCTCGGTAATCTGGTTAACATCCGTGTTAGGATTAAACCATTAGCCCGGCGGGAAGGGACACCGAAGGAAGAACAACGGGGGAGGCCAAGGCATACGGTGTACGACGTGCGGTCTCGTCCGATTACTTTACCTCCGTTACGCTATTCACGGTCCCTGACACTTGGTTCTCCTTTCAGCGATCTCCTTTAACAGTCTCCGTTCGAGTTCGCTGCTGCCAGCCAACCTGGGGGAATTCAGAGGAGTATGGTTACCCCCTCTTTCTGTCCAGATCAGTCACGTGAACGACTTCGTGGAAGGGGTAAGGTAGAGTGGGAGAGACGAGTCTGAATCTGGTGGACACTCTTTCTAGATTCTTCTGAACGTTTTCATTTCGTGTCTCTGAACCTCGGTACATGTTCACAATTTTATTTTTTTTCAGAAATATACAAGGGAAGCCGACCGGTCGATTGAGAGTGAACAATAAACGGAACGACAAAAATATAAAAAGAAGAGTTGTTCGGTTCGCGAGCCGGTGCACCTTGCGTTGCAGATGGCTGCGTGTGTGCAACGGTGCATCGGGAGCTCAGTCACCGTATGATTCGATCTCGTCAGGGACTCGACTGATGAAAACTGATTTGCAGATGAAATTGATTTCCTCAGCAGGTACCACGCGAAACGCAACGAACGATTCTTCCTTTCTTCTCGTTTTTCACCGTGTTAGGAATCGAAGCTATCGCGTGTCTGTTTCATTGCAATTTGCTGGTCAAAGATTTATTTACTGAAAAGTTTCGACGTTCCCTCTATTTTCTGAAGCACGCTCTCCGGTGTATCGACGATCATTTCACCGGGTCAGTTTCTGTACGAGGATCGCCGAAGCATTTAGAGAGAGTGGCCGCCTCGTAAAAGGCTCAGACGGTTTATGATTCCCGTTCAGATATTACGCTGTGTGGCCCTCTCTATTAAATTCGCCAGGCACGCGGAAGAATACCGGCCATCGTCTATTACTCTCATTTCTGGATGCCTCGTGGTTTATGCGTTTCCGATATACGGCGGCTATGAAAAATTCGGATCAAATTAGTTGCGCCGATATCGCGATAGCCTCCGACCTATCGATCCGTTCCCGTGTCAACGGGGTTGTGTACCTCTCCGCGTGATTCCATCGACAGACAATGGTCACCAAGGGTGGCTCTTATTTTCGACTTCTGAATTTCTTTTATGGCACCCCGGCACAGTTTTTCCAAATAATTCCTGAAAAATTTGCGGAAACTTTGCACAGATTTTGTTTTTAATTATTTGGAACAACTGTGGGAGTGCGCGTGAAAGAAACTTCGATAAAAATTGTTGACTAAGAGTAAATAACAGCCATCCCAATAGTCGCAAATTAATTTCCACACGAGGCATAAAGGTATTCGTAAAAGTAGCCATCGCTTTGTAAATCATTCGAAAAAAGCAAGCCGATCCGTTTCCGCGAGATGCGGGAAGTTCGTTTTTCAATTTGATAAGCAACTTTCTTTCGAGAAGTTGCTCGCGAATGCGAACGAATTATTGTATAGAACCTTGGCGGATTACTCCCGGACTGGTTCTGCCGGGAATATTTCTTGAGTTTCGTTTCTGTTGCAGGATACAAGCGGAGGAACTTACAATTTCAGTTCCCCTTATACAACCGGGGGAATGAGAACGGAAGTTGTTCCGTTTCGTTGAAAACTTTTCCCTGTACCGGAATCAGTGCAAGTTTATCGTGCCGCCTTGGCGGCGCGAGAGATCTTCGTTAAAAAAAATATCGCCACGGATATTTCGGAGATTACGAACCGACGCAGTGAACATACGGACAAACGTCCCTCCGGGAAAAGCCTGTCGGAACGGAAATGGAAAACATCGACGTGCAAACCGACAACAAAGGAGATTCAAGTAATTTATCTGGCTCTATTTTCTATAAAGCATCTTATAAAATAATTAAACAATAGGATGCGCATAAAGAGCCCACGACTCGAGTAAAAACTTCTATGGTTTCATCTCGGCGCGTGACGGACCAGACTGACTCGCTGCGCCTAAGGGAGTTTCCACTTGAAAAAATTGATTTGTCTGTATTTAATATCGAAACACTGATGGAATAATCGTTTCCATAGGACTGACGACGCGTTTGCCGAAGTTCTCGCGGCGTGCTCGTAATTTGCTGGTGTCACGAGCATCCTTGACTATGGGCGGAACGATTTTGCAATCGAAAGGTCGATGGGAAAAGGCAATTGCGGCCTGGTTCCCCCTCGGATATCATTATATCCGGTAACGAGTTGACGCTATAATTGAGCTCGGTCTAGCGTCACGATGAGTTCCTGCTTCAACGCCTAGGATGATCCTTCAGGCCGGCGAAGGAGCTCTCTCGCGCTGCTGCAGCTGCATGCATGTGTGCAGTTTTGTACCGTGGCGCAACTGGCCCCCGTCTTCCCTCGGGGAGCTGAACCAGCCGAACGTAATTTTACGCTGAACGGGTAAGAAAAATTGACAGTAGTCGGGGACCGGTGATCGAGTTTTTCCGGAACTCTCAAACGACGCTTCCCTCGCCGTAGGGAGGTCTCGTTGCCGAGTCCTTCGTAGGATGGAAGTTAAATTGCTTCGAGGAATTAATTTCAATACTCCCCGAGGAATGCCAGGCCACTTTTTAGCCTCGACTCGCTCCCTTTTTCCTTTCAGCGAGCACTTTTACGTTTCCGCTCGTTTAGGCGTCCCATAATCATGTCGCAAATTTAAAACACGAGATTGAATTTATTTTGATTAATAGGCTTTTAATTATGTACTACAACGAGCCCCGAATAATAGTGAAATCGCGTTGCAGTTAACGCTCGCGAACCAAGTCGAACGCGAACTTCAAGTACAATTCCGCGAAGCAATGGAATGTTCTCGATAGCCCGGGAACTTCTCTTTGGCCAATTAAAGGAGCATTAACTGCGAGAACGGAACGAGATCGACGGATCGAACGAAAACCGATAGCGAGGGGTATCATCGACGATGAAGGAAAATGTATTGACGGAATTACGGAATTCCGGTAAGGGGTATATGAAACTTTACCAAGTCGAGACGCCTTCGCCATAGTGATTAATTTAGCGAAGACCGGTAAACTGGATACCATCGATAATGCCCTTCGCCGAACAAGATCCGAAGCGATAATCATTCAATCACATTAAGACTATTTGCAACTACGTCACCACGATTATCACTCTGAAATTCCCCTCTTCTGATTCCTCTCTTCTCGCAGTTCCTACGACATCTTGAATATTCATGTACCATTTTATTTCGATCGTTTTCGAATATGCCTAATTTTAATTGCACGAAACAGCGAGAAAGAATCGCACATCAATTTTCAAGCAGTCGTTCGCAAAGAGAAGGCTTGGATCATCAAATCTTTGGAGGTCTCATTAACGAGAAAATTTTTTGTAAGCTTTTGGAGACGTTTCAATTTGCAGGATTTTTAGGAAAACAGTTTCAGTTTCTCAGTTGCTCGATCGGATATGTAGTGTTTAAGTACTCTTCGAACATGTTCGGGAACAATCGACCAATACCTTGGCGCGCGCGATGTCCAAATATCTCGAGTTTATGGTTATTTGATAGCATCCGAGGAGGAGCCGAAATAGCCACTTGTGCCGGAGTCTTCGCGTCCGAAACCGGTGGAACACGATGCACATTGTCGTTTTATATCGGCAATTCCCGGCGATCATATTGTTAAGAACCCATGCGCAAAATAGGACGCGAATAGGTAAATTGAGTTCCACTTCGGAACGCGGTTTGCCCATTTCGTGAATTATGTGAGTCCACTCCGAAAGCAAATTGCTTCGTTCGGAACGTACGATACGTAACTTTGCTTGAACATTTCGCAACTGCGAAAGCGAGTGTGCTACCATGGCGGACTTGCTCGACTATATTCGTCGGGATCCAATTACAGAACTAATTATATTTCGGGATCGTAAAAATAGCTCCCTATTAGCCGAAACAGAGCTGACGTGGAATTACTATTCGTACGTATTTCGCTGTCGCCTTTGTTCTTCCGACGAAATTGTTTCGGACGTGGTATTATCTCGGAGTAAACAATATTTAATTTAACGTTGTTAACACTAGGTGTACGGGACCCGTCAGAATGACGGCTTCCAATATTCTGTGATACGAGATTATTCAGATTGTAAAAATGCTTCCCCGAGGAATTATAATAAAATCGTGTTTGTCTGTCTCAAAAAGTGTGCGTTTTTCTTAAATCTTTTTAGTTCACCGACTTTTTAAACACCTGTTGCTTTTCAACGGTGGGTTTCAGGAAAAATCTGAGACCACCTTGACGATTGGAAATTTCATTACGTTAATAATCAACCAGGATTTCTTAACAAACTGATTCTTGAACTAAATAACGAATGCCGGGTCTTCGTTTCTCATTAATTTCGCCAAGCTTCTGCCGCATACCTCTGTAAACCAATTACGTTCATTATCTGAGACAGTCTCCAGAATATTTGTGTTAGCCACAATAAGTAAGACTTCTCGCATAATGCTCGTCTGACCCATTCTCAGAGCTCCGAAAGAAACCCTAAACGTTCACAACCGAAGAACTATACCTAATTGTTGCAGATATTCACAAATAATAAACGTTCGAGATGTCCAGATAACAAATGATTTCCTGCGGACTCTGGTTTTCGTGTGGCCCGCGCCGGTTGCAGCGATATCAAAGATTTCAATGGTCACTTCAAGATCTCTCGTCGAGTGAATCGGCGCGAGTAGGCGTATTAATGCCGATACCGAATGGCGGAGCAACTATAACTCCTTCGAGAAGCCTTCGGGTAGATCGATCGGGCTTTGATCGTTTGTTATTCGCGCGTCCGAAGGATTTCATTTCTCATTTTAACAATTGCGCGACCATGAGATCTGTTTTCGTTCTACCGTAGATTTATCATACGCCACCGATACACGTGTCGCGACAGAGATCGCGATTACGACACTACGATTTACTATCGTTGCATCACGGTTTAATAAGAGAACATTATTCGCAAGAATCTAGCCGTAAACAATTTTCGTTTTGCATAAATCGATCTCATTCAGTGCGAAACTACATGATGCAGAAAAATGCCAATGTGCATGGAACGAGCTCTTTCGCGTCCTGAAGGATCAAGCACGGCCGCTCGAGCAGGAACTCATCTTCACGGCAGGACGAGCCGAATTACAGCGTAAACTCGTTACCCGATATAATGATATTCGAGAAGGAACGAGGCCGCAATTGCTTTTTCCAATAGACCTTTCAATTGGAAAATCGCTCGGCCCCACAGCGTCAAAGGCGTGTTGAAATTCCAAAGGAACCCTCTTTTACCGAAGCTGGAACACTTTTCAACGTTCAGTCTCCCGATCTAAGAAATAGAACAGTCCCGAGGGTTTTTCTCGGATCGAGACATCGCTGTGGAACCCAAAAACGAACCCAAATGATTTCGATCGCGGCACACCCGGTATACACGGAACCCTATTGAGAGCTGTTTTCATTCACAGATCAGAGAATAAGATTCGCACTGGAAGGACGGGGGTGTCGGTTTCCCGGCAAAGAATAATTCACGCTATTAGTCCGTGACGATGGTACAATGCGACCGGGCCCACGACAATAAACAAAGACATAATTATCGTGAACCCCTGAGGCTCGTCGTTGTCGGAGAATTCCGGTCGTCTTCTCTTTTATATCTTCTCGCGTCCCCTTTCCTCTCGCGAACCTCTTCGCTCCTCTATCGCAGTCAATCCCTACAAGAAATAGGTTCCTAAGACCTTGTTGCATACATCGAGATGTTAGCTCGAGTGTGTGTATGTGTGTGTGTGTGTGTGTGTGTGTGTGTGTGTGTGTGCTTGTGCGCGGTGTTGTCAGGCGTCTAAGACCAGGGGAATTCCGTGTCTCGCCCTTATGCCACGTTCCCATGGTGTTCCCATGGTGTTACTGCTCTCACGTCCCGCGTGACCAGCCTGAATAGCGTGCTCACTATGCCCCGACGCTGAACGATAGTATTCTGCATCTCGAGAACACTCGGGACTTTACAGAATTCCCGTCCGAGAAAATCGCGTCGTGGGTTATTTACTCCACACCCGGGAAATTAATTGGAAGACACAGACGTCAAGTTTTTGTTTCTTCTATGATACACTTCTAACCAGGAGAGATCAAGGTAGTCGGGAACCGTATTTTCCTGAAACTTGCAGTGTATGAAGATGACGTATCCAAATGTAATTTAGCAAAGCAGTAGCGCGCGCTTCTCAAGATTTTTCGAAAAAATTGCATTTGAAAATCTTTCATCTTCATATACTGCAAGTTTCAGGAAAATCCGGTTCCCGACTACCTTGACCTCTCCTTGTAAGAGAAAGTGACATTAGTGTGTATGTTTTTTTAAGACGTTATTTAACGTTAGTTTGCGCGCTAATAATTGGAGATAACGTTGAAGGGCGAGCCCTAATGCCCGGGGATTGGCAGCCGTTTGAGCAACGCGCTACCGAGCCAACGTAATCAGATCGACGTTATTCTAGATCGATTCCGACGCCATTCGAGGCGCGCTGCCCTTGCTTTTGGAATATACGAGGTATTGGTTTGGTAATCTGGATCGAAGTAAGCTCCTGAAATAACCTGGCGCATTTCGAATTTCAATGAAATCATTTCGCGGAACCTCTGCCCCACGTACAAACATCTCTCCGATCGCGTTTAATTAAATCTAAAATGATTTGTATCGGTTTCGAACGTCGTAGAACATTGTTGCTTACGAAGAACCGGCAGATTTTTTATTTAAACAGCGTTCCGCGTCGAGTTGTCTTTTTTAAAAAAATGTTCCTGCCAGCCTCGAGGTATATTATGCTGTTATGAATTTTTTACCAAACGAACCACCTTCCATCAACAACAGCGGAGAACTTTCGGAACTTCGATTTTTGCTAACTAAGTGGCTCATAAACCTGATCAAAGTTCGTAATATCATGATATAGCCTCGAGCTACCGGGGAAGATTTTTCAAAGTGCACGCGAGCATTGTAAGTTTAAAATTGCGCGGTTTAAAGTAACAACGAGCAAATAGAAATATTGGATGCGTTACAAATTTCTAATATTCCAGTTTCAAGGGAAGATCTCTTTCACGGAGGAACAACAACGATTGATTAATTTTACAGATATCATTCTCGAGGAACAGTACTCAGAGTCACCACTAAAAGTTGCTACATCATTATTCAAAATATTGTTTACATTATTAAATGTTTTGGTGTCTAATCAATTACTAAACGTTTAAGTATTGTATGAAATACTCTATCAATTTCATCTCCGTCAAATGAAAAAAAAAAAAATAATATAGAAGAAGAGTAATAGTATGGAGGAAGAAATGTTAAATAAACCCTTTCACTCATTAACGTCCAACATAGGTAGAAGTAGGGTCCCCGCTGTACGCATAATCTCCTACTTCCACCTGGGCACATCATCCCCGGATTATTCTTTCACAAAAAGTGTTTACTCAATTCCCAAAAAACTCTCGTCACTCCTGGCTCCTCCCCACGAATACGAAATAGTTGCTAGTGGGCGAAGCCGGTGCCGATAGTGGGGAGAAGTTGCCGGTACGCGTTATCAGCGGCGCGTTGGCGAAAATGAATGTAATTGCGGAATTTCTGTGCGGGGAAACTTTGCCGAACTTGAAACGCCTTCGCCATTTTCGCATAATTAATTTAGCGAGGAGCAGTAAACTGGGTATTGACGATAATGCCGTTTGAGGAGCAAGATCCGAAGCGATAATGAGTCAATCACATTAAGTCTGTTCCGAAACTCTGTCGGTACGATTATCTCTTTGTAAGGTGGCTCTTCGTCCTTTCTCCGTGCCTCTATTCCTGCGAATCTACTTCATCCGATCGATTATCGTTCCCCGCATCAAATACGATGTCGTCGTGCTGAATCCGCAGATTCGTGAATCACATAGAACGATCACGGCCGATAAAAATCTTTCACGTGTTAAACAGTTCGAAAACGAAATTACAAATTACCCTTTGCGGTTTTACAGATGCCGACTGTTAATTGAACGGTAGCTTCTGGAAAAATGGCTACAGATGGCAGGTTATTGATCGTTTCAGTGCACTCGTGCGTTCGCTACAGGATACACCGTGCGCTGGCAGTTCGCAGGGTGTAAGGGTGGTGGCGCGCCCACACACATCGTTAGAATCCGCATACACGTATATGAAATTACAACGGTTTTTTTTTACCAGACAAACTGACGCTTCGAACATGTAAAATTGTTCTCTTTTAAAATTAATTGTTTCTAGCTACAGCTGTGAAATGCAGTTGAAATGTCTGAGAACGTATCCGTCGATAATTCCGTGGCTAGAGGGCACGATTAAAAAGTTTCCAGTGCAATCCCTGTTTTGCCTTCTCACCAACAAAATAAACTGTAAACTCTGTATAAACAGCGGTTCCGTTCCGCTTCCGTTTCAGCTAGCGGGATGCTATTTTTACGATCGTGAAATATAATTAGTTGTGTAATTGGATCCCGGCAAACATAGTCAGCGCGCAAAGCTACAACCATACTCGCTCGCAACTGGCGAAATGTTCGAGCGGAGTTAGGCGCGGCGTCTCGCCCAGCCAACACCTATCGTTCATTCCGGAACGAAGCAATTTGCTCAGTGGACTCGCGTAATTCACGAAATGGACAAACCACGTTCGCCTCTTCGTTCGCCATCTTGTAGTCGCGTTCTCATGGTTTCAATTGATATTACGAAAAATGTGTGCGACAGTTTAGCAAATTGATTCTTCATCGAGAAATGCTGCGTGTTGCCCTATAAACACAGAAGTCGCGTCAGTGTTTACAAACAAAGAAATTTGGAACGAAAGAGGTGTGCTTACCTCTTTGATCTTCTCGCGGCGCTGATTAGTCACATCGTCCAGCGGCGGATTAGGCGGTTTAATTACATAGGGTCCTGGCACTGGGATCGGCGGGGGACCGACAGCCGACGGTTCCGACTGTCTATTCGCGGGATCCACCCTAGACCGATCCTTATCCTCGTTCTTCGGTTCGTCCTGACCTGGGATCGCGTTGTTTTGTACCCAGGCTGGGTTCAAAGGCTCGCTGCGTTCTTCGGGAGCGACACCGCGATCCACCACGTTCTCCAGGCTCCGACGAGTCACGAACGTACCCGTCAGAAGGACGATCAGTATCACGGACAACAGTCCGCTAACTGCCAGTCTTTGCATCAACCTCATGTCGTCCAGGCACTTGCTGCACTTTGACAAGCAGCCCGGAGTTTCGGTAGTTGCGCTCGTATTGACGGAGCTAAGCTCACAAGCCAGAAAATCCTCTTCCGTTCGGGTTTCGTCCAACGATCAACGAAGTTCTTTCTTATTTCTTTGCTGTTTTTGCTCTTCTTGGTTATTTTTTGATTCTGCTTTTGCAATTCGATGGTCGACAGTGGCGGCTGAATGGCTGGGAAGTCTGTTGGGGAGAACGTTCGGGCTACAATCAATTGTGGGCCGTGTATAGTGATCAGGGTGTGTGGGATTAGATTTCATTTGATCTGATTTCAACCAATTCCAAGTGTCTTCTATCGCGGAGTAAGAATAGAGATTTGTATCGAATTCAATTCGATCTGATTTCTACCAATTATAAGTTTCACAAGCAGAAAGTGTGATCTGATTTGTGTAAAATTTAATTTAATCTGTTTTCTACCAATTATGAGTTTCACCAGCAGAAAGGGCGAACTGATTTGTGTGAAATTTAATTTGATCTGAAATACAAAAATAGCGATCCGTATGAAATTGAATTTGACCTAGTTCCTACCAAGTCTCTCCTGCGATTTTTCTCAAATTTAATTGAACTTGTAATTTCCAATTTTTCAAGTCGACACCTAAAGCCTAGATCGATTTCCGGGAGGCTCGTGGAAAATCAGTCACTTACTTGCGAGCCACCTGTTGTTGATAACACGAGCACCTTGACGAGTGCTCGATGATCGTTTCGAGTATCCTTGAACGATGACGGGCTGGCTTGTCGCTGGTTAAGCTTCGAAATGACTGGCAGCTGCGGATAGAAATCATTGATTGCGTTCAACTCGGAACAAAACGAAGCGAATCATTTCTGAAGATTTTGCTCGTTCCTGGAGTTCGACTCGAAAACTTGTCATCTTGTTTCCTTTCGCACGAACCAATTTTCATATTTGCACTTCGCAGGATTCCTTCGAAGAGTTTTCTTTGAGATCGGAATTCTTCGGTCACTCAATTACAAACACTAGCAATTAAATTACAAACACGGGTGATGTAAAAAACACTAGGAAACAGCGAGCCACGGTGTCACGATCGGCTAGCCATCGATAAAACAAATTCCCGGACGTTCGAATATGCAACGAGCGGAACTCTTTATATAAACCTGATTCAATAGAAGTGGTATCCCCGATTACCGGAGTCGGGGTAATCACATTTTCAAATTAACAAATCAGGCCCGGTTATCAACTTAACTTTTAATTGAGAACAATAGCACCTGCGTACTCGGCCCCCGGAGCAGTTCCGTTCGCGGCCGTAACTCTCCGCTCTGTATTACCGGAACGGTTGTTTTGCCATTACACGCGGGGAAATTCAATTCAGAAGGGAACGAACGGGCCCGGGTAATTGGAAATGTTTGAATTCGCGGCGAATATTAAATCGCCGCCGCCTGCGGAATTATTCCTTTCGGCCGCGGAAAAAAATCGTACGTGTTCCATTAAACCTGCAACGACGTCGACCGGTCCCAATAAATTGTCTTCTGGGACCGGTTGCAGTTTTTCAAAATCCAATATTTTTTAACCCTCGCACGCTCTAACCCTTCAATTAATCCTTAGCACTCGAGTGGTGACTCAGAGTCACCACTAAAAATTTCTGTACCATTATTCAAAATATTCTTCACATTATTAAGTATGTTGGAATCTAAGCAATTACTAAATGTTTCAATATTATACGAGGTGTTATAGAAATTTCATATCCATAAAATGAGAGAAATTATATAGAATGGAATTACTCTAGGTTGGAAGAAATGTTTGATGTTCGTGATAAAATACCTCCGAGTGCAAAGAGTTAATGTTATTATATCATAATATATTTCATTAATTTGGCAACACGTGCCACATATTTTCAGCGCTCGGTTCGGTGTTAACAAGAACAGTAATAAAATGCATAAACACTGTTGATCGTGTTTCTCTGTATGTCGATCACGGATGAATCGATGCACTCGAGTGCAAGCTAGTGCGTAGCGTTTGCGAAATGGGAATCAGAAAGAAGCGCAGGGAGATTGGAGATTCCAAAGTCTCTGTCGAAACGTGATCACTGCATTTTTTATCGAACCCCGGGCATCGCGAAAGGTTTCTTTCTCCCTTCTCTCCCTCTCTCACACTCTATCCGAACCCCGTTGCATCGTTGCATCGAAAGTCCACGCGCATTTTATCACCCGGTCGCTGCGGGCGTTACACCTGCAGAGTTCCGATTTTCTTTCCTTTTTGCAGGCCGGCGAAGCACCAACGTGCCCCGCTATTTCAAAACCTCCGACGGCTGCCGCGATTCTCTCGCACCCGCTATACGTATAGTTCTCCACGCTTCGACGGATTTTCTGCATCCGCGACAAAATCGACGCGATAAAATCGCAGCGACAAAACCGTGTCTCGCGGTTTCTCTAACGCTGTTTCACTCGTTTCGCTTCGACGATCTTCGAACATAGTCGATTTTAATTCGTCGACCTCGAAATTAATTCTGCTGTCAGCTTTCTTGGATCGTGCAAATGCATTATACGGAAAAATACATTTTCATTTAACACTAGCTTTCCCCCGCCACGCTTTGCTGTGGCATAGTATTTTTTAAAGGCATGTACTTGCTGAACGTGTTTGGGATAATCTATTCCGTTCAATTTAATGTCGCTCTTCGCGTTAGTCTGCAGATTTAATTCTATCAATTCAAAACAAATTTTGTCGATTATGACACCATGTACGGTCAATATGAGTCAATACTGATAAATATCCACGTCCTCTACGCATATTAATAACGCCCATGCAACACTTTATTTGCGAGAAACTCGCTACGTCGCATTGTCCACCTGGCGGTGGCTGCGGTACGTGACGCCGACGCACAGTGGTCCAAGAGACCGATTTAGGAGTGCAAAAGTCTAAACGCTTCTAATAATCGATAATTCAGTGTTACATGTATTCTATACACATTAAGTAACTATAAAGACGGCTAATAGAGTTCCGGAAGTTTATTAAAATATTTTTTTTTCTTAAAATAGAGCAGAGGAAGCAACGTATTTCAATTTATCATGCCAGTTTTAATTTACAATGACAGAAAAGAGGAACTTGTACCCAATTTTTTGCTTTTACAATAGTATAATTTTCAGAAATGAAATTTACAACAAAAACAATAATAATACAAATAAAGAACACAATAATAATAACAATAAAAACGAAACAAATTTACATCTTGCTATGAGCATTATAATTATTACTAAAACAATTATTACCTAGGCTTATAATCATTATAATTATTACTAATTATTACTAAAAATTTTTTCTATTTCGCGTTCTTCATCTGACTTGCTGTTGGCATCATCCAAATTACTATCTTTATTATCCCATTGCTATCTTCATCATTCGAATTATTGTCGTTATCATCCGAATCACTATCGCTATCATCCAAATTATCCTCATATAATAAAAGGGTTTTCATCTCACTTTCAAATAAGTACTCTTTCTTTGTGTGTCCGTGTTTTTTTGTTTGTCCGTAAATAGAGTGCGATATTGTATATGCACGTCCCACGCGCACTCGTCATCGAACTGTTCCAGAAAAAGTAAAATAACTTGCTAATCTGCACGATTTTGCAAATAAATTTGATGAGACCATAAACTACACATTCCATTCGTAATACTCATGCAAAAATTAAAGCGAATACGGGCGAATATCGTTAGTATTTCCTACAACAAACATAAAAAATAAATTTCTTAATACTTTGTTGAGAAACATTGTTTAAACATTTCCAAAAAATTGTTTCATTTTGTTTTCGTATCTTCTTAATGCTTCTGAACACACCTATTATGATTAGGATCAATATTAACTTTCTAAACAGTAAATTATAGGTGAAAAGGATGTCCTTTATTTCGATGCTATTTCTCATGCTGCTACTTTCAACGTTTGCCACGCTTAACAATAATTGATTCGAGAAATAAAATCGTCGATTTTATCTTCTACGCGTATGTATATTGATGTAAGAAATAATAAAAAATGCCTACTTCATCTTTGGTTTTTCGACTTTTGCACTCCTAAATTGGTCTCTTGGACCACTGTGCGACGTGGCCCTCTCGCGGCGGTCGCGGTGTGGGTAATCTCATTTTTTTCCGAATTTTCATGTTTCCGGGCAACTTTTCCAATTTTTCTTACCCTAAAAACCTGATTCGGACTACAACGGACATTTAAAAAAAAATTAGCCAAATCGGTCCAGCCGTCCTCACGTGATGTCGTGACCAACGAACAGCATTTCATTTTTATTATATAGAAGAAGAAGAAGATTAAAGATTTAAAGAAGCACATGCTCATCTAAGCCCTGTTTTTGGATTGATTCAAAGGAATTCGGTTACCGATTAATCAACAGCCCTAAACGGTTTGAACATAGCGATCAGAGACCGACGAGCGAATCAGCAGCGTTCGTTTCTGGCGCGGTTGGGACTGCCTGCGAAAAAAAGGCATCGAGTCAGGCTTCAACGTCAACGAACAAAGCACTAATTACCGTGAGTTACGTTTCACCGGGTTAGTCGGCCCCCGGTCGTAAACGCGCGGATAAGATATCAAATACCAGATGCAATTTGTGTTTCCTGCGATTCTGGTTTCTGTTTTCATCCACCGCCCCCGTTGGTGTTAACCCCATCCTCCTCTAATTCGTTTTCGCGCGTCGTGGGCGGACGAAGGAAACTCGGATTCCCCTGTCTGCTACTTTAATTAAGGTATCGCTCCGATTAAGCGGTCGTAATTGTAGATCTCGCTAAGGTTACCAGGGTGACGAGTGCCTCGAACGAAATTGAAGGGATTAGGGGGTTGGGGCAGGCTGGTTGGAAAACGGGTGGAAAGGTGGTCCGTGATTCGTTTGTTACGCGACCCCCCGTCGTTCCGAGATACTTCCGGCCCCGATGTTTTTAATTAGTTCGGGCGGCGGAGGGATGTCGGCGACGCGCGGTTTAGGGTGACACGTAATTGGAAGGGTTGCCTGGGTAGTTTTCTTTGGTGTTTGTTGATTAGTTCGACTCTCTCTCCGGCGCTGCCGGAATGCTCCGCAATTCCGTCGGACAATTCCGCTGTTGCGGACGTGCGATTTATTATTCATTGTCCCGATGTGCCAAGACACTTGATTGTGATATACACTGTTTTTCTTATTGTCTAGTTATTGAGCACCGCGATACCTTTACGGGTTCGTTGTACGAAGACATTTTCCAGTGAGAGAACCTTTCAATTTTTTTATGTTATACCCCGTAGATTTATGTACTTCGATATTCTTGTGGAGATCGAGAAGACGAATCCGACGACTAAAATGACCGCACCGTTTCAATCATCTAGTCGTGAGATATTTCTGTCTGAAAAGCGAAGATCCGAGTTAGGTGTGTTTCCTTCAAACAGGAATATCTCGAGATCGAATGATCGAAACGATATGGTCATTGTGCTCGTTGGATTCGTCTTTTCACGGTCTACAGTAATAACTCGTTAAAACAGCTAATTAAGAAATACGCGTAAACGGAGAACGATAAAGAAGAGACAGTGGATGGAGACGAAATACGCGGAGGTAAAAAACACTCTGCGAAGACAAAGGGGACTCGGAAATTAACAGACGGAGAAGACGGTTGCAAAACTGTCCGAAATGGTAGGGGGAAAGACGAGAGGAGGAGGGTATCGAGAAAGGGACAATGGAAAAACCGAGTGCGAAAGAAACCCGGGGGAAAAAATTGAAAAAAAGTATCGGTGGTCGAGATCGAGAGAGAGAGAGAGAGAGAGAGAGAGAGAGAGAGAGAGAGAGAGAAAGTAAAATAGGACGGCGCGCGAAGGAAATAAGGGCGCAAGGGCGTCGGGGAGGGGGAGAGGAAGAAGATAAATCGTCACGGGTACACTCGGTAGCCAATAAATCGTGCAGCGGGGCCCCGAGGTTACCAAGATTGCTACGTGTCACATTCTTGCGGAAAATTGGACCGGTGGAAGTACTTTAAAGCCAGGCAAATTCGTGTCGCGGACGGACACGTATGCGAACACGACCACCCAGCGATTTGGAAGAGGGTCGAACGGAAAATGGAATTTTCCCGGGCATCCTCGTTGGCCGGCGAAATTTATCAACGAGAAACACGGTGCTTGTTATCGCGGTCTTTATCAGCGAAGAGACGGATCGTTAACGAAAATAAAAATCGTTAATCAAGAAAGGGGAATCGCGTGAAAAATTGATTTCTGCTGGTTTTAATGGTAATGTAACGAGTCTGGTCGAGTCCTCTAGCGGGCATGGGACGAACCCGCAACATATTTCCCGTGATAACGAAGCAAGAACATCGCACATAGGGAGACACGTTGAGTTGCGCCTAGTGATTGTACCGAAAACTTCGCCCAGGGCTTGGATAATGGGTGCAGTTGGAACGAGAGCGTCCCGTGCAGCGATTACGTGTCTTAGGTTTATCTGCAAACGGTGGAATAATCGCCTAAGGGCGCAGAACTCGAACCCGGCGTTGGTTGGCGCCGGATTGGCAAGCTGTTCACGATTTCGCGACCGAAACAACCGTGCGATAATTTGGTTCGCGGATCGTCGTCGGACGCGCACCGAGAGCGATGCTTAATTAGATTCGCTCGGGACGTCGGATAAGATCTCATTAAAATTCCATCGCGGCATCTGCGCCCCTTCGAAACTGCCCTGCGTGTGTGCGTGCGTTCGCTCGCTGACGCATGATAATGCGGTTTTTCTCCTAAGGGCAGCGGAATGCACACGCGAACACTCGAGACTCGCAAGGACAGTGTTCCTTTACCTCGTCCGATTATTTCTCACTCGTTTTTTACCGAATGGGAGCTGCACGCTGCACCGGATGCAACGAGCTCGCGCGCCCGGCCTTATCCGTAATGAAACTGTTGCTTCTCGTGGCAGGTAATTACCGTAATCTCGTTGCCCGGCAATCGTAGCTGCACATTCGATTCGCGAACTTATTACGACGTAGACGCCGCCCGTCGCACGTTTGTTTCTGATTAAAGCACCGCGCACGAATCTTGATTGATACCGCGATCCAATTTGGTCACGTGGCCGCGTTTAAACCGAGAAAAACCGAGGCTGTTACACGATTTTTTTTTATTTAAATTATTTGGAGCAATGTAGAAGAAATTCAAAAGTTGATAATAGTAGGCACTTTAACAAAAAGATAGTTTTTGAAGATTTTTAAAATCGTTTCACAGATCTTTTGACGAAGCTGCAGTGGAAAATTGCGTCCAGAGAATCTCCTGAAAGCGGAACGGCCTCGGTCTTGCCTCGCGGAGGCGGGAGCCTATCCCCGGCTTTTTCGTCTTATTATTCCCGAAGAAGGGACCGGCCCGGGCCGAACTCACAAAAGGTCGTATCTGCCGGCGCATCGAGTTCGGCGTTGCGTTTGCAACCCCACCATGGCGAATTGCGAGACGAGGAAAAAAAATAGGAGGGATCGAGCGGATTAAGGATCGACGGGGAAATAACAAAGAGTTAAAGAGTCAGCCGGAGAGATGGTAGAGGGGCCGAACAACGGGGGACAACGAGCGAAAACGAAAGGGGCCACTAATAAAATGGAACATTGTGGACGCGCACGCACCGCCATATGCAAATGCGCCCCCGAAAGATATGCGTGTCAAACTAGAGACAGAATGAAATCGGATAAAATATTCCAGCCCCAAAGAATCCAACTGGTAAATAACTTGTACCCTTCGCACCTGTGTCAGTTTTTTTTCTGCTCGCGAGTATATATTATTCGGCTGGCTATAGGTCCAAGGTAATTTTCAAAATGCATTTTAAACTGAATTAATTCAATGTAATCTTTACATGAAATATTTGTGTTTCAACTTAAGATTTACTAGAAAAAGAATTTTTAATATGCATTTTAAACTGAATTAATTCAATGTAAACTTTACATGATACTTGTGTTTTAACTTATGATTTACTGGAAAAAGAATGTTTAATTTTTGCCAATAATTTTCAAGTTACCCCTAAAAATTCGTGAATTAGCCCCGGTGTGTCCGTGCAACCGTGGGAACCGAACCACGGTGGCGCGAACGTTAAAATTCGAGACGAAGTGGAATCACGTTTCCCCCGGAGAATTCGAAAATTTCATTCCACGAGACACGAAGCTTCCCTCGGCGAATTGTGTAATGACTTGATAAACCAGTTGGACGTGGCTCTCGCATGGTTCGCCCGCAACAGACTGTACACCGGGAAACCGTGAAGTTTGGCTACAACTTGGTGGATCTTCGCCACCGACACACCGGCCCACAATACACCCCAGCAACCAAACTACCCGCTTGTTTCCGTTTCCACGGTCCAGGAGACGGAATTCTCGTCTGCGAACCGCGTAAACTCCTTCAATGAACCCTCACCGGCAGTTCCTCTACCCGAGAATCGATTCCGAATATATCAAATTCACTCGCCGCGGGGCTCCACCTACGCGTGAAACCGAATCTTACGTTTCCCCAATACAGAGCTAACCCGAAAATCCCCAGAACCGTGTTCGTTGCAAAATTCCACTCCGAAATATCCTCTGAATGCACTCGATGCGAATCGTTAATGTTACATTTCGACGATGGTAGAACTACTATTCCATAATAGCCTCTTCGTAACTGACGCTCGGCGGACCCAACGAGTTGCGAAGAGAATACTGTTGTACAGTATTTAATATTATATATTTAATAGTATACACTACTGTGCCAAAGAAAGAAGCACAGTATAACTGTAAGATATAATGATAAACAATATCTTTGCATTTGGAACCCCTGGTTTTTGATTGTTCTATGGCCCACCGGACTAAAAATTTTACGATCTGGACCTTTCCAAAAAAAGTTTGCTCACCCCTGGTCCAGCACAATATTAGGAAAGTGATCGTCTTTTTAAGAGTGTCAGAATGTTAGTGGGAGTCACTGTAGAGTTATTTGATTCCGTAAAATAATTAATTTATGTACATTTCAGGTGGATCGAGGGAGCGTTTGTTCTCCGGCTAAACGTCTGACCAAGTGCCATCCCATTCTACTGGACGGCGGTGCTACCGCATATCGATCAATTTTCCTAGACTACGGTCTGACATCGCGCCGGTCTCTACCACTAGGGTACATCGGGGGCCGCCGCCGTCGTCTTAGCGAGAAGTGGTTGACTTAATCGTGGGACGTAAGTTAGTGGTCCCGAGTGTCGGTGACGTCAGTCGACGGCGTCGGAGGTTTGCGGTGTCTGGGGATGCGGGAGCTGCCTCGAAAGACCCACCCACGACCCGGAGATAGTTGGACCAACCATGATAAACACGCGGTATCCTGGGATTAACACGTTGCCCGCATTGTCTTCGGGGCAGCTCCTTCATTCTACAGCTGCGCTGGTTGTATGCAAGCTTCACGACCCTAACCGCCGCCGTCGGACCCGTACCGCCAAACGATCTCCGACGACTTTGGCGGGAAACCAGTTCCCCCTCCGCACCCTCATGGAAATTGGTTGACCGATTATACGGAAATTTTCGCCTAACCAACCCTACCCCCCTTCACCGACAAAAGATAAACTATTTATGCAAAATAAATAGCCGCTGTACAGTGCGGTACTTTGTTAGGATTTTCGGAGAAAAATCAAAAAATTCGTATAGCGTAGCAATAATTTATATGCTTTTGTTCGGAATTGTTTTAAATGGTACTAATCGAAGATTTGGAATACTATTTTAGAATTTTCCATTTTTTACATTACTTAGATTTTAAGAAACAATAAGAGGCATGTTTTGTGTATAATGTAAAACTGAAATATGAACAAATAGTAAATATATTACATGTAGAAAACAGATAAAGAAATATCGATAAAAAAACCAAGTGTTCATTGCCGAGTAGAAAAGTGGCATTCGTCAAAGGTTATTGTTGAATAACTTTGAGCGTGTAGCAGTTTATAGCAGAAAAACTTGTAGACAATTGAAGTATAATGTCTACTAATTACGAAAAGCAAAAACTACAGAATGTTTTGAACCCTTACCATGAAAGTAAGTGACCCTTTGAATCAATAAATTGCTTGATATAGGATTTTCTTGAGAAAAGAAGAACGCATGTAACTAATCCTCTACTGAATTATTTGAATTTTCTATTATATATACATGATAATTTAGATGTTAAAACATAGTTTCAACATAGACTCCAGTGGATATTAGACAATGAATTTTGACATTTTTCTCCACAGGGAAAAGTCAGAAATAAATTCATGCAAAATTTTCCGTGTCGATTGCAAGAAATGGGGGGGGGGGAGGCCCAGTAAAATTTAATTCTTCCTCTAATCATCGACGTTCTGAAATTGCCGATTTAATTAAGGAGTTGTCAGTCACTGGGAATACATATTTTACCCAACGCCGACTCGCATTGGCTGCCTTTATTCGAGATCTTCCACTCCATCGTGTATACCCTGCTCAGCAGGTGCATAATCATCCCTTAGAATTTCACCCTCGAACGCATGAATACATTAAGTCAGGAGAAGCAGAAACGAGCTGCCTGCTGACACGGAGAATGAATTGACAGGACAGCAACAAAGCAGCGACGCGCCGGTACCTTAAATTACGGGAACAATCGGAGTACAACCATATCGTGTACATTTCATTTCTACGAACAAATTTCAAGCGACTAAGAAAAAGAAGAAAAGACAAACATACGCAGCTGAAGAGAAAGAGAGGCAATGGTTCGAAGTTTCAATCGTGGAAGTCGTTCGTTTGCGTCGCGGAGAGCTCGCAAGTTTCCCGGGGGGATCGGGGCCACCCTTTAACGAAGTTTCTTTTCCGGGCGTAGTTAACCGTCCCTTACTTGCCTTACTTGTCGCTTAATGTCTATTATTTTCCAACCGGGGTAGAGGGGTGGCGGAGACATTAAGGATTCATTGTGACGAAACGTAGCTCGAGCAATAAAGCCTGTCGCCGTCTGCGCCGGCAGGTGTCAAGCAGCCTCGACGAAAGCTTCCCTTTCATCTTACCCACGCCTTCGGGGGCCAAGATCGTACGGCCCTATGCTACGGCACGGTTTCCGCCGGATGTGGACTCGTCGTTAGCCAGGTGAGAGGGACGCTTTGTCAGGCAATAACCTGTTCTGTGACCTGCTACGTTGCCGCCACTACGACAACGACACTCCGATCCTTTGACTCGGCACAATTACCATCGAGAAATTTCACCACCTTGGAAGTTCATTCTGATGCGCCGCTAGCTTATTTTTGCAGTCATATATTCCAACAGTGATTCACACCGATATACCGAGCCGAGATCAGATTACTAAGTTGGGGGGGATATTCTTGGTCGTCCATAGAAAATATGCTGCATCTCATTGAACATCCTGATCGGGAAACTGGAAATGGCTATGTTTATCAGAAAAAGCATGGGTGTGAAGACAGCTTTTGGTTAACACGTGGTTATTCGACCGTCAGAGAATGAACATCGAGATCGAGAAACTGAGAATAGCTTGGTTTACCAAATAAAATTTGGAAGAGCTTAATGAGACAGGAATAAACATCGGTGCGAGGACAGCTGTAGGTTATTCGATCGTCAGAGAACGTTAATTTTGGTACAGTGATTCTCGAAAGCGGTCAGTTTAGGTCACGACGGAAAAATACACGAGACACCATTGTATTTCGGGAAAGGTAGTGAAAATTTAAATCTGGCACGGATCGTGCTCCAATTCCCAGCGTAACGCGACTCGAGGTGGCTGACCAACCTGTTGGCCGCAAACCACATGTGGCAAAATCCTCGATCAAAGTTCCGCTGACATGTTGGAATCGCAAAAACGGCCGATTTCCTGTTCGACGGAATTTAGTTGTCGCACGTGCCACCGTAACAAGGCTCCGGCTATTTCCGAGCGAGTTTAATTAATTCGTTGCGTGATTACTACAATTTTACTACTACCGTTCCGTGCGGGAAATCGTACAACAATTTGTCGGAGCTTCGGTTTTCCCCTTCGCTTTTATCCAGAAACAATTTTATATCCAGCAACCGGTGAGTAAAGTCAAATAGTTTCTTCTCTGAAGTTTCGATTCGAACGAAAATGGTTTTCGGTGATTGAACAGATATTGTTAAAGATTGGCAGAGAATTAACTCGGATCACAATAGATGAAAACGACCAGTTGACTCAATCGAAATTAAGTTTCGTATCTGCTTTCGCACGCAGCTACGAATCAACTCCCTCGGGCTTCAGAGGCTTGGCTATTATCCAGTAACTATTTCGGGCCGAGTCTTCCGTTTATTGATTCCGGGAACGTCGAACAGGTGTTCATTGACCGATAAATACAGTTCCATTCATAAATGAATGAATTTTCCAAGGTGAACGAATCATTTGTGAATGCATACAGATTGGTAATTTACGACAGGGTCTAAGTGGATCGAAAGAACGAAGAGACCTAATTACCAATATTTTGGACACCGGCTATTGGAACTTGCTGAAGGTTCGTAACAGGCAGTTTATCGTTATCCAATGGCGCAATCTTTTTTCCGCCGACACATTCTTCTCTCTTCTCTCTCTCTCTCTCTCTCTCTCTCTCTCTCTCTCTCTCTCTCTCTCAGGCTCTTCGAGAGAGCATGCTCACGCCTACACGCACGCATCCACTTAATCACGGGTATGCGCAGCCTCGAATGTTGCGAGCGATGCAACACGATGCAGATAAGGAGTCCTCTTCCGTTGTAAGCTTCTCGCCCCGTGGCTCGTGCATACCATTCTCTCTCTCTCTCTCTCTCTCTCTCTCTCTCTCTCACTCGCTCTCTCTCTCTCTCCCTCTCTCAACACGGAAATAAAATTACTGGGACGCGATACCGCGCGAAAACATTCTTAATTTGGTCGGGAAACAACGTCGTCCGCGATCGACTGTAATTGCAAAAACCAACACATCTCCGGCTCGAGTGAATCGAGCGAAACCGATGCAACGAATTCGAATAAATCGAGTTCATCCTTTGTACACCTCATCCTCCACCTCCTCGTCCTCCTCTGAAGCGGTTCAAACCCAGGTAAATTGAATTTATTGCGCTTTGACGTGCACTTCCCGGTCTTGCTGCGCCATCTATTTACTAGTTATTTCAAATTTCTAATCCTTAGTAATACGAAGAAATTGTTCTCGATTTTAGTTTTTAATTATTTCATGATCAATTCGGAATGATATTAAAATAAAGTAGATACAGTCACCCTGTGTATCGTCAGGAATAAGTTCGTCTAAACACGCGCGCCTAAGTATATCTGGAGGTTCTCTTCGGGAAGTGATTCTGACATTTCGCGATTCCTCCCTGGAGTCGACGAAGTGCACTCTGGTGCGGCGAGTGACATTATTCGACAGCCGCTGCGAAAATAACCGATACGCATCGAGACAGCCAACATTTGACATTTCGATCTAATGTCGTGTGAAACTTGCCTTTCTATCGGATTTTAACCCTTTGCATTCGGAGCTATTTTAACTCGTAAATCAAACGTTCCATCTGACCTAGAATATTTCCATTCTCTTTGTTTTTTTTTTAAATTTGGTAGATGCGAAATTGATATAATATCATAGACGAGATATAGGAATAGACCTGACATCTTATGAGACTTGGTATTTCATTCTGTCTTCAAACGCTGTCTGTCCAGAATACGCCTGCTCGAGAGTATTCGAGGATTTACTGTAGTTCTATTCCCCTCGATTTTCTCAACGTTCCACCGTCTAACGAGAAAGATTTTACGAGTCGACGGTGTGTACAGAGCCTAACAGGTCGAGAATAATTGTCTAAAAGAACCGGTCCGGATGAGCTTGCGTCATACTACGTATTTAAACGGGAGGCACCAGATCAATTTGTTTAGAATCACCGAGCGAGAAATTATTGGGCCGTTTCATAACTGATATCGTTTCCGACGTTAATTGCCAGATGAAGAAAATGAATATTTACGAGCGAGGTCGAACAACAAGCGTGCATTCTGCGCACTTTGCCACAGTGGGCCGATTCACTCGAACAGTTTACCTCCCATCTACCGGAGCAGTCACGTGACCATGGCGTGAAAATTTTTCAGGATTCGTTAAAACGTTTTTAGTGGACGAACATCAGAAATCGAAATTACGCTCTTCTCCGGTCTAAACCGCATGAAATCCGCAGTTAACTTTCCACCGACTGTGTATTTGCCAGGTTTGCTCGTACAGAGAGCCGCTATATTCTACGGCGATGAGCGTAATCGGTTCGTTATTAATTCAGAGCGATTACGGGACTCCGTAAAATATTAAAGCAACCCGTCGAACTGTACTTCACGGGAAACTCGAAATATAATTGGCACTCGTATCCGCGGCATTGCATCGCGTTCACGAACGCCGCGATACGAATACAGGGTTTTCCATAAAAAATACTCGAAATTATAGTAACCGCAGGAAATTAGTGGCATCGACACATCTTTGAATTTCCTAAACGAAGTCGCAACAAATTTCATTCCAAGTTGATGTTCTTGGCGCACCGGTTCGATCAATTTAATTGAAAGCAATTTTACAATATATTAATTTCGACGATGCGGTCTTTGTTTAGACCCTTTTCAAGAAGAAAGTGATTGCGTCTTTGAATTATTAAAAAAACACAAAAGGTGATATTCTGTTGATGAGAACACGTTTAAAATAATTTCTCATTCAAACACTTTTGTTTTTTTAATAATTCACAGACGCAATCACTTTTTTCTTGAAAAGGGCCTAAAGAAAGACCGAAACGTCGAAATTAATATATTGCCAAATTACTTTCAATTAAATTGATCGAACGGGTGCGCCAAGAACATCAACTTGGTTTAAACATTCGATCGACAAAAAGAAAACTTATTAAATTTCATTCTTATAAGATAATGTACCAAACAGAGGGAAGATTACTATAATTAGTTTATAGTTTACGGTGAAGATCGCAAATCGCAGTTCTGTGCGACCCGTTCGCATTAAAACTTCATTGATGAAATGATACGGTATAGTTCGGGGCGACTAATTCGCGGCAGCGTCCCGTAGTGAAACTTAATTATAGCGGACAGGGTCGGTCGCGTTATGGGTAAAATACTTCGAAAGCAATTAGGTTAATCAAACGTGCTTGTCGCCACGGTTGCTGGGACTTTCAATAACTTGCCTCCACGACACGTTGTGCGTACTGCTCTGAAATTTGATGCCAGGTATCATTTAATCAACCTAATCATGTTTAATAGTGGTTGCGCCGCCACGGTAATCCAGTTGTTATTAATTTAATGAAACGTTTGCGCTAATTGCGTTCCACCGATTTGCCCGTCGTTATTGTTTTCGTTTACCTGGTTAACAAATCTACTTTAATGCCATTCGATTCTATCTGAATAAACATTTTTTAAACAATTCACATACGTTCTTCTATTTCAAATTATTTTTCTTTTATCGTGCCTCGTACGAAACTGTAATTATTATTACTAGACTGCATTTAATCATTATTGCTAGACTCCAGCATTTTCCGAAAATTTTCAGTGCCCATAAATGCATAAAGATCCGCCGTATAATAATTGCGTATGGAACGTTCTGTTTAAAAAACTTGCGAGCGATATATCCGCGTCACTGGTGAAACAGAATGTGACGATCGCTTTAAAGTTTCTTCGAAATAGATAGATAGATCATCGGCTTCGGTCGACCTCGTAATGTTAAAATAAACTTGAAAAGTGTTTTCTATTCTCCGGCAGCTGTCGATGACACGTTGCGCAACAACAGGCGTTTTGCTATTCAATAAATTACATGAAAATAGTGCATAGCTGGATCGATCGGCCGGGCCATGCAACGCGAGCTAATTAAACCGGCAGCTAATTGAAAATAGGTAACGATAAGAACGATAGGATCGATGTAACGCAAGCATGGAAGTTGAACATTTTCCAGAGTTGCGTTTGCCGACTGTACAGTCCGCAACTCCACAAACTGGCGCAAACTAGTTAACCATGTAAAGTTATGAACGACGTATTTATCGTGTACGCTGTTGCTCCCGTTAAAAATGTAACCTGTACCCTTGCGTTGACATGTTCTATTACCCCTCACCTGTGAAACAATGAAACTGATCGGTCGCTTACAATAAGACCAGTCCGTAATAAGAAAATCTATATGTAGATTACAAACAGAATCGGAAGCTCTTAGATACGCCTTGAATTTCCACTTTGTCACTTTTTCTTAACATGGGCAGATTGTTTTGCAAGGTATTCCGTATATGTGCTTTCTTAAAGGTCTCAAAAAATTTCCGGTTGCACTTTTAGATGCACATTCGCGACATTTTTCCGATTAAAATGATACCAAACACGATGCAGTTCGGATTTTCAAAAAATCATTCCCATTTAATTGAATTTTGTTAAATTTTCTTGTTCAGAAATAAAATCTCTATCTCTATCCGAGACCATCTTGACGATTGGAAATTTCATTACGTTAATAATCAATCAGGATTTGTTATTACACGTGGACAAAGTCGCAGGTACAGCTATTCTTTATATAATCTTGATAATATCTGTCTGGATAATTTAATAATGTCAGTTTCTGTAGCTAATGAAAGAAATTTACCAGAAGATATATAAGTGTTACGTATAAATTTAAAACCGTTTTCTTTTTTACTGTAAAAACCAGTTTTCAAAACCGACAAACCCTAGTTTGGCCATCATCTGGCGACACAGTCGATGTTCGAACGGAACGATAGCGTGTAACGAGCTTTAACATCCGGAGCATCGTGCATCGTGATCATCGGCTGCTCCATCTTACGTAACGACGTCTAAATACACGTGTGTGTACCCGATTGTTCATTAGTCACAGGAATTATACGAGCGTCGTGTTGTTTGATTTCGAGCCGCTTGTTCGATCGTTCGATTAAATAATGACCCGGTAACAAAGATGTCAGGTTTATGCGTCTACCGCGGAACAGCTGATTAAGGGGTTCATGAAATATTCGACAAGTATTTACATGTTCACCGTTTATAGTCCCAGTCGGATTCCACGCGCGTTCCGACTCGTGAAATATTTAACAGCTTTCGCCGTGCGATCAATATATCGTTACGCGTCCTACCGCGACGGAAACTCGAACGGCCCCGGCATCCTTCGTCTGGAATCCGTTTAATTAATCTTTCATTCTATCGCCCCGGAATTAATTCGACTCTACGAGTTCTTATAGTAATCGCAACTGTATCGAGCGTATCCTATTTCTTCCGTTTCTTCCGGTATTTAACGTACCGCATCAGTAGCTACAGGGTGAGCACGGTTTAATCAATTATTTCTTCCTTTCCGCTCGACGAACAATTACAAAATAATTCATGAACATTCTATCAAACAGCAAGCACGACAGTGAATTATTTCAAATTATTTTTTGTCGCGAAATCGATTTTCTCGAAGATCCGATTTCATAAAAATTCCGTGACGAGACATCGTCGACACCGTTGTTCCTGATTTTTTCCGAATTTATTGTATACAGTGCGTTGAAATTGAAAAAAAAAGAAATCTTACTTGAAGAAGAAAGCGCGGAATTCCGTATAAACAATTGACAGCGGGATAAACGCGAGGGTAGAAGAGAATGTGGTAACGTCGTTCCACATTTCGCTCGATCGCAGTTCGAACAATAAGCGTTTCACTTTGCTCGGATGCATTCAGTTTAATATGTCCACTGTGAAAACGAGGTTACTAACTCATGCCCAGTTACTCATTGTCTAAGTCATACGAAGTGCAAGGTCCATAAGCATAGTTCATGCTGAGTTATAGCTACGGGCAATGTGAATCCCAGCAAAACCCTAACTACCGTGCATGGTCTCTATTTTCCGTCGTAGAACCGAGAACTGTGAATAGACCGAGCGAGACTCGGTACAACCCTATATAATTATTTAAATGGAAATATTCTATTTCACAGTTGTGGAACGTGATCGATGAATAAAATATACCCGAGGACGGAGAGAATGTTGATCTATCACACCTTTGAACCTGTTACAGATTGGTTAAAGTGCCATAACGAGCTGTAACGTGTGTAAACACGATGATGTGACTCGAGTGTCAGGGGTGATCGCGTGATAATAAGTACCCTCGTGGAAACGCTGCAATTAATCAAGGAACTTTCTTCGCGATGCACGGAATATTAGATCATTCCAGTGCACTCGTGCCAGGCATTTACTAATGAGTGGTTTCACCGTGACGCGTGCAATTTTCCCAGTCATTCGTGTCCCCCGCCAGTGTTCCGATTACAACCAGCTGCCATTGTTGTAGGGGTAACCGACTCGAAACTTGTCACTTTTTTCTTTCATCATATTTCAATTATAGCTTTAGCGAGGTTCGAGTGATTCGCATTCGACGGTCTCCGGTAACATTGGCTTCAGCAGGCGTACTCGTTCGTGTGCAATTAGATGCCGTGCCAAAGTAATTAAACGAAATTGTTGTTCACCCGTTAGATCCGCTGCAGGCTCTAGGAAGTAGCTGTGTCGGTTATCGTGAAATTAATTTGGCTCGCGTGACACGACGCGACAGCAGTCGCGAGCGTCTCGTTATGGGGTTACGGATTGCGACATTCCGTTTCGAACGGCGAGCATAGTTGTTGTTAGATCCCCGGGCATTCCTCGCTGTTTTCGGCCAGCTGCTTCAACGTAATTGAAAAGTACAGACCGCCGTATCAAATAGAAAATCCGCAACATTTAATAAATACGAGGTACGTTGGAAAAATTTCATACGCGACAATCCTGATACGTCTTAGAGATTTTCTACAGGGTGTTCGCAAATTGAACCGGAGACACCGAACGTTAAGGAGATCTCCTTTACGAAATTACGTAACTCGAGCAGAAGTGGGATTCCAGGTGTTGCGGAATAGCTTCTTCCCGCGTAGACCCTCGCGAGGAATCCTGACCGTCCCGGGCCGCGTCGCTTAGGCTAACTATCGCACTCTTGTTCACGTCAGCTTCATCTATTCCATCCACATGTCGACAAGCGACACGCTGCGACGTTCCGTCATGCTCGCGCAAATTACACCGGGCTTCGAGAACCACGAATTTCATATCTCGTCCGGAAATGCGGCCGCTTCTTCAGGGTAATGCAATCCGCAGTTACCCTAATAGAATAGTTACAATCTCAGGATAGGTTCAACATCGATCTCTATAATACTTGGGTTGTTCAACTTACAAAATTAGATCCTGATTAAAAATATTATCTCTTATGTTGTCTCACACGCGATACGCGATTTCCACTAAAACCATTCCAATTCCCACAATTCTTTAGGCGCTACTCGCACGGTACTTGTTGTAATTTGAGTCTCCTTATGGGCACGAGCGTTAACGAATTAACACTTGTTAGATTATCAATAAATTACCAGCAGAATGAACTTATTGTTCGTTGTCAAAGATTTCAAAGTATCTCAATTGATACTTTGTTTCAAGAGCCGGACTATGGGGCCTTTTTTTTGTTTAAGGGTGGTGGGGGAATGCTCTTACGCACACCCTCCCCTTCTATGTTGGTTGTGGAGGGTAGTGTGGGACTCGACTCCCCCCTCTGATATAATTGGAGGGATTATCATTACCTTAAGTAGTCTAACGCCTATACCCACTAAACCCCCACCGCCCAGGGCCCAATCCCTTTTCCTCACTTAAATTGTCACCCCTGCTCCCCGCGACCCGCTATCCGCTATCCGCTATCTTCAGGGGTGTGCACACTCCTGCGAACTGTGGAGCCTAATCTAAACAATCCGGAGATAAGAGAGGACCCTGGTTTCATTTTCGGGTTCGAATGATTTTCTTCTAAGAGTCAATCAAAGCTGAGACTTCATATAGTAAAGAGCTTCCTCTCGCGTCGCGAAATAAAGAGAAGTTTTATTTTACAATTACCAGTGTGCATTTTTTGACACCCATATCCAATAACACTGTTTTAACTCTATGGTTTATTATAACACGCAAAGAATATTAATATTCCAGTTTGTCTGGTCGTACAGATACTTAAAACAAGACTGGTATCAGCATAGACAACTTGTACATATGATAATAGTTCGAACCTTGGTTATCGACACACTTGTCGTTATTACGTTCAACAGTACTGTTTTTCTTTAGCCGGCGACAATAAATTAAATGAATATCGTTGACCGACTCGAGAGCTACGTCCTCGCAGAAATATATATATCGATGACTGAAACCGCGGCCGTTATGTATGATAAAATTCCCACAAAGTTCTCTTGGCAAAAACCACCTCTCAGACGATTATAATAAATGGAGTAGCATGTATTCGAGTCCTTATCGATCGTCGGCTCGCCTCGACTCGAGGAACGTTGCACACGTTTCTTGTAGCTGGCGGTGGGACGCCATCGAGACCGCCTCTCTAAATCCTCTTTGAATTCGAGTCTTCAATCGCGACCGCATTTTCCGGCAAATCGTATTAGTCGGAATGAAAGAAAAATGAAACGGATCGGTATCTCGTGACGAAATCGATCGAGCCACCTAGCCTTTGCGCACACACGTTCCTACTTATACTGCGCGCACGTACCGTGAACACACGTGCACACGTACCCGGGCCACACCACATTCAACTGCTCCGCAAATTTATCGTCGGCGAACGAGCTGTCAGGTGGCCGTTTCGTCGTGCTCTCGCGAAAAAACTTGCCGGAGGTAAAGATCGATTCTCGGTAGTTGATCCTTGCGTTCACTGACTGATGTCTTGCTCTCTGTCGCTCTCTCTCTCTTTCTCTCTCTCTCTCTCTCTCTGTCTTCTTCTCTGCGACGTTGTGTTCGCTACAAAATTATTGCGGCCCATCGATCATCGAAATTTGACACTTATATGCACCGAAATCTCCCTAACAGTGCCACGGCCCACGGGTCAGGGATGATCGATCGCTCTTCATCGTGATTGATCCACAGCTACCGCGTGGAAATACCTCGTGGGTTCGGGGGTCGTGTCCTTCTTCAGGGCATGGGACTTTCATCGGCCATGCTCGATCGTGGATCGTCGACAAAATTGTTCGATCGCGCGGAGTTCAGCTCCGAACTCATTCGATGAATAAAATTGTAAAGACTTTTTCTATTGAATTCGCGCGTCGGTTTCAACTTACGACACGAATGCGCAGAATGTGTCAAAGGGAGCCGGAGAGTCGAGTCAAAGGGGAATTTTTTAACTCGTGTACGTCGGAGTGGTTGTTTTATGAAAAGTGGTGTGGGGAGGGGCAGCGAAATTGCTTCGGACTGGCTCGACTGTAGATAGGCCGGTAGATTTTTAGCGGAGCGAACCGGAATGGGACGGCGAGTGAAAAATCGTGGTTTTAGAAGCGCGTGTAGAGCGCACCCGGCTTTCTGGATGGAGCGAGCGAAAATTGCGGTTTAGCGGAGGCACAGTGAAAAACACTGGACCGAAAAAAACCGGCTGAGAGAGAGAGAGAGAGAGAGAGAGAGAGAGAGAGAGAGAGAGAGAGAGAGAGAGGAGTTTCACGGGAGCAAGCGAAATTGAGATATGTTACGTGAAGGCGAGCGGGGCTTTTAAGGGAACGAAGAAAAAATAGAGTCGGCGGGAACGGGAAAACAAAGTGCTATCGTCGAAGACGGAATCGAAAAAAATGCGAAAATCCTACGAATTCAATCATCCATAAAAACATTGAAAAATTCTTCTCGCGACTGCAACCATCGTGCATTTAAAGATCAAATCTTCCTCTTTGAAACGTGTGCTTGAAAATTGATCTACGATATTTCTTGGCTGTTTTATAGATAGAACACGAGGAGCAAGTTTCTTTTTATATATTTTCAAAAGTGGCTCGCGTTTCTCTGTAATTCACAGGGGATCAGGCTTTTTAAACGTATTCGCCCGTAAGACACTCGTTCGGATCCAGCCGCCTTCGCTTTTTCACCGTGGTTTATGTTTTTCGTTGCCGTTACAGGGTCGGGGTAACAAAATTATTTAGAATTACCCGAATCCGGCAGAAACTGCCGGCAAGATTCGCCGCGGCATAATCCGATACCGAAAGATCTCGAGTGAATCGGCCGTTCACCTCCGGTATCAGCTTCCCGATCTCGGGGGCTAACGTCTTCGGATTCCTCGCGGCTCTTTAATCCAACCGTGGCCCGAAATCTCGCTCTTATTACCGCCCCACGGAAAGCCGGATTATCACTGTCTTTATCCCGGGCCTGGCTCGCCGAAATTATATCGTGCCTTATCGATCCGCAACGATATGTCAACCCATCGATCTCGGTAATCGCAGATCGACCGGTCGACGCACCCTCCAGTGACGGAGCAAAGAATCTTTCAGAGCGGGTTCGAAAAATCAATTCGTTTTCACCGTTGAGTCACCACTGAGTGAGTGAAAAATTGTTTAACCAATTTCTATTAATTCGACGAATGTATAAAATCATATTTCTTTGAACTCGAAATACGCTTTCGTATTCAAAGAATCAATTCCTTTTTGTCGAAGTTGATTGAAAATGGTATTTTCGTGACAGTCAACACGAAACTTGCGAACAATTTGCTCGCTGAAGCCGCTCGGTCTAAGAAACGTTACATCACGGTGCAAAAAGCCGGTTTTTCGGGGCGGGTAGAGCCTGATTAGTTCTCGGACAGGGCAACTGACTGGCAGCAGCGGTAGCAATAACTGAAGTTCCCCTGGAACTTGCCCGGGAACTATTTTGTGTGTCTCGAGCAATAACGATGAATATATCAGTTGTCCTCGTTCGGTGTAAACTCGAACGTTCTGCTGGAGAGGCTGCTTCTAATTAATTGGCGTCACGCGCAAACTAATAACGCTGTAAGAAAGTCTCGGTCACTTGACGATGGCTCGCTGGTTAGCACTCCTCAACGAAATTGACAAACTGAACGTGTCGGCGATCGTAACTCTCGACACTTCGGCAAGTTCTGATGCTCAAACTGTAATTACACACACACACACCCACCTGTCTCAGAATATTGCGTACAGTGATAATTACCTGCCATCTGGGCTAATCGGCCATTAAGACCGAAAACGGTCTTTCTAACTCTCTTGGTAAACATCAACTACCTACATAAATAAAATTCTCACTTTTCGTACAGAACCACTTGGCCAGTTACTCTCGCGCTAAGTATAACGGGTGTATAGTACAACTTCAACTTCAGCGCTAATACAGTTGACCTAGATGGACGGTGACTAAGTCGCTCATTGAATGAACTCGGTTATCATCCCACAGTCTCGAGCAGGCTATTATAGTCGAGACAGATGGTGGTCGCGTGACCAACTACCACGTTACTGGCAATTATTATTATTATTTATTATAGACGGACCGAAGCCCTTTTACATAAGTGTCCACAAAAAAAAATGAGAAAGATACAAGACTACTCGTTTAATAAGAAAGAAGGGACATGCACAAAAAGAAAAACAAAATATAATAATATAATACCGGTACAATCGATAGGTATTATCATATAATCCTGCGTAGTTGCATTTGAAAATTTTGCGAAGATTCAATGAAAAAATCAATACGATTCTAAATAGCGTATGATTGTTGCAATAATGCGATTCATTGGATTAATTAGTCCATAAGTAGATTTCTCTTTAATTGTTTGAAAACCCGCTCTTGTTCTCAGTTTACGTTCCGGAACAATCAATATGATTATTAATTAAATTAAAAATGAAGCTCTGGTGGGTTATTATTCTTCGATAATGACGATTCTATCCCGTCGGTATTCGTTTCGTAACAAGCAAGAATCAGTAATAGGAAGAAATTATTTTTAAAAAAAAGTCCTTCTAGCCCAATGTTGCTGGATTTTTCGCTAAATAAATTGAAAGCCGGTTAGCCCCCGCCAGTTTACATCGAAGTTCCGCCGTTATTAAGTACTTCGCTGTATTCGTGGAAGCTCGCCGAGGCTCTTCCGTAAATCGCGACAACGGAATTCAGTAAGACCCTAGCAAGTCCTTGAAACTTAAAACAACCAACATGCTCGAGAGCTCGAGGGTTTCTCGCAACCGTCGGCTGTATCTACGTCGGGCTGCCACACCATCGGAAATTCCGGGATCCTTCAGCTTCCGAACGATAATGCGAAAATCTCGGCAGAAGAGGATCAAGGCCCGCGATTTTCTGCGTTCCAGTAAATCGCAGTTAATGCGCGGCGGCCGGAAGCCGATCGGATCTAACCTTCGCCTCCGCGCGCGCGTATTATTTCCACACGCGACCGACTAGACTTCATGTATACACAAGCAGAACACGAATAAAAGCACCTCCTCGAAGACATTAACGTATAGGAATCATTAGTGTTAAGTGTAAATTAACCTGTGCTGTATGTCCACCAAATTATTGAAGAAGTTTCAAAGAGAAATTGACAATGAGCACCTGGTTATTGACACAAGGGTTAAAAAAGTGTCGCCAGAGATCGAGCATTCGAGGGGAAGCTTCTCCGAAAGAAAACAATCGTTTGACGCGAACAGTCAACCCTGTGACGAAAGGCACGGCCATATTAAATCGAACCCTTGCAGGTGAACCCGGCCGAGTGAGGGTGCTCTCACGGCCCTGTCCTCTATGGCACAGGTTCAAGGGATAAAAGACGAAGAAGAAAAGGCAGGTGGAGAACCGTCGGAAACGAGACGGGGTGAATAAACGAAGCGGCGCATTCATCATTGGCGATCGCGGACCGGATAACGGAAAATGACGGGCGGGCCGGATCTTCGCGCTGCTGGCCGAACTCTTCCGGCGCGTTCGCGGAAAATCGAATATCCCTCGGACAAATGAGTATTTATTGGAAATTCGTCGGGTGAATGCAGCTCCGAATAGTTCGTTCGATGTGTTTCATACCGGCCGTCGTTTTGCCGCGCATGCCTTTCAACCCCGTGGCGAGCGAGGCAGCGCGAGGCATCGCGAGGCATCGTCAGGCCTTGCTTTTCACCCCCCGTCAAACAAAGTGAGCTCTCTCTCTCTCTCTCTCTCTCTCTCTCTCTCTCTCTCTCTCTCTCTCTCTCTCTCTCTCTCTCTCCGGCAGGCATCGAACCGGCCCAATACCCTGTGGAAATTGGGTAGACATTGGAAATGAATCGAAAGAGCAAATAACGGTGAGAGTAAGCGACGAAACCGTGGCTCCCGAGCAAGTATCTGCAGGCCTTTGTGCACGGTTCAAGTGCACTTCCACCATCGCCTGGAACACGATTTTACTGCACTCGCGATGGATACTCGAGCCTTGTCGCCCTACCACCGATCCCTCGAGCACCCTCCATCCGGATCATCCAACCCTCTCCCTCGCGGATCTATTCTCCCTCTCGCTCCTTTCGCTCCTCCTTTTGACGCTGGCCGACGCAACGAGAAAATAGACAAGCGCCTCGAGCCCGTTAAATGTTACTGATTGAATTTTCGAAGGGTGATTCACGCGACAAAAGCGGACCCGATTGTGTGCAGTCAGTCCACGGACCAACCCGTCCAGTAATTCGGCCGGTTTTCGATCCGGATTTCGCGTTATTCGGGATCGAGTGGCTACGGGAAGCATGTTGATGGTTACTATTTTCGGCGGTGAATTCATTTCGGCAAACCGGTCGACACACTTCAGCTATAGTCCGCATGAACGGACTGCGAATAGGTCGAGAACACATACGCGTGTTCGGTTCAACCATTTGCGGTTCGAAATAGATAGTTTCTGTCAGCTATTAAACCAATTCAATAAATCAATTAGATTCGGTAAGAATTGCACGAGAAAAGAGGCGGTCTGTGGATTCTGTTGAATAGTAAAAATATCCCAGTCCAGTTGTTTCCGACGAACAATTTCCAGATTCTTCGTGTTCACCTCTAAGCTCGGAGAAACGATGAAAGCGCGTTCTATTTAATTAAAATTTCGACGTTATTCTTGAAGAGAGCGCCGACCAGCCATGTTTAATTTATTTCCGTTTTCTAAGGTTAAGCAGTTTTAATTAATTTCTCGCCGAGGTAAGTTTCTCATTTTTTTTTTAATCTGTGACCGGACGCGTTCGACTTCCGACAGCGGAGGCGCCAGATTATGTATCGCAAATTTCGTTCGCCTGCCGCCACGGCCGTGTTAATAAATCGGCCAGTATTTCGAGCTAGCTCTGCGCGCGCGCGCCTTAAGAAAGTCAACTTTCTTTAATTAAAAGAACCACGGTGGCTTAGTTTTCGAGCAAACTCCGCACCGAGTACCACTCTCGTTTTGAAGTATGATTAACGGAACCCCGCTCGCGATTCGGGTAATTTTTGCCGGCCGAAAAGAACAAAAAAAAAATGCAATTTTTGCGGGTAACTGTGCAACAATCATTGCGACACGCAGACTGCGAATTTTTATTTGGAAACTACAAGAATAGCGGAACCACACGATCTAAGTAATTTGTCGTTCAAATAGGAGAAGATAAATGAACGTTCCGGGAAATGAAATGACAGAGAAACAGTTTAAATAATCTTCTGTAAAATGCTGTTGAACGGAATCGTCTGGTTCGGAGGACAAGAAGCCGTTGGTAAGAAACTGCAAATATTGGCTTATTTAGCGACGGAGGTTCTTTTGAGAGAAAGGCGGAGAAGCCCGACGGGCAAACACCGACGGAATTCATAAACTGTTCGTTCCCATGATGCTCTCTGTCGAGGGCCGAAGGTGCCAGACTTGCCGCATACTTGCGTCCTATTAGTCGCCGGCAATTACGCGTTAATGCCTCCAGTTAACGCATTAATTATTTACACAAGGCGACCGCGGGATTAAGGATTCCAAGAGGCTGCCAAGCCTCCGGGTTTCTTGAGGTTGCAGAGACTACCTCTCGGCTTGTCTGCCGCGAACTGACTAAGCGTTCGCCGGACGCAGGAATTTAATTAATTTCAGAAAAGATCATCTTAATTCGCGAACGGCCGACCGCGGTTCAAACGTTCCTTATAACCGAGCGTTTCGTTCGAAACGAATCATTCGTTTCTGTCACGCGAAATTCAATTTCCGTACAGATCGTTGATAAAAATCCAATTGAATTGATAGTCGCGGCGATCGTTAATTAAAGTTCATACGCAGCCAGGATTGTTTTCCGAGACCGAACAAGACTTTCGAATGGACCTTGCCCGGAACATGAAATTCTAATTGATTTTTTTATTTTCATGAAGGAAATCAGATCGAAACATTGAACACCGAGTCACATATCAGGTTACACGGTAATACACTGAAGCGTCTCATCAATTACGCTGTCGTGTCATAATCGATTCACTCGGCTGAGATGATTATTGTAGATCTCATGCTTGACACTTGCCGACGACGGTGAGAATGTTTGCTCCTGGGATCGTGTCCCAGCCACTTAACACTAATCTACGCGAGATCAGAACTGAATCATTTATAAATTATACGGCGAATTAGATAGAAATGTTAGAACCAATTCTGAAGAAGGATTAGATACAATTGGAAAAATTCGTGCGGAAACGATGAACGAACGTTTTACGCGAGGTCCAGGAAAGTTCGTTGTGTTTTGAGGATTGTTCAGCATCTGTTGTGTTTACAAAATGGATGGCGCAGCAGCGGAAACGTTCGAATTAATCAATAGATCGGTCAAAGCCTCCAGGAACACGGTAGTTCCGTGTCAATCATTAATCACGGGTCAGTGGATCGAGATAACAGACAGCAAAGAAACCCAACGGTGTATTCTGATATTCAACTCCCCGGCGGGAATGAATCATTTAAACACGCCGGGCCCGGCAACTTCGTAATGATATCTAATTTAATGTCCAACGCGCGACACTGAACGATCGTTCTCATCAGTTACGCGTCGCAAAGTTTCCCCGATGCACGAACCTGGCCCGTATTAACCGGCCATTTCTGCACGCCTCCCCCGCGAGATACGCCGTCACGAAACGCGGAAATGACCTACGCGGAAATTCCGCGTGCGTTTTCGCGGAACTTGTACAAAAAAAATATTCAATTACCCCGGTAACGATCGATCGCCTGATAACCTCGTCCCCCGGCAAGAGAACGCCGATATTTTTCACGCGTTTCATTCGTCATCCCGCTAACCAGACATTACTCGATTCTCTGTTATCCGTCCGTCTGTGTCCATCAGGAAATTTCAGTTTAGAATTTGGTGAATCAGGATGGAATGACTGTCCGGTCACTGACCAGTGACTTTTACCAATCTTTCATTAATTTCTAAAATGATATTTCCTTCGAAATTCACTTAAAGCGAAATCTACTTATGGATCAATTAATCCAATGAATCCCATTATTGCAACAATCATGCACTATTTATAATCGTATTGACTTTTTCATTGAATCTTTGCAAAATTTTACGCAGTATTGTATGATAATACCTGTCGATTGTACCAGTATTATGTTATTATATTTTGTTTTTCTTTTTGTGCATATCCCTTCTTTCTTATTAGACGAGTAGTCTTGTATCTTTCTCTTTTTTTTTTGTAAACACTTATGTAAAAGAGCTTCAGTCCGTCTATAGTAAATAATAATAATAAATAATAGGGATAGATGCAATCTGACTGCACTCGCGGACTAGAATACATCGTCACGCTGTAATCCGCTGTAACAAGTTCGATATTTTCGATATTATCATCGACTCTTGCAACGTTGTAACACGATCTCAGGGAAGACAGTTAGGATCTCGAATTTTTTGCAACGTTAGTAGGCGAGCAGCGAGACTGTTCGCGGGCGGCGAACGTGGGAACCGATTCCGTTAATGAAGTTACGGGCACGAACGAGGTAATTTAATTGTTCGCCGGGAGAAAAGCTATCGGCCGTGTAGCGTGCGAGCGTCCTGGAAATCGAACTCATTTTCACGCCGGGCAACCAGGTATTCTTCGATGAATGATCCGCTCATCGTCCGGCTAATGAATACGCTGGCAGGCGTCCTTCGACACCGCGTCCGTGTGTGTGTACGTGGAAAACCGTGGCCACGGAATCGGTGTCCGATAACTCGGCTATGCGGTCGTAATTAACTCGCCTTAATTATAAATGCGATCCCATTGAAAACGGCGCGGGCTATCCGACCAAAAGTCGCGCGAACGTGCAAGCCGGCCGCGTTTCGCAGAGGTGTATGTTTTTCGCGAGGACCGCGCCGTTGGAGGGGAGAAAGCTTCTTTGTATAATCCGCGAACGTTCGTTCCAACGTGTGCCCACGAAATGAATCCAATTTCATGGAATTGACATTTCATTCTGTCATTTATTATTCATACGTCCGCTCGGGGATCTGTTGACACACATATAAAACAGCGCCGAGCCAGGATTGTTATCTCCCCGACGCTCTCTCTCTCTCTCTCTCTCTCTCTCTCTCTCTCTCTCTCTCTCTCTCACTCTCTGACTCTCTCATCCGTGGATAGGAAGTGGGACAGAGAGAGGACGCTAGAGTCGATCCCGAGCAACTTTTTCCCCACCATTAATTCTCCGTTGTTAGAAATGTGTTTATATACAGATACGTTATTCAAATGCACTTTGCAGTGGACGAATTACGAAGATTTAAGGACGTCGGTGTACATGTTAACCCTTAGCACTCGAATGGTGACTCATAGTCACCGGAAAAATTGCTGTACTATTACTCAAAATATTATTTACATTGTTAAGAAATTGGTATCTAAGCAATCACTAAAAATTTAAATATGTATAAGGTGTTATATCAATTTCATATCCACAAAAATTAAAAAAACAGATCATATAAAATGGAATTACTCGAAGTTGAAAGAAATGTTTAATTTTCTACTTGATGTAGCTCCGAGTGCAAAGGGTTAATTTCAGTTTAATAAGACGGTTAAAAAGAAGAAAGACATTTGGCTGCTGTGTGTCACAATCGATGCAAACATTTTTTCCTTGAAATAATCAAAAATCGCAGGAGCAAGCAGCCCAGTCATCGGGATCGTGACGCAAGAATCGAAAAATGTCGTCGATCGAGAAACAGCGGAGTCAGCGGTGGAGGAAGCTGGTCCGATAAGACGTGGGATTTTTTCGAGGCCGGCTCTCGCTGACAAATTGACAGAGGCTGTCGATCCATGGAAATCGTTGGAAACTTGGAAACGAACGAGAAGAACGTCGAAGAGGAGAAAACGAATGTTCCCGGTCCGCCTCTGAATAGGTTTCTCGCCGTTCCGAGAGGAGATCGCATCGTCGAGTGCTATAGCGAGAGGCGAGCAGGTGTCGCACGTGCTTCCGGTTCGCACACGGAATTCCGTTCGCGATATTCATGGGGAGATTCGTCGGAACGTAAATCGGTAATGAGCCATGTCAATTTCACCAGCTCTGAAATTAGAAAAGGCAAGACAAGCCCGGGGGTGTCCGGGGACAGAGGGGGATTGCGACTGATAAGTCATGCAAGGAAAGAGTCGGATACGTGATTTGTCGTGGACCCGACGGGACTTTATCGGGGAATTCGACGCTGTGCTGGTACGATGCGAGAGTTCCGGCTTCCGGAACCCCCCTTTTTATGGTTCCTCGAGCGTGGAAATTATGCGACGAACGAGAATCGGCGTAATTCAACCGGCGGACCCGGGATTCCTCTCGCGAATAATAATTGCGGAGCCGATTGCCAGGCGTCGTCTCGAGAACGAGCAGAGACGTCGAGCCTCGGGAAGCCCGAAATTATTTGAACAGAAACATTCATTGATATCGCGCCGAAATCATTTTAATAGAAAAATCAACGCATTACCGACCAGTGATTACCGCATAATTTTTGAAAAATCTATGGTGCATGGCATTTCAATGGAACCTTCGATAGCAACAGCAATTTTCATATAAAACTAACAAGTCGCCTTCGATTACGTTATCTGACAGTTTCATTTGGTACAGCAGAATTATTGAAAATCCTATTAACCCTTAGCACTCGAGTGGTGACTCAGAGTCACCACTAAAAGTTGCTACATCATTATTCAAAATATTGTTTACATTATAAAATGTTTTGGCATCTAATCAATTGCTAAACATTTAAGTATTGTATGAGATACTATATCAATTTCATCTCCGTCCAATGAAAAGAATTATATAGAAGAAGAGTAATAATATAGAGGAAGAAATGTTTAATTATCGAGTTAAAATAGCTCTGAGTGGAAAGGGTTAATAGGCTTCCGGTGGGTAAAGTGTTGATATAAGATATACAACCTGTTGAGAGTAACAATATTTTTACTGTGACACGTTTGTTCGAGAACGATCCAGCTCCTAATTTTCAGTGATATAGATCGGAGAACATAGCGGTAACGAATATTTATATAATAGTGACATTAATGCGCGATAACACCGACACAGGGTTAATAACGGGGGAAACCAGGTAACCAATGTTCCACCCATATTTCCCATCGTGCTGTTTGCCCCATGCTTCTTCATTAATTAGTATGTCAGGTTCTCGTTCCGGTTACTACGCGAAGGACACGCCGGTTACGCCTCTGATAACCAGGGAAACACGACATTAGTCTTATTACTCCACCCGAAAAAACCCTCCCCCTAATGAACTAATTACCTCGGTCCGTTAATGAATTAATGGACGAGATGTATCACGGCTGCTTAGTTAGCCCGGAATTAGGCGGGACATTAGCAACGTAATAAATCTCTGTTCGACTGTTAACAGCAACGACTTCGATTAACTCGAAATACGAGTCGCAAATTAATGAATTATAGGATACATGTAAAGTTGAAAATTACGTATACGCCAACATCCGTCCCGAAAAATCAATAACATTCTCGGAAAATCGTGCTGTGAGGTTTCCGGATAAATTCTCGAACAAATTTTCTACGAAACTTTGCAATTAATTGAATTAACCAAAAAACAAAAAGTAGAACGAACAACAAACAAGTGGAATGTATTGGAAGCGCGGAAAATTTAATTGGTAGTAGTCGAAGTGTTTCAATAACTATTTGATTAAAACACACACGCGAGTTTGGTTTTTTCACGCAGTAGAAAAACTCGATAGCGGAACCCAATCAATGTTGTTCTCGTCGTCCGTTTGTTTAAATAAACTACAATTAATGTTTTAATACCTCTCTCGAGAGAGTTGCCTAATGTGTCAACGTATCAGCTCATTTTTTTGGTAACCAATTAATGTTTGCGACTTCTAGTGGTATAAAAATATAAAGTGTTTATAGAGTCGGTTGAAATTTATTGTTATACGAAGAATGTTTATTTAGAAGATCACAGTATAATTGCGCCTAACAATTTCAGTAAAAATGTGTATTTTGGCAACTCTTTCCCTATAATTTGAACAATTGCGGTAGAATAAAATTAGAAACGGGTCACTTTGACTCGGTAGCTTCGGTGCTGGGATCACAAGGAATATGTATATGCGTTTCTTAGGTATCGTTCCGTGTACTGGAGGCATTGTTAAACGAGCGAGGGATCCCGACAGAACACAAAAATCGCACAAAGGGTTTGCACGAAGAACGAGGAAAGTATTATCACAAAGACCTCGCGAACGAGGATCAAAGTGCATCTTGAAGTTCAGAATGCTAAATGCTAACAAAAAGGAGAGCGAGGAATCGAGGAGGACAAGGAAACTGTATGAATATACATGCGGCCGAAAGGGGTCGCTACCCTCTCTGCCTCGGTTGTATGCATCTTTACACGCAGGAAACAACCTGCAGAAGGTAATTAGCATTTTACCAACCGGCGTTTTCGCCGTGGGGAGGAGAGACTGTATGAAGGGAACGCACGCCAGTTTTCGAAGGGTGTACACGCTGCGAAATTGAATTATTTCGCTTCTTCCCGATGCGTGTTCTCCCCTTTCTCGAAATTTCACCGACGAGGTGAACTAGTTGCTAAGCAGTATGCTCTCTTGGAAAATACAATCTTCGGACTCCACTTATTCAGCTCGTTCGAGATAAAAGAATGGGGGAGGAAGGTCTTCGTATAAAATTACCACGACCCAGTTTACCAGCACTTGCCTTTGCAAACACACCGCAGCTCGGCTGCATTCCGCTAGTTCTGTAACCGTGAAACGCGTGCAGTGTCTTCCATAAAACAATGAAAAATACCCAGACCAAAAGTTCGCGAACACTCACAACAGTGAATTGTTCCAGAATTTTTGAAAAAATCCGGATGGAAAATCTATAAAATCGCTGATATCGTATCGAAATTTTGCAGAGTATTTCAGATCTCATGGACAGCTTTGGAAAAAATAGGAGATCTCCGAGAACGCATATTTCGTATTACGAACCGTGTCGAACGGGGTGTGATTAATTTATTGAACAGTTAATTCATGTAACCGGAAGCTCGTCGCTGTATTTCATCTGTGTCGGGAGGATTCGAGGTGGTTCAAAGCACTCCAGAAAATGACCGGAAACACGGGACGAGCTCCCACGATAAATCGGCCGTTCTCGTTCTACGCCGTGGATTTTTCAGCCGTCCGGGTTGCAGGGGACAAGAAATTGCAGCGGGAAGACGGAGTTCACAATGTGCATCAACGACCGTGCGCTGTCGGTCGTGTAATGAGAACTCGAAAAAAACCTGAGCTGCGCTGTGCTGCTCCGAGAGAAAATAGTCGGGAGACTCGCGCGAACATTACCCGGGATTTCTTGCAGCCTCCATACGGCGTAATTGTGATCGCGTTTTATTATTCGCTCGTGTGAAAATGAATCTCGTTCTCTCGAATTTACACCGGTGGTTGTCCCCTCTCTAGCGAATCAGTCACGTGACGGTGTGACGAAACGCGTGGTAGTGGGAGGAGGCTGGTCTTAATCTGACGACACAAGGAGCCGATCCGGAAGAGGCAAGGACGTCGTCAGCCGTAACAGCAAAGAAGATGGCGCGCGCAAACACCGTCAAAGAGACTCGCGAGCCCGGCGAATCAGGTCGTGTCGTTCTTATCAAACGTGAAGTACAAATATCCAGCTAATCAGGGTGGATCGTCGGAATTCGCAGCCGGTAAACTGCGACGCTCTGATTCACCGTCGTCCCGTCGGAATATCCTCGGGGGAGAAGAAACGACGACGTCGGCGACGTCGCTCGAGAGATACGGAGAAGGAAACCGGCAGAGTAAACGGAAGGGATGCAGTAAATTCGTGAAACGAACGGACGATTATAGCTCGACGGTTTCTTTTAGTTATGCAAACTGGCGGGGGATCTTTCGAGGAAGTTTCGCGCCCCGGAAAGCTTCGGGATATCCCCTCGTTAAAGGAACTAGCTGCAGCCATCCGGGGGAAGGAGAAAAAAAAAGTGCATCGTTCGCCTTATAAGACGGTGCTGCACCACTCCTCTGTGCCGAAAAATACAGCGAGCTCGTGCGAGAATCGACTCCTCGACGTGACTTCTAGAGATACGACGGGCCATTCGAGGCTTCTCGAACTCGAATTCTCCACCCTAACAGATAATTTGTTTACCCGGAGAATTTTAATATTTATTCCCGACGTCTCGTGGTTTACGTGGTCTAAACATTCAGTGAAAATTTACTAAATCGATATCAATTTCTCCGAAGGATTTCTGGCCAATAAACATCAATCAAAGAGCGAGCAACCGCGACGGTTATGTAACCGCAGAAACATTATCATAAATCCACTTTCAGCACGGTGTTATTGACTTCGGAAGTCAGGCCGAAATTACGGGAAACACGTTTCATTACTTCCTGTAACGCGAGACGCGTAGGAGAGATGTATCTTTCCGGTTAACCTTCCTCCGCAAGATTTTCTTATCGGAGACCTCGAAAGACTGCTGATTAATCATCGTTACAATGGCCGGGAAGATTGAAAGGGCATACTAATGTTCCGCGAAGTTTTCCATCAAAGGGACTATCGCCATTCTTTGGCGCTTCGGAAAAGTTCTCAGACTGCTATCCTCCTTGAATTGATTAAAATATATTCGGTCAATTATAATTAGACCGCGGATTTCATGCATTTATTACGAAAGCGAGCGGTTACAATTTCAAGCAATGGTTAGATATTTTAGATTCGACCTACTAAAATGATTAAATCGAGAAATAAAGTTACAAGTGGCTTTTGTTTCTTCCAAACGTGAAAATGTTCATTTCACATAAAGATCCGCAGTCTAATTTTAATTAATTCTGGAATCGTTCCCTGTTTCCCAGACTATGATACAATATGAAATGTTCCATAGCCGCGATCATAACTTCGAAAGAGTCGGCAGTGGTATCCGACCATAATTTCTACGCAACTTCTTACTTCTTTATCTACTTTAGTATTTTACTCGCGCTTAAAACGAAAGCGACCGCAATAACGGTCCGAATGGCCGCAGCCGGAAATTAAAGTTCCCCAGGTTTACTTCCAGGTTTGAATAGAAATAAAAAAAAAGAATGGAGTTTTATCTAAATATATGAGTAATAAAAACGCAACACGCTAGGGAGAAGTCCCTCCTATTACGTTCTCTTCTTTTCCTTTTCATTCCGGCTCTGAAGAGAGGAGATCGCAGGTTATGACACAAACGCAAACTAACAAGGATCACAAGATCGTTTTATACTGGCTCGCAAGAGCATCTTTATCGAGGTAAATTGTGGCGGACTTGCACGCTCCGCTATTTACAGTTATTGTGCTCTTTAAACGACACGTCTCGTCATTTGACTTCCTCCACGTTGGAACGGATTAAAAAAAGTTTGTCGCGGTGAAAAATGCAAGAAAAACCAGTATCTGAACGTCGCGGAATAATTGCAGAATAATGAATGATTGATAAGCTTCAAAGGAGAAAGTCTCCTCGAGACGCACACGCTCATTTCCGTATTTATGTGGCAACGTAAGTCGATTAAAAAGTAATGAGATACTTTTAAAAATGTATCGATGCGCATAACTCAGGCCAGATAGTTCTCTGATGTTGGCGAAACGTGACACATGTATAATGGAACACCGTTGCAAATTTATAAAAGCAAGCTTCACCGAAGAAATATAAACGTGCTCTCTTCCCTCGCGAATGCAAGAAAACGAGATACAATTTTCAGCGATCTTTCGGAAGATATTCGAACATCACGAGAATGAAATATTACTTGGACGAAAAGAAGACACGCGTGCGGAAACCTGAAGTGATAAGGAAGTTCCTCCCGGCCTTGTGTGTAATGGTGACTCACCATGAACGCTCATGTTCCACAGAGAAATACAAACAAACGATAATACAACAAATTATATCGCGTGGCGAGTCGCGAAATTGTCGAAATAACCCGTATCGAGTTTTACGTTTTTACAGCGTGCCTCTTCTCCTGACAGACTCCATGAAATTTTACATAAGAATTCGGTGCAACAATCATTTTTGTTTGAACGATTCAGCTGATTTTTCTTCGAACCAGCGACGCGACGACGGCAAGCCCTGAAAGGACCTCGTGCCCCAGTTCTCGAACTCGGGACAGCGAAACACTTTATTCGATTTTGGTCTACCCCACATGCCCCAGTAAAATGTAGTTGAAGTAGTTCGACGTAAAGACAATATTGATCTTCATTCAACAATGAATATCGATGGAGTTGGTGGTGCAGCAGCGTGCATAGAAGCACTCGAGTACCTCGACCGAAAAATGATCAAATTTATCAAGGTTTGCACAGAAATGAAAAGATAATATCCGAAGAAGAAGGTAGACAAATTCATGCGAGATGCATGGAAGCCCTTAACCCTTCGCTGCGTAGTGTATCGCATCTGATACAGTTAACATTTCTGGTTCTTACTATTCGAAATTATGTTTATTTTTCTGAACATAGTGTTTGAATTTATCTCAATATTTTTCCCTTAAACAGACACACAAAAACAAAATCATTTTCGGTGCTGGTTTCATCTGCAGCATCGAATGAGCCGTTCTTCTAAGAAATTCGAGTGATCGTTTCTCGCGCGAGCATCGTGCTGATCTCTTTCGCTTGTACGAACGTTAGAGTATTCGCCGAGTCAGCGGCGATCAAGTGGAATGGAACACGTGTCCATATCAGTCAGAGACATTATCATCAGTCTCCGTTGTTCCGGCCAGTGCTTCGCTCGGAAGAGTTTAAGCCTGCTGTCAGTTGACACAACGCTAGTTCTCATCGGGTTCTATTGTTTATATGGACCGTGCTACACTATCGCGGCGACCAAGTTTCCGAAGTGGGCCGACGTCGCCTCTCCGTTACCGCTGAACGTCTCTAATCGCGACCCCTTGACCTCATCTGTCGATAACCAGACTACGATGTTGCAAAATTCCCTCCACACGCGAGCCTCTTCAATTATAAAATACTTGAAACATTATTCCCTAGTTCTCCTCTTGTTCAGCCAAGAAAATTTCTGTTTATTTCCCCGAGAGAGAGAGAGGTGCCGCGGAGCATCCGGCATTATTTAAACCGTGTCCCCATCAGGTAGAATATTCCTACGTAATTTCTTACGTCCGTTCCTTCTCGCATTCTCCCCGAGATTAAATAAATTATGAAGCCCCTCCACGTGTTGGCACCGCGGCATAAAATTTCTCCGCAAACACCGGTGAATCATGTCCACGCCGTCGAGAATGCGAAAATTAAAACGAGTGAAATACTTAAGGGTGGAAAATCGACATTTGAAAATGTTCCCTGGGGAACGATATCAGCTGAGAAACGAAAATAAAAGTGTCGCTGTTACATTTTCGACTTTTGTCCATCTGGACAAGACGTTTCACCTCGTAAATAAAGATGATCGTGTACACAAGTGACTTAAATAGTGTTTCAGAGGGGCGACAAAGAGCACGCGAGATGGATGCGACCGAGAAAAGTTTTATATTCCGCGAACAGAGAGAATTCGCAGAGAGAGGCACCCGACGAACCCCATAGAAAAGGATACTTGTCAGAGCGGTTTCACGTAGCCGTTTCCTGACTATTCATTACGAGGTAAAAATTCCGACGGACCCAGGGCCGCTGTTCCCGACAGCAAAATATATTTCCGCGAGGCGTTAATCAGGCCGGTGAAATAAATCAACCGGCGCACAGGTATTGTTCCAGGGTCAACGTGGACGTCTCTCCTCTCTCAGAGAGACGCGGCAAACGGACTAAACCAGCGGGGTGGGGTTGTAGAAGAGAGGGAGAAGTTCCTCGACGGAAGTTCTCCCTGGTGAACTTTCATTACGCCCTCTCCCCGTTCTCCTTTTTCCCCTTGCTGGTTCTCCGGCAAGTTCCGCACAGGTATGATTGGAAAAGTTCGAAAGATAGGGTGCCGGTTATTTCCGAATGTCGATTTCCGACGATAGCTCGACACGCGTTTTAGACGCTCTGCTCAAAGCGAGATCTACCTGTGGGAGATGAATTTTACCATCGGCTAATTCGTTCTCGAGCATCTCCGACGATCAGACCGTTGAATTACAGCCTCCAAATCGGATGAATCGAAGTAGGTATTGTTATCGTCGGATCAGTCGTTTGCTTTTGCCAAAACTGTTATCATTTAGATCTGTGACTCATGAGATACCCGAGTAAAGAAAAATTACTCGGGAACATGCTTTTAAAAAATACTGTGCCACAGCAACGCGTGGCGGGGAAAACTATATATACATATATATTATTTTCGTAAAATATGAATTAATTTAATAATCAAGTAAAGCATATAGCGCGGTAGTACAGGTAATAATACCACTCGTAACCAGTTGTGAGACCTTATGAGATACCCGGGTAGTTTTGCTCTACCCGTATATCTCATGGGTACTCGGGTACTCGGGTATCTCATATACCCGGGTAAAAGTTGGAACTCTAGTATCTAGATTCCTTCTTTTCAGTCAATGATTCTGATCGATCACGTGGCGACGCGTGGATCGCGACAAAGTCCGAGGTCGCGTCACGCACACGGTCGATTTCCCGCGGAGTGTGTAACCTGGTGGAGCGGTGACGCGCCACAGTGCACAACAGATTGATACACGGTGCATCGTTGCACGGACCAGGCTCGTGTGACGTACGGCTTGAATGATTCGCCGTGAGGCGAATTGCCATTCATGCCGCGCCGCGAACTATACGGCCGACCCCCGCTATCTCCGAGATACGAACGTGGCTCGTAAATAGATAGCCTCCTTACCACCTTGACCGTATATCCCAGAGATTTCGCGTTCCCGTTCACGACGCCCACGACGCTGTTACTACTTCTCGTCCCTCGCCTTTCGGCGTCGTCCGACCCTATTCTTCTGCGGACAATCATTTCCTCCGCGCTCTTTATTACGTACCTTCTTCTTAAACGCCCTTTATCGCCCGCTTAAACCTCCCGGCATTGTTCGAATAATTGTTCCCGGAGACGAACATCGGGCGAACCGTTTCGCTTTTCCTACTCGGAACATGTTTGCACACTCTTCAATTTTCTTTTCTTTCAGATACTTATAGTAAATGCTGCAGCACATTCATTGTTGGGATCACGAGATTAGGGTTACGAGATCAAATACAACTTCAACCCCTTAGCACTCGAGTGGAGACTCAGAGTCACCACTAAAAGTTGCTACATCATTACTCAAAATATTGTTTACATTATTAAATGTTTTGGTATCTAATCAATTGCTAAACATTTAAGTATTGTATGAGATACTATATCAATTCATCTCCGACAAATGAAAAAAATAATATACTGGAAGAAATGTTTAATTTTCGAGTTACAGTAGCTCCGAGTGCAAAGGGTTAAATGTTAACCGTTTATTTAAACTCCATTGTACTATGAAATACATAAATGTGTACCAGTTGTGAATTTGTACTGTTCGCATATAATACAATATTATTTTTAACTTCCCGATTTTTACTACTGTATTGAACTATTACATTGAAACAGAACTAAAAACGGTAAGAAATGAAGAAGCTGTGACTAGCTCGGTAGGCTGGCTCGGACTGACTGTCCATCCCTCAGTCCCTTTTATAATAGACTGCAGGTGAAAAGGGAATTTTTCTACACCGAAATGCATGTTCCGTGCATTTCGGTGTATACTCCAACATTAATTGTTTCCAGGTTTTCCGTGGGATTCGGAGGGAAATAAAAGCACTGTCTCGATCGCCACACCCGAACTATAATCGATTTCAGCGATTTCACGGGTTACACAGTCTTGGAAAGTTCGTTAATCGCGTTGACGATCACTTTCACCATTGCCGGAACTTTCTCGAATTGATTAGAAAACGATTTTAAAAATTGCAACATGTCTCATCAGTGGGAAAATTCGATTCGTCGCCGGTTCGAAATAACGAAATACGGTTGATTGCTTTTCCTGGGAAATTTCCAGTCCCGATAGAGAGAGAGAGAGAGAGAGAGATATTATTACGAGATATATTAAGGGATCTCTTATGAATGAATACTTAATATTTCGATTTAGAGTTTGGAAGAATTGAAATTCATCATAGCGACACGACATGCATACCGACACATGCTGTACAGATTATCGTATTAAGCGCGTGGAACTGGGTTGAGGGGTTAACGCCATGTGTGCAACACGGAATGTTCGAGCTACGTCCAACATTAACAGTAAGACACTTCAGCGATAAACCGATATCTGCCTGAAGACGATACCTGTCTGTGTAATAAAAAAACTATTTTCAAAGATTTCAAATTTCTAATACGTTCGTCTCTTTTCCATGGAATATTAATCTATATTATCGGGGAATACGACCCGGGTAATACGTTCGTTTATCTATTTAGCAAATGATTGGAGTTGGAAACCAATGGTGCATCCGAGTGCACTTGTTAGTGATACCGGAAGTGATTATAATGTTACGGTAGTTCGATTGATATTATAGATGTATAGTGCTTTGGCATATTACTGCGAGCATTGTATCCGTTGCACGTTGTTGCAACAATTATCGACATAGAATTATTAGCGCGTAACCGATATACACATTCGCGCGGTAACGGCTCGTTCATATTAATATATACTGTTCGAAAATAAACTAATCATCGCCATAAACTTTTGTTCATCGATTTAAATGTTGCTGTACTAGTTTTACCGAGCTTGAAAGAAAAATTTAAGAAAAAATGAATAAAGAAAGCTCACTTTTTGTGTTTGGTCACGATCGAAGAAGTATTCGAGGTTCCGCGGGACTGGTTTTTCTGGATTTCGAGTCCGAGTTGAAAAATAAGAGACGGCACCTAATATTATCTCCGAAACGGACCGTTCTGCACGTTACCGGACGTAATCAGCATATTAATTGCGCGCGATATCGGACGCAAAGTGGTCGCGAAAGAGATTCCCGGCAGGGAAATACAAATAGCATGGTCCGGTGGTTTTTATAGCCAGTTTCGACCGATAATCGTCTCGGTATCGACACCGTCTTGATGCACGACACGACCTGTCGGTGATGTCGCGCGTTTTATGGGCTACGATACTTCTTTAAACATAAACGGAAAGACATTAGTCAACGTCCTCGAACGTTTCAAATACTCGAATGGAATTTCTATTCCGGAGGATAGGAAATAAATAAATTATACCCTACTGTGCTTAAGACTCGACAATCAAATTCTCAATAATTACAGAATCAGATTTGCCAGTGTTTGGAATATCGAGAGATCTTTTTCCGTCAAATGATCGTCCCGTCAGAATGATCGAGAACTTTCTTAATATCGATCAACTGTCCGGTGTCCCGCGGCAGACAAATTTCTATTTCTATATTTTACAACTTCCATTCGAGCTGAAACTTCGCCGCGAACTCTTCTTTATCCGTTTCCCACCGGAAGTTATAATGTGAAGACATTTTTTAGAAAAGTTCCATCCTTTTAAACGAAACCCATTACAAACTGCCATAACTCTGTCGGTCTCTGCTTGAAATAGTATTAGAATAGGGGAACACGTTAGCTCTGCGTAGACCGTCTAAAATATGAAATGATCATCGACGAGATACGCGAACTTGGCTATCAACGTTCATCGTAGTCAACAAAACGGCGAAGAACAAATTATAGATGGTTCCAGACCTTCCCCTTCCCAGACCTTCATTCCGAAGCCGTACAATCGCCTTTCACTTTCAACGTGCGGGCGTTGTTGAAATTACCGTGAAATGTCAATGAAAGAAAGTTCAAGTCGCTTGATCGAATATTAGCTGTACAACAAACAGAATCTGAAAATTGTTAGCGTTGGTGTTAACAGTTTTCTTATTTTTTTCCACTATCATTTCAGAGCTCGGGAATACATAGGTTCTCGGGATCTGCTACGCGCAAGCTAACAAGCAAACAACGAGAATGATAAATAAACAAGGGATGCAGCCGACGGGGGAGGAAAAGCCTTGCGAGATAAAGGATCGCGGGGGTAGCGCTGCTTCTTGCGGGCGACAAAGATACGAAGGATGGGGGGAAGGGGACAGAAAGACGGGCACTCGAAAGAAACGGAAAATGAGGCCGGGAAGCATAAAGTTGCATGCGACGCTGCACCGAGGGCGCAATTTAAATTTTCGGACTGACTCACCGCGTCTGGAACTTTTTCAATGTATACAGTTTTAAAAGGCCGGCTGCATAATGCAGAGCACCCTCGTATCGTCCACCCCCAACTGGGCGGGGGGGGGGGGGGAAGGAGGATTCTCGGCTATCTTGTTCGTGAATTTGTACGTGCATAGAATATAAGCGTGGCGGACTCGAGCTTTGCCAGGGTTACCATTTAACGCGACGTATTCCACCATTTTTTCGCGGTATCCACTCTCTGGAACCCCCACGGCTACGAAATTTACGATCCTCCGATTTCACCCTCTCTCAAGCTCCTCCTTCTTTTCTTCCGTCACTTCAACCCCTTGCACATCTGCGAAACAATTCGACGAGCCTACTTGACTTTCATTAGCAGTAATTTTCTGTCCAGCCCTCAACGTGTTAACGATTAAACTCCGTTGCAACGTATTACGAATAAAATATCGATTCACGGAATACAACGTAAATGCATAAAATCAGTTTTCACACGAAAAATCATTAATAGACGCGTCGAATGATTCTAGCACAGTGAAATCCCGTCCATAGAAATCGGTTTCGGTTTCAGCCAGCGAAGCCGAACTTCGTTCTCCTTTCTCCTCGCAGCATCCACGTAAAACGAGGCCGATTCCGCGTATGCAAGTGTAGCGAATACTCGTCTACGTATATACAAGTGTGTACAGATATGAGCACAGACGGTTCACTCGAGAGGAGATTCTATGAAAAGCGGTGTTATACGCTCCACTCAGGAATGCTAAGGGTCTTACGGCATCGAGAAATTTCATAAGAACGAACCGGTTTGGTTCTCGAATTACTCGTCCCGATGCTGCACACCGACGGAATCCACGGTGGTTCGTTAAAAGTGTCAAATATCGAAGAGGAAGGCGATACGAGACAGAAACCGTATGTATAGTACACACCCGTCCAACACGAGAATCGATATTTTCCAACGAAAAACTGCCAATTTTATTAACCATTCCGCGAGCCAATTCGAAGGTAACTACGTGGTCCTCCAGTTCGCAATGGTGCTCGAAAAAGAAACGAATCATATTCGATGTTTCGTACAATTTAATATCACTGTTATTCATTTATATAGATTATTTTTAGTCGCAGCAAATACGAAATCAATTAAGAAACTCGAATCGAATCAAATCTTATTTTCCGCGGTAGTATGTAGTCTTTTCAGACAAAGCATTAATCGATTAAAATTTTAAGCAAGATTGATTGATTAATATGCACGATTAAAAATAGGTAATCATTGAAAAATCGACGATTGATTGAATGGATTGATGAAATTATCGAAGAAACGAACAAGAAATTAATTAAAATCGTACCAAATTTACGTATTCTAGCATTTTTCAACATTTGTACATCGTGTAATTCTACGAAATACGACGCGAATATTTCTCTTCCCCTCGACCACAGACATTCGTCAGCTCTTCCCGAGTCTAATCGCCGCGTCGATCATCATCCGCGGAATTTTACGCCGTTCGTCGAGATCGAAGATCGCCGACTAATCGCCGATTCTTTCGAATTCCGCGAACCGCGACCTGTTTATCCAATACGCGTTTCCTCTAAACGGATTTTATCCCGGTTGTTTACAATGGCGGGAGAGACACGAAGCATGTGCGTGTTCGTCGATTACGCGACAAAAATGTGCCGGCTCGGTAAATGGCCGATGCGTCGGTCGCATACAAATCGACGTTTTTGGAACGGGAGAATCGAGAACAGGAATTTCGGCTCGGATTCAATTATTTAATCGAGCGATTATTATAAAACGGTTTCCGCGCCGTGAAAGAGGATTCGAACGGCACGAATGCACGAGTGCCGCGGTTGTTTCAAGATATCCGAGGCGTGGCGAAATAATGTGTCTAATAAAAGAGAATGGAGTAGTAACAATAAAAAACGCGGTACGAAGGTAGAGTCAGGAAAAGAGGCTGAATAATTCATGTTGCGAGCTTTTTTGCTGGCGAAGATGCACATTGTGGATATTCGAAATAGGAAACAGGGGAAGATAACAAATGGTTTTGTTTAAAATCTTTTTAAATCTTTCTTACATCGTTCTACTTCGGCGTAAGAAAATCTTAGCCACAAACGATGAGATGTAATTTTAGAGAGATAGGACTGGTTCCAGTTTCTCGTTGATTAAACGATCAGCAACTGCATCGTGTTTGGGCTCGTTTTATCGGGAAAAGTGTCACGGATACGTCGACGAAGGTTTCATAAAGAAAATCATTTTCCACAGACGTATACATAAAAAGATTGCAGGACGTTATCAATTTCTCGCGTAATTCTGTGTGAGAACGGTGCGCGGAGAGGCTGTTTGTCAAATGGTAAAACGAACGCAAGGTTGTACAAACTTGGGAACGCCATTTAAGGTACGAGAGCAACGATCCACAAAGAGGTAGGAATCGCAGTCGGTAGCTCAGGTAAACGTGCCAATCCTCGCACAGATGTTTGTTCATCGTCAAAAAGGTTACTTGGCTCATTCTGCTCAATTTAAGGACGCAATTTGAAAATCAGACGATCTCCCCGAGAAACGTAATGAGGAGCGGCAGCCCGTTTACGTTGGTTTTATTGATCCTTCTCTCTCTCTCTCTCTCTCTCTCTCTCTCTCTCGCTCTCTCTCTCTCTCTCTCTCTCTCTCTCACGCACACTCTCTCTCTCTCTGTGGGAGCCACGCATACACCGATCCAGTTTTTACTCTGATTCTGACAATCGGCGATAATTGCGGGCCGAAACGATAGCGAGCGCCACACAGGCATCACGCGATACAACGTTTATAAAACTATCAAGCGGCAGGAACCGTGGAAAACGCGTGGTACGTCTGACCAGGCACGCCACTCCTATTTCCGGTTTCACGCGGCCACCGGACTGCTCTATAGTGAACTCCCGCGGACGAGGAGGAATTGTTTTGTCACACGTGTCAGAAATAATAATACTCGGCGAACCCGAAGCGAGCATCGTCGCTTAGATTTCTGTATCATTCGTCGTCTGATTTCACGATTTTTACCGTTTTCCTATGTTCGACGGATTTCGAAATATTATTGAAAAAGTTAATATTCTATATGTTTGTCATCTTATCTGAAAACAAAGTTTACACAACCCCAGGTTCGTCGCGAAGATTAATGTTATACCGTTCTCCGTTTATGCTAAATAATGCACATACATTTCCAGTAAAATAGTACACATGTCATGCATATATGCTAAATGAACAACACTTCACTTCGTTAGAGTTGTTAGATACATACATGAATACACTTGATAGATAGTTGTACACATTTATGCTCGTTTAGGAACTCGCGGGAATTTTTACGATATTTACAGAAGATGGTAATTAACCCTTTGCACTCGAAGCTATTTTAAATCGAAAATTAAATATTACTTCCAACCTAGAATGATTCCATTCTATGTATATTAATTTTTTTTATACGAATATGAAATTGATATGATACCTCATGAAATACTTAAATGTTTGGTAACTGATTAGATAGCAACATATTTAATAATGTAAACAATACTTTCAATAATGGTACAACAATTTTTAGTGGTGATTCTGAGTCACCACTCAGAAAATTCATTCTTCATTATAGTTACAAAGTGGTACAAGTTAAATATTGTAAAAACTAAACGGTTGGACAGTACTTTAAATATCTCGGAACAAGAAGTATGTCACTTAGACCACTTTAATAATTATGAGCTCATGTAATAATATTTATATTTGTAAACTTGCAGCTCTTCCATGCTATAAATTTCGTATCGGAGTTCACTAAATGGAAAACGGTCTGTAAATATCTTCGTACACGAGAACACTCTTTGGAAAATTTCATTTAATTTTGATGAATGCATTTGCTTAAGTGTACTTCGAATTGCTGTCAGGTTTGCGATCATTTAAGTAGGTTATTTAAGTAGCTGAAAACCAGAGTTGAGCATTAATCGATTAAAACTTTAACTAAGATTGATTGATTACTATGTACTATTAAGAAAGGTAAACATTAAAAGAATCGGCGTAATAATGTATTTCATGTAACACAACTCTGTTCTCCGAAAAATCACTTATCAAAATAATTTCGCCAATTACGCGTCGATAATCGACGTTCCATTGTACGATACACTCGAATAATTAATACCGCAATTACGTAAATTCATTTGGACGATTAACCGTTATCACGAATATCGCTCACCTCTCAACAGCCAGTAAAATTCCATTAACGTTAACATAAAATAATAGTAAAAATAGCGGACAATTATCTGCGACTATTGAGTGTCGAGGTAAGATTAGCGGGCGTTTCGGAGTAGCACAAATCAACAGTGTCGCTATCACGTTCGCACAGTCACGTGCCAAAAGAATTCAAGAATCGTGTCCATAGAAAGCTGCGTTATTTCGAATAAATATTTTATCTCATAGACAAACTCAAAATATCGCTTTAATACGAGTTACGTGTTATCCACAGCTGTTCATTCAGCGGACAGAAGCTTTCTCACACCCGGAGTACTCGAAAACTGGCGATCCACGTGACCCGAAATCCGTAATCTCAAAACTTCGGAATTCCTTCATAGACCCTTCCCCCCTCGAGGTATCCGTTGGTCAAAGAGTAGGGTACCGGTCGGACGAAGTCGACGAACTCGTAGAAGGTTGACGAAGGCCGTTCGGATCTATTTATAGCGAGCCGGTAACGAGGTAGACATTTGTCGGGAATCGTGTATTTCGGTAGATCTTTCTCTTTCTCTCTTCAGGGGAATGCTTCGCCATGCTACGGCACTGATCTCACTCGCAATTATTTTCGCGATGACCCTTGGCGAGAGCCCCTTCGAGGCCGGCTTGCTTATCAATCAACTATTCACGCAAACTCGATACCAAACGGATCGCGAATCTTCGTGCGAAATAAAAACTGACGAAATTAACATTCGAAATGAAAGAATAACATCTTTCTCGTTCGACACTGTATAAATGAATGTGGGAAAATTTCCACCAATTTTCAAGGAACGCGTGACGCGTATCAAATTGTTTCATTGTAAATCACCGGTTTTATATATTTTATTTTACAATTATTAAATACTGGGACACAAATTGTAGAAAATCGCGGAAAATAGACCCTTGTCATTTTTATAAGTTCAAACATTTTAACCTTTTGCACTCGGTGCTATTGTTACTCGAAAACGAAACATTTCTTCCGACCTAAATTAATTCAATTCGACATGATTTTTCTCATTTGATGGATATGAAAATGATATGATTCGTGATGCTGTGCTTGAATGTTTAGTGTTAAACATATCAGTGCTAGTTTTCATTCATTTTAACCTTTTGCACTCGGTGCTATTGTAACTCGAAAACGAAACATTTCTTCCGACCTAAATTAATTCAATTCTACATGATTTTTCTCATTTGATGGATATGAAATTGATATGATACGTCGTATTGTACTTGAATGTTTATTAATTGGTTAGATCCCAACATATTTAATAATGTAAACAATATTTAGAGTAGTGGCACAGCAATTTTTAGTGGTGACTCTAGTGCTCGGTAGGTTTAGTAGGTTAATTTAAGTTTCACAACTTTCCCTTGATTTTGCGATTACCCCCGTATACACGGTGAACGTTAGACCAGCGAGATACAGAGAAAAGATTAAGAATAAAAGAAACAATGAATGGAAATCACGTCCATGTGTAGACAGACGTCTATCCAAGGCAAAGATGTTCTCACTGGCGCGATGAATTATGTAAACACAATCGTCGTCCGCACCATAGCCTATTATCAATTCAGGCATCGGCGTGCTGACAATGGCGCCGACACGGGACAAATTGTCCGGGTAATCTGCTATCGAGCCTAGAATCAGGATCGCGGCTGAGTTACATCCTAAGATCCTCTCGAGACGATCTATCCTGATGACGCAAAAGAAAACAACTGTCCCAAGAGCAGGACAATAGCAAGCAAACGATCGATCGGTCGAAAAATCGCGTTTTCAATTTCCTTATCTGGGCCCCCCTCCCTACCTGGACACAATGACACCGTGGCTCCAATTGCTAGATAAGAAACGCGAGTCGAACTCATTAACGACGCACTTGGAACGAGCAAAAAGTCTCCTGGAGTCTGATACCGAAAGCAACAAAGAGACTCTCCGGAGAAGAAAGACCGGGAGTTGAGGCGGAGTAAAAGCCGCCTGGGGGTGAAAGTTCGAATGAAAAATAGTGAAATTACCTATATACAAACGGGGTCCCGGAAGCTGGTCGAGGACAGGATATTCTGTCTTGCTTATCTTCGTTGATCAAAGGGTCTGCTTAATTAACAGCAATCGAATCGCCCAGCTCCAACTGGCAATTACCATCGCACGTTTTTCACTTCGCGGAGCACAGAGTTCACTCGCGGGAACAGTCTCGGGACTGTTTCGAACTCGCAAAAGTCGAGGTATCGAGGCAAGGCCGGAAGTTGGCAGTGAGAGAGACACGTGGGTTTCTGAAGAACCCACTAGGAACGTCTAGGGACAAGGCTGATGGCTCGAAGATCCGTGGAAAGGTTTCACCAACTGCTAGGGATAATTTCAGAAGTTGGTCCAGCTTGCAAGGCTAGTTATCAGCCAAGGTTTGACGTCTGGGAAAACGACGATCACTCACACGGCACACACCAGAAGCGAAAGGAGTACTCTTTGAGGATCACAAGCACTGTACACTGAACACGAGATTGCTTTGGATCGAAACGGATTTTCAGAGATCTATTTTTCCAAAGGGGGGCGGGGGCGGGCCACGCTCACTGCGGCTTAGTGGGTGCACAAAGAAAAGATCGACGGAGATATACGCGTCCCTACTTCTCTGGTTTTGCTACCTATCCCTTCGTGTGGAGAACCGACGCTACTGAAACGACACACTCACGCGCGCGATCGCGTCCGCCGGAGCACTGACACCACTCAGAATTCCACGAGTGACTGCAGCCGCACACACGACTCCAGTCGGACGACTTCTCTTTCGGCGGCGCGGTTCGTGCGGCCCGAGCGCACCCGAATCGCCACGAACCCGCTTCTTTGCGCTGCCGACGACAGCCAACTGCTAGCAATACCACGCCGACCGTCCGACGTGATGGAACGAGCATCTCCGTTCCTGCCCAGAGATCCAGATTTCATCCGAGTTTTCATGATTTCGATCTGTGTACGATGTTTGTTCTTCAGCGTGCTCGTCAGGGTCGTTCGGAGTGCTTCTTCGAGTTGTGGTGGCAGTGAAGAGCAACGTACCCAGTCAGGTCTGATTTTCATGTCTAGTTAGGTCCAGAAGTGGCCTACCTGTACCATTGTCCTTTACCGTTTTATGTTCACTGTATATAGGGGTACGCGTTCAGAGAAGTGCTTCTTCAAGTTGTAGTGGCAGTGAAGACCAAAGTACAGGTCCGATTTTCATGATTATTGCTAGATGCTTCCAATTTTCATGTCCAATTAGGTCCAGAAGCGATCTACGTCTACCATTGTCTTCTACTGTTTGACGTTCGCTGTATATATATAGAACAGCCTGATAGAGTCGTGCGTCTAATTCCCCCATGCATCAAGTGCCAGCCTGTCGAAAGCTGCAGCTCGGCGTTTCTTTCGAAGACAAAACAGTTCACCGAGAAACTGTGAAACAATCACCTTCGACGGTGTCGAGCATCTCGCTGACACAAATCAATACGTGTCGCTGCCAACCCGGTAGCAGCGTACGTGATCGCAATCTGCTAGGTGTCCCAGCTTCGCGGCTGACGAACGGATCAACCGAATGGCTGGCCTCGCCGTACGATTTTTCATTGTTGTTCTGTCAAAATTCATTATTCTTCGACGTACACAGATTGACACATTGTTGTCCAGACTAGCAGTGCATAAAAAGCAATTGAATTTATACATTTCGTAATTAAAATCAATTACTTCTCGACGTACTGTTACGCTGATACATACAAGCGAACATTCGGCTGAATTTCGATGAAGACATAATCTGGCCGACTGCTCGCGTGTTCCGGTTACTCGACCGAAACTTCGACAATCCGCGAGTAGTTAAATAGATTCCGATGAACCCGTGGTAGGATGCGCACGTCGCATCCCCCGAATTTTCTCGTGAGAATCATTTTGATCGGGCGCACGCCCCTCGCGCTCTTAATCTAACGTGAAACTCGAGCGAGTTACGATCGCGCCGCACGACACGATCGAGAACGAGACGTTCCCATTCAGCTCGGATTAAGTTCGCCGGTTTCGCGCCCGGTTGAATAATTTTATGGCGTCGTTGCACCGATCCTCGCGCGAACGTGACCGCCTTTTATTAGCAAGAAATTCTTTATTGGAACGGAAGATCCCCTTCTCCTCCGGCTGTTATTGCGCTCCTCTTCGTGAAATACCGTTTCGTACAAGCCTCTCACTTAATTACACTATTCGCAAACGATTCGCACAACATTTCCGCACCATAACATTTCGAGAATATATTTATACGGTCTCCTTTACCGCTTCAGCTCGCGGTAATGCGAAATCAAGATCGACCGAGGCTGACAAAAAAGATGCCGCCTCGCGAAAAGCTGATGCGAATGAAATTCGAAGGCTATTCAGATTACCAAGAGCCCCAGACGCTTTTGTGCGTCGAATATAATTCGCAGCTCTTTCGCGCTCGCGCGAATTGGTTATCTCGAGCCACTTTTGTTACGACGGAAAAAGTATAGGAATGTTTGATCAGTGAGATTTCAGGTAAACACATTATCAGAATACTGTTTGCTTCGCCGAGGAACATCGTTGGATCCAGCCGTGCGCTTAATATAATTCTTTCATTCGGAATATCGGACTTGATATCCTAGCCCCATTGGAAATCAATAATAAATTACGTTTCGAAACCGTTCCAACTTAAAATAGAATGCGGACTTTGATTTACTCGCGGAGTTGCCGGAAGTCTCGAGAACGGATCAAGTTGTCCAACTAACTGTACAATCGAATTCGATGATCGATCGATCCTGGTAATTTATGCTCGAAACGTTGACCATCCTAATCGAATATACGTACAGCGTGATCATATTTAGAAGACGTGACGAGAGAATATTAAAATAAAATGAAACAGAAGAAAAATCTGTAATTTCAATTCGTTAAGCGTTGTAATAATTTATAGAAAGCACTGTCATTTTTTCTATGGTCCAGTCAGAGACAACAATTTTAAATAATTTCTCATTAGAGAACTTTAAACAACTGTCTCTGGCGGTTTGCAAAGCACTAAGAACTTCCCTGCGTTTTGCATTGTATCCGAACGGTGAATCGGTATTTCTTTGTGAAAGCAAGTTCGAAACTTGTAATGAGCACCATCTTGTTAGCAAATTTCTCGTGTGTTTGCGGAAGTCTTATGTACCCGGTGGCTAAGTAATGTATCGTACAAACAAGGTGGCAACATTGGAAGGTGCAGAAGTGTGAAGCAGTTGAGTCATGCAATATTAATCCCAGTGGTAGTAGCTTTCGTAGACCTGAAAAAAAGAAACTATTATATTCTAGCATTTTCTAAAAATTTTCAGTAAACGTAAACGCATAAAGGTAACGCTTAATATTGTCTCAAAAGAAAGCAGAGGTGGGAAATTGTTCGGAAATCGACAATTCGAGAGCGCGATCGGTCACGTTGCCAACAGTTCCGCAACTCGGCGCGGAATGAAATTAGGCAGACCAGTTCGAGACCGCGGCACCAAGGAGAAACAAGAAGAAAATTATGTTGCAACGTTCGAGAGCTAGTTAGCATATCAATAACGGAGCCGGTAGTTCGATAACCGGGTCCGTTCGCCCTCGAAAACACGTTGTCTTACTATCGGTATGTTCGGAGAGCGCACCACTCGGAATACTGCACTCCAATTTACCTGAATGTAAATCTGAAGTTTGACCGCCGCCATGCTGGTTTCGCGGTCACGTGTAAATTGAACGGCACGGACTGGCGGACCGTGTCGAAGTCCCAACGACCCTTAAAAAATGTCATCTCTTACCTGCAACATAAACAAAGATTTATATCATTAGCAAAAATATTAACGGATAAAATTGAAAAAATAGTGTCTCCGATGCAATCGCTGTTCGTCCAGAACGCGGCTGTTAGAGAGTATTTCAGGATTCACTGTATTCTAATTATTAACGGCACGTCGCGCGTCATTTCGAGCGTCGATACAGAGCAATCGATCTCGATTAACACCGCAAAGCTGCCGCATTCTTCGATTCGGGTTCGGAACAAAGGGGAAACAGTACTCCGGTGGCAGAAAGTAAGAAGAACAGCGAAAGAGGCAGACAATCGAGGCGGAGAGAGGCGGTTTTGTAATTCATATTAGACATCCAAAGAAGAGAGAGAAAGAGAGGGGGTGGAACAATCAAGCAGTCAGATCGACTTGTCCGGATTTCCGTGTCGAATTAAACTTACAGATCGTCGCGAAGAGTAGAGAGCCGGACGAATTCGAATGAAAGGGAAATATTGTATTTTTTATGAGACTCCGGCGACGTCTCCGATTCAGATTTACGGGGTCGGAATGAACGGGGGGAAGAAAGACAAGAAGAATGGGGAGGTTGTTCCGGGTGTTGAACCGTGACGCGAAGAGAAAGAAAATATCGGGCCTGGCCCCGGAAGGATCAAAGTTAAATGAACGCGTTCCGCGGGACACAAAGGATTTTCAGAGCACTTTATTAAGCCGCGCCCCGTGGCCCCGGGTCCTCCCTTCTCTTTCTGATTTTGGCCCTTCCCGTTCGGCGCCGCTTGTCTCGGCTGGCTCAGAGGGAATCTTAATGGAAATGTAAATTCACCCTGCGAGCACGCGCGACGTACTCCGTCGTCGAATGCTCTCGCCGCCTTTTCTCTTCCTCACGTTCCTCCCTTTCGGCGCGGCCGGTTTTCATTGAAATTTTGCGGCCGGTGTACTTTTGTTGCGTTATTCCATCCTCGGTTATACTCTCTTTGTTGAAATGAATGGCAAATACGGAAATCAGAGGATTAACTTTCGCGAAACCTCTTCGAACACGCGCGAACACCTCCGTGGTCCCTTGCCGTTTCATTCGTGAAAATGTTTTCGCGGCACATTCCGCGCGTACGTTTTAGATAAACCACTTTGGTTGGCAGGTCGTTAGACGTGCGTCGAATGAAGATACGCCGTTCGACGGGGAGACGAAGGTGCGAGGCTCGACCGAACAAGCGATACCAGCTTTCATTTACAGGGAAATTTACGTTCATGACGCGGCATCGAAACGAATTGTTCCCGACGAGCTGCGTTAGGTTTGGAGCTGGCGTGTCGCCGCTTCTTCTCCGCTTACAGATTAACAGCTGACCTCACATTCTTGCGCCCTGTCGGGACCTACGTGTCCCAGGCAATATTATAATTGCGAACCATCCACGGGACGATGCATCTTGGATACGTGAAAACATTATTTTTCTCGAAGCGTCGTATTTCAAGATGATCGGAGTTCGTTTTCATCGAAATGTATGAACACCGAAACTCATGAACACTGGCCAATCGATGGAGACAGAGAAAGAACTCTGATAGGAGGAGATTAGCGAGGTAGTCGAGGCGGAATTAACATGGTCGATCTCTCGAATTCCGGAGCCACGTTTCCCGAAGGATCTTAGGGTGGTTCGGTCGAAATTAACACAGATCCGAGGCGTGGCGTGGCGACTCCGGTAAACGGCAAGGTAATATAACTTTTGTTCGTAAACGAGGGATAGAGGAAGACGGAGGAGGCACAGAGAGAGAGAGAGAGAGAGAGAGAGAGAGAGAGAGAGAGAGAGAGAGATCCGAGGACAAATCAGTTGAGCTCTCGCGACGGTAAGCCCGCAGAATCTATCTAATTTAGGGTCATATTGGAGGGCAGCGCAGGAAGATATACCGGGGGCACGTAGGAGAGATTTGCCCCGAGGACGAAACCACTAATCCTTGTGTGGTAATCGACGATTTCCGTCCCTAAATTGTCCTTCCTTCTCTTCCCCATCCCCGTTCCCACTCTCCCTTCCAGGATAGGGGGGAACCTTACGGAATTAACCTTAAAGCAGGGGGGTCGCTCTTGTTCCTGCGACACGGTAGCTGCGGTATAATTGTTTCGATTACCGGCGATCAGACCTTGATGGTCACGATTACGACCGGAAGATTCGACGGTCGGTTTTACCGTGTTCGGATGATAGTGAGGATAAGGAGAATGATAATGGAGGCGGCGCCACTTCATGATAAAGACGGGAAACGGAAACGACGCGGTTTTCCGGAGCTTCGAAAACGACGGGAAATTGCTGGATTGATTTTTCTAGTCGTTGAATAAAGAGATTTCGAATTCGTGAGTACATATTATAAGGAAAAGCCGTATTTATTATGCACGGACAACCAATTGTTTTGTCTATTTCTATGTGCAACAGTCAATAATATCTCACACTGTATACACGCAGATTCCTCCAATGGTGAAGTGTCAAATAAATAATAATTATCTAGAGTTATATTTGACTCCTCATACCTCGGTTTCCCAACAATATATATAGGGTTCTCTGTTAATACGCATACATACACACATACATCTTTCGTACTTCAACCCTATAATATTGAACTTGATCCCATCCCCAGTTACGAGCCGTAATAAGGTAAAATGGCAATGTATGTTTCGCGTAGTTTGGAAAAGAGGGATCTCGACAGCAGTGTGTGCGTCTTTTATGGAGACACGCCCCCATCGCGTGTTCCGAGGCTAATATGAAAAATCGATGGCCCCTTTTCGGGGTCGTGATTAAAGGAAGCGACGAGTTTCGCGCCCTACGTAGCGTGACAGCCGTTCACGTTACCTCGTGACACGTAATTTTTGTCGATGGAATGATAGATCGCACTATAGTTACATAAAGAGGGTTCTAATTTGGTATTGTCAGCGATGGCAAAGTGCTAGACAGCGATGGTAATTGATCGGCGTGATTCGGGAAATGGGAGGACACTTTTCAGGACCGATTACAAAATCCTCGAACGCATCTTTTCAAACAAAATGAAATGAAACGCTTACGTTAAATAAATATTTCTATTATTCGATTACATATTCGATTTTCTTGGATCGTACAGCTCCAATTTTCCTCGCTGTACCTTGTGCTACACCGAAACCGTATGAACTTCAGCCGAAACAATGCAAGTCAAGCGCACAGCGTTTGTACTAACAACGACACGATCGTGTCTCTGTCCTAAAAATTCCAGATCAAAGAAAGTCACTTGACAAAATGGTTGTTCCGCCGACGACAAGCGTGCATCAAAAGTTAAAACCTATTTGTTGATTGCTTTTCTGCGAAATCCTCTCGCCCCGGAGACTGTAAGAGGAAACAAGGACGTGTTCGTTCGTCGAGAGACCGCGCCGGGCATCATCCTGAAAACGCTAGTTTTTATTTACGAGAGACGCGCATGCAAACTAGTTCATGCATTACGGCCGTATGTCATTTTAATTTATGCGTAACGAGAATCTGCGGAGATTAAATGCACATGCTTTTCCTATTTTTGTCTGTTGTTATCCGGCTACCTCGTTGTATTTCACTGCACGGTGGACTGTAATATACCTTAGTATAATGCTCGTTGTATTTCAAACGCTATCGTCTATAACCATTTCTCCGGGAACAATTTATTTAATAATTTTCTTTCTACCCAGCAATGGGAAAGCGCTGATCAGTTCGTAGGCGAGCTCAGGGTCCGGTTGATGCTGAGCTGGTTCCACACAGGAGAGCCTCGGTAGCTCTAATAGTCGTGTGTCAGCGCATACACACAACTCTATACACAGACCGTTCTACTGTCGTATTTCTGTCCCGAGTTTACACACCGCGATCAGACACCGTGATTCTCCGATGGGGCCACCGGCGATCGCTGGATCCACTTCCACGGATTGGCTGGGCATCAGCAAATGCGACCAAACGTAATCCATCTCGCAGCAACTCTCCCGCACGACTTCCTGCTGTTTCTTCGAATCCCGCACGCATTGGCTTTCACTTCACCATTCGAACTCCATTCAAACTTCTTCGTTCGACTGGACACCTTCTTCGGCACGTCGAATAATTCATCCGTTAACGGAGCAACAACAGAACCCATCCTTTTCTTGAAAACAACAAAAAACGAAATTGCCCGCCGCTATTTGTCCCAGCGACCAAAAAAAAAATGTGTTCAATCGAGGCAACCGACTGTATCCGAGAGGCTGCGAGTTAAAAGCGCGGTCAAGCAGTGGTTTTTATTGTTCGTGCAACTATTGCCCCAATAGTTTCTCGTTCGCGCACTCGGAAACTCGTTAACTGTATCTTGAATCGTTTTTTCGCGTGTGCTCGCTTGTTCGTTTCGATTTGCTCGCATCGAAGAGAATCTTTTTAGTCGGCCACTTATCGGCGGGCCCCCGTTCCACGTTCGATTCGTACAGTCAATTTAATACGATACGTTTGTATATGTATATATTGTATCGCATTTATATTTGAAGAAGAGAGTAAAAAAATCAGAGGAACTTCGTGAACGAAGACCGGCTCATTAATTCAAGCACCGGCATTCGGTAAATGCAATTTGTCCCCGATTTAAGAGTCCATTAGGACACCGCAAAAGTGCCGTCCGGGTCGCGAGAAGAACAAAAAGCGAACGGGATTCTGGGGCCCGAAGCGAGTGCTAGCGCGCGAAATTTCGGGGGAACATCGAAACGAGTCGGCGAATATCTCACGACCCCGGAATGGGCATAAAACGTTCACGGGATGGCCTTGCTCCTCGACTAATTCCCCGGGCATCAAGGTGGCGGCTACACTCGAAAACGGTCCCCGTGATATTGCCTTTCGTTAGCGGCCTGGTCGTACCAGCAAACTGGGCCGACAGTTGTTTACGATAAGTGACGCGAAATAGCCCGACTAAAAAGCGAACGCGCCTTGACGAACGGCTGCCCAACCGACAAGAAAACTCGCCGAAATTCCCGATGAGATAGATATATTACTTAGCCCGGGCTTTCGTTCGGTGAACGGCCTTTTCGGGCCTGGATTTGTGCGGCCCATTACCGTTCCGGAGCAAGGTATTCAAGATCTCCTACTCCTTCGACTACCATCGCCGAGAAGACACTCGATTTCTACCCAAGCTGTTCGATTTCCTGTGTCAAATATTTTTCGGATCGAATCTACACGTTCGTGAACCAACGGATTTTTTCAAACACATGCCGACGACTCGAATTTTACTTCCATTACATTTTAAACGCATCAAATTCGAATTTCGATTAAATTTTAAACCAGTTCACGAGTTCGGCAAATCATTCTGTACGTTCTATTAATCCAGGTTGTTTTTAAAACACATTTTGTGGACTTGAATGTCACTTCCACAATTTTTAAATGTATTAAATTGGCAATTCGTTTAATTAATCTCTTATCGGCATATAGACGAGCGAACAACAATATGTGTATTTAGAAGTTCGCGATTAGGCCGCGGCATTTACGAGAACGCAAAAGTTTTCGCGAACATTTCTCCAAATAAATATTCCGTAGGCGAATTCGCGCGGACGCGGGCTTGCGACGGAGCGGAATTCTGTGGGATTTCGGTACGTCGAATTTATTCATGCGGGGCAATCCTATCACACCGGTCGGACCGTAGTTTCAATGCTTATGGTATTTAGTCTGAAATACCTTTCCTATGGTGGTAGTATACTGATTTCGTAAATCAAAGGCTAATCGCGTAACCCACATGTGATTCGCCTCTGTTCCGGAAAGGTAAGCAGCCATCGTATGTGCCTGATAAATGCAAATATTCGGACAACGATGCGTTAATTACCTTTCGAAATATTCTATTTACTCTCTGCTTCTCGTTCTTCAGTTTTCTACGTTGCCAAATATCCATACTCGCAAGTGAATTTATTCAACTTCAAGAACGAACATCTCCAACATGATCGGGAAAAAAACATCGCAACCAAACAACCACGTTTAAAGAATTGTTCTTAACGAAGGGCCGATGATATTCCGGAGTTATGGTCGTGTTTTGCTTGATTCTATGGTCCTGACAAATCCTTTTTCGGCAAATTCGATATATGAAACTATGCGTTGCGGGAACGGGTCGATCGGGACCGGATCTAACATGGTACAGAAATAGGATCCTCAGAATCCCAGCAATTTTGGCAAAACCGGGCTCTCTCCATGTTCTCGTTCGAACAAATCTATCCGAGCTAGCGGTGTTATCCAAGTATTAAACATATCCGATTTCTGAATCCCGGAGATTGGATGTGAGGATGCGAAAATGTATCGATGTTCTATTCCTCAATATAGAATTTCATCAAACGCACAACAATTGTCCAATGAATTTAGGCTGAACTTCGGAACCCCTCGCGTACTTTCGAAACAGGACATGCGTCATTCGAATTGGTCATTAAAAACTTATTCTTATCTACTTTATTAGCGAAAAATTGTTTTCTTTTAACTTGCGGAACTTATTTCTTTCTCATTGTAAATTATTTTGCAGAATATTCCATATATGTGCTTTTTGAAAGGTCTCGAAAATTTTCGGATAGCACTTTTAGATACAGATTCGCTACATTTTTTCCGATTAAAATGATACCAAACACGATGCAGTTCGGATTTTCCATGACTGTTTAATCCACAATTTAGTGGAACTAATATATATGAGCAATTATACTAATATATATTTAGTGGAAATGGATATATTTTTTCTAATCATTTTTTAATTAATTTCGTGAAATTCTCTTGCCGAAAAATAAAATCTCTATCCGAGACCACCTTGGCAAATTTAATTACGTTAATAATCAACCAGGATTTGTTATTGCACGTGGACAAATTCGCGGGTTCAGCTAGTATTCTATAAAACTTCGAAGTCTTACCGAAATATTTTTTAAGAAATAGTCCACAACGAGGATTCGTTATCGCGTTGATCGACACCAGTTGTGTAGGTACAATAACATCGGAACGTATTATAATATTTCTCTCCGGGCCGGACACCGACGTGATTTAATTCTTTGATGAAGTAGAAACGGCGGGACACGTCGATAAAATTGAATATTCAATTTTCTTCCTTTGCGAACGAAGCGTGCTTGAAACGTCATCCCCGCTCTCATAACGCGATATTGGCAGCATGTCGTAGCACAGAAATCACTCGATGCAGTTTTCTGTATGTTTCCCGACACGCGAGAAATTTATCTCGATCCCACAGGGAGTGGGATAGCTGTTTCTATCCGTGGAGCTCCTCGAGAGGAGGCTTCCGGTTCTGTATTCCAAAGCAGAAATACACGTTGCCCTTTGATGCGCCCCGCGGATATACGCCATTTCCACGGTGAATATGAAATGGTTGATTCCGTCAATTCATAATACCTCGTCCGTGAAAAATCCGATCCCGATCATGAAAATATCGGCTGCTTCGGGGGAGAAACGTTCGTTAATTGCTCGCCGATATAAATTCGGACGTGTCTTCGCAGCTGCAAAATAATTAATTCTACAGCTTATCATTTACAGACTAATTCACGGCAATTGTACGCCTACAGAAGTTTCCTCTTGAGCAATCTATATAAATCAAAAGTAAATGCTAATTTGACTAATTTAAAAAAAAAAAGAAATGTTCGTAATAGTCCGATCAAGGTTTTTAGAGAAAGAAAACTAGGAAAAGTTGCCGGAAAAATTAAATTGAATATCCATGGCGACAATCATTAATAGATATAATGATCACTCAGAAATACGTTTTTTTTCTAATTTTTACTTCGTTTACACATTTCCAATATGTTTTCACAAAGTCACAAAACGATCGCTTTATTGAAATGTGTACCGGACAACGTCTGTCGGATCGGCTATTGTTAAAAGATTATTCGTTTTTGACCAGAGTTTTGCAAAATATTGAATACAATAGAAAATCGGTGATGCCGTATCGGTGGTTGAGCAGTAGCCGTATCGAGAAGAGTAGGAAAATTCTCGGACAATCGGAGCACCGTTTTCCCACCGTGGTAAAAACGTTTCGGTGGCGATCGCACGTTGTTAATTAACGTTCTTCCGTTCGCGTTCCGACGGAAAAAGAGGTTGACCGATAATGAACCGCGGGGCACACACACACACACACACACACACACAACCCTCTGTAATCCGCGATACCTCGACGTTATGATTGTGTTTGTGTAAGCCGTCGCGTGATTTTGCCCTCCCGTGTTGGTGTGGGTCGGATGAAATTCGTTCGAAGGGACGCGCGCGCGAGAGCGGCTGTTTTGTAAAACGTTCGGAGGGTGGAGAATAATGCGTCGGGGGCATCGAGCGGAATGATGAATGCGCGTAACAGCTGCTACAAGCTCGGATAAGAACGCGCGTGACATTCTCCGGGGGGAAAAAAAGCTCGACGCGTGTTATCGAGAACGCCACTCAACCCCGACGGGTGTTAAATCTCCGCAAACAATGACGACATGATTAACCCTTTGACTGGGAAAGACGTGTGTACTGGCGCGCCGGAAGTCAACGTATGCTGACGAAACCTGCTGCTCATACTTGAATGGATAATTGCAGAGAGAAGGGAAACGTCGATGAAGAAAGTTATTAACCCTTATCACTCGAGTGGTGGTACTGTAATTCAAAATATGGTTTACATTATTAAGTATGTTGGGATCTAACCAATTATTAAACATTTCAATATTGTACGAGGTATTCTATTATTTCCATATTCACAAAATGAAACCAATCATATAGAATGGAATTATTCTAGTTAGGAAGACATGTTTAATGTTCGAAATAAAATAGCTTCGAGTGCAAAGGGTTAAATTTTTTCGCAGTATTTTATTCTTGTTATTCGATCGTTCGGCTGAGCATTAGACTGCGGATCTTTATGGGGGAGGATTTTTGATATGTCTAACTGCAACACCCAGTTTTATCGTCGACGAAAAATCGATTGATCATATAGCAAGCCATAGATAACAATAATAAGAATGAATAATTGCCTCCGAAATTAATCATTGCTGATATTAATCATCGTAATGGAACGAATTGTGTTCGTTGCATAATTTCGACGAAATTATAGATAAAGTAATTACAGTGTATCGCTGTTAACTGAAATCCTAAAATTACATTGCCAGGCTATTTTCGAGTTGCTGGGGTTCGGTGATTCGAAATCTGTCTGGATCCCGCGCAGAGACTTACAGCTTGCTCAATAATTAAACGTTGACATTAGCAGATCAACTGCGTGTCTGTTATCGTGCTGTGGGAACGGTGACGTAACATAGATACCAGCCCAAAAAGTGGTCACGTCTCGGTAGAACAGACAGTTTGGTAATTCATGTGACGTCGCGACTATCTTGAGACATCTAACGCTAATGAAACGCCCTGGGCCAATAGGAAATTGTGGCACGGTAAACATTAATAAACTTACACACGCGCCACGTTTACCGACGTATCAAAGTGTCGCGGGAACGTGCGCCACGCCAACTAATTTCATCGCCGGTCAGACGTTCCCCGAACTCCGACAGATCCAGAAGATCATTTCCCGGAGGATCCAACGTCTGTGTACAGTGCTGCCTCGGTACACGCGTAAAAGATGCGCACAGTGATTGCCGTGATATTTTTCGAAAATACTACATTTAATAAACTCCAAATAATGTTAACTAAACCAGTTCGCCGAAGAGTGACGAACAAAAACAACGGGACTGTAATTATCATGGAAAAAGCGTCTTTCAGCGATTTTCGATGAACAATCGGGGAATAAGTCCGTGGCGATGGAGGCTGGAAAATCTGGACTTTCGGCGGGTGAAAACTCGAAACAGAAAAACGGATCGATCGATCGTGGTTGATTACGCAACGCCTCGTCAACCGTTGCGTTGTTTCGCGAAAATAAAGACCACGGCAGTCGACAAGTTTGGGCGGAGTGTCAGCGATTGGGAGTGAACGGACGACAGATAGAGAAGAATTCCGAATAACGAGAATGTTCGAAATGATCATCGACAGAGAGAAAGAGAGAAAGAGGCTAGGAGTGTGGGATAGGTATAACTACGTCTATTCAAACGCATCGAAGAATATTTGTCCGGTTCAGATACGTTCCGTGTCTGCGCGGATAGTATAAATCGACCTTAATGCGTCGAGATCGGAATCACGGATTCGGGAACCATCGTCAGAAATAAAATAGTTCCCGGAGCCCACGTTGGTGTGGCTCGGCCGAGGAGATAAATGGGCTCGTCCGCTTAAAAGTAACACGTCGACCCCGTTTTATCGGCGCTACGGGATTCGTTCGTTCTCATGGCAGGTTGCACTAAACCCGGCCAGATAACGAACATCCAGCACTGTTATTATTCCTATGTAGTTAGGTAGCCGGCGGATTGATTCGCTGTCCGGCGAGCCTAACTACCGGAGCTGTTATCGCGTCTTCACAAATTACACTGCGCTAACTAACGGCAAAAATATTCGGATTAGAACCGTCATCTATTTTTCAGGAAGATTTGAGCGCCCAGCTACTTCTGGGACGGGAGCGTACACGCAATATAACTAATGCGACCATACGACCCGTTTTGAACGTAACTGTCCCGTTTTTAGATAGCCTGTCCGTTTGTCCCCAAAGTTCACGTGTTCATTCCTGTTTTCTTTCATTACCAATTAGAAACTATGAAGAAATATGCAATTTCTTGAATATACATAGTATTACCTAAAAATTCGTAGATGTCCCGTTTCGAGGAAGAAAATAAATGTTCACGTTAAATATGACTGAAGTAGCAACGACGATGGGGAGGCGGATAGTGGGCAGAACGAGAAAGCTCAGACTCCCCGAAACATTAATCTCCTTAAAACTAAGCCAAGTATTACACGATTAGTTGCTGCCTTAAATTTGTTCCGACAGAGCCAGAGAGCGGCGTAGCAGAAGCACTGGATTTACCGGTTGAAACCCATTGTATCGTCGGTGTTACAAAGTTATCGAATAAAATATGCATCCTACTCCTCCAGCCCCTAGCGCGAACTTGCTCCCCGAAAATTATTCGCGCGACCAGCCGCCGCGGAGGTGGTTGAGTATTGCAGCGGGCATAAATAAAGGAGAATTTGCCGAACGGTTTATATCTTCGGGCGTTAATCTTCTTAAAACCGGCGGCAAGCATTATAAGATTAGTTGCTACCTTAAATTCGGCCCGACGTAATCTTTACGTAAGAGGATTTCCGGTAGCCGCGATTATTAATATGTTATCGGTCGGCTGATGCCAATTTTTTCTCACTTCCGGACGATTGCCGATCATTCCGAATCGTCCTAACGATCACTTTCACCGCAGTACGTTTCCAACCAGTGTCTTACACAAATCAAATCATATCAGTTCAATGTTTAAATTACACAAGTAAAGTTAATAGCAAGTATGTATTAATATTTTCTTCATTTTCAATCCATCCATATTACATGCTTTTCAATATATATATTTTTTTGCTTTTTAGATGTAATTTACCTTTGAAAAAGGTTCAAACTAGAACCGAAACGTTAGGCACTATTGCAAAATAGCTATTCGCTAATAGATATAATTAATTATTGATTATTTATTCCGAATCGTGTTTGATTTATCAAGATAAGAATTATCCAGCCTACAATGACGACAATACTTTTTTTTGCAAGCATTTGAAACCCTTCTGGGTTCATTTTGCTTTACATGAATAATATAAGTAAATACAGTAATGTGGAATACAGGAATAAACCATAAGAATTCTATAATAATACAAGTGAATGTAACAGCATGTCCGTTAATGCTAAATATGTAGGTTACAATTTTGGAAAAAGGAGTGGATGCCAATACAAGCTTTGATATTTGGCTTTGCTGTAATTGTGTCTATATTGAGGGGCAGTTGGAAGCCCATACTAAGTAGGGAATTTGTTAGTTTCCGTTTTTGTGAATTATACCGTGTTTGGTATCAAACCTGGATCAATGGCGATCAATTTGACCGGAGTCCAGTCCACTCGTAAAAAAAACCGAATCTATAAATTCCCATAAGGAGCCTCTGTGAACTTTCCACTTGAAAACACCGCTGAGTCGTCGTTAAACCGTCGAAGTTCGCTGTCGAGGGGTGGAGGTCGAGCAGGGTTGGGGAAGGAAAAGGGGGTAAAAATGCTTGAGAAAACGAATTGCGAAGGTGGTCGTCGACGAGGTCGGGATCCGACGGAGTCGTTACGACCGTACGAACGCGATAGCCCGACGGTTTCCCGACGGAAACGACGATGCGGTTGCTTTTCCTCGACGCTGTTCCGACACGCCACGGTCACGTGTGGCACTGTCACGTGACATAATTAATTACTATTTCTGTCAAATAGACTGACTTTGTAGGATTTCTGTACAACCTGTCGCGTGAAATTCGTCGCGAGATTAGCTCCGAGTTCCTCTTTCATAATGTTAAAATGTTCGAGCGGTCAGTCCGCGTGTCCAGCCTCCTTCTTTAAGACACACAGCAGCAACGGAATGAATTATCGCGAGTGCACTTTCATCACGGAAATGTGTTGGCTACGGAACAGAAAAAAAGAAGAAGAAGAAGAAGAACGTCAGCATGTAACCAGCCGCGAAATAAGAGACCAGACGTGGCATACGCTTTTCTAAATTCCCACGGAAGTGCCGCGCTTCGTGGCGTGTCTTCCGGAACGCTTCCGGTACGGTGGCTCTCAAAGAATTTCATTGCTGTGAGAAATACGACGGCAACTTCTTTTTTATTAGAATTTCCACCGCGATTATTCTCACTCCGGCGTGCATCGCGGACGACTGAATATTGCGAGGTATTAGTATTATTATATTTCCGCGATCTGGAGCGATGGTGAACAAAAAGAAAAATCCGGGGGGAGAAAAAGAGATATTACCGGAACATCGAGGGGGGAGGAGGGAGAAAAAAAATGAAACATTTCAGTTGCGCGGTGGTTCACGTGAAGAATTAATAACTACAGGAGGCTGTCGCTTGCACCCGAGATCGAAATGAAATCGAGCAGGTCGCCCGTGGAATTGGACTCGAAAGAAAAAACTGCGAGTCCGTTTCTCTATTCCCGTGGCTTTGTAATCATCGGAAACGTTCCCGTGGAAAGAACGGGGAAAAGTATCGGGAGCCCGGGCTGACCCGGTCGTAACCCATAACAGAAAGGGTGAACAATTGACCCGTCCTGCTGGTCGTGTGACGAAAACGAAAGACGAGTCGCATCGAACGGAGTCAAATAGAGGGAGGCGAACAGAAAGGAAAAAAAAGATAGAGACCGACGGCGAATAAAAGGGAGAAGAGGTAGCCGAAGGAAAGTGTGTCGATCGAAACAACCGTGCGAAGTCGAAAACGCGGGAGACGGTCGTACGGGAACACATAAAAATAGGAACGCGGAATGAATGTTTAATAACGTTCGTAAATGTGATCGTACCCGTTCATTTTTTTTTGTTTCGAGAAGTCGGCATAATTCATTAATTGGTTAAAATGTAGCTTGGGTAACGATAATAAGGGAACGCTGGCAAAGGCCGGTGTGGAAAGAATAGGACGTGGGGTACGTGCGTCGAAGTATGCAGAAAAGACACGTGGAAATGATCGGTGTACCGATTTCACGTGGCAAAGCTGTGTTTCGTAGGGACAGAGGGAGCTACGAACGGCCATTACACGAACGTTATTTCACTGAAAGGTTCGTTTTCGTGCCGGAGAGAACGAGCAGTAATCGAAACATCGTTGTACGTCCGCTTTTTTCCCCCTTTCTATTCAACCGGTCGTGAACCAGCAAGGGTTGAACTAGCAAGCTTTTTCCAGGTTCGTTTCGATCCTTTTTTCAGATCGACTGGAACGAATTTTCTCCGAAAGATCCATCGGATACGTTTGATCCAGTGCACCGATGGCTGTAATAACGCTTTAATGGGTCGATCTATCAGAAAAGCATGTCTTCGATTTTTCTATTAATTATCACGAGCCCGTGGCGCTCTGCGCGATTAATAGACAGGTAGATTTTTATGGTTTCACAGAGAAATTTGCTAGGTGAAATATAAAACAGGGAACGATTAGAAAAATTGAAGAATATTGTAATATCGTCTTTGATACGATACAGTGGTTAAGTGTGAACATCATTCTGAGATGGGCTTAGCCGATTGCCAGAGAAGTTTCAATTGTTTATCAGAAATACGCGCGGTCTACTATGACTCCTAACTTTACACGGGCATCCGGTTGTTCCGAAATTTTCCGTGCCAATCACAGATAGGTTCTCTAGTTGCCATAGTTTCGCGGAAACCAATTCGAAACTTCCGCTGCATAACAGTGACGGAACACAGTTTGCTTAATTGAAGAACACAGAATACCTTCTACAGCGAAGGCGGGTACCTATTGCTCCACTTTGGTCCGGATGGTTTCTATTCTATCAATTTTATCGTACTGTTTCTCTGTGTTTATTTATGAGCATGATCGTGCACGATTAGAATGGGTCCTGACCCGAATATTCGAGGAGAAACGAACGATGGAGGGTTTGACGGGAGAGGGATGGACAACGAGGGTTGAAACGAAGAAAAGTAACCGGCAAATACTGGGAAAGACTGGGAATAAGTTTCTGTAATTTTACTGGGCAAATAGTAGTAATGGGCTCGGAAATCCCTCGGGACTTCTAAGTGGCGGGACTATCGGGGAACTAACTCTCGCGACTTCAGCAATTCCGTAATGACACTCTCGGATGTAGCTTGGCACGTGTTACGAACCTACCAATTAGCGTTGCTCTCGTTTACATTAGAAATCGCCGCATGTCGAGCGTAAAACTAGTCGCCGGTTACCGATTAAAGACACCACCTGGCGCATGAAGATCGTTAATTACTTAATTACCCGGCTGGGCCGCGTCCCCGAGCGTAATTCTCATTGGCTAATGGCACCTGTCCGACGCTCGGGGCCCGGTCCTTTCGAAACCTTCGAAAAACGACAGGTTCGCGCTAACACGGCTGACCATCGAATCGCCTGTCTCTGTTTTACAAACAAAATCCTCGGGCTGGTGCTTCTTCACAGATCGTACACTTCCATTTTTCTTCTGGAATTTTTCATCTGCAAGAGTCTTGGAAAAATTCGATCCTACTTCTCATTAAAAAATTGTTTGCATCGTTTTAATTTGAAGACCCGTCTTTATCCGCGCGGACCACTTCGTATATTTTTCTGGGAGGCTCCGGAAGAATCCGTTTTGATCTCCGGGACAGACGGTAAACCGCAGTAGTCGAACATACGAGAGCAGATTTATGCGAATGTTTAATGAGAATCTCAGTCGACGAGACTCTGGAAAACGAGATGTTGTCGGAGGGATTGCAATATCACGTATGAAGCTTAGGGGCTATACAGATACAGGACGAATGGAGAACTCGAGAGAGAGAGAGAGAGAGAGAGAGAGAGAGAGAGAGAGAGAGAGAGAGAGAGAGAGATTCATTGGCGGTGACAGCTGTTTTTGTACATTCAATTTCGCGTAATAATCATTGCCGCGAGCAATTTCTTGGGATACGAGAACTTTGCGTAAAGAGCGAAAAATTTATTTACAGCTAATGGATTTATTTGCGAAAAGGACTGCGAGCCGCGACGAGATGAAAGTTCACTTTGCAACTCGAAAATGAACGGAAGCAAATCTTTTAGCGGAAGCGACTATGGCCCACTACCGTAATATTCATGGTGTACTGTTCCTCTGTAGTTTCGTCGTGCTATTTCCGCGAGAACTATCATTAACTGTGGACGATGATCGGTTCGGCCGATGGGTGGCTTGTTAATCGATAAGATTGCGGTTGATACGCGTGTCTAAACATTGCCCACTAGAATATCACTGAGGGAGGAGAGAGCAGAGGGGAAGCCTTATTCGCACATGCTTTATTCACGGGGGCGAATCTATCATCATCGTGAATAACAGCGACGGAGTAGTCGGGAGTAATTTCACCCCGATCACGGTAGATCGTCGAACGATAAAGAGCTTGCTCGCACGTGAAACGAAGAAATAATTTCCTGGGAGCCAAGTCGTGCACGCGACCGTGGATCTCCTATGGATCGCGTGCCGCCGCTATTATTTTATTATTGGTCTCCCTTATCCGCGGATCTTTTTACGTATCGTGGAAACCGGATATTACCGATGTGTGCTGCCGCACGCTGCCGATCCGAACGGGACCGCACTCCGCCCTAACTTCCGCCGGAAAACGCGGATATTATTTTCCAGGTTTTCCTTTGCGGTTCGAAACTTATTGCCAACGCTAAACCTACCGGTAAGGCGATTAATCTTATATTTTTCATGTTACAATTACTGAAATTATTCCATTAAAATGATTGAATTAATTGTAAGAATTATATAAGATCAAAATCGAGGAGTTTCGCACGCAGCATGTGCAATCTCGAACCCCCGTCCAGTAAAATTATAGAAACTGATTCTCCTCTTCCCCTAGTTACTTTTCCCTGTCCCACCCCCGCCACACAATCGCTCTATCCTTTTCTTTTCTCCTCGGATCTCCGTCGTTCGCATTACCTTCTCGTTCTTCCTCTCTCTTTTCTCCCATTCTTATTGCCACGGTTATCCTCGCCTTTCCTTCATCCCCCTCTCCAACCCTCGGTAACGTCCGACCATCGCTATACCCGTTCATCGAATGAATCTCGTCCGCTTCGTTTGTTCAATCGATATAACAAAGTGCCAATTAAGTGGCCGTTCAAACTTTTCGACGATAATGAGGAGGAAAATCGGCGACGGCGGCCACCGGGGGCTGTAATAAGCAGGCAGGGAGATACTTTTTAATGTAATTAGGGGCGCGATGGATTTAACGGCGCACGGCTATTAAGTCTTGACCGATGACGAGCGTTCCTGAAGGAAGAATTAATCTCGCCGTGCGTAAACTCCACCGACGGAAATAACTTTTTTCGTGCTCGGAACGTTTTCTCTAGCTCTCCCTCCGCCTCAAACCTGAAAAAATACGGTAATTAAAGAGCCGAGGGAAACTGCTGAATGATGTATTAATTTCGGTGACGGCCGAGTCGGATCGCGCTGACAAAAGTTTGCCTTTGCAAACAGAATGTTTCGCGCCACGGTGAAACAGTTGCGAAAACTGCGAAACAAAATTTAGCAGAATGCGGAGGAAATAATATAAAAATACAGGATTTCCTAATTCGATCAAATAGAATTTTTTCCTAACTCGATATGCTTCGGGTTTCGAAATGAATTGTTTTTTCAAGTCGGTGAGAAATTGTTCGGGAAGTGTTGTTCGGTGATCGAGCACCGACGAACAAAGAGTTTCGGGCTATTCCGTCATTCTCAACTCGTGAACCCTAATTATGGTTCCCATGGCGCACGAAAACGTATCGCCAAGTCATTGGGAATGAGTTTGATTCGCCGGAAGGAATCCGACGCGCATGGCTACGTACAGAACGAACCGAAACGATCGGATTGTTCCTGAATGAGGTCCGTGTCAGGAGATTAATCGCCATTAAAACCGAATCACCAGAGACGCGACCCCAGTTTTCGTTCCGATTCCTCGTTCTCAGTTCGACGAATAATTCAGCGACGGATCCAACCGATTAATCGTCGATTAGTTTGTGTCAGTCTTTTCTTTGAATTTCTACGTTCACAACCAAATTAATCCTCCAACGCAACACAGACATTGTCGCGTCGACAATGGGAGCACTCGCATTAATTATACGATAATCGAGTATTTTAAATATTAACCGTCCTCGCAGCGTACCGCGCGTTCCGAATGGAAATGTAAATCGGCCGCGGCATGGAAATGAACAAAATACCGCAGAAGTAACGTGAAACGTAGAATTTCAATATCCATTAAGCGGCATCCGAACGCGAATCAGTTTATTACGAATTTTCCCGACAATTCACATCGAACGATTTCAACGTTTGCGCTACATTTTTTTTTACAGGTATTAATAACATATTGTCACGAGTGTGTCGATACGTTGTCCTCCTCGCCTAATGAATTGATTACGGTGTTTTGTAATAGTTTACCGTTACCGTAGTGGGCCACGCAATAATAATATAAATCGAGAAAATCGAGAAAGATCAAAGATCGAGGCCAATTCGGTGGTAGTGGACAAAAGCGATCGAGGTCAAACCGAGAGGACCCAGTGAGAATCGACAAGAGACGTCTGCAGGTTCAGAGGGAGAAGAAGGGAGAAAGAGGCGCGTATAATTTTCTTAAGCACCGAGGGGAAGATGAGGAGGATAGAAGAATAATGCTGGTTCCATTCGATAGGGAAACCGCGTTGGTAGGTGAGAGCCAGAGGAAACGGAAAGGAGCAAGAGAGGACGGAGGGGATGAGGAATAAAAGCGGTGGACATAGAAGAAGAGAAGAGGACACTGAGAAGAGGAGGAAGGGTTGAATGTCGTGTCGGTGGATCGAAGGACAGCAACAAGTGGTGGCGCGACTCCCTTCTCTTTCTCTCTCTCCTCTCATCTTCTCTCTTTCTGGCCGCAAAACGACAGAGAACAGAGAAACGACGGAATCGAGGGCTGAAGCAGATGCGGGACCTTTGAACCGCTCTCCACGGGGCCGGAAGTGAAAATTCATCGCGGAATCCAGCCGCAGTTCGTGACGCCGGAAGAAGAGCCACCGGGAGCTGTAAAAACCGTGTTCGAAAGTCCCGGGGTTTTTGCGAAGAGACGCGGTCGGCTTTATTTTCCGCCCTGCCTGCTCTGACTTTCAATGAAGATCTCGACGGACAAATTCCGCCCTTAATGAATCTCGTAAATTCCGTCGCCGCCGTCCCTCGTAAAAATTGATTCGGGAACCTCGCTTCGCCCATCGATCCTCCCCCCTCTGTCTCTGTCTTCCCTCTTCCGACTCTTTTAACTCACCCAGCATTGTTCTCACTACAAAAATCGGTTATTAGGAGAGCGTATTCGAACCTGTTGCTGGCGTTACGCGGCCAAAGTCCGCGCGGACCAGCGTCTCCCTGCGATATGTTAACCCTCATCAATTTCATCGACCTTTTATAGCTGTGTCTTTTTCAGACGACGCGACGGATGAGGGTCAATGATTATGTATACGTATACATAACGGATAAGGAATCAGTCAGTCAGTCAGTCAGTGACAAATTTAGCGATTTTTGAGGTCCTATATCTCGGAATCTATTAATGTTGGAAGATTAATGTTTTGTCGATATTGAGACACGATAGCATTTAACAAGTGTACGAAATTACATCTCTCCATCTGCCTCCGTGCCGAGTTACAAGCCTCTAAAAAACGGCTAAGTTGTTTCTACCGTGCACCTAGATAATATTTGGAGTGTAATCGGATTAAGATTTAGAGTAGACGGATAAGGTAAACAATTATCATTCTACGGCGTGCGCGAGCGATTACGAGCAACACCAGTCGCTGCTTAATGATGCTCGATGAATGGCATTTCTGCCGCTCATTGAGCACTCCAGGCAAATGTTCCTCCGGAGAATTGGATATTGGAAACCCGACGGAGTGGGTACTCGATTCCAACAAATTAGAGCCGCCCGGCCGCCGAATAAATACGCGAATCTCGACACTCTCGGAAATCGCGAGGTCTCATTTTTCCCCTCCCCAAGGATAATTATCCTGTCCGACAAATTAGTTACATAAGTCGATTTTGATTTAACGTGCGGTACCAGTTTAGGTCACTGGTGATACCTTTCGTTTCCGAAGCTACTCCCAGTTTGAGGTCCTACACTCTCGGCACTGGTAGGCCAGCGACTCGGATACGTGGAGACGCTACTCTCCAAAGGCCCTTACAGGAATCAGCCGTCTGAACCCAGTTGCCCGTGTTCAGCCGCCCTTTCAACCTGTAGGAATCCCCCCTGCGTCACAAATTAGTTACAGAAGGATGTTGTCGATTGGCAGAGTTGCACGCAGATTTTACGAGGACGGTAAAATTCGGAGAGTTCGAGATAGTGGGCGCAGGTGGCCGAATTTATTTATATATTCGAACGATTCGGAGGGAAATATTGTGCGGACGAAATGACGATCGTTGAAGTCGAAACAGACGGACGTGACGACGGGAGGGGCCGTCGGTCGACATCTAACGATATTGCTGGCGCGTCGAAATCGATGGTAAAGCAATTTGCCGAGCGTTTACACGACATATTAATGCAATTTGCATGGGTCCGTGGTTCCGGTGGTTCCGCACGCTAGTCGATTCAGCCGATTTCACGTGGCTCAGTTTTACCGGCTCTGGAGGACACGATCAGCCAGACACGCTCGAATATCGCTGATCGATCATGTCCTCCTCATCATCTATTTATATAAATAAAAATTAAATGCAATAAGTTCGTCGTCGAGCACAGCGCCGAATTTTTATTAGAGAATCGCTTTTCACGAATTCACAAAACGATCAGAAACAAATTTATTGAACAGAAGAACGTCTGTCGGGTCAGCTAGTTTGTTTTCTATTTATTTTACAGCTCTACGAATGAAGCAGATGAACCTGACGGCAAAGCAGATTCGTCGGATTAAGACTCGTCTCCCCACTTGTTCGTCACAATGTCACGTAACTAATCCGCTACTGGTAGGAGTTCACCTCGAAACCACTAGACTATTTATTTACCCCCTATTAGTCGCAATTTACGTTCCCAGCGACATGCGGGATCCGTAAAAACACCCGGCCATTAACTCGGCCGCTAACGAAAGCGGAAACTTTGTGCGGTGAAAACGCGCTTAATGACGCCCGCACCTTCCTCGCCGGATTCAAGTGTGTTTTTAATGAAAGTTTTCAGCCGCGAAGTGTCTTTTAATTCCCGTCAAGCACCCGGCCGTCACGGTGGCACGCGTGGAATGTTGTTATAACCGAAAGTGGTTATAATCGCTGGCTCGAACGTTTCCGCTGCGGGTTGGACCCGGAGGAAACTTCCAATTACATATAATGTAATTCGGATAATTCGCATCCGAGTATTTTACAACGTCTCTACAACATCATTTAATGTTCCGATCTGAGGAATAGCGCATTAAAAATTGATCACCTCGTTCCGCCGAATCTCATAGCTTCGGCTCGATGTTGCCGAGGTAAGGTGGGGCGGCCAGCACAATAGAAGTTCAAATAACAGGTGTTCATAGAACAGAACGTTCACATAACGGAGGTTCTACTGCGCAAACATCTCTGCCTTATGAATCGCAATAACCACAATAGCCAGGAAACAGGAAGAACGAGAGGCGAAGCGAATCTCGGGGATTCCCAATCGATAGGTCTCGGGATTAATTCGCCGCTTAATACGATCGCAACTTTGCTGCGCTCCTCCTCCTTGCGGGGGTTATGCAACGTCGTTCGTCGGGACGACGACGTGACTTAAATTTACAGCTGCGCTTCCTTTTTTTAATACCCGTTCGGCCCCGATATTACACTGTTTTCACAATGACGGGAGCAGCCGCCATGCGCCTAGGGTGTTCCGGGCGCGCGAGCTGTACGCGCCGCGTCCTCGCTAAAATTAATTGCCCATAAAATGAAACGGCTATTTTTATGGTCCCGAGGATGTCCAATTACGGGAGCGGACAGTCGAGCGGGGGAGTGGTTGTGTGTGTGTGGCGGATCTATGAGGGCGTTGCGTTTTTCGCAATTTTGTACTCAACAGTTGAGGATTGATTGCGCGAGCTAATGGAACGCGTGCGTTCGTATCAATGAAAAATTACAAACGAAATGCGACCTCGCCCCGCGTCCATCTAATCCGAGCGGTACTCTTTATCGGGAAACAGCTGGGATTACCGGAAACGCGACGCGGATTGTCCGCCGAGGATCTATCACGCTCGCAATGTTATACGAGCGAGTTGTCCACAAATTTTTCATATCTCATATAGAATAAAGTGTCTAAAAAATTGTCCAAAGATGCCCGAGGTCATTTCAAGGAACTTTTTCGTGATTCGTCCACATTTTTCGTGAATAACTGCGTAACGATGCGGCGCAGAACAGTTTCGCAAAGGAGAATGTTGCTTGAAATGACCCGAGGAATCGTTCTCTCCCGAGGATGGTTAGTTTTGGGATCATTATAGTAGTGTCACGCAGTGTAGAATGAATCTTTCAACGTGAAACAAATGTTTGTTGCATTTCTTAGTTTCAAGACTAGTGTCGGGCAAAAACGGCCGCACTGCAGCAGTTATTAGTTAGGCCAGTCTGCGCGGATTATGGCGGCCTATGCATCATCCTAACGTTGCATACGTGCACGACAAATGTCGCGGAGTTAGCATGAGTTCGTGAAAGTGTAACAGTTGGGCAACCGCGGCGAAAATCACACTTTAACTCTTGACGCTTCTCCGTGAATTTCGCCACTCCAGATACGCCGGTCGTTAGGCAGTTTATTCGTTTATAGTTTGTTCGAACGGACAATTTTTCTAGAGAGTGCTTCGACCGTGTTCACCGTTTCTTCCAGATTGCTGATCTCCGCGTGGAACAATTGATAGAATTGATTCCGACGGGGCAATAATTGCTTAAGCGACCGAGGCTTCAATTAAAAAATCAGAATTTCGTATGTCCGCGGTCGTCCCCGACGAACGGGCGACTTGATTTTTTTCGTTTATTTATCGAAACGATAAAAATCAAGCCCCGTCGCGCCGCCGCGCCGGTGCAGTTGACTTATTGAATCGACGATTGTGAATCGGACTAGTATTGCGTGATTGGAAAAATAGTCGTACAGAACACGTACTGCACTTTGTGTTTGTTGTACTTTTCATTTCGTGTTGGACTGCGCGAGTCACTCTATAGAAGCAAGAATACATGCATGTCGGTACTAATTGAATTGCAATATAATATTGTACGGTTGGGCTTCTGTTACTACCGTGCTCCGACACACCGTTTAGATCAATAGTATGCTACTCGATTGGTCCCAGATTGTACAAAGTAATCATTGATATTATAGAAACTGGAGAGACTAATTTGTTTCACTGTGAAAATTAATAGAGAAATATTTCCGAATGTTGTAAATAATCATATAAGAGGCGTTACAAAATTTTTAGTATAGATATGTAACCAGTGTGTTTGAAACAAACGTGTTGAAACAAACCGCGAAAGAAAATCGTAACGATCGTACTTCCTGCCGAAAAAGTCGAGAATCGATGTAACGAGGGGTAAACGTTGGAAAACCGAACGGCGCAGATAGTTTCGGGACTTGCGTTAAGCAAATTCTTCATTGAAGTCAGCAGAATCGCTTAGGAACGAGAGCCGAATAAGGCTTTTCTACGCTTGCTAGGCGCATTGTTCCATTGGATACCAGTTATTCGCAATCTGCAGGGCTGCAGGCTTTAGTTTGAAGTTCGAAACGGATCTCCCGCGACCGTACAATGCTAACTCGGTAATTTTGAGAGCTCCGGCAAATAGTTTATGCGCAAAATGGCGTGCCGGTCAGGTGAATGGCCAGGAACTCGGTGGGGATGAGATAGATGAGCAGCGTCCGAGTTGCATTCAATCAACGCCGACCATAATAGATATGCTCATCGAATCATTCGTGTGCAATAGCCTTTTTCAACTTCCAAATAGAAACTACTGTAAAAACGGTAAAAATGTTTTTTTTTTAAGTAATTCTTCCACGGATATGAAGATTGAAATCTTCTCTTTGCAACGAGACCTTAAAGATTGTCAAGCAATTATTTAACCATAACGAGGATCGTGTTCTCCCTGAAGCAATTACCAGTCAAATCCATGCTACAAATTTAAACCTTTATAGAAACATAGAAGAATTATATTTGGAAATGATTCTTCCAAGGATTTGAAGATTGAAATTCTGCTCTTTGCAACGAAACCATAATGAGCTAATATTCTAAATGGACGCTACCATAAATTGTCTGTTTCACAGTAACGATCATGTCGAGCAGCGTAATCTCGGCAGCATTGGTTACCGCGCTTCGGAGTGATCGAAACGCAGCCTTACTGACAAGCTACATTTTCCGTTTGAGCTGTATCATCGGCCTCTGATTTTCCATGAACGCTGTCGGCGTCGGTATTTGATTGGAGTCAACAGTCGTGTCGAAAGGGTTAATATTCCATGGCAGCGACGCAGAGCTATCAGTGCTTCCCGGTGATTAGTCTCGCACAATCGGGCCCGGTAATGCACCGGCGACGCCTGCATTCCTCGAGGGGCCACGCACCGTGCGTTTACCAGCCTCTGCGCGCATCTCTTCGTGTTCTACTGCGGTGCGCATTGCGTTGAAAATCCTGTTTCTCGACGGAACTGAATCGCTCGAAAATTACAGGCGATACAGAAAATTGTTACAGACGAATTTTCAGAGTACTTTCCGTTTGCTCGACATTGCGGCAACCTTAAAGAGTGCTGGAGAAAGAGGAGAGGGTCCCGAGCGTGCCACGACAATGCTATGGGAGCGCTGTGAAGCCCGTCTTTGTCGATCCAGCGGGAACACCGAATAAAAATCTACTCCCGCTGCCACTCTTCAGACGACACTCGAGAAAATATCGTCGTCGGATCAGAATTGTCACTATCTCTCTCGATCAGTCCCGGTTAGCCACGTGACATTGCGACAGGAGAAGGGGAAGTGTACTGTCAACTTAAAATATTCCATATTAATGCGTGTTCATAAATGATTATATCGACGGTGGCTGCATTCAAGTTAGTCACCGTTAACGAGTCATGCTCCAATTAATTATACTTTGCCGAGAACTTACGATCACTCGACGTGAGTTTTCGTCGAACAGGCTCGGCTGTGTTCGCCGGAAGTTGATAAATAATTGCCGGGAATCGAGCGGTACGCGGAGCATACGCGATCTTCGGAACAGGCCCGTGGGGAAACGTACCAGTTTCCGACAGATAGTATGAGACGATCTGAAATACGATACCGAGTCGACGATCATCGGTCGTATCATCAGAAACGTATTACGACGATATCTACCCGAGATGATTGCGTACAACAATGATTTCACTGAAGTACCAGAAGAATTTTTCGGCAGAATAAGCCGATGGCGTCGTTTGCTTAGCTATTCGCCGCGGTTTCCCTGCTAGCTATTTTCCGGCACTCTCATCTATCCTCGTTCCAGCAGAAAGGTACACGGTCTAAATTTCCAGGAGAGAAGGGTAGGTACTTTGGATAGTGGCGGGGCTCCTTTTGCCGCTCACCCCTAAAAAGCTCATAATATACGAACTTGCCACCACCGACCTCCTCGCGATTACTCTATTGCCCGTGTTTCGAGCTCGCTAGTAAGCTTCCTCCATATCAGCGTGAGTTCATCGTGGGCTGGATGCTTGCACCGTTACACTTACGAGGACATTGCATAACGCTCGAACTGGGTCGTCGGTTTCTTTGCTTTCGATGAAACAGCCCGTTCATATCCCGGTTAAACCCCGCCGCCCTTATACGCAACGTAACAGTGGCAGCAAAAAGTGTTAAGCATATCAGTGCTCGTTTTCATTCATTGTAACCCTTTGCACTCGGTGCTATTGTAACTCGAAAATGAAACATTTCCTCCAACCTAAAATAATTCAATTCTACATGATTTATCTCGTTTGATGGATATGAAATTGATATGATACGTCATATTGTACTTGAATGTTTAGTTTTAAGCATATCAGTGCTCGTTTTCATTCATTTTAACCCTTTGCACTCGGTGCTATTGTAACTCGAAAAAGAAACATTTCTTTCGACCTCAAATAATTCAATTCTACATGATTTTTCTCATTCACCTAAAATTCTAATTCACCTCTTAAAATTAGAGGGAGTAACCAATATTTATTTGCTCCTGTACAACACCGTGGCATTGAACGTTCTAGCTCCTTTCCATCAGTGAATCTAATTTCAAGCTGATATAGTAACACTGTTTCATCCGGTAGATCCATTGAATAAATCCTGCCGCTCAGACGTAAGAGAACGTAAATCCCCATCGACAAATAAGCTTCTCGGTTTCCAAATTCACACGGGGCCGGATCCGTTGACCGTCCGCTGCCAGCCAAGAACAGAGGAGCCGGTTTCGTCCAGGTAACCCGACACCGAAGGCTTAACGCGTTGGCACCATACGAACCGTTAGCACCATGGGTCGGTTTAAACCTCGAGAAATTCAATCACGGACACACGCGAATAAAAGGTCTCCCATTGTACGGCATTGTTTCTCTGAATGGTTGATTAAGATCCGTAAATACAGCCGGCTGATCACTGTGGGAAGAACAGAGCCAGAAGAGTCCACTCCTCTTCAAGATCTTCGAGTTTTATATAATACTAGCCGTACCCACAACTTTGTCCACGTGCGATAACAAATCCTGGTTCATTATTATAGTAATTAAATTTCACAACGAAATTAATGAAAAAAACATTCGAAAAAACATATTTATTCCGACAGTGGGTAGGAATAACTTTTTCTTATGAATTTTAGTGGAAATCTCACAAACAGACAGACAGACACGATTTTCATTATATACCTCGAGTTACACGGTTAAACGTGTCGGCCAATTCGGGGGCGTTTAGGGTCGATTAATATGGGGTTTAATTCGATCGAGACGACAAGTATCCACGACATCCTCGCTCGCCATTATTAATTACTAATTGGCGTTGGGGCTGTGCGCGCTGGTTATAAGATACCGACGGTGTGCCCCCTTTATCCCCTCCCGCCCCCGCACGGTTCGTATAATTAGTCGAAGAGGACCAGCCAGCCTGGCGAGGATCATTAAGGATTTATTTACAGCTGGTACAATGCCTGCTGATCTTCGACAAGATACCGGCCGACCCTTGAACCCCTTCCACCCCCGACAGGATCCTCGTCCTTAGAGAGGTGTTCTGACCCAGAACGTCAGGTCTTGTTCAAGATAGTTAACCCTCATCTGTCCCTCGTTCTTCATTCTGTTATTCGTAGATAAATTCGTCGAAAATTTTGTGACTTCTATTTTTTTTAATGCGAAGCACACGTTAACTCGTCGATTCGAATAAAAAGAAGTACAGTTCGTAAAATGAGGGACGAACGAGGGCTAAATAATTTGGAAAAACATCAAAAATATCGAGGACTCATGCTTATTCGAAAGCAATCGGTTAATTGTCTCCGGACGGGAGCGGTTCGACGTCTAGAGGTCCAGATACTGCGGGGCTAATCCTCTTGAAAGGATCGATTCCCGCTAAATCGACCTCCGCTCTAGCAAACCCGGTGTAACTAGGCTGAAACTTCCTCTAGGAGTGTGTCTGCGCGGAGTAGGACAAGGATACCGCATTAAACCACATTACGTAAACCCTTATAGTTTAAGCTTAAACCCGATAGCACAGATGCAGCCGCCGCCGGTCCTCGGGGATTTCACGGGCTCCTAAAACTTTCATCAAGTCGTTCGTTAAGCCAGCTCGCGGTTTATAGACGTATCCACCCAGTGCTTCGGTTGAAAACCACCGGCCGATCACCGGTTTCTCTCTGCACCCCCCTATCAGCAATGTATTCTTCGTGCCTGTTCTCTGTATCCTTCGATGCTCTGGCCAATATATTAGGCGAAGATTTAATGCCTAGCTACGTTACCATTCGAGCAGAGTACCCGCTGAAAAGGATTTAACGCGTGAAATTCCGACGACAGACGGATCGAGGAATTAGCGGGATTATCTTGCGAATCGACTACCCGAAAAAGGACTCGCGAGGATCCTACAGATGCCAGTGGAAATCTTGCTTAATTACTTTTCCGGAGACGGCTACGTTTCAGAAGACGAGTCTCGCAGGTTATGGTGCAGCCCTGCATATGAAAACCAGGCTCCATTAATCCCGTTGAAGGCGAGTGGCCAGAAGAAGTGGTTGAATCTCTGAAACGTCTGATTGTAAGATGAAACGGTGATATTCCGGCAGCCAATTAGGCTCTGGCCAGCTGCTTTCCCGATGCTTTCGGCGTTGAAAGAAAGCAAAATTTTCCTGTCCAGGTTCCGAGGTGGTTTTTCCCACGTTGCTCAGTTGGATGCATACGTCCTTATTTCTCCATAACAGAGCCAATTATTTGGCGAACCCGCATCCGGTCCCCGAGGGTACCGGCGAAAGGCTGTGCGTCCCTCGGCCATTATTGCAGAAGCGAGACTCTCATCAAGAAAACGTTCCGGCATCCTCCGGACTGAAGTACGCAGGGGTACTTTGCAGTCTTTCTGGCCTCTTCCTCCTACTCGTCGTCTGTCGTCTGTCGTCCGACTCGCCGGAGCAAAGGGTCGGCGCTGGATGATGCTAGAAAAGCGGACAATCAAACATACTACGGATGCCAGGCGAGTCGAGGAAAGCCCCTGGCTATGAGATCTGGTTCTCTCTGATTTCAACGTCCCGGTCTCGTCTCTGTCTTCGTTCGTACCAGACCTTGCCCTCTTCCTTTGACTTGATATTTGCCTGCCGACGAGAAACAGGCGCACTCGGCGGTGGCGAAACGGGGATTTTCGTCGTCGACCAGCCAGCCAACGTTCGCGACAGGTTCACACAGATTTTCTTCCTACAGGGAATCCATAACCAAGGGGTGGTAGCCAGCGCCCCTTGGACTAGGAATCATCCCCTCGAAGGATGTATAGTTTTCAGACGTATAAAGAATTTGCAGCGCACCGAGAATCTATTTTGAGCGTCGCTTCTCCATTAGCCAAGAGTTTAAAAACCATTTCGCTTTAGTAATCGTAAAAAGGTTGCACGTAAGGCCTCGCCTGCTAGAACGGTGCAATTTGATCCCGATAGTCGAATCGATCTGGTTTATGTCGGCTCGTTGGACAGAAAGGGAGCGGAGAACAGAAGATATCTCATAGAGATCCTGTAGCGCGAATGCGAATCGTTTTTTATCCAACTGTTACCGAAGTCTGTCGACTGTTTTACGATTCCCGGTTTATATACTGGAATTCTTTTGACGGCCGGATCGATTCCCTATAAACTTTTGCTCTTCCGGAGAAGCGGTCGGCAGACTGGAGCCTCGACGTCGAAAACGTGCCGGTTGACGAGAAGCGAAGACACCGAGCGTCGGACAAATCCACGCTCCCGGAATCATATTTCACCGAAGAACTTAATCTTGCGCCGACGAGAGACACCGAAATAAAGTGAAAAATGAAGAATCCATAAAATCCGGACGCGCGCGACGGTTCCCTCCCCGACTTTTACGGGCTCCCCAAAAAATTTCCACGTAATTTATCTTCACTGCTCTGCGCGCCGTGTCGATCCGCGAAGTCGTATCTCCGAACCCGTTTGCTTTTCGAATATTCTTTTTTTATTGTTCCGCTTCTTATTCGAATATTTTTCACCGGTGAGAAACGTAGAAATTAAATTTCCACTGTTATCGGAGACGTGTTTTCGTTCGGCGAGAAATTCATCCAGATAACTCTAGTTTTGATAATTGTGAATAAAAGTGAATTCTGATCTAGATCCTGTCTCATTACACTCACGCCTGTTATTACGTTCGCAGTTGCGAGTTCCGTGCGGCCAGTATCCCGGCGGAACGAAAAAAAAATCGGAATAAATCCGTCAGCTGCGCAGGGCTACGTTAAATGTACGCTAATTGCGGGAAATCGGATTTTGCAAATGATGCATCGCGCTGGCTCGTTTGCCTAGCGGATCCGTTTTATTTTAACCGGCGCGGTACAACGATTCCGATTTATGATCCGCTCGAGGATAAAAAATTGCACGAAACACTGCGCGGATTCCGACGACGACCGGCAGACATCCACGATCCGCGAACCGTAATCCTTTTCGGCCAGTTGTTTCCTCGTAAATCCACTTTCGCCTCTTAAGGGACGATCTCCCGTTCTGAAACCGTTCGGAAACTTCTTCCGGACCTGTTCATGACGAGGGCGACTGTATTCAATCAGTTTCATGCAATCCTCGTGCTTTGCCCAGCTCGTAAATCGAGACTCAACAGCTTCGTTCTCTCGAAAATTTCTGTCCGGATGGAAATTTTTCAAAACGAAGAATCAAGATTTTCAAGGGTCCCCTCCTCGTAAACATTTCCCACTGTTTCTTCAGTAGTAGATCTATGTACTATACGAATACTTAGTCTAATTATAATTCTAATGTCTTCGATTAGCCTAAATACAACACTATTTTTTGTTAATTTTTATAAAATAATCATTATAATTATAATGATAAGAAAATTAAAATTAATAAAATTCTATCTAATCACCATTAAAAAATTTTGTACCATTATTCAAAGTATTCTTTACATTATTAAATATGTTTCTATCAAATCAATTCAGATATAGTTCATAAGGTATTATATCATTAAAAATTATAGAGTGGAATTATTCTAGGTTGGGAGAAATATTTAATTTTCGATTTAAAATAGCTCAGAGTGCAAAGGGTTAACTTTCTCTCAAACGCTTTCAACCCCCGCTAACTCGCCCTACTGTGGGGACAGTTTTGCCGCAATCGACGCTATATGAAACGTATAAATATTTCTTTTTTCTTTTTCAGTGAACGTCGCAGAGTTGATTCGCGCAGTTCGTCGACTTGGGACCGAAGGAGACTGCGCGGACGGAAGAGGGGCGAACGCGACGCGAGATTATGGCGCGCTTATTGCAGTTATTATCGTAGCAGTTTCGCTGACAGCGGGCCGGGGGCCGGGTTCTCGCGGGCGAGCTGTTTTAAGGAGCCAATTAAAACATTTTTATCTCGTTGCCGGTTGAACTCTGTTCGGTACTAGCTCGCGAGGCCGAGTGCATTTTAATCTAGAGATGGCGAACCTGGAGGTCCTTTGAAAATCGAGCCCGACGTGGTACACTCGACCTTTCCCTTCTCCTCGTTCCTGTTCTTCTTTGCCCGGTTCGAAATTCTGCGTAACGAGAACGCAAAGTCCGAGATATATACCCTCGGAAGATGGACTCCGTGATTAACGAGGTCATTAAAATATTTCATATTAAAATCACCCGTTGCATCGGGGTTGGTATACAATTACGCGGAACAACTCATTCGCAAAGTTTCCAAGCAACTAGCTTATAATTTGCCAGCCGTCAGACGAGAATGAGATACGTTGCATGCGGCGAATTAATACAAAATTGGGAGCCTCGTAATCCGTTTAATAAACTCTACCCTTCATCCCCTCGAATTCGTTCTCAGCTCGGCCTTTCGAAGCGTCACTCGACAGAAATTTTCGGCCATTCGTTTCGCAAAATGTTCCTTTTACATTCCAACACTATGTAATCTCGTACACGAAGTTAATCTTAACGTAAATAAATTCTTACACAATGGGATAACTATATCTCAAGTTCTGAGATTAACAAGTTCATTTGTCCGAAAGCTGTTTTGATTTCTTATTCGATGGCCAGGGCTGATGTGCCGCGGCGATTAGATAAAAAATTCGGAGATTCGCATGACGTAATAACCAGCTATCATAAAAATGACGAATGAAATGGGGAATCAAGAATGGAGGAAGGCGCAGCAGCTGCCATCGGGTCGCTTGAAATCCCAGCACTTTGCTGACATTAATCACGAGCATGGCGCGGTGAGGGTAAGCCACGTCGGCGGCAATATCGTCCGCAAACGTTATTTTATCGCGGTGAACGTCGGTAATTGTACAGTAATGTTACCTTTATTAATATCGACGATGATAATGACGTCAGGGCCCGGGCAACGCCGCCGTTACGATAATGGCGGTAATGACTGTCTGCCGTGGGACGGGTCCATCGGCCCCGATAAAATCATTTCAACAATGACCGTTCCACCAACCCCTCCTCTCCACCACGTCCCGCACTGTCGTTTTTGCTTGTCGAAAATCAATATTTGCCACCGGCCTCGGTTAATTACATTATTTAAAACGGCTCCGCGACGTTGTTTTAAACGCCGCCCGTCATTAAGCATTCCCTTTCGATCCGATTGCATAACCGGTCACGAAATGGCCGCGATCCGACCATCATTAATAAATTGCAGACGGCTTGAATCTCACTGCTTTACCATACTCAAGTACGATCCTCGTTCTCACTAAAACAACCTTGAGCATTTGTATTGTATTAGGTATTGTACGAGTGTATACAATTTTATATCTCACAAATTTAAAAAATCATAAGGGACGGAAATGCTAGGAGAAAATGTTGAATTTTCAAGTTAAAATTGCTCCGTGTGCAAACGGTTAACTTTATTTAAGCTTGCCTATAAAAATGGAAATTCAAGACCGGCCCATATTGTCCCGTTAAAACTGTTCCGGCGAAAGCAATAAACTTCAGTTATGCGAAACATTTCATATCCTCTCAAGACCGAGCGGAGTTTTCCGCGGGAAATTTGACGAGGATCATAACGCGTTTCGGACAGAAACATCATAGTCTGCCACTGGCAATTATACTTGCGTTTATCGATCGTTCCGAAATTTCTATTCCTCCTATTCTTCGGCAGGCTATAATCAAGTTCGCCTAATCGATTTCTCTCGCGGAGGGAAGTTTGCAAACCTCGTTCCTCCGGCTTGAACTATTCGAAAACTTCGCTCGGTATGTGTTCGAGATGAAGAGAACAGCGAGCTACGAGATTGGAATGGTCCCGAGTGAAAGTATAGGATAGAAGTGAAAGTTTATGAACGGTTCATTCGTCAATATCGCCCCGAAAACGATAGGATCTGACGAAATCTTCGAGAAGAAAGACGAGAGCGAATTTCATTTTGATTAAATCCGAGAATCTGCATGAACCTGGCTGAACATTTCCTTTTAGATGGGAATTTCAATTTCAGCCTTTCGAAGGTTGAAAATATAACAATTCTTTGATGAATGTCGAATATGCTCGTCCTGGGAAATAAGACGTTCCTTCATCACAGTAATGTTACATTGAAAAGGCATTTCCATACTGTTTTGCTGTTCGAACGATATTACGAGCAAATGTGGTCACTTGTAAGCTGCATTCAACCCCTCCCGGTGTTATCCTCTTAGCTGCAACGGCGCGAGCTTTTGTTGCAGAGAAAGAATGCGATGATAACGATAATAGACTTTTAAAATTTTAATTAATCCCATATCCGGCCTTCTTACCCTTCCTTTGTAGGGGTAGTCCGATGAAAGGAGCGCAAGAATAATTGGATATAAGGCAATTTTTTCAAGATCCTTTGATATGGGGATTGAATTATAAAAGGTGAAACCTTCTTCTAGTGTGCTCTTGTCCATTGTGCTGTTTGCAAACTAATTATTTCGATGATTATTCAAGAATCGTGCACACGAGACTACTCGAAATGTATTAACTTTTAATTATTTGTTCTGAATCACGTGTTTTATAATATTGCTATTGAATTTATACGTTTTCGTTATTTGATCGTGCGAAACGGTTCTCTCAAAGCGATTCTGAGAATGTATCCAAATAATCTGATAATCGCAGACCATAAAAATATATCGAGGAAAGTACAGAACGATCAGCGACGAAGTAATATAAATTCCTTGACCGAGGAATGTGTGTGAGAGAGAGAGAGAGAGAGAGAGAGCGAGACCGAGAGAGAGAGGGAGGGAGAAAATAGAGCTCTGTATTAACGATGAAATAAAGTGAAGTTTAAATTGCTGCACAGCGAAAGGTATTGACATTCGATTGCAGAACATGATCTCCATTACCCTCGTAAAGTTAATCACCGTCGGAACCTTCGATATTTAATTCCCTATTCCACGGAGGTAGTCAGACGTGCCACGTATCGGCTGCCACCGTTCTACACGGCAGGACAGCCTGTCTAGTAATAATAGAACGGAATGGACAAAATTCTCCGATCTTTGGAAAAGATATTTACGCTGTTACAATTCCACGAGAAGGGCGGACGTCGGAACGACGCGACGGCTCGTCGAAAACAATATCTCGTCGATAAGTGGCGGATCCAACTCGGACCGAGCACGAGAAATACACCAATTTCGCCGGTTCTCATTTCAAGCCGGTAGTCGGTCGAGATTTCGCGTATAACATGTCGCAATATCCATTTTCAGGGAACAGAGGGTGAACGGTCAAAGGACGAAGAATAGCGAATAAAAATCTGTACCGAACGGACAAGAACAGAGAGAAAGGGAGGAAAGAATTATAAAAATGTAAATGAAAGAAAAATGTTTTATATACCACGTTTTTAACACTTGACCGACCGGAAGCCTATTAATAGGATTTTCAATAATTCTGCTGTACCAAAAAACAGCATAGAAATTTTCTTTGACGTTGCAATCTTAAATGAAACTATTAGACGACGTTATTGAGGGTGACTTAGTTAGTCCATACTAAATGCTAAATGAAAATTTAGCCATGTACCATACATTTTTCAAAAATATGCAATAATCACCGGTCGGTAAAATGTTAAGACGGACTAAAAAGTATATAATAAAGAAAGCGAGTAAATATAAACGTGGTAAAATCAAATTGAACGATTGTCTGTAAATATTGATGACACAGGGAGGAAACATTTTGGTAAAAAGTTTGAACAACGAAAAGGATCAAGAATAAAAAGGGACGCGAGGAAAGGGGTAAGTTAGGGTTGCAGGGACGGAAGGAATAAATTCTGTTACGTCGTAGTCCTCGTGCCATCTCACAAATAGGCCATGGAGTCAGAGTGGTTCGGTATAGGTGCCGTGGGATTCCCTTGCACTTTCTAAGCCCGGGAACATCAACAGGGTAGATCTTTGGGAACGGCGTCGCCCTCGGGCCGTCGACGGTTATTTACTTTTATCCAAAATCGATGCGGACCGACCACCCTGTACATCTTACCGGGGAAACTTTTCTTGCCTTGTTTTGCGCCGCGCGGCGGATCCTATAACGTTCCTCCGCCTTGTTCACGGGAGCGACGGCTTCCCGATAGGGTGCTGACGTCACCCCTTTCCCGGGAATGTCGGGAACAATGTACCATTCACAAAAACTTGCAATTTAAAAAGAAACATAGTATTTCCATTTAACAAATTTGAAGATCATGATCATCCCTGAACAAAATGAATTTCTAATATATTTATTACTAGCTGACCTGACAGACGTTGTCCTGTCCAAATTTCAATAAAGTTGTTTAAACATGTCAACCTGCTACGTGTACCGTTTCAAAAATTATGATTTTTGTAATGTAAATTCATAAATTGATATAGAAACGTTTTAGAAAAACGTTTCGTCGATTGAATTTTGCTAGTTTCTCGGAGAGAGTCGACACAAGCAAATTGGGCCCGACATGAGAGGACGTTGCTCGGTCCCCGTTTCTTGCGGGACCACCCAGCCGCGGCTTGTACGCCGGGGATATCCCGGATCACGGGTACAAGAAGCGCCATCGGTGACTTAGATTTAGGCTCGGTACAAGCAGCGAGTACGCGAAAAACACCGATAAGCCTTCCTCGTGGACAACGACGACGAGCGTTATTCCCTCGTGAGCGGGGCTCGGCCGACGACGGTGACGTGACGGCGAAACCTTTTTTGTAAATCACCACATCCATCCACCATATGCTCTCCAGAACCTCCGGGCCTTGGACCTCGTGACGCGACACACGCTGGAACGATCATCGTCTCGCCGATATCCTAACCGATATATTCGGAACGTATACCCGGTGACTCTTGATACTACAGTGAAAAGAATGAAGTGTTTAAAGAATGCATTCAACTTTCCCAACAATCCTTCTTCCACCATAGGTAAGAATATAATTAACAAACTCGCTAGCACCGGCAAGGGAACGAACGATGGAAGCGAAGGGTTCGAGCCAGCAAAATTCCGGAAATAATTTATTGCGTTTGCTGCGTTACGAACAACTGTTTTCGGCAAGTTTTGTTCGGCTCGCGGAGAGAGACTCCCGGCGAGCTCCGGTAGCTAAGTGTTTGATCAAAGTTTTAGCATTCGGTAAACATATTCGTATCGATACCAATCAAGCTAATCCGCGTCGGTGTGTTTAACATGCAACGTTAGCTGAAAGTTAGTTAATCGAGTTAAGTGGTTAAAGTAAAGTATGCGGAACGCAGAGATTGATCCAGGTACACGCGTTGTGCGCTGGTAAACGGGGATTTCACCGGAGTGATATTGAAAATAGTATACCCACTGGCATCATGGGAGTTTTCAGTCTTTTTTAAATTCAGAATTCGTTCTACATAATCGCGGTTCTACAGCAGAGCTGGCATTTTTGTCCGAATCGAGAGTAGAACATTTCTCCACCTGCTACGTGCACAGGCGCATTAGTTTGAGAGGTCCCTATCGCGCCCATAACCGTTCTAAAATAAATAAAATGCACTAAAAAAGAGAAAATAATTTTTTTAGATATTAGTCACTATAAATAAAAGCGTGTAGCGCTAAACTATATTAACGTAATCTTCGTGGGCGCTCTCCAAGCTATTATTTATAGTCATGAATATCTAAAAAAATTATTTTGTCCTTCTCAGTGTATTTTAATTGTTGGTGTGCAACGATTGCCACTTTCTGAAACTGTAGGTGTAAGGGGCAGTTTACAGTCCTTAGGTATAAGCGACCCTTGTAAGGAAAAAGCGAGAACCGAAGTCGCAAGGAAACCATCGAGCCTATCACGTCGCGTCGTCATATTTTGCAAAGAAACCATTCTTGTTGTGTTTTAGTTATAAAGTTATACGCATTGAACCATTTACATCTTTAACATTGTACACGTGGTATTCTAGGATTCCACTACATATATTTAATAAAGTCCCATCATTAATAGAAACAACAAAGCCCAAATTGCACCGTGCTTGGACTCGTTTAACCCAGAAAAACACCAGGAACACGTAGACCAAGGTTTCACAACGAAAAAAAAACAGAAGAGGTTGCTTTCCTACGTTCTCTGTTCTGCAGGGAGATTAATGTCCGAATAAAAAGAGAATGTCTAAAGAACCAGCTGACAGCACATCCGATGGAATCTCTCCTCGAAACAGTGTACTACTACTCGACATGGTAATGAGTGTTGCAGGTGCCAGTTCTCGTGAGCAATCAGTTTCCCAGACGTGCTCTACACGTAGACAGTCTCGCCTTTAACCTGCTGAGGTACAATAAAAAGAATCATTTCGTTGGAAGAGAAAAGGAGCGTGAACCTTTGATAATTCTTGGTGGAACGAGAGTTGGTTTCGAAGAAAAGAGGTGGCGGCACGCGGAAAGGCTCACGGGCCACGAAGGAAACCTAAACGCGGCGTATCAGAGTCGGCCGACGAAATGATCTTGTGATAAACTAAGAGGGATATGCGGAGCAGCAGCTATCGCGATCGCCGCGAAATCCGTCGACACGAGCGGCACGTTATAGCGGCAGGTATACTGGGCTCTTTGCACCGTATGCAGTATGCAAATGTCGTCGTCGGCGCGCGATCCACCGCCGATGCAACCTCTGAAAGCTGAAGAGCGTCCGGCGGATCGCGTGACGGCGCGGCGCGGCACGAGCGGGAAATTATCCCATCTTCGCGTGGTTTGCACGCCATCGTAGACCGCCAGCGTGTTCAACGAGTAGCGGGAGGTCTCTGATGGAGATTGCCGCCCTGCCACGCTGGTAAAAGGGGATTAGCGACTGCTCTCTGGACACCGGGGGATGTATCCGTCACAGCTTTCGGCTACCTTGTCGCACAGCAACCTGCTCGGCACCGACGATCAACGATTTCACCAATTTTTATCATCAGGAAATCCACCACGTGGACATTTCCAGCTTTTCCTGCTTGTTAACCCCCTACCTTGAAATTTTCACCAATTTTCTTCTGGCGAAATTAAGCAGCTAGGGATTCGCAGTTGTTGGTGTTTGTTGGCCCCGTGGCCGAAAATATTAATCAATTTTTTAACAGCAACACAGAAAGGAAACTCGCACAACTCAGCATTAAGAATGATTTTCGGTATCATAATCGATTGAAATAATGGTTTAAGCTTGAGGAAAGATTCCTCTTGGATGAAGCGCTTCCGGCTAAGGTCAATGCTCAGTGTTCCTCTGGTTTACTCCGCACTTTCCTGCTGAAATGGAATGCTTCTCGGTAAGAAGTTCCAGCTCGACCGGTTTTCCGTGTTGGACGATTCTGTCGCGATGGTTTCAACTTCTATTTATCCTCATCGCAAACGACTTTTGATTCTTCTTCGAGAACAGTCGACGGGAGAACTCTTCTTTCTCGAAACACCATTATATCGGAGAGCGTTTCGAACTTTCCCAACGACAATATTTTTCTTCGTTCTTCGGAAGTGGTTGCATTCCGTAAAATGTAATAGACTAGACTGCTTGAAAACCCACTACTATAGAAATTATTACTGCGAAATCACCTCGAACGAACACCATTCTGCGAGTTGCAGAAGACTAATCTTATCATTCAGCGAATCGATTAATAATTCACATTGACCAATAATTCACGGTAGAAGGATCCTCGGTATTTATCACGTCATCTGAAATATTAGCCGCTATCGTGAGTGCAATATCGCATTGCACGAAGGGGTTTCGTTTTGACGCGTTTAGAATTGGATAACAGTTAGGTCGGGACTACGGCACTGCAGTTATTGCGAACTGCACATAGTTCGGATCGTGTCGTCGACATTTTCCACATTAATGAAAAATAAAGGAAACATTTACCGAGATATCCTACAGATATACAAAACAAATAGCTGTCTCATATTCAGTGTCAACAGCGGTATAATTCCGCAACAAATATCACGAACGATATTGCCTTATTATAACCGTATTTGGATTCGTTATTTTCAGCGAATATTTCTATACCGCAGTATCAATCGTTCGGCAGATCTAAATCAATAACGCATCGAGGTGTGCAAGGCCATGTTTGAATTCGCTAATTGAACGTGTGCTTGGTGCAAACGGGCGAATTAAAAGTCAACATTATACAATAAAAACTAGTCGTATTTTGGGTTAGATTAGCGTTAGTAATCAAGGGAGCCCATTGTCACCGTCAATAATGTCACTTTTCTACCAATCTCATCGAGTAATTTGCGCTCAATCCTCGACCCAGTTTATGGATCTGACCTCCGAGTGGGTAAGACGCGAGAATCGTTGCGAGAGACTTGTCAAAGCGCATAGACACACCGCGGCACGCTCCATACGTGAAATCGAAATGGCGGATTTCCGCGAGTTCGCGGCCCGAAAAGAAACACGCGAAGAGCTGTGTGTATAAACGTGACGAACGTGCGAAAATGAGGCGATGCCGAAGACGGTGGCATTTTCATCAGGAAGAAAATGGCACGACAATAATTCTAGGAGAAATCGAGAAAAAGTTTATTTCGCACGATGGTGTCCCGTCGAATTCTCTTAATCGGCGAAATAGTTTATTCGATTCTATTCGCTGATTTTTCCTATTCAGAGCGCGATACAAAAGCGAGGAAGGTCGACGCTCGGAGAAAACGGTTCGGGATCCAGAGTGATGAACGAATTCGTGCTTCGCGGCGGCGGCTGCAGCTGCAGCGTACGTAAGCGTGATTTATCTCGTTTTGCATACCAATTTCGGCTGCCTCCGTTTGCCGGCCGTTGGGACTTCCGGTTTACGTTCGGATAAATTACCTCTGGGTTTCGAGCGGACGAGCATCGATTCGGAATCGATTTTACCCGGTCACACCGCCGCCGCTGCGCCGCAGGAAGTCGCGTTTCCATTTTTACCTTCCGCCCGCGGCGAATATTAAATAACAAAATTGTTTAACGCCCTTCCCGTTTTATTCTTATTCGCGCGATATCCCTCTTGCTATTCAATTTTATTCGTAAGTCATGTATGCCCGTGATTATGAAACTGGTCTAACCGAACATTTGAGAGAAACGAGTTTATCAGTTAATTCCCTGACATTATTTTAAACCGAATCGATTCGATGTTATTTCTACGATATCGTGGAAAATGAACCATTAGACTTGGTGAAACAAGAAGTGTACGAGAGTTCGTGGATCGGTCTTGTGAACAAGCAACTAATAAAACAAGGAAACAAGAGAGGACCGAATTGAGCGGGAACAAGAAAGTGTCCCGAAACGGATCTATTGTTCGTGACTCATCTAGAGAGAGAGGAGAGCAGGAAGAGGTAAACAAACGAACGAAAAAAAAGAAATGAAAGAAATGAGCGATTGTTCTTGGCGACCCGACGTCATTACGGTGACCCCCGTGGTCCGCGCCCCCCGGCGCAAGTTTCGTTTACGTTCACCCTTACGTTCTCTAATGAGGAAGCTATAATATTACGCGACGTAAGTAATGGACGTTCTGAATGAGCCCCGTTACGACAACGTCTTGCCCTGGGTGATGGTTAACGGCTAACGATCCGCTCCATCCTCTCCTTCCTCGCCTCTTCCGCCTTTCATCCGGTTGCTTTGTGTCTCTGAAAAGCGAGACAACTTTGTATCTCCTCTACATCCCCTTTCCTTTTTACCTTTCCAGTTCTCCACAGTGTTTGCATTCCGTGCCCGCGAACGCTGAATTTATGTACACAGCTCTTCGGAGACCACAAGCTTACTCGGTTCAACACATTGATAATTTCAACATCTTCGGACATTCGTGTTTTTCCGTATTTTCGATACGCATTGCGCTATGACCCCGGTTTAAACTGGATAGAACTGGATAGAACATCTCAGTAATTTCCATATTCTTGGTACACTTGTTGCACGCTGCTGTTACAGCGCCCGAGCTAAACTTGTTAGCTATAACTTTAAGAAAGCGCCGTCTATTAGAGCGTCTGATTTAGCTCCTCTCATTATTCCGCTGGTAACTGCGTTATATTCCCGGTTTCACTTGCACCAGATAATTCATGTAGACGACGACGCGTAGAATTAATAGCAGTGTTGCAAGGTTCCCCTGTTGTTTCAGACACGTAGCATTATTTCCGACTTGCTGGAATCATAAACGGAAAGGAATAGATGTGGTCTAGTCGTTACGGCATTACCATGGAATCATGGACGATCCTCGATCCTATCTAGATATCCGTCCTCCCCCGCTTCACCCTCGGGATCACAGTCTTTGACAAATTACGTACACGCGGGATTCTCCTGGATCCATCAGATCAGGCGGGCAGGTAAACAAGAGGTGTTAATTACATGGAGGCGTAGGTGGTGTACAACGAACAGCAAGATGCACCGATGGATTCTGATCGGTGTATTACGTGTGTTTGATCGTGGATCGTTCCAGCTGCCTGGATCGTCCGTCGATTGCCGTACAAATTACGCGGAGCCGGATGACGCACGAATGCCACACGGATTGTCTCGGGATGTTTGCCTACTCGCTCAGGATCATTTCCAATTGGACAGCCGAAGGAAACCTTGACTTACTGATCCTAATGCGTCCGTTCGATCGTTCGCTACCTCCCTGAACAGACTCGAAGGTATATTCCTCTGCTACCAAATTGCAGTTTCAAATAAGCTGTTTTAACAATTTAACATTCGAGTCAAGAGAGAGAGAGAGAGAGAGAAAGAGAGAGAGAGAGAGAGAGAGAGAGAGCTTCTCTGGTACGTTCATCTGCTACCATATCGCAGAAATTCAGAACAAGCTGTTTTATCAATTTAACATTCGAGTCAAGAGTTCTTTTCCAGCTCCCTGCACCGAATTAAAGGTACGTTCCTCTGCTAGCAAATTGCAGAAATTTAAAGGAACCTGTTCTATCAATGTAATGCTCCGATAGCATTGGAATCGAGCACCACTTTGATCGATGGTATCTAATGCTCTTCTAATTTCCGAAGCGAGGGTTAATGCTCACCTGTCGAGGTGTTTCGCACCTAGGCGTGGGTAGGCAACCGGAAGCCGACTCCGGCAGCTAGAACCAAGGGCAAAAAGGCTCGGCCGTGCGTGGCGTGGTCGAGAGTCTGCGTGGCGATCAATCACGCAGCGGGGTGAAACACGCGGCGCGAAAGCTCGTGGCGAACGACGAAAAATGACGCGGCGGCCGGGTTCGCTCGCAGGGCTTATTCACGCCGCGTCCGCTCCTCCGATTACAATGTCCGCGGGACTCCTGTTTCCCGCGAGCAAGCACAACGGATTTACGGCAACAACGGGGGTTGAGGCACCGGGGGCTGCATATTTATTCGCCGCGGATCACCGAGAACATCGGTCACGTGGACGCCCGGCCCCGGAGTCACCTGGCCCCGTGATACCATCGGCCATTATCTCGCGTATCATTCATTACCCTCGAATATCCTTAGGCTCCGTGCAGGCGCCGTGGCCAGTTTACGTCGTCGACCAGACCGTAAACCAGCGACGACACTCATTTACACGCCGACCAGAAAGAAACCCGGACTCCAGGCCCGGTCGCTGCATACGGCACCGAGCAATGGGATCCGCGAGCAGACCCTGAAGACGTCCGTCTTCGGATTAATAAATCACCACGGCCGTCCGCCTCGCGAATGTCACGCTTTCAAACCTACGTCCACCTGGTGATCCTCAGAGACATTCAGGAGAACAGAGATTATAATTAATGTAATATCTCGCCGATCGAAAATTCGAATTTTTCTTTTTATTAAAATTTGTTGGAGTGTACACCGAGGTGCACAGAGCAGATGGAGGAGTAGGGGTTCTTTTTATCTGAGTTTGTTGCAGGTCTGCAGGACAATGTGAAGGCACCTAGGACCCAGGGACAGTCAGTCCGAGTTAGCCTGTTGTGTCAGCCACTTCAATAGTTTTGTCTATTTCTATCGCAGATTCCTCAGTGGTGGAGTGTCAAATAAACAATAATTACCTAGAGTTATATTTGACACCCTGTATGACCGAGATATACAGTTAGAATCGCTCTTTTGTTTAATTCGAACTGATTTAGTTCGAATAGTTCTGGCTTTGATTTAATTGGATTATCCAGAGGAACGTTGTTCGTCCGGAAGGAGACGCGTTTCATCGCGGAAACGTAACGGTATAATATTTTTCCTTCGGATCGCATCGAAACGAAAGTTTCCAACGCTAGCCGGCCTGACAGAAACTTGCGACGTAGGACACTGATTTATTTTCCCGTGGCAAAAGTACGAATTCCTCAGCTTCCCTTCCACAGTTGGTAAACGAGTACCTCGCGAAGAGTGATAGGCGAGTTTATCTTGCGCGCAGCTACGCTGACACCCGAATGCCTTGCATGACTGATGCCACAAGTGATCCTGAAGAGAAATATAGATCTGCGTGAACTGTCGTCGCTGTAAATCTTCCCATTTTCTATAGGAAACAAACGCAACCCCTGCGGCGAGAGGACGAGACGAAAAGTTCGTCCTCTCTTCCATCTCCAAGCTTCCATCTTCGTATCAAGTAAACGATCCAAAGTATACACGGTATACGGTCTCGCACTTTGATACATCGGGCGAGACTAGGCGATACAATATTTTCTTCGACACAGGACAATAAACATCCCAGAAGAATAAATAATCAATTGTATCGATCGCAAATATTTAATAATTTTTTAATTAATGTTTTCGGCGCAACAGTTTCGATCAATTTTTAATCAATTAACTATTTTGCAAATATGCCTAACGTTTCGGTTCCAGTTTGAACCTTTATCAAAGGTAAATTGCGTCTAAAAAACCAAAAAATTATATATAATGAAAAGTATGTAATATACATGGATTGAAGATGAAGAAAATATTAATACATACTTGCTATTAACTTTACTTATGTAATTTAACCATTGAACTGAGTTGATTTGATTGTATGAGACAGTGGTTGGAAACGTACTGCGGTCAAAGTGATCTTTAGGACAAAGCAAAGAACCAAAAACATGGAAAAACTGACATATCTAGACATACTACTCTGAACATAAGGATCAAAGTTTTTGAAATCAATATCAGGCATATTAGTATCTAATATCTACACATATTAGTTATACTGGGTAAGAATGTTCAGTCTTCTATAATATGTTTAAAACAGTCAACGCATCGGTTGAGTTTTCAAATACCATTATATTATTTTCGGCACATCGTCTTGCTGATTTTCATGAATGTTAACCCTCCATTGGCAGGAAGAGGTTTGCTTATTGAGGAACGAAACTGCTGGTAGGAATCGTTCGATGGTCGTCACCGCGGCGCAGTTACGAAGTTGAGAAACCTTGCTGGCAGAACGGGGTTGATACCAGCCGAGAAAGTTCTTATCGGTGACCCGAGGGCACACCGTAAAACGAGCCCTTATCCTCTACGTAAACGACTATCTGTATCCGTAGAATAAATAGGTTTCTCTCCTCCTCGAAACTCCCATTAAGAAAGCTAATATTTTTCCGCGTGAGCCTCTCTGTCGTCCCGGTTTTATATCGTCCGCGACAGTCTCGACGCCTCTCTTCTCTGCTAATAAAGTAAACCCCCTTTGTAACGGAGATTCTTGATTACAACGGGATTTGCATTTTTCGCCGGTAAATCGTTCGCTCGTGGAGACCGATTCGTTACTCGACGGTAATAGAAACAGCGTCGGCGTGACAGGGACGCTTTTCAAAAGAGAATAAAATTTAGCGACCTTAAGTGACCTTCGCAAGTAAGTTATCGAAGACCACTTATAGAAAAAAAGCGGTATAAAAATGAGTATGATGTACAGAAAATGTTGGTGATGATCAGCGTTTGAAATTGCACGCGCATTAAGGTGTTGCGAGACAGACACTGTGGTCGATGCGACACGCACAGGCACTCTGGAGCTCACCGTAGCTGTCGACGAACTGGCAGCCGGGCACTTCCCGCGATATATCGAACGAAACGGGTCGACTCCAGGCCTCTATCTGACCTGGAGGCTTCCACGGGGGACTCGGTGCAAGCGTATCTATCTATATGCAGCCGGTTCGCAGAGAGGAGTTACGAGAGTGGCGGCTACCAGTTCCCTAGCAGCAACGCAGCAGCGGTGAGGCGCGCGCGGTGGAAGTTTATGCGAGATGCGGCGCATTGTTTCAGCCAGTAGGTTGTAGAAGTTGGAACCGGGAAGATTAATCGGGCTTGTCCGCTGGCCTCGATAAGCAAGCAAGAAGCTTTTCGGCGCCGGAATCTCGCTCGGTGATTCGTAAAACTTAGTCAACGACAGATGCCGTGAAAGAGCCGCTGATAGTCCGGCTCTCTCTGTTCGAGCGAGCGCTATCTACCTCCGACCATTGTCCGTTCCGTAAATCTCGCTACGCTGCGTTTTGATACTCTGTTTCACTCGCAGTTGCTCCATAACTGTTCGCACTGTTCCAGCTGTACCAGAACTAGAAAATGAGAACTCGTCAACCCCCAGTGAAAAAGTTAATGGTAGCACAGGACGAGATATAGGAATAATACCTGACACCCAATGTATTGTGGTGTCCGTCGGTATTGGTGCGCTAACATTACCATTCAGTGTCAACACCTCTATAGAAATAAAAAGATGTATTACCATTATTTCTAGGGGCACGATATTTCTAGCCAGTTTAATAGCAAATTGTAAGGAGGAGACTCAAAACGGCGTAATGCTTCTTTATCCACTCCTTGCTCGTTGGGAACTGTTTGTAATGTTTATTTTTTAACAAAACCAAAACGCCACGCACATTTATTAACAAAACACGTATTGCACAAATCGATAACAAAATATATATAATCAATAAAAATATATACAATGGTCAAACACATGACATGGAAAATTATGGATATAATTTAAAGGAAATTATTGCTTTCACTGGCATTTTAAGGTGTCGGTACCACAGATTCCAGTGGACATCAAGTCCCATAAAGTGTTCAGGTCTATTCCTATATCTCGTCTGTGATTGTAGCTGGAAAGATTAGCGAATCGATTGAGAATTGTTTAAAGAAAAATATTCAGAGTCTCACAGTCGGGTGATCGTGCGTAGCTTCAGTTTGAGGAACGTTATTGCGCCGTGAATGTAACGTTAACCAAGCTCGGCGCAGCGATTACAGTCGAATAAACGTCTTAATGGTTAGCCATAAGAATGATTCAGCTCGAACTTCTCGACTCCGGTGTCGCCCCACCGTAATCTCTTGCGTTATTAACATCTTGAACACCTGCTGTTCTAGTCAACGTGAAATACGTTTACACAGAGCCTTGTCCCAGCGTTTTTCCTTTTGCGAGAAGGAGAGAGAGAGAGAGTCCGAGTCTGCGGACCGTAACTAACTCGGCTAGTAGCCCGTGGAGGTTGTCAAACACGCGAGGAATAAACGTATCTCAAGCTGTTTTACTCAGCTTCGAACGTGGCTCTAGCAGGAGGATAATCATCGACGCGATTTTCAATTGCGGAGTTGACCAGTCACTGAACGAATCGCGCGTTGACGACCCGGGAGAAGTAGTGAAAAATATATATGCTGTTAATTATTTTGTAAACGTATAAAATCCTCGGGCTACGTCACTGATTGGATCAAGAAGTTGAAGAATTCGGCCGGAGATCATTTAGGGTATTGATGACACAGTGGATCGTTCGAGGTGACAGCTAATGGTCCCGAAGCCACTCCAACAATTCCAATTTGATAATACCGAGACGTCTAAATTGGCAGCGTCGATTCAGAAGGAAATTCCGCGAACACCGAGTTATCCCCTTTTCTCGTGGCAACAAAACCTGTCACCCCTTTCAACGTGTCCCGTCGGGGGTGGCTACGGTTCCTACAGGACAACGGTACCCCGAACGAAATACGTTTCTTTTCCCCCGTCAATGGGACTCTGAAATAAATTCCATTGCCGGAGGGGTTGCGGGAGTTGCATGGTATTTTCGTTTGCACAAGGAAACCGCAATAATGCGGAAAGGATAGAAGAGGCGGGCGCCGAGGAAAATACGGGTTTCACAGAGGGTGGCGACGCTTTTTGTTCGCGCCGCCGCGTCTGTGGCGGGTCACGAAGCGAGAAGGGTTGGGAAACAGGTTCGGAACGGTGCGGAACGGTGCAGAGGGGTGCAAAGGGTGCCGGGTAAAGACGGGGTTGCTCGGATATAAAGTCGCCGCGTCGAGCCGGTGAGAAAGTTGTAAGTAAACCTACTGGGTAGTTTCCTGTTCGCGGGTTTAACAACGCGTTCTGATTTCCATTCTGTTTTTCCGCACGTCCGAGCTATCGTGTTCTCCGCGAAACATTTTCGAATCAGGATATCATCGATGAACATCGCGAATGACGACTGAGAATATCGACATCTCCACGTTCTGCAACCATAACTCGTGGGATTCGACTGGTCATTGCTTCAGGCAGAACGTGGTCCTCGTTATCGTTCCATAAACCCGTGGGAAAAAATTGGACATCAATTTTTGAGGTCTCGTCGCAAAGAGGAGATCTCAAACTTCAAATCCGTGGAAGAGTCATTCCCGTGAAAAATTTTTCAATGTTTCTACAAAGGTTCGAATTTGTAGCATTTTAGTGGAGAATTGTGTCTTCGGTTTCTCGTGTGCTACGTATTGTAAAAATATTGTAGGAAGATGAACAATGGCGTGGAGAAAGTAGAATGTTCAGGCTTTGAAATGAGTACAAGTACATCGCTGTACGATTGTTTTTTCGAAAACTGCAACAGGTTAAATGTCGTTTTTCATTTTTGCCAGAATCAGTAATTTGATGCACCAACGCTTTTTTGTTTGAAGATGTTGAACACGCGCGACAAAGAATCGCGAGAAAGGAGGTCCTGGAGCAAACCGGGAGCACGATTCCGCTTAATTGGCCGCGTTCCATATAAATGTATTTCATTTCACGGCTCGACAATCCCCAGAGAGACTGATGTTTTTCGCCCCGGAGATTTATCGGGGATCGAGGAGAAAGAGAGAGCCTTTTCTCTGTTGGGAGGGACGTTATCCTTTGAGAAGGCAGAAGAAGAAAGCTGGCCCGCACAATGGATTTCTTTGTCCGACCTAATAACACGGGATATCAGGGCTGCCCTCCCGTATCTGTCGATCGGGTCAGGAATAACCACGTCGCGATACAATAATACGCTCGATCGTTTTCGATAATGCCGATCGAAGAAGAAACTGGCCCGGCGAACGTTCCGATGATTTAGCACGTATCGTGGATCCCGGAGCCATTGAAAAATTTCATTCGGCGTTTTCTTTTTCTTCTGATTTTTGGTCGAGAAAGATGATTTCTCCGAATAGCCAGAAATCATGAAAATTTCAATGCGAAAGAGAACGATTAAACTCGGTTTGATCCGTGGACAAGTCGAAAGACAATTGAACGCTTGAATTGCAACCGCGTGTAACAAAATCGAGTGCGACTACGAGCGAGAATGCGTTGCGGAAACGCGTTATTCCCGGCCTTTCGCTGGAAATATTCAATTACGCAACTAGTCACCCTTGAAAATTGATTGGTGGACAATTACTGGGTGGAATGAATATAGCAATCATTGCTATCATAATTAAATCCGAATGAATAATCAATCGTGTCGATTTAGTAATTACATGTATTTCAGCACGTAGTAGAACAATCAGCGTTTACTGAAACAAATTCCGTGAAACGTGTTCCGCACTGTCCGAACTGTTTCCATTTTGTTAATATTTAATTCGCTTACGACCAAGAAATATTTGATAAAATAATTAAGTTGATCGAATAAATTATCGTGACCATTCCCTGTGTAGCTGTTGCCCGTTAGAACAGTCGATTTATCTTCGGGAGCGCGCGAACAATGGGAACGAGATATATATTTTCCCGAAATATACAATGCCTTTATTTCTACGGTTTTTATTGATCGTCGATAATTTTTCATGTCGACCGGTCGCTTGTTAACCGAGGCTTAACTGTTGTTGAATTGATACAAATTGTAACAGCACCGAAAGCCTGTCCGGCCCGCTGATAAACGATCAGTCGAAGGTGCCTGTAGAAAACAACACACTCGGTACACTTAAAAATAACACATCAAATTCGATCAACTCGCTTTATTAAAAAAGAACGTCTCGCAGGAACCATTTAATCGAGACAAAACAGTATCGCAGGAACCATAAAATCGTCATGAAAAAAAACACGTAACTTTAATCATTTTTTTCCAAAATTTTCGTAGCGTATCGTCTAGTCGATCCATCCAGCTCAGCAGAGAAACTGCAGGGTCCATTTACAAAAAAAGTTAAGGCGCGTGCCATCAATAATAAAACTGAATTGTACGTATAGAGGAACCAAAGTAAATATCCGAGTTGATAATCTACGGGAGGGACCGAGCCTCGCGTCGATATTCGGGGAATAAAGATCGGATCAATTATCGATAAGATGATTATCGGCGACCGCGCGTTTATCGAATCTTTATTACATGCTCCAGCGAGCTGGCAAAGAAGTTTCACGAGAGCTTAATTGAAACGCAGTCGCGGTGAACCCTGCGAAAACATTTTTCCGAATCGAGAACTTCCTCCAAGTATTTCCCGAGACCTTCTGGTCGGCTCCCTTTCCGCTTTGTTACTTCCGTCGTGGCTTTAAAAACCTGAAATGTCCGATAACCGTCCGAATAATCTGTTCATACTTGAATTTCTGCTAAATGATTTCCGAGTTGCAGGAAATGGAGACACGGGAGAATTGTAGTTTATAGTTCGTGTGCGTGAAGTTATGGTTTATAGAATGATGTTGGGGACTAGGAAACACAGCGGTTCTTCGAATAAATATCTGACTGCATCGTTGTCGATCGCAGCCACTAATTCATTCCCCATTGTCTGTCTCAGATCGTCGATACCGACCGCGTGTATGCGAGGATCTTTCGCTCTGCCACGCAGCAAGAGATAATAGAAATATCTTCTCGGTGGTGTAGACAGTGGCGTCGTCGGATCAACCCTTTGCGCGTCACGTGACAATCGATCGAGTAATTTCTACTGTTGACTTTCATTCGGATTAATAGTTTAAGCACGATTGCAGGTCTTGAAACATGCCGATGCCCCACTTCGCATAATCTGAAACCGGAGCAGTTGCAATCCGAAAGGTTATGCCTATTGTTAGTACATCTTCCTGGGGTATTGAACCGTTGGTCATACTTCGTTCCATTATGTTCATCGAGGGTCGTATCGAGACCTCCTTACATAGATTTACTTTCTAAAACCAGCCGAAGGACATATCGACAAAGTTATTAATAATGTGACCGAATTCTATGGATTGGTAATTATGCAAGAATTGAAAAGTTCAAAGTTGAGGTATATCGTAAAAGACAACGGACCCAAGCAGGGAAGAAGCGCGGCCGATCATGCTAACAAGGTAGAAGACGAAGAGAACTGCGCAGTCCTGCTAAAGTAATTTAGCTTTCCAATGGTATTGCAAGAACAAGAAGCAAAATCGTTTGCCGCCTACGCCACTGCCTCGGAATGCTAGCCGGGGATACACGCGGCAATAGGTAGAGAAGACTATACATAGAATACTAACAGAAGACTACCGGGGCGAGCAAGCACGCGAGCACCCCATCGGTTCTTCGGATGAGACGTGGGAGTGCCCATTGGCACAGAGTTACGACTCTCACCAACGTCATTCGTTACGTTTTCCCGCTCGATCCTTTTTCTCTCTCTCCTTCAACTATAGTCCTCTGACTTTTTGACCTTTCGAACCATGCGCTGAGACACGCCTCGCCTTTGTCTAACGGGGGAGTCCCAGGATTCCAGAAGTCCGCGATGATGCCGCGGCAACTTCGTCCTCGAGAAACGTAAGGATTCTCTGCCTCCGCGACCCTCTGAATTACTCCGTGGCAGATTTGGAATTTTATTTACGAGCTGGTAAACTTTGTCGGAAGCTCCCGATGGGACGGGTACACCGGCGAGGAGTGCAAAGCAGGCCTCTCTGTGTAGCAGAAAGGGCCAGCCGAACTTCTCCGGTGTTTACGCTTCCGACTTCGTTGCGTAACTTTTTGAAGATTCATGTGGGCGAACGGGACCTGCACGCGTCAACGTTCGCGTATTCAATCAAGACTGTTGATCAACCAGAAAACAAAACTTTTTTTCTGCGCAGAGGTTCGCAACACTGATAAAAACCCTATATAGTTACTTCAGTCAGGGGTAGCCCATCACCTTAAACACGTTGCACTCAAATAACAATATCACGAATTTCAGCTACCTCTTGACATTTCTATGTTTTTGTCGGGTCCTAACATCGGGGCTTGCCACCATATTATTACTTTTTTAAACAAATGTAATCTGCGAGTCTAGGTGTTATCCTATTGTTATAATGTTATTTCACAGATCTTTATATTTTTTTCCTGTATGTCTGTACATTTATATTCCAATGTTGTAATAAATCTTTTTTAAGATTTCCAATAAAAAAAAAACAATCTCACGAAAACTAAATGAGCTATCATCAATCCAAGAACACATACACATCACTAAATATCTCCATTGACTAGTAATTTAAAATGTTCGGTTACTTTCTGAACAGACCTCGTACTATCGAAATAGTTTTTGGATCGTAGAAGCAGCTCGGCGATCGTTAACATAGCACAGAGCAGACGGTATAATTAGGACCAAGCGTACATCATAATTAATGGAATGATATCAGGTTGAAATACACTCGTAATTGATCGATATCTCTCCCACCGGCGAAAACGCGGGCCGGTGGGTACAAGCAGTCGACGATCCCGAGTCATTAATCTAATCCCGGTATCAAGATGACCCGGTAGCCGACCCGTTCGATCAGTTCTAGTTGAATTAACATCTATCCGCCTCCTTTCGGACGCCTCGTCTAGTTTCGCGGAGCAAATAATCGAACGAAAATGAACATTTCGATGCCTGGATCCGTAATCGATCGATCGGACGGAGGGAGCTGAATCGGTGGTCCGGTTCCACCTACGATCAGGGAGAAACAGTTCTTGGAACTACCCACGCGGATCGACCGCTATCAACGTCCGGCTACCGATGTCCGGTTCTTCGCACAAGAATCGTAATTAGTCATACCGAAATGTCCGAAGGTTTACGCGGCCGTGGCCGCGTGTACAGCGACTATGTCGCGCCTGATGTTGCAATTCCGGTCGTGTCTATAAATCAGCAGACGTACACCTCGCGATTTCAACGAGGGCCGATCTGAAACGCAGTTCTCGTAACATTGATTTCCGTTGTTGCGTTAGTCCAGTCCATTTCGATATTTTATTCACGTGCTGGAAGAGATGCGTTTCCATAACGCGGGTCTCTATGGTTTCATATAGTGTCCGATGCTGTTGTCGTGGCAGGGGACAGGCTGTCCAGACCGCGCCGGTAATAAAATGGCGGACGGGAACGGTCGCAGGAACCGTTCGGCTGTAACAATCTTCCCACACGCTGGCCCGGGGTCTCTTTCACAGTCGCGAGTTCAATCACATTACAGCGCGTCGCGTCGTTCCCAAAGGAACTGCGCCCCGGCTGGTCGGTATCGTGGCATTTAATTCTCCTGGTCGGCAGCGTAACACCGGATGAAAGAAACTTGCATGGACTCGCCAAGGAGGAAGGACGAGAGAAAATTCCAGTCGGATCGGCACACCCGGTGTCCCTCAAAGAGACCAAACCCACCGCCCACGCGCGTCGCCGCGAGATCACGTCTTCTGTTTCACCCTGCGTTATGCTGCACTCACACAAGCCTACCCGATATATACTCGAGTATCTTTATCTTTGCCGCGTAACATCGGTATCGCGGTATTCCGGCGTAATTGCGTGGAGCGCGGGTTAGCCATCCTCTAAACCCCTTTCGCCGGGGACCCTATTTGGGACCGTTTCAACCTATTTGCTCCCTTCCTTTGTCAATCAATTGTTCTACTTTCAGCCCTCCCTTTCTTCAATCAAAGTCCGAAGCAAGCTGACGCACAGTGCCCGTCATACGAGCAATCAGCGGGGTTTAGTAAATGGCTGATGCCAGCTGATGCTATGTGTACCTGATGCGGTGTCCTCCACCGAAAGAGGCTCTGCGGATCCGAGAAGTGAACTGTCAGTCCATCGTTGCGGCCGGATTACGCAGTTGACATTATACCGACCAAAAGCTAACCTACCCTCCCCTCCCCCTCACCCTCTTCTCTGTTGCTTTGTCACTTGCCATCAGATTCATCGCTCGTCTCTGTTTGTTCCATCGCTGGGGAGAAATTCCATTCGGAACCCGACAGATTCGCGAGATTAGCTCCATTGACCAACAATGCCACATTGTTCGGCCAGGGTTCCCGCAATGGTTTAGAACGCCAACTTCCGCCACCGATGCCGCATCCGACTTATCCGATGATCAACTTCGAACAATCGGCATTGTCGAAGAGGACTCTGGCAAGCGCGCGCGCGCCGCTTTTCGCCTGATCGATAACTGAACGGTAATTATTATTACCCGCGAAATGAAATCGACGACGGATTGGCCGGCGTTTAAACCCGTAACTTTAAGTACTGTTCGGTGAATATCTGGAAGTCAGTTTTGCGGGACACCGTTTATGGTGCCAGTTTCTCGAGAGCGGCGTGTCAAAGGATGACCAGGATCGTCGTGTTTCTTTTTTCCGTTGGATCTAGGGCTCCGCGACAAGCAGCGGATAATTCAGCGATTCGTCTCTGATTGGCGATTGTGTCCCTGAATCGAATTAACCTTCGCTCCTGTCGTTAAACGAGAGATCCTTGGACACTGACGACAAAGGGACTCGACCGGGATTGAAGAACGAAGGGCCTTTCACGAACATCCTCTCCAGCTGGTCGAAGGTCAGCCAAGGAACCCTGAACCCAGAGATTCCGAGGCTGTTTAAACATTTCTGTCAATGAATTGTTGGAATGTGAATACTTGAACGATTCGCCAAGTGGCCGTGGATTTTCGATACACGAAATATCGGACACGTTGGAAGAATTCAGGCCACGAGATTATCGCGACATAGAGGAGTGATACGAAGCTCTTGTTATATCGAATTCCTTTGGCGACGCGGTGGAAACCGGTGTTCGGGTTTGTTTTTCATGTCCGACCCGATTCGAAAGTTCTCCGGTAGTCGTTTCCTTTGCGAAAAGTTTGGTCTTCTCGTGTCCATGTCACCGCGCATTATCAAGTTAAAGAAGCATGCGCGAACGACGTACAGTGTGTTCCTCTCTCTCGTTGATGAATCCGGAGAACATGTCCGAAGTTGTACCGGTTTGTTCCGGAGAATGCGAGAGAGCACAGCAGGAACCTGTGTTCCACGACGAAAATTGATCAAAAGCACCAAATGGTCGACGAAGTGATTGCCTCCGAAATTCTCCAGAAAATTCATGAATATATGTTTGGGAAAGAGGAGCGACCAGAAACTAAATTAAAGCTTAGTAAAAACCGTCGAGGCTAATGAATTCCTCGGGGACGTTTCTAAAACGACGCGAGCTACAAAGAGGAAAAGCAGCAGCCAGGAGGTCGAAGTACGGATTTCGCTTTTATGTCCCCATCAAATCAGCTGAGAAATCTCCATGACAATGGCGGGGCAGCTCTCGACGGACTTTCGCAATCAGTCTTGATCGCTTGATGATTCGTGTTATCGAGTTTAATCCCTTTGTGCAAACGAATTGTCGCGCCGAGCTCGCGATCTTGTTTCACTGACACGCGATCATCCTGGATGAACAGGCGGAAATTGTTTGTTGGCGTCGATCGCCACCTACGCTGAAGGAAGCGCAACGTGTTTCTGTGTGCGCGCGGGAGAGAGGGAAGGGTCCATTACCACAAAAGCAGAGGGACACGCCTTCTCGCCCGAAGAATTTCGCCTGACGAACCCGGAGGCGGAGGATGCCGGGGACAACTCGGTAAACCGAAGTTCTCTCCGGCGAATACTGAGTCAACAGTCGTCCAATATATATTCGACCCGGTGAACTTGCACGGGCTGACGTTAGGACTGGGTAAATAAACTCCAGTAAATAAAGCAGCTTCTAGTTGCCGGCCTCGCGAGCTAGAGAAGTGCTCCTTCTTGGTACACGAGTGGCCGCCACCGCACAGTCTGTAGCACCCTCTTCTCGGCCTTCCCAACCGCTAGATTTTATGGGGATTCCGTTAATGGCATGGGTGGAGGAAACCGTTCCTCCCCCTTCACTCTTTCTCTCTCTCTCTCTCTCTCTCCTCTCCTCTATCCTCTTCGACATTACCTACTTTTCCGCGGAGTTTAACCGCGCCTCCTGTTTCGTCGGTTCGCTGAAACGTTCGAAATCCTCGAGACCACCGTTCGCTATATGTATACTGTTTCGCTTTTTGCCACAGAAAACTGTATAAACTGATTACGGGGGCCCGGTTGTGGTTCCTGGTCGCAGACTCCTCCGAAGAAATCAACTCGGCACCGATCTCTGCGTTTTATCGACTGTATTTTTCCAATTTATTGGACCTCTTGTTTTAAATCTTTCCTCTTTGCGCTTTTCGACGAAGAGAGGATGGTATATGTCAAAAACACGTTCTTGGATGATATTAGAAATGAGATATTCAGGGTACCCATTCTGTTTAAGCACATTCCTAATGAGATACAGGTTGTTTTATTGAAAATGTTTCTATGAAATGCTCGAAATGCACGGAGAAGAATGAAACGGCACCGTAAAAGAATATCAACGCGCGAAAATGAAGAGAGTGTTCTGTTCGAGGCATCTTTCTAGTCCCTTTGTAGCAGGTTTTATGAGGATTCCCCTAATGTCGTTAAGAAGGCAGTAGCCTCTCCACAGCCTCTGAAAAAACCTCTTCACCAGCGGATATACCGGCATAACGTCTAGCCAGCGTGCTTGAATGGCAGAAGTATCTTCCGACGCGTCTTCAGTTCGGATTTACGACGGATAAGGAAACACAGCTATAGTCGAAGAAAATGTTTCTAACAAGATCTTTATGATTGCTCGTTGCTGTTCCTGCTGAATTACACGTGCCTCTCGATGGAACCATTTTCCAGATTAGTCTTCCGGCGGTTCTTCGAGTCCTTGGGGATCGCAGTTTTATTTCAGACGATATTGTATTTTCGATTGTATTCTCATTCGTTTCAAGCCGGTTTCCTAGTGGATACAGACTCGTTGACGTTGATGATAACGAAGTAGCCCGAAAAATGTCCGCACCGGAGGAGGACGCAATTGGAAGCGGGTAGCGTGACTCTGACAGGGCGCGAAATAATGTTTCAAACCTGGTTGCGACCGCGACAGCGCGAAATAGAATCGACCGAGCGAAAGCCTCAGGTCCCGGCAACCTGGTTGATAGAAAAATAAAAAAAAAACGAAGAAGAGCTGCGAACCGGTGAATAAAGCGCGAGAGAACAGTGTGTCCCTTCGATGTGACGGCGCAACAAGCCCCATTCGTTAGAACTTTCCCATTCCGCTCGGCGATTCTCTTGTGTGGCCGGGGCGTGATCGACCGCAGAAACGACAAGCCAGAATGAAAATTCATAAATCGGTCAACAGCCCTCCTCTCGCCCCTGCAAGAACTCGTCCTTCTTCAAATCCTCGTTAAAAAGTTAGAGTGGATTCCTCAGCGGGATTGATAACTAGTCGTGCGAAAACACTGGCACAACTACGAGAAGAATAACGAAACTTTGTAACAATTGCTCGAATTTCGTCCTGGCCGTCAAAAGTTTTCATTCGTTTAGTGTTTTCTTTTTATACGGTACCCTGTATGTTTCCTTGGATATTCTTGTAAATCGAGAGAAGACGAATCCGACGAATATCATGACGATATTATTGTGATCGTTTCGAGATATTCGTATATGAGAACAAATAAAAAATTACATTTTTTCGACACGAATATCTCGAGATTGAATTATCGTAATGGTATCGTCACGGTACTCGTTGGATTCGTCTTTCCGTGCTCTACAAGAATATGTATCTAAGAAAACATATGATTTCATTAAAATGTTGTTTAGCCGTTTGGAATCATCGGATTGGCCAACGAAGAAGGAAGAATATCGAAATTGCTACAGCGGTAGCGTCGTTTTTCGCAGCTGGAATTTAGGGTTTCGGCTAACACAGTTTGTTTGGAACACAGCGGAACTATTTCAACTTCTTCGTAGCGATCGCAAAGTTGAAACAGCGCCTAATGCGTCAACAATTAACCGACGCCATTAAAAGTTCCAAACACAGCTGGAAATAATTTCGAACCGAAGCGAACGAACGCGCGCGCGCGCGCGCGAGCGGCTAATTGTCGATTCTTAGTCCCGTGCTAATTAAAAGCGCCGGCCTACCCCCGGTTTTATACGCGCAAGCTCTTTGTAGAAACAGAAGCACCGTGAATCATGGAGAGCCGTCGTTTTCGGTAGTCTTTTTCACATCGTTTTACCAGCTTGTCTTGCTCTTCTTATTTTAGCACCAGGGGAAAAAAACGCCGGGCTGCGGCGAAAAACCGGGGGAAATTTCGCGTTTTGGGTCGAGGGAAATTTCAGTGACCCGAATTGCCCGCTGATGCTCATTACTGGCAAATTAAGGACCGTTTCTGACCACTATTCCAGCCAAAAACTGAAAAATCGGTAAACGCCAGCCAAACGCGGAGTAGCATTTTATTCTATTTTCAACGTCTTGTCGATTCGTAACAAATAAACGAAATATACCTCCTCATCAGAAAATAGATCCCGAAAAAAGGGGCAGTACATCCTTTGAAATTTTAAACGCGGTGCAATTACCCAATTTTCCCATTACGAAATACTCTCTTGAAATACTGCTGACATTTCCCCGGAACTTCAGAAGAGTTAATCAACGGCATAACACGCGAGGATGCTCGAAAAGTCACCGGCTGAAAATCAGTTTCGTTCGTTGCTTTTCGGGAAAAAGTTAATAATAAAAGTTCTTCTACATTACGACGGTTTCTGAATGCATGGAAAATATGTTTAAAAATTGTGAGAATGGATTGTAACAGAGATGGAAAGATTTTGCGGAATACATGATATTTACAATTCGTTTCGAGGATTTCGAAAACAGAGAGGAAAGACATGGAAAATAGTGAAAAATTCATTAGAATCCAAATGAAACGTGGTGAAATGAGAACGATCGCATGACACGGTTACAAAGCTCGAAGGTTTCTATTACGGTGGGCGTGGAGTAGGCCAGGGCTCCGTTTCGATTAGACGAAATTCGTGTTCAGGACGTTACAAAACCCATAGTCGTACGGGCAGAAATAATACAGTTGCGTGAAATAACATAGTCGTCTATAACAAACGATCTTCGGCGTACATGGCCTATTCCGATAATTGAATATTGATCGGAGTTACCGACGTTGGCATTCCTCAGGACAGTGTATCGTGTTCACACTGATGGAATTACTTAAGCTAGCTATGCTTTGATCGAGGATACGATTCGATTCACCCGATGATATCCACCGTAGATCATGCTTCGCTGTTCCCGACGGTATCTTAAATAAATCACATCCGCTGACATCTTTACGCCGGCAATTTTGCGATCGCGACAAGCAAACAAAATGATTTCCAAATATTTGACAGAGACTTTCCTTTCTAGGTGTGCGCATGTTATTATTTTCGGCACGGGAACAAAGCGTCGGAGGGCAAAGCAAGCTCCGCCGTCGGAAATTTGCGAGATCGGCGAACAGGAAGGGGTGCAGGCGAAAACAATGATTTACCGTTTTATTTTTACACGAACGCGAACAGGCTTGGTCGCGCAAAAGTCACGAAAGACTTTCGCGTATCGACAGTTCCAGTTCGCAAACTGTATCGAGCACGCGAGACTTTCTATCTCGCGGCTTCCGTGCTGGTTTTCTAAATTCGCCGGTTTTTTCCCCCTCTTTGCAAGAACGTTCGGAATGATTTCTGGCAATTGATTTCGTTCACAGGAAAAGTTATTCTTCCGGGTGGCATCGCGACGGATTATGTTCGACGCATTGTCCCGAATGGACGACGGGAAACGTGTACCCGCAACGATGCGAAGCGATTCAGCCGGCAGCGAACCGGTGAAATGAAATTTCTTCCGAAGCTTTAATTTCAGAGTCACGGATAGCTCGCACGGCTGTGAACACGAAATGAACGGGATCCCGCTGCAATAAATGTTACCGAACGTTTTGCTTCTGTTTATTCCACCTTTGAGCGTCGTCGAACTGCGCCGATCCTTTCAATCGGGAAACACCGGGCGGAGCCCGCCGGGAAATAGAAATGAATTAACGGAATCCGGAAACTGAATAAAATCTCCCTGCTGCTGTTACTTACTTCGCCCTTGTCGATTTCACATCTCGACAAATATATCAGACAATTCCGCGTCGTGCCAAACGGCTAAATAATTGGACGCAAAAATTTGTAAAAATACGTCACACGTTTACGAATCAATTAGAGATCCAGAATTGTGGGAATTCCTGGAACCACGTCGAAGCGAACGGAGAAACGTGAATCAACAGCGCGTCCTATTCACCGGTCGCGACGCTTCGATCGATTCAGTCGCTTCTTTTCTTTTGATTTTTTTTCTTATCTTTTACCGGGCGTGGCGTACAACCACGTTTCCGTTCTTCGACGGGATCGAATGGCTGCGAGATCTACGCGACGGAAAGGAGCCGATGTTACACGTTCCTTCGGATCCAATTCGATTCCGGCCAATTTATGTGGCCCCGTACGTTTCCAGGCGCAGTAATTACTTCGATCGTGAACCGAGGAATCCGTGGAACCGGAAGACACGAGAGGCCGGAAAATCGTTGGGTCCATCCTTTCCTTTTCCTCCTTCTCTGTCTCTTCATCCTGTCTTCTTCTCTCCGTTTCCCCTTTTTCTCACCCCCCTCGAGTTCTTTTGTCCCGTCACGATTTCTCGCGGCGCCGCCGACGCTTTTTAATTGGATTAAGAGGATAAAGCGTCTGTCAGGGGAAACAATTTCGGCACAGACTCGGAATTTCCGCGTGGATTGATTCATTCGCGGGAACCCGACGGACGGGTTCGACCCGAATTGAGACGGTTCACGGTGAAATGTATTCCTTTCACGGAGGAAATTCGTCTAGCCCGTGCTTTGCTCGTGATACTGCGGCACGGTAGCTAAGTGCTCGTCGATTCGTCGGATTTGCGTCTTTGTTCCTGGTCGACGAACATTTTGCAATTTTTCGGACGGGTTGCAAGTGGGCCACTTTAACTAGCCAGCGTGAATCAAGAGAGATTAAACACTAGAACTACCAGAACAGTCAAAATGATTGGTTTTACAATTTTATTTTGAAACGAGCTGTACCCACGACTTTGTCCACGTGCAATTACAAATCCTGATTGATTATTACAGTAATTAAATTACTTCTTCTGTAAGATAGTAAAAAATCAATAAATATATTCTATAATTACGTGTTTCTTAAAGACCAGTCATAATGACTGGATCTGGTAGAACTAGCTTCGTCTTAACCACGATATGTTCTCGTGTTGAAACGATAATCGATCATTCGAAGAGCGTTTCCATTAATCGACGCAGTTCGAGCCTCGAACAGCGTCTGGTAATGTTCGGAGCGGTGGGAACGTTTATGAGACAAGCATCCCCATTGCAATGTCTCGTGGGCTCGAGCCCATAACTTTTTCAGCGAAACAAAGCAGGTTCCACCTGACGCGTAAACTCCGGTCGACGAGAAGAAAAAGAAAGCAACCGTCGAATGAGTCATTCGAGAAGGGGACCATCTTCGAAAAGTGCAGCAATTCATCCCCCAGGGCTCCCGGTGTCACGAGTCCCCGGACGTCCGAAGGTACAAAGCGCCAACCGGACAAAAAAGCTCGAACGCCTTCCGAGATTCGACTCAATTAAGCAGGGAACGTTCGGGGCTCTCTTGACAAAGTACGACATCATTGTTCCTTTATGGGCGGCCCTAAATAAGCTGGTCTGCCAGCATATTGAGCAGCAAGCTGCCGGACGGATGAAGAGGACCGCCTTGTAAAAACGAGCTCTCGCGATTCCGCCCTGAAACGAAAAACGAACGAAAAGGGGAGCGGGCCACGATCGACAGTACGAACGAACGACAGCGACTGTCGCGATCGGTAGAAGAACTGGACGAAGAAACCACTGAAGAAAGAACACGAGGGGGGAACATCTTGTCAGTCACTCAGCGGGAGCGTCAGACTGCTGCTTGACGATGTGGGTACTCGCCAGTTTACGAACTGTCCACCCTCCCCAGATTTTTTTCCCTTTTGTTTTAGCGAACCCGGAAATTCGGATGCTCAATTGGTATCGCTGATTCATTGCAACAGGATGTATCGGTAACGAAATTCGAGCGTCGCCAGCCTAAACGATTGTCTGTCAACGGTCCTCGAAGAATGAATGGCGCTTGCTGGGAACCTTTGCAGAGACTGGCGAGCTAAACGCATTTTTAACATTTCCAGAAATACAGTAGAGCCTTGATCTAAGGAAAACCGTCGAGAAAGCACTATTTCTTAGATCGTGTAGTTGAAACGAAGCCTACCCGCAGGGTGCAGGTTTGTGAACGTCAATTAACGTCCGGCGATTAATTCAACACTTTATGCGAGCCGGTGAAAAATGTGAATCGTGCCGGCGGTCGCGAGGTATTGCGATCAGTGAAATGCTCCAACGAAAACGCGTCGGCCCTCTTGGAAGGCCGAGAGTAGGAACAGAAGGGGGTAGGGCATTCAGTTTAATTTTAAAGGTTCCCAGCTTCCAGCCGGAGGGGACGAAGAATGGGAAAGACGGGGACAGTTGCATCTTTCAACGATTGCCAGAGTCGAATCATTCGCCTCGTTTCACTGGGGACAATCGCGTTTCAATCCTTTCAAGCTGCTCTACTCTCCACCCCCCAACGCCCTGCGTTAAATCTCCTTTACCTCGACGAATAATTTCGCTCCAGCGGCTTAATTACGACTCGAAGGAAATCCAACCTCGCAGAATCGCCGCGTGCGTTTCAATCTCTGTGAGTTTTGTCCGATACTCTGACCGATTCGATCATTCGGATCGATGTTTTGTGCGGGGATCAAGGACAATGATCGTAATTAAATATTCGTACGCGGTTCCGGTGACGTACGTGAATGCCAGCGGACAAATCCTGTTGAAAATGGAGAAAAGAAATTGGCGAACGGCGACGGAGGTCGGGGGTTAAACATTTCCGTGACAGGGTGAAAATATTTCTTCTATATGTTTAACCCCCTGACGTTTCACCGACGAAATATCGCCGCACTTACCGTAAAAGGGATCAACGCGTATTTCCAAGCGCGCGGCCCGGAAAACTGCCGCGCGCCGCTGGCTATGATTTATGTAAATACCGACACGCGGATATAGGAATATAACGTTCGCAAGTCGACCGCCCGGAACGGGAACGAATAGATCACGATTACTCGACGACAGTGTCCGAGAGGGACTTAGAGCGTGCACGAGCAATACGTATCACTTTGACTTTGAAGTGAATGGAATAAATATCTCTCTTTCTCTCACCCTCTTCGCGCGGCGTGACGGTACACGCAGCCGGCGACCCTCGAGCCCTTTCAGCCCTGTTGCTATTTATTAAAATACAGCTCGCCAGCCTACTGCCGCTGACGCGTACGAAACTCGCTATGTAAATTTCCCGAGGACGAGCGGTAACTGTTCCGACCAAATTCGGAAAAAGTCGAACTGATTCTCCAAACAAAAATAATCTCGTTTTGACCGGTAGCAGTCTTTATATTTGGTTGGCAAGAAAGTAATTTCGGTATTTTAATAGTCTAGTATTTTTCGAAAATTGTTAGGAGCCATGCATGCATAAAATTCCGCAGTCTAGTACGTACTGCCTGTCCAAATTTGTTTTAATTCACGAATTAATTATCAGACGGATCATCAAGGATTACCGTGTTTCGATTTCATCGGGTCAGCGCCTCTTCAAAGCGTAACTGTAATTACCTTCTAATCGATCCCGACGTGTTTTTTAATTCACGAATGCAATTTCCGCACGACACATGGAATTAACTGTTTCTTTTTATGTTACGATTAAAAACGTGAATATTTCATTGACGTTCGCTAGGATTATCCACCTCAGAGAGCCAACGATGTGTCCCATGAATATTTTTCGGGAAACACGTTAATAATGGCCGTCACCCTAATCTTCCCCCCGTTCCGTCACGCAGGACTCGAGGATTGCGAAACAGTTATATCTTCGAGGCTCAAGAACGTCGTCAAAGGATTCCTCTATCCGAGGAATAAAATACGTCGTGGGAGGGATCAGTTGAGTCGTTTTGCTTCCGGCGCGGTCGCCCAGTGGCTGTTCAGGATTTATCGGGCCTCGCGAGGTAACGTCTTAAGGAGATTGCAATAACTTTCGCATTATTACACGGGCCTGGCCAACCATCCCATTGTTCAACACGAACGTTAAGTTTCGAGACCTGAAATCTGGTCACGATCTTCCGTCGTCTGATCGGTCGGTGCCGTTCAACCCACCGATTCGATTAACGTCGATTTTTCGTAGAGTCTATCATTTTCCGAGATAATTTAGCAATCAATTATTCTGGATTTTACAGATTCTCGTAGAAGGAGTCGCACACTCGGCAAACAGAACACCGCCGATGATCCTATCGGTCGTTCCCGAGGTCTCTCGATCGGCAATAGAAAAAGGATCGCGCAGTCGTGACTATGAAATCTCTACCGAAAAGTTCGTGGGCACAGGAGCAGGAAGTTGGTGGACCCTGCCGATTGGTCACGACAGCAATCAGGTCTAGACTTCCTGCAGCGTCAGAGACTTCATAACCTCGGCTTCGTTTCAGCTTCGAACCCCGTGAACCCACGTTGAAGATTATCCCACGAGAGATTATCTCGTTCGATCGCCCAACCTCGATCATTAACTTGCGCACTGTACTTTCTTCGGAATGTCTGTCCCACCATTCTCTGTCGCTTCGGCTGCTGATCGTCATTTCGAGGTGACGTACACCACCATACAATATTTATTACATTGTAACAACATTCTTGGATAATGAGTTTCCATTTGATGTTCATTTCATGTTACGTTTCACTGTTTCACTTTGACGTGTACCACACAGAAAATTTCAGAAACTGAATTTTCAGTGAACGCATAGAGTGGAATCGCTATGAATACAGAATCACGGCCACTCCGTTAATCGACGGAAGATCGAATCGCAGATACGGCGAGCCTAAACCCTATTAAACAGACAGTAGAGTTTAAATCACATTACGATTGAGAACTGCGGGCAGAGTTTGCGTCCGATCTAGTGACGGCTGTTCCTACGTACAAAAGTTAAGTCGTGACTTGACCCGGAGTTAAATGGTGTGCCAGTGCTCTGCTCGTTTCTCGTCTGATGAAACAACGGGGTTCTCTCGCTCGGCATAGTTATTTTCGAGCCCCATAAACTTCAAATTTTCAGTGAATACTGGATACAGGCAGAAGTTGATACGGAAATGGAAACAGTGGCGAGTGAAGACTGGCTTAGCGCCGCATTCTCTGTTTAATTAAACGGAAAATTGCGAGGTTGGTCTTTGCGGTGTGCGATACACTGGCTGACTCTGCTGCTGGACATACTTTTTAGCGAAATAGTGTCGCTGAAGGATCAAACAATGAGATTCAACGCGAAGCATCCTCAGAATCTGAGAATTCGTAAAGTAAAAAATTTTACATAATTTTCTAGACATTTTTAGATTAATGTGTTCGACGCAACCGTTTCAACCAATTTTTAACCTAATACCTATTTTGCAATAGTGCCTAACGTTTCGGTTTTAGTTTGAAACTTTTTCAAAGGTAAATTGCATCTATGAAAAGTATGTAATATAGATGGATTGAAAATGAAGAAAATATTAATACATACTTGCTATTAACTTTACTTGTGTAATTTAAACATTGAACTGATATGATTTGATTTGTATAAGACACTGGTTGGAAACGTACTGTGGTGAAAGTGATCGTTACAACAGAGTCAAAAACCAGAAATATGGAAAATCTGTATACATAGACACCCTAGTCTGAACACAAGGATCGACGTTCTTGAAATCAATATATGGCGGTAAATTTAAAAATCTCCAACCATTTTAAACACATGCTATTATACCAAGGTGGTAAGATTGAAAATCGACATTCCTAAAGGAAGACCAGCAAAAAAGAAAGAGAAAATGTGATTTCTATTATATGTGAGAGAACAGGTTGTATTTATAATGGGTAAGACCCAATTATAAATATATGAAAGGAAACTTTTCTAGACAGTATCCAGTACAGTCTGAATGATTTCATAATTCGTGAAATGAAAAATTTCAACGTTAAAAATTCTCCAGAATTTCCAGACTAGACAGTGGTGAATTGTCACTGAGCAATCCCGAAGCACCTCGACCCTATATCGAAGTGGCCTCTCTTCTCTCTCCCTCTCCTCCCCCCCCCCTCTCTCTCCCTCTCGATACTCTCGTTCCACCGACAAACGAGTCCTCGTGAACACACGGGTTAGAGTACCGCAGCGTGAGATTATCTCGCGATCCCGAGTCTCTATTATGATTCAACTGACAAGCTATTTGTTGTCCCCGGGGGAAGAGCTCTCTCTGTAGCCTCGGTCTTTCTCAGCGAGCTAGACGTTACAAAGCGAAGACACGAACTCGGTGTCCGTCTTCTTTTTTCACGGTCTCCTTGGCCACCCGTTCTCTTTCTCTGACTTTTCTTCATCGTCCCGTCGCGTTGGTCGTCTTCGAGACCGAGCATCCACAGCTTCTCTCTTTCTCTCGTCTCTCGTTGTCTTTCCCGGGTCGGATAAGGGATAAGGAGTCACGGCTCGGGACAGGCGAACCCGGAGCATTTTTACTTCGTCCACGAGGATCACGAGCACCTTCCTGAAGGTACCAAGACTCCAGAGAGCAGATGCCGGTCCGATATCTTCTAACCGGACCCAGGCACGAACGCGCCGCGCATTTCTGATTTGCGAGCGACGCGTCCTCTCCTCTTCGAGAACCCCCGTTGCTCTTCTCTGTTCTCACTCTCTCTCTGTCTCTCTCTTCTTTCTAGCGGTCCCCTTCGACCAGACGCCGCCGGAATTTCAGAACGACGACCATAGGTATTTTAACTGGGCATGGACAACGGACTATCGCGTGGCTGTGATGCTCGAAACAGGCTCCAAACCCGGTCACTCCTTGCTCATTAGTGGTGGCACAGGTATGCCCTGATTTGGCACTGTTTAACCCCGATGTCAACTCGCTCGGACGACGACCTCACTTTTTTATCTAACCACCTAGCAAGACACTTGCTCGTAAGACACTCTTTGCAAGATTGTTCGATAGGAAGTGGATTCGAAATGTTCTACGCCTGAATCATGATCGATACAGGAAAATTTACAAGTGTCCCTGTCAAGGCACTCTGCCCTACTTCGTCGAATCAAGCCTGAGCAAGCGAATGAAGGACGAGGCGAAGTGAGCTTGTCGCGCAGAAGTGACTCATAAATATCAGTTAGTCCTGCGGTGACGTTTTCACGGTGCTTTTGATACAGTGGCCCGCGGTCTCGCTGGGTGTTCAAAAGCCGCCACGGGAGAACCAACTGCGTCATTCCGGTCTGGCCCCTCATCCTCGTGTTCTCGTCCTCTTCTTCTTTCCCATCCTCTTTCGAGCCGGAGCGGCGGTTGCCCTCACGGTTGTTGTCCCGCTGCTCGACGAGCTTGGTCTGTTTAGTGGCCCGGATGGGATTTGTGGGCATCGCGTGATGTATCGTCGATACCCGTTCGACGCTGGTTCAGGCCGAGTCGCCTGCTGGGTCCACGAAAAGGGACCCGGTTTGTCCGAAACGTCGCGATATACCGGAGGGAGCCGACAGGAGGGATTCTCTCTCTTTCTCTCTTTCTCTCTCCCTTTCTCTGAACGGTGAGGTGACCTCGACGACGATTTAGCCAAGGACGAGGCCGGTTCCTGCACGACCGGACCTCCCAAAGTTCTGTCCACCGACGATCCTTATTCGGGCAACTTGCCCGGCTAAAGGTACGTACTTCGTCGCTGATCCTGATCATGCAAATCCCCAATTACCAGCGGAGAAAATATATTCGTTGATATTATTGTTCTACACTATTACGTCAATCGAAAAGTTCCGTTCGTTTAGCGTCGAGCAGCCGTAACTCGAACTGTCGTTAACTGTAACGTCTGTAGTTAATTTTCCAGTTTAGACATCTTTCAATAAAATTCAATACATAAAAGTATTGCATCGATAACACCGTTTCTTTTTCTACATTGAGAATGTCAGAATTTGAACGAAATTGGGAAAACAGCAATCGGGAAAACAGTGACGCTCATCGAATGATTGTAGACGATTCGTAGAAGAATCGTGAGTCACTGTATTATCACGTGAGACGTTAATTAATTTTCGGTATTGCTGCGGAGGAAGATCAAAGATCCTTACCGACAGCGTCTTCGAGAAACAAGAGGGGAAAGAGGTGTGCGCGTACCTGGGAAAAATGCAGTCGAGGAATTTCATTGGCAGGGCTCTGTTAATTGCTCGTAGCTGTGCTGGAGTTTGCCCCCGGTGTATACTCACTTTTTTGTATCGTCTAATCCGTAATTATGAGGAAACACCCACGGTAGCAGACTCTCTTACCTGAAACAGGGTAAGAATACAAACATATGATACACGTGTAGAACAGAGAAGAATAATAAAATTACGATTACGTTCGAGAAAGGATCTCGGTAGCTGGTGTCGCATAATTTCTTTCGGATGGCCGGGGATCTGGCCCGAAAGGCAGCTTTGACTTTCATGGATCCTGATATAGAGAGGAAGAAGAATCGGGGGCGAGCCCCTCTCCCTTTACCCTTCCTTCTTATTTCCCTTTTTCCTCTCGTTTTATCGGAGGAAACGAGGACTCTCATTCCTATGCGCCGGGACACAGAGGGTGGTTGCACAGTGTGTCTCTGCAGCCTCTCTGTGGACCAACCTCGATGTCCTTCGCATAACAGCTTCATTATGCGACATCTACGATCTTTCCGAGTGCACGACCCGGATACATAGGCGGCCCAGAGGCCGAGGAGGCCAGCTTTTCTTAATTTCGGGTCGGAGGACTCGGCTCGATTTAGGAACGTTAGTTAAGAGAGGTCCGCGAGCAAAGACCAGCTTTCTCCCGGGACACTGGAAGGGCTTCGTGTCCTTCCGAGCTGCTTCCGTGTCCCCTAACTTCTCAAACTTTGTATCCTACAGGGAGATCTGCTTCTGTGGTATAGGAGACTGGTCATTGTCCGGCACCGTTGTATTTTCAGTGGAAACACTGTCAATGCGGTTCCATGGTGTCGGAATTCCCGAGTAATTCCTTTATCGTCGAGCAGTTTTATATTAACCCTTTGCACTCAGAGATATTTTAACTTGAAAATTAAATATATACAGCAACTTTTAGTGGTGAATCCGAGTCACCACTCGAGTGCTAAGTATTAATATTACAGATTCGAGAAGCTAATTCATCGATTAGAGCTTCTCTTCGGAATGAATATAAATAGATAATCGTCGGGTTGTTAGAAAATTGTCAACGAGCAGAACAGGCAGCCTCGGAAACTTGGAAAGTGTTTGGTTAGCAGATCCGCAAACTCGAGAGGTGGTTTAACTCCGGCGTCAGTGGTATTCGATTATCGGGAATCTACTTTCTTCGAAGGAGTGACGCGAAGCGCAGGGGTAACTTGACTATGGAACTTTTTCAAGTGTGCTTTAGATAGTCTGTATTATCTGACGGGGAAGTTTTTCACTTCGAAATAGTTACACGGCAAACGTGTGCCTACGCGGATGCATGCATCTCTTCGAGATTATCGAAACGCTTGTGGTAACGTTGCGAGACACTGTGACGTATTCGGAGAATCAATAATTAAGCAGTACGAGCATACTCCATTAACAAATGAATCGAACGTCTTCGAGAGAACAATCCAATATCCATTTCCAGAGATTCGTTTATTATTAGATAACGATTTGCGAATACTGATTTAATTTTCGTAGTAATCATAGATGAAAGATGTTCGTTACATTTTCATTCGGAAATGAAGCATTCGATATACAGCAGCGCTATCAGGAGAGCAAGAGTGTTTGAAAAAAAGTGTGTTCCAAGGAAACCGGAAGTGCACTCGTAATCCGAACCGCAACCGCAGAGTCAGGGATGAAGCAGAAGGGTGAAGGGAACGGCCATGGCTCATCGGAACTAATTATAAGAAGCTACACGGATAGTTTTAACGTTCTTTTAGGCGAGTTCGCGGCAAAGTACGCTGTAGCACATCCACAGGGTCCGAAATTAGTTGACTAAGCGAAAAAAGACAAGCAATTTCTTCGGTGGGTGCCCACGAAGAGGTCCAGTGCGGTCTCTCCTCTATATATATTTTCTTTCTCCTTCTTTTCTTCTTTTCTTTCAGGCGGTATCCTTTTTTTCGAAAGCCAGTCTGCCGCGTTGGCCCCTGGAAAATAAACTGGCCACTTTTATCGATCGACGGTTCTGGAGTCGTTTCGTGTCCGCTATTAAACGCCCCGCTTGCATTGAGCCTCCAACTCTCTCTCTCCCCCTCCTCCTCCTCCTCTATATCCGTTTGCTTCTATCCGTTCCTCCTATCCTTTCTCCTCCACAACCATCCCTTGGATGCTAGCCGCTGCTCCAACCCTTCGCGATTCACCCCCTCCGCTCCATTAAGCTCGAATAATCAGCCCTCTCTTTGCAGGCGAGCTCATCACAACGAGTAGAGGCACGTCCTCCTCGACCTCATATCCGCGAAACAGGATTTCGAGAGCTCATTATCCGTGATTCAGTGGCCGCGGCGCTCACACCGCGAGGATAACCCCCACCGAACGTCACTTCCTCCGATTTTCGAACTATTTAGCCCTGTTATCCTACTTTCTTTTTAAGTGAAACTTCTTTTGGCAGGGTGTAAGCCTAATTCGCACCACGGAATTCGTGACATGAAAAAGCGTAACGGTTTAAATTGAGGGAAATGTCAAGTTTTAGGGGAATTCAAGTTTTGAATTGTGAGGAATGTGAGAAATGCTAAAATTGTACAATTTTAAAGTTATAAAGTAGAAAATTGTGAAATTGTAAAGAAAGAGACATAGTTCATAGCATTTCCCATACGCTCTCCTTATTTGCATCGCATATTTTGATCGTTCATTATTGGACTGCAAGAAGGTTCACTTCTGCCGCGCGTGTTTTTCTACGCGGTGATTTTTTTATCAAGGCGAAGTTTAACGCCATTACGAATGCCATTGGTATTGGAAGCGACTAAGTCCGATCGTTCACATTTCCAATTTACGATACGGACAGCAGAAACAACAATGACAGAAATTCAAGTCATCGATGAAGCATTGCAGCGACGAATGCAGTTATGCACCCCGATGACGCAGTGATACAGATAGACGCCGGATGCGCCGGAAACTAAACGCTCGCGCACCGGAAATGATGCCGGCCACCTCCGTGCACTTCCCTGTTGGACTTCCTCGATTTGATCGTGTTCACGTTACATCCAACGGACGTTCGTCTCGCGATTTCGTACCAGTTGCAGGATTACGAAGCCAGTCGCCCTCGGTCGATCGAGAAACGCAACTGTTCTCCACCTGTGCGACAATTAACTAGAAATGCTAATAAAAATATTTTTAAACATTGTTTCTTAATGAAACCTTATATTTCCTTCGAGATCGTTACAGAGAGCGAAAAGACGAATCCAACGAGTACAATGACCATACCATTTCGATCATTCAGTCCCGAGATATTTGTATCTGAAAGATCAGTTATTTTAGATTAGGTTTCTTTTACAGACACGAATATCTCGGGACTGGATGATCGAAATGGTGTGGTGATTGTACTCGTTGGATGCGTCTCTTCATGCTCTACATCTCTACAAGAATGTCGAAGAATATATATAGGGTGCCCTAAAAAAAATACTGATCAACGAAGAAAAATTTTTGTGCGAACATATTCCGATCGAATTACATCGAGCGAACAGCACCTAAAACGGGGACGTATATCGGGCGGAGATAAACAATCACGCTCCCCGGGATTTCGTTGAATAAGAACGCGAAATAAGATTTACCGAGGGCAGAAGTATTCTTTATGGACCTTTCGATCACTCGTAAACGAGTCCTGCCGAATGTTCCTTGAAAAACGCGGCCTCTATCAGGCGATTCATAGTCGCCGTGAAACTAGCCTTGCATAAATCCACGGGGGTTGGGGGGTCAGAATAAAATTCGATGGTGTGGAAACAGGTGATGCTGGAACCCGGCCAGAAAAAATATTTGCGAAAAGGAGGTCGATATATAATTTTTCATCTTCCTCTCTACACCGTTATTCTTTCGTACAATTTAATCTCCAAAATTGTTGGGCAATTTGATAAATGTCGTCAAGCGAACAGGATTCTTCAGCTGGGAAATTGAGAAGTTTAATTTCGGAAATTGTAAGCATTATGAACTTGTGCGCGACGATGCTTTGTGAAATAACAAATGTTCGTTTGTGTATGTGCAGTGGTATAATAAGCAAAAGGTTTTAAAGCATCCTTCGCGTTCTGAATAAATGAAACATTCCCATTTCTACGTAAAAGGTATTGAAATTTTCCGGCGACTTCCAGATTGAAAATTCTAAAGCGAAAATTGCGGTGCCACCGTATCTCTCTCTGAAATTAAGAAATATCAAGAATTTCGATTGTTTTATCTGTTCGAACTGTAGGGAGTTTTATGAACAATTCTACGAGTGGAAAGCAGCTTTCTTTTCTCGTTAAAAACGATGACTTATGCGTAGCACCCGCTGATCCGATCAGTATAGCAGCGTGGAACACCGATCGATCTGGGACACAATTGATCGTCCGGTACCATAAACATCTCTACTATGTCAGCTTTATCGAACGTTAACTCGACGTTTATCGACGAGCATCGCTCGTCATCGCTCATCCTGAAATCCTCGCGAGACACGCGCGGCATTCGCGACCGCACGTATGATCATTTTTCAGCATAGTTATCGAATGATCGTGTTCCCGGTTGTCGTGTCTGAAGATGTAAAAGTTAATACAACGAAACGGCCGCTCGTAAATCCATAGAAATCTCGTCCGACCGGCGACGCGTTTCCTCGTCAAATAATCAAGCCATAAAAACGCGTTGAACGTTGTAAAGTTCCGCGGGCATTCTATCGCCGAATAAAGTTATTAACGCGGTTCGCGCGCGGAGACGAGCGTTGCACAAACAAATCGAAAATTGCGTTATCGCGAATCGCGTGACGCATGTAGCCGGAGGGGATTTTGCAAATCCAATTCTCCCGATAAAAGTGGATTCGAAATGAATCTCCGGGCTTTTTCTGTTTATAATTTCCTGCGTCCGCATTTGTTTACAGATTGCGCTGTGCACAGAAATGAATGTTTACGCGTAATTGTTTGATTAATGGCTCCTTCCAGCGCGATTTCCGATTTTCATCCGAAAGGCATATTCGAACGACAGATAGTTAGAACGCAATACCGTATTTCGAACATCGTTTTAGAAATTGATATCGATGACAAATGTCCAAACGTTTTTTTTGACAACGCGAGTTTTGATGAATTACAGTTAACGAATGGAAGAACGCAGCCACGATAAGTCCGATTGCTAATGGAATTAGTTAATCAAAGGCAGAGCGCGACTTTCTTGCAGTTTCAATTAGGTGGTTAACGAGGTCGCGAAGGAACTTGATGTAGAATTTCGATTTCGAATCGCTGTATCCTGATGAGCCTTGTGAATCCATGTCATTAGCAATCGTGAACTACGTGACTGGAACGAGAAAAATGGCCCGTGAAACTCGAACTTCGCGTGACGACGTTAAGATCTTTGTTCCCTGGACCGGGACCGAGAGATCCTTCGTTACACCGATGATCGAGACTATGGGAACGGAATGGACGAAGCTTTTCAAATTCGCACGATCTCGATTTTCTTAAGCCTCTCGACTCGAAGCAATTTCAGCTAATTCTAGAATACGGAAAAATCGAATGATTTCAAGTTGTTTAAAAATACTGTTCGTTGTTCCCCGGCATAAAACGCGAGGCAGGGGTTGCAAGATCTTATTGCCAGTCTTTTATATCCGGCGACGGCCATCTTCTTTCCGGATTAATTAAAGCCGAGACACAGCAGCGGTTATAATTTCCTTTCCACGTTTTAATTACGAGAAGGAAGTTTCCTTCAATCTTTCGTCTTCGGGAGGTCAAATGTTTTTCCCTCGGAAAACTTCACCCCCTCTCGAGTGACGTGCGCAGTTAGGGTGGAGCACTCAAACTTATCCCATGGAACAACACTTTTTCCGAAGTTCCCGTATAAATTCCGCTTTCGACCGTTCACCGCGAAATATTTCTCGTCCGAGACCGTAATTCCACATCGAAGTTATTTGTTGGCCCCCACGGACTCGAGAGTGAACGTTCCGCCGGGAGTTCCGATGTGTCGACGAATCACCTATTTGTCAAGTTTTTCACGATGTCTAATTGAGAGTCTGTCTAACTCTCGGTCTAATCGTCATCGAGAAAACAGTAGAGTTTTATTTTGCACTGACGATCGTTCGCGTACGATTACACGCGAGAGAGATAGAGAGATACCGCGCGCGCGGCGTTAATATCGTGAAATTCCGAATCTAATCGAAACGAACCGAATGATCGATACCGTTCCACGGGAAATCCAATCGGCAATTATCAGCCGCAAACTTAATCGGCGCTTGCCACGGTTTCCCTTGTTATAATGAATTCCAAGCTTGCCTCCGTTCCGATTTGGTATCCGCTGTCGGCGGATATTTCCGGCGAACTCGGATGCACCGCGATAAATAAGCGATAAGGCCACCGGACTGTGAATCCTACATTCGATCCCGAGTCCTTGCTCAATCGTATAAATCAATTAGCGGATCGGCCGATAATGTTAACGAACGATTCACGCCGTTACCTACGTACGAGGACTGTTCAGAAAATAAAGTTAGATTATTCTCTGTACAGACCTCGTATTTTTTCCACGTATTGCCGAGAAGTATCTCTCGAGAAATCGTTAACACTTTTCCACCGCGCGTTTTCAAAAAACTAACGATTATTTATGCAAATTAACACCATTACCGTTCCGAGCCGCGGTAATACGAATTAAACAGGCATTTGTCTCTTGAGCGAATGCTTCCGTTAAATTAAACATTAAATGGAAAACAGAATTAATCCCCTGTTGTACCTTCCGATACTATTTTAATTATTTACACGCTCCATAAAGCTGATTTGCGCACCTGACCGTGAAAGAATCATTGAATAATTGTAATTGAATGATCCAGAAATTGTAAAAATTCGTAGAAAAAGGGGAACTGCGCGATCTAAGACAATCTAGTATCCCTTTCTTTCGCATATTGCACGATAATTGACACGAGCGATTTTTACACACCATGGAGATTGGTGAAATTCGAAATAAAAACAGCGGGAACGTAAGTTTCCAAAGTCTGGGACGAGCACGGGGAAAGTAAGTAATTCAGGACATCTGGCTCGGGTCCAAGTAACGTCTCGCTTCCTTTGTCTGTCCTGTTCTCTCGCCGCATATATTCTCCCTCAATTTCCCATAATTCACTTTGGCCTATTCGAGATATAAATTGATATATTAGTACCCATTACCTTGCAAATTTCTGGTTTAGCTCGGCGAGCTCGCCGAACGCAGGAAGAATCGCTAAATTTCAAGTATGATCTTTCTTCCGCGATGTTTCATTTGTGCAACTCATATTTTAATATTGTATCCGTTACAATGATATTGTGTCCACTGGATAAAGATGTTTAAAAGATAAAATAAATCTGATTTGAAAGGTCGGCAAATGAAATACGCGAGATCAGAATAAAAGATACTCGCAGAGAAGAATTCGAGGCTCTCGACGAATGTTCAAGAAAAGTGCTAACGAGTGAAGAAACGGGTCTTCAGGAGACAGCCTCGAAATTCTTCTCTCGGCTGATTTCCACCCTCTTCCTCTCCGCAGCCGGAGACACCCGCCATCTTAGCTATTTTCCACCCTGATGGTTTATTAATCTTTAATGGGTATAACTTCCAACACCGAAAGAGTTTTATATCCTCGAACATTTTACGCGGCACTATCCTTTTTCATCGAGCCACCCCCGACGTCCTTTCAACCCCCTTCCTCTCTTTATCCCTCTCGTCGTCTGGCTTTTTTACCCGGCGCTACGACTTCGCTCGTATAAAATGATAAAATGATTCCGGTAGATACAGTCAGTCGGAAAAGACGAAGAAGTTCGTACACCCTTGAAACAGAATCACTTTTTCGAGATCGATAACCACTTGAGAAGATGAACAGAATTTTTAATAATATTCTCGCTATAAATATTATCCCGAACAATATCCGTTGATTGGCTCGCAACGATTAATTAAATTTGTTACACAGCGGACAGTTTTAGTGAGCACATTTCACGGTCTCTACCGAATGACGACAGAATTGTGTTTACCGAGGGATTGTTTATCGCGCCGGTGTATCGATTACAAAATAATTGCTTTATAAATCGGTTAGTAAAAACTAGGCCGCACATATCTGTTTACGTGATAAAACGTGTACAGAGAGAGAGAAATCTGCGTCGAGGTTGAATTAATTGGAAACATTTGGCGCCGCGTTCCGATGTTCTACCAATTTTTCCGCGGCGCATACAGGCTGCCAGGCGAATTATGGGTTAATTGCACGCATCGGGAAAAGCGAGTCATTTTTTTTCGGGAGTGGGTGGGAGTGGGGGCAGATTTTCATTTTCAGGAAGCGGCGTCATAGTCATAAATTGTCCAGCAGGATAATAAAGGGAAGCATGCTAATAATCCAGAATTATAAATCCCTCGGACTATTGATCGGACTGCAGTCGGCTAAATCATTAATTATGAAACCGGGTAACGCGGAAAATTATTTATGTAATGGAATTTACGTCGATGTCACATGTTATCGTGAGGACACCAAGACTGAAGTGAAATTTCGCCGATGCTCTCGCGGTATAATAAAATAAAATGTTCAATGGCTTGTCTGAAATATTTGAATGCTCGTGGACAAGTGATACGATAAAAATATGAAGTCCGAGAATTATTGTTTCGAATGTAGACCACTGTCACGTTACGAGCTGTCATCGTCGACGTGCAGAAGTGGACCGACATCGATGCAGAACGCTTGTCTTCCAAAGTTAGGGTTAATCAATATTGTCGTGAATAGGGTTTGTCGACGTAGCCTGGTTGTCGGCCATTTCCTGTCCGAGAAGACAGGGAGAAACTGTCGGATGTCGATCTCGCCCCGACTGTATATAACCGGTTGAAGTGTCGGTAATTAAATTAAAAAGCTGTTCGCTCGTTTTACGATTATCACGAGGCCGCCTTAATTACTGTTAATGGTAACGGGGCGAGAGCTCATCGCCGTTCAATGAGTCCAAAATGGCGGGTGGAAATCCTTCAGCGTGCGGCGCAAACTACGGTATAATCACCAGTTAGGTGCCCGGCGAACGACGTGGCCGGTAATTTCGCGCGTGTTTCATCGTGTTTACTGTGTTTCCCTCGGAAAATTGTACCCGGAGGCCGCGTCTCGCCAGGGAAGAATGCGACGCGGGAAATCATGCGAATATTTTATGGCGCGTAAAACCGCTGAACAGTTACAGCCTACTTCTGCCACGCTTCGTGTCGTAAAGCGGCCATTAAATCCATCATGGCCTATGAACGCGCGAAATATTTTTCGTCACCCTTCTCAGATCCTGCGAGAAACTTATTGTTAATTTCTCTCTACGTCGCTTCGATGACTAAGCAACTTCCAGAAGCAAAGAAGGGTTTGAATTTAAGAAAATCGCGTTCCGTTTAATAATTGCTGCATTCTGTCGACATCAGCTCGAGGTGTACTTAGTCGATCGATCGATCGTGGCAGCTGATTTCTCGATACGACGAGGGAGAGGACGAAATTGTCTCGCTGGTCGCATAAGTGCCCTTCGCATTATACGCGGAGAGTCTCGTAGACCACGTCCGGGAGCCTCTTTCTGTAACCCAGTCGCCCCTCTATCTTCAAGAAAAGAATGAACGGGTCCGAGGGGATGGGTTCGAAAGGAAGGAAGGCAGGAAGGAAGGAAGAGTCGGGAAAGAATGAAGAAACGGCGAAGAAAAGGGAGGAAGAGGCTCGAGAGACGAGTCAAGGGTGGAGAAGGTTGCCGGTGTGAAAAGCCAGGCTAACAAAGGTGGGTAGAATGGCCAGACACATAGGAATTCAGGAACTATTTATAGTGAGGAGTTATTAGCAGCGCGCGTAAATTCCGTTCTCGATCGTTCCTACCCCGGCCGAAATAATCCTCTAATCCCATCCCCGATTCATTAAGTTTGTTCGCCGAGTTTCCGGGGAGAGAGACATTATCTAATCAATTCCGATTTCATTTTATCTGGCAAAATCTTCCTTTGCCACAACAATTTTCATGAAAGACAATTCAACTGGGATTTTCATCTTCGATCATGATTTTTCATTATTGGGTCAGTTCTGTACGGTTAAAGGATCATCGATATAAAGGGCGCGCACGTGTGCACACGTCTTAAGACTTCTCTTTACGTGTATCAATCATCCCCTTTAATTTCCCATGGGTACCGTGCCATGGAATTAGACGATTCGGACTGTGTACGTGCGTAATTAGGTCTGAGGATTTTTATGTACACGCGAGACTCGACGTGACCGAACCGGGATTTTCTTCGGTAGCAAGAACGAGCCACGATTTCGCTGCACAACGATGATTAAACAAACGTTCCGGATGCGCCGGGCGCTCGCGGAAACTTCAACTTCTTTCCGTTTAATTATTCAATTCAATCAGGCCGAGGAGAAGAATGTACGAGACAGGAGATTTCTGAAACATAAGTATCCTAGAGAAATTCCTAGAGGGGCCAAAATTTTAATCATTTCCTTTGAGGATGTTATTTGAAAGAAAATGATCGGATAAAGTATTCGAATAATTGACGCTAAGTTCGAGAAAGTATGTAAAAGAGGAATGTTTAATCGCTTCAGCGCGGTAATTCGTGTCTCTAGTTTACCATGAAATACCAATTAATTCCGCAAATGGATTATAGCTTAAAATTGCGGGCTGTTTTTATAATCATTGAGAGAGAGAGCGCGCCTTTATGCAGATTAATTGAAATTTTAATTATCAAAGTCTTTTTAGTTTCCTGTTACGCTTTCTGGTAGCGACTCGCGGGATATAAACTCTCCAGCCACTAATTCTTCGGGTTAAAGAGCTTTTAATGAAAAAAGGATAATTAAGAACATTTAACGGGAAATAGGAGGTCGATAAAATGCGCGAGGTATAACTTCGTTCTCGTAACTTGGTACTCGATCAAAACGCATTTCTCATCCTCCAACATTCAGGGTTGTTTTTGTCCAGTCGGTATGAACGATGTTGGCTGCAAAAAAAATATGCCTCCAATATTTTTAGAAAAAGCTATTTTTCATCGAGGTTTCACAAAAATCGGTCTGTATTACTTCGGACAGACTCTCTGTCGGTTCGACGGAATCATCGTTCACGCTTTCGCGTCTTTTTTTGTTCAAAAAAGAGAAAATATATTGTACTGAACAGTTGTGTTAGATTGTTTGACAAAATATTTTATATTAACTACGCTCCTCAGACATAGTTGCATAAAAGATCCTAGAATAATGTTTCACCCCTTCTCACTTCACATTTGGAATCTACGAATGATGCTTCAATTATAGTGTTACATTTCAAAGGAATACGAGGACCTTTTTCTTTGTAACTTGACGATTCCATTAGCAGATTTTTCGTGAGCGTGACGAAGGGTTGGATCGCCTTTCGATCCGCAGAAAATTGCGTGTGACGTCGACGCCGGATTATCGGGTCCCCTGCGTGTCCGCGTCAAAACGAATGCAACCTCGGGCTCAGGACGGGTCGGGGACACCGCTAAAGTCCCGCTGTCACTGCAGGAATCTGTCCGAACGGAACAGCGAACGCGAAGGACCTCGTTCAGGGAACGAAACTCGCGTGTCCCTCGGGAACCGCTCGTAATTTTATTATGCTTGCTCGAACAACGGCCCCGACGCAACGTCCGCGCGCCGACGTTCATAATTATTCGAACGGATTAACAAGCCGGAACTCGGTTTCTCCGTTGGCAATCCCCCTTACAGCGAACTATGAATTATTAGGCTTCGCAACGCACACGCGTCTTCCACGTTTCGCGAACGATCATTTCGATATCACTTATAAGTGGGGTAGCCACTTTTCTTCCATAAAGTTTGAATAATCTTTCCGAAGAGGATTTTGCAAGAGTTTCACTGTGCTAATTACGCGTTTAGAGGTGCTTTAAGCGATCAACACACTCCGAGTTGATCCAACGGCTCTCATCCCTCTCCCAGTAAATCACGAGTCTCGTCTCGTTCCTTTTTGCTCGAGCGGCTGTGAAGAGGAGAGGGGATGGTACTTTATTTTCAAGCCAGTTAAAATCCAGGTGTGATAATTTAGTGGGACGACATTTTACATGGCGTGAAGGAGCTCGCGCGCCATGTGGAAAAAGCCTAACCTAATCCCGGTACTCTGAAATATCTCTCTCCCTCTCTGTTTTGCTAGGTCCCGGGACGTTCCACGGCTGCGTCTCATTCTTTGGATAAAAACGACGAGAGAACAAAAATATAAACTCTTTTTGCTTGCAGCGCTGCAGACTCAGAATTGAATAACGAAAGAGTGCGTGCGCCTAAGAAGCTATCCTCCGAGGAACTTCGATTAAGTTCATAAATTGTGAGGAAAATGTTCACTGACGATCAAATTCTGAACCCTTCGCAATTAAATTATTCGTCTGCAGCTTCAAGAGCCTCGATTTCAGCTGAAAAAACTATAAAATTGTTTGTTGCGTGCAATTAGGCTGACGAAGGATGTTACCAATAGATTTTCCGGTGGGGCTAGTCAATGCCAGAGTCTTCGGACGAAACACCGGCGTTCGGAGCCAGGCGTTAGCATGCTCGCGTTCCCGATTATGAAACACAAGGTTGGTGATTGCAGGAGCTGGGCGTAAACAAATTAGCGGCCGTGCTCGTTTACGCTCTCGTTCGGGAACGGTGCAAACGAAATTACGTCGGCGCCAGTTAAATGGAACGCGGCTGTGTAGCGTTCTTTTGTGCGTCCGCTTCAGCATTCCGTAAGCGGCGCGCGAAATCGTCGGCATGCGAAATCATCAACGCCCCCGTCGTAGATCACTGAAATCTTACTCGGGCCCGGAGAGATTAAATTTCTTCGGCTGTCGGGCTTAAGCAGGGCCCCTTCTCGCACAGCCTTCGTAATGGAGCACCACCGACGTTTAGCTCCAGTTTTCTTTCATCGCCCAGGCAGTTAGCGCGAACATCGTTAGCGGTCTGCAGCATTATGCTTAATAACCGCACGCCACTGGACTTGGCAACCAGCAATTGTCTATACTCTTATTTGTAGACTGCGGGTTTCACGCGTTTCTGACGAAAAATGGGAGATAATGGTCGTTCGGAAAGTAATCTCGTTTTTCCTGTAGAGATGGCATTGCTTCCATTTGTTATTACGTTCTGTTGGTGTGCAACGATTGCCACTTCCTGAAACAGTAGATATAAGGAGCGATTTACAGTCCTTAGGTATAAGCGACCCTTGTAGTAAGGAAAAGCGAAGATCGAAGACAGTCGCAAGAAAACCATCGAGCCTAGCACGTCGCGCCGTCACATTTTGTAGAGGAACCATTCTTGCTGTGTTTTAGTCATAAAGTTATACGCATTCAACCATTTACATCTTTAACGTTGTACACGCTGTATTGTAGGATTCCACTACATATATTTAATCAAGGTACGTTCCGATTCGTATTGTGGAATTCCGGGGCGAAACGTGTTTTGGCAAGTTGCAGCACCATCTGGAAAAAAGCGGTGGGCTGTCGAGGCACTCCACGTTGATTCCAGATAAAGTATGTCGAGAGAGATAGAAGGCCATTTGGAAACCACTCGGAACTACTTATGGCACACTCAGCTATCCGATTAGGGGCTAAATTATGACGTATTTCGGCACCACCTGTACGCCACGGATAACCGATACTGATGGCACACGACCTGTCCGATGCTAATTTACGCGCTCGCCTTTGCACCGCTTCGCAACTGAACTGCCCTCCACCAATTATAAACGAGCGTTTTCTTTTTGTCCCCACCTGTATTGATAACAGAGTACGGCACGAATCAACTAATAGTTGGGAGTGACTCTGATCGATTGTTAGTCGCAGCAATGTCCTCGAGAGAAACTTCGAGAATTCCGGATCGCCGCACGAGACAAAAATATAACGAAATTCCATCGGTGTTATTTCGACCGGAGACATTAATACTTCCACTCCCGATACACCAATAAAAAGTCGCCCACGATGGGAGCATAAATGTCGTCCCATAAAACCCCGGCGCGCACCCTTTCTTCCACCGCTCATAAAGTCCGCGACGCTTCAAAACACCGGACAGACGTAACAACGGCAGCGACAGAGCGTTGTATTTCAACCGAGGAGACCACTGATTCTCCACGGCGAAGCTCGACGAAATATTCGGGTTCCCGCGGCCATTTCGATCGCTGACAGCCGCAGGATGAGCTAGGCCGATGGGTGCGAGAGGTCAGACGGTTCCTTTCGCTATAAAAATAAATTGAACGCGTGACAGGAACTTTTATTTTTGCTCCTCTTTTGTATTTTTCTACCGAACCGAACACGTGTTTTGTTTGATTCTGTCTGTGCGAAACTTGTTCGGTTTCGTAAGATAAAACCGCGAATGTTTATTACGGAAATCCGATAGTTATTAAAAGGAAAGGAACGACCGATTCGGTTTATTCGAACAATTCCCATCAGATGGTGTTTCCGGTTCGAAGGTATTCGATATCCGATATTTATGGGGCGATGTTACGTTGCGCGGTCCACCGGTGAATTCTTCTTTCCCTGTTCGATTTGAATCGAAGACGATACCGATACGTTCCTTGGACGTTTATAAGAAATCGATTGGTGTATCGAATGCTTCTCATTCGGCAAGGTGACGTCGGTATTTCCGGCGAACCGCTTTCGATACGGACGTTAAACTGATTTGTTGTAAAACTATGCGAGCTGGAACGTTCAAATTGTTTCCTAAATCCACATTATCCGAAACAGAAATATTTCTGCTTATTTTCAGAGAAGCTACGCTCTTTAGAAATTGCTAATAAAGTCGGTTTAACGAGCGGGCTGGGTGTCGCAGAGGAGAATCTTTATTCAACAGGGTTTCCCAGTTTATCGATTGGTGTTCGACGATCTCTCCCGGCGTCGATTATAAAAGGATGAGCCTCGCGGACCATGTTTTATCCGGCAGCTCTTCCTCGCCAGGTTGCCAGGCGAAATCCTGCGATCCCATTATCCGTGTCTCATCCATAATGATGCAGATTACAATAACAAATAGGTGACAGGGTCGGCAGCCCGGACGATATCACGGAAAAAGAATCTCGGAGATTCTCTTTCCGCGGATCTGCCTGGCACCTCGAGAGGACCTTTCTCGATCGGGAAAGCGAGAAAAAGGCTCTGCCGGTCTTGGCAGATTCGAGTACAGTTTGCCGAAGCTGGAAGTTGAAGCTGGAAAAGCATTGGGAACGCAGAATTTCTGTGTTTCGGACACCGGTGCTGCCGACAGCCCGATTTCTTTCGGTAAATTTGTCGCCTTTTTCAAACGCCTTGCTTGTTTTTCTCGGAAAAGATGGTCGGGACAAATAGAAATATTATTTATAGAATGGCCACGTTGCGAACAGAATATTTCTTCTCCGCTAATGTTTTTACTACGGCACCATTTTCATTTTCGGATCCAGATTCAACGGACGAGACACTGTGGAATCGAAATCGTGACTTCGGACACGAGTTGATTTCCAAGCTCGATGTAAATGCTCCCGGAGGACAATGGGAAGCGACTGAACGAGGTCCTTTATGGAGAACGCTGGCCTTCCTGATCAACAAAAACAGTACAACGAGAATCAGGCCTGAAAAAAGCCCGTGCCAATGGTGTATCAACTTAATCGATTCCTGCCGGCTGGAGCTGGCACGCCGATGACTCTATCGATTTCCTATCGAAACTGAACCCTTACCGCTCAACATCGTTCAAACATTATTCAAAATACTGTTTAGATCATTAAAACTCGAATCGGAGTCTAGAAACACCATTTTCATATCTTTTCGATATACTTCTATAGCAGACTCCTATAAAAAGAAGGCATTTGTTGCGACAAATTTTGCGATATGGGAGACGTCGATTGGTCAGCTTGAATATTCATAAACACGCTCTCGGCGAGCTTAACGAACGAAAAATCGGCCGCGGAGAGAGGGAACCGTCTCGCGTTCTTAATCCGCCGACAGAAATCGCTGGAAAATTTGCTTTGTAAGGTAGCCGTGTTAAGGCAGATTTTCCGTCGGAATATGCAAGGGGAGTGGACAGTCCGGAAGCAATCGAGAATTCTATGAATAATAATACTCCTATTTATTTCGCAGCGAGTTAAAGTAAGGGTCCCCATTTTTATGCGAAGACGATTAAAATGGGGGAAAAAGAAACAACGAGGAATAAACGAAGGGCTTCTGTAAACAATCTGGACTCCTGTCTCCAGCCACTGGAGTCTGTCTCTTTTTAATGGTGCAGCTTGTTTATCAGCGACGCGAGTATTTACAGAAATTATTTAAAGAAGACGTAACATGGGGCGTTGACATCTTTGATTTTGCTCGTCCGACGGAACCTTGTTTATCGAACTCGTTCGTCGCCTTTTAAGGTAAAGTGAAATAAAAAAAAAAGAAAGGGGAGAGGGGAAATAACGGAGGAAAGATCTTGCGAACTGTCGCAGACACGGCCGACAGTTCGTCGTCGATGGAATCCGCAAATATTTCCCAAGACGGAATTTTCTTCGCGAGTCCCCTCGGTCCGGGAACATCGTCCGTTTACAAATGTTCGCAAACATTCGCACAAGAGCGCGGAAAATACGGTTTTCGACTGGAATGACCGGGGACTAACAGAAGTCGGACGCGAGTTCCAGGGTTGTATCGATTCGATCGATGTCCCCAGACATCGATTCCCAATATTTCAGAACCCGTTCTCCTGCAACGGAGCACACGCCATACGCGACTACGATTTTTCCACCTTTGTAGTCGTCATTCCGATCTTACCAGTCTTTTCTTTACCGACAAAGTTGACCTCGATTCCCGCCTCCTTCGACCCCTCCGGCCGTGTGTTTGTTTCGGAAAAGGTCCCCTTTGAGGGGCAGAACCTGCCTGCTCCATGGTTAATAATTGAAAACGCGAACAAAAGACTGGGACCTTGAGAAGAAACGTTACGACTCGTTTCGAATTCCTATTCTTGTGAAATACGAACATTTCTGAGACACCTTGTATCTCAGACAGTTCGAGCTTTCTATTTGAATGGAGCAAAATTGATGTTTGGATAATATAAGCATGGTAAAAAATTGGAATGAAAGAAGACTAAATTTTTAGAACACGCCTAAGAAACTTTCCGAAACAGTAACCGATTGCCATGTGACGTTCGGCGCTGGCAAAAGGTTTCCGATATCTGTCGCTGGGTCCGTAACCGGTGGAACACGGGTTGGCAGTCGGCTAAGCAAGTTGTCGGCGAAAAAAGTCAGCGGAATAAACGCGCAGGAATCCGGCTGGGAGGAACGTAACCGCGGCGAATGTAAATCTCGCGTAACAACGCGGCTCTTTATCCCGATCGGGAGTATCGCGGGTGGATATCCGGTTTTCGTTGGCCGCTCGACGCAACGGAACGACGTAATAAAGTTTGATCGTTGTCTCGCTTGCTTTATTCGGATACTGTTCGGTTCGGTAGACGCGTCCGTTCCTTCCAGAGAGAAGAATTCTTCCAAACAATTCATTGACCGGCGTATCCGCAGTTTCTAGCACGGTTACTTGAATTCTCGCGACTGGTTCCTATTCTACGGAGGGATCAGCCGAAATTACTAGGTCGTGAAGAGAGCTGCAACGATGCGCAAGACGAGACGAAACTTGCATTTAACGTCGAGGATTAGCTGGTTCGCGCTGCGGAGCTTGTTTCCCCGCTGACCTAGAAATCTCGAACAATGCTGTTTAGAGTGTAAGCAGACACAGATTAGGAACGCAACTAGGCTAAACCGTCGGACGTAAGTAGACGTTAAAGATGTTTCACGGGATCCGAAGGATTTTTCAGTAATCTGGTCAGAACACGAAATCGCAGCAGTTTTGATTGCTTCTTACTGTCTGAAAGTCTTTGTGTAGCTCGGATAGGAAATTTTTCTCGCTGTAAGACTTTTCGGAAAGAAATCCCATCGTCCCGAGTCCCTTCCATTTCCCGCGGAATATAAATCACGATTTAAATACGAATGCAAGCGTGTTCTGCGAGTCGTCGAAACGGGGGACGCGCGCGATTCTTGGATACGCGAAACGTATCCAGGATAAATCGCATCTTTCCGCGGAAGTCGATCAATATTCATCCGCGCCGCGCTCCTTTATATCTGGATGCGGGGAGTTTTCACTCAAGAAACACGTAGCGACGCAGCGCCTCGAGTTTCCTTCGTGTAACTTCCCGAATAAATCGTATGCAAATGAAAAGTTGACGATGGAAAGAACCGACGGCGTTCGCCGATGCATCCAGTCGTGCACGGATGCGGAAGAATGGCTCCCGTTGTTTTTGCCACCCTCTGGTTCATTAACGGGCTCAGTCGATTCTTCAAATACAATGTATCGTCACCGATTTCGTTTTATTTCTGCTGCTTTGTCAGGCTCGTTTCTACCACTGGTCTAATAAATTTCAATCAACTCCCGAATTCGAATCGCCAAATCGCCAGTATATGTGCTACTGCAATTCGTTCGATCGTTCTATGGACAAAAATAAATATGTTCGACAGTGCTCCCTCATCCGTGGCAATAGATCTTCGCAGCTTATACGTTTGCGAAGTCTTTCCTCCCCATTCGCTACCGATCGCGAATAGTTAACGTTCCGCTGATCGGATTTTCCTCGATTCAGTTCCCGTGCTTCAATTCTTTATGACTACACAATTTCGAAACGATATTGCAGCCGGAATGTTTTGTCTCCTCGGTAAAAGTAAATTTGCAATATCGACTCGTCAACCAGTCCCCTTGGATTTCCTGCGATTTTTCACTGTAGCGTGTGCTCGAATATAGAATAAATTGAATAATTGTGAAATAGATCAATCTGGAAACGATCGTTTGATCCGGTAATGGGTTAGCGTTGATGTTATGGGTCAGAATAGACCCAGGCGCTGTTGTCGTGTTTGGGGCTGACGGTGGATGGATTTTCCACGGGCAGAAGCTGCGTCTAGAAACCGTGGGACGCAGATATAACCGGAGTAAATATTTGTGGGTAGCAAAGACAGAGCCATGGTGTTTACCCCACGGCTTGGCTCTTCGGCGCGAACAGCAGCCTGTTTGGGAATTAGACCCGACGAGGTGGAACGCGTCCTGCGATCTTTGTGAACGGCCGATTCGAGTGTACGACGTTCCCAGGATAAATCCCCGTGAGCAGCGTGCCATCTAGCCGGGGGATTAACAGAATTTCATAGGAGCAAGCCGAAGGATCCCTAACGTTCAATTCGGTATAATCACCCCCGACACACCCTGACAAGCGTGCATGAATTATAAGGACGACGTAGGCGTGACAATTGTATGCTGATCGCTTCAGGAACAATGAGCTACGACAAGAGTAATAAAACACTCTCATCGCGGTTGTGCAGCCCTTCCGGGGTTAAAGCAGAATTATCTTTTCCGAGCAAGTGCAGGGAGCTATGCGCTCGGCCATTCTTTCAACTGATGACCCAGAATCCTCCATTTTTCCTCGCCTTCTCCTCGTCTCCCCTGCCAACCTTTCCGGATTTCGCGTGATGGAAAGGAACCCCCGAGAATTATGGAATCTTCTGGAGTTTCCGTGAAACCCTGCTAGAAGAAATCTTAATAAACGTCGCGAACTTCCATTGGTGTTCGCGAACCAGAATGAAAATTCTGATCGATCGAATAAACAGTTTAAATATACTGAAACAGCGACGTTTTCGCGTGATGTCGTATTTCGTCGAGTTCAATTGGAGGTCGTTAATGCATAATTAATGCAAAAAGAAACCGAGCAGGATCAAGATTCTATGAATGCGACCACCTATTTAGTAGATAATTAGTAACGCTTTAATAAATGCAGTCGCAGCCGACGAACTGGCTTCGCAAATTAATATTAAAGCAATGCGTCGAATTTCGAACAGGCGGAGGAACATTATTAATTAATTTCTGCTAATTAGATGCGGGAGACGCCGGTGGTGCTTGGGGTCGACGCGATTTCAAGAATGTTTAATAATCAGAAACAAAACGGAACCGAGCACAATCAGGTCCTTCCGAGGCGAGTGTATAGCGAACGTACTTCCGTGAGATGCTTGGGCGAGACAATCAAGCCTGAAAGGAATTTTCTGTGAACAATATAGTAGTGCGAGTAAGCGTGTGCATTTTTTAATAATACGGATAGTTATGGGCAGATATATTTGTCACACGCAACGCTGATTGATTTGAATCCATTAGTAACACAAATGAAGGGGGACGTGGCACGTTGTACTTCAAAACCACTCGTATATCTGCATATATACGAGCTCCGGACGCATTATATTAATTAAATGAAATTTCTGTACTTCACGTGGTCCGCATGATCAGCACTCTCTTTATTCGATATTGTTTCGCCCGGCACCAGAATTGTTTCGAATTGTTAATTATCCGGCTCCACCATTCTCTTGCGCGGACCATCCTATTAGAAGTTTACAATCGGAATCGCTGCGAGATGTATAACAATTCCAGCGGATATGTTTCTCAACAAAAAGTTGCATAATTGTCATGATTTTAGCAGGAGTTGAGAAATACGATGCGGTGAAAAGTATTGTTGACCTTTTCACCTTGAGTCTGAAGACCAAGCGAGACAGTAAACTCGCGATAGCGTTCTCTCACCTAATCAACCAGAAGAGGAGACTTGCCCGCAGCATTTGCCGGGTGCAATTAGATGCTGCAATGAGATATCGATTAATAGCCAACCGCGATGTCGTGTAATTATAGTGATCGCATGAGGTGGAGTCATAATCACGCCGCACACTCTCGACGAAAGCCTCCCTCGAACAGGTAGCCGTGCAGAAACGTCAACTACATACTTTTAATGCATCGTTGTTGTTACGCTGTTACGTTTGTTGCTGCTGCTCCAAACAATATCCGAGGTAAAATTCGAAGTCCACGGCAAATTGAGAATTGCACGGACATCCTCGGTTCAGTTGTTAGACGTTGATTTTTTGCAGAGTTCTGTTTCAAGCGGACGCAGACGTCAGAAATATGTGGAAACGTGGCCGGGCGCAATAAGGATTTACAGATAAGCGACGCGATATCCACGGGTTCCCTTTTTAATAAAATGTATCCGACGGCAACGTTACATCCCTCGAGCGAAGTATTATTCGAAAACCCGACAATCCCCTCGACGCCATTCCTTCGTCTCCGCGTTCCCCTAGATAAATCCGCAATTTACGATATCAAATTTTTGAAAGGATCAACGTTCCTGCACGAAAATCTCAAATCTTACCTCGCTGTCTACGGGAACCAGCGAAATATAAAATATTCCTCAGAATGCCAGTCGACGACGAACTTAATTGTTCAAATATATTCGAAACATTCTGTTCTCGTACTGTAAGGAAACGTGTATGTGTGTACATTTACATTGTCCTAGTGTAACACAGAACCGGCATTGACAACCAGGTAATAAGATGTCTGAGTTTAAAAGCCTTTTCTCAAGCAGCATTTCCCCGGCGTCTCTTCTTTTGTCTCTTGTACGGTCTCCCGTGTTCTCTCTCTCTCTTTCTCTCGCCAGCAGAACCACGGTTCGTCTGTTCCAATTTCCGTCGGTGGTCACCTACCTGACCACGTTAGCCAACTTCCGAGTTCACGTAAAACACCCTCTCCTCCGTAACCTCCGTGCCCCCCCGAACTTTTCCGGCGAGTAAATAGCGGGCCGAGACAGAAGACGTGCAATGCACGCCACCGCAAATACACTGCGACCGCGCGAAGACGCATGCACACCCCTGCCAAATTTATTTCGCGAATCGTTGACGCCGCCTTCCTTCGTCTCGCCGTTTCGCTTCCGCTCCTCCTGCATTATTTGCTGTTACGTTCCGTTCGATCCGACACGGTATTCACTGTTCGAAACGAACCCTAAAACAAACCGGTACCCTTCGCGTTCCCTTTGCTTCTCCATACTATCGCTCAACTATTATTTTTCCACAAGTTTCCAGTAGAGATCGTGGTTTTGCACGTGCATTAATAACACACGTGTATTTAAATATACATGAAATAGTACACGTATATTTGAATACACGTGAAATAGTACACGTGCACCCGTGTACTTAAAATGACACATACTGAAGTACGTGTACGTGAAATACACGTGTACACGAGTATTTAGATACACGTGAAATAAGGATCTCTAGTTTCCAGTCCACCTACCGGCATTTTAACCCTTAGCACTCGAGCGGTGACTCTGAGTCACTGCTAAAAATTGCTGTACTATAATTAAAATATCGTTTACACTATTAAATATGTTGGGATCTAACAAATTATTAAACATTTCAATATTGTATGACGCATTCTATTAATTTCATATCCACAAAATAAAAAAAAAGATATAGATATGGAATTATTCTAAATAGGAAGACATGTTTAATTGTCGAAATAAAATAGCTCCGAGTGCAAAGGGTTAATCAGAAAAATTCCACGAATAGGTTGGTCCAAGTTCCACAACAAAGTCATGAAAAGTCAGAACCTTCCTGATCCCGGGAGGGGATATTCGTTTTTCTTAGATCATGCAGACCTACTCGCAGATATTACCGGTCGATCGCGCAGAATCATCGGCGGATTTCGACGGAATATTCGGGGGTCGTAAAACGCGTTAGTTCCGACTTGCTACCCGCCACAGATATGAGTGACCGGGCGAATTTGGCGCAAAAGAATCGCGACACCGTGCGCGCGGAGCTTACCCCAATGCCTCTATATCGCTGCGTATCGAAATTTTTCCGCGTAATCGGATTAACCACCCACTGAAAGGGTGGGTATACATCCCTGTTCGTTTCGTCCGCACGACCAACGAGATCCCATTCAATCCCCCGTGGAATTCAAGCCCTGTGCAATCTGAAATGCGATCGAACGTCGTCGGCTTAATATCTCGAGCCATCCCTGGCACTCGCTTTGCCTCGCCGCGTACGTCCGAAAGACCGTCTCATGCGAAAAAATGGCTACGATGCGGACGGAACGAGAGCGAACGAAATTCCACGGGGGCCATTTTCGACGTCCTTTCAAGTCGCAATCTTTTAATTGAAGTTCAATATTTAAGCGGGTATGTTTTCAAAAATTGTCTACAGTAGAATTAATCAGGATTCAGAAAAACTTTGAAAATCGGGCAGGTACGCACGGTTGTACGGGATCTCGTTTAAGGAATACGAAATGCGAATCCCAGGTTCTCCTTAATGAAATTTGTGTTGGGTTTTTGTTACCAGTTTCGAAGGTTGGCTTTCGATGTATTTATTCGGTGGATTCGTTAGTTGGTTCAGGATTCTTCCGGGGCATTTCGTTTGGATTTCCCGCACGCCAAGAGAAAGAACAACCGTTCTAATGACGGGGTGGTGGGTCCTCTTGGATTTTTTTCTCCCTTCCCAGGGAACGAAAAACAAGAACTTCCTAAAACACGATCCGAAAGTCGGTACTTAATCCGCCAACTCTTGCACGCCGTGAAACGAAACTCGATTTAACTATTCCACCTTATTCCGAGACTAATTAACAGACTTGTTAAATGGGACGACTGATCAAATATTTTTACCTCGCCTTGAAGATAATGGAGGAATTGTTAGATTGTTCTTTTGTCATATTTTTATTGAAAAATGTCTATCAATTATGAACGAGTTATGGCAGATTTCATATTCGGTAGATCACCTCGGTTCGTGATTCAATTTCTAAAGTGAAAATGGTGGATCTTAAATGACTAATTTAATTATGTAAACGTAAGGATACTCGAGGTTAATGGCGCGAGTATAATAGGTACACTCGTTGCGCGAACGTTATAAATCATGCAACGCTGTCAACACAGTTACGCGGGGGTAAATGATAAAACACTTATCGAAGAAAAGGTACTAATGGAAAACTAACGATCTGGACTGCGCTCAAGTACACGTAGCAGCAACTCCGGCAATCTCCGTAAATTCGCGGACTCGGTGAATAAATGCGCTCGCAATTTATTCCGCGGGTATCGTTTCGCAATCCCGAAAAACGAAATCCCGTTTTGCCAGTCATTAAAACATCCCACCGTTGAACAATTAAAATTTAACAAGTCCCTCGGACTTCGTATACCGCGGTTCTACGTTGTGTACGAAATTCTACGTGGTTTCAAAGGTCGTAAAATTTGCATGGTTTGGAATCGAATTGGTCCGCGCAACGATTTCTGAAAAAAGATCCCATTGTTTTACGTATCGAGAGTAATGGGTAGGATTTAATATTTCTATTTTACGTAGAACGAGACATTTACCGCGAGAACAATAAATTTCGTGTGCGATTTTGCCACGTAGGAGTGAAATTATAAATTGATGCCTCTTTCAATGGGTCGTAAGTCTACCGACACGGTAATACCATAAACAACGAGGTGATTTCCTTGCTGGTACCATTGACCCTCCGTAACGGCTTGTCGCGGATTACTGACATTAGTAGATCGTCAATCAATTTGATAAACTATTCGCACGTGTTCGAGACGATGCACCGGTGGGCTATCTAGGTATCTGAAACCGATCAGACGTCGAGCGCATTCTCGCCATTTTTATAAATAATTCTCGGTGTTCGATTAGATCGCGTTGCGCCGTCGTTGATTTTTTTTGAATGACGTCGCTGAAGGTCGTAAATCTTCAACTCAATTCACTGAGAACGCGAATTAATCGATTCCTTACCATCTATTGGACGGAAAGGATATTATTGAATGAACTTGCACTTTTTAACAAAAAATAAACTTTGAATTTATTTTAACAGTCAATTTACAAAGATTTGAGGAATATGTATTTGATATTTTGAGATGGTACGTGCTTGATGTCTCGAGATGAACTGCCTGCCCGTAGGCAAGATGAAAAAATTGTCGGTTTTAAAAAGGCGTGACTTTAGAAAAAAGAGCCATGCGGATTTGTCGCTTGGCATTTTCTTCGACATTGGTGAGGGAAGCGGTCGTCTCAGCTGATTGGCTACTAATAGATAATGCGAAGGGTAAATGACCGCCTCTCGCGATATTCACTCACAGGACCGTCATACCTGTGAGTGACCCACGCGGAAAATCCCCATGGCCCAGGTAAGAGGCATAGCGAGCCGTATGTCCAGAAGGCGCTTGACTCAAACAAGGCATGGCCAATAATACTTAAAAAAGGTGACTCGAATCTGGTCGCCGGATGCGGACCTAGGGATTGTAAAACGCTAAATCAAAGAAGAGTGATGGCATTCCGGAGAGATTGCTGCTATACCTGGTTCAACGTTATTTTATTTTGGGAAATGTGCAAGGCAGATGGGGTCGGTTTATGACTTTGACTAACTGGCTTACAAATCGAACTAAGAGTTTTTTTTTTTTGACTTATAATGAACATCCTCCCCCCGTTGAGAGGATACCGATCAACGATGTAAAGGTTAGTGAATGTTGCGGGTATAATGCAATGGACATGAATGATATCTTCTACTATGTTGTCTGATGCTTCTTGTGGTCATCCTTCAACGTAGCCTCGTCAGGTTTGTTAGTTTCATGCTGAATAGGAAGAGGTACCAGACGCTTGGTACTGCGATCTAGAGTATTTGTAGCCGTTTTTACAGTAGCTGCACGAATGATGCCATCGGAACCTGGATATGTTTTGACTACTCTTCCGATCGGCCATTGTAAGGAAGGTATGTTATCCTCCCTGAGGAGAACGATTGTACCTTCACGGATGGAATGTTCGCCCGTGGTCCATTTGGTGCGAGTGGTTAATTCGTTCAAATATTCCTTTCGCCATCTATTCCAAAAATGTTGCTTGATCTTTTGAATTTGTTGCCAATTTGAAAGTCTATTAGTTTGTATTTCTCTGAAATCGTGCTCACGAAGGCTTGTTAACGAGTCGCCGATAAGGAAATGTCCAGGTGTTAATACGAGTAAATCATTGGGATCTGAGGAAATAGGAGTAAGTGGACGGGAGTTTAGAATTGCTTCTATTTCTGTCAATAATGTGTTGAAATTTTCAAAGGTAAAAAGTTCATTTCCTGCGACGCGTTTTAGGTGGTATTTAAAGGACTTCACTGCGGCTTCCCAGAGTCCTCCGAAGTGTGGTGCTTGCGGAGGAATGAAGCTCCAATCAATATTTCGTTCTGCGAGGAATGTTTTTACCTTATCGTGATGGTCATCTGATGACAAGAGGGTTTTGAGTTCACGTAACTCATTATTGGCTCCTACAAAGTTGGAGCCATTGTCGGAATATATGTTTGTGCAATAGCCTCGTCTAGCGATGAATCGTCGAAGTGCGGCGATAAACGTCTCGCTTGTGAGGTCACTTACGAGTTCTAGATGGACTGCCTTTACTGCCAGACAAACGAATACTGCCACATATGTCTTGATTTTGGTTCGGTTTCGGTATTTCCTTTCTTTTATATAAAACGGTCCACAATAGTCGACGCCCACGTGGGAGAATGGTCGTGATTCTGTTACCCTGGGGGTGGGTAAGTCCCCCATGATATACCTTGTTGGTGGCGGTCGAGCTCGGCAACAACGCACGCAATTTCTAATGGCCTTCCAAATTTGACTCCGACCGTCAATGGGCCAATATCGGCGTCTTGTAGCGTATAACGTGGCTTGAACTCCTGTGTGTAGTTGTACACGGTGTTCGTTTTCTATTATCAGTTGTGTCGTATGTGCTTTGGGAAGAATCAATGGATGTTTTTGGTTGAAAGGCATTGATGAATGTTTGAGCCGCCCTCCGACGCGTAATAATCCCGACTGGTCCAGGAAAGGGTTTAGCTGCTGCAATTTACCCTTTATTGAGGTTTTTTGGCCTTTGTTGAGTTGTTGAATTTCCTCTGAGAAATATACCTTTTGTAACAGTCGAATTATGGAGTCGTGGGCGTTTTTAAGTTCTCGTGCACTGAGGGCACCTCGTTCCTTATTGGATCGTTTCCACCGGAGGCAATAGGCTATAACTCGGATAGTTTTTGTCCACGATGAGAATTTGTTTAGGATGGTGGTGTCGACACGGGTGGTTGCTAAACAGATTGTGGTTTTTAGTTCGGGGGTGATTGACGGAAATGACCCTTCCCATTTCGGCCACTTAGACCTTTCTTCGCTGAGCCATTTTGGCCCGTGCTGCCAGGTAGAAGGTTGTAAAAATTCTTCTGGTGTTTGACCTCTGGAGATGAGGTCAGCGGGATTATCACTGGTTGGAACATGACGCCAATTCTCGACATCTGTTTTTGACTGTATTTCGGAGACTCTATTTGCTACAAAGGTCTTTAATGTATGTGGGGATTTATGTAACCAATGTAGTACTATTGTAGAGTCTGTCCAGAATGTGGTGCATTCGATTGTTATGTGCAGGGCTCTTCGGACAGTTTCATGTAATGATGAGAGTAGAAGTGCACCACATAATTCTAGTCGAGGAATTGATTGAGATTTGAGAGGTGCTACTTTAGATTTCGCGACAAGAAGTTCGATATGCACGTGGCCGTGGTCGTCGATGGAGCGTAAATAGATGCAAGCGCCATAGGCTCGTTCACTGGCATCACAAAATCCATGTAGTTCGACCTTGTCTGCGCCGGTCGCGATAGTTTTCCTCTGAAATATAATGTTGTTCAAGAGGGGTAACTGTGCGTAGTATCGTGTCCATTCAGTGTGGATATCCATTGGTAGAGATTCGTCCCAATTAATTTTTCTAGACCATATCCTTTGAAGAATGAATTTTGCAATGATTATTACTGGTCCGAGTAGGCCTAGCGGGTCGTAAATCCTTGCGATCTCGGAACTAACGGTTCTTTTAGTGACGGGTCCTGTGTTGTTGGGTGTTTTCACGGAGTAAGAAATTGAATCATTCGTTGAATTCCACATGACTCCGAGCGTTTTAATGGTCGAGGATTCTCCTAGATAGAGATTTTTATTTATGTTTTCTTCTGGCAATCCTTGCAGTAAAATAGGATGATTGGACGCCCATTGTCGGATGTTTAAGCCTGCCAGTTTTAATAATGCAGTCAATTCGTTTCGTAATGATAAGGCTTCCTTTAAGGTTGAGGCTCCCGTTAGTGCGTCGTCGACATAAAAATCGCGGGTTAATATTTGTGATGCATTGGGGAATCGATGCCCTTCGTCTTGTGCGAGTTGTTTGAGGCAACGAATTGCCAAATAGGGTGCTGCCGAGAGTCCGAAGGTGACGGTGTTTAATTCGAACGTTTTTATCGTACCCGAGGTGTCGCGCCAGAGAATGCGTTGGTATTTCCGATCTTCTGGTCGGACAAGAAATTGGCGATACATTTTTTCTATATCTCCTGTTAATACGTATTGGTGATTACGAAATCTAAGTAAAATATATAAAAGATCATCCTGTATTTTTGGCCCAGTATACAGCGCATCGTTGAGAGAAACTCCTGAAGTTGTTGCGGCCGAACCATCGAATACGACTCGCAATTTGGTGGTTTGGCTTGTGATCTTCATGACCGCATGGTGCGGCAGATAATAGCCGTCGTTTGAAATGTGTGCGTTGGATAGTTCTGACATATGTCCAAGGTTGATATATTCTTGTATGACCGCGTTGTATTCCTGATTGAAGGTTGCATTGCGTTGTAGTTTGCGTTCTAGGGACGTGAATCGTTTGAGAGCCATCGTTCTGGACTCTCCTAATTGTGATACATGGTGATTGAATGGGAGTGCTACAACGTATCTTCCTGTAGCGTTTCGAGTTGTGAAACGTTGAAAATGCTGCTCGCAGGTTTTCTCTGCTTTGGAGAGCTGTTGCGTTTGTGGGCCTTCTTCTATTTCCCAGAATTGGGCAAGATCGAATTGAAGTGCGGAGGTTGTGGAATATGACAAAGGGTGAGCAGATTGAGATGCTGGGGCGCTCCCCCCAATCACCCATCCTAATCGAGTTTTTTGGATGTATAAATCAGGACCATTGGGACGCGAGAGGTTTATCTGACCAACACTCAGAATTGAAAGAGCGGCCCCAGCACCTAAGAGTAGATCGACTGGGGCGGATATGTGAAATTGAGGGTCAGCTAATGGAAGATTTTTCGGAATTCTGATGGTTGCCCGATCGATTGTTTGTTCCGGAATGAGAGAAGATATGGTCGGAATAACGAGAAATGTTAATGTTTTTTGGTATTCGCTGGTTCTCGATCGGATCGTAGCTGTTGTCGTGTGTTTTGCGTATGTCGTCATAGTATTGAGGGCTCCGATGGGGATTAAACATTGCTGTTGTGGAATACCGAGTTTGTTGGCTAAGCACTCTGTTATAAAATTCGTCGTTGCGCAAGTGTCGACTAGAGTACGGCATTGGACTGGTTGCTGAGCATGGTTCAGAATTGAGACTTGTGCTGTAACGAGGAGTTCGTTCGTGATAGTGTTTGCGATGAATGTTTTATGACGACTGTTACCCGTCGGAGTTTTGCCTGTCGATAGTCATTGTGGTAATGAGGGCGGTGTTTCATCGCGAATTTCTGGATGACCAGATTGTCCCCGTGATGTCGTGTCCTCAATGGGGTTTTGCACATTCCTAGTTTTATGTAAGAGTGTATGGTGAGCTTGGTGGCAAATGCGACACCGCGACATCCTGCGACACTCATCATGCGTATGTCCTGACCTCAAGCAATTACGGCATAAAAAGGCTTTGTCAACAGCCGCTGATCTGGCCTGTAACGACATATCATGGAATGTTTCGCATTCCCATACGAAATGTTGGTCTATTTTGCATATTCTGCACATGGGTTTTCCCACTACGTAGGTGGGCCCATCGTTGAAACCTTGATTGTTTGAGTCGGGTGATTGGCGACGTTGATTAGATGCGAAGGCATGACTTCGTAATACGCGTTGATTCGTAGTCCGCGGATTTTCTTGATGACGAACGTTACTTCTTCCGGGTGGCGTATGAAATTTAGATGATGAAGTGGCGGCACAATTTGCTCGTTTTTCGAGAAATGTTAAGAGATCCTCGTAAGATGGAACCCTTTTGTCTTTGATCGTAAGCTCCCATTGCCATGCAGTATCGGATCCGATTTTGGACAATATAGTTGCCACTAGGAAACTGTTCCACGCGGTGACGTTTTCATTGAGATTTTTTAATGAGCGAAGATGTTGGTTTACTGTGTCCACGAGGATACTTAATGCTTCCGGAGTGTCTTTGAGTAATTTCGGATATTCTCGAATCGCGTCGCAATGCTTCAATATGACTCGGCGAGGACAATCAAACTTTTCTTTTAATAACTCAATTGCGCCCGTGTAATTAGCATCGGTAGTGGCAAGTGACTCGATGCAAGTAGCCGCTCTTCCTGTTAGGGTTGACCGGAGATATTGCAGCTTTTGAACAGGAGTTAAATCATGATTCCGATCAATTGTAGATGAAAATATATCGAAAAATGAAGCCCAGTCTTCGATAGTGCCGTCAAAAGATGGAAGACACATTTCTGGTAGTTTAATCTTCATCGAGGTTGGTGTTAAAAGGGTGCTTGCCTCAGAATGAGGGCTTACGGTTCTTAAGTTGGTATGTTGGGTGATGAATTTAACGGTTCGGCCCGTTGCGTTATAATACTCATTCGATATCTCAATTCTCCGCGGTCCCTCGCTTTCGTCTAATTCTTCGAGTTGGAATTGTATATCGTCGAACCGCTTCCACGTTTCATGTAATGAATCTAGATGTGCTTGCAATATCTCTATCTCAGGTTGCTCCAACTGTTCTTGGATTTTTAAGGTGTTGACTAGGGACGTAATTTGTCCGATGATGTTACCGCGTTTGCGTCGCAGGGAACTGATACTTAATCCTTGAGGATGGGTCATTGCGGAATTGAGAAAATGAACAGACGGGAGTGGCGAAAGTTAAACAAGCCTACCTTGTTGAAGATTTCGAGTGTTCAGGGGTTGCAGAATCGTCTGGTCCTAGTTATGTGGCTGCTGTGTGGTTGTTATGCTGATGACCAGTTCTGTCGTCGTGTAGATCGTGATGTAGTGTAATTTCCACTGAGTCCTTATTGATGCACTAATATTTCGGAATCACTGAGTTTATTATGGATTACTGAAGTTCTTGTATCACTGAGCTTGTTAGAGTTCACTAATTCAGGTATCCGGCTCGAAGGACCATATGTTCGATTAGATCGCGTTGCGCCGTCGTTGATTTTTTTTGAATGACGTCGCTGAAGGTCGTAAATCTTCAACTCAATTCACTGAGAACGCGAATTAATCGATTCCTTACCATCTATTGGACGGAAAGGATATTATTGAATGAACTTGCACTTTTTAACAAAAAATAAACTTTGAATTTATTTTAACAGTCAATTTACAAAGATTTGAGGAATATGTATTTGATATTTTGAGATGGTACGTGCTTGATGTCTCGAGATGAACTGCCTGCCCGTAGGCAAGATGAAAAAATTGTCGGTTTTAAAAAGGCGTGACTTTAGAAAAAAGAGCCATGCGGATTTGTCGCTTGGCATTTTCTTCGACATTGGTGAGGGAAGCGGTCGTCTCAGCTGATTGGCTACTAATAGATAATGCGAAGGGTAAATGACCGCCTCTCGCGATATTCACTCACAGGACCGTCATACCTGTGAGTGACCCACGCGGAAAATCCCCATGGCCCAGGTAAGAGGCATAGCGAGCCGTATGTCCAGAAGGCGCTTGACTCAAACAAGGCATGGCCAATAATACTTAAAAAAGGTGACTCGAATCTGGTCGCCGGATGCGGACCTAGGGATTGTAAAACGCTAAATCAAAGAAGAGTGATGGCATTCCGGAGAGATTGCTGCTATACCTGGTTCAACGTTATTTTATTTTGGGAAATGTGCAAGGCAGATGGGGTCGGTTTATGACTTTGACTAACTGGCTTACAAATCGAACTAAGAGTTTTTTTTTTTTGACTTATAATGAACACTCGGACATACGCTTACGCGATGGACAGTAAAGGAGCTTTTACTGTACCGTATACAGCTACCAAAATGTTGGGAGGTTAGGGCAATTGTAGAGTTGAACCAAGTTCAAACTGCATTTCGATGGAAATGGCAAAGCGTGTGCGAAGACTATAAAGATTACCCATAGCTACATAGACCGGTGGTCGGATCAGTTTCCACAATTATCGTGATCAAGCGATTCGGGCTGATCAGAGCGATTCTGGCAATCCGGCGAACCGGCTCGCGTCAAATCAGCTCGGCCGCGATTGATTTGCAGAATTCGGATGCGCGATTCTAGAGCAACGAGAGCGTGGCTCGAGGAGACGCGGGGCAAAGCTTCTCGCGGATCCTCTCTGTATTCTGCACGCGTCAACGGGACAGCAGCGTTATAACCGGCTTAAAATCATCCAGGACTACAAAAGGGAGGAGCGACAATGACGTCGGTACCGACGGACTAGCCGAATACCGGACATCAGCCAGTCGACAATGCCTGGATTATCTTCGGCACGACAAAGCTGTCTCGTAAACTCGGTTTCGCATGCAAACGGGTTTGCGAACGCGTGCCACCTGTGATCTTTCCTTCCCCACTCTTTCACCCTGGCAATTTCTTCCTGTCTCGTCATTTTTCCTGACTCACTACAGCAGACAGTTTCAACTTGTAGCTTCTGGAAAGAAGAAACTCGGCCCAGCACCGGGACTAGGAGGAACAAGCTTCTCGATCCACCTAATCAGGGTGTTAATTTTTCCTCTGACTATAGTTGGAGGTTCGTCAAGCCAGGAATCGTAGGAGGCCGCAGTGGGAATTAAGCTAAGCGACTTCCTCGTCGGACTCTCACGTACCATTGCCACACGCTGCCAGACTAACAATGAGAATCGACTGCGAGAGTCCTCTGCCATGATTCCACGTATGTGCGCGTTCCGTGCAAGTACAAGTTTCCATGTACACGGAATGCGAACGGGAGAGATGCGGCTCGTGCTCATCTTCTTCGAAGGCGCCGCGTGTTTCCGCAAGCCGAAGAATCGAGACGATCATAAACGAACCAGCGGGCAAGATGCATCGAACGTTCGGTTCTAATTCAATGTTCGCGCAGCCTTGCTCGCCTGCTATGTTCGTGTAAACCATCCGGGAAACCCATTGTGATTCCCCATTGAGTCCCGAATTAACGACCGGTCCGTGCTTCGAAATAATTCTCCCGTCTGCCGATATATTTCTCGTGCCAAGAAATCATTTTCAACGCTGGACGAACTCCGTCCGACGCAGGAATGAAAATATATTGTAAACAGACTCAGCGCGAACACAGAACCGTCAATAATTTGTATTTTGCGCTATTCTCTCTGTACGATGAAGATGAAGATTTTTCTTTATCAGTCGCTGCATATTTAGGATCGAAGATGACGACGAGGAGGTCTGATCCGATTCAATAAAGATCAATGAGACGTCAAACAGGAATATTCGGAAGGCAATCCCTGTCGACAGTTCAAGAAAAAGATTCGACTATTCGGATCCGAGTGGGGCATCCACCGAACAGATATTCTCAGGTGCAATTGGAGGGCCGATTACCCAGGGATTACTGCAATTGCCAAGGCACCGGCTAGGCTCTCTCTCCCTCTCTCCTATACTTCTCCAAGGCTATTGATATTCAACTAGGAGCACGCCAGGGTAATTTCCCGTGGTCTGATTGTGAGTATCATCCCCTCCCCCTATCCACGAAGACCAGTATCCTCCGAAGACCGCCTTCTCCCAACCCTCGAGAACGTATTTAGGTCCGCTCACCCAGACGCCAAACTTACGATTCAGCAGTCGATTACTTTGAAGCAACGAGATGCCAAACGATGGCTCCGTCTCGGTCAAAGTTCGGAGATGAAATCACGAATCTCTAATCTCGTGATCCTCCTACGTCACCGAATGTCACAACTCTCGTTTCTCTTCTCGTGTACGGGAAAGGAATCGATTACTGACTTAATCGTCACCCCGCACAGTACGGTACCCTGTGGATAAAAATCTAAAAATTAATTGTTTAATGTCCACTGAACTCTATGTTGAAACTATGTTGGAACATCTAAATTGTCATGTTTATCAATAGAAAATTCAAATAATTTGCGTATAATAATTCAAATTCTTATCACAGTATCGCACTGTGCCCCGTTGCGCTCGACGAAAAAGTTAATCTCGTGAGAGCTGATTAGAATTTTTGTTTGTTGGCGGTAGCTTGCTTAATGTCGAGACAATTGTTGAAACGATAAAAAAATGTTAACCTGCACGGGTGCAGAATCGTGTTGCACCTGATCGGTTTCATCAGAATTCCGAAGGGCTGTGTAACTTCTATCCGGAAAATGAGATCCTGGTTGTTGACGTTTTGCTTAAAAACTGGGGGCCGGTGCTCGCAGATACCGGGCGCCTCCGTGTAAAGACGCGGTTTTATCAGCGATAAAAATGTATTAGCGAATCTTATATTCAAGACCAGGCCCTCGCCGAGAGAGATAAAGCCGCACACGATGCCTCGTGGTACGTGCCTGATCTGCATGCCAAGAAGAATAACGCCTTTCTCCTCTCCACCTTCGCGTTACACCGGAAGCGCTTCTGTGCGGATCGAACCGATCGCGATAATTCGTGGAAAAACTCTGCTTCGTTACACCGAAATACTCTCGGGTCCGTGGTTCTTCGTAGATCGTGTAGTTGTTGTGTTTCTCGTGGCGAATGCAAGAAAAATTGATTTTTCAGGGATCGGTATCGTTCGAACGGTTAACACAGATATTTCCAGCCGTGCCATAACCCTTTCCGGTAAGTCGAGGAGCTTGGGAGACACGCGCGGTTCCCTCCGTAAGATCACGGTCGGAAAGAAGCCGTGGGACAGAAGCAATGACACACGGCCGCTCGTAAAACACCGCGAGAAACCGTTTTAAAGCAGCGGACGTGGGTACACGCGTAGCTCGGTTTATACCCCGGGTTTTTTTAGAGCTGCGTCTTAGGGTAGCTGCGGCGAGCAGCTCTCTCTCTGCGAAAATCCTCGCCGATCAACCGGTTCTCTGTTTACGCGTCCGGGTTCCGCACGCCGGAAAAATATATCGCCGATAAATTTCTGCGACTTCCGGCCCGGGATGCGCTACCTTTTGATTTATGGGCCTTGTCGGCGACGCTTTTTTTCCCCCACCCCGACGGAGATATTCGAACTGGGCGTGACACTCCCTCTGGCCGAACGACATTTGACAGCCTCCCTCTCGAATTTGCGCGAATACCTGTCGATCGGATGCTCGTGAGAGAACGGCCATTTGAAGATGGCCTCGGAAGATTTATTCTGTTTAGCAGTCCGATTTCGGGTGAAATTAATCCGCATCGAAATTCGTGAAGATGATTTGAATATGATTTAAATATGAACCTAGAACCATTATCTGTTCGAAGAATAGAATCCGGCCAGAGCTTTATTGTTAATTTAATTAATAATCATATTGATTGTTCCTCTCTGCAAGTGAACTGAGAACACGAGCGGGTTTTGAAACACTAAAAGGGAATTCTACTTATGGATTAATTAATCCAATGAATCGCATTATTGCAACAGTCACGCACTATTTATAATCGTATTGATTTTTTCATTGAATCTTCGCAAAATTTGTACCAGTATTATATTATTATATTTTGTTTTTTTTTTGTCCCTTCTTTCTTATTACACGAGTATGTGGTCTTGTATCTTTCTCTTTTTTTTTGTAAACACATATATAAAAGAGCTTCAGTCCGTCTACAATAAATAATAATAATAATAATAAATCAGTGTTTCCCAATCTTTCGATACTGTGTACCCCTTCTGTTATTTTGCGTAATACTGAATAACTAAGAAGTACTGCGAAAATCGTAAACAAAAGTCTAGTTAACGCTTTACCAGCAGCAGATTGATTAGCGGTCCTAATGCAATCGGCGTCAATCGTGTGTGAAAATTGTTGCAGCCGAGATCAAAGGAGTAGTTGAATTCGTTTACGTACGCGTTCGTCTCGAGACTGGACACTTCGAATGAAATTAAATGCATATTTGAAGTCCGGCCCGGAGAAGTAGCGAATCGGTTGAACAAGTTCAAAGGAGGCCACTTTTCTAACTCTCCCCCGCGCAATTCGAGGAAATGAAGCGCTGGGAGACTGAAAGCGTTTTCCTGTCGCGTGTGCTCGACCACGAAATTCGCGAATCGAGCGCGCGGTCTCGGTGTATTTATTTTTATCTCGCCGCGCGCGCCATTCGTTCACGAATATTCTTGACTGCCGTCATTAGACCAGCGGACGTTCACAATTATGCTCGTCCATTTATGTGTACAGAGTGTGTCCCAGCCTATTTCTTCATTGATTTCTCGCTATTGTTATTCGTAGCAAAAAAATGTTTCATATTCTGATGTTAGTGCAGCGGTAACGATGCCTTAAGAATTTCAATAATTTCAATTCTTGTTTTCTTGATCGATCATCACCGAGAAAGGTTGATCATCTGTTAAGGGTGGTCCGAGAGCGTCGTCTTCAATTTCGCGAGTCCACTGCGGTATAATTTCGCGGATCGATGCGTCATCCTGTTCGTCTCGCGTGATTCGAGACGATAAACGCTCCCTGCCGTTCCCCGAAGCTTCCTTTTCGCGAATTGGATACGATGTTTCGCTAAACGCGTGACGCGAGGCGCAGCAGAGCCAACCAGTGTTCTTTCCAATTTCAGACGAACCGTACGTAAGGTTCGTTCAAACACAGAACGCGCCCGTCGGAATATTTATAGCTCGGCGCGACGTCGCGCGTCGCCCGAACAAACGACCGCGTAAAAACATTTTCGACGTACCGAAGCTTATAAAAACTAACGACCATGTTCAAATGGCCGATACATCTCCACTGGTTCATAGAGCTCTCCCATTTTCAAAAACGAACATTTTTGGCCGGCGCTTACTGCCTGCAAAAGATCCTTCGCGGCTCTGTTTTGACAAATGGTCGCGCATTAGGAGCGTACGATGCTACGACACTGTACAGTGCTCGTTTTTTAAATAAACTATTCGGTGCTTCGTTAATTGTTGTACAACTTTTTTCCATATTTAGTGTGGCTGGTCCTTCGAGCAGCACTCGGTCGCGACTTACTCCGCAACAAATCATGTACTCGAAGAGAGATGGTAACCTTTTCCCCTAGATTCGAGCGAATTCCCTTGATCGGGAGCTATCGAGCTTCGAGATATTTCAAATACATTGTTTTAGTAAGACTGTCGTCCAATACAAAGAGCTCCGTTCCCGATAGAATCGCGGCGACGGAAGAAGAGAGCGTGCTAAAGAAACAGAAAAGGGTTTTCTAGGTTTCTGTTCAGCGACAAGATCAATTCTACTTTCCTCGCTAACGAAAATGTCGTTTCTCGCATCAACTCCGTTTAAGCTTCCGGAAAGTGTGATAAAATCAGTCAGATACCACGGCCGACCTGTTTCCCCGTTCTCCCTCGTCTCTCGCTCTTTTCTTTTCCTCTTTTCTTCGATCTTCCCGAGCACAGCACTCCCCTGAGGCGCCCGAAGCCGCAATAGTTCGCAATTTTTCCGTGGAAATAACGTTCCGACGGTTTTCGAAATTTAAATGACATCCTCTCCGCACCCGGCATTCACCAACAATTTAAACGACACTCTCTCTCATTCGCTAACCGATTTATATCTCTCGCGAATTATCATTTCACATTTGTCCGATTAGTTGACCGGTTATTATATTATAGTTAATTAATCCCCAGCACGATGTTTGATTAACATCTCAACGAGATCGTGTACCGTTTAGAAATCCAGTCCCGATCTCGCTGTGTTTGAGACTGGCGCGTCCGACCGCCATAATGCCTCACCAGCGATACCACATGGGGCATATGGCTACAAGGCTAACGCGGGCAGCCGATCGAGCCCGCAATTGGTCGAAACCGTTCTCGATCCTTCTGGAAACTTCTCGAACGCAAAACCGGAACAACTGGCGCAAAACGAATTTTCCAGAAGGATCGAGCCAACAAAAGGAAAGAGTTGATCGACGGTTGGACATTCCGTTTTAAAATCAGCTGATTGAACCTTCGTGATTATCACTTTTCTTTTCATCTCGTTTATTCAAATTAAAATTGTTTACACTCGCAGTTGACATTGTTTTGTGACAAAATATAGTTAATTTATAGCAGATCTGGTACTTCTTCTTCCACTTCACACATACAGTCCATTCGTCCCATCTCAAATCCATTCACACCTCAGGCATTCATCCCTTAATGCACTCACGCTTCACTTTCATCCTGCTTTCTCACATTGCATGCAAGAATCCAACCCAAAATTCCCAGTGTTGACTCAATCATCCTAACCTCGATATTTCTCGGGGTATCCAAGAAAGAGTCACACACGCTGGAATCGAACAATTCATGATTTCCTTCCAAAACGGCAAATGGAATAACAGTTCGCAATTTATATTCCATACCGGTTTTAATTTCAGCTTATATTTGTCTGGTGTACTGTGTATATACATATTGTTATATTTGTGCAGCGCCATAAATATTGGATAAACTGAAAACTCCTATGTATTATAGTTAGCTCGACTGCCTCTCTTATTTATTTGCTGGAGGATATTTTATTTTGCTGCATGCTTCGAAATGCATTGAAAAATTTTCCAATAAATATCAACATCTATTTCATCAAGGAAAGACTTCGAAAAAATGTGACGCGAACAGCGTCAATTATAGAAAACCATGGGGAATTAAATTAAGGAACGTCTCTTTCTCTCTCTCTCTCTCTCTCTCTCTCTCTCTCTCTCTCTCTCTCTCTCTCTCTCTCTCTCTCTCTCTCTCTCTCTCTCTCTCTCTCTATCTCTCTATCCAGAAAGAGAGTTAATTCAATCCAACGGGGAACGGTCTTATCTCGATGCAGGATAACGCTCGGCGTGTTTCGAAGGTAAGCTGTTCAGGGGCTTTATCCTTCTCGGGCCGGGTTCGGGTGTGAACTGTTACCATTCTAATACATTTTTTTCCTCTCCCGCGATCTTCGAGGCGGCTGCTGCTGGCGAATCCTGATAAAATTTCGCCCCTCTTCTCATCGCGCGCACCCTCTCCGATTCGTTCTCTGGTTTTCTCTCTTTCCTCCTTTTTTCCCCACTCTCTCTCGCGATCGCCCGCAACGACGAGGATCGTTTCTTCAATTTCGTCAGAGACTTTGGACTTCCCGAGATTTAATCAACGTCCTCCGGCTCGTATAAATTTCCTAATGGACAGGCGGCGGCGGCCCGGGAAACGCGAATTCCCTCGACGACTTTCCGCTGGAAAATCCGCCGTTTCTCGATGAACGATACCTAACCCAACCGGTCTCGCGCTTTATGAAACACCTAGCGCCTCCGCGAAATTTCTTTCTCGCCGAGCCAAACACGATTCGCGCATTTGCGAACATCTGCGCCGCTTCAGACACCCGGAAAACCCGATCCGATTGCGTCATTACATTTACCGAGCAGCAGAAGCGAGGCGAGTAAATAGTTTTCCGTCTCCATATAATTATCTTAGAGTGAAATGTTAGAGTTTTATAGTTTGTTTATTTCAGACAATCCATTCTCACCGCACCTTTCTCGATACATAAATGTTATACATGCTATATAAACCATATTTGGTTTAAAGCATTAAATAAATAAATACATAAATAACGTTTAACAAATGAGAGAATGGAGAGCTTTCAACAAATATATACCCACTTCGGACAAACGCAATTTTCCATGCTTGGCACGTCACATTTTCCTCTCGTTGATGATAATAAAGAGGTGGGGGTGGGGAGGGGGAGAAAGAGAAGGGTGGCGGCACGTTGAAGGATTAATTTGTTCCTGCGGGGAACTGGCAGCCGCGATTTAGGGGTAAATTTGTTGGCGAAATGAAAATGTAACCTCATAACTCTGCTTCCTCCGCGTCGCTTTATGCATAGCCAGGCCGCATCCGCTCGGTTTTATACACTTCATAAACATTCCTCCGGATTTCCTCGTCGTCACTTGATGTCATCATCCCTCGCTCGCAAACAAAGGGTGACATCTTGTTCGACGTACCCCCTTTTTCGTTTCCGAGTAATCGTGCTTGTTCCAGCTTAATGACCGCACCGTCCACTTTCATCCAGTTCTTACAACGTAATTATTGCTACAGTAATTACGATGTAAGATAATTACAGATTACTTAGATCATTACTTGCGAGAACGAAATTTAACTGAATACGCTAAGTCAGATAATATTATCACCGGACAGCGGATTCTTTATGCAAGAAATAAATTTTCTAGCTGAATTGCAACAATCCGGTGCGTGTGAAATTGACATTTATTTACTTACTTAATATGTTCAACAGGTTGAGAATAATGTCTAGTGTTTTTACTGTTTTAAATTGCATCCATTCGTTTTTATCGAAATGCATAAAATCCGCAGTCTAATTATTATTGATAGATATATCTCATTATAGAGACGTCGCAATATATCCTTATCGGGCGAATAGTAAAATACAAAATGTTCATACGGTATTATACTGTATTATGTAATGTGTATTATTTCAGATAACGGCACATACATTTTTCTACCTATCTAAATTTATTCAAACATAGGCGACGCAGCCTTGGACAAGGTCAGGCTTTTTTGACAAGCGCGCGCAGAAATTGAACGGTTGATAAGAGCTGATCTCGAGTTTCCGAGTAGCAAACTGAAATGGGTTTAATCAGTAATTAGTAGGATTTAGAATTCGATAGGGGATCATATTTCTTATCAGATTTCGAGCTGCTTTCCCATCGCTGGCAATGCTGATTGAGCATTAATTACCCGGATAATTGGTATTGAAAGTCGAAGCCACTGATCGAAACTCTATAACGATCATTATTCCTTCTATTTTCAGAGTATTTGTTAAATCGCATTACAATCAGTTAGTTCGTTTAATTTCCTGTAAAGGCCATACGCGTTCCATAAGTGTGCAAGCGTAAAACAATTCGAAACTGCTCAAAAGTGTAAAGTTCCAGAGAACTGTGTGTCGACAATGTTCCTGCGGAACACTTTCCTGTCGAAAGATCTCTCGACATCCTGCAGGGTCTTGTCCTTCGTCTCGGGTAGCGTGAAATACATTAATATAGTCCCGGAAAGCGTGATGACACAGTAAACCGCTAAACATCCGTACGAGTCTAGCGCGTCCATCATCGCCGGCAGAAATTTCACGGCTACGAAGAAACTGATGTAATGAAAAGTGCAAGATATTGTGGATCCGAGACCCCGAAACTTCCTCGAGAACATTTCCCCGCATAGTACCCAAGAAAGAGGTTCCAGGATCGTGATAAACATTGTGGCGATCACAAGCAACACTCCAGGACACCAAGGCTTCCCAAACTCGTAATACAAAACCAAAGTCAACAGGAACAATGTCGAAACTGTCACGAATCCAGACACGAAAGTCAGGGTCCTTCTATTCCACAATTTGATCAAGTAGCACGCCAAGATGCTGAACACAAGTCTCATCAGATCGGCAACCACGGTTCCAAGATCCGCGTAATCGGATCCGATCATTTCCGTGAACATGTCAACCGAATAGAAGATTATCGCGATGCTGCCGTTGAATATCGAGATGGTAAAGTACGCGCACACGATGCCGAGAGGATAGAGAAAGTGCCTAGAAGTCAGTGCTTCCTTCAAGTCCGAAAGCATGGACCGTTCGTCGAACTTTCTTGCAGCAACGACCGAGTTTTCCAGAGCTAGATACTCGTCCAAGGATTTGCATCCTCGCAGGTACACCCACAATTCGATCGCTCGATCCGTATCCCCTTTGTTCAGCAGCCACGTAGGACTCTCTGAACTAGCCAACCATGTCGTCCATGTGATGACACATATAGCTATATTGATGTAACTTGCGGTCTTCCATTGTAAAAAGAGTCCGGTCACGTGGACCAGTAGAATGCCGAACGTGACTAACACGGACACCGTGCTTAACAGAATCCCTCTTAGGACGGGATCCGACAATTCGCTGATGTAGACTGGCAAAAGAGGAGTAGCCATTCCAAAAGCCAAGCCGCAGATCAGTCTTCCAATTATCAGACTGACGAATCCATCTGCAAAACTGATCACCAACCAGCCGACAGTATATATAGGATATATTACAAACATGGCCCACCTTCTGCCAATCATTTCGAAGATGTACCCACTAATCATGCTGCCTGGTAGCATCCCTAGAATCAACGCGGACGCGATCCAAGATGAATCCTCGGAGCTGAGGTCATGAAACCCTTCATCTTTCGTGGTGTTTGAACGCAGCTGCGGTAACAGAACTGCGCTGTGCCCTATTGAAATGCCAGCGTGCAACCCATTTAACATTACACACAGACACGCCACCACCTGTCTGCAGCGGAGCACCAGGTCCGACTCTTCATGTTTCCCAAAAATATTCAACATCGTCTGACTGTGGTTTTCGGTTTCACACACTAATCCGGTTGTTCAGTCCATCGCTATTGTCAAGTATCGCTTCGTCAACTAAACGCTGTCAAGCGATGAATTTGTCATTTAAACTGACTGTGCAAGCTTGCGTGGAAGCGACTGTCTGCCGATGGACTTTGTACCGCGATAATCGTGTCGCGAAGAATAATTTAGAATAATGGGGGTTTTAAAGCCAAGAATAGGAATTGCCCGCTTGGAATGCGAACAATATCTTGGTCAGAGGACAATATCTCCAGCTAGAGAAAAGGAGAGCGTAGTCATGGGGATGAGGTTCAAGGATGAGTAATAGTAGATAGAATGTCGAACCGAAGATAGAGAGACGAACTGAAACGTTTAGATCACATGAGTGATTACTACTGCTAGAGAGAATCTTATCGTTGGTATACAACACACTGTCCTTGAAGAGAGAAAAAAAAAGATTCGCCAAAAATCTCGTTACACACGTAATACGGAGGCGGTAATTCGCGCGTTGTTGTGCTCGCGAGCATAATACAAGGTGGGGGGTTGGTTTATTAGTCCTCCCCGAGGAACGAGGTTCGTAACGGGAACTTTTCCCGGTGCTTTCCGCCCGGTTCCTGACAAAGGGTGCGTAAAAGTGGCTGCACGAGTAGTGCACGGAGGAAATCTCACGCGGCGCGGCGGCAGCGCGAGGAAGATTGATACGAAGCTGGAACGAAGGGAAAAACAACTCGCGTGGGATGCGTTTGTTCGAGGTTTCTCGGCGAAGATAAAGGATACGGGCCCGGAGAAAGGAAAGTTCCAGGAGCAAGCAAATGGCGCGGCCGCGTAAAAGCGGATGTGTATTGTACACGGAGATTCCGGATGGGGTCGCCAACCTTCGGGAGTGTAATCTACTCGAGGGTGAAACGAGAGAGGCTCTCTCTCTCTCTCTCTCCGTTTGTAGCCACAGGAAGAAACATCGACTCGCATATTTGTCGTTGTAACACTGATGCGTTCAGTCATCCAGATTATTCCCGGTAAGACGTACCACGCGAACGCGTGACTTATTATCTCGAAGACAGTGAGCGATACGACTCGCGGCAAATGAACGAAATTTTTCTTGACGAATGGGAAAGCTCGCGGTGCGCGAGCAACGTTGCTCGAAGCTGCTAATTGCGACGACATTGCGCACGCACGCAGAGAAACGAAAATGCGTGTAAACATATTTCGCAGACTAAAATCCAAGCACGAGCATTCCCATTGGATTTAAACATTTTCTAAATGCATTTCCAACGGAAAATTCGACCACCACTTGGTTCCCCGACGACCAATCAGTACCGTTTTTAATTCAGCAGTCCAATTCGCGAGCGGCCCGAGTCCAATCGAGTCGAGAACCCCAAGCTTTAGAACTTCCGCGGAGCATTAAACGATTCCACTCGCTTTGGCCAGCGCCGTCGATGTCAAAAGACATGCGGAAAGTCATCGAGTGTTCATGGCACGAACGCGGAAAAAAAGCGAGGCGAAACGGACGAAACGAGGGAGGAAGAAAAGGATACGGCGAGTAGTAAGCTCGTTCAATTTCATCCCAGTTTCCCGGTCGTTTTTCGAGTTCAGAAGCTGTTTGAAATTCCCTGGGCCGCAACCGGCAGCCAATAAAAATTAAGAAATCTGCTCGGTAAACAGGCAGTTCCATTCCTCTCGGTCTCTTTGATCCTAGGTATAAAATAATGGATGTTGAATAATTGTGATCTCGACGTTTTCACATTTTGTAGGACTGCTAACACGTTCGATAAAGTTCCTTTTAACTTACACAGAGCGCGCATCAATTTTTCACGGCAATTCGTGCCCCGAACCGCACGCTCTCACGGAACATTGTCACATACACATACTTATATGTAGACGGAGCATTTTATGTCTCTGAATACGCGATCCTTCCTCAAAGTGAGCAGAATACGCTTTCAAAATTTCGAAGCACAGCCTTCGCGAGCACAGAGTTACTGACAGAAGGGAAAGCTTTTCATGAAGAAAGCCTTCCTCTCTCCTCGACGATTGAACGCGCCCGCCGCTTTTTGTCGCGCGGCACGGTTATAACCCCCGTGGAAGCACCGTAGAAAAGCATTGCCGTGAGAAGGGGGTGGGTGTAAAATTGATGTATGAGACACGATGATCAATGGAGGTCTTCGAAATAAACTGTGCGAGGGTTTTACACGTGTTGGGGAGGCGTGAGTTGAAAAATGCGAGCGCTTCGAGCCGAGATTGGAACTGCGAGGTCTCGGGAAAATTTCGAAATTGCGAACCTTTACCGAACCCCTAAGTGCACCTTCGAAATGTATTTTAGAATTCTTTAAAATTGGTTCAAAAATATATTCTAAGTCTTGTAGTTCGTTCGAAATAAATTTAAAAAATTTTATTATTAGGATCATCCATTGGTGGAGGGTGCGCGAGGGGTTGAGGGTAGAGAGGGCACAGAAAACTGCGATTTGGGGGAACGAGTGGCGGTACAATCGATACCGATTCAGGTCAACACGATGGTGATTGGACGGAACGGACGATAATCAGTCGCGTGTATAATCAGCAATTGTAAACGGGGAACCGATATGAAGAAGATCGCGCGTTATCTGGCATTCCGCGAGCTTAAATCCCGGGTAAAGCCGAAGTGCACTCGCGATCGCATTAAGCACGAGCTCGTTCAACTCTTGCGGAAAAATAATGGGGAAAAAATGTCGACAGAGAAAGAGAGAGAGAGAGAGAGAGAGAGAGAGAGAGAGAGAGAGAGAGAGACACGTGAGGCGTCGCTTCTCCCACGAATTCATAACGTTCTCCCGCAATAATATCACAAACGTATTGCGAGCACGCGGTCCGTTCGAGCCGATGGAAAAATGATTGTTTTACAAGAGGTCGCAGAGCGGAGGCACAGGGTTCTATAAAATCGGTCCGGGCTATGAGAAAAACATTTTCTCCCGATTTCTCCGGGGCGAAACGACGCCCCGTCACCGCTTATGGCACCGACAGCACGAATATGCGGCGGGAATATGCGTCTTTAATGACGCAATACGGAGGATACATTGAGCCTGCGATAAATTCGCTGCCGGATATAGGTCTCTGCATCCCCCTCAGCCTCTTCTCCGCCTTCGACGACCCTGTAAACCATTTCGAATGATGTATGCAACGTACGAGACTGTGATTTCGGGAAGAAGAAGAGAATGCTGGGGTACGCGACCGATGTCGTATAGCAGATAGATTTGATGTCCGAGGGTCCTGGTGTTTCCGAAGGGACTCGTAAAATCGACCCAGTTATTGGATCGCGGCAAGTAAAAATGAAATTTAGGGGATCGTCGGGCGAAATTGCCTGCTTTATTTTATAGGCTTATTATAGGGTAATGACTTGATCTCTTCTCCGTGCAATACCGTTTGTTATCGTTGTTTTAACAGTACCCGAATATTAGTGGGAGTCAGTGGCGGATACCATAGGCACCGGGATACCATAGCGCCTGCAATTTTAAATAAATTGATGCACTTGAGTCGCTATTGGTGGGAGCCGTTGCATTCGCGTTGAAAAACGAGTCGCCGAGTCGCGCTCCGAAATAAAAGGATGTCAACGAGCAATACGCGAATTTTACGGGCAGCCACGCGCGAATTATCCTCGTCCCGTTAATTCACTGTTTTAAGCGTATTACTCGCGGCAGATTTAACTATCAATCGACGAGGGGGCGTGAGAGAGTGGGGGATGCCAGCCGATTAAGCATACGCTTAAAGCATCGAGAGGGGCGATGGTTTTTCGCGTGTCTCGCCGTTTGTATTTTTAATTTTCCGGTCGACACGCGGCCAAGCTGCCCTACCAGGCTAAAGCTTCATTAAAACGTAGTCGGTTGATCGTACAATTTGTCAACCGTGGATATCCGATAATTGTTCCGCTGCGTATCACCCGGAACGAAGTACGTCCGACGTCCTTTCCGCTCGGACGACAGGCCTTTCCTCGCTATCGACATATCGCCACGGCAACAAAAAAAAACACATGCACACACACGTACACACACACAGCGAGATACATTATTTGTTGCCAGAAACAATCGATCAACGCTGCCAGCAACCGATACGACGGCCGCCGAAAACGTAACACTTTTAAATCCGATGACAGCGGCCGCGGAATTCAAATCGATGGCTACGGATTTCCGCGGAAAAACCGTGACATCCTGTGAAAAATCAATTTTACACTTGCCATTAGTAGACTGCAGATTTTTATGCATTTACGAAGCAATTGGCTGGTTGAAATGTATAACAGTGAAACGTATAAAAGATCTAAGAACGTTGTCATGTTGTTTTCAGCATAAAAACACTATTAACGGGTGAAATGAATTTATATTTAATCCCTGCTTCCTGCAAACTCGATGTTTCCATTTCAGATATCGATTTTATCTTATCACGGCTGAGCGAATGAACCTTGAAAATAACGTAAAACTTAGATACAAAGTAACGTTGCAACATTGTTTAACTTTGCATTTATCTTACTTGCTATTTTACTAGCTATCTTCGAATACATTATCAATGCATTTCCAGTCTTGCAACAAACTGAATATTTTGTAGGTTTTGTAACATATTAGTGTGACGATACGATAAGATAACATTGGTGTAATATTTAACTGCAGATTCAATAAGTACGGATTTCGAAGATTCAATATTCAATCTCTCCGGTATGGTCTAGTGGCTAGGATACCTGGCTTTCACCCAGGAGGCTCGGGTTCGATTCCCGGTACCGGAAATTTCTTTTTGCCTTTTCTTCTTTCTGATTTTTTGCATATGTATACACTTTCCAGCATTCGATGTTGAAACTTTTTGTTCATTAAAAATAAAACGAGAAACGAAATTAAAAAGGCGGCATGTAACTGATTCTACGCGCATTCAGAGGAACACCCGATTAAATTGGATACTTTTAACAGTGGGTTAGGAGTCATTTTCTAATTACCGATGTTTTCGCAATTACTTTAGAAACATTTTCATTTCGCATACTTTGGACTCGAAGCAATTTTAATCCTTCGCACTCGGGGAGCTAGTTTATGTACTTCGAAAATTAAACATGTCTTCCTAGCCGGAATAATTCCATTCGATACGATTTCTTTCTTTTTATAGATTAAACAATATTTTTAATAATGGTACACCAATTTTTAGTGGTGACTCTGCGTCCACACTCGAGTTCTAAGGGTAATTCTAAGATACTCTGCTGAGATTTGTTTTATCTCCTAAACGCAAAGCTTTTCTTTTTCTAATATTGCATTATCATCCAGTTCTGACCCTTGTTTAAAGTTTCAAGTCTCATCGGGAAATGGTTTAAAATTCCATTACAAGATTTGAATGCATACATGAAACAACGCGGTAAGGCTAATATAAACGTGGTAAAAATTAGAGCAGCGAACGAAGTGGATCCGTAAAAGCGCACTTAAATTTTCTCGAGTAAATAAACGAATCGCTTCATCCGACGGAGGAAAAAAGTTTTGCGCTTGTTGCGAAAACGACGTCCCGCGCTCTCCCAGGAGAGCCATCCGAAAAATAGTTCTATTAGGGTTACCCTCAAGCAAGCCGTGTCGAACGAGGAAAAGTTACTCAATTAGACCCGCGGACGTCGTTCCCGGAACTTACTTTGTATTTGACCGAAACTCAAATTCTTCCTCCTTTTGCACCTTTTCCCGCGAACAGGCACGTACTTTCCTGGCAAGTTTTCGCGCGGCGGCATTACCGCGCCCCGCAAAAGCAAACTTTTCGTCTCGGTATCCGCGGCACGTACACCGTTGAAAAATGACCGACAAAAAATCGGATATCGTTGTTAGAATGTGTGTTGAAATGTGCGATTCAATATACGGTCGATCACATCTCGACTGTGTATTTTTATACATTTATGGGAAAAATAAGTACAAGAAATTGTTTGCAAATACTGTGATACCGAAAGGAGAACAACTTTAGAATTTTCTTGAAGGTCTTTAGTTTAGTACTAACGATGTGAACGGTTTGAAGATCGAATGAATTCTAATGCTAGGATGGTCAGGAAAAATGGAAGGAAGGATGACGTTACAGTAGGAGAGGAAAAGTGAAAGTTGGTAGAGAAACAAGGGATGATCTCTGGCGAGGATGTCTGGTTTTCGTCTACGTCAAGGACGGGTCAAGTCTTGTATTTAGGAATATGGTTGTAATAGGAGGACGGAAAGAGAGAGAGAACATACTGGGGTGGATGGTTGAGATTTATGAGCGGGGACAAGCCTGCGTTTGGAAAACTACCATCGTCGGTAGAAAACGTCGACGCTGGGACTCTCGCTGTAACGTGTTGTACATGTGGCACTCAAGCCCTTAGAACAGCTATAAGATAGTACTATGTAGTTTTGATTTCCAAAATTCGAGTATGTACTACTTGTAAAAGATTAGATTCCTTTCAACATCGAAGTACTTTCGATAAATACCTTTTCGAAATTCATAAGTACTCTTACTGTGTACAAATAAAACTCTGTATCGAGTACAATCGACAATTTCTGTCAGTGTGCAGAACCGCAATCGAACATTCAGCTTTTCTATTCGGAATAAACAAAAAAAAAAAAAACAAACAAACAAAACCACCGTTGCATAGGGTGATCTAAGCGTTATTGCAACGACCGGCAGTGTTAATAGACCAATCCGTTGAGTGTACTGTTACATTGTGTGTTTTGAAACACGGTATCGGCGATTCGGTTTTGGATAAAAGCTAAGACCTTGTTTGGACTGCGGATCTTCATGCACGACGAAGATTAACAAACACAAATATCAGCCTTCAATGATTTTATAGAATTGAAACATAATATATCGAGATTCGTAAATTTTTTTCAGTCTTTTAATTAGACAGCGGTTTTGACACGTTTATAAGACAAATGGTGTAATTTAATACTGTTGAGTTTGTTGCAATTCAGGTAGACAATTGTAATTTCGCATAAACGTTCACTCTGTGTTTATAATAAAAGGTACTAACAATCTGTTCCGCAGTAAATATTGTTCACTGACACGGATACTCGGCTATATCCAGTACAAACACCTTGGAAAAACAAATTGATTTACGCACGTACCATTTTGCTTTGAAAATTTGTCTATAGAGTTACGCGTATAAGCAATTACGAAATAAAAAAAATTCCATAGAAATATCCGAAAAATTCGATTTCCCGAGCAAACATGTATCCCAGATAACATTGCCCGTGACGTAACGCTATAAAATTGTTAACGAATTTATTCTGTAGAGTGTGTATAGTTCGTCTGTCCTCTGTTCCATCGTACTTTGTTCTCGCACAACTGCAGCACCGACGAAATATCATTTTTATGAAGCGTTTCCTGTGAGAGCACTATGACTTTCGATTAGATCAATCCACCTATCCGAACGCCGTTGAACCATTTTCAAATCGAACGACCCATTCATTTTTTTTTTCAATTTACATCTCTGTCCACAATTGTGGGCAAGCGTATAATGATTGAAAGTTGAATTTGAATTTCGATTTAGATTGGGTTGTTGAGAGCTGAATTTTTAAAGGGCCTGGCCGAGGACAATTTGCAACAAAAAAAAAATCGGAAAAAACTCTAAAAATATGTGTACTTCTTCCGAATTTTATGCGTAACTTTTTATCGGATAGCCTTGCTACAATGTAGCTGTTAACAAAGTCATCAGCCGTAATCTCGCTACGAAAGAGTCCCCTTTATCGCCTCTTTTCCGGACACCTACACGTGGGAGAAATATCACCATCGAGTGAGTAAGTCTACGGTCTCCCATAAACTATTAAGCTGTTGCAGGTGTCTCGTATGACCTTACACGACGACGACGACGTCAGCAAACTTTTCTTTCTAGGCGGTGGCTGGTCATGGTAGCAATCTGCTATCCGGTGGAGCAGAGAACTTTTAACGGGAACCTCGAGGGCGATATGTATGGGGCTTAAAGGTCGGTGTGTTCCACGGGGGAAACGCGGGCCGGAGGAGACGGCTTGTTCGAGCAATTACCGACGCCATTTTATACGACGACGCAGACCACCGCACTGATTTTCTCAACGATTTTCCCAGATTAACTCCTCCACGTCTACCCCCATTCCTGCCATCCTTCCGAAGTGTAAATGTGTCTGACGTGCGCTGCCGTGTTCATTTAAATCATGCCACCGAAATAAGCAGGTGTACCTGCTTTCTAGAAATATTCTGATCTTTACAATGATCTCGATAAGTACGGAGTGGCCAAAGAGGCGCTGGATTGTTTAACATTCGGATTTATAGAAGACAAAAAAAGGCAAAACAAAACGAACAGCCTCTCCACTATTTGTGTAGTCGCGTTTAAAATACCGGAATAATGTTTAAGAAGTAGATACTTGCTCAGTATAGAATTGAACAGTGGTTCTGCATTCGATTCCGCATTCTATTCGTATGAAATCGTTAGCTTGTTAACTCGTTAACGAGTGAGCCGAAGGTTGATCGTTTTGCACGATTTCCTCGGATAATTGATTAAGACCGTGATCGTAAAACATCACAATGATTGTCTCAACAAGGAAGCAATAACACTCGTTCACCTTAATAGGAGAGCAACCAGCGTGATAAGAAAGAAGGAATACAAGAGCAAGAGAGAGAGAGAGAGAGAGAGAGAGAGAGAGAGTGGCAAGAAATAATGGGCTGCGCTCACAAACACGGACGGATTTCTTTCCGCGAATTAAGTTGCCACTGTCATTAAATTAAACGACCGTTCGTTCGCGTATCTTCATTCGTTCGTTGCGTGATGTCCGGTGCGTGACATCGATTCTAAATTCGATGTATCTAATCTTATCTGCTCGGTGATTAAAAAGTATGTTCTTCCCACTCACAGCTTCGCACGATCCACTCACAGTGGACACTAAGTTTCCGATTACCCAGAAATTATCGATATTCAGGCTTCGGTCATTTTTGTCTAGAATATTTTTGCATGGTATATCAGGCGAACAATTGAGAACACGTTCTTCGGTGAAAGCACCTTTTAATATACTCCGTATGTTTGATTCCTTAACTGATTATTTTTTTATTCTTTTATTGACAGTTACTTCTGCCTGTCACGTGTCAAACAGATGCAGCCTGTTTTATACAAGTTTCAATATCTCGGGCTAAATCCGGTGTGGCTATGGACACCTGCATCGATGTTCTCGAATATTACAGCTGCGAAAAACTATTAAAAGATAAATGTAGTACATACATGGTGGAATAGTATAATTCGAGGAATATAATAAACCAAATGAAATGATCATATTTCCACAAATATCCTGTATACAAGTTTGTCATTTCCATGAATCGATACAGAGCGGAATCATTACAATATAAATTCGTCATTAGCTTGCAAAGGAATTATTAATTATTGGAAAACATCGAAGGCATTAATACCATTCAAAATATTGACAATATTGTTTTACAGTATCCCTTCCATAATTCATTGACGTCTCGACTGCGAGAATAAAAAAATCGTTTACCGATTGCATCACGAACTTGTTAATTACACTCATATTTAAAATACTTCTTGGATCTACTGTACACGGGGCTGAACGATGAAGCTCGAATATCGTTGATATCCGGGAAAGGCACCGATGGCCGGATCAATATGGATCCAGATGCACGGGCGCGGAATGGAAGAGGAACAATTTTGACCAATCGAGTTTAATTACTTGCGTGGGATCGATCGTCGATACACCGAGGAGAGCGAATTGAAATTGTCCGGCTAATGGAAAAATAACAGGAGTGGGAAACGGTACGGTGAGCAAATAATGCAGCCCGCTTTTAATGTTTAATACACGTTCGACCGTCGCGATTATGATTCGGGCTATTGAAATATTTTGCGTATCGTTTAATATTTATGAGCCTCGTGCTTTTCAAATATGCCTGGATTGCTGACCGACAACTGAATCGACGGAATAATTAGCTTTCGATCAGAACGGTAACTCTGTATAAACTATTAGACGATCGCCGTTCGTGGAAAACCGAGTTCGTCTAAGTTTGTCCCGTGACAGTATCTCGATGCGAGGTTAATGTTGTCGCATGGATAACCAGAACATTTCGAATTGCTTAATTGCGTTAGTATATTCGGACGATACTCCTGGGATAAGATTATTATCCGTGGAAGTGTACGGACAGATGAAATTGAATTTCGGAGGTATGCAGAAATTACCGCATTATAAATCTCCTTGAATATTTTACCGGTCAATCTTCATCGGCGAAGATGATCTAGGGCGTCACGCTCGAACGAGACACTCTGTATAGCAACAGGAAAATTTGATGAAGTTGCGCGAAGGGGTTAGCCGAGACATTTAAAGAATGGTGGCGGATCGTAAATTGTTGACGGAGAATCAACACGTAAGTTGCGAGGCCGGGGCGAGAGCGTAGCAGCCCGAAAGGCAAATTCCCTGGGGCAGTTAACCAACAATACCGCAAATTGCGATCATGTTGTTACTCCCTAACCAGGGCAGTCTCTCCAGTGGACGGGATTTATTGGGCGAAATCATCGCCGGAGGCGAGCCCGAAGTTAAGTCGGATTCACGAGGTGTCCTTGGTTGCAGCTCTCGAAAGGGGGCGTGCACGGGTCCGTAGATTGTTGGCCGGGTTTGCGTGCCGTTACGGTGTAATTAAAAAAAAAATTCCGCGACCATCACGTGACCCTAAATCTACCCCCGATCAAGGCTTGTATTACTGGCGAACACGATCGAGAGGAGAGAGAGACAGAGAACACGATCTGTTCGATGAACGAAACAAGAGACTTCTTCGCGGGGGTGACATCATTTTAAAAAAAATTAATTTGCTTGTCAAAAAAAAAAACGTTGGAACTCTTAATTCATTGTCGATTCAATTTGTAAGCCAGGTAGTCATGGTCATAAAACGACCCCAATGGCTGGCACATTTTTTAAAAGAAAATAACCTTCGTATCATCTATACGTTCTTCGAATAAACGACGTCGCAACGCGATATAATCGAACACCGTGAGCTGTCAAAGGGATCGCGACTCGTGAACAGTCTAATCGCGGAGGTCACGATGCATCGGTGCCAGTCAAAGAGTGTAATGTTCGAGCGGGGAAATAAAGAAGAAGAGAGAAGAGAAGAGGGGAACACGACTCAGTAGGAAATTTGCAGCGGCGTGCGTGCCGACAATAGCTGGGGGCCATAATTGCAGTCTAAATATGCATGCTGGATGCGGCTGTCTGGCCTGACTGTTCCATATTCAGCGATTAAGTGTGATGTACGAGTTTTGAGTGTCGCGGCATATCAAACAGGCGTAATCGTACGCAGAGTAATCCCCCACTCGCTGTCTGTTGTTGTCTCCCTCCGCGCTGCCATTCGTACAACACTAATTCCCCCTCCACGTGATAAATTCGCGCAATTAACTACGCCGTGCACGACGTCGCCGGAACAGTACGTATCGTGAATGCCAAATGAACGGCGATACGATTCTTGTCGGCCGCGATCGAATAAGTATTTATATCGCCGGGACGGAAGGCGCTGAATGTCGATTCGATTCGACTCGCCGCAATTAGGCTGACTCGCGTAACGCTCAGCTCCCCCCCCAAAGTCGACATTTTAAACGTATCAAATATGTTGGTAGTTTTATGTCGATGAAATTAAGAAAATCCAGATTAGAACAGAAAATTCCGAAGAGATCTGGAGTATTCCATGGAACATAAGCGGTGTCTGTAATCATGTGCCGCACACGCGTACCGTTTTATTCATGAGCCGCTCATTTTTATACAATGAGGTCCAACATACGCCACGTGTCGCGTCTCATGATATTTCGGCCCATCTGGCGCGCGGAGGGCAAGAACCGCTGACATATGGTCCAGGGGAAATGAAGTTTATATATTTCTTACGCTGCCCGTCTCCCGCGAGATGATTTGTCAAATCGTTAATAATGCCCGAGTCCTCCGAATCAATTCTTTACAATTGATTTTTGATGGGACCCTATTGTTCTCTCCGAGCACGAACGAACGAGCTATCTCCTCGTCGGACAGTCGCAATTCACAATTAGCGAGGGCTCGGACCACGAGGACTGTTTCACTGTAATTATTAATAAGGGGGTATAACCGAACGGTGGATTTAATCGTGTACATGCAACTTTACTCGCGCTGACTTATGCTCTGGAAACACGCGAGAGCCCACAAAGAATCGAGAACCACGGCTCTCTTGCGCACGGTGGCGCGAAGAGACGACTTCAGAATCCGCCTTAATTCTGTCTCGGCCCACGGTGCTGATTCCGGATAATAAATTTCATCTAAGGACGAACCAGGTTTCGCCGTTAACTCGTTGTGAATGGCAGTCCGTTCTCGCGTGGTACACAGTCAAAATGGTCCTCGGAATTTTTAATGTGCGAGCTCGTATATCGCTCAGCTAATTAGAGCTCTAACAATGGGCTGGTACTTATTTTTCAATTTTTTTTTGCTCGGTCCCAAACTGTGACACTTCCATTAGATTTCTAAACATTGTACACTATTGTACCATTGTACAATTGTGTTTAACCATTGTATAATGGTTTTCAACCAAAAACAATGTCTAACCATTGTACAATAATGTAGTGTACAATCTGTTAGATAAAAAGTTAGATAACACTTTTTGTTTTCAAACTTTGACTCAAACACTGTGCGTCTAGGAGAAAAATTGAGAATCGCATTGTTTGCTGTTGAACACGTTTTTTGGCTGTTGGACAGTGTTATTTGTAAAGTATAAACTCTACAATACCTTATATAGTCTAAAGCAACGAATAAATAAATAAACGTGCCCGATAGCGACGTCTTGGGAAAGGGGATCGATGGAGGGAAGAGACGGGAAAGAAAATGTCTCGTCTTCGTGTCACCGTACCCAATAACACGCGAGTAATCACGATTTAATGGCTCAATAACGTCTGTCGCATCGGCCTGCTGCGGACCAACGAAACAATTTATCGGTCCCGCCAGTCAATAAATTCAGCTTTTGAGTTGTATACGGGCCACGTACCAGCGCGGCGCGGCCCGCTTAAATTTCAAAACGGCCGCATCGAAATCGAAGCGACGACGAGCACGAAAATGATGTGGATAAATTACGCGGAAGATAAATATATCCTGATACATATTGCGTGCCGTTGATACGCTCCGATTCACTTCTCGTTCGATATTCTTATTATCCACAATGTTGTAACAACAACGAATTATTTCGCGTTTATCGTGTAACGAGTAAAGACTAACTAGAAAAATTCAGAATTTATCAACTGTTGTATGTATATTTTGTCTATTACTATCTTGTAACGTATTGAACGTGTCAGGTTCGTTACGTTTATATTGAACGTCATTTGCGATATTATTAGTGAACAAACTGTAGACCCGGAGCCATTCATTATTTCCAAGGTGAATATAAACCTGAGTGCCGTAATGGCGGCAGTTTCTCGATGGAAGAAAGACCAACGAAAGGGGTCGTTCGTGGCAGAGTCATTAACAGCTGTCGCCTGTTTCGATATTGCCGTCTGGAAAAAGCAATTCCACGCTTCTATTCTGCATTAGGGTACACTCTCGCTTTATGCTAGCTCCGATGAAGATTGCCGATGAGTTTACTGCTTCGTCAACGCGAACAGCCAACTAAACGGATTCGTTACAGACACCTAATACATTTATCGTTTGCGACACAGTGTTCTTTTAACGAAAACGCAAAGACTTGTATTGAAAAGAGAAGTTGTGGAAAATGTGGGTTTAATAAATAAAAGAAACCCGTGAGTTTATCCAGAAAATTCCTCTCGATTTCCAGGCTGGAGGTAAGTAAAAGACGACGGGAAATCTTTCAAGAGATGTTTCGCCGATGTGGGTAACGTATTGAGGCCCTAGGGCCTAGCTAGAAACTGTGGACTGGGCTGCAGAAGACTTACGTTACCGAGACATAATGGTCTTCACAGTTTCCCAGGTCGACTTTCCCCAGAGGAAAGCAACGTACCTGTAAGAGCGAAGATCAATACGCCTCGAAATGGATGGGATGTCATCTCGCCCATTCCACTTCGGAACTAACATAAACGTCCGCGAGGAGTTACGTTGTACTTCTATTTTGCGTTTTGATGGCTATTAGGTTCGACGGAAAGTTCTGTCGCATTTGCGAAACTATATATCCAACGATATAATGTAAAATACTGCTTATTTAAAATACGACAGAACTTTTCCTTTTCCCAAACCTAATAACAGCTGACAGTCAAAGCGAATCTGCGAGCTGTTATCGTCAGACTCGTTATTTCTTCCTTTAACAATTTCCTGCGGTTGGAAATTGCTTCCACTAATGTTTCCCGTGGATCAAATCCGCAAAGGAGATAATATCTTTTAAAGATAAAAATTGTTAATAATATTGCAGCATTTGTACATGGATTAAATAATGAAAACACGCCTATTAAAACATTTATCAAACCTGTTATATAATGTTCTGTAACGAGTAACTTGGAATAATTAGTGTCACTTTGAATTTCAGAATTTTGTCTTTTTGAACGTTCCCTCGGTTACATAATTATCTGAAATATGCAACTTCGAAGATTGACTTTTGTCCAGTAAAATCGCATTCCTAGATCACTGCGCGTCCCGGCGAAAGATGATCGGCGCCGCGAACAACGTTGTACCGAGAAGAAGTTGTTTCGCTGTCCCGCTACCGCCATTGTGCCGCGCGGACGAATCAATTGAATGGCTCATCGTCGGGAACCATAAAGATATTCTTGTTCGAGGTTTCTTTCGGTTGGCTTCCGGCAACCGTGTACACGGATATGTGCGCCGAGAGGCTTTCAGGTGGTCTGCGAAAAGTGCAGCACACCGGAGTGGCGTTCCTGTTTGCCCGACAGCTGCACGCGTCCTTTCTTCGGGATTACTTTGCACCGTGTCTTGAATCCGACCTCGCCCGAGCTTCGGAACGTTCGAGAGAAATTCGTGCACACGTACTCGCGACTATTTGCCCGGCGAAATTTTATTCCTTCTCCCAACGGTCTGACGAGATTTCCCGAAAAGACTGGACCCGGAATTGCTTACAGATAAAAAAAAAGAAGAAGAAAACACGATTCTCCCTTCTACTAAATTATCCTCCACGCGATCGTGGCAGTTGCTTTCCTATCGAATAACAACGAATTCACAAAAAAAAAAACTGGAATAAACGTATGTCCACGAACTTTCTCGCTTCAAAAGAAATTGACAAAACCAATTATTCGTTTTGCATGCTGACCGGACGTAAGATATCGTCTCCAATAAAGATCCTCAGTTATTATTTATGACGGTCCGGCGAATCCACAGGACGCAAACTGCGCGACGGCCAGGCTAATGTCGCTCTCTATGTCGCGCGACAGAATAAAAATGGCGGCATGCAGCGTGCATAATCGTTTTTTCTCCCGCAGGCTGATCCACTGGATCCTCTGCTCGATCCGCGTATTAAACAATAATGGTTTCAGAGTGGAATGCAAATCGTTTCCGATTAAATTTAGAGAAATTTTGAGCACCGGGTAGCGGAGATTTTCGGGTTCCTGGACACGTGGACGGGTCCGATGTCCACCTCTGGGTTTCGAAACCCGGCCCGTCGTGTCGTGGGATCCTTTCAGAGGTCAACACGGCCGGTTCCATCGGTGCCATCGGCTCTGGAAGCCGACCGGTCGCAAATTGCGCCCGGAGAATGTACGATCGTGGCCGGTGCGTATACTCGCGCAGGAACCGAAGCCGCAGTCGCGACAACAAATAAGGAATGAAAAATATAGCCCTTGGCGCCCGTACAATGGCGATATTTATAAACGCATGTTGAATCCTTCCATCCCCGATACCGCATCTTTCTCACTTCTTCTACCCGTTCCTTTTTCTCCTTGCTTTTTTTTCTCCTCCAGCCGTTCCGCCGGGTTCGACACTCTCTCTTTTTTTCCTCCATCTCCATTCATTGTCTTCTTCTTCTTCTCGTTCTTACTCGAACACGTTTCTTCCTCCGGGACACTCTTCTCTTCCCTTCGATCGTCTTTGACAAATTCCCAGACGGAAGGCACACGCCTAAAAGGATCGACTTCATAAATCCTCCGGCGCGGTAAACCACCGTGCGCGGGCGCGGACCTCCTCCGTGGATTTATTCGGGCCTCAAGGCGGAGGGGAACGTAGCTCGGTAAAATTTTTCCAAAGACGACATCGCGTTCCGAAACGTTTTAACGGTCGCGCTGCTTTTTTACGGGCTTTCACGCCTGAGCAGATATTGCGATGCAAAGTTCCCGAGGTGTCGAGGCGTTTCCACCGGGGACATTCTCGCGTGGAGGAAGCGATCCGGTAGCGGAAACTAATTGAACCATTGTAGGGTCCAGTCGAGAAAACACTGTTTTTACCCTTAAATCTAGTAATATTCTAGTAATATTTAGGGGTTGCGTTACCCCCGTAAGGCCTGAAGGAAACCAGCGTTATTTGGAAGGGCTTTTTCCCTTCGTCCACGAAGGCAAGGATAGAGATAGTTAGGAAGAAGACGGAACGACCGTGATTCCACTGTACACCAGCGATTGTGTGTAAAATAGGCGTGAATAGCTAATTCATCGTTCTGGCTCACTGTCGAACCCCGATCTACACGACTGTAGAAATATCACGAGTGTTGGAGGCAGTTGTACAGAGCAGAACAGCGAATTCGTCGAGGTCGATGGCTGGTCGCGGAATAATTGAAAATCTCATTCGAAAGAATGAATGGCCGGTGTAGCGGGAGATATTATTCGCTGGCAGGGCTCGGTCTCGATTTAATTGGCGCAAAGAAACGAACGTGGCTTTGTTCGTGAGCGTTTCCCCGAAAGCTTTCGAGTTTACGGGGTGGAAAGCAGCCGGGCCACCGGTGAAAATTTCAAACGTTTCGGCCGGGATAACAAATTTAGAACTCAATTACAACGGCGCGGCAATGGCTCGCGGACAGAGCTCGCGGGAAAATGTAAACTTGGTCGCGTGCCGTTCAATGAAAGATTCAACGCCGGAAGTGAGGAAATGGTAGTGAACCTGTACATGTATTTCCGTGTGTCCGTACGAGAGACAGAGAGAGAGAGAGAGAGAGAGAGAGAGAGAGAGGGGCTCACCAACCCCCCTGTCCACGGAATGAAATGTAAACGGTCCTGGTAGAGCGAGCCGAATCGAAATTTTGACATTGAATGCGATTCATGACGGTTGCGGTGTCGGCTTGTTGTTGGCCGCTAGATCGGACACGATAATCAAAGGTAAACCCGGGCCGATGCTACCAAATCAGGATTTTGAAATTACGCTGTCGGCCCTGATACCCTCGGCCTCTGCGTCACCATCGATCCCTCATTAGCGTGGCATGATCGAGCGCAAGCTTCCGCAACTGTGTTGCTCAACGGCGAGCCGGTTAAACTTGCAACGTCCTCCTTCGCTGCGAATAACGTCGACGAACTCTTAACCCTTAGCACACGAGTGGTGGATCAGAGTCACCACTAAAAATTGCTGTGCCACTATTCTAAATATTGTTTACATTATTAAATATGTTGGGATCTAACCAATTACTGAACATTCAAGTAAAATATGGCGTATCATATCAATTTCATATCCATGAAATGAGAAAAATCATGTAAAATTGAATTATTATAGATCGGAAGAAATGTTTCGTTTTCGAGGTACAATAGCACCGAGTGCAAAGGGTTAAGGCGAATGAAAATGAGCACTGATATGCTTAACACTAAACATTCAAGTACAATATGACGTATCATATCGATTTCATATCCATGAAATGAGAAAAATCAGGTAAAATTGAATTATTATAGATCGGAAGAAATGTTTGGTTTTCGAGGTACAATAGCACTGAGTGCAAAGGGTTAATTGGCGGAACACAGCCGCAAAATTATTTATGACAAAGAAAATTCTTGTTGACATACTTTTTCACAGATCGAGAAGCTGCCGCGATTTCAGCAAGATCTTACCGGATCCCGGTCGATTCGTTTCGCAAGTCGGTTCCGCGTTAGAGCATCGTCAGACAGTTAAATCTACGTACTTGAGCGCCGGTAAGCGACAGAACCGTTTGGAGAAGACGAGGACGCGTACACAAGATACGTAGAAGCACGCGAGACGAAAATTCACGCGTGTCGTAAATCATTCTTCGTCGATTCCCCGTGTGCAGTGTCGTCGACGATCGTTCCGACGGCATTGCCGTTTATGGCACCTGGGAACGCCTACGCCTATATGTCTCGTTTAAGCTGCCATAAAATTCGTCGCGGAACAGGCGACGTCTCGACGACCGTCTGACCCGATGATGAAACGCGAATTTTTGTTTCGCGTGACCAGAAATGTATTCCATGGAATTATTGTCTCAGCTTCAAACTGGAAACCGTGGAAGTGTTAATTGAATTAATTGGACAGTAAGAGAGAACAGCTAACGTGTAGATCAGTGTGTACTTAACCCTCGTACGCTTCTCAAAATTAGCTGCATAAAAGAGACTAGGATAACGATTCACCCATTTTTATTTTACACGTTAAATCAACACATTATGTTTTATTTATAGCGTCACAGTTTAAAGAAATGCATCTACCGACGTAGACATAAAACCATGAATACAATGTATGATTGTAAACCATGTGGTCTCTAATGACCTAGCTGTTACTGTGACCACATTAAAATAAACCATAAATAAATAAAAGGATGAATAATTTTACAGTATGCGAATACATTGAACGGATGAATTGTTCACCCCGAGGAACGTACGAGTGTTAATTTCTTTTATGTTTTTTCAGAAGTGCGTTCTAATAACGAGGATATCGAGGCTGTCTTCTCCGTGATTATTATGAAAAACGACTTGTCGAACATTCGCCGGTGTGAAACTCACCGGTGCGAATTAATTCGTCTCTCGTTTACACGCTATTCGGGCGCGGAGATAGCGAGCCGCGCGGAACATTTGTCCGCGACCACTTCATTTTCTCTGGTTTTGAAATAAAGTGATTTATCGGGCTGCGCGCAGCCTCTGCGGTTCCCTCGATATTTATTGGCCCGCGTGTACCCCCCATTATTATTGGCGTACGCCGCGCAAATTTGTTTAATGCAACGGACGGATGTTAGTTTTCCCCGCGTTTCGGTCGGAGGCCACCGACGACGCCCCCACACCGCCCGCCATTTGTAAATCCGACGAGATCATTTTCGGCGAAATTGTTTCTGCGAATTGTTCGGTGGTCGCTCGATCAACGCGCTTCCAATAACGCCAATTATCTCGACCGACCACGCGGCAACAATATTCTCAGATAATCAGTAGTAAAGCAGCAAATAGATAAAAATCAATTAATCAATTAATCGAAATCAAAGATCGGATCCAACGATCACTGAATCGTGATAAAACTTCCCGAAAGATAGATCGCCGGGCATTTTAGGCTATTTATCTTTTCGATCGGCGCATTACGCGAAATGGTGAATGGCAATTGAAATGCCAGCTATAATCACAGGCAAACGCCGTTTATCAGTAAGCAACTACCGTAAGCGACCAGTAAAAGTATTCGTTAATTCAGCGGGCCGATAATAAATAAGCGATAAAATTGATGTCCGTCTGCCTCGGTGAATCACACCCATCGCTTCCGGAAATGTAAGTGTCGTCGAAACCCGATGGAACGCGAGAAATTCCTCGTTCCTCGCGAATTCTTCGCGCCTGCTGAGAATCTCTTCCATAATTTATCCTCGAAAAGGCAGACACGAAATCGTAGTTTCGTTTGCATGCTGCGGAACCCCCGCGAGCACACATTTAGCCGCGTTTCTTCTCTTTTTTTCAATGTTCGTCTTCCAGCGATAGTCATATTTTCCTTGGAGGACAGAAATTTTTGGAAAATTGTTAACAATTGGATTAAATCCGTCGAAGTGACCAGACCCTTGCGAGGCTTGCGCGAGAGATAGCGATCTCTCTTGGGCACACTCAATTTTTCCCCGGGGGCTCTGCTCGTACATGGACGGTGCTGGAACGAGATTTTCTTTTCCGAAGCCGCTATTACTGTTCGGTTTAACGTCAATATTTACCAGCTTTCAGGATCCCTATTTCCCTATGCCCACGGTGTACGGTTTTCCCGTATGAATCGTGATGAAAGCACACCAGTTCCATTCCACGGAATTCGCCAGTTTTCCGGGCGGCCGGGGATGCGTTACATTCATACTTACGACCGTATGTAAATGATCGTCTCGCATCCGTCTAATGGCCACGCTCGGATGCACTTCTGCCCTCAAGAATTTGTTCCAGCATCCACTTGGTCGCGACCCGTTGCCAGCGGAATTGCTCGCGGAATATCGATGAGCTTGCACGGCATAGATCTGCGACGATTGCCCCATCGTTCACCGCTTTTTCATTGCCTACTCGCCTTTCTATTATTCTAACATGATGGCAAATTTGGTTAATCGCCCGATAAAATCGTCACGGAGAGTCGATAGCTCTGATTCAATCGAAGCTGCGCTTTAACACGCTTGCTATTCGGACGTAATATAAGGCAAAGGTACCAGTAGTTGACCATTTTATAGAAAAACATAAAAAACAACTGAGTGGCTGCCTGTTGAAAAAGTTGTGAACGAACACGTAATATTTTTATACGAAGGAAAACATTTCCCTGGAAAAATTCTTCGTGTAACTAAACCTAAACCGACTATTACATCCATAGAAATGTACGGGCGATTAATGGGAGTGGCCAGAGAAGCCTGATGTGCTGGACTGATGAGAACTCTCAACATCTACTCAAGGATTACATGTAACACGTTGTCGTGGAAAATTAAATCGAATTCTCACGATGCCAGCTGCGAAGAGAATTCTCGCGACAGGTAAAAACACGTGAGAACGTAATTGATGTACGGTCGGTCGTTAGAGGGGTTTTAACAAGAGAGGCGATGCTGATCGATCCCGAATCTGGCAGGGGTTGGTTCGTCACGAGTCTCCCGTTTTCCGGCCGGAGTCCCGGAGTCCGGCCTGCGATTTTAAGATCCACGACACGAATAACGTCCGACACGTGACCGTTGGCCGCTTCATCGTTCACCGTCGTCGTCGTCGTCCGACCACGAACGGACATGTTCGACGGGTTGTTTTTATTCGTTCCAACGTGAACGGGAGAGAGCTTGCCCCGGCTTCGACGTCGCCGGAAACTTAAATCGTAAAAGTTTAATGGGGTTACGAACCGCAGCCGCGCGCGCGTTTTGCCTGCGAGCGTGCATCGAAATCGATACACCACCCTAACCCGTTCGATTCGATTCCGAGAGAAGCTTAACGCCCTGCTCGTGCTTTACCTGCTCTCTAACTAGACCAATGAGCCCCCACGAATCGAGGATGTACGTCAGACGGAAGTCAGAACATTAATGAATTTGATAAATGAATTTATTAAAATATCTAACTATTATCGCGCAACTTGGTCACGACAATCACTGGTCCATTAGCTCAGCAGGTTAGAGCGTCGTGCTAATAACGCGAAGGTCGTGGGTTCGATCCCCCCATGGACCAACTTTTTTTTTTACTTCTTCTGAATTTTTCTTATTTTTAAAATAATTTTTAAAATAATCTGTTTTAAACCATTTTTACACCGTCATTCGGTCATAAACTCGCACATGTTTCTGAATGCACAATATTCATTTTGCTTCTTTTTATCGACACGTAAATATTATGTAAGAATTGTTCGAAATGCACTGTTGGGATAGAGAGATGTTGAAAAGAATTCTAAGTGTACGTCCAGTTATAGTTACAGTGTTTCTCGTGGATAACGAAATTCATTTTTGATCTTTCGCAGTTACTTTATCATTGCTAATAGTGCAACATGCACATTCGGCAAGTTCAGTCGCGTTTGATGTCATTTGAACAGATTTGAAATCATTTCTGGAATATTTAATAAAGGTTTATGTTATTTATTTGTGTTTGTATAAATGAAAAAATGATTTTAAAGTTAAAAAAAATATTCGATCCTGCCAGGATTCGAACCTGGAATCTTCTGATCCGTAGTCAGACGCGTTATCCGTTGCGCCACAGGACCCGGTTGCTTTCACTCTCGCAGTTTCGTACGCCGTGATTCCAAAGGTTCGCGGATACATATATTTACAGTTAATATGGAAGTTTTGCGCGAATGTTTCACGACGGTACAATAGATCTGGATATACGACTCGGTAAACTATGAAATAAGTATAATAAACGCAGCACTTTTCACCGCTCGGAAAATTTAAGGTCGATCGTAAAATTTTATTACCTCGAATATAGAGTCTCCGCGAAATGTGTCTTGATAACTTCCAAAGATTGTTTTTCCATTTATGACGTCGATTACAGCCGAGGTCTCTCTCGGTGTTTTTAATGGGGTTTGATAAAAATTTCATAAGCGATAAACCGAGTGGCGAATGAAATTTGTTACTTAACCGGAGCTGTTCGAAGATTCATAAAAATATTTGTCTGGAACGTGTGTTTGTAATATTAAATATCTATCCTGGTTCGCCCATTTAAAACTCGAGAAAAGTTTAGTTGTAACAGTTAACAGAATGTGTTCCGATCATTATAACCTAGCTGCTTCACTAGAACGGGTAGGTATTATCAATGATAACCAATGTAAATGTAATCAGGGTAGTGAAACCCTTGTTCACATAATATGGCAATGCGAATTGTATATCCTCTTGTATTCCACGTTACTGCATTTACTTATATTATTCATATAAAGCAAAATAAACCCAGAAAGGTTTCAAATGCTTACATATAAAAAAAAATATATATTAAAGATCCCTTGCAATTAGCTAGAAAATATATTCGAGGGCGGAAGAAAGATGATTTATGAAAATGAGACAAGGAAGAAAGATAGTCCTGGGAAAGGCACTTAACGAGGAACCACCATACTCCGGAAAGATCGATGATCCTCAGTTACCACCTACTCTTCAGGGTGCGCAAAAGATGTTCCTGCGATTAGCAAACACTCTAACCGCTGTAGAAGTGGTTCTCTCTCAACCGTCAAGGAGAGATGGATAATAATGTTTCGAACAACTATAATTTTGCATGAAACCATTTTTACTATTTCGATAGTTGTAAACCGAAAAATGTGTCGAAAAATGTGGAGTCGGTCATTTTGACCGAGCGTTAAAGTCCGTTGAATGAAGAAACGAGTGATTGGGTATTTACGGGCTTTAAATCCTGCCGGCATCGTAACGATCTCCACTTTCTCTTTTCGAATAATTTCCAACAGTTTTGCAGACTTCCGACGTCGCGCGGTAGAGATCCGCGTCTCGCGATATCAGCCGTCCCTCGAATATTTTAAGGTTCATTAAAGGCGCAATAATGAAGAAGTCTTGACCGGCTCTCGAATAATTTCCGGGCTGGTTCGTCGTTTGAACGAAACTACCCTCTCCCCCGGTTTCCCATCCCCCAACCTTCCCGGACTTGGTCGTACTTTCCGCCGTTTCTCCTGTGCTCGAAACTTTATCCGCAAAAGTCTTTCGGCCCCGACGGGCCTGCGAAATTAAAGCCGAAGTTTCGACGGAAAAATCGTCAGCCTGTTTGCCAAGTAGTCCTTCCCCTTTCGACGGCGGTAGTAAAAATATCGGGGGTTCTCCTTCACCGTGGAAATTCTTCGTTCCGAGAATTTTCCGCTTGATTATTTCCCTCCTCGCGGCGTTACGTGTCTCTGGGCCGTCTGACCGGAATAATAATCCTGGAAGAACCGGCAGGATCCGTAACCTTTCTCGCAAAAAAGAAAGTCATACGGTAACAGTACAGTAATTAATCACTTGTAATAATCTGATATATAATACAGTGAAGTCTCGATATTTGCCAGGTATCCACTCCACTGTCGGCCAAGGGAAGAAGACACCCGCAGTGATTTTTAACGATCGAAAAACAACACCTTGGACAGAGAAAGTGTACACAGGGTCACCGGACGAGCAGCGGCGTAAATCTGTGTTACAGAGGCGCGTCAAGCCCGGTGATTTCGGGGAGGCGTTTCGCGCACGAAACGTTTCCTGCTGGAAGAAATGACAGGTAAGCGAAAAGGAAAGCGAAAAGCTCCGGGGTAGGTGCAAGCCGTAGATCAGAATTTTATGGGCGATCTCTGCGCTCGGAGGCTCGGCCGCAAGACCCTGAAGGCGGTCTTGGCCATGTCGAAAAACATACATTCGGCCGAGTGGGTCGCATCGCCGCTATAAATCTTCGGCTTTATGTTACGATCCTGAAAATACACCGCGAGGAGCCTGGCGACACGCCAGCGGATCACCGATCCCCGGCCACGTTCCGAAACCGTTCCGGACACGTTTCAAAACTTCACGCACCCGGTCTTTGCCGAATAAACTCGGTGAACTCGCCGAACTGCGAAATTGAATTGAAATTTCAATGTAACGTACGGTGCTCCACAGTAAGGTAGCGGCGATTCATATTCGACGATAATGATTAAAGTCAAGGAAGCGAGTCTTCCGCGAGCCTAACTCGGTGTCCACGATATAGTATTATTTACCACACCATAAATTCCCTCCGGAGAAAACACAGTCAGCGATCTCGTCAGGCTTAATGCAAACGCCAGGACTCCGGCAAAATTCAACACGTGGTTTAACCCTCATCAACTCTTGCCATGAGTACACCGAAGCAGACAACAACGTAACGAAGTTGTCTAATGGAATACTTTAAATCATTCCGAGTAATAACTTACTGCTACGAGTGTGCGTGTTATGTGTGCGAAAGCTACTAGTGTTCTGACTCATTCTCTACTGTAGAATTTACAGAGTTGTACTGCTATTTTATACGAGATATTCTCAAATAAATATTTTTCATTTAGTGTTCATTTTGAGTTTATATTAACGTTCTCCGAATGTATATTTTGAAATGTTTGCCGCAGGTTCAGCAATTTGCCCAGTTATTGCCCATCGAATTGATGGTCTACATGAAATTCCGTATTAAATGGAGATTCTCATTATGTAACTAAATTGGGTAGAAGCTCTGAACGTCCTATTTCTCACGCGACTATTTACAATTTCCCGTTGAAATGTTAATTACGTTGAATGAGATTTCAATTAGATGATAAGTGATCGAATTCGGTTGTGGTTTATTAATCATCCTGAAAACGTATTAACGTCGTTGTTCTGGCAAACCTTTTCGTGCGTTTCATTGTTAGTTAAAATTAATAAAATGCTCGAGTATAAACGTTCCTCCCGTCTAAAAAGTGTAATCGCACATAATTGTGCTCTCGACGGCGTGCTCTCTCGGACCGGGGGCATAAATCCAGCGAACGCTAATTTGTATTCGTTGCTTCCACCGAAGCGAAGGTGGCTCCGCGCGTAGATACAAATCTTCAATTATTGCAAATGACGATGCCCGGATTAAACGTCGTCGGGGGAACGGGGTCGCAGGAAATAATTCCCCCGTGGAACAGCTTAAAGTGTATTTGCGTAGCCCCGTGACACGAGCACGGTGGCGTATGAACAACGCGCACTGAAATAAGAGACTCCACTAAAGCGACAGATTTATGCGAACAGATACTATACGCGGTTTCGCACAAAAGAACCAGTTTCTTTTTTTTTTTTTCAGTTGCGCCGCGTACTCTTTGCATGACGCGCCGCTTGTTCGTGAATTATGACACCCGTGACCACCCCGATGCCACCCCCGGTTTCGTTTATAATTTCGCGAAAGTAACGCTAACTGTCGTAAATTCATCCTGCGATCGTGTTCGTCTAGAAAGCTCATATTTTTCAGCACAAGAATAATTTTTGATTGTAAAATTCGGTAAAAAGAGAGCACCCGTGCACGGCCGTGGTCAAATGCAATGAAAAGAAGACGCGAGGTTGGTATCAAAGGGGAACGAGCGGCGTACGAAGTAGCCATTTGTTTTCGGGCTTGGCTAATGATCGTTAAGGGCCAATAAATATCTCGCTGCTCGCCGAAAGACCGTGTCGTCCCTTGAGAAGGCCTCGCGGAGACGCGATAAAACATTTTCTAGTTTATATGCTAATACCACCGGTTGTAAGTGCCCTTCGCACGCGTGCGCGCGCGGACCTTGTGAATCGAGCGATTCCACACAAGCGGATATCCTTCTTTCTCACGAAGAAGAAGAAAAACTTCCGCGGAGGAGGCGGAATTCGAGAACTCACGGATAGATGTCGCCGAGCAGATAAAATTGCAAGGGGTCGACTGTAAATTTTTCGAATTTAATGCGTCGGTTAAGTGCGAGCGGCGAACGACTTTCGAGCAAGGTGTCCGATTTCTCATTACGTGACTGTAATGCCGAGAGTCCTGCCGAGGAAATATCGAATTCGGTGGTCACGATTAGGGGCGGGATCAAAAGCGTCGTAATTAATACCGGTGGCTGATTGATACGGTCCTGTAGCCTCGCCGGGATACCTGGAAGGTAAGCGAGTGAAATAACATCAATTGCAAAATTTCTACCGAACAGACAAACAAACAAACAGACAGATAGATAAGAAAGCAAGCTAATTAAAACGTAGTTTGTTGCAATGGGTCGCCCAAGGTTTCTATCGAATGATTCAACCGGAATTACTATCGTCTTGGATATTATTATAAAATTTGAACAGTTACGGAGAGGGTGTGCACTGCAGAAACGGACACGGAAATTGACCGCGTGGCGGGAAGTCGAAGGGAGAAGATCGAGTGAAAGAGACTCGGTTCGAAAAACTCAAACACGGTCGCGCGCAAGTTTACCGAGACCGTAGAAAGAACCGTAAGTTTTAATTGCAAAATCCCCGGGCGGGAACTTCTTCGTTGGAACTTGCCGCGCAACCCTTTCGCATTCAAATTCGCGGGATGCGTTGGTCGGGGGCGTCGGTACAACTTTCTAGACAGACGTTTTCGCGTCGGCGGAGAATAAAATCCCATCCTGCGGGTAGGGGAGGGTAGCTTCTCTGTCTCTTACCCCTCGAGGTTCGATTAAATCGGGAATCGAGTCGAAATCGTGGCGAGACGGATCGAGAGACGGCCGTAATTGGCCCTCCTCGCTCTCTTGTGCCGTCGATTCTCGGCTCCCTTGGCCCTTCACTTGGCCCGACGAGTCGTTAATCTTCCCCGAGATATACTTGATCATTGCACGCCTCACTACGTCTTCGTTTACGTCGAAAGGGATCGAGTGCCGACAATTTCCCGTTTCCACTCTGCCATTTCTGCGTTCCGCGCGCCCTTAAGGAGCAAAGAATGCCCGAGAGAGGTCTCGCCGAGACAGAGACCAGAGGCGCTACAGGGAGGGAGGAAAAAAGGAGGATCGAAAGTGGAACAAGGAAAGATAGACGAACGAGGAAGAGGGATCGAGAACTGATCAGGCTTCTTATTCTTTAACGGGCCCGCGTGCAAGAAGGAGAAAGAGAGAGAGAGAGAGAGAGAGAGAGAGAGAGAGAGAGAGAGAGAAGCTCGCTCCACCGAGGGATTAGCAATCTATTCGCTAGTAGATCTCGCAAGTTGGAAATCTGGATTTCAAACGGCTGGCTCGCTGCTCCTTAACGACCGATTGCTTTCAATTTAGGATTCTTTTAATGGAGCTGGACTACCAGGTCTAGAGCCCGACGGTTCGCGGCTCCTTTCATGCCCACGAGGTATTCGAATCTTGGTACGTGCACGGTTTCGGTCTACGATCCAGGATTGTAATTAGCAGCCATGCTAATTGATGCTGCCCGATTTAGCGTGAACCTAACCCTGCCGATTTTACCTGGTGGCTAGAGTCATATGCCTTAAATAGACCTCGAAACCTACGGCCCAATCGATAAGCAAACGCTTCTGGGACTGCCGAGATTGTCTTCTCCAGACTAGGGCTGCAACTTTTCCAGACGGTCATTTATGGGCACCTTGAAAGTGGTTCGCTTTCTTTAATCATTTTAATAGATTCGATATTATTCGTATCTATTGAGCGCGCAAGGATAAGCAGCTGGCATGTTCCATAAGATTGGTATGCATAATGGGTTCACCAGGCGCGAGAGAGTGGCTTCAAGACCGTTTAGCAACAACTACGTTTCCACGTAGGTTTGATAGCGAGTCCGGATCCTGAAGTTCCGGCATCGTTTCACGGCGAGCGGGGTTAGTCTTTACGGGATTACGTGTTCACGGTAATGGAACAGCTGAAACTCCTTCGCCACTTCAGAACAATATCAGAACATGCGTATAATAACTGGCAACGATATCCTCTTTACGACAGCCTGACTTCGGTACAAGCTAGACGCGACACGACCGATTTGATAAGCAAATTCGCCGTTATGACGGCATTAGGAGTAAGCTGCGAAGAAGCGAGTTGTCTTAACAATTGTAAGGTTAATGATAATTTCTCTTCCGTGTATGAGGACGTCGAACGTGTCCGCGAGTAATGAAAATTTTACGGACAGGTGTGTTAAACGAACGCGACGCACTCAGGTAGGTTTAATTAGGAAAAGCTGCTCTTTAAATAACGTTGAGGATGAAAGACGTCGGACAGGGCTTCTCTCAAACAGAGACCCTCCCGTTAGAAGGGATAATACGATTACGGTATGCACTCTCGCGAATGCCACGATCTCTTTCGATCGGTCGATAGCCGAATGCTTCCGAAGGAACTAGACGGAGGTTCGTGCCGAGAGAAAGAGAGATTTTCCAGCTTTGAACCAGAAACATCAAACGGCTCGTTGCGATATCGCGTTGAGTTCGTCTAGTTTTGATGCGATTTGCACAATGGATGGTTTTAATGCGCTTACAGATCTGAATAAATAGAATTCGGAATGATTCTATTCCTGCCTTTGCCCGGGAGGTTTTAATCATTTCTTTGGGGAACTGAAAACGTTCAATTCGGACGAACAATTTTATTCGATTTTAATGCAACCAATTTTATAAATTGCTCGGAAAAATCAGTTTCCCGTTCGTTCATGGTAGGATATTATTATTATTATGTATCTCGCTTGACATCGGGATTTTCAAAAGCATTTTTTAAACTGCTTGTAACTGCGTCTTGTTTCGCGCCAAAATGGTAATATTAAAAATCTCCATCCACTTCATTCCCATCCTTTGTTCCATTTAAAATGATATTCAAAATTTACAATTACATCGGGGAACGGCGTTCAAAGGGACTGTTCAAAGGGAAATAGAACCAGCTAATTGTTACTTCGCAATTCTATCCGGTAGTTGACAGTAAACGGACAATTCAATGCGGCCTTATTCCGTTTAACAGAGAACAAACGAAGTCAACATGCGCGCACCATTTTGCTAGCTGGAACCACAGTTTAGCGGTCGCAGCTACTGTTTAATATTCCCGGAAGTTACGTTTCTCTATTTAATCGACACAAACCAGCGAACCAAGCCGGCAGCGTATGAAATCGAGTGCAGAAAGTCGATTATTTTCTGTCATCTCTGTTCAGAATATTCAACTGTTTTGAAAATATCAGTAAACACAAACTGTATCGACTTTTTTCATTTAAACCAGCAGGAATATATCAAAAGACTTTAAACAGCATTCTAAATATGCCAGATGGAAGTGTAGCCGTTCCGACCGGCTCCAACCATAAGGTAAATAAATTGTAGAATATCGTGGTCCCAACTCACCGTTTAGCTCGCATGATTCCCGGGGCTTCAAACGATACCGTGTCGTTAGGAACATCGACGTTTTCCCCGGGACTCTCTGTGTAACTGTCTGCGGATCTCTTTCATTTTCCATGCACGAGGTAAGATTCGGTGCAGCGGACCACCGGAAATTATTCAGCTCGACCATGCATGGAAATTGCCTTCGGTAGAGGCGCATTCGTACGCAGAACGCGTTTCTTCCCTTGCCGAGCTTGTTTTGCGGTTTTCGAATCCTGCGTGTCCGACCGTGTATTTTCGGACGATCGTTCGAAGGAGCCACGCTTTGTTCGACCTGTAATTAACTTTGCGCTGCACGAAATTCGCGCATCGATACCGGCCGGTACCGAACACGATTAAACTTTCACCGAGGGGACCTACAATTTTCGACCTTTCTCAATGTAACGCACGATTCGACGAAAAAATGACAGTTGCCTCACTCCAACTTATTACATTGAGAAAGGTCGAAAAGGGTCTAGCAGGATAAGCATGGTCATTCGGCCCCGGCCACAATTGTTATTGATATTGTGTGGAAAACAATGGTTTTAGGTTGAAAGATAACCCACTGAAATTTGAAATCGCTAACGATATGAGGGTAAATACCCTAAAGTGTTTCATTTTTTCTCGGTTATTAATTAAGATATTCAGCTGTAAAAAAAACTAAAATACTCAAACTTACGTCCTTATCCAATTATTAAGGACAGAAAAAAATTATTTAATTTTTTTAGAGATGGGAATTGCAAGCAATCCTTCGAGTGACCACTTCCAAAAAATTCGAGAACAACAGTCTGTTACCTATCTAATATGTCCCAAAGTTTCAAGACGATTGGATTAGTGGAACATAGTTAAATATTGAAAAACAAATGGGATTACGCTATTATAATGCAGGGATACTATTAGTGGTAGATTTGAGTAATAATTATGTATACTTATTATTGATTCTATATAAGATACTTTGGCTACGACTCTCACTGTGGCACTCAAAAAATTTTAGGGGGTTATCTTGCAATCTAAAACCATTGTTTTCCACACAATATCAATAAAAATTGTGGCCAGGGCCGATTGACCATGCTTATCCTGCTGGACCCTTTGTGGTCCCTTCAATGAAAGTTCGGAATAATACCTCGGTTTCCTTTTTCATACTGTTTGGGATACAAGCCTGTAGCCGAGGTCTGGCGGAATCTCTGATTTTCAGCAGAGAGAGAGAGGAGAAAATTTGATCGCGAACGTCAGAGGAACGCTTTCTATTATCAGCATGAGTTTGAAGGCTGCTTTAATCTCAGACCTAGACGGGGTCATTGCGGTCGCATTGCGACCGACAAGTCGTCGCTTTGTGCGCTTCGAATTGCCGAATAGCGTGGCGCAGCCGAGGTCATTAAATGAAGTTAATTACGCCTGTATAATCCGCGAACAACCTAGAATTCTGTTCTGCCGTGAAAGCCATGCAACAACGCCGATTACAGGACAAATTGCTTCGCCGTGCGATGCAACGTCTTAATTGAGACTCGTCTGCACGTGTGTGTCTAAAACGTCTATACATGCGTACGTCAACTGTGCGCATGCACTAGACCGACACATTTGCAAAATTAACTGACTCTATATCTGAATGATAACGGGGAACTCGTCTGAACTTTCGACGGGCACTGGTTCAATTATTCTTACGTCGTTGGGAACAACATTTTCTATATTTTGATTGAAAAATTGTGTGATGGAGCTAGAGCAATCCCGCACAATATCGAAGAATATAGAAGAAGTTGTGCTTCATAAAAGTAATCTGCATTTTAATGTTAGCTTATCATTTAAATTGCGAATTTCATGCATTTATAGTACGTACGATTTATTCATGAATAACAAAAAAAAAAACACGTAATTTATTCATGAATAATAAAAAAAAAACACATATCGGCCACAGCGGATATAACCCGACTGCAGTGCGACACTTAAGGAACATCCGGACGTCCGGTCTCGGCAGGTGAATTTACATTTTTAAGTGAACCATTAAGCAGACTTTTGTGATCAGGATGATCAGGATCGCAGCTCTCTTCGTCGGTGCTCCGCGGTCGCAGATAAACGCGATTGAAATGCGTCCCGGTGTTCCTCGACAAGAGTATTTAACAAGTAATAATCAACGGTAGCCGCGTTCCAGGGTGGAACGATCGAATCTGGATAGAGCGGAGAGAGAAGCAGTCGGAAAAAGTGAAGCGGAACGCCGAGGAGAGAAGCCGGCCGAGCCGTCAGATAAGCTAACAAATGTCCCCAATGAATAATAATAAGTGGCCCGGTCCAATTTGTATTGCATTTACATTCGGCGACGTTCTGGACGTAATTTATATGGCTGGCTAGCCACCGCTCGTCCCTTAGCCTTGTTTCGTTTCTTCGTTTCCTCACCGGCCCGCTAGATAACATCAAATTAAGCCTGCTTTCTATGCAACGATTTTTATGCGCACGGATCCTCTCTCTCTCTCTCTCTCTCTCTCTCTCTCTCTCTCTCTCTCTCTCTCTCTCTCTCTCTCTCTTTCTCTTTCTCTTTTTTTAACAGATTATCAGTCAGTCATCCTGTTAGGTTTCTCGCAACAGATTTCTTTTGAAACTGCATTCTTATTCCGTTGACCGCTGTACGCGTGATAATGCCCGGAACGATCATCTTTCAAATGCCATTTCAGTTGCTGATCGGCCATATGGTGAATCGCATGTAACGTTATCCTACTGTTTCGGTGATATCCCGTTCTCCGATTACAAGTCGCGAAACGTAACATCGTGTACGCATTATCGCGAATAACGCGACGCGATTGTTCGTGCCGGTCGTAAAATCAATTTCCGCTAATTAATTGTCATCGGGCCCGTGATCGTGCGTCATTGCGGAAATGGTAACTATCGCGCGAGCATCGACAAAGTACGCGTAACACGCGTCGCGTTTCGAGAACCGGGCAATTTCGTTGTAGAACTCTCGTTGCAGAATCCAGCTCGATGGAGGCTCACCGAATCTGTTTCGACGTTACACTATAATTATTTAACGGTGAGAGAGAGACAGTGCCTACCGCGTGCTGTAAGGTATTAGTACGTTCCCACGACAAACAACTGTCGGAAATTATATTCGTCTATTGAGCGTACGTCGAACGAGAGAACCCGGTGGACGATGGTTAAGCTCGTTACTACATTCGCGACGCGAAACATTTTGTAACAATTCGCCCGGAAGACCGAATATTAAACCTCATTGTTGATTTATTTCCTACCGGCGCTCCCGGTGTTTGCTAACCGGATCAAACTTGGAACGCTTGCCGTCCATCTCCACAGTTTTTTGAAGATCTTTCGGGGTCATGAAATTTCTATAATCGGACGAACATTAATCCTTCGCTGTCGGAGCTATTTTCACTTGAAAATTATACATTTCTTCCGATCTAGAACAATTCCGTTGCGAATGGTTTTATTTTTCATTTTGTGGATATCAAATTGTTCGAGGTTGTAAACGGTCGACGCGATTAGAAGATTCGCGCCACCCATCACGTGGCAGAGTGATTTGAATAGAAAAGCAGTTCGATGCGAGTCTCGTGAGAAAACACAGGCTCGCCGAGCGATACGTAAACATGATCGAAAAGATTGGGGGGACGACATCGAAATTCCTTCCGCGCGGATGAAACGTTGAAAATCAGCGACGGTTGCGGGAACGTGGTCGGCGAGCGCGACGAACTCGGTGTTTTGATTACGGTGACAATTTCACCGGAAGCATAAAAGTTTCACCGTTTGCTCTGGCCTCCGGCTTGATTTTAATAAAAGCGAACGAGCGAGACTGGAAGTTCGGCTTTTGCCGGAACGGTTCGCGGCAGTCCCAAGGAAAAAACGAAAGGATCGAGGTCCTCCCGAAGTTTTTGCCGCGAGACTTTTCCGTTCGGTGGGATATTTATTCGAAGTTCGCGGAGAGGATGCAACGGGGCTACTTGGTCGAGAGATCGTCGGGGGATCGGGAAATTGGCAGAGAAGCTGCTCCCTGAAATCACTGGTGGCTTGCGATTTTATACGGACAGGTCAACAGGTCGGATTCTACCGGGCCGAAAGATGGCAAACCCTTGTCAAACAAAAAGGTATTTATATCATTACGTAGACCTTGATTGTTGGTACAATTTTTGTTATTTTCAATTTAATCGAAATAATCGGTGGAGACACTCCGAATAACCCAATAATTGTTGAACATAACACTTAGCACACTAAAAATTTGTGTACCATTATTCAAAATATTCTTTACATTGTTAAATATGTTGAAATCTAAGCAATTACGAAATGTTTCAATATTGTACGAGGTGTTATACATATAACTTTCATATCCATAAAATGAGAAACAACGTATAGAATGGAATGATTCTAGGTTGGAAGAAATGTTTAATGTTCGTGATAAAATACCTTCGAGTGCAAAGGGTTAATCTGACAATGAGTTTGTTTATTATATGTATCAAAAATCCCCTCCTAGTGTCACCAGATTCTCCCACTCCATCCTTTCGTGACGTGACGCGATGCACGTGCGGATGCCTTCACTGCTCCTACCGTGCGCGTAGCAATATTTGCATCAATCTGCAGACTGCATATTTTATTAGCACGTGTACACGTGTTGTATACTGTGTATACTGTGCTGGACGCTTGTGCGCTCGTTAGCCGAGCAACAAAAGTGCACCGTTTCTTTGGCGAGCGGCCAAAAATTAGGGAAAAGTTTATTTCACCGGACAGCACACCGGCTTGATCCATTTACGCGTGTCCCGCAATTTATCGGACGTTAAACCGTGGAACGTTTCCCCGTCGTTATCATGAAAATGACGAGGAAAAAACGGTTCGGGGAATATCAATGAACGTGATCGGGCCCTACCGATAAGTTTAATCTTTAAACGGTTTGCGCGAAACCGAGCGGAAAAAAAGATACGGTTCTCAGTCCTCGATCGAGCTTCGACCAATTCGTGAATTTAATAAATAAAATCGGTTTGATAACGACAAAACTGTCCAGCATGTAATTTTTCTGCACGCTGCACAATAACAGCACCAACAGCGGGTTACTGGGAAAAATTGCACGTCCGTTCGAAGAGTTATAGCGTCTATCGGCTAAGACGGTTCTGTTCGGAGACTATGGCGGTCCATAACCGTAGCATAATAGCCAATACAAGTCCTGCGCGAACCCTAAGGACACGAAGCTATCCGAGAAATCCCCTCGGTACAAGCGCGCTGGTTTCCTATCCTAACAAGAATACTGGGTTTGCCTATAAAAATTACTCCTGTAAACAACAACGTAATCCATCCGATTCTAGCACGGCGAACGGTCATAAACTTGAGCGTAAACACCTGTACGTAGAAGCACGAGGGGACCGTTCCTTCGACGCATAAAGCGCATTGTCCCCAAAGGACGAGGATTGTGGATAGCGGAGAACCAGAGAAGATCCTCCTCTCTCGGATGTCGCGGGGAAGTACAATGCAGCATACTCGGTCGGCTCGCAGGACACCAATGTAGCCATCGTTATTGCTACTTTATTGCTCGTAAATCCTGCGCCGCGGCGTGCGTATCCTGCCGTAGAAGGATACGAGCGTATCTTTTAACTGGCCCCGATGCCATCCCGAACCAGTGAGAACCGAACCAGACGAAACGAAACGAAACGAGCCTCGTCCAAACGACGTTCGACGACCACCAACGAGCACCGAAGAATCCCAGCCATCAACCTACACTACCTCCCGGCATGTTCTACTATTTTCTAATTAACTGCTCGATACAATTGATGCCTGCTCGTTAAGGATTAACTGACCGTGCGATCCACGGCGAAACATTTCACCGAGAAATCTGTTCACAAATTCCAAGCTTTGGCACATTAGAAATTCTTCACTATTATCGAATACCAGCTGACCCGACAGACGTTGTCCTGTCCAAATTTCAATAAATTTCGAATCGTCAGTTATGGCGTTGAGTAGGGTTTGTTGGTTTTGGAAAAGAAAATTATGCAATTCGACACCGGTTGTTTTCAGTAAAAAAGAAACGGAATACTAACCAGTTGAGGATAATTGAATTGCACAATTGCTCCGGCACACGTGGAAACAGGTAACCGGAAGGTGCAAGAGCACGACTTTATTAAACCGTTCTGCGTTTTGCGGAACGGTAATGATTGTCTTAACTACAATAGAATATTCAAACACGCTGGGAGCAGGCTAGATTATTGCTGTTTTATTCAACTCTATATATAGCAGACAACATTGTAAAACGATTCCAAGCAGTGCTTTTGAAGAAAAATGAAGTATAAATGGTTCTCATGCCGAATTAGCGAAACTATACTTGGAGGATACGAGAAGCAGCGAGAAACTCGAAAGCCTTCCAGCCGCGCGACATTTCACGGAAAGAAAAGCTAACGGAGTCGCGATTTCGGAGGCGGAGGGCGAGTTAACTACCTTGTATTTAAGAGTGGAGAGGTTTCCCCGCGGGACAGAAAGTTGCATCGCGTCGCAATGACGATAGCCGAAACGGTTTAACGTTCTCCGGGAGTCGAGAGCCGGTAATGGCTCCAGTCGGAACAGTTTCAGAAAAATAGCCCTGCAGCCTGAACTTGAATAAACGTCGGCATACTACCAGCCCCGGATAAAACGATTTACTGGCGCACCAGCCAGTGGATAACGCTATCCATTTGTACGTAATTCCAACATGGTCGCGCCTTATCCGCGCCCGAAACTGTTATTGGCTAAACGAGTTTTCGTTTCGTGTCCAACAATCAGAATAACACTGTCCTCCGCTTCTACGCGAATTCGCGCGCTCGTCGATTTTACAGCGAAGTGGTCCTTCATTTACTTTTTGGCTCTTTAAATCGTGACAGATTACACGAGCAAATATAATCCGAACGGCGTCGTGTCCGGGTTCGTTGTAATCGGGATTTCGTCGGCAATACGCTGGTAAAAGAGTAATTAATTGTTTAAGAGCGAAGTGAGAAGACTGAGGAAACAATGAATTTGTTGGTGTGTCGAGGAATGCACGTAAATCAGCAATTACCGCAGCCGCTCGGCTAGATTAGAAGTATCTTCGGCTATTCAACGTTCCAGCGAGGAGGCGGCGGAACAATTCTCATCCGAGATCACCTTATCATATTTCATACCCCGTTACACCCTTATCAGTTTCCCGTTTCAGCGACGCGTATCTTGCCGGGGGGAGTGGGGTTTTCGGTTGCGTATCGCGCATAAAATATTCACGCCTCGGCTTCACGCTTCCTCGGTCACGCCCCTCGATGTTTAACGAGCCGCTTTCAATTCTGACTTTCGATTGCGACGCGAGAGGAAGGTTCACCTCTTTTCATTCAAAGCGGTGGGGGGAACTCCTCTACGTAGACACCAGTACACAGTCAGAATCTGCCAATTCAGAAGCGCCCGAGCGTGATGCTGATAGCTTTGTTGCGGCAACACGCAAATGAGAACCACTGCGAAAGGCACTCGCCAAGGAGAATAGGAGATTCGCGAGTTCGAAAGGATAACAACGACCGAGCACAATAAGAGAGTGTCGTCCACGGGAATCGAGAGCGCGAGAACAGAGATTAAGGAATTCTGCTCCTCTCAGTCTATTTTTATTAAGCGAATATCATTCGGATTCAACGATACTGAAGTTTAGGTGAATATTATTAAATTTGAGAAATTAAGGGAGCAAGACGCACCCTCGAAAGCGAGATTACATTCCTCGCGGATTCGCCCCGTTGCTCGTGTTATATGTCGCCCAAAACACCATGGCGGTTACAATACCCTGTTACAGCCGCGTATCCGGCGCGGCACATGCTTCCTGTTTGCTGTTAAATAAAGCCTTTAGCTTCCACCGGACGAAACTAACGACGCGCGTTTACCGTGTAAACACCGGTGCCATTAGTCCCGCGAGCAGAAGGGATATTACGAAGTTAAGGGGTAAATTTATATGTCGACGATCGCTCCCGCTGCTAAAACGCGGTGCATCATTGACGCTACTTTCAGTAATTAGCCCCCAAAACCACGCCCGTAATTACGTGCCGATTTGCCACGGCCTCCATACCCCCTTCCCTCGTGCCTGTCTACGCGCTGGTTTGTCGAATTAGTCGCTTTGTATTTCGTTCGCGCGATCGTTGCTTTGTTCATCGGATTATTGCCACTTTCTATTCTGTTTTTGCTGCATCGAGCTACGGACGTGTTCATTAAGCACTGTGATACACGTTTATTAAACTCCGGAAAAGTGAACTGTGTTTTGCGAATGGATAGTGGGATATTGCACATGGCGTTCGTAAATGTTAGGAAACTTTCCAACGAGCAGTCGTGGCCGAGTGGTTAAGGCGTCTGACTAGAAATCAGATTCCCTCTGGGAGCGTAGGTTCGAGTCCTACCGACTGCGAGATGTTAACATTTTTTTTTTTTCGTACAATTTGTTGTACATATCCTATCGCTGTTTAGCGTTAACGTTGTCTACACCAATTGTTAAGCAAAATAATTTTACGAGCATAATCAACTATTTTTCACGTGAATACGATGAAATTTGTCTGTTTGAATTTTTGGAAAAATTCCTGTCAACTCTTGTGTCACAGATGTTGGTGATACGTATGTTTAAATAATTATCTGACCAGAAGACACGTGAAATTTCAGTCGAACATATTCAGCGTTTTTGCGAATGAAAAATCGTGACTACATGTTTTCGTGGCATCAATTATAGTGCTGGTTGGACCATGATTAGAATTGTTAGATGAACAATTCAAGAATTTCTATGTTGAAGAGAGTAACACGTGTTGAAAATAATACTTTATCAATTGTGAGATAAGATCTAAATTGTTAAAATTTTGTTAGATTCAAGACTTTCGAAGTTGAAGAGCAACCGTGATAACAATTTAATTAAAAAGAAATTCTTTATCAATTTTGAGATATAAGAGATATAAGAGATATGATAATAATATAATTGTATAATTGTGTTTATAAAAAAAATAAAAAATACCACTCAGACAGCCCCATTCCCATGTCCCCCGCACTGAGTACAGGGGATGAACGATCATCGATGACTGAGAAATTGGAATGATCCAACTTCTCGAGTCGTTCTCACGCTCAAGGAAAGGAGCTACGTCTCCTCATCGTGGCTGCATCAAACTCTCAATTTGAGTTCGAGAGAAACAAGATATACTACAGAAATGATCCTGTGAAGTATGATCTTAATTTTTCTAACTCACAGCGACGTATATATCGTAGAGACCGAACATCTTCAGCAGTGAGAAACCAGTTGAAGACGTTGGCCATCTTTCGGTAAGAACACGAAGTAGTTTCGATGAACTCACCACGTGTCATCTATTACTAACCACATCGTATCCAATCCACGTGTTACACAAGAGCTGGCGAGCTGATCGGAATGACTAATTTATAGAGTGATTCTGATTCCATCGAAGTTGTAAAAATACTTCTAAAAATGTGTTGAACCTCCTGGTGAACAACAGTTTTTAATAAGAATTCTTCTAATAATAGTGTATTTGCAGTGTGCTAATCACTGGTCGCGTATAATGAATCCGCAACGGCGGCGCAGTGTTCGCGTCTTTCAGCGGCATTTGCATGACAGAAGAACAAATTAGGCGTGTCGTGTTGGTCTGGTGGCGCGTTTCGTCGCCATCTAGAGCACGTGGGTGTCGAGTAACCCACACGCTAGCCTAACCGAGGTGGGTGGACACGTGTGTCGGTTGTTTGCCATGTGAAATGGCCCACAGCAACAAGACAAGTCGCCGGTACACAATGTGAGCATACATTACTTACAGGCACCTACGGCCACCATTGTGTCACCGTGCCATACTCATCCTTGTCCTCTTTTTGCCACTTATTTCTGGATCCTCATCACTTCTCGTCCCTTTCTTTTAACTTATCCTCGTGCAACAGGATTTCGAAAAAAATATTGCAGGACTAACAAACGCATAAATGCATGCAAAGCGCATAAGCGCACTTCCTCAACCCTTTGTTTCTCCATGATTTCAAAAACTTTATGGATATGAAATTGGTATAACATCTCGTACAATAACTAAATGTTCAGTAATTGATTAGATACCAACATATTTAATAATCTGAACCAAATTTTAGATAAGGGTATAGCAATTCTTAATGGTGACTCTGAGTCATCACTCGAATGCTAAGCGTTAATTTGAATCAATGACAAGATCTCTTCCTCTAAACTACTCATTAACAAAATTGCTATTCGAAGTTAATAGGCGGCAGCGTTTCAATTATATCAGAAATTGATCAAGATCAAAATATCAGGGGAACGCGTGTTTCAATTACATTCATAACGACAGCAGCTGTTCGTCGAAGCTTTTGTGTGCTTTGCGTGAGCACCGTGCGAGATACCGGATTAACCGGAGTAGCACACAGTGTCACCTCCAAGAATGACTGTAAAACCGTGTTGTAAACTACGATCTTCTATCAGCTGTGCCGTGACGTCTTGTTATCGTAGTCTTATTAGGTTGTAAGCTGCTTGTCGCTTCGCGATAATACAGACGGCAGTTTCATCCGGTGTGCTTCTCTCTACATCTTGTTACTGAAACTACCCTAAACTTGCGCTCCCTTACAATTAACCGTCGAATCTCAAGGATCGAAAGGTTAACAAATGTACTCGATTCGCGTGCCAGCGAAATTGATTGAAAAATCGGAAGCGGTGATCCGAGTTCGTTGGAATTTTCGGAATCGGCGTGCTCGAGCTTCCGGTAACTAGTTTGGACAGACGGAGGGGTATACACGCCGCATTATGGCCAGCGGAGAATTCGTTTGAAGGAGCTCATGAATAACAAATGCGTTCAGTGGTTATTTCTCACAGCGGCCGAGCGTTTCCACGAACGCGAAATTCCGTTTCCCTCTTTGTCGGGGATCGGGGGTGGAATATCGAGAGGGCGGTAAATAATATCCACACGCGTGTACAGGCATCAAGCGATAAATCACCGGTCGGCGTGACAGGAAATTGAACTTTCGAGAATACTTATGCCCTCGTGATTATTCATGTCGATAGTACGCGTTCTACTAAGTGAAAAGGTACGAGGGGAAAAATGGCCAACATCATATTTTAGGCAGGATCGTAGATAATAAATAACGCGCGCCGCTGTTTTCCCCGATTCGTGCACGTGAGAGCACCCGACCTCTCAGAACACGGAAAGATACTTTCCTATTGTCTGATCATCTTCTTGCTTTTTTTGTCTGGAGTACAAAAGTCGAATTCATATATTCAAATATTAAATACATTTAGTATAAGTACAGAGACGACAGTAGAAAATAGTAGATTGAGATAAACAGTAGACTGATTCAGGAGTATCGAGAAAAAAAGGAAAGAAATAATCAAAGGAGAGAGTAGATAGATTAGATTAGATTAGATTTATAATTGACTGAACATAAATATCATAATGCAACAAATATAAATGCTGCCTTCGAGTGACCACTCGAGTGCGAAGTATTAAAGTTCTAGGAAGCAAGCGATAATGGTAGAATAATCTGGCTTCGTGTAATAAATTTCGAAGCACTCGTTAGAATCAATACGCCGCACAGACGCCGGGCTTGAAGGGTTAATCATAATATTTGAACAGCACTGTACTCGTGTGGGACGAGGCAAGCGCGTTTGCAGATATAATTTAATTAAATTTATTCAAATTTATTCGTTTACATTTAAATTTAGTTGCTCGAGCTAAAGTGATTTCAGTGTAATGAAATTTAATCTTCGGTAAACGATAATTGCTTGTCTAGCAGGTCTCTCGTGACTTGTATCTCGCGATAACTGCGATACTTAGTTATTCGAACTTAAAAGAAATGATTTTCGCAGGATTTCATTGTCAAGACATCGGTGGCAATCCCGAAGATCAACAAGCGCAAATTGCATTACAAATTAACCGGGGCAGGGCCTCGGCGATTTTCGTCGATTGCGGTTAATTAAAAAACCACAGACGAGCATTATCCTATTGACGTTCTTTCATTACGGGGCCACGGGCAACGAGTTTTCGGCGGGGGATAGATTGTATCGCGGGATGATTTACGGAGTTTTTGCGCAAAGATAATGGGCCCCGGGTCGAACGAATACGCCGATAGCCAATTTCTTGGATATACCCGAAGATACACGATGCACACGCACCGTGCAACCCTTCGACGGAAAATAATCTCGTTTTTATCGGGCTCTCGCAAAATCCTCCAATTAGCGCGCATAACATTACCGTAATTACAGTACCTACCGAGGACGAGGGGGGAACCGCGGCATCATCGGATAGGGTTAATATGCTACCCGAAATATGGCAGCGGTCGCCTTTTTCTTGCCTCTCCGTCGGCGAGAGATTACGCTCCGACCGAGAGGTCTACACCGGCACATAAGTGCGCCATTAAAACATAGCACCGAGTTTGGGAAAAGTAAGCGAAATAAATTGATCGGCATTACACAAGGTGTTCGGCGATCATCGAACCGCCACCGGAAATTTCGTCGGGAATCCGAAGCTTGACCGCTTTATCATCCGTGCCCGATCACTCTTGTCACTTGGCGTTGCTCCTCGGTACGGCAAAATATTCGAGGAACAATTGTTTTGAAACATAGCTATCAGCGATACTTGCAATTCGCTAGTCTCGTCGGAGTTCGGGCGAGCTATCGAGCGTGCCAGAGAAGAAGAGAATCCGCGCGGAGGATGGACCGAGGCATTCGAACATGAGTTAGGGGGCTGGGTAATAAATATCCGCGGAAAGTAGAAGCGGCGTTGTTTCGGTAGGCGATCGCGGCAGCTCGCAGAGGCCGTCGAGAAGGCAATCTTGCTGGTTCGAGTGTCGATGCCATCTTACTCGCGTACGGAGTCACGGTTACGCGCGTCCAACAAAGAGGAAAGAGAAAGTGGCCCCGAGTGGGTCCGAGAGTAAGGAGGAGGAAGGGGGCCCTGCCGAGGTGGAGGGCAGAAAGGAAGGCGACTCCTGCCTCGTTCTTCTCGGTTTTATCTAGTATCAAGAAGCGCCATCGACCGCCGCCAGGTAGGCCGTCTTCCTTGCACGATCCCATCGCGGACAGCGCATTAAAAGCAAAAATAAAATTATTGGAAACCGGCGGAATTCGGCGTCGACCAGCTGCCCGTTCGGTGGTTCCAAGCCGGTAGATATAAACGAGCACGTTCATCAAGCTGGCCGACCAGCCTTCTGGCTGTCTCTGCCTCTCTCGCTTGTCTTCGGACCCGCGGATTGCCAGCTTCTGATAGCATTATATTCCCCTCTGAAAATTTTTCCTTCTTCCTCTTTCGCTCTCTCTCTCTCTCTCTCTCTCTCTCTCTCTTTTTCTTTCTTCTTCTTTCTCTTCAGCAACCTTCGAGCTCTTAGCTCCCAGGCGCTGTCTCGAGCAAATCTCCGGGGAACTGAAGTGCCGACTTGCTGTGTGACAGCATATTTTCATGGCGATTAACCTTCGGTGCATTAACGCGATTCCTAGCGACACTTTCAAGCCTGAAGTTCTCTGTAGCTAGCTCTGGAATAATAGAGTCTCGAGCTAGATAGAAACGTTTCCGAGCAGCCGCTCGGTTATCAACTGCGGTGATCTCCAGCCGATATGCTAACGAGTCGATCAGCCTTATCACCGGATTCCTACACCGGTGCGCAACGGAGAGAGAAGCTCGCGGAAAGGAATACCGATTCGCCCGTATGCTGACGGCCGGTTAGGGCAGCGCGTCGTCTTCGTGGTCGTCCGGTTTCCCTTATCAGGATTCCGTTGCCTCGATCGGCAGGCATCGCCATTCCACGTGCACCCGAAAGATTTCGAGGAAGCGCGAGTTTCGAGGAAGGTGCGCGAGGAGAGCTCGATTAGCTCGGCAGCCTTTCAGCAATGCGGTTTTATCTGCGTAATGATATCTTCGGAGAAACGAGAGAGAAAGAGAGAGAGAGAGAGAGAGAGAGAGAGAAGATGGGAGGATGGGAAACGGTGACCGCTGGAGAGAAGTATCTTTCTGGTCGGCGAAATCTCGACTTCGGATTACGGCGACGTCGGTAGGTGAGACCTCGGGCTGTTCTTACAACGGTGCTCCCCGCATTCCTGCCGGTAGTGAGTAAATAATTCCCGACGCCACGGAGAAAACGTGGCTCCATTATGGTAAACCAGCGCTAAGGGGCCATGCACGCCACTCGGGAGCCGCGCTTCCAGCCGAGGAGCTATCCTCGCGAAACCGATTGCACCTCCGGGGAACGAATCCTCTTCCTCGCTTTCCAAACTGAATCTCTCTACATCCCACCACCTCTTTTCACGCTGTTTACCCGTCCACGGTAATGCTTTAATTGATGAACTTTCTGGCCTGCTGTCTTGTTCCCCACAAACGAAGGTAACCCCGGCTAGGTAACAAATCTGAAGAGCAACTTCCATCGGAATCTGATAAATGTTTATATCTGTACAGGAAAGGAAAGATTATTGATTTAATCGTCACGAAAAATTAATATCGTGAGGGCTTGTTAGAATTCTTGTTGTCGGTGGTAGTGTGATCGTAAAGTAAAAACACTTTAGATTAAGCCGCAAAACGAGGATCGCAAAGGGCACGAATCGCGAGGGCGTATTAAAACGAGAGAGAGAGAGAGAGATCGACCGTGGAACTTATCAGGGACGTTGAGAAATACGCTGATTACAGGACTAATTACGCAAATCCGGCGCGTACACGTCGTCGACACGATAACGGCTAACCAGAGATTCCACTTTGTTGACGACGACGAATCCTCTGACTGCGAAATAATATTATCGCGCTGTGTCCCGAGGCTATTCCGGCACGATCGCGAATCCTTCGGGTGACAAAGGACGACGAGAGCCACTATCTGACGATGACCCTTTCAGTTCGTTGGAGTTAAGGTCCTTCTTAAAAGGACTCGACGCGTTCCTGCCCCCCCCCCCCTCTCTCTCTCTCCCTTTCTACAAACTCCCCAAGCCACAGTCTTTTTCGTTGAGGACGCGACAACGAACTATCGTACACCACCACCGCGCCGGAAGATAACCGCGCCGAACCGGGATGCCTTAAGGGGTTACACACACCTTAAAAGTGTTTCTTGAAAAAGTTACAGGATTATCGTCGTCCCGGGAATGAAAATAGATCCGAGAAACAACGTTCCAACGTCGTGGCCCGCAAATTTTGTGACTCGCTTCCGAGGAATTGCGTCTGAAACGCGATTGAGCTGCTCGAGAGAGTTTCTCCTTCGAGGAGATCGAACGTGGGAATTTGATCATTTTCTTTTCAGTTCAGACCCGAAGAAAGGTCTCGAAGCAGATTAACATTTCAGCTGTTACCATGTATCGAGCAGGCAAGTTATGTCTGAAAATCAGGAAATCTGCTCCGATGGCGGAGGTATACGCAGAGGAAAATACGATCGCCTAAGTTCCGGTCGAAAAACGTCGAGGGAGAGACTTCTGGCACGAGTTCCTGGACAGAAATTCCAACGGTATGTACGAACTTCAAAGGGAAGACTTTGATAATCGAGAAAAGTTCCGGTATTTTTTACCCGGGGCTGTTCAATCCCGAAATACAAATTTACCGAGGTCGGCTCCGGCTCTAATTGGGCCGCGCCATTTTGTTTGCCTCTCCGCCGACAGTGTTCCAAGGGAGAACTATGCACCAGAAATTATATTTGCGATTGTTCCACCATAAATAATTAGCGACTCTCCTCGCGGCAAGTAGGAAAAAGGAGAAAATCGAGTACGTTCAGGGACGACCCTAAAGGCAGAGAACGTATTAAGCGTGGAAGATCGTGGACATTCTCTCTCGGCTGAATGGCTAGAGGGTGACTTATTTTGCATCGGGGAAGAAACTTTGTAGGCACATGCGAGCGAGCCGGCTTGATGTATGCTACTATTAATTTATGAAGTCTCGTTAGAGCATGAAAACGTTGGTTCATTAACGACCGCATAATGTGCCGGGTTTATTTATGGGGATACGTGCCGCGGCAGCGGCGTTAAAATCTGTTGAGTTATGAATTGCCGATGCGGTCGACGGAATGAAAAAATCCAGGCCGAACGCGGGTTTAATGGCGAGATATATATTTCGCGGCGCGGATATTGTGCGTTTCGCATGGACACGGACCATGAGGAAGATTAATTCCTTCCGATCCGCCAGCGAGATTGATTTTTCGAAGAGAGAAAGGACCGTTCATCATCGACCGGGGCAACCATTGACTGCTACTTAACGAGAGTGAAAAACGATGTAATTAATGCTGACAGCCGATGAATCGTGGCTGGTTGACGCGACGCCAGAGCTTCTTTGATCTCCCAGCCAATCTTACGTCGGCTCCGGGGGAACGAAATAAATTACTTTAACCGTTGCGAAATGCGTTATAACTATTGAGAGGTTGAACAAGTTCTCGCTGTTTGTAACATTGGTAACGCGTCTACGAAGAAGTACTAATAAGCAAGCTTGAAATTCACTGTATGCCCATTCCGCCGAGGTCTAAACAACTATATTTTTCGTACCAAACAAAGAGTATTTGCGGGGAATTTGACAAAAGAATTAAGTTAACGAAAACACAGCGAGAACTTATACCACCTCCCAATATCAGACTTTAGTTTTATTATAAATAGTAGAGACACCCAACGTATTATTTCCTCCAGCGTTCGGAGCGAAGTAGTTGTATATTCCCGGGGGGGATGCGCGGGGAAAAAATCTTGAGAAACGGGCCGCGTCTCGAAGTTTACGAGAAAACGCGAATGTGGTAGGCCAGGTGTGGCAGGCGGGTTGTGGTATTGCTGGTTTTTGATTTGGTCGCGCAAGAACGTTAATGGTCTGACGCGTGACCGGCTCAGGTGGTCGCGCTGCACTCGCTGCACTCGGTGCATCCGATGCACTCGGCGCCGCTGCTGCAGAACACCGTCGTCGCTCCGCAACTCGCATTTACATACCGGTACCCACACGGCGCATGAATAAATATGTCGTAGCCTGAGTGACTTAAACAGTCTAAACAGCGGCCTGCTTGGGAAACATCGCGGGTGCATCCCGTGTGCCACCATGCTCGGCGCATCCGGATCTTTCTTGGTTGGCTTGCATCGATTTTGCGCTGGTCTTTCCGGAATACTGGGTCGTTGCATATGAAATCTCTTTTCTTTTTTTTACGTAGAAACACCTCCTTGCAAATAATAAAACATTAACAAGAAGATGATCGGCCTGTGTACAATCTTCTCCTCGTGGTGTACAAGTTTTTTTCTATACTCTCAGTTTTCAATTTCGATCCGGAAGAAACATGTCCGACCGCAAATCACAGTCGCATTACGCGTCACCGCAAGAGACTGCTCTGGACAATCTACGTCTCGTCTTTTATTCCACCGCAAATCACGCGAATCTTCTTTGTAATATCTTTCGCCAACATATTTCTCATTGAAACGACCTGTCTCTCGATTCATTCGAAACGGAGACTCCGGTGTATTGCGAGATCAAGATCAGTTTCCGTCACGCGAAGCGACAACACCGAAACATCTTCGAAGTTCCGTGGGCCAGTCGATCCAAGTCGCGGTTGTTTCGCGTGAACTTGCCGCGCATATTTCATCGCGATCTGTCAACCGAACTGTTGCCGAATCACCGTGACATTTCGGTGCGTCGAGGATCCATTAACGGTTCCGCTAACTAATCGCGGTCGGACCTATGAATTTGAACAGGGGGAAGGGGGATTTGTTCCTTGAACGTGTACCGTTAGCAGTCGTACGGGGATGAACTTGTCCGATAAACCGGATACACTGGCCGGTATCCGATCAGATTTACAATCAATACGGTAAGCTCGCGCTCCCGTAATATATTCCGAGAACCGGTTCTCAACCGTGTTACGTTCCGCGGACTATAACGCTATGCAACGAGTGATAATACACGTATAAACGTACCCCTAATAGCTTTCGATTACCTGTAAACTGTCTACTTTTCCTGTGACTTACGACCTCGTTTCGTTATCGTTAATGCGGATTAAACGATCCACGCTCTCTGGGCCCATGCGCCCGAGATACCGGCCCGGAGAGCTGTTTCGGTATCGGTGCCGCCAGTTTCAATCACCAGATTACCGAACGGTCCAGTTATTAACAGACTCGCCGATTTTTACCGTCTACATTCCTCGTACAATAAACTAGACCGACCACGAACAAGTGAAAACGTCAGATTTCAAGGATTTCAGATTGTTAAGAGATCAACGATCAAATTTTTTTTAATTTAACGATTGTAACTTGGGATTGGGTAATCTGCTAGTATCACGAGGGTATCGGATAGATCAAACAACGGTCTAACTATTGAGACTGTTGATTTCTAGCTCATCGAACCACGTGGATCGGGCCAGCTTCTGGACTAGGGAATCCAGATCGGATTATGACTCGTTTCGCAGATTAACCGACACTGAAGTGATCTCGATTGCTGATGCCTCTGTTCCTGAAGGATTTGTCTGATCTGGTGCTGTTTCACTGACGACTTACTCCCTTAATATGTAAGATCCTCGATTCGTTGTTTAGTAGCAGTTTGCAGATATTATGAATCCTTACTAATTAAGTCGCTTTGATTCCCTTTCAAATAGAATACGCTATGGGCGAGTCAATTCGCGAGCAACCATGACAAAGACCGGTACTCCGGGGTCGTGGCAAATGGAACCTGAATATGATAGAACTGTACAATGCGAAAGAGTCTGGCGACCGAAGGAAAATCGAGTTGAAAATCGCGGTTCGAACAAAAGCAGCTTGAAAGGTATGAAACGTGCGGACGAGGGGGGACGCGGGCGGCTGCCGTTGAAGGAACACACGAATTGTTTCCATTGTGCCACCGAAATGGGAAGGCAGTAGGCGGCCTGCGACGGCTTCTGACACCCCGTTACAACACACGGCAGCGCACCTAAATTGTTTGTACCTTAGCGGAATTTATGTTCGGCTCGTGTAATCGTTAGCTCTTTCCACACTCCGAAGATCACGTCGCAAGTGGATCGTACGCGTTTAGAAAAAATTAGACGTTACATTCGTTCGCGCTTCGTTTAACCGGTTTAGTCGCGGCGAACGTTTGCGAGTAGCCTGGAGTTAGCCCGATCAACAAGCGTCGTTCGCGCTGAACTCGTCGACGCAGCAAATCCGTTTATCCATGCAAAGCCGAGACACTCCCTTGGAAAATACGAACACCTGTCCCCGAAATCAAGCAGCTGCGTCGACGGGTCCGCCTTAAAATCCTGCTCAACCGTTTCACTGTTTATTCTCTGCTAATACGGTTCCGCTGTGCTGGGGGGATCTTCGTGTAACCGGTCTGAAAAAAAATCGATCTCCCAGAAGCACCTCGAAAACGCTTTAAAACGAAATTTACTGGAGCGAAGTTGAGCAGAAGCTGTACACTTGATCCACTGAATCAATTCCTCTTTGGATAAGCTCAATCATTGATCCCGCTCTTCCGAAGACTCCGAGAAGGTCCTGACCGCGAGATAAAGGATTGATTGTGATAGTCGAACCGATAACAAGTAACTGAAAGTCATTTCCGGGGAGGTGGGAGCCGGTCCATGCATCGAGCGCAACACTTCTCGGCTCGTTGACCTAAGTGCACTCGAGGCCCGACTAACGCCTCGACGAAATCATTTCAGTCAGTCACTTCAGGGTCCCGGAGAGTTGCGGAGCCAATGCAAACACCTCTCGGGGTCCAGGAGGAAGACAAACACCGGCCCAGGGCTGGTCGAACTTGCTAACTCACTTGCTTGTACGCGAAAACCTCTTTGTCCCTTTTTTTTTGCAGACGAGAGAGCCGGCTCCCTGATCCTGGCCGATCCTCTTTGGATCCTTGTCGATCCTTCCATCATCCGGCACCGGTCGCCAGTCACCTAGACTCCGGGGCCCGTCGATGTTTATCCATCGCACCGCTCCGAGAAGCGGAACACTGTTTTCAGACCATGTCCTGGTAATTCCATGCTTCGTGCGGCTCGTTTACTTATCGCCAATGTGCTGATTGGATTCATTTTTACAGAGAACGGCCAGCTTATGGCTTTTATTTTTCACGAAGGAAAGTGTTTATAGTAGCAGATTCCTGAGAGAGAGGCTGGACAGGTGCTCGAGTAGTTTTTAGTACTCATTGTTAATTTTCAATCACCCATCAATTTACCTGATTTCCATCTTACCCGGTTTTATGCCGTTTTATCTCGAATTCCCCTGTCGATACTTCGGAGAGGTTTTAATATTGCTTACGACAAAAAGCCATCAAACGTTTTGTTCCCTGCTGATCAGTCCGTTGTCTGCTCTTATTGCAATCGGTCGGTACGTGTATTTTAAATATACACTTTTTACTCGATGAAAACGTTGACGTATCGGATGAGATCGCCGTTCTATAGATTCGACGTGGCCATCGCCCGTTCGTTTACTTATCGATGGACAGGAGATTGGAACGTTTTTTTTTTGTTTTCTAAATATCTGCCACATCCAGTTGCCAGATCGTTCGCTCCCGCGGTCCATAGCACTCCTTGTTTTTGTGGGAATTGAGAAATATTTATGTTGGAAGCATCCCGGGTTGCGGTGCCCGCAAAACTTTTATACGTTTCTATCGATCCATCAATTTCCGCCAGGATTGCGGTCGATGGAAAAACGAGACCTCTGTATAAGTTCACTTATCAATATGCAACAGAGCGTGCCTCTCTTTCTCTATCGACATTATCTTCTTGAGCTATTAGCAAACCGTCTCAGTTTGTGACAGTATTTCACAGTCAATGTCCGGACCCAATTACTTGACATTTTTTCAATATTTCAAGAACATCGATAGTTTTTAGGCGGGACTGAACATATTTTCTCCGATATTCTCGTAGAGCACGAAAAGACGAATCCAACGACTACCATAACCGTACCATTACGATCACTCGATCTCGAGATATTCGCTTCTGAAAGGTGCGGTACCTAACATAATCTTACTTTTCAGACGCGAATATCTCGAGGTCGAGCGAACGTAATGGTACGGTTATGGTACTCGTTGGATTCGTCTTTTCATGCTAAACCAGGACATCGAAGAACATATAGGATGTCGTACAAGGAATAACATTTTTCATTCTTTCTTTCGATGAATATGGATTTGATCGCGCCACCCAGTGTACGGGCAAAGGAAATTGTTGCTTTGAGAGGGAAGAATCGCATCGATCGGCGGAGTGAAAATTCTCTAATTTTCGTGTGCGCGTTATTATTTCAGGCGGCGTCGGATCACGAGAAGAGCGCGTTGTCGACGCAGCGAGGCGTGCGCAACAATAGAGCTCACTCGAAACAATTCCCTTGAACTCGCACAGGTAGAAACGTTCCCCGGCATTAAGTCGAGTCTCTTCACGAGAGTGGGATCTCTCAAGGAAACCCGATGTGTTCGCGACAAGAAAGAAAAAGGGTAGGGGATGATGGGCTCCGTGTTTATAGAGCCCAATGGAGGCCGTGGTCGTGGTACGAGCACTACGAGGATTGAGCAAACAAACGGGGAAATCTCGAGTTCGATGACGACTTCACTCATCATCATTAACACCGCCATAATACGCTCGCGAAACATCGTCCTCGCGACTTTCTTTTTTTCGCTGGTTTCCTCGTGCGTACCCTGTCGTCCCTTTTTCCTTCCAGTCTTTTTGCCATCTCGAGGAACTCGCCGTCCCCGCAAACAATGTTCATCCTCGCTCTTGACACGGTTCTTTTTCCTTTTTAATTTATTTACTTGCACAGGTCGCAACAGCATCTAGGTCAGGACTAGTCCATCTTGCATTACACTCAGCTCTAATTTGACACGGCATAGACTTTGAGGATTTTAACCCTTTGCACTCGGAGCTATTTTATTTCGAAAATTACACATGTCTTCTTATCTAGAATAATTCTATTCTATATGATTTTTTTCATTTTGTGGATATGAAATTAATAGAATACTTCATACAATATTGAACTGTTTAGTAATTGGTTAGATCCCAAGATATTTAATAATGTAAACGATATTTTGAATTATAGTACAGCAATTTTTAGCGGTGACTCAGAGTCACCACTCGAGTGCTAAGGGTTAAAAGACTATCGACTTTTTTCTCTGGTTTTACGGTTCAGTTTGTGTGCCACGGTAGCGGAAGATGCAGTGGGACACCCGGTACAAGGAAGTTGACGTAATCGACTCGATCCCTTCGACTAATTTCTCCGTGACTGCCACCTATTCACCGAGGCTTACAGTTTTACGTGGACTCGATCCGCATTTAACCCGACAGTCGCGGACGGTCTGTGTACAGAGTCGGCTGCAGGAAACGTCCTTAAGTTAAATATTATGTTTGCTGAGCGGTGGTGTCTCCATCGAAGACGTTATAGGAGGCTACGTGCCGATTCCGCGTCTGCAATATCGACTCCAGCTTTCGAAGCGTCTCGCAGTAAATCGAAATAGCGCTGTGAGACGACGAAAGACGATTTCTCCCTCTCTCTCTCCCTCTTTATCTCTCTATTTCTCTTTGGCTCTTCCCATTTTTCAGCTTCGCCGGAGACTAAAGTCTCGATACAGTTCTTTACGGCGTATAAAAATCAGACGAGAACCGCGCACGAACGCATCCTGATAAGAGCACTCTCTCTCCGCAGCTTTCCAACCCTTCGAACACTGAATTTTGGTAATGATTATTTATACGGGAAAATTTATGCACGAAAAAATCGTACGCATGATATGCTCGTAAAGGTATTTTCCGTGAGCTTATTATTACCATTAATCAGTAATGCAGAGCAACCCGATACAATTTAAACGTGCCGAATATAGGAATGATTAACGATCCAAAATTTGTCCGCGCAGGAATTGTTAATATCCCCGAAATGAGCATGAAATAATGAAATTCAAAATATTAATCATACCGCGCGTGCCGGCGGTGTCTCTATAATCCGCACAGTACCAACTAATTACATTAAAATAATTATTCAGTTACGCAATATCGAAATTCAGTTAGCGTTAGCCTACGGAAATGTTTGGTATCCGAACTTCGTTATCACGTAAGAATTTAACGAACGTTGCTCATTAGTATTCCGCGTGCACTCTGTTCTTTGTGATACTTAATTAACGAAGAAATCTGGCAGGTCATCTAGGACCACAGTGATTTATGTCACTAAATAATAATCAGTATGGTACTAGGAATCTGTCGATAAACTTTTTCGGCCCACCCAGTCGAATGCCACGGTGGATGGCTCAGTGGGGCGTGTCTTCGGTGGAAATAATAATAATTGCGCGACGATATGGTTGGATGACGCCGTTAATATCGCGACGATAAGATTTTCGGTTGGATTTTTCGAGACCATGTTTGCGGCCGTCTCGTCTCATAATTTGTACGCGGTTTCCCCTCACGACCGCCATTGGCTCTCTCCCCTTTCCGGTGTGCAATTGGAACCGCAAATTCGACGATGCAGCTTGACGCCTGTCGGATGCGATTACAGTATTACCGTCTCAATTGCATAACGACGGGCATTAAATTTTAAGGTATCGTGAATTGGAAAAACGGGGGGCCCGCGAGAGTCGCTCGTTCAATCAGAGATTGACACGCTGAACCATAAATTATTTATTCTCGGGCCTTTTCGCATCGTACAGTCGTGCGAAATTATTCGAATGTATAGAGTAAGAGGTTCTTTATATTTTTTTCAATTTTATGCAAATAAAACTGATGCAACTTAAATGGGAGTCGCGAAGTCGCGTTCGCGATAAAAATGTCTGCGGCGTAATATTTCACAGATCGTTCAGGCAGAAAGAGAGCAAGCGTCCCCGGCGAATTTGGTAGACAGAAATCCGGTGGGAAAGTTGCGAAGCCTCGTGTCGAATTTCGACGGATTTATCCCCGCAAGATTCCCGCACGCTCTGGACGCCAACGCGTTGAAAAAGTTCCACAGTTTTTCAGGATTACGGTCTCGGGTTCCGGTACCACGGTGCACGGCGTCTTGTCTCATCGTTTGTGAAAGTGCATGTAACGAGGAGCAACTAGAAACAACCAGGAGCGAGCAGGAAGACCGAAAAAGTTCTACCGTCGCGTTATTTCTCTTTTAATCTGAAATTACGTTGTCCTACAAATTTTAGCTTTTCCTGGGAACTTTGAGAAAATGTGCAGTTTTTCCGAGCTGCACGCGAATCTGCAGCCACCTCAGGGTAAAAATTCTACTGGATTAAATATCAAACACATCATAATTTATAGGAGATAGGCAGAAATTTGAAGTCCTGTGTGGTAAAGTCTAATCAAAATTCGGTTTTCGAATTAGAACAGCTCCGAGTGCGAAGGGTTAACACTGATCAACGATTCGAGGGTGTTGCAGTCGAGATCCTTGGGTAAAATCGGGAACGGGATTACAGAGAGGCACCGGGCAAGGTCCCCGTCAAAGCTCCTAGAGCCCATTCGTATTCCGAGTCCACGGTTACAGTCGAACTTTCCGTAGCCGCGAGAAGTAGCCACGGTTCCTCCGAAAGTTTCGCCGTGCCTCGAAAATACGGGACGAAGAAACCGAAGAAAACGACCGGAAAACTCGTGTGAAATCGAAGGGAACACGGGTGGCAGGGGTGTGTGGGGGTTGTGACGCCGGGAAAAAGGTGTGTAGCAGGGAATTTATTGAAACGCATTAAAGTTTGTTGCTTTTATGGGCGGTCCTCCACGGACAACGTACGCCCGCAGTCCTCTCCCGCCTCCCAGGAGTTAAAGAACGTCGTTGATTTATGCGAGTTGGAAAACTTTATTAACGTTCTGTCAAGAAACATGCTGCCGAGACGAAGTGTAACGTGCTCGGCAACCAGAGGAAACGCCTTCGAGGGGGTTGAAGGAAACCGGTGCTCGTAGAACCTCGTGAACGGGGTGTGGTTGCAGTAATTTTGTTGGGGGATGAGTTTCGAAGGGTTGGACTTGTAATTAGTTACTGGGTGCTCGGTTTTTACGGGGATTTCTTGCGTATTAACTGCACCGCCTGCAGACACTTCTGCTGTCTGCTTAGGCACGTATACAGGGCGGGTCTTTCGCGATAGATAAATAAATTCGAATTCCCCCAGGAAGTAATGAAAATAGCGTGTGGCTCGGCTCGTTATCTGCGATCCTCTTTTTTTCGGAGCCGGGACACTCTTGGAAGGTTATCTTTCTTCGGTAACACCGACAATGATAAAAGAGAGATCCCAACCGTGGCCTCTGTTGATCCTAATTTTTGCAGTTACTCCCACACCTAAGGGAACCCGAGAGCTGCAAGACTGTCGCCGGGTTTAACGAAGAAATGTTGGGATACATCAGCGAACCCGCCTCCGACCAGCATTTTTTACACGCCGGATAAACTAACAACGTTCGAGGAGATTTTCCATGATTCGTGTCCGCGCGAAATGGGCCGGAATTTCATCACGGGAAATTATCGACTAGCACTTTCTTCGGCTCGTTCAATGGGAACCGGCGCTGAATGCGCGTGATTAATTATTCTTTGTGAGAGATGTAAGATCAACGCAGCGGAAGATCGGGTATCCAGTGTGCGCGGAATACTAATTGCTCGTAACAGACAAATTTTGATATTCATTCCGCAGTCTAATAAAATGTTCGAGTTAAAAGTATGGTTTCAGGAAGAATGTTTCTGGAAAAACGGAGTGATCGATCACCGAACAAGACAATCGAGATATAAAACAGCTGCACAATAGTGCATTGATCGACTAAAGTGGTCCATCGTGGTCGGAGGAAACGGTTCGATCTTTTTCAGGACTGCTTGATGACGAGATCTATTATCGACGATTAAGCTATCGATTACGGACTGGAGGAAGCGTTTTCTAAAGGGGAAAAAGGATCGCTTGGAAATTAATTAAGCTTCGAATAAAATTAGAGGGGATAACAATTTATCGGGAAATCGGGGTTCCCGTGGTAAGGTAGTAGAACACGAGAGAGTGGCTCGCGAACGATTTTTTCATACCAAAAATTGAGAATCTGACGTACCTATCGATCGTGAATATTCGCGATGAAATGGATATATTATTAAAATATATATTTAATATATATTTCATTATGTTACTCGTTCTAGTTTGATCACTTTCGAGTAAGGAAACACGTATTTCACGTTTCTCGTCGGACTTCGTTATCCCGGAGCTTTTTTAAACCGATTTCGAAATAGAATATCTGTGTTTGGAGCTGTGTGGCGAGGGTGTGGGGGCAAGAATTCAATTTTGTAACGAAAAGGAGCGGCGGGGCGGGCATTGTTTTTGTTTCACTAAAAAGATAGCGTCACTGTTTGATCAATGGGAAGAATAACGGAGCCGCGGGGAGACGTAAATCAACTTTTCGGAACGTCAACATGACCTCAAATGCAAAACCGTCTCATCGTTATTCCCTCCAGTTGGTCGGCCGGATAATCAATTCGTGAAAATTCTTGAATTAAAGCACGCGCAACAAAACCAAACAAAAAGGAAGAACAAAAAAAAAAAGAAGATGCAAAGGAATTCGGTTGAAAACCGGTAGCTGACTGGGAAATGGCGTCGTTACGGGACTCCACCGCGCCGTGAGCCAATTATTGATTTCAAAACGCCTCATCCCATTGTTCGGACCATTTCTCGCCTATGCTCGCGAAATAGTACTTCTAACCCAGTTTTCTCTGACCTGATTCCGAGTTAATAGGACCGGCGCACGAGTGCGAAATAATTCCCTTTTCGAATGTCCCTCTATTAACAAGTTTTCGATCAATTTTTCCGGCTTCTTTTTATCGAACGCGCCACGCTCGCGAAAGTCCCAACGAAACTGGCAGCATCGTCGAAACTAACGCAGACTTTTATTTTTATAGATTTAACAGATCAATTAAAAAAATTCACGAGCAACGTCTCGGAGTTGAAATACAAAATTAGTCTCGGAGAGTTTGCAGGGAGCGAAATCGCGCTGAACTTCGTTGGCCGTTGAAACAATTAAAGCAGAAATCGTAATTAGCGACGTTCGGTAAAATTGAATCTACGACGATTGGAGGCAGGGAATCGGAGCTGTCCGGAGGAAAAACAGTTGGCGAAAATGGCTGGTGTATCTTGAAAAATAAGTGTCGAATCGAGTGGCGAACGGGCTGACGTTAATTAAAAGTGGCCCAGAAGGAAGACCTCGTCGAGGAAATTCTCCAATGGATTCGCCGATAATGGATCGAACGTTTTTCGCCAGGGGGATAATCTTCTGACGCGTTCTTTTTGCTCTTTAAACTTCACCCAGTTTTTAACTTGGACGATTCCCTCGTTAAGATAAAGGGCGAAAGGTAGCTCTCCGCTTGAGACCGGTCGCCTGACGATCACTATGATTCAATGGCTCCGCATGCTCGACGAAAATAACCGAACGCCAATTATTCCCATTAAAATTACTTTCAGAAATAATTTTTACAAATTCACACCTTGTGTGTCCGTTGATACGCGAACACCGAAGGCATTGTTCGATTGACCGTTGACCTAGACTACTTGCACTCCAGTCGGTCTACGCACGGTTAGATTCAACGGCGGTAATCACCGGGAATTACGAGCCTACGGAATATCAAATTAACAAGTGCAGGACTCGCGTTACATCGTACAACGCCACTGTTCATTATTATTTTCGGCCGCGATACTACAACGCAATATATTTTCATGCGATTCTCCTGGGAAGCTGTTGCGCGCCGCGTACTCGGCGAAACAAAATTAATTGTGTCCATTATCTTGTTTGCACATGGAAATAATTTTACACCGAGCACACATCCGTATCTCTAAAACTGACGTAAACAGACCGGCGCGCCAGTGGCCGTGTACTAAATTTTTCAAAATACACTTCGAATATTTAATGGAACAATCGTTTCTGGCTGCTTTGTTCCCGTAAATAAAACAAAGAAACTGACCTCCCATCAATTTTCTCGCCTCAATTAAAACAATCATGCAGCGAAGAGTTAGGGAACGTGATTATATCACAAATTATGATTGTTGAGGTGGAGAATGTTTGTCTGATAATATAATAATTGTTTTAGCGTCTAATCCACAGCCACAGGGTGTATAAAGTAACGCGCTATACTCTCATTTCGTTTATATAGCCACGAGAACGTTACTTACTGGGAAACGTCGCACGGGAAACTCGTTATTTATTTCACAGAGAGAGAGAGAGAGTTGCATCGAGGCGTTCAAAACATTATTAGCCCGCTCGTTAACAGGTATCGGCCGATACTTTCGATGAATAACGAATACGCTGCCATTAGAAAAGTTGCCGATATATATTGTACGTACGAAATGGGGCCGACCGAGGCACGAATAAAAATACATGAGTTATTCCTACTTCGCGTTGCAGGAAATTTTCGATTAGAAAGAAAAAATGTCGAGTTTTTACTCGATTTTTTATCAATCGTGTAATTTCGAGAAGTGAATATCTTGCTGATCTGTAATTCTCCAATATTATACATTTTCCAATATTAATTTGTGACGTTGAATATTTGCAACGACCGTAGCCGTCGCAATTAAATTTACCCTGAAATATTCATACGCTTGTCTAGATTGTTGCATAAATATAAATGAATCCGGTGATTCGTTGTGAATAAATTGCGAGTCTATAGGAATTTATAATAAATATTCGAAAATAGAGGGCAACAGACTAAATATTTCAACGCAAATTTAATATAACACTTATTTCTCTTTGCATAGGGAAAATATTTATCGATGTGTGAAATTTCTGTTCCGTTTACATTAATTAATCCCTGAATACATGAACCCGCATCGAGAGAAATTGTCCGCTTGTTCGATAAATGTTTTACTAAAAATTTTGTTACAAACTTTCCATTATTATGTCCTTTTTAGCAGAATTTTAACAAATAAACGTTAGAACGGTTGTTGCTCATTTCTGTTTTACGAACAGCGGATTTACCGAGTCAGAGGAGAACACGTTCCATCGATCGGCTCGCGTTACACCGTAAATAATCCGCGTGTGTTGTTACATGACGCTTTACAATGATGTCGCCGCTAATTTACATCATGACAGAATTATACTCGAGCCGTGCACTTAAGTGCAACATTATGCCTGCAACTTGTCGCGATTTCAATCTTCCCGAAGAAGAAACCGCAGCGTCATCGTATACTCGAACCACTCTCCCCGCAAACCTGAAGTCACGAGGTATATCTATTCGTTAAATAAAATAATTCGAACGAAGGGCAGTTTACATGGTTGAAAAGTGTCCGCGCGGAGAATTTAGGCTTGGCGTTAACGGCGATCAGTATGCAAGTTCCTCCGTCGCACGCAAATTCCTCGGGATATTCTAGGTTCGCGAACTCCGGTGTCCGAGTGCGAAATCTTTGGTGCACCGGCTCGGAACTCGTAACAACGAGCGTTCCCGTTTAACGACGTATTTATGGGAACAATTGCGCCGTTCCCGTGTGCTTATTCACGCTCCGTAAAGTCCCACGGTTCGTTATGGTCGCATCTTCGCCGTTCCGTCGTCGTGTTCTCGTCGGGGGATTCCGATCGAGCGATCCCGACCACTCGAACAAATTAACGACTCCGCTACTGGCCTCCGAATATTTGCCGACATTACATCGAAGTAATTCGTTGAATCGATAAATATTTCACATAATTTTCGCCGTTCACGCTGTCCTAACCCAATTACTGATCAAACCAATTTTAAACGAGCTCGAATTCAATTTAGCTGTTCCGAGACACAGTGAAACTCGTCGATTCTAAATGCACCACACGATTCTAAGATTATTTCGAGAAGCAATAGACAGTCTCCATTCATCTCGCAGAGGTGTTTTCATTCTACGCCGGCGCGGCGGCGGCCTCCTCGAAACCACTCGTCACTCGATTACGAGTGCTCTCCGAGGATTCGAGAGGATTTTAATTAAATGCTCGACTCCTGTCTCTTTAAAGATACCATTAGGCTGAATTTCGCGTGCGTCGCGTTTTCGGTCGCTCGAGAATCGAATCGTTTGTTTTACCCGGGCGAAAGAGGCGGTTTTCCGAGCATCGAAATTTCCGCTGATGCTCGATTAGTTCGCAAAACCTCGAATCGAAGAGGTCCTTCGACGGTTACGCTCGGATCGTGGAATAATCCCGTCGTTGAACTGCGCCAACGAATACGTATTCAGTGAAGCAACTATTTTGAATAGAAAATAAATATGAACCGTGTCCGAACAAACGTTTCCGTCGGTGCGAGAAATTCATTCGCAAATGGAGGACCAACGAGAAAGAAACCTCCTGGACCAAGAGGAGTCCGACAAGATCGGTCGGCAAGGAACGAGTTTCATTTATATCCGCCGGCTGAAAGACGTCCCCTGGGAGGGGGTGAAAGGCTCGATCAGATACACAACTAACCCCGGGTCCCCGCTACGTGTCGAGATAATTTGCTATGCAAATGTCAAAGCGCGGACGACTCATATCGGGCTGGTTCAATTATGTATAACGATTAGTTAATTAGCACGTCCCCAGCTGCTATTTAATTGCTCATTACGGTCGTGATTTGTAATTAAACGGGAGACGAGCCACGATCCGATGGGCAAGAAACGCAGCGCTCGCTGCGATCCGTCGCGTCGTGACGGATACACCATCGGCGACGTCATTAGCGAAACTCCGTATCCAATTTGCAACAATTAACCGCACATGGAGTGCACCGACCGGGACCGCGAAAGAATTTCTGGCTGGCTCAGATTCAAATCGTCTATCAAACGCTATAACGTTACACATAACCAAATGATCGGGTAAAGCTCTGGAACTTTTGTATTTTCAACGATTATTGAAATTGGAAACCTCTTAACCAATCCATTCGTCTGATAAATGTGTCCACAGTGTAAGGAGCACTTAGACTGTGTTTCCCAGCAAGTAGACATCAAATTGTCAATTTCCTGATGCAGTGGGACCACGTGACGCGTGCATTTCATTGCATTTACTGTGAGGTGAAGTTCGATAAGCGAGAAAGGTGGTCGAATTCTCCTCATAGATATTTTACGACCGAAGATTGATGGTTACTCGCGTTCCCGGCTAATGCTATCTTTTTCGATCTGAGCAGAACCGAAGACGGTGGGAGCTTCCGATTCTCCGAAACGTCCGGAAGAAGATGGATATTCCTAATTTTCCTAGCTACATAGCTATCGGCTTTTAGGGGAGGGTCTCTATCTATTTTTCTCTGTTCAATTTTATTCCGGCGAGCGCTGATAGAATATGATGATCAGTCGATCGAATTTATATCATTTAGGCTCGCCCGAAAATAATGCGAGTCCGCTTTAAAACCGCCTACCTCGGCTCAAACTACATCTTGAATATGCAAGCGTGTAATAAATAGAAAGCAGATCTTAGGGGCAAGTGCATAAACTGGTTGTTTTTATTATAATATTAATTCACCGGTAATAACTGCGCAAAGCGTTTGATACCGACAGCATTAAATATTTGCATACCAGACTGAATATAAATACAGCTGTAAAATCCAACGTTACAAAAACTAGATTGCACTTACACCACTTCTTCACCTGATGTGCATAAAATCCGCAGTGTTTTACTTGAAAATTATCCGCGGGAGGGGACGATCGGATTGGAACGACAGTCGGCATGTGGGTTCGAGAATCTCGAGTGCTAGACCTTAAGCCAGGTTCACGGCAAGTGTAGCTCGGCCCGAAGTCACTTGTTTCCTGAATGTACAATCGGAACCGAAGGTATTCCGCGGAGGAGTCTCGTTCCGTTGCGTACCGCTCGTTGTCCGTTGATAAATTAAGTGCCTCGGATGCAGACGATAAATTCGCTAAGGCCGACCAGCGGCCGATGATTTATATCGCAGACTACTCCAGGAAGCCCGTGATCTATGACCCCGCGAGGGTCAGCCGGAGGTAAGACAATGCACGCCGAGTTAGCCCCGTAGAGATTCGAACACACACACACACACAAGCACACGCACCTATACATACGTACGTGCGTACGTTTCTCCTCGCTTGTACGCTTAAATGCATCTCGCGAGAAAGGAGGATGAATGATGGCCACCGCGAGGAAAGTCATACGCGACTAAACGCGACGCTGAGTATGAAAAATCGAGAGGCGGATATACCGCGGGGGATCTGCAGACATTTTTAACCAAGGACAAACCGGCTCGCGAAATCCTCCACGCGCTTTCTGCTCCTTCGTCGATTCGAATAACACGCGGAAATGATTTTTCACAAGCGCCGGATTAACGCTTTGTCGCCACCCTTACAATGAAAATTACCCTTACACGCCGATTTTAATGAAATCTTGTTACGATGTAGTGCTGAACAAAATATTTGATACGTAGTTTCTTGTAGTGGTCTTCTTCCAAGAGGAATGATCCTGTTAAACAATTATAATTTGTAGTGAATTTTTACCATTCAGCGAATCATCAGTGTAGTGCATTTCATCTGGTATAACATCATATGAATCGTTGTCAAAACATCTATGCCTATGCCGGGTCTGTAAGTACGAACTTTGTTTTTGTTTAATTTATTATTAATTTTATAGATTATTGCTCCTTGTCCCCTTCAAAGTACTCCCCTCCTCCGCGTTCCCTCCCTGTCACGTGACTAATCCGATAGAAAAAGGACACGACGAAGGGTTAATTGCAGGGTATTGTCACTTTTCCTTGTCACGTGAATTTCTCTTTCAATTGGTTCCTCGCGCATCGGTTGAACAGCGGCTCGGTCGGCCGAGATTTCTGCCGATCGAACGATCCAACGGTTCCGCACGTTTCCGCGTCTGTTTCACCCCGTGTTCCACACAGCTTCCAGCCCCGTGACTTTTCTCGTGCACGCTACCACGTAGGAAACCCGGACACGTATCGGGCCGCGTATCCAACCGGAATAATCGAACAAACGATTTCGTTCAGACCCGATCAGCAGAAGGCATCCGCCGCGAAACATGATTTCGAGAGCCGGGCAACAGTTTGTCGGTCGGCTCTACCCGTAGATCCCAATTCCGTCGATCCCCCTCGAGTGGATTCCGAAGCCCGTTTTTCCGTGTCCAACCCCCTCCCCTTCTGCACGCCAGTCACCACCCCGGATCATTTTCCAGGGATTCGGTTTTAATCTTGATTCGAAAGAAATTGCGGACCGAGGATTATTGAGGAGCGGAGCTAATGCCTCGTAAACGATTTTGTCAATTGAAACACGGAAATCCGGGAACTCTGTTTCGTTTAATTAACCATTCGACGTGTAATAGCGGATTCGTTCACGTACCGGCTAAACAGACAGTGTCTGGTAAATATGAATACCGCGGCTGTCTTTTCGGACGATCTTGAGAATATTAAAAAGATTTTAAATTGATGTAATATACTTCGCGAAACTGTTTACACGTTCTTTGAAGCATTTCTAGATAATACCCTCAAAGCAAACGGGATAATAGTATAATATCGTGTCCAGGGATTGAAGTAAACAGAATTTCATCTACACGGTTGTAATAAAAATGTTTTTACATCGGGCTGTTTTGTAAGTGGTTACCCAACTGTTTATAATTATAAACATTGCTCTCCTTCTTTTTATTCCTGGTTGTACATGAATATTATTATTTGTCACTGTCGCAAATCTTATTATTGGGCTTTTAATTGAGAGCAGTTCATGTATCTGGCTTTAATTAATACTGCTGCTGAATAGCCGTCGCCACTTTGTGACCAGCATCAATGGATGGAAATTTATGAATGTCCTCAGTGTTTTGTTAATTGCTCCGTCCTCTTTTTCTTGATTCTTTAGTTTCTGTTGTTAACAGTGACTGTGTTGTTTTACGTAGAATTACTTATCAGCAACTAACGAGGATAATTTGTTGAAATTAATGAATAATGCAAGTTCGGTCGTAGTCCGGCGGCCTAAGGTGAGCGAGAATGTTCTCGATAACATGGAAGGACGGGATGACCACACGATCCACAAACACCGGGGCTCGTGATAAATCAGCTGCGGTTGCTCCCATGCCTTATCAGTCACGCCATATTCATAACGGCTCGTTCTGAGCCGGTGATTTCGACTGGCCAGTTGTTGTCCGTCTCTATTGTATCCGGTACAATGTACAGGCTGTATTAATAGAGAACTGCCTTATCAGTCGCTTTCAATTATTGATTAATTTCGCATTGCATTTTGCCTGGACCGTTCGCGAAATATCTTAACTGTCCTTCCACTAAAAAATGAAGAAATTCACGTTCGACTATCTCTACGTAATTCGAAACCTGTATCCATATTTGTACATCTGCTTAGTTGACACTCCACGAGTCAATGCTCGGTTAATATTTGCTAAGAGGTTCAGTAATATTATCATAAGATAAATCTGTGTATAAAGCTCACAGATAACCACATCTAGTTTATTCAATTGAAGCTGCTCTGGAACTCCGATTTAGTGTGTATACATTTCTGTAAAATAAATATTTTCTAATTCTTTGAATGTCTTGAATGATTTCATTGTAACACATTTAGTCGAGCGTCTTGCATATTAAAACGGAATTTCCGCGGAAATTCATTTATCTGTCGTTCCAGCCGATTTATTCTGAAGGGGTTGAATTTCTGTTACAGGATTTCCGGGACAAGCGAAAAGCGAAACAAGTTTTGATATTCGCGAGTGACGGCGCGGCGAGGTCTAATATCGCAATTTAAGTGGTCCCGGGGCTCGTTCTTAAAGCAAACTCGCAAGTTTCGTCGGGGCTTAGTTCGACGGAAAAGGAAATTGTCTGATCCTTCACGGTCGATTTCCACTTTCCTGCGGGTTTCCGCCAATGGGTCGCACGAGAGAGCCTTCGAGAGAGAGGAGAAGGCATAGTACTTAAAAATCCTTCGCCCCTCGTCCGCCACCCGTGGAAACTAAATCTTCAACACCCACTTCCTGCTCGGAAATGTCTAAAGGGGTGAAACATTTACGCAGCTACCAACTTCGACGAAAGTTTTAAAGACACTCCGTCTTTCGAAAGAATGTTCCCCATTCGTTTCGACCTTTTTAGTCCTCGCTCCCGGCAGAGTATTTTTACCTCTCGCTTAAATGAAATCGGGCAATTCCGTGATGGGATCGAGAAGTAATTTCTATAGGAAATTAACTAAATTCATTTAAGAGACAAGGTTCGAATAAATTTATCCAGCCTGGAAATCAATTCTGTCAACTTTTTGCTGAAGAATGATCATCATCGGCAGTGAAATATTTATAATTCAACATGAATTTTAGTTCAGGAAATTTCTTAGTTAATTAGAACGAGCTTAGGATCCGATTGAAAATGTAGAAAAATGTTTCTCGGCGTTTCGACTAATGAATCCAAACCTAAAATGACCAACGCGAATTTCCCATTATCACGTTATTAATTCTGCAAGCGTGGACTGTTACGTATACGTACAATTTGCAACTTAACGAGAACAACCCCGGGCGATTGATTTATCGACGGGGGATATTAATATCATTCGGTTCGGGAACCGGTTATGCATGGGCGTTGTTTTGTTGGCACTGTGACCGCACCCTAGAAATGTTAGGTTACGACGAAACAATGTTAAGGGAACGCCCACTTTTCAATCGACCCTTAACATACGGCGAAATCATTAACCGAGGCTTAGAGTTTGTACACCTGGTATCGGGTTTCTGCCCTTAGTTTCGTAATAATTAGCCATGTTTGATGTACAATCAATCTTCCTGTAACACGATGTTCTGGGAACACGGTTCCCGTGTAATCTTCCAGATAAAGAAATTGCCCGTTTACCGACTTTCTCAGCGACTTCAATTAATTTAGCCAACTTGAAGCTTTACCAATTAATTTCCAATTAAGTTAAGTTAAGAGGCGCATTAAGCCATTATGTAATACTTGGTTTAAACCATTAAATAAATAATAATAATAAAGAAATTGAAATTAAAAATTTTCACATTCCGCAGCGTACAATCAGTGATCTGGTGGAACAGTTACTCGCACGAGGCGAGAAGAATTTTCGAAAGCGATCGCAACAACGAGAGACAAAAAAAGCAACAACAAAAAAAAATTGCTCGTTTACATCTTAACGGGTCGCGTGCAGTTATTTCCGGCGAGATTGAAATATTTGCATGAATATCGATTGGCTGGCGGGAAGATTCATAAAATTCGGGACTTTTCAATTTCATCTTCATAGAAATTGATGAGTTTTTACAGAGCGGAGTGCATCCGTTTCCGAACGGATCAATTCCGGGCGGAGCATCGATATACGTATATGTATAACTGGCGCGTATCGTAATGCCGCATTTGCATTCTACTATTTTAGACAGTTTTCAAATCGTTCGAGAGGAACCGACACTGACGATGAGACGTTTCTGAAAATTCCCCATCGGAAATCTGCCATTCATCTCGCGCGTCTGCGAACAATGGAACGCATCCGACACCGCGCAGAAAATTGCAAAACGAAAAATTGTAGATTGTACTTCAAGGTGATTTGTATGTGGAAAATATTCTTCGAAGGCACTGCTTCGAAGGTATGCTCTGATGACTCGGTGGCGAAACAAAGGGGATCGCGCGGCGTTAATTTTTCCGTCTAGATCGCCATCGATCTACGGTAAATCCGGCATCGACAGCGGCTGGGTGAAACGGTTTCGCTCTCGGAGCGTGGCACATCCATCTCCATAAATACTGTCGAAGTACTCTCGAAGACACACCGGTGAATATACGCGAGAGAATTCCACGGGACGATCCACGATGCGTCATTCTCCCGTAATGGTTTAAAAGCTTTCGTTGGTGTGGGCGCGCTTTCATGGCAGGAGGACAAGGGCCACGACGCGGGGTATGGCAGAGGACGACGGGGGTTTAGGGTAAAGAGAGGGTGTTCCCTGTCGGCGAGAGAGGAGAGAGGGGAGGCTCCGGTTCGAGGATAAGTGCCGTATTGGCATTTGACTGCCGGCTAGGGGCACGTCTGGGAAATGTACAGCACGGTTCCCGAGGAATGGGAAATGGGTTGGCCGGGGAGAGATGCTGATGGTATGAGATGCCTTCGAATGGATGGTTGTCTGAGCCCATCCACGGCGAACAGAGACCTTCGAGTGTCTCCATTGGAAAGGGCCCAGACGTTCGATTCAATCGAACCGAATTCCTTGCCGTGGAATTCCGGCCGAGAACTTTAGGACTCGCTCCGTCACGCGTTCGTCGTCTCCGTGGCATCGGAGAAAACTCCTCCTCTGCTAAAAGCGTCCGCGTTTACAGAAGAGATTGCTTCGTCCAGCTTAGAGGTCGAATCCTGCAATTTCCAATCTGCGACCCAACCGTTCGCCCTCCGCAATTAATCGTTTCACGGAATTTCATTTGTTTCAGGACTGTGTTCGATACGGAAGAAAGTCCCATCTCGATAGCTTAATTCGTTCTCGAGATACAAGCGACTAAAGCTCTTGCATAAGCCGAACGGAGTGGGAGGCCCCTTCGGAAAATTATAATAATAGTTAACACTGACCTGCCCCTACCTAGGATGCGTGGGGGTTGGTCACGCGAGGAGTGAAAATTGTGTTTGTTTCGGCTATCGAAGAATATTCGAACTTCCACGAAACAAACGTCCGCAAAGCACATTTCGACTTTTATAATACGATCAAGTTTACATTTATGCAATAACCGAACACCACTCGAACTTTCGTCGAACTGGTATTTGGCCAGAATCGTTCTGTCAAACTGGGAAGTGTTTACAATCGATTCTTCGGAGGGGGGTAAAGTTTCTCCTATTTCGAGGAGGCGCGGGACTAAGAAGAAGTCGTAGTCGGGGAAAACTTTTCTACGGCCGAGTTCAGCCGACGTGGAATCACAATGGCGACTTAATGCAAACCGTTCGAAAAGAAGATAACCGTTCCGACGCGGTTAAGGTTCCTGTGCAATTTGTATCCGGCGGCTCTCCGTTCTCCTATCTGATCGGCCGCGAAAGCGATAGCGCGATAACAAGTGTGTATACCGACGTTAATCTCGCGGCTGAATGGACGACGCGACCAAATACAGATGTTATCCGTGTGTACGGAGCCTAGAGATTAGACAACGATGCCCAGGACCAATCAGCAGTAGCTCACGCGCCTAAACTTTCGCATTCAACAATTATCTTTCAGCAATTACTAGTCAACCGATTTCAGGCATTTTTAACAAATATGAGTAGGTCTAATTGAAAACAGTGAAAGCATTAGATGAATTTCAAAATACTGTTATATCGTTTCTAACCTGTTCCTAGCTCGAAAGAAATGTTTCATTTGAAAGGGTTAAAAAAAAGTATTGATCAGACTTTACTTGTGTACGATTCAGGGTGGTCGTCCAGTTTGAAGTGGACAAACAGACGGTTCGAAAGTGTCGAACCTCGAAGATAAACGAGAACGATTTAAACGGTCTGTAGAAGTTGCTGTCATAATTAGCGAATGATCCAGCGATAACAAATAGGCAGAGGAAAGACCACCACCGGGGTTCAAAGCAGGATGAAACCGTAACCCTTCCGGCGGCTCGCGATTCGTCAATATCTCGTTACTTCTTGAAACCCCGGGGAACTAATTGCCCCCATTTTTCTTATCGTCGTACCGAACCGAGTATTCGGAGGAAGCAGGCGCGTCGGACAACAGCCATTTAGCAATTGGCTCGACGGGGCCACTCAATCGTTCCTCGGTCAGACCTCGGATCGTTGTTTAAACATCTCATAGTCAGCCGCTTAAGGGATGCATTGTCTGAACAACGGAACGGCAGTTGGCTCCGGTCCAGCTTGCTGCTCCCACAATCCCCCGAAACCGGAAACGCTTCGAAGAGCCCGGCTGCGAATCCGAAGGATATTAAGCGTACTCCGGATAGCTAGACGTTGTACCCCGACGTCTATGCTTTTTCACAAATTTTTAAATAACATTAGCCTTTTTTCGTGCACGCGCACAAATCGAATTTTGTAAAACGTCGCGACATCAAACAGACCGGTTAATTTCTGTTCTCGCCGCGGCGCTGTCTTCTGCGATTATATTCCGATGCATGGAGGCTGCGCGACTCGCGGTATTAATAATTAATAAGTCGGCTCTTTGGCCGTTTCGCCGGCGCATATAGCTTGCATAATGCGTCGCTTGGCTGATCACAGCATCCACGGTACGAAGATATAATAGCGTATGACACTCGCGATTGGAAGCGCCGCCATTTAGGACGATTCAGAACTCGGGTCACGCAGCCCGTTTCTCCGTCGTCCAAGCAATATCGTACATCTCGGCCACCGGTCACCAAAGAGTGATATTTATGTCGGCGACGGTCCAGGTAAATATGAAAAGGATGGAGGACCATGCTAGATATACTGACCACGATGTCGCTGGAAAGTCTGCGCTCGATCCTCCTTATAGAAGTTTAATAAACTTTAAGGATGATATACCGGGGGCCCGGTCTAGATCTTGCTAGACGGTAAAAATGAAGAATTCGGAGAACACGGGATATAACCAACCAGCAATCGGAACGTATAAACGTTGCCGACACCCCACGCGATCCAACCATCTAGAGAGGATAATTCATGGCCAGACGATCTTCCTACGAAGACGCATCTTTTAATCCACCGACGAACAATATCCGGTCGGAACACTACGAATGAAAAGGTCCTTCCCCTTTTACCCCCTCTTCGGTTAGCGTGATTCGAGCGTTGGAACAGGGGTTGGGAATCAGTATAGTTTCGCCCTGGCGCGGTGAGAGCTTCGGCGAGATCTTCGAAGAAAGTCCAGAGGAATAACGGGAATCCGCGATAGGATACGGTTCAATTATACCTGTTCCTTTCTTCCGTGGCTCGAATAGAGGCGAAATAACAATGCTCGGTAAGATAAACACACGATAAGCGAGTAGCATCGCGAACGGAACGAAAGCTGCGCACCGTGTCTCTCCTACAAAGACTCCCTTTCTTCTTTCCATCGTTGTTCGATTTTCTTGTTGCTGCTTCCGTTGGAAAAAGCTGATCGGATCGTTCACTGGCTCGTGATCTAAGAGGTTTCTAGATGGAAGATTTTGTTAATGACTTTAAGTTAGAGCTAGCCATCACATGACTGTTTAAATTACCGCTTGTACACGTCCCCTCAAAAACAACAGACTCCGGCGGTCGTAAAACGCGGTAAATCAAATTTCTAGAGACGACATGTAGGGTTTAACAGAATTTCATTTGGTTTATGGTTTATGTTAGACGCAATTATCGAGTTTCCCTGTCGTAAACAAACGGCCGGGCTATTTTAACAGCCAGTAGGAAACAGCGTGGCTCGAATCAATACGCCGGAAGTGGAGAAGGTAACGTAAATCCCGAGGCATCCGCGTCCTTAACCGCCTGCCTCCTTCTTTCGCCACCTTTCTTCATTCCCGTTCGTTCGCCGTTCCTCCTCATCCCGAGTTCCTCTCTTATTATTATACCACACATTTTCTTTTTACCTCTGACTTCATCTTCCTCGTCCTTTACCTATAACTCGGCTCCGCTTTTCCTCTCGTTGGCTCTCATTTTCTCTTTCTCTCTCGCTTAGACTTCGTTCAGGCTCGTTCTATTTTTCGTCCTCTTCATCTATCTTCGTTAATGTTTGTCCGCTTTATTTCTCCTCGGTCGTTCCTCGTGACGTGGCCCCTCGTTTTTCTTCTCTTTCCACCGACCGCCGTCCTTATTTCTCTTACCAGTTACTTTTTCGTAATTTCCTATTGCTGATACCGGGCTTCCAGCCCCGGGAATTCCACTTCCTCTCCTTCTATCTCGTTCCCTTTCTCTCTTAATTCGTGTCTCTCCTCGATAGAAAATATTTGCTCGATACAAATTTTCCTCGGCTGCAATTTTTACTTAACCAGTGAACGCTCGTCTTCAACAAATTAATCGCTGACGAACCCTTCGAATTGTCCGCGGCGCCGCGGGTTGATTAAACGTGCAAGAATGTTTCGGCCGTCCGATATGAACACGTATTGCGCCGCGCGTTTCAATTAATATCCCCGGTAATTAATCCGACGTGGCCGGCGGAACTCTCGGCGAGCGGTGCGGTATTTTCGTTCGAAAATAATCGGCGAAACTATGCGTCGAAACACCCGAAATTTCGTTTCGCCACTCCACAACGGTTTAATTAATCGCCTGCTGCTGCTTCGACATGGCTCGCGAAGTAACTGCCGAAAGGAACGCTGGCAAATACTACGCGAACTTAGTGCTATACGGTGTTCAATTCAAAATCGCACACGTCGCTCGTCTACTGCAAGGTCTGCGATATAAAAACACCATTCAGAACATCTCCTCGGTATAAAATGCAATCTTTTCATCGTGGAATTCGCATCCGGGTGTATGGTCAATTAAATAAAATCAATTCGGTGTCTAATTAATTAAACGATCGTCCCTTTTTTGTCCGATTCGATAGTCGAATGAGAGAGACAGATAGAGAGACCCCTTCAGTGTAGCCCCGGTGACATTACGGTTTTTAATGGAGCAGATAGCTTAATTAAAAATTTCATCGAGGGTGAATCCGGTAATTAAAAACGCCACAGTGCACTGACCTGTCTTTTAAAGAGGCAGTGAGAGAACGAGAGATCCAATTGGTATCGACGCGAATCGAGCCCCCCTCACCCCGCCGTAGGCTGAATGATTCTTTAGAAAGCCAGCAACGTGTGCCGCGCAAACACTTTGATGATCGTGAATGATGTTGTCGCTGCACGCGACAGAACAACTCTGTCCGGCGACAGTTAATGATGCAGTCATTCAATCAAACCCCCCGCAACGATACATAGAGCGTGTCTTAATTTTGCATGCGCCTTTTAATTCTTCGATGAATTTGTTCGATTCAGTGTGCCTCGAATTGATCAAACCATTATCGTTTGCGTTCATTTTGTTCGGAATTTCGCAAAACCTCCTTTCACGTATCAAAGAAAATTTGCTGCGTTGTTTGATTGTTCTCTGTGTTTCCATATTGCCGGAGCCACAGAGAAAGCGCGTTTTCCACGCACCAGCGTGCACACTGTGCCTTCTTAATTAAAATACGCCGTGATGTGTTAAAGTTACGAGATTAAGCTGTGTATTTGTGTCTCGGGAGGAAAACCGACGCATTAATCAACGATTAAAAGCAGTCGTGCATCGTTCTACGTTGCTTCGAAGCGTCCTATATCGTCTTCGAGTGTTTAACCAAGGTAAAAGCTCGTTAATTAAGCATCGCCACGGCTAATAGAAAAATCTCCTGAGCTATCCAATACCGTAAATAACTGTTTTCCACGAAACCGCTGAGAAAATATCCGAAACAATTTTCTCGAGCTACCACGAATAAATCGAGCATAACATATCTGCTACAGTATTTCGTATTTATTTGTTAAAAGTCATTAAAAGTTATCAGATCCGTGAAATATTTATAAAATATCGAAACACGTACGTTCGGTGAATTTGTACGATTTTATTTTTGTCGTCGTGCTGTCATATTTTGGCTGTTTTTGAAGCGTGTACGACCAACTGTGGCCATCGGGCTTCATAAAAAAACCATTCCGACGAAATCCATTGTACCACCGGTAGTACGCATGGCGTTTGACATATTAATTTTGTAGCCCATCAAATGTTTCTTTTTTTTTGTTATTAAGCATCTGTAATCTCAGATTTATTTCAGTTTTACAGACCCGCTTCTAAAGAGACAAACTACGGCGCAGTGAATTTTTTTGCAAATAATCGATAGGGTCGAAATTCTTCGCAGCTGCGCACGATACCCATAATAACTCACTTTCTGGCTGTTTAATGGCGATGCATTATCGGCCCCGCGTGGTCAAAGTGCCTAAGGTGCATCGACAACCTCACTAAATTTCGTTTAACACTTACCAGTGGGCCCTTTCGGTTCCGGTTTTTAGCCAATCCCTTTTTTGCCGGCGCAATTTTTCGTTATAGCAGCCGTAACGATTAGTACTCACCTGAAACAAAAACACGAGAGGATGTTGAACGATAAATTGAAACTTGACAAAATGAAAGTTCTTTTTTCAATGGGATTTTTGAAATTGAAATTTTCGACAGGAGGGTTAGGTCTCTGTCGGGTCAGCTAGTTTACCGAATAAAATACACGCGAATTGACCGAGAAGGAGAAAAAATGAATTTCCATGGTACTTCTTCTCTCATAAAGAACCGGGTATAAAGAATACGATTTGTCACGGTCCATTGTCGTCCACGCGGGTACTAAACTTGTCGCTTTAAAACGGCTTTTGTTTCTTGTTGGAGCGAAACTTTTTCGAGCTGAGATATCGCGTTGCTAGCAGCGTAACATCATTTCGAATATCTTGATATCGCTATCCCGCTCGGGCCAACGTGGATTTCTTGCTCATGCTGGGTATAGCGGCTAACATCAGCCCCCGAGCGGTAATGGCGGTCAGCGAGGGACGCCGAGTCAGCGTTCTTTTTACTATCGCTATTACCACCTGCCGTGTGCGTATTTCCGCGAAATAAACCGGGTCACACCGTTTCCAAGACTCCCGTTCATTCAGAGGCCCCGAAGAAACTCGTGCTCGATCTTGAAAATGGAACAGAACCACGTGCGCAAATTCACTGAATAATACAGCGGCCTCCCGTAGAACGCAACCAGAAACTTGGTTAAAACTGTATATACACGGTAATTTTAAACAACGTTTTCATCGCGTTACACGCGAGTTTACAGGTGAATCGATTTAGTTCGTTTTATCAAAGGTGTGCAGAGATTCATTTGTCGAGGGTAGACAAAAATGGGCGAACGGGTTAATGGAAGCTGAACGGGGAACATGCTTATTCAAGAATTACTGTAATCGTAGATGTGACGTGAAAACCGATAACGAAACTGGGGCGAGAAACAGACGCGCGAGCAATAAAACCGGAGAATAAAAAGCGCAGCGCGGCGTGAGGCAAACGGAAGAAAAGGAAGCAGAAAGAAGAGCAATTAACGGCGAGCCCAATGGAGGAAACAAAACGAGAGTTTAGAGAGGGAATGGGAGAGATAGAATAACGACGTTGGTAGCGCGCACGGTAGAACAACGGATGAACGAACAAAACTTTAAGCCAGTCCCGGTAAAACAAAGTGGAACGAGTTAACGTTAAAATTAGCAAGATGAAATACACCGGCGTGAACGAAGTCGACGCAGCGAATATCTCACCGATAGAAAATTATCAGATACAGAAGTGTGCGAATCTTTACGCATTTATACAGGGTGTCTGTTTTATCGCAGTCCAGTGAAATATGTATCGAGAGAAAATCGTCGAACAGAATTCTCGACGACAGAGAATTCGCGGCTGCCGCGAATGAGATAAAGTTTCGCGATTTTTCCTCTCGAGTCGCGACCGTGAATATAAACAGGTTTCCCCGGGAACGAATTTTCCCGTTGGTCCACGGCACCCATAGAAAATCTACAACAATTCAGACGCGCCTTCTATCTATCCCGGAGAAATGAGCAGCCGCCAGCGGTAGTGCGGGGACGAAAACGAAAAATCGGAAAGAGGCGGCGGGAAAAAGAGGAAAAAGAGGAAAAAGTATTGGAACGGTGCCACGATCGTTCGGGTTCGATTCCATATGGAAACGCTTACTCGGAGCGATAGCTATGCAAGAATTACACTCGTCGCAAAGGGTGAGCTACGATCTTTCAATCTACGGTGGACTGATCAGCGAGAAAAATTTTGCACGTGCAAAGATTTGTTGTATACTCGATAACCATTGTAAACGCCAACTTATCACGATAACTGTACTCAATTTCGGAACACATTCAACAAATCAACTGCACACAGTTCTTTCGAAGAATATTCTTTAAAAATTGTTTAATTTAGGTACAACACCTTGATGCTTTACGCCGCAATTTCAGTTAAACGAAACGTCATATGCTTTGCATACATTTTTGTTATAGCACGAAACCTCTACGCGCCGGCAAAAATGCGGCGCAGCAGGTACCCGCTGGAACTACTATAGCCGCTCTTGCATTAAATAAACAAGTTACAGTTACCGTGCGTTCGTGGCAGCGCGGCGTTGTTCAAGATGTTACACCGGCAAAATTCTTAATTTTCGCGGGTCTCGCCTCCGTTACGAGCACGTCGTCGGAATCGGCGATCCGCCTCAATTTCGCCTTGGCCTCCGTTCGCCAAATTACATTTTTACCCGTTTTACTTTTGCAAAATTTTTCACGATACGAGCAAGGCGCACGGAAATTTGCGACGAACGCGTGCGCAACCTTTGAGAACGTTTCTGCAACGCGGACGACAACAAATGGAACGGCGTTTGACGCCGAGTTTTCATGTTCCAACGTTTATGAAGCTTTCGCTGGGAAATTTGTTTGCGTTAAACGATTGTGGAGTAACCCTTTCTGCCGTCCCAATTGTTCATCGCAGATCGAAACGGAATGCAGAATCGTGAACCGCACGATTGATCAGTTCAATTCGAGTTAACGCTTTTGCACCGTTCGATCCGCGAGAAAAAAAAAACGTGAATAGAAGGTTTTTACGATTACCGTGAATTTACAGTTAACGCAAGGGAGAATGTTAGCTAATACGTGGTGTTCCCCGGAGCTAATGATAATTGTTCGTTCGGTTGAGCGAACGATGTCGAACGGACTTTCGAAACCCAACCATCGAAACACTTCCTGTCACTCAATATTTATCTATCCAGCCGTTTATCGCCTTGCTTTACGAGTTCCGTAATGGCTGCGGTTAAATGAATTCCCTTCAATTACGGGTAATTGCGCCGGCAGATCGTTAACGCAGTTAGTTGGCCGTTCCGCGTGCAAAACTTATCCGCGAACGATGAAGTTCCACCGTTACTTCTGTTCCTATCGCTCTCGAATCGAATCGATTCGCGATTAGTCGCGTCATTCTCCCTCGTCTCCCGCGAATATTCCGAATCCTGAAATTATGACGCGATTCACGGCGTTCGCGATTTTGCTGGGTGTTTCGTTGAAAATTCATTTTGATTTTGTAGGGAGAACGAAACTGTGTTATTGTTTAAGGAACTCTAGTGACTATAAAATCAGTCTATATATTATATATATCGTAACAGTGTCAAGAAACAATAGTGAACAAGTACAGTGAATAGACTGTGTGCTGTTGAACTATAACTGCACATACACTTAGAATTCCCTTCAATATCTCTCTAACACGACGCTCTAACCTGATGAACTAATGGACCAGAGTTGGGCAATAATTGATTAAAATTTTACTCATGATTGATTGATTAATGAGTACGATTAAAAGAAAAAATCGTCGAAAAATCGGCGACTGATTTAATCAATTGTTGAAGTTAATCACCATACGGTCTATCTATACATTGTAATATGGAGGGAGAGGAGCAGAGAGCGGATGGAGAATTGACATTTAATCATTAATCAATTATCCGATTAACGATTGAAGTAGAAATTTAGTCGTCAATCGGCGATTAATTTTTTGCTCAACTCTGTAATGGACCGGTGAATGCCGTGGCCAAGTTCTGCGATAAAAATTCGACGGTTTGACACAGTTTTCCTGTTAACTTAATATTTTAATAAATTCATTTATCAAATTTATTAATGTTCTAATCGATTCCTCTAGAAAGGAAAACAGTTTGACATATTTGAAAATGTTTGACAGTGATATTCCGGTGGCTAGAATTAATCTGTTGTCGAGTGGTGCGTTTAAGTAGTCGAGAAGTTTTGCGAACGACTTCCCTGGCGCGGCAGTTTTCGCGTAAGCCGGTGAAGTGCGGCCAGGATATAACAAAGTGTTTCGCGTGTGACGCGCGCGAGCGCCGCTCTCCTCGCGGAATAAATAATCCCGCAAAGTTTAGCCTTATCTTCGGAGCAACATAGAAGTTGCGCGGAAGTTCGCCGAGATTAGTCTCGGAACGAGATTATTACGCGGAAGGAATTTTGATGTTATGGAATCATATCTGCGGATATGAATGCCGCGCGAGTTTCGCGACCGGCAAAGAGAGAGATTTCGTACCTCGTGGTTGTTTCTTAACGTAATCGATTGACAATATTTCCTTTCGCGAATACATCCCGCTGTGGATAGCATATCGTTTCTTTATTCAAAGTGAAACGACAATTGCTAACACTGTGTTTTGCAACAGTGCTGCAGTGTAATGCGGATAATGCGTGTTAACAAAAACATAACAGCATTAGCGATGTGTAAGGATGTGATCCGATAATGTCGGATTTTGCACGAGTCAGCATACAAACGCTGCGCGCATTAAAATATCAAGTTCTATCGCGTGCTCTGTTTATTCCACTCCGTCAGATTTCCATTTGCACGCGAAGCATGGAATTTTTGTTTGTTTTTTTTTATATTATATAGGGTTGATGCGTGTATTGTAAAAACGCAAGATGTCGCGTGGGTGGGGACGAGAATCGTTTTTACGAGTGCTATAAATCTAATCGCGATACAAGGTATAGAGACATGTAGGTAAATTTGATTTATCGTCGGTCATAAATAATACCGCGGAGACACGTTTCAATTACTCTAAACGATCCGTGTCCCGGGAGGATATCCGAGTACTTCGGCTGCCATCACGATCCTGGGTAATTCTCCCTCGATCGTGCAGCCTTAATCGCGGCTGCGACCACGAATGATTTTGTTGCATTCGCAAACAGCGACGAAGAAAGAAGAATGAAAGAATTAAAAATCAAGCGAAACGCAACCGCAGGTGTTTCTGAACAGATTTTTTCGTCCGTTCACACAGCTGCCCTCCCATCGTTCTCTCTCTTGCCTGCCAAGAAATAAGATCAAGAAAAAGAAATAAGCTCCGCAGGCAAGAAATTCTTCTTCTTGATTTGAAATCGCCGCTTCCCGTTCGTAAGGCGCGAAACGTCTCGGGCATGAAATTATAATTTTTAGCCACCGAGAATGTGAGAGAAAAAAATATCAGAGAACGAAGACATTCGTTATTCGCTTTTTATTCCTAGGAAACAAAACCGATTTTCTACTTATTACATCCTGCCAATTTCTCAGAGGTGTGCGGTGAATTTTCGAGGAATCCATCCGGATAATCGAGGTTCTACTCTCAAGAGTGCATACGATCGAAATTGCATCGTGTTTGGACTGATTTGTGTCGTCGCCGCGATATTTTCGACGCGCAGCGACGTGCAACCATAACGGGCTGTTCACGGGACGAACTTATTATCCTTCGTCGCGGCCGATCCGAGCGAGAAGCGTTGAATAGCTAAATCGTCGATAATCTCCACTTGAATGGTTTATCGGTGACTAACCGGGAATTTATTGCGCATCAAATTTAACCCCGTGTCGCCGTGTTGACGTAACATTATGAATTAATCCAGCTGGAGCTGTAGTTTAGAAAGCTCTGCTCGCCGATTACGGATAAACGTGGGTGCCCCCTTCCTCCTGTTTTCGTATAATTAAAACTTGCCCCGAAGAATGCAAATTTCGGGCAGCTATTCGCCGATAACGGGCCGAGCGGATAGCGGTTGTTATTAATATTGCGGATAGCGGCCCGGTAATACGATGTAATTGCCTGGCTAAATCATATTTCCGGATTATTGTGTGTTGCCGCGCGATTCGAAAACTGTTCCCGGCCCTGTCGTGATTCAAGACTATTTTAACAAACATAATATTTCACGCACCTCTCCGCTTTCTTTTACAACCGTCCGTCCCTCGTTCTCGCAACGCAAATTTCACTGAAATCATTTTTCCTTTGTATCCCGTTTCTACTATTTCTGAACTATTTCCATCGCACGCCAATATCCGCTTTTTAATTTCTGCGCGAGCGAGATTTTTGCGAATATACATTAAAAATGATATCCCTTGAATTTAAAAGAATTCCGTACAACGCGCATTTGAATTTAAAATCCTCTCCAATGGCGCGGCAAATGTAGAGTACATAATTATTGGACTTCATACGAATTCATTAATGTTCATGGAAATGGAATTAACGTTCACTGAAAATGTATGAAATTTTGAAGGTGTTCTACCATGAAAGAACAATGCGCCACGAAAGTACGAGATGCGAGTAAAATATTAGCGGCGACTCATAGTGTAGACAAGTGACTAATAAAACAAATTACGCTATCAATAATGTGCATTACCGTACGGTAGCGCTATGCTCGATCCATCCGGCCATTAATAAACAAGTTTGCCAATGTTGTTCGTGATTAATCGGACAGCGAAAGAGTCTTGTACGATGAACCGGTGAGATTGCCGATTGATTTCCGCGGATCTACGGCGAGCAATAGCGTCATTGACAAATCCGACAGACAAATGGCGCAAAACGGTTCGTAAGTAACGTTCTAAATTACGGAACACGGTAACCGGTAGTAAAATGAAATTTGTCAGTGCCGCGAACCGGTTTGATCGCCGTGATTTATGGCAGGCAACTCGGCATTAGCGCGTGAATGGTGGCTCACTCGTTTTCTTTTCGTTTAGGCCTCGGCATTTCTCCTGCAGATCCTCACTGTGGCACACTGTCAAAAATCATATTTCTAAATAACTTTTCTTCACCTTTTGTTCGATTAACTATTCGGGGACTTAACGTGAATTTTACACATTCTCCTGCAGATCCCCACCGTGGCACACTGTCAAAAATCGTGTTTCTAAATAACTTTTCTTCACCTTTTGTTCGATTAACTATTCGGGGACTTAACGTGAATTTTACACATTCTCCTGCAGATCCCTACCGTGGCACACTATCAAAAATCGTGTTTCTAAATAACTTTTTTTCACCTTTTGTTCGATTAACTATTCGGATACGGCGCGAGAGATTCCGGAAGCCGAACGATTCCATAACAGCGCGGGTAAGCGGCTAATTAATTAGCATGACACCGCGTTATAACGACGCAACGAAGTCACGCTACGCGGATTCCCGTGTCGGTCGTCACGAGCCGTCACCCTGTCACGGAACTCCATTCGTTAAGGGAACCACGTTGGTCACGTTTCGCATCAAACGGTGCATCGATCATGACAACGTGGAAATACCGGCTGTCATGAGACGGCTCCGTCATTATCGGTGGCACCCTCGTTGACCCTCCTGCGACTGTCAACGACGTTACCCGGCCGGCGAGTGCAAAAATCTCGCTGCGCAACGCTACGCCTCAGCTTCGACTCTTCGCGCGCCTCTTTCCGCAACCGTCCGGCATCGTGGCAATTGATTTATAGTGCCACCACGGCAGGCTTGTTCTCCTTTTGTTTGCCAACCGGTGATCGATGGTTTAATTCGTCTACGAATAATGCCGGACGGCTACGGTTATGGCGAACGCAAATCCGCACAGCAGAGGAAACGTTTATGGCCTCGAATCCGATATTCGTATCCTGTTACCGCCTGCATGTGTACAGCGTTGTCGAGATGTGTGTGAAAACTTGCGGATCAAAGTGTACAAAAGCTACACCTCGAACAAGTATAGCGAACAAGCGAGAAATCACTTTTGTATAAAACTTGACTGTTCTCAGCTATTTTTTAATGACACTTTTATCAACGTATTCGTCAGATTTCTCCGATTAAAATGATACCAAATATGATGCCATTTGATCGTGCTCACCCGTGTGATTCACGATTGAATCTCTATTATTCGAATTCTTCAACGGTACTAGTTAGAGCGGATTTATAAGGACTGAAAATTGAGGATTGTTTTTTATCAAAATAGAATTCCGATTGAATAGCCTGCGCGATAAGATCTCTCTCGAGAGAGAAAACGAGTTAAATTAAAGCGTGGATACGTTAGCGAGGCTATCGCCGCATTAATATTCATAAAGATTTGTCGCTTCGAGCCAAGTTGCCATCGCGTTTACTGCATTGCGAAACTGTTCGGTGGCGCGAATACGATTAAGTAAGTCGGGACCGTTCGTTCCATTCGCGTTCTCTTATCAGTGTAATGCGTCTGGAGTCGGCACGGTAACAGCGACCGTAGGCTAACTTTATTGGCATCCTTACACGCCATATCGATACTACTTCTTTTATGGTTGAGACCGAGAGCCGAAGGAGAACGTGGTGCGTGACAGCGATGGAATCGAGTGCTATGCAATCTCGGTCAGTTATGTATTGCAAATATAAAGTGAATAAAATTGAGAAAACATGCAGTTTAAACGTTCGTGTCGAATCGTTTCGTTCAGTTAACTGACTACTTGTGATTCTACCCGGGGATCTCGAAGGTGCGTTACGAAATTTCGTGCGCAGAACGCGATACACTTGACTCCATCGCTATTTCCGCGAGCCTTCTTGCAAACCCAACAAATCGCGCGCACCATTTTCGAGGCAGCTCGCGTATAAAGTAGAGGCTTTACTTACGCAGTCCCTCCTCGCAACCTCCCCCGGGCGGGTTACAGTTGCTAAGTCGTGTCGTAAACATTAATTTCCGCGGGCAGAATAACGGGGTTCATTATGGTATCGCGTATCAAATTTTCTGCAGGCGGTTAGCGCGGAAATTACGCTGGATCTCGTTATATCGGGGCCATGAAAATTGCCGAACTTTCGGCGGCTGTTAACCACCGAACAGAACGTTGCCACTGACAAACCGTGGAGTCGCTCGAAATATTTCGAGGTTGAATAAGTTCTCGCTGTTTTTTCGTTAACTTAAATTTCTTTATTTTAACAAAAAATTAATAAAAAGCGTTACCATCTTAAACTACATGTAGGGAAACAGCGAAAACTTATTCAACCTCCCAATAAATTGCTTCCTGTAAGGAAGAACAACATAATAACCCATAAGACCTCCTTCCGACTAAGGGAATGAGATAACACTCCGGGAATATAATAGGGAACACGTTTATTTGCTTCAACGTGCTCGTTCCTTACCGCACGCAGCTACCAACCTTACAAACTCGTACAAAAAATATTAGAAACATTGCGAATAGAAAATAGACATTTCTCTAAACAAATAGCAGAAATTAATCCGCGAAAAGACCGGGATTTTGGACCAGAGGATCCCTATAACTGGCTCTGTGCAACTGGTTCAGCGAAATCATACGGATGCTCGCTTATTATGCAAAAATATGGAAACTGCGAGTTTTCCGGCAGACGAATCACGGGTCTCGAGAAAGGTAGAGAGAGAGAGAGAGAGAGAGAGAGAGAGAGAGAGAGAGAGAGAGAGAGAGAGAGAGAGAGAGAGAGAGAGAGAGAGGGAGAGAGTCGTCTGAAGATTCGCGGCGACGAAAGGAGCCGAATTTCGCGAGCGTCGGTTGTCAGGGCACTCCATTTGCCAGCGAAATTGCGTTTACCCTCGCGGAAGTCTCGCGGAAGGTGGCAAACGCTGCAGAGAAGGTAGACAGGCCGCGGCATGATGCACCGTTTCCAGTGATTTAGGGCGTTCCGTCGTTTGCACTTGCGCCGTGCAGTATTTATTATTGTCTCTCCGGTGGCGGGCATGTTTATTATGATTGCCCGTCGGACACGCGGCTCGTGCATCTTTGAGCTTTTAATTTAAACACTGCCGGTGGTAACGCTGACTCGTTAATGGGATACGGTTCTTGCCGCCGAGAGTTAAGGACACTCGATCGGAGGATCGTAACAACGGGCCGCAGGTAATAGGCGCAATATCTCCTGGTGCACCGCGGGGACCATAATCGAGGGCTAAGAATTACAGCCATTCCCAAACTTGTTCGTCGTAAACTGTAAACATTTTGCTTTTTTCAAGGAAGTACAATTTTATACGTTTAAGAAGCAGCGAAATTTCTCTTCAGACCACGTGGAAACACGATCTAATTATTCGGGACACGTCACAGGGTTTTCGAGGCTACCACGATTTCCGTCTTTGAAATTCTGCGAGGCGATCGTTGAAGATCGTGAACGAGGTACCGGGACACTCCGCGGTTCGGGACATGACCGTTCGCAGCCCCTGGCACGACGGCGGCTGGACTGCGATAACAGAAAGAGGAAGGGTTGCGAGAAGGTCCAAGGGGGTTGCGGGGTTGCCTCTGCCTTTTGCATAATTTGCCCTGCGAGGAACAGCGTGGCTAATGAACTGTTAAACGAGCTCACGATTTCAGACTCGCCAGCAGGAACGGAAATTAATGCTGCGCGCGGAGCAGGGTTGCGTTTAGTGCGGTGTACGACGTAGCTACCCACGCGAGCTTCAAAGTCCTCGGTTAACTACCGGCGCTGTTTAGATAGATAGATTGACCTACTGACGATTTATAGGCTAAACGCGACGGTGCCTCGGCTTCTTGATTATTGGCGAACCATTGGAAACCGATAATAGGATTCAAAGGGTTTGCCATTTGATCCGAACGGGCTCCTCATGGGGTTAAACGCCGAGCGAAACGCTGTTAACGCTGATTTCTGTATCTTCGATTCGCAGGCCTCGTTCTGCTGGAAAATTTACCAGTTCCGACATTTTCTTTCAAATAGCCTAAAGCGTAGCTAACACCTCTCTCGGAAGCGACGCGTCGCAGAAATAGAACGAAGCACTCGAGAACGGGGCTCTCGGTTTGGAGAGGTCCGTTAGAATTATTTAATTCCCTTCGGTTCTTTTCAGTCGAATATATTAAACTCATTAAAAAGTTCGAAATTAGCGTGAGAAGGGGATAGTAATTCTGTCGGGGCCAGGGCTTAAGCACATTTAATGCTCGAGAAAATTCTTTCTGCCTCGTAAGTTGCGCACTTTTTTAATATTCATCCGGGAGGAGGAAGTTCAACGATATCATGAAATATTCCTGTCGCCTCGTTCCTCCCTTTGTCCACTTTTTTGTAGATATGCGCCCGGCCCGGAGAGTACCTCCGGGGAAATCAATATCCTCCAATTTCGCGCGCCTTGAGACTTCCCGATTTCTCGCGGGACCGATCCCTTCGACGTCGAGAGAGGAAACGTTCCCGCGTTTCGAATGCCATTTAGAAGATACATACGAATCGAATACAATCCACGGAAAATTAAAATACATTCTCCGACGGCGAACCTCGCTGATTCCGGCTGCTGCAGCTGCGCTCGCCAAGAGACTGACAATCATTACTACTCTTTTATAGGATTGAATGCGTTCAAGATGAAAAATCATCTCCGTCAAACGTTGGAATCCGCCATCTAGTAATTTTTAATTACGTCTATCCAGACGAGCACTCGCGCGAACCATCGCCGGTTAACAGGTTAATTAACGGAGCCACCGCTCGACTCGCTTATTCATCACAGTGAAGCAACTCGCAGTTTCCCGTGGAACTTAACAGCGACTTGCTGCCGCGGCTCGAGCCAGAATAACGGAAGAGTTTCTTGCGATTCTAAACGTCCAAGTAGAAAGGATACTTCCTATAAAAAGTAAGAGGCCATTGAGGGGATGACGTCGATAAGTCGATAGCACTCTACGGATGGATTTTCCGCGCAGCCAGCGCATGACCGCCGCGCCGGATGATCCTTGAAGAGGGACTCGCTCGTAATCCAGCAAAACCTCAAGGATAATCCAGTATACGGGACGAGAGGGGTTAGGAAGCTGAAGGAGAGAGAGACGACGAGGCAGAGGGCTGATCGAACCCTTTTATCCGTTTCGGGGACCATTTACGTGTCTGCTCGTTCCACCTTATCTCGCCTCGTCCCTCCTGACCTCGCGCTAAAACGTCGATCCGCAGCCGCGTTATCGGTCCACTCCCCCAACTCAACCCTTCTGCCACCCCCCCCCCTCTCTCTCTCTCGGGTCTGGAAGGTTGCGAGTTTATCGGCGGCGACAGAACTCGCGGAAATTCGCGATATGTCTACCCGCGAAATCGATTATCCGCCGACGAAACGATCCGACGCGTCGTCACGCTTCCTGGCGATACGTACAGGGATCGCGTTTCCCGCGACAAGATACTGCGGTGTTAATCAAATTTTATGGGAGTGTTCGATCAGTCGCGGTTCTGAACTGCTACAGTAGTTCCGTAGCTTCCGGAGATAAGGAGATTCACTGGGCTTTACTGGAAACCGGTTTGGATTTTCGCGAAGCTGGTCAATTTTTATTCTGTGTAAAAATCAAGCTGGTTTGTCTAGTTAAAAATTAATGTCATCCTTTTTTCGCCCCCCCCCCCCCCCGTCTCCGATTCAACTAGCAGCCGGCCGGCCGACGATTAAACTTTGCTGTACACGGTTTCCAGGGAAAATCGTTTTCCCTAATTACCCAGGTCCGCTCGAGTTCTCCGCGATCATTCGGAAAACTCGAGATTGCCCTCTCTGTTCGCGAGACGATTCACGAGGAAACGGGCCGAGGAGTAGTTGCCGCGGACAGATGAAACGTAAACTTTGCCGGCTGCCGTTTTCTTTGCAATTAGCCGGCCGATCTTCGATCTTGAACCGTTGTTGTTCTTGTCTGCAGTTAATTCGCGATGGCCTCACCTCACCAAAGTACACTTTCGACCGTACACCCTCTGGCCACTGGTCGACACTGTCGAAGGAATGAGATTACAACTTCCCTTGACGAAGAATATGGAGTAGAAAAATGTTACAGAGACGTGGAAGCACGAAGGGGGCCGCGCGTGAGCGTCACAACAAAATCCCGTGAAATCTGCGGGGAGAATTTAATTACAGCGAGAGGTCCGGGAGAGGTACGGCGAAGCAAGAGGGATCACCGCTAAAAACCGAAATGAAATTTCAAGACGGCCGGAGAGACGTCGTTCTCCCTTTGCTCGCATTTATCTCCGAGGGAAAAAGACGCGGGGGTTTGGAGGGGAGGGAAAGGGGGATCGCGTCGACGACTCCGAAGAAGACAAAACGACGAAACCACGGGGCTTTGAACGGATCCCGATGCAAGGCTGAGATTTCCCGGAGACTGAACGGGCTCGGGACGACCACCTGCGACAAATTATAGCCGAAGGAACGCTCCTATTGACGCGCATCCCGAACGGCCATATTGCATCGCGAGGATTGTCGCCCTCCCGGCGAGAATCTATCGGGATTATTCAACCTGTCGAAGTTACCTCGTGGAACGGGATATTTTGCGGCCCTTAATACCCTGACTAGCATTTATTAAACGCTATCATCCCCGGTGAGAGGATGAACCGAGATTAATTACACTCGACGGCGACACATCTTCTTCGCGCTCGACTATAATTATTCGTAGGGTTGCGATGTTTTGTTATGTCTCTGTTAATTTAATACTTGTTCGTATTTACGGCAGAATATACATTGAACAATACTGTGACTAAAGGAACAGATGAAACGTCAAGTCGTTTATTATTTGGTGTCGATCAAAAAGGCGTTGTGTGTGATGAAATTAAGGAATCTTTAAAAAGCCCTACTGCAATCAGTATCTCTATATATAATAAAATCGAATCTGTCTGTCTGTCTGTAGCGGCTGAATGTAGGAAGCTGGGGCTCGAGCCATTAGACGCAGCTTTTCTTCGGGAAGGTTTAGGACAAATCCGTATTCGAAAAAGTCCATTGGTCCCAAAGTTGTGACGTCATTAGTGAGCAGAGACTACTTTTTCGCCCTGTTTTGTGTTAGGATAGCAGGTGGATGAAGTCGCGGGTACAGCTCGTTACAACATAGATATAAAAGTTATTCTAATTGGTGAATCAAGCGACTCCAACATATTCCACCGAATGACAAGCTGGTTCCAGTCCGAAACTGGACCACCCCGGTCCCACGGAAGGGTCAAACTCCCAAGCATTCCATCCCGATTACGAAAACATTTACGCCGGTGTTTCTGTTTGCTCGTTTTCCGTGGCGGGTCCGCAGTCATCGTCTTAAGCCCTCGAAAAGAGGCTTACACTGATTGACGGGGAAGTTACCAGAACTGCCGGATTGACGGTTTACACGGCCCGTTCTCGCGTATTAGGGTCCATCCTCGACTTCTCATTTTATCTGGCCACGTCTCCGAAAGACGATTCATCCTGTCGCCTGAAGAACTCACGCGGCAACGACATCGTATCGCGCTATTCGAGATTTAGAAAGCGATCCCTCAAACCCGCTGTCTCCTCCGACGCTGACGCGAAGAATCGAAAGCCGTAAATCCGATCGAACGCGATTCGGGAAGATGACCGACGGAATTAGAGATTCCTTTATACAAGCGGCCAGGATTCGATGCAGCTGCGAGAATTATAGGACAGGGGACTCGGGAACGTGATTGAAACTCGGAACGGGTCGAGTGGTGCCCGCGCATCAAGGGGATGTGCTTCGCCCAAAGAGAAATCGAAAAAGACTGACAACACTGTTTGCGAATCCACGTATTGCCGAGTTCGTAACGATCCGTTTGAAAATACTAAAATCTCTATCAAAATAAAAATAGCTGTTTCAAAAATACTTCGAGAAGTTTCGTGCACCAGGAAGTTGACCAAGTCTATTCAATTTCCTGCAGTTAGTATGAAATCAATCCGCGAATAAAAGATTTGTTTCGGTCGCAGTCGCCGCTCGCTTTTAGCAGTTTCGTTTCAAAAATAAACGCTTCGTACCATCCGTCGGGGGGATGGGTTTAACGAAATTCATCGGGGGTAAATGAGTCGAGCATTTAATTATAAAATCTTCCTCTAAAGTTAGCCTTTGCATAGAGATCAGTACTTTAATAACACCAGGACACAAGAGGGAATTCGCAGATGTAAAAGCGCGTTCCTGCATCAATTAAGCCCTGTTGCGCTCAAGAACCGTGTCAACGAGTTGTCAACGAGGCAACTCGCGTATCTCGTCCCTAACTAAATTTCGCACGGGTCTCTGCGTCGTCGGTTGCTCTGCAGAAAGGAGAAGGCGTCCAGAATACGTTCGGTTTTTCATTTTCGAACGACTGTTACAGACCCGGTCAATGTTGTAACATTGAAAAAGTTACAGTGTTCATTTTCTTTCAAAGGTGCTTCTATTAACAACCATTTCCAATACGTTGTTATCACAGCGTCGACGTGTCTTCGAGTCGTCGAACGTTTGACGATCGCGAAGATGGCGTCGCTGGGCTCGGTTGAATGGGGTTGAAACGAGAGCTTCGCGAAACTCGGTTTGCGACAAAGTTCGTATCCTCTCCAGCGTAAACGCTCGTTATCTCTGATCTCATATCACCGACAGAGACGACGAGACCTTCTCCCGCGATACCGGAATCGCGAAACCGGTGAAAGTTATCGGACTATACACGCCGCGATACGCTTATACTTGAGAAGATAGGTAACCATATCCCGGAGATCCTTCGTTATAACCGCGACTAATCTGTTGTCGAATGAAGAACGTTAATTAAGGCCTCCTCGAGAAATGGAAGTTCTCGGTTCGAAAACGGTTTTCTTGTAACTCCCAGGGATGTACGGGGCGAAAACCCGTCCGCCGAGCAATATTCTCTTGTGCAACGACGACACGGTACTGATGAAATAAAGCCTGCAGGCGGGCCTGTTCTATGCATATATTACACACTGCGGAACGAGCAGAAGGGTCTCCAAAGTAGCTACGTTTAAGGTGAAGACATTCTTTTAAACAATATCCACCTCTCAATATCAGAAGTATTCTCGACGCTGAGGAATACTTGCTGCTTCTCTTCCTTCCGTTGAATAGAAAATTATGCCAGCGCACGAGAGCACGGAAAACTGTGTAATACCATAGGGAAACTAATAAACTATGATATTGCAAAGTCTCGGTAAGAATTATGAACGCGAAGTATCTGGAACTTTGATATAACCGAACGGGCTGCACGTAAAACAGAGCCACGATGTTCCAATGAATCTTTCAAAAATTAATAAAAAATCAAATTGTTTAGACATTGTGTTCTAGGCTTGTACTACGATCGAGTGGAACATTGTCAGTTTCGAGTTATTTATTGGCATGCTTGGCCCTTGGAATTAGTTACGGACTTAGATACGGTTGAAAGTTAAGTGTCTTCTCTCGTATCGGGTAAGCAAACCAGCCGTACCCCAGTCGACGGAAAGACGACACCAGTTTGGGGATAGATCGTTGAACAAGGGATCTTTGTTGCGTGAGAAACGAAATCTCAAATTTGATAGGCGTTTCTAAACACAAATGAACCTTAAAATAATGTTTCTTATCGTCTAATACAATAGTAGAAGTATGAACTGCGATTTCGACAATCACGGTTCTCGCGGCTAACGATAAGACAGATGAATTCCGAATTTTTTGTAGTATTAACGCGGACAACTGTAGTTATTAGAGTTGCGCGGTTATCTCGCGGAGAGGATCGCAGCTGTTTATGCGGCATTGTGGCGGTTTTACAAGTAAATTAATGGCCGAGTTAAACGCATGGACGTGGCAAGGTGGATCGAGGATTAAGTAAGTAGTTTCTGCGGGATTATGGTAATGTTGCAGCTCCGCGATACGGCTTGAATGTTTTTGAATAAAGTTGATACTATGCGAGACCTCGTAACGAGGAAAGTGTATTGTTTCCGTCTCTGGTTGAAACATCCTAACGTGCAAGTGACATCGTCGTCGCTCGGAGAATCTCGATCTCGTTGCGCAACTGATAAGCAGTTGTTTGAACAACTTGCGGAAGACGCTTTCCCAGCGAGTACGCTATGGAAAGTATTCCAGGAAAATTAGTAGGCACCCTCGTGATATCAAACTCCGAGACAATTTACATGTGGGACGTGTTGGATTATTAGCAATAATAATGCAACTGGTAAAGAGCAAAAATAAATTTCATTGTCCACGAGAAACACTGCAGTTTCTCTAACGTGGAATAACAGGCCAGATGTCAGAAGGACCCATAGGCCTGGTATTTGTCGTATCCGAGGACCAGGTCAATAAACCTCGCAGCCTTGGGCTTTTCCTTGTGTCAAGTGGCCGACTGATTTTCTCGTCCCTGCCACATTCTTTCATTTTCTTCACTTCGAGTCCGCTAGCCGAACTGTTCAGTCGTCCTTCCGCGCTGTTTAATTGTAAAATAGTTTAAACTGAATTCTCCAGCGTTTCAGTTATTTCATCACGTTTTCATTAGCTCGCTTTCTTGTCTGTCTGTTCGGTAGAAATCTTGCAATTTTTGTCGTGTAAAATTGGACATTTACTTTACGCGTGACATACTTATTGGAAGCCGCCAAGAGAGGAGTCGGTAATCACTATGGTATGAGCATCGGTGGTTCAGTGGTAGAATGCTCGCCTGCCACGCGGGCGGCCCGGGTTCGATTCCCGGCCGATGCAAATTTTTTAAATTTTGTTTAAACAAATGGCCACTCGTACCTAGCCTATTTTAATAAATTCGGCTACTGCTAATATTATTTATAATCTGTAACGTACACGAGACAAAAATTGCACGTGTATGGTCCTGTATGTTTTTCTATGATCGTTTCATTGTTTAGTTTTATTTTATTTGTTATATTTAGTCTAGATAATTCTGCAATTGCACACTGAAACATATGGAAAGAACGAGGACAAAAATCCTGTGGAACTTTTATACTGCATGGTGGGTACATCTGGCGACAATACCGGGAAAGTCTTTGATACGCTCTCGCGATAACAGTGAGGCTGTTTACAGAAACTGCAGTACAGAGAATGGGAAATGTTTGTCATAATTATAACTATAAAAAATATAAAACTGTGAAAGATTTAAAAAATTTCATGAATCTTGTAATGTTGTTTTTAACGTAACGAAGACGTTGAAAGATGAAATTAATTTTTCTGTTATTCCTGCTTCTCACAATCAATGCAAAACATTTTGATCTTGTTCAACTCGAAGTACTTTATTATTTTTAAAGAATGTAACCCTCCCGAAAGTTTCGCCCAACAGCGAAACGGTTCACCGAAAATGCGGAACACATTCCGGGCAGAGTTCACGGAACGAACGGAAATGCAATTGTATGAATGAGTTGGTCCGCGCCTCGGCATACGTGCATTTCTACGGGGCCGGTGATTAGCATAAGTTGCGCTTTATTTCGCGCAGGCGATACGCGTTTGTATATACGGAGGTCGCGGAGAAGGAAAGGGGGACGATTGCATTGTTGGCCGGGTATAAGGCGGCGTTTTAGCGTGACATAATTTGTCACGCCGTAATCGGCCATGGAACCGGACCCCGGTTGCATGCACGTGAAACGCAAACTGCGCCGACGAACGCGACTTTCCACCTGATTACTCTGTCATGTTTTTGCCTTTAAAGGGGTTGGCGTACACATATAGAAAGACTGCACACGTGTGCTATCGTTAGACCCCCTGGAGTGCGCTCGGTCCTCTCCGAATTCCATGAATGAGCGACTCCTCGAATTATCATCTGAATGGTGATTAAAATGTGTCTCTAAAAAATATAAAATAAAACCATTATCTATAATTTCGATTAAAACACGTCTTCGAACACACATTTTGTCTCGCAATGCACGCTCCACAGAAATACAGAGTGAAACGGAGTAAAATCGCTTCGGACAGTATAAAAAAGCGAAACAGATAACAGGAAGAATCCAGGCGATTAAGCTTCGCACAGTGTGAATTCACGAGGCTGCTGCTCGCGCACAAACCCGCGTGTATAACGGGAAAGATAAAAGCGATCGCATGGAGTCTTATCATCGGATTCTCGTTCTATTCGACGGGGAACCGTGAACAAATTTTCAGAAATTGGACGGATCGACGTCGACGGGCACGTGATAAATCACGGCCGGCATGAATTCCGCTGGCAGAGAGCGAGACAGAGCGGTGATTTTGGTACGTTCGATTAATTGACGGGAAAGGGGAGCGTGGAAAGAGAGAACGTTGCGTAAGTTTCGAGCGTTTAACAAGATTCTGCGGTGAATGGTAAACGAGTGCTTGGATTTCGAGAGCGATGGACAGCCGCCAACCGTTTGCACGGTTTCCTGTAACTCGATGAAAAATTCTTTTCGATGGAATGTTCGACTGGGAACGGATCGTTCAACGATAATGAGAACTCCGGGTGACATTAATTAGGACATCTAGAATTCGAAAATAATAGAAAAATGCTGCACACTTTTTAAATACAGATACACGAATCCGCTCGTGTTAGAAGGCCAATAATATTTGATCCAATTACGGCGCGCACGGGGAAACGCAATTTCCTTGTTATCAGAGCGAAATGGCGGGACATAGCGAGCCAATTTGTAGGAAAGAGTTTCGCGTGTCTTAGGGAACGGCGAAGACGCAGTGTCCCAAGGACACGTCTAACTCGCGGATGATAACAATGCAGGCTACGCCGGATGCGCATGAATCGTAACATCCGCGGTGCAGCCACTCACGGAGCCCGTATAACTCTGTAATCCACTTCGCAAGTTGCGACTCTTCAGCCGGCATGTTTCAAGCTGGATATCATCGGCCTACTTTGCCGCGGAAGCTGAAGAGCCGCATAAACCATAGTCATATATTTCGGACGATGCTACAAGAAACCGCAGACGCGACTCGACGAGTCGTACTACGTTTTCTTCTTTTTTTTCCTCGTTGCAATTCATCTCTGGACTGCAGATTTTACGACACGCGCGCACACGCGAGTTTAGTACGATTCTTCTTTCGAAGATTTCAGTCCGGTGCTTAGGAACGCTGAGCAAGTTTTGGTCGAATCGTGGTTCAGGAAGAGCGACGCTAATCGCGAGATTATGTTTTACGCTAGCGTCAGCTTGCACCGCGTGCACATTTGCATCTTATTGTCGCGGTGACAGACAGGCTTGCGTCGATGTCAAAATTTCTGACGAACAATGACGCGCGAGCAAGATTCCTTTGTGCAGCGTCTGTCTGATGCGGATCGTTCGAGATCATCTAAGATTGCCCTGTGAAAACTCTCAAGCGTCTCGAGCTGTTGCAGCGGACCTTGTCTAAACAACGAAAACACAATATGTATATGGGGAAACAGTGTGGGCAGGAAACAAGTGTATCATACTTCTCGGGTTAATTGCGGCCGTTTTTCGGAGCAATTAATTTGACCCGGTAATTAAATTTCCATGTAATTGTGAGATCCAATTACCCCGTCGGCGATTCTCCAGGTATCGACGGTTTGCAAAAGCCGGGGAACGACAAGTGAGCTGCGCGCAGATCAAAGGAAACCAAAATGTGTTAGTTTATGAGCCGGTCACGGGACGCGGCCACAAGAGATGCAGCAGAGCTCGTTGCTTTGCATATAGGCTGGCGTGCTATATCTCCGTTGCACGCATTTGCATCTTTATCATCGTATCATTTGCAAACAGCGGCCATGGTTTCGTCGACGCCCAGTGTGTTCCATGACTCGATGACAAAGAGTGACTTCATGAAACCATGCAACCCACTATCGTTCGTGAAGTTACCTCTTTCCATTTATTCAATAAATTACCTGCAAGAAACAAATCTGTTGAAACCTGGAGATCAGGTTTATGGTACTCGATCAGGATCACGGTGGCCAAGCAAACGGGGGGGGGGGGGGAGTACCGTGAGCACGGAGAGTCCGGGGACAATCACCATTTTGCAATAACGAATTCCGCGTAACGACGCGTCGCTAATTGCGAGGATCAGCAAGGGAACAACGAGATTCGAGGAAACGGGAGGCTACGCGAACACTATAATTTCTCAGGGACGAAGTCCAGGGGCTGGCCGCAAAAAGAGTGGACCGGAGGAGAACAGAGGAGGAAGAGGATCGAAGGACAATGCTTCGACGATCCCGCAGGTTGGATGAACCACTGAGGATGAAGAAGAAGGAGAAGAGAGAAAAAAAACAGATTGCCAGTGGAAAAAAGAAGATACACGGCCGCCGCTCTCTTATCCCGGTCGATTCGTTTTATCGGCGTCGTTGAGACGAGCCGGATGATGAGTTTTCCCTTATTTGTTTTCATCCAATAAGCGAAAAACAGCCGGCCCCCTTTCACCTCCATCGTTTACCGGAAGAGGTCCCGGGAGACCCGGTCTCTCGCCGGCGAACACTATCCCGCTGAATTCGTGCCGACAATCATGCTAGTGTTCGAGACAATCCGCCGAGACAATCCGCCTCGACTACCTGCGAAAACGCGACACTTCATGGAAAAATCGTTCCGACCATGGCGAACGAGCTCGGGACGAAATTATGGTTGCTACCCTATTTTTACGCGACAGCGAAACATTCGGACCGCAACGCCGTGTATCGTTAGCTGACAATCCGTGCATGTAAGAGAAACCGGTAACACGTTGACAGGTGGAACGGTAGTGGTGGCGGAAAGGTAAGTTCGTGACATTGGAAGGGAAACATCGAATACGGTAAAACGGGCACTTCCATGGCCGACAGCCAGGTCGTCCATGCGTAAAATTAGAATTTACTCGCCAGAGACATGGCTGATAGTGATCTTAAGATTTCCCACGCGACGGTAACTCGGTGTAGTAGGTTCCAGGGAACCATGGTTGACCCGTTACGAAATTTATCGAGTCGTCCAATTAGCGACATATTTGATTTCGGACTCCAGAGAACGTTCTGGAGGTGGCACAGATTCGATCATTAAAATCTTCCTTACTAATTGCGAGAGGCAAGAAAGTTTCTCGAGGCCACCGAAATTCATCCGCTTATCTTATCTCGCGGAAAATTGCACGCAAATGGCTGAGCTGATACGAGAGTCTTAATTAAAGCCGGGTTCGGCCTCGCCGCGCGTTCATTCCGCGAAAATAGGAAACACTATTCCGAAACGTAGATTCGCGAGGCTGAACGACGAGCCTCTTCGGCCAGGAAAAACGCATCGCGGAGCAGCTAGAGAAACATGAAGCTAAAGGACTCGAGGATTCCAGGACGTAGATTAACGTGTATCGAAGTACCACTGAGTGAAATAGCCAGTGTGGTCGACGACGATAATTTGTGAGGATTACGTGGACGGGGTGTACCCCCCTCTCAATCTTCGAGTAATCACTGGTTGTAAATGCTAAGGGAATCTGACGACTGGTCCCCTCTTCAGCGTCGCGAACCTGTCGCTGAGAAAAAGATTTCTGTCCATGAGGACTCGTCTTTATCAATTCGACGCGGTTGTACTCGGCGAACCATTCGTTCCTACCGCAATCAAACAGCCAACCTGATCTTGAAACATTAACATTCCCACGGAAAATTCCTACGAAACTCGTGATACGAACGGACATACTAAAATCTATTTAAACAATGGTCGTCGCGATACAAGAGGGACTCGCAACGCGTCATTTTGAAAATTCGCGACATTCCCTCGACATTCCCTCGGCGAAGGGAGCAAGGATTCGGGCCCGGTATCCGACAAATGTAACGTCCCGCTAAAAACGTAGTTTAGGGTTTCTTACTCATCCTCCTGGCCAAGCCGACTGGTCGAGTGTGCCAGTACAGTTGTGACGGGATTCCATCGGAACCACTTTCACAGGCTCCGTGGACCATCTGCGAGCCGCGTCGAAGTACGACGTGTTACATCGAATCCTACACGAGTAAAGTTTTGCGAAACGCCGCTGCGCCGATGCACGCGATTCCATCATTCCCCCCATACAGTCGAAAGAAAACCGGATTCAGAAAGCCGGATGAAAGTTGCCGTTTCAGGCTTTCCGACCAAATAGAATGATTCACTTCACCGAAATGTACACCGACCAGTACAATGATTTTTATTCCACCGATTTATCTCGGCCACCCAGGAGCCTGCTTAAACATTTTTTCCGTATCTTTAATACCCTGCGAGATAATTGGCAGAATCACTTAAGCGGGAACGGGTTGTGCCGTACGCCAAATATTCAAACCATTTCTTTTATTCCCGACGTTTTACTACCTCGAACATTCCATTAAAAACATTGCTGACCAAAAAGTGTTACAGAACGTTTACTAACGACTGTGTGATTTCTATGTTTCTATAAAGTCACCCAGTAGGGGAGAGTATCGTACCCTTTAATCACTGAGCTTGTGGAGAAATCTAGATGCCATTTCATGAATTTCGACGCGTTATTAACAGCCATTAAGCCGATCAACAATCTGGTCGCGGGATTTATTAGGATACCCTCGTCATCAATGGCTCTCCCCCCGACCTATCCGTGTAAACGGTCCGAAAGAATGTCTCTGGTCCCGGGACGACGCGACGCAAAGGAGGGTAGAACAAGGATATCGGCACCGTGCTACTTCAATGAGGATCGAATCTCTGGTCCCGTCGTCGCATCGTTTCGCGGGGATCGAAACGTAGAAAGTAGCGGTGGAAGGATAGCCGGGGGGGGGGGGGCGAAGATCAGTGGCAAAAGCAGAAAGGTAGCAAGAAACGTAACAATGCAGCTGGGAAGCGTGGCGGCCCCCCGTTCGCAGATGGAAGGGGACAGATCCAATGCAGGTAATTATCTTAGTTCCAGGTTTAATAGACGCCCGGTATTTCGGATTGGCCCTAATGACAGCGTTTACTGAATTTATATCGTCGTGCCACCGTCGAGAGCTACCAGATTGCTACTGAATTATCTGTCCTCCTCTGTCTCCTTTTCTTCGCGAACCGTTTTGCCCCTCGCCCCTCCACCTCCTTTTCCCATCGCGTTGTCGAGTCGAAAAGGGACCAGCTGTCTTTCTTCGGGGCCGTGTTGTTCGCGGCATTGCGATGTTCCTCTCTCCCTCTTTTTCGTCTTGATGTATGTTCAATTATCTGTCCACGCACGTGGTCATGGTCTCTGGAAACCGGACTGAGTTACACTGGCCAGAGTATCGGACGTTCGGAAGAGAGTCGAGAGGAGAAAGACATTTATTATGTTGGGTAGCAGGAGACGGTCTGTCTCCGAAGAGAAGAATCTGAAAAAGGATCATCCGGAACCGATAATATGCGTCTCGTCTCGCTGCGGGATCTGACTATACCCCTTGGATACCTGGCATGCGACCGTGGCTGCGCATGGGGTGGGAAATATATATGGGGGAACAAAGGGTACACCATGCGAAAGTCCTGTGCATAAGAAAAACGTTCCTCCAACGCTGAGGAAGCGCTCTGCGGGATCGCATGGGAGACGAGGAGTCTGTTATTGGAATTTTAACAGCATCGACCGGTAAGGTATGCTGGGACGGTCGATGGACTGGATACACGAGATGTATTCCTATCTATAAGCTGCTCTTCAGCGTAGAGAAGCGCAGAAACCTTGCCAGTGGCGATTTATGTTCGCGTTCTAACCGTTTGACGCTGTCCAGAGAGTTTTTCAAATGAGGATCGGATGGTACGATCCTTTTTGAAAGACCCGAAAACGGGACGATCGTATCCGTTCGACGTTTTCACAATGTCCCGGCGACACCGTTTTATCTCGAAACGTCGAATCTGCCTGCCACGGCAATTCGTCCGATTGGATTGTCGACCGGGAAATTTATGTTTATCCATTCCGCTCTCGGTGACGATAATATCGTCTCTCGAAGCCGGGCCATTGCTCTCGGTTTTCCGTCCTCGCGAAGACAACCATAAGATTGCAGAGCACAGCCTCTCCTCTCTCCATCCCTCGCCCCCCGTGTTTTATTGTGCAGACGTTAAGAGAGCATTGTTCTTTATCGTACCCCATGCTCGGGTATCGTCGCGATTTTTGCAATTCTACGAGGGAGAGACGGGTCTTCCACGGGGAAACGGTATCGCGAACGTTTTCTTGGTCTGGGTTCGCCGTTTGCCGGGCGGTTCCTGTGCTTATCGGGCCGGAAAGATTGAAAGACGCTGCGCATTAAACCAGCCAGAAACGACGATAGATCCGATTCGTTTGTTTGGGGAGGGTTAATGCGGCGAACCAGGGGTTCAGATGCCACCGCGAACCGTCTAGCTACTTATTCGTTCGCGATCATCGGTTTTCCGCTCGTTGTACGGATTTATCGGAGCATCGCGCAAACCGTCGGGGGTTGTTAGTGGAAGTTCTTTCGCGGAAAATGGATTAATGCATCGAATGGGAAAAAAACGTTTGAACCGTGTCGCACGATTCATGCTCTAACTTCTAACACCTTCCCCCTCAATTGATCAGATCCTCGGAGTTCGGAAACTCCGTAATTGATCACCCGGAAATTAAAATCATAGCTATTCCAAAGCGAGAATCGCAGGATTAATGGCCCTGAGAACCCCGAAAGTTAGAAGCCCCGGCTAGGAGACTTAGCGCCTCAAGTATCCCAACTAGAAGTTGACCAAATTTCGATAGTTGAGGTAGTTTCGGATTGAGCACCGTTAAAAATCTAGTTCGAGATGAATATCAGCTTGGAGATGATCTCCAGTGGTGAAACTAGGTCAGCTGACATCCAATGATCTACCTCCCGATCGAGACACAATGCGTTGGCCGTGAATCGGGCGTCCAATTGAAAAGCGTTCGTTCCGTGAGTAGGCATCTTAATTCCGATGCCACTTTTGCGACGGAAGAATTGAAGCCGTTAATAAGCAGCCTGGTAGAGGTTCAAAAAACGGGAGAGAGAGAGAGAGAGAGAGAGAGAGAGAGAGAGAGAGAGAGAGAGAGAGAGAGAGAGAGAGAGAGAGAGATGGAGAGAGAGAGAGTGGATCGATGATGAAGGCGGGCTAGCAGGCCGGTGCCAGGATGATCGTAGAAAAGGATATAGAACAGTGCGAGTGGCGAGAGAACTCGGAGACAATGAAGGGCGCCACATTAATATTCGTAGCATGCGCCGCAAACCTCTTTCACTCGCTCTCCCTACCGTCACCCTCCCTTACCGTCTCTTTTCGACGATCTCTCTCTCTCTCCATTCCTGTATACCTGTCTCTGTTCGTTCGACGAAGCTTCCGCCCGAGGCGGCTCGTGCGCCAGATTGCGATCACAACAGCTTCGTTAATTACTAGATCCTCCTTCCTCTCCTGGATCAGGCCGAGGAAGAACGTCCACCATCGCCCGCCACGATGGATTTACACACTATCGTTCCCTTAGGACGCTCGTGACGATCAACGCCGGCCGATTCCGCCAGCTTCCTGCAGCTGATCCACTTGGTCCACTCCTTGGTTTCTTTCACCCTTGACATGCTGCCTCCCATTCAACGGATCCCCGACTTGGCTCAGGGGTCCTCTCGAACTTCCTTTGTCCTATGATCTCCTTCTGGGATACGAGCTCTCGCGATCCCTTGTTTCTCGTTTGCCAGCGGATAATGTCCTCTAAAGGGAGCATCGATGTGCCGAAGTAAAACACCAGGTTCGATTGAACAGGTTCAACGAGGAAGAATGTTCCCGTCGATCAATTCTCTCCCGCATTCCAATTATTAATGATTGCACCACCCAAAAACAATATGCAAGCATCCAACGATGAGCATCGCGAAAATTAATGATCGACATTTACAAGAACACACTGCGATTCGCTCGGAGCATCCACCGCGTTAAAAGCAGAAGACTGTCGCGCTTAATGTTAACGCAGTATTCGCCATTGTTTACGGGTCCTTGGCTCTTGTTTCCCGACGTTGATGTATGTCCTGTAGGATCCGCACAATAGTATCCGCGTCTCTGCATTCGTTAGCGCCTCTTTGTAACATCGAAATAAGCGTGCGCGGTAATTACGCGGCAGTCGGTAATTATACCATGGTCGGACGAGGATATTGTAGATATCGTATAATTAATTTGTTTAGCCTGGAAACTTTCCTTCGTGCGATACGGACGTTTCGATAGCGCGTTATTTTATTCGGCCGTCAAAACAGAGAGACCAGAAAAATTTCCGGAGGATATCGTTACGAACCAGTTCAGGTCACGGTCCTTTTTCTATAAATAATTGAAGTCCCCCGGTAACCGTGCAAATAACCGAGAAAGTGGGCAACGCATACAAAGAACGAATTACCTCGCGCCATGTTAACATCGTGCTAAGCCGGTAACCAAAGGACACGTAAAGAAGGTCTCATTTTCAAGAAGAACCGAGGCCAGGGTCTCGTACCCCCGGCACGTGATCAAATTTTCAGAGGAAGATTAAGCAGATTTGAAAGTACGTGACGTAACGGTGTGGCTCGAAAATCCACTTACTTTGCCCGCCGGCTTTAGTTAACTCCCGGGAACAATAAATACACAACTACCGTGAACTAGAAATTTCTGCATTATCTCGGGCCACCGCGTACCTACCACATTGTTGCCGGAATCTCTCTGCCTACACTCTAAGTACACCGATCAGAACGGGTTTCCCTTTGCCCGTGTCGAGATCGGATCGAACAGGTGTCGTGTAGACCCACGGAATAAAAGTCACCCTACGATAATACTCCCTAGAAAATACTGGCAGAAACAGATAAATTCGCTCGTGGTATTTGCGAAGCTTCAACCGTCCGAAGGAATTGATATTCGAAGAAACAAAAACATAGATAAGAGAATTTGACAGAATGTTCAAGAACATACAAGAAAAAAGTTTTAAACGAAGCTTCAAAATCTTCGAAGGAAAGTAGCAGGCCTGGGTATTTACCGCAGTTTCCCTAACTGTCGAGCGAAGTGTATCAGGGAAATTTGGAGGGGAGGTCGAAGATGGTGGCTCATCCAATATTCGGGATAGATAGGCCGACGGATGCGGGGAACGAGTATGTCGAGCACAGACCGTCAGAGTCAGGAAACTAGGTGAGAGGACTTCTGGGATTAAGCCATTTTTCCGGTACGTGACTCCGTGGCCGGATCGGGAAAGAAGTTTCGTGGCAGGTAGTTTCCGCGGGATGTTCAACATATTTCCTTCAGAATGTCTTCGCCGCCCTGCTCGATTGCAATAAATTTTACAGGGACGTTACAGCCCGCTTGATAACACCGTAAACCGCCAGGGAGATTATCCGAACAGTTTACCGCAGAGAGCGTTCCTTCTCTCATCCAACGCTGCCTCCAAAAAATAATTGTCTTTTCCTCATAGAAATCAAATTAATTAAAAGATCATCTTCAATTCCACTCGCACGAACATTTAAACAATTTCTCACGAACGCGACCCCTGTTTCATCCAACTTCCTCCCCGTTTTGTAATCCACAGTCCGAATTCCGCTCACGTCCGTTCCTAACACTTAACTGCAACACGTTTGTTAAATTGCGGATCTTTGTGCAGAATTTTCTGCATCAATTACGAAGTATAATAATTCTTCGAACCGGGAACACATCGTTCCCTTTGTTTGCCATATGGTCCAGGTCCTCGGACACAACAAAACTCGAAGAACAATTTCAAATTTCATTTTCCTCTTTACGCGAGAAGAGAAGGGAAAAACGCAAAGCGGACCGTTTCTGTATGGTTTCTTTTGCATGGTGTACGAGAGTGCGGAACGTGGAAGAAGAGGGACAAGTAACTGGTAATAACGTCGAGACAGCATAATAATTCTTGTCGGTGAACGGAACGGCTGAGCGAAAAGAATCTCGCGTAGAAACGCGGCCAAAACGTAGCGGAGAAACGACAAGAAGAAAAGTCCGGAGAGGAACAGCAATGCAAACAATGTCTCCGCAAGGTTTTTCTCCGGCCGGTCGCGAATCCGTCTCGAGACCGAGGCGTCGCTTTTTTCGACGTCGGTCGCGATAAAGCGCGCGGATCCGCAGCGCCCGAGCACATTTTTAACCCTTTGAGCACCGAATACTACCGACAGAACACTCTGTCTTCAGTGTAAACCCTTTTGATTGGTTCTACATGGTGTAAAATAGAAGTTGCAAGAAAACTATGCTAAGCTTACTAACAAAACGGAAAAGTAATGGAAAATTCCATACCGTTACGCGTTAAATAAATACTTTAGAATGTATAAATTTCTTTAAAATTTGGGGCGCCACGTGGCCGCTTAATCCGCCACTGCTTACGCTATGTGCGGCCGCAGTTTCAAAGGGTTCGAATGAGCAGCAGGCCTGATGAAACTTTTTTTTTACTCTGGTTGGGTTATACGCGGCTTAACCGGCCTCGCTAATGGTCCGTTCGAACGTAATCCAATTGCGTTTTCAGGTCATCGGCTGAGAAGATACGGCAATTGAACTTTATTATAATGGGACTTGTTCGAGTGGCATTCGTTTCGCAATGGTACCGACTAGGCTGGACTATGGTTTCATACGCTCGAGAGCAATCGCGATGATAATTACGAGATCCTTCGAAATTCAGAAATAAATCTGTACAAACGAGCCTGGAGCCGTTTTAGACATCAGCTCCGTCGAATAGATTTCTTCGTGTCACCTCCGATTTTCCCGGAGAAGAGTGTCGAGACAGGGGAGAGACGTACATCTTCGAAATCGTCAGGACATTCTTCGTGGAAAGTCTCGGATGCTTCTTGGCAGGGTTACCGGAGGTCACGTCGCAGCTTTGCTCGTCCGCTTTCGGTCGCCATTTGTCACGGTGACGTTTGCGAGCGAAGCCCTCGGGTCCGGCGCGAGAGCTACGTGCGAGGTAATCGCGCGAGAAGATGCAAAACGCATTCGTCAGGCTCCGGAGGACTTCCATGTGAAATCCTTCGACGGAAACCATGCTAACGGTTTGCCTGCCGATTTATTAATCCAGACGTAGAGTCTTGAATAAAAAGAGAAATGGACATTTCAATTACTGAAAGTATTCGACGAGCGTCCTGTCATTTTGCGAAACGATGCGAATCGCTGAGAGAGCGTGTCTGTGGAGAAAAATAAAGAGAGCAAGGAGAGAGTGGAAAAAATCAAAGCGTTCGGAACGATTGGGATGGGGTGGAGGGTTTCAGGGAACGACGGGGAAGGTCGATCTCTCGAATCAGCAGAGGTCTACCTTGATGTCCCGTAAGAGAAGGAAGGGGGATCGGGTCGGCTATTATTGGATTACGGTGGCTCTGGCACGTTTCACCACGTAATCCTAGAGCACCGCAAGGGTTACCGCATTACAGGGGTGTGCTAGCTGCCCTCTCATTCACCCTTTAGGTTCATCGCACCGTAGCCGTCTGCCTTCGAGCCCCTATACACCAGGGCCATCTGCAGCTTAGAACACGTTTATGAATTTCAACTTGGCCGGCAGAATATAACGCGGTCTGATTTGCCGTTTGAACCCTATTCACGCCGCGAAATTACGAACAGAGGGAATATCATAATTCGTCTGGTTCAACTGCTGTTTCAATCAAATCGTTTTAGGCCCTCGTCGCTCTATCAGGAATTACGCGAAGCTTTGTTGATTCTTATTATTTCTTCGTTGTAGCTTAAAGCGATCAGAAACGTCCGAGGAAAAAGAAACGAGTACCTACCCCCTGATCGCAAGGATTGAGTAATCAAGAAAAATACTGGCTCGCAGCAGATGTCCCGAGATTCTTCGCTCGAGGAACCGGTAGAGAGCAATCCCGAGGACATTTGTTCCGCGAGAGGGGATCGATCGAGGTGGACCAGTGATTTCGGTGAAAGAGACGACTGATATACGTGCAGGAATGTTTGGTTACCTAGCCCGAAGAGTCGGCTGTCTGTACATCACTCGGCCAGCACTTAGTCCGCTCTTATTGCCGTTCGAGTCGGTACCATTAGCCTTTTACCAACGGTTAGGCATCTTGTAATTTCTTGTATTTCCAAAGAGACGATCGCCGGCCCTTCGCCACCCCGTGCCAATCGGACATTGAAGAACGACTTAGACATGGTTACCCGTGTTCTTCTTCCCTTCCCGAAGCGTTTCGAACAGGTTCCCCGATGTACGGCTGCCGGGACCGTGTCCGGATAAAAAGTCGACCTAACGTGTCGACGAGAAGACATCAATCTTTGATCTTCCGTAATTTCGATATTTTTACGCGGCCATCGAAGGTTTTGCGCGTACGTTTAACCGAGCTGAAAAATGAACTGTGAAGTAGCCGAAGAGTACCCAAACACTTCTCCAAAGATTGATTCGCGACAGTCACTTTCCGAGACGACTGTGTACGTCGAATCTTTCGATAACAAGCGAAAAATCAGCGCGTTTGCCCTCGAGTGGGAGTCAAACCGAAGTGTCGCCTTAAAACGTTAATGTGAAACTCGGCCGGATGAAAGCGTTGGAAATCCGGCCTGGATACGTCCGAGTTTCTCGCAGGGAGCAGCCTAAGCGTATGAATAAACGTTTTAGAAGTTTCTGCCCACGGTTGAAGTTGATTTACTCGCTCCAGATAGAGGAAGGGCCGAGAGGCAGAAAGTGATGGAGCTAAGCCGAGAAGCGACGGATCACGCCGGGGAGAGAAGTGACCGACGATGGCCTGACATCGGGGTTAGGTTACTGACCGAGTTTGTTGGTTAGCGTCCGTAACCGAGGTGTACAAATACAGCGGCGGGTTTGATGTATTCAGGGAACCGATCCGATCGGCTAGAAACCGTGAGCGAGGATGTGCATTATACCCATTCAACTGACAACCGGGAGCTGGCTGGACTGAAGGCGAGAAACGGATTTAACGTCACTCGCGTGGGAGTCCTGAAGAATCGGTCGTACTCTTCGGCTATTCGTGGCTGCGGCCTGTCCGGCATCGCGATTTTTCAGTTCTTCACCCGCTCCTGACAATCGCTCGGACATTAACCGATTTGATCGATGCGAAATTCTTTATCCGAATCGAGAGCGCAGCAGTCGAAGGAAAATTGTCTACCTGAATTGCAGTCAACTAGAAAAGTTTGACAAAACTTTAGCTAAACAATTTTTGGATCTTGTTTGACGGGATTCTAGTGATTTGAAGAGCTCGTCTGGTGAGGCTAGCTTGAATCGGCGTGGCATTATAAAAATTCTATAGCCAACGCAATCCCTCCGCTGGCACGCAATTATTCTTATTATTCCCGGGGATTCTTTGAAAAGCAACCGGGGAATCGCGGCGAATATTTCATCTTTTTGGTAGACAATCGCGTCGCTTTTCCGAGTGGGATCTCTCTCTCTCTCTCTCTCTCTCTCTCTCTCTCTCTCTCTTTCTCTCTCAGTGCGCGTCTGGCTTGGCGAGGCGGTGTAATGGGATCCATTCAACAATTGGCTTAATTTAGGTAAACTCGATGGCTGAATCGAGAGTTTTCCTCGGGACGATTACCGGGGCCGTGCCCGGCGTGGAAATCCCCGGTGATAATAACGCGAGGAGCCGCTGATTCCGTGGAAATGCAATTACGGGACCGACCGGCTGCAGCTATTCCCCGTCGAAAGAAATCCGCCGGTTGGAGGATCCTCTCGAGGCGGCTGAGAAATTACTTCGCTTCTCCGGATTGCCGTGATATAAGTAAGAGCGTTTTTGGCCCGGGACCGTACCCTCCCTCACGGAACACGAGTTTGTCCCGCGGAACTTTCTCAAGTTTTATTCGTCCGCCTCGGCTGTCAACCAAGCCCGACAATTTTCTGCCGTGATCCACAGCGACGCCACCCACGTGAATAATTTTTCTGCTTTTAATTGGCCGGTCCTCGGAAACTGCACCCGCTGATCCTGGCTATCCTCGGTTGGCATCACGACATTTTCATACTAATCCACTGGCATACGATTCTCCATAAAAATCACGAGATTCTGCTTGTCTAGAACTTTTGCTGATATTTATTTACTCATAGATGTGTAGAATAAACTTTTTCTTTCTGGAAGTTTTTACACCTGTTCAGATGCATCTGTAGCTCCAGCTCGTATTGTTCGTCACGGAGATACGAGAGCGCCGTCAGTGTATTCTGTTATGGTTGCACGAGAGCTTCGTTGCAGTTTATTCTCGAGTCTGTCTGCTTACTGCTTAGACTAAATTTTAACCCATCAAGTACACCTGCTATCGTATCTAGGAAATACGAGAACCCGTTTCACCTGAGGCAGTCTCCGTGGCAAACATCGCAAGCTGCTGTATTATCGCGTGTAATTCTGTTCGAGCTTTAATTAAACTAGACAATAATGGCTCAAGTGACGTTTCTGTGGATAATTTCCTACGAGGTTAAACGACGTGAGTTATCAAAGCTGCGAGAAAGAAATCATTCTAGGCAGAGCCCAGCTTTCATGCATCACTATATATTAATTCAAATTATTATATAATTTGCTGTTATCTACTTGAACGTGGAAAAATCAATTCTTCACGATCATTAGCTAGGACCGGTAAGTCAAGCTTTACGAGTGGAACGTGGCCAACGCGATAGAGATAGCGTTAGTCATGAAATTCAAATAAATGGTTTTCGAGATAGAGAACGCAGTGGGGAAAATATAGAAAATTATATGGTGGTCTCGTTTATTGCACTGGACCGTTCTAAATGGCTTTTATAAAGCACGGGAACGTTGATCATACTATTCTGTAATTGTGAACAGTATTTAATGGTTGTTTTGTCTATCGAGAATTTTGCACGAACAAAATAGAAAGGAGTTTGATGAAATTTCGCGCGCATCCAGTGTCGCGTGGGTAGCCAAATTGGCTCGATCGGTAGTTCGTTAACTCACGTGGAAAATGGAATCGATTCTGGGCGATAGCTCATAAAGTATCATTACGAATAGCCACTTAATCACGGGTTATCGAGCTCCGAAGTACTGGGGCAAATCCGCCACTTGGTCGGAACCAGTTGCCATGATTCTGTGTCAGCCATTAGATTTGCCCCCTCGCAGTTACAAACTCGACGGCCCGTGATTAGGTCCTCTTAATGGCGCTTTTCTGTTTGTAACTTATGGTGCACAATGCATTTTCTTTCACCGGCAAAAAATTTCGTCAAAATCAAAACGTCTCGTTGAAGAGATTAACTGAACAGCGTTCGATTAAAATTAGTAATGAAAAATGTCGGGATGAAAATTTACCAGGATTTTTGTTCGAACGTTCAGGCACGCGTCTCCGTAAACTATCATTGGAACAAACGGATTCGTTATGGAGTGAAATGGAAATGAATCCGTTGCAAACGTTCCGGTAACGATGATTAGATTCGAATCTCGACTCGCATTCACACGCACCCGTAATAAACGCGTGTTTCGAATTATTTAGGTGTGCGGACTGAGAGCATAGGATCCGGGTATCTTTTATGCAAACGTAAAAATCAATTGGCTTTCGTAACGAGCTCGTGTAATTCTCCGTAGCGACCGTCGGGCACCCGGAATAATCAATTAAATTGGTTCTGTTACAGCATCGATTCAATCGGGAACCTTAATTGCGCGGACAAGAGGTGTCGATAATAACAGACGATTCATCAAACGTTTCAGTTTCGTAAGTATCGAGATCGATTCGATACCGACGGTTCGGAACTTTCGTTTCCGTGCATTGTTATTCAACCGGTCAAGTTGTCGAACAGAATTATGCAAAATCATAATTGAAATCTTTAGAAAACTGTTTTATTCAGACAAACGAAAATAATTAATTTCCGTCGAGTTCTGCTGTAAGTTTCGTTGCTTTTCTACTTTGCAATGCTTCCGCGTTCCCTTCAGACTTGTTCTAACAACAATTTGAAGAAATCGTTCCGAGTCGAAAGTAATTATAAGTTTGCAATTCTGTCCAGTGGATATTTAATCGACAAAAGATTGTTTAAACCGACGCGGACAGCTATTTTCCGGGTCTGTGTCGTGAATTATTTTTAATTAATGCGGATGTATCGTGTCCATTAATCTTGACTAGTCCTGTTTCATTACACCTCCCCATTCTACTTCTAATTATCTTCGCAGGCTGTATTCACGGAGAACTTTCATTAATCATTTTCTTATCGTAAACACGGTACACACGTTTTTCTGTATGTAGATTTTTTCTTCGTGGAAGAGTTATGTTAACGAAACAGCTGTTCTTTAAACTGTTCATCTAAATATCATAAATATGTTTGAACGTGACAGAGGAACCTTTCGCGGGATGTCGAAAATTCGTGCGGCGTTCCACGCGATAAACGGAATTAGTTAATTAACCCAAGCGGTTCAACAATACTCTCGCGCGAAGCGTAAATACATCGGGTTATTTTTACGGACAACAACAACACGACAAAATCGATACCGTGATGCGCGTGATGAAAATGTCCGTCGGAAGAATGCGAAGGTGTTGATAATGATGAGCGTCATTTATCATCCGTAAGATTCTAGTCTTTTCTTTTTTTCTACCACCCCCTCTTTCTCTCTGTTGGCCTCTTTTTGCGAACCGACCCCTGATAAATGTAGATTGTTCGGAACGGTGTTCCAAACAATTTCCGCGGTCATGAAAGTTTGTTCGGCCGAGGTCTCCATTACATCCAGCTTCCGTCGACTTAAGGTCGATAGAATTGTGGAAACGTGTTTAAATTTGCATTTCATTCCGGTGTCGAAGCCACCTGGAAGCAGCGAGTTAAGAACTCGGGAAAATAGCTTTCCGAGATTATACGTTGGTTCACCATTAATCCGCAAAATTAACATTTTACGTTTTATTCTTCGGCCGGCGATTCCCCGGAAAAGAAATTCTGATCGTACACGATCGACAGAGAATGGATGGGTCGAAATAGACCCGGACTCAGCCGTAACTTCATCGATCGGAATGGCGAACGAACTTTACGTTTCAGCGACGATTTTAAGGAAAAAGTTGGATCTTTCAACGCGTTCGCAAGCGCAAAAGTAGGAACGGGAATCAAATGAGCCGTGCGCGTTCGCGTTTCCTTGACGCCGGCGTTTACCGTTTTCCCAAGGAATATTAATGCCCGTGGAAGTTTCTTTCCCGACGTATAGCAGACTTTTCGTAACTACGTCGAGAGCATGAACTCTTTCCAGAGTTTCCGGAGTGTACAGCGAGCTGAGCAACCGTCAGGTGGAACTTATTAGAGGCGTAACGAGAGATGCTTGAACGTGTAATTTCTGTCGCGCCACGCTACCCTCCGTTGCTAAGGATTTTCAGTTTTTTTTTTCACCGTACGAAATCGACGTCGTTTAAGGGTGTAGAAAGCTGGATACAGGGTGAAATGAAGAGAACAGATTCCGATGGTATTTATGCAGTATTCTGAATCTTGAGAGGCTTCGATCTGTGGGCTCGGCCAGAGTGCATCCGTTATTCCACGGTTGTCCGTTCCGGTGGGACGCCGGATATTCCAAAGATGGCACCAAAGCACCGAGACTGCGGAGTCCATAGTGACTCGATGGCACGCGAGCTTCCCTCTTTGACTGGAATATTAATATCCTCCGGCTGCAAGCGGTCTAAGGGGACACATAAAGCGAGAGAAGAGGGACTACTCGGGAAAACTAACCCCGTGTACCCCACACGGTCGACGCGACGCGACGGGAACACACGTTTGCTGTGGCTTGTTAGAAATTCATATCCGCATTTTATGGCCCCGCTTGTAATTTGACGGCAATTAGTTTTCGGCCGAGGGCCAACTCGGATCGACTCGGTGCTGCCTTTCACCTCGCGAAAGGAATTCAGTTTTCCACAAGAAAAACACGAAACCAGCTGAAGCCATTTTAGATGGCCGACTGAGAAACACATAGAAAATAATGCCGTTATACTCCGTGAAAAATAAAAAATTTGCTTTTTTAATTTCTTGCTTAAGAATCTATATGTACCGTGTTTAACGAAATCAGAATTATTCGTCACACTACCTGGCAGTGTAATCGCCAAGGTGTCGGTGAATAAAAGACTCGTCCAGGACTCGTCTCTCACCGGCAGTCGGTAAGGACTCGGCGAGAAAGGAAGCGTCCTGGAAGCTCGAGCGATACGAACTTCAGGAAAAGATACCACTCGCGAAAATCAGAACGAACGTCGCGCGACAGCAAGCGCCATCTCGGCGAATCGATTTGATAAGACTGTGCAACCTAATTGAGAGTGTTTCACTCGATAGCGAAAGTGTACCGCGACACTTCCGGTTGCGGGATCGAATGTCAGGTCGTGAACTCGATGGTATGAAAAGACTTCCGTTCACGATCGAGCGAGTTCCAGTCGCTGAATCGTCGCTCTCTGTCAATCGACTCGATCCGACAATTGATCCTCTTTTGTGCTCTAAGTTAATTTTAACAGTGGTCGGGAATTTCGAATCGGTCGTTATGCGAATACTCTCGTTGTTTCAGCTGGCGAGGGGATTATCTCGGGCACAAGCGTGACTCTATTCAGAGATGGTTACGCTGATGGTTTAAGGGCGCGAGGAGTTACGGTACGGTTCTCTTTATGAATTTATAGCAGAGTCGAGCAAAAATTTAATCGAAATCAAAATGTCGTATAACGAATAAAAGATAAAGTTATTTTTATTCGTTATTCTTTAACAAAATGACATCTTTTGACTGAACGACGCTATTCCTTCTCTCTGGTTTATTTTCATACTTAGAATTTGATTAGCTACGTGAAGAATCTTCAAAATTCCATGTAATTGTTCAATTCTTTCATATATTTTTCCTCGAATGAATCTGAACTACTCGTCACGAACGCGACGACCGTGTGACCATGACTCTGCGGAGTGCGTACCTAGTAAAACCGTGTTAAAAGCAGACATAATAGACTAGCAGAATCACGCTTATCCGAGCGGGCATTTTCGACGCCTGTGCGTAAACGCCGCGGAAATCCGGTCTGTTGCGTTGGCCAGTACGGTGACCAGGGAAATAAATGAATGACATCGGCATAATTACGTGGTCGAGATTTCGGTTTCCAACATATTCATAGCTGACAGCAGGATAATAATCCAGGGCTGAAAGGACTCTGCGTGTTCCGAGAGTTATTTTCGCGGTATCCGTGCGGGATGGATTCAGATCGGCCAGCGGTCCGTTCTAATTACGCCTGGTAATATGATTTAATGACAGTTAATCGGTGTATATAATTTCAACTGGCTCTCTCTCACTCTCTCCCTTGTGATCGTTATAAATTGACTTGCACACCGCCGCTAGTTAAACGCACCCGCGAGCTTCTCTAATGATTGCGATCTTGACCTAGTCTCTCGATTTGCACCGTACTTCCTCGACATTCTTCTCTGAACGAATTAACTGCAGCGATGACGCGACTGACTGAATTTCAAATAAACGGTAGATTGAAATAATGTTGCTCGAGGGTGAACTGAAGAAATATCGGTGTGTATTTTAGCGAATCGCGTACGTGTACAGTCGACGCAGTAATTCGAGAATTCTCCTCATATTTCCTTCCGAGGAAATACGAAATGTCATGAAACGCCACGAAAGGAGGGACTTTAACCCAGATTTGCTCATTCTCCTTGAAATTGAAAATTTCAAGGAGCCTTACTTTACTGTTCAGCGTTCGCTTCTAACCCCTCGAGACTCGTGGCGATGTGCTGTTCTCCTCTTATTTATTATTAATCTTAATTTCTAATTATATATTAATAATTAGAAATAATAAAGTACTTAGGTGTAATCATTGATAATAGACTCAGATTCGACGGTCATTGTGATTATATGCTAAAGAAAATAGGGAAAACAATAAGTTTTTTAAATAGAATAGGGAATGATATCTCGGCTTACACTAGATGTACGATATATAAGACGATTATAGCTCCTCACTTTGAGTATTGTGCGACGCTACTAATCGAGATGGGAGATACCCAGTTAAGTAGGCTCCAAAAAGCGCAAAATAGAGCGATGAGAGTCATATTGCAATGTGACAGACGTACAAATATTAATTGTATGCTTCAAACGCTGCAGTTTATGAGTACAAGACAAAGGCTGTACTACAATATGTGCACATTTATTTTTAAGATTTTAAATAATATGATGCCTGTGCAATTTAGAAATAGACTTAGAATAGTAGGCGAGGAAAGTGCAATGCAGACACGACAAGCGGGGAATATTGCAGTGGAATTTCGTAAAACGAGAAGTGCCCAAAAAAGTGTATTCTATGAAGGAATATTAATGTATAATGCACTACCAGACGAAGTAAAATGCTGTCATAATTGAGACGTATTTAAGAGAATGCTAAAGGAATTGTTACAACAAATGTTATGTAATATAAGTGTAATGGTAAATAGCTGAGAAAGCTAATAAATCATCAATCAATCAAAATCGAGAATTCATAAAATATCTATAGTTGTTCTAAAAGCGAAGAAAGCAATGATGCGAACAGCAAGGGGAACAAGCTCGACGCCGTCAAGGAAAGAAACCGAGAGAGCAGTTCATGAATTTATCGCGTCTCCCGAAGCTTGCCGGAGCGATTATGAATATTTCGAGAGTAATTAAGCAGCCGGCAAAACCGGTGTCCGATAAAAAGCTCGGGGCGGTCGCAGTCGGCTGGTAATTAAGGCAAAACAATAAACGAGCTGCGTCGGGAAGTCTGGTTGGTCCCGATTGATCGTGGCAGACGGAAACCTCGTAAAAGATCGGGGCCCGGCATTAAAGCAGGCGCATTCGTTAATGCGAAATTTTCACGAACGGTGTGCGACGACGTTCCCGTGTGTGTAGGGCAATCATTTGCGTATTCGTCACTGTACGCGCGTGTGCGTGTTTCTGTCACCTGTTCATTTCACCGCGGACTGTTCGCTCCTCGAAAAACCACCGATCGAACGGACGCGGAATATTAAAAAGTGAAAAACAAACGGATCCACGCCTGGCTCCTGCGTTCAAAAGAAACGAACCGGGGAACGATGGACGTAATAACTCGTCCTCCCCCACTTCCCAACAGCCCGTTCGTACCCCCGACGGTTCGATATTTAAATTTGAACCCCGGTGCACTTCGGGTGCATCCGCGCCGCATCCCACCGAGAGGATGCATGCACGCCGAGTGTAATAAAAGCCGAGGCGCGCGGAACGGTCATAATCCACTTTTGTTTGCAGATTTATCGACGCTCCGTTACTTTATGGGAACAGTATGGTCGGAAGCTTCAAACTTCCGCAACGTAACGGACAATTTTTGAATCGGTTTGATTACCGTGCTCTGCCAAAGAGTTACGCGTCGGCGGTTTATGCTGGACGATCGAGACCGCCGATCAAAACCCGACCGAATATTTATATTTCTCGAATTCTAGGATCTACAGTTATAACGCCACGAATCAAGCAAAAATCGACTTCGTAAAAGACTACATATTATTCTGTTGTTTTTTGTTGTCGGTCGCGAAACACGTAGATCCATTTGGAAAACGTGCGCGCGAGCTGGCACGAAGATTCACAGAGCGAAACTCACGCGTACGTCTCCCAGTCGACTCGTTAATTCGCGTTAACGTTTTTATTGCGAGGAAAACGTACCGACAGCACCCACGCGCGCCCGCGCAAATACGCATTTTCTGTGTTCCATCGAACGAATCAATTTGCCTTTTCACCTCGCCCGGGGTCTGTTTATTTTCACAGAAAAATAAAATCGCGAAAAACGGAATCCGCAGCAGTGAAACGCCGCGGACCATTGCGTTACGTTGATCTTTTTTAACCGGTTTATTCATTTCGCCGAACGACGTTGCAGCTCGCCCCCCGGCCTTTTATCATTACAGTATATTTTCTGTAGACACGACAGCCTCGGGAGGATTTGGTCGCATTTATCGTACAGAGAAGCTATTCTTTTTTATCTCTGAACGTCGAAAACGAAGAAAGTGATCGAAGTTTAAAAAAAAAGAAACCAGAATAGAATAGTTTTCCTGTGCGCGAGCGTTTTCGTTGAGGCGGCAGATTATTTTCAGGATTCGCGCGGATTCGGTGTTCGCGAGAGAGAGGTACGGGAAAATTACGATGTATTCACCGGACGAAGTATTCCGAAATAGGTTGGCCGTTGTAACGCGTCGGACGCGCATGCAACCGGTGAACGGTTCGGAGAGCTCCTAGCCTGGAAATTAGATTGCACTCACGTTACCCGCGGCAAAAGTTCACGGCACCGTGCGGTTAACGGTTCCATCGTGTTCCTGGCTAGGTCAGGCATATACGTGCTGCATGCTCGCCTCGATCGTCGAAATCGAGTTTGCGTGCCACGCATCGCAAAGTATCCTCCCGGCCGCGTGTTTCGAGTTATTCAGCCTCGATTTGGATCCGGTCCGACCGACTACTCGATTCTCTACAACACCTGAATCGGATCGCTTAGGAAACTTCGCTTCGTTCACTTTCTTTGTCTTTCCCTTTCTCTTTAGCACGTGTCGTCCGTCGATCCTCTCTTTTTTTCACACTTATCGCTTGCTAAATACCCAGAACAACTTCGATATATCATTAACCGGTGTTACCAGCAATTTTCTCCAACCGTTCGTTTCGACCTCCGAGGAGTCGTATACTGTCGAAAATTCCAATTGATTTTCTGCCGATGGTCGTCACCCTTGCCTCCCTCCGCCGCAGTTTCGCGAGGCCCTCCGGGGTGCTAACAACTTGCGCGTTTTCGTACGCACGCGTGATCGTTCTATATCACGCGATGCAACGTGCAACTGGTAATTGCCGAGGCGAGTTCCGCAGAATTTCAGGGTCCGCTAATGACGCACTTTACGATGGTTCGCTTGTTGATTGAAAAGAATGCCGCGGAATCGCGCACGCCACCATACGTGTTCCCGACGATTACGCACTAGTTTCGGTCGAACGCCACTTCCTATTCCAGAATTATTACCGCCTTAATTGCTTTCTGTTGCCACTTCATACCGACAGAACCGCTCGTAACGATGAGCAGTCACGTTCGCTCAAACTTCTGCGAATCACGACACCCATTTAGCCAAATGTTCAATTTCGTATTAGCTGCTATATGTTTTTTCTTCTGAAGCATCGGAATGTGAAATAGATGATACGCGGTATCAGTTACAACGGTCGTTACCAATTCGTGTAACCGCGTACGCTTGGAAACACGTTTACATTGTAAATGCAGTGCGACACGCATGGTCACATGTGTTTTGCGATACGGTTTCTCGTGCGTGTGATTGCTCGGGCACCGTGCAAACGTAAGCCGGTTAAGTCGAAATCTCGACGCAATAAATGTACAAATATTATTCACAGAGAGGATCCGTCAAAGAACGTTACTGTTGTAATCCGGAATGAGGGATTAATAACCGTTGTAGGTTTATGTGATAAACAAAATACTAGATTATTATTAAAAATTCTCGATAAAGTTCGCTACTTCTGATCGTCTCTATGTGGCTCGGTGCTGCAACGTAAGACGTGTATCACGGTCCTGTAAAACAGTGAATTATTTACCGGTGCACCTAATACACTACAGCATCGGATCAGGGTTAATCAATCCCCTTTTGATCATAAGAGAATCACCGAGCCAGCCGGGTAGCAAATTTCCAAGCGTGCAGCCTGTGGTAAGCCTTCCTTTATCCGGTGGGCATTTTCATTGGATCGGGTCGGGACGAGATGAATCTCGTATGCCGCGTGTATCCGTAAAAATTTATCACCGTGCGATATCGCGTCGATGTAAGAACCGCCATGAAGGCGATTTTAATGGTTCCTATGGTGGTTACTCGAGGCACGTGCGTGTAGCACACACGTGTCCGCTCGGTTACAATGTGCCGGCACGGTGGTAAAACGCTCGTAAACACGCGAGTCTCACCGATATCGACTCTCCACCGACTACCGGTATCGGCGGTACGTGTGCGGAACATGGAATCGAGACGTTTTATTGGACGTTATCCACGGTCGTTTGTAATTACTTTGCCCGATCGGTGACGGCATCGCTGTGGAACCAGTATTTAGAAAATCGGTTCGGATTTCAACGCGAGTTTCCATTCCCGTTTCAATCGGCTCGGCGCGCACGATTAGAATACGCGAGGTGATTAGCATCATAAAGTTTTCACGGGGACCGTTTAATTCCGGCCGGGACCGGAAACGCTCCGGCGAAATGGGAATCGGAATCGACGGTGCAACCCGGCCACGCAGCGTCGATGCATTGCGATGCATCCGATTCCGCAGTTTACATGTAACCGATTAAACTACACTGACCGCCGACTCATCTGTTCCGAAAGCCGGATATGTCTTTTCGGAGGATTCCGCTGCACTGTTGCAACGGTGCAGTTGTCGGAACGGGCAACCGGTGTGGTTTCGCAGTTGCAGTTCCAGCTTTCCACAATGGTCGACTAAACGAATGGTCCTTACTAAATGGGCCGTACGTCACGGCGAATTCTCTGCTGCCGTTGTCTTCCTGTTCTACCTTCTTTTTTTTCCACTGTAAGATACATCGGATACGTTGACTTCAAGAAAGAAGCAGCAATGTTACTTCATCTGAACTATCGAATCTCGATTTCCAGGGAATGTCCGAGGATTAAGTACTCTTGCAAACCCCTGTGCCCTTTATTTTATCGTCGAGAAACCGCTCGAGTCACAGCGAACTTGAAGAGAACAGTCGCAAATTTTCTCTGTCAAAGCCAGTGTTTCACGCAACGCGTTTACGTTCTCGACTCCGGCGGGTGTAACTGGGTCAAAAACGGAACAGACTCCACATAGAGGTCCTTTCAGCGGTCCAAGAATTCCTTTTCATCAAACGAAATCCCCTGAAACGCGGCGGATTCTCTTTCCGGCCCTTTTAAACGCGAAAATTCGTGTTCGTTCGGCGAGAAACCCTTTTGAAAATCCGTGAAAGCCGTGGACAGTTCAAAGGAGCCGAAACGGTATTCCGAAATCGCGATAATTATTAGCTTTTATGATCTAAGGGACCATCTGATTTTAACTCTGAGATGGAACTATGAAACTATAAGGTATCAAGATCCTGTATATCAGATTTGAAACGAATCCGATGCTGTTTGAAAATGTTATGGAATATTCATTGCAGTTTCGTGGGTTCGAACGCGAATCTCTCGATCAGCTCGCAAAAACGTTATCAATCGGTGATCAAACGTTATGTCAATTATTAGGGCAATACGCGGAGGAATTGCTGAGCGTTTGCATGCATACAAGCAGCCGCATGCTAACACTGTGCACAATAATCTGACCGACGGTTAACAAGCGACCGCAATCAGAGATAGAAGGAACAAAGCGAAACGCGCGCGTTGAACCGCATTAGCGAACACCGTAGCCGATTATATTTCATTAACGAGCTGATTTAGACCAATGAAAGTACACGTTGTTTTATTACGAATTCGATCGCACCGAAATGATCGATCAGAGTCAATCAACGAATTGGAATCTTCAATTAGACATTGATTACAGTCAGTGAATTTTTTTAATCGCCTCACTACCGGCAAAAGAATTCATTAATTTTCGAATTGAAACTATTCCAGATCCATCGATCTACAGAATGAATTACTTCCATCGCGACGTTAGACGGGACACAATTCGGCAACAGCAAATATTTACAGTTTCCATGGCATAAAAGGGCAACTATGCTGTACGTTTTTACGCAAATTTTATGGACCGGTCTCGCGCGGGTGGTGCGGAGAAAAACACTTTTCAGTACTGCTATCAAACAGCGTCGAAATTGGATGAATTGGAAACGCGCCATCAATTTCGGGAAGCGAATACAAACGTTCGAAAGTGCGTGGCGTGGGGCGCGAAAAAAAAATACTCGCGACCATAAAGCTGATCCACAATGCGCGCGGTGACATTCTCTGATACGAGATTATTAAAAATTGACGAAAAACCGGGATCGTTCGGCCGGGAACGGCCCGAAGCGTTTAATAGACTGATAAATAGATAATGGGGGACGGCGGACCATTCACGAGCCATCGGAATAAGCGCGCGCTCGGAAATTCGATAAATACCCGGCTGAATGGGAATATCGTGGGGGGAAATCGTTGGACAAAAATTTGCCAAAACTACCCGCGCTTCGAATAAAATATCGCGCATTATTCATACGCCGATCGCTGGAATTCCAGTTTAAGAGGAATCCGAGTTTTTCCGACTGATAACGATTCGCGGGTGAAACCGGACGAAAATATTACGACTCGATACCGGCTGATGATTTCATACTGTACAATATTAATATGTTCGCAGAAATAATGGTTTGAAAAATTCCTATCGCCTCGGTTCATCGTAAACCAAGTATGTAGAACATTTTTATTTCCGCGTAAAGATCCGCTGTCTACTCCTGACTGTCCGTGGAATACTTTTTTTTTTAAGAATGAAATTTCGAATGTCGGTTGAACATGAAATTAGGGCCTGTTCTCGCGTACATGATTTATCAGAGTCGACTTTTCGTGGAGCTTTGTTTTCGGCGACTCGTTACTAGCTTACGGTTCTCGGTTTCCGTTTCCCAACTAAATTTCAACAGTTGCCGACTCCGCGGCCACTCGATTCCGCAGTCGCACCGGCTGCATTTGCGTATAAATGAGAGTACAGTATGCGCATTCGTGGATATTCCGATTAATAGCGTTTCCCGTAGTCGTGCAACGTAGCCTGGCAACAACGCGGCGGTTAAATCACCGCGAAATGAATGCCGGTTACCTATGAGACCTCCAATTTACGCATAATAAAAATTAAATCATTCAGGGAATCACGAGATAAAAGCATTTACAGTCCCTACTAGCGTTATTGCTACTGCAGTAAATCCGCTGTAAACACGACAAGGCCGATAAACGATTTCGAGTGTATCAATCTCGATAAAGACTGACCTCTTTAACTTTGTCCCTCCGCTCCCTGGCGACACGATCCTCGTCCTCTCCACCGACGGTTAAGGGCAGTTTATCCGCAGGGGCTGGTGGCACTGTCTCCAGAACGTCATCCTTCCGGTGGACGACTACAGACGACGAACTAGTCGCACGCACTCGCAAATCACCAACGTTAACTTCCGGTTTCTCCAGCGTCTTTTGTTGCTGGTACTCCTCCTCGATCTTTGCCTAAAAAAAGGTTCTGAGTCGGTTGTTGTTCGAAATAATACATTAAACATTTATGATGAAGTTACTAGGGTTCGAGAAGATGCGAGAAATTCGGGTGACCGACATTGTACTTAGATCGTGAAGAGAGTCTTATCTACAAAAATTTAAAGTGCGTCAGTCATCGCTGATTTTATTGGCCAATCAGCTTTGACAAGGTTCTCATGCATCTATTGTCGATGCTCGAATAGAAGAGGCATCTGATCGCAGGCAATATTAATACATGAAACGTGGAGCATGATCGATTCGCTTTGTTCGCGCTTTGCTGGCCAGTATGCGACGTGTTTCACAGCGATCAAAGCAAATGTCGCGTCGCCCAGGTTTAGGATGCGCGAGGGCTGGAGGGGACAATAATTTGCTACACAATCACTTTGTGGCATAAACGATCCAATTTATTCGACAGAACAACTTCATTCCTTTCAGAGTGGTCGCAAGATACGTTCACACTGAAACAACAACGAGGTTACCTATCGATAAATTCGATGATTTCGTACCGACAAAGAAATACGTGCAGGATCAGTTTTTCAATTAAGCTTGCAAGCACACGTTTATCGATTTAATCAAACGATTTATTATCAATCATCCGTATATGAAGATCCCGATTGCATTATCGGTCCGATTACAACTCAACTATTTGCAATCACTGTTTACACTGTCACCGTGTGATAAGTACATTTACATTGTTAAATCGAATGCATTTGTAACAAATTGTATACAAATATGTACCGTTTAATTTACTTTACTTATTTTTTATGTTGTTGTGAAACCATATGAGAAAGGATATTATTTTGAATAATTTACTTAGTTAATTGAATAGGTACGTTAAACGTAGAAACGTTTAAAGAATTAATTATTAGAAATTATTCGAAAAATAAATAAGTATCAAACGATTAATCCACAACAATTTTCATTCTACATAAAGATCCTCGGAGTAGCGAGAAGATCTTTGCGACACCCGGTACACAGAGCGCAAGTGAAACGTTTCAATGAGGGTCGATACGTCGGAAATTGTGCTCTGAAATTTTAGGGTGAGAGTCTATTAGCGTTGATGAAACTTGTTCTCGCGGCCGATGTATTGTATCGCTCTCCCTCAAAAGTTAGATAATTAGATAATTCGACGCCGCTCGACACAGTTCACGCATTGCTACGTCTCGCAGTCAGCGTGACTCAAGATCTGTCCGTTCGAAAACAATATCGGACAACATAAAACACGAATTTAAACAATTCGGATTGGGAGATGAATTTATGGGAACAATAATTTCGTAATTCTTGTTCGAAAATTCATACTGCTTTATTTTAACAGGAAGATACAGCACTGGTTAATATTGAGATACTGTAATACCTAATAATTAGACAGCGGATTTTATGCGTTTGTACAAGAGTGATATAGATCTAATTTAGAACAGGAAGAACACTAGAAGAATTTGAAAATACTGTTATATTTTGTGTAAAGATCCGCTGTCTACTAACGTATCTATAAAAATTACATGCTGTTCGTTGATAAGCGAAATTTCCGATTACAGAGAAATAGAACTGTGCGTGACACGTGTGCCCACGTGTCAGGATGACAGTGCGTAAACAAACGAGTGTGAAAGTCGCCTAACAGCCAGGGAATCAGGACAGAGTGGAAGTTACGTTGTTAGATAGCTAGCGGAGGATATAGAAGGCTATAGAAAGGTGGCAAAGTATTTATGGAACAGGAAGAAAGAATTCGCAAATCGCGCGACATTCTGTCGGCCAGCCACGTGTACCAACGCGTCAGGATGCGTAAACAAACTCGTTGGAAACCGATGTAACAGTTGAAGAGAAGAACCAGGTCACAGAGTTCCCATCGGAGAAAAGAGAGTTAACGGTCCGGGGCGTCAATGTCGAATGTACGTTTTGAATGTCACAAGTGAAAGACAAAGAGAAAGGGAGAGTCGGAGAGAGCGAAATGAGAACGTGTTGGAAAGAAAGAGCGAGATGAATGTGGTGACAGGTGGCGCGCTTTCAAACTCGCAAGAGAAGAGAATTCGATAGTCGAGTATCGAGACTCGAAAAGAAAGGTGTTTTGTCCTAGGATGCTGTATGGACCTGGAGCTTTTGTTTGTCTTCGAGGAGATGCACGTCCTGATGATCGGCACCCTCGTGGCCAGGTGGCACGTCATTAGGATGGGCTTGCGGGCCCTTCAGGCCCATTTGCATGCGAGGTGGCGCCGGTATCAGCAGCTCTGGTCCCGCTTTTTGCATGTGCTGGTAGACACGGTAGACACTGTTCACAGCCGCGCCGCCGGTTCCCGAACGGAAATCAGGCAGGAAGAAGAACATACCGAAACACACGACACCGAACGACAACACACACGACACCAACAGGATCAGGTACTTTCCACGCGGACGGAACGACCGTCTCGAGAACAAGGACACCGGCACACCGTTCACGAACCGCTGATACGACGGCAACACGCTCGACGACCCTGTCATTTTCACCGAACACGAAAACACCCACGCGAAACAACGAACGCACTTCCTGTTTTTACAACAGATGAGAAACCCCGAGCATCCGTGCGCGTTGTTGCCTTTTTCCTAGCCGTCGCACGCCATTACGGATCAACGAGGCGCACGAGCACCACCTGCGAGGTATACTTCACACTATCCCGAACCACCAACGCCGATCAGCTGGCGTGATGCATTCCCTAACTACGTCCACCCGTCCTTCCTACCATGGTAAATTACCATTCCTCTCTCGCGTCATATCGTATCAGTCGGATCGAATCGAATTTTCGAAATACAATCCCAAATTGATGAACGGTATGTGTTTGAGAAAGCCGAATTTTAAACGACACGGAGAAGACAGAGAAGACCAAAAATTACTTATTTGATTTCCACCTCAATCCAAATAATAAAATAATCTGTTATTTGCAAAAAAGAAATAATAGATAGATTATTTTTGGAATTATTTAAATTACTTTTATTTAAATAGAAAGTTTCGTTATCATTTTCAATTAAAATTACCCGTTCATGAGTTGGAATTTAAACTATTGAAATTGTTAATTTATAAAAACAAGACACCACGTACAAAAATACCCTACCTAGCTAGGAAAAAGATTACTAACCGCGAGAAAGTCTGATTTCTCACGGCCACTATACACGTCACAATCAACTACATAAGAAATAGAACAATAAAAAAGGCAGAAGTTTGATAACTTACAATAGAAGATGGGGGATGATCGTCTTTGGTTAAATATCGATGTCGTCGTGGTAGGCTGCCTCAAAATATTTCAAAACCTATAAAACTCTCCAACAGCAACAATGCATTAATTTCAACATTTCCTTAGAGTTTTAACGGAAATTTACGAAACTAGATTTCTGTAGCCTGAAACGACTTCAAGTACAATTGATCATCACAAGAGATGACACTCGAGAAACTTCGCATTTATAAGAAATAAATGATTCAAGTTGAATATTTATTATTAGTTCATTCAATAAAGTATTAATGATTTCGGCGCAACCAGTAAACTTTCAACAAGTTTAAATTAATTTGTTAAATTGCTTTATCGTGTTTAATTGATCGAACCATTGCGCCGAAATCATTAATACTTTATCTGTGTTAACAATCTTACGATCGATAACATTAATAACAAGTTCATTCAATGTTTGAAAAAAGATGATAAATAACACAGAATAATTGAAAAGACAATTGATACTCACGCACCCGTTCTTCCCCTGCTTGATACATACGCTGACAAGTCCGCCGCTGCTTGATGAATGTTCGTCAAACATGGCCGTTGGCGTCTAGTCATTGAATCCCGAATAGGTAATTTTTTGCCCACAGGATCTGTAACAGAAAGAACAGACATACAGTCAGAAATAATAACCAACATTCCGAATTGATAGCAAATAAATAGTTCAATTTGAATTGATTTGAGTATAGAATCAAAATTAATGTGAACGAAAATCAAAGAGACTCGACTTCTATACCGCGAAACACGTGTAAATAGAATTGGGTTAGAGTTAATTGTCACTACACAAGAGCAAATTACCGTGACAATACATCTCGGTTCGAGAATACGTTGATTATCAATTAAAATTAAATACGATTGCACTGTACCTCGTGAAAACAGAAATTGTTGCCACTTTCTTGTGAAATACAGTAGATTTTGGCGAGAAAATGCCGAATATCTACGCGCAACGAAGCTAAGCTATCAATGGCGCTCAGTGGCGGTTCAAAGTGTTCAAACTGCCTGTTTGAAAGTTTGCAATTGCTGTACTATTCCGGCGCCATCTAGCGGCGGCGCTTGGTAACCGGTACCGCTGGGTAAGCGGAGTACAACGATTATTACATTCAAACATGGCGGACACTCTTGACCGGCAAAAAGATTTTAAATTTACCAACTCTATTTTGTAAATCTCAGGACTTGGACTTATGTACAGTCTCAGAAACATGAACTTTTAGCATAAAAAAGAGATCAAAATTTCTAGTTTCCAGATAGACACAGCGGCAGCAAATAATATGTTTGGACACAGTATTAACTTTGATGGACATTCATATAAATACGTTTCATTTTATTTTGCTTCATAGCATATGGCCGGTGCCGTAAGGACAGGGGTTCGATACAAGTTTTCAATCGAAAACACGTAGAAAATCAGTCAAAATGAACAACAAATAAATAAATCAATTGAATTGTATAGTCAAAATTAGTTTTAAAGGAAATTTACGAAACTAGATTTCTACAGCACGAAACGACTTGAAGTACAATTGATCGTTACAAGAGACGACACAAGAGAAACTTCGAATTAATAAGAAATAAATAATTCAAGATGAATATTTATGATTAGTTTATTCAATGTTTGAAAAAAGATGATAAATAACACAGTATAATTGAAAAGACAACTGATACTCACGCTCTCGTCCTTCCCCTGCTTGATAGATACGCTGACAATTCCGCCGCTGCTTGATGAATGTTCTTCAAACATGGCCGTTGGCGTCTTCTAGTCATTGACTCCCGAATAGGTAGATATAGAATCGATGCTCTCGATCGATGGATTTTGCCCCACGGGATCTGTAAGGGTACGCGCACAGTGGATCAGTTTTCGTCCGATTCGGGCGACGTCAGATGTTGTGTCTCTTTTCGGCACGCTTGAAAAAAGAGACAGATGCGTCGGACGTCGGTCGAATCGGACGAAAACGGATCCACTGTGCGCGTACCCTAACAGAAAAAACAGACATACAGTCAGAAATAATAACCAACATTCCGAATTGATAGCAAATAAATAGTTCAATTTGAATTGATTTGAGTATAGAATCAAAATTAATGTGAACGAAAATCAAAGAGACTCGACTTCTATACCGCGAAACACGTGTAAATAGAATTGGGTTAGAGTTAATTGTCACTACACAAGAGCAAATTACCGTGACAATACATCTCGGTTCGAGAATACGTTTATTATCAATTAAAATTAAATACGATTGCACTGTAGCTCGTGAAAACAGAAATTGTTGCCACTTTCTTGTGAAATACAGTAGATTTTGGCGAGAAAATGCCGAAAATCTACGCGCAACGAACCTAAGCTATCAATGGCGCTCAGTGGCGGTTCAAAGTGTTCAAACTGCCTGTTTGAAAGTTTGCAATTGCTGTACTCTTCTGGCGCCATCTAGCGGCGGCGCTTGGTAACTGGTACCGCTGGGTAAGCGATTCTTACCTTCAAACATGACGGACATTCTCGGCCGGCAAAAGATTTTAAATTGACCAACTCTATTTTGAGAATCTCAGATCTTGTATTTTTCACTATCTCAGAAACTTGAACTTTTAGCATAAAAAAGAGACCAAAATTTCTGGTTTCCGGATATAAACAGCGGCAGCGAATAATATGTTTGGACACAGTATTAACTTTGATGAACATTCAAATAAATACGTTTGATTTTATTTTGCTTAATAGCATTTGGCCGGGTGTGTAAGGACAGGGGTACGATACAAGTTTTCAATCGAAAACACGTAGAAAATCAGTCAAAATGAACAATAAATATATAAATCAATTGAATTGTATAGTCAAAATTAGTTTTAAAGGAAATTTACGAAACTAGATTTCTACGGCACGAAACGACTTCAAATACATTTTACCGTTACGCAACAAGAGAAACTTTGAATTAATACAAAATACATCGTTCAATGTGAATATTTATTAATTGTTCACTAATTCTTTGATAAAGGATGATCAACAAGACGGAATTATTGAAAAGACAAGGGGATACTTAAATACTTACGCTCTCACGTCCGCCGCTGCTCGAAGAATGTACAAAATGACCGTTCAAAATTCGTGTTTGAAAGTTAGAAATTGCCGGACTCTTGTGCTGCCACCTAGCGGCACCGCTTATTACATTCAAAAAAATTCAAATAAATACTCTTGATTTAGTTATAGAAATAAAAATATGTATTATTATCATTTTTAGGAGCACAATATTTGTAGTCGGTTTAATAGCAAATTATAGATATAAATTAAAGGAAATTATTGCTATCACTGGCATTTTAAAGTGTCGGTACTACAGATTCCTGTGGACACCAAGTCCCATAAGGTGTCAGGTCTATTGCTATATCTCGTCTGTGGTTATACGGTTTTTCCCATCACATAAAATAGTTTGTCATTGGTGAAGATGATTCATTTTATTCTACATATGTGTAATTGCGTTGGTTTCTACGGTTTCTACTAGAGTATTTATCTCTCATGAATGACAGACAATTTGAAAATAACTTTCGACATCTGTAGTATTAATAAAACTAAACAAGAACACTTGAGAAAGGTTCCTGACGATTATTTTTGATATTCTTACATGTGTAAATACTTCCTGTTTGACGTATCAAAGTTTATTACAATGTGTGTATGAAATGAAACAGTTGGCAATCATTAATGCTAACATGTTACAGTTAGAAACATTATGATATGCGTTTAACTCGAGATCGATTGAAAATAAATGTAACGACAAATCGACGTGCAAAATGCAGGTAGTGCATTTTTCCTGGGGTCTCTTTTTCTATCTGTTATCTACACTTCCAGGTAATTTGGTCAAATTTTTAAATTGCGCAATTGTCAAAACTTATTTACATTTATTTTCTAATTCTGCGTATCGTTATCAACAACTTCATCTCGTTTTATAAGACTCTTTCTGTTACAGTCAATGCTGTCGATTATAACATTGTATTGTCTCATGATGGTCCTGTAGTATTAGGTGGGACTATTACGTTCAAAGCTGACTTTTTTAAAGAGGATGGAACTAGACCATCAGGTACTTTTAAGTATCAATGGAGAGATGATGCGATACCGCTCCATGAATATGAGGTTAGTACTTTATATTGAGTTGGCAAGAAAGTAATTTTAGTATTTTAACACTAATCCTACAGAGCCATAAAAGTAACTGGTACATGTTCCCTTGTAAAAATGGCAAGATTGATTTTATTTAGACTTTGTGCAGCTCCTATTGTATATGTGGTCTGCTAAAGATATCTATACAATCATTTCTTATGAAATTATGTTTATTATATCAATAATCATCAAATGAAAAATCTGGAACCAGTCATTTTGACCAGGGATGATAGGTTTACGGTGAAATAAAACCTAATTTTACATCTCAAGACATAAAAAACTACATCTGACAAAAGCTAGTCCAGCAAGACTAATGGACAACCATTAACTCCAAAAAACCATACAAAGTAACAGTATCACATCTTAATCTTCTCCCTGAGCTACTAAGCAAGAGAAAAGACCAAGTAAATCTATTCGGACTGATATAATCTGTATCACAAGAGCAAAACCTTTTTTGTTGAAGTTTGAATGTGTTGTAGTCTTTAGCAATCTATGAACAAATCTCAAAGGATTTTTCAATATCTTAAAAATTGTTGATTCTACAGCATGTAAAAAATTAGTGTCACTACCACATAATAGGTAGTAACAAACACGATTAACATCGTAATATTACTTAAACGCCACCTTTCAGAGGGCGTTTGACATTTTTAAAATGTAATTTTACATATTTTTGTCATTTTGTAGATAGAAGGAACATCGAATACTACGGTGTATTGGAGTGTGAGTTATCCACATGACACTTATAGTGTTGGAATATTTGAAGTGGAAGTGATAGTTAGCAAACAATTTGCTGGTTTGTGGTGGAAATGTACCAGTGTACGCACCAGGTTTCATGTAACAGGTATGTTAACAAAATTGTTAGATACATCTGTATTCAGTTCGATATATTACGTGGTTTCTAATGTGTTATATTTTTGTAGAATTAATTAATGGCAATATGGAAATTATACAGCTGAACAAAACAGTAGTAGACGAATATGTCTCTTCTGCAACAGAAGTTAATGTAACAATAAATATGCGTAAAGGGGATCTAGATTATTTGAAGAATGCGACGTCAGTATCTACTTACTGGTTTATAGACTGCGTATATTATGATCAAACAACTGATTTCAAGATTCTTTATAATTTTACAAATCCTGATATGTTACATGTTATTGAAGCATTAGTAGTTGCATCATTCGAGCCACCACCAACTGTATTGCCTACAACTACACCAATTGATCCGTTTGGTGCAACCGAACCAAACGTGATAATATCAAATACTACTACAGAACGGGCAGTAACTAATATAACTAATGGTACTGTTGTAACAGAGAAACCATTATTGACGACAAGTCCAATATCTTTGCCTATTACAATACCTACTACAACACTTGTACCAAACGCCAGTATTGCCAATGTAAATATTCCCATACCTTACATCTGTTCGAATTCCTCCATAATTGCTTCAGATCCTGAAAAAACTTATGGATACTTCAGTAAGAAAGTTAATGTTCGTGGTAAGTAATGTATCTATCATATTACAGTAATGTCCATTAAAATGACACTAAACGCGATATAATTGAAACTGTTTTTACTGGTTTAATTGACGGTATGGAGTAACTTTAGGACATAGAAGAGGATAGCGAGTGAAAAAGAGAGTAACATCGACCGCGGCGGTTGGCAAAAATTTAGAACTTAATTTAGAATGGAACATTACTGTATAATAATTCACCACGTGCATTCCGTGTAAGTTATATTGTATATTTTAAACAATTCCAGCGCCTATAATGAACATAACAGTGGAAGGTACGAATTGGATTCAACCGTGGGACATGTTATCTTTGAACGTATCATGTAAAGGTTCAGGACCTTTCTATAAGTGCCTTGACTTCCATCGAGGAAAATACAATATTACTGGAAACGAAACATGCAATAGCGTTGATCATCTTCGTTCTTGTAATTTCTCCATTATCCATTATTTTTTGGAGCCCAGTGTATATACAATACTAATTATAATGAACAACGACGTCAGCAAAGAAATATATCCTATGACAATAAATATTTATAAAGGTATTCTATTATACATATCAGTATTATTATTAGAAAGCAGATCTCTATGCAAAATAAAGATTTTCCACCTAAATTGCGACAAATCGGAATGACGCAAAAATGAATTTTCTTTCTGAATATGTTCATTAGGTTGAAAATAATAGAAAAGTATGTTTAAATTCGTTTAATCTCTCCAATGTTTTAAATTACACCTACCCAGTTTTGTCATAAATGCATAAGAGTCCCAGACTAATTCTAATATTTGCTTTCACATGGTAATGAATTTAAAATAGTTTTACATGTGTGTGCTTTACTTTACAGTGACAACAAAACCGCAATTGTCAGTAATTGCTGTGCCAGTTTCTTGTTCACTTGCAGCTGTAGTGCTGATTGTTTTCGGCATTGCCTATTATATACAAAGCAGAGCAAGATTCACGGTGGAAGTGGCAGATTTTGATTTCGGTCAAAGTAATCCAGAGATGGAATATAAAACGTTCAGAGAACGGTTACGAGATTCGTTCAATAACACCATAAGACCAGGAAACAAACGGATAAGTGTACGCCGCCCCTATTATGGCAGCATGAATCACTAACAAGTATAGATTTTCCATTACCGTGCCGCATTTAAATGAGAACATCGAAATATCTTCGTTATTTTTGATTTTATGGAAACAGGCTCAGGTCAAAGTTACACTATTTCGCTTTGCATCATAATCTTAATTGCCTCCACAAATGCATACTCAACTTTTCTTCTAACCATGTCATTCTCTTCTTTGTAATATTATCATACAGCATGCATAATTCTGCATGTTAGAGTACAATAATTTCATATGTAGCACAGATAAGGTGAAGGATAGACTGTACATTGCATTTTTCTGCCATTATCGAGTGGATATTTTATTATAATAATAGTTTATTATAATAATAGGAAATTTGAAGGCCGCTTGATCCGTTTTTACATGCTGTACTTTTCTACGTTCGGCGCGGTTGACGCAGTCATTCAAAAAATAGTGTCTCTATACGATTTCTCTCCCAGCTCGGAACCGGCGATGAGAAACGAAACGCGACTTGACTGTAACATTAATTTTAAAGCACATTTCTCCTATACTTTTAACGCGAATTTTGGTATTATGAAACATATTCGAGAATACGCTGACTATGTCAAATGTAAATCGAATACGTTCCATAATGAAAGTAATAGAATGAAAACAGTGAAATATCTCAGCAACTTTAAGTTTTAGGACAAATACACATCAGTACTTTTATACTGAGAATACGCCAATCTATCGAAGTTCAGCATAAAAAATTGGACATTCCGTTTTAAAAAAACGTTAGTGAATAATAATGGCGATGTGGGTCCTTCGGTGCCATTCAAATTTCGTATCTTCAAATCCGACAAAGATACTCGGGTGTTATGTTTCATCTGGCTCACCCTGTATACTGCGGCTACTGTGTGCGAGAGAGAACTAGCCGTTCTCATGTGGCGTCCTCTCTTACTCTGCGATTACTGTGAGTGAGAAAGTACAATTAACGTAACGTCGACATTTTCATGATCGATCCACGTGCAATTTGATAATTCATTAGTCAAAATGGTTCGATTGTTCATCAGTTATTCATAAAATTAGTAGTAGTCTCGTTAGTGTGCTTCGCACAAGATGTCCGAAAGTACTGTTCTTTCCCGATGACGACGCTGACTCTGTTTCGTCGCGCGTTGGGTGTGGGTACACATTTACACACACAAACGCGCGCGCAGAGGCACGGGGCGCGCTCAATTACATGTACTACCTATTTTTAAATTAAAATAATGTCGGAAGATACAGACATTTCTATAAACTATAAACAGTAAGAACAACGAAGAAGTAAAGAGAAAAACATAATCGCGGAGCATCGTAAGACAAGAGGAGATACAAACTATCCAATAAGACGAGAAATCTGGGAAAAATCGGATTTGTGTTCTTAGAACATTTCGTTATTTTTGCAAAGGAATGGGCTTTCAGAGATCAAGCATAAAAAAGACCGTCGACGTTGAAACACATTTAGGACCGCGTGAAAAATTACCAAATATGTCGAGCGGTAACAGCGACCGAAAAAAATACAAGCATTTAACCGTGATGCAACGATTGGATATCGTGAAAAAGCTCGGAGAAAGCGTTCCTCCGAAGCATTTAGCCGAGCAATTCGGAGTGACCATTCAAACAATTTATTCTATTAAGAAGAATGCTACGAATCTCGTGCAGGAAGTGGACAAAAAGCGTCATATTGATAAAAAAACGAAGAAAATAAAGGGTCCTATACTGCAAGAGCTGGACAATAAATTATATGTTTGGTTCGCCGAGCAAAGCGCGATAGGCAACATTATGAGCGACAAACTTCTGCAACAAAAAGCTGAGGAATTGAATGCAAACTTCGGCGGACCGTCGACGTTTAGCTGCAATCGAGCGTGGATATGGCGATTTAAAAGACGCCATGGTATAGGCGGAAAAGCCGAACCTAAGGACGATGATGCAAAAGGAAGAGAAGAAGAAGAAGAAGAAGAAGAAGAGGCAGAAGAAAATTCATGTCGGTTGCAGGACGAAGATGTAGCAAAAGCTCTGGATATTATTGTGGAATGGTCGAAACAATTCGACTTGTTTGTGCAATGGCATGCAAACGGTTTAAAGAGCTTTTTCAATCAAGAAAGAAAGAATCAATAGTATTTTTACGTATATGTAATTACTAGACTGCGGATCTTTATGCAAAATACAAATTGTCTGCATCGATTGCAAGAAATAGAAATTAAATTGAATATTATTTCTTCCCTCAAGAGGGAAGACTTGTTTCCAAGATTAGTCCAACAGCCAAAAAAAGTTCGGATGCGTATAGAGTTTTCTGTGCTGCTTTCGAATCTGCCTTTAATTTTTCTCCTAGATGCACAGTTTTTGAGAAATTTGATTATTATTGTAAAAGGTTTCGAATTGTTCTTCATAGCAAAAGATTCGGTAGACTTTCAAAAAGGCAAAAATTTCTGTTTACACAACGAACAGAGCAGCCTATGGCTCTGCTCTAATGTGTTGGTAGTGTCCAGTCTATCCTATCACAATGGTCTATCCTATGCATGTATGCATTACGTATAATTTGAGTTGTAGTATACTCTTTTAAAAAAGTGAATCACTGACATCGTTTTTCTATTTATTTACAGGGCTATACACATCTCTCTAATCCTGAACCTCTTCAATGATTTTCAAAATGGAAAAGGATAAAATTGTTGAATAAACGACTAACAAAACTTGCAAACTGTACAGTGAGAGTTCGAATTGCAAAACGTTACTCAAAGTTATAATCTACAGTATTTTTAGGTATCAAAGTAATATAATCTAAAAACTGTGGTCATATAACTTATTGTATGGTCATTCCAAACAATTGGTAAATGGAAACAAGATTGTATATAGAAAGATATAAGGATTGTATATATGTAGGCTGTGAACATAGTGTCCGAACGTATATAAATGTCGCCCATGACATTTCATTAACGTGAAATCTGATTTTTTACCATTTTAGTTTGAAAAGTTAATTAAAAATCAATTTGAAAAATTTTACAAAATATTCAGTACGTATTTTTAATCTGTATAATTGCTTTTGATTGGATTTACAAATCAATTGTGTCTTGTGTTAGGAAACACATACATATATATATTAATTATAAGAAATTTGATCAAATAAAAAAGTACGTAAATGTGTATGAATAATAGAGTAAGAATACTTTCGGTACGTAAATACTTTCCATACGCACACATGCGCATGTGCATACTGTGCGCGCGCTTACACACACATGTACGTATTATAGTATTATATTCAATCGAAATATATTTAATATATAAATTATTTAGATAAAATATATAACAGAAATCAAAGAATAAAACTTTCAATTACGATGTGGTTTTTTAATTAACATTCACCGAGTAATTTTCGTTTTGTCAAAATTTCTCTTTTACTTTTAGGCGTTTAACTTATTGTTTGCAAACGGATCAGGTCAATAATAATTTCTTTTAGCTGCGCCTGTGCTGTATTTTAGCTGTAGAGGTATAATAAGGATATTCCAAGATATTAAAATTATCAGATTACTTAAAACAATAATAGTTTTGGCTAATAATCAGTTTAAGCAAATAACCATAAAAAATTCCAGTCGACGTAGAATAATGTATATCATTCAATAATATATTATCCTACTTTGTAGCTTAATACAACAGTTGTTACAAACTAAAATTTTAAATTGAAAATAATTACAGTCAGAGATATCTACTTGATACAATCATGAAACTTGAAATTTATTAGTGTTTCTGTTTAATTTAATGTCAACGTTGAAAATCAGACATATTCTTCATATGCAACAACCTAATATTGTATAACAGAATCGAAAGAAGCTTTTAAATTTGAAAATATGTTACGCCGCGCCGGTAAAACGCAGCGCCATCTTCGTGCTCGTGCAAACCGAATCACAGTATTGTACGAATATACGCATTCGCGAGAGTTTATTGGTAACATCATGAAAGGTGTAAGATGGCGGTCGATGAAGTAAACTTACGAAACTGTGCCCCGATAAAATACGTTTGTGAATTTGTCAGCTATTGAATATTATTAGTCGATAGCCAGGACGTATATTTACATGACATCTGTTGCGAATCATTGGTAACCGGAGCGTGTCTTTTGTACAATTTCGACAGAAAGCTTCTCTGAAGTCGCAGGCTTAAAATGTCAGTAACTGCCTCGAAACCATGCCGCGACGAAGAAAATTCGATATTGACAGAGGAGGATGATTGGAAAATACAGTTAGCGTTTTGTAAGCCGCGTCACACGGCGACGATCGAGGGTGTCAATTGTATTACACAAACATGGAGAATGAAAGAACGGGTTTGTTTTCTCTTCAATCTTGCATCCTAAATAACTCGGCGCATCTCATTGTCAGAATACTACGTATTTCACTCGACACGATGGTCTCACGAATTCATGTATTCGTTTTTTTTTGTTTTAGATGAAAACCGTGAGCGTGGCTCTGGTTCTGTGTTTAAACGTCGGTGTCGATCCTCCGGATATCGTGAAAACGCAACCATGCGCCCGCCTGGAATGTTGGATAGGTATTTATTCTGGTTTATTTACATCTCTGTTACCGCTGCCATTGCCATTATGTAATAGAATTTTAAGGTTATGCACACTCACGTATGACAACAATTCTTAAACGAATGTCATTTCGATTGATTACTGCTAGGTGGCGTTCGAACGATCGTTAATCCAAATTTATTACAATTTATAATATTAGGTTGTTGCATATGAAATGTTCGATTTTAAGTAATGACATTAAACAAACGCAATTCATATCTATATTCTCTAAATTTTACAGATCCTTTATCAATGAGCCAACAGAAAGCTTTGGAAACTGTGGGTTCTAATTTACAGAAACAGTATGAACGATGGCAGCCAAGAGCTCGTTACAAACAGAGTTTAGATCCTACTGTCGAGGAAGTTAAAAAGTTGTGCACTTCTTTAAGGAGAAATGCAAAGGAGGAAAGAGTATTGTTTCATTACAATGGTCATGGTGTTCCTAAACCTACTAGTAATGGTGAAATATGGGTATTTAATAGGGTCAGTGTCAAGTTCCTTCTGTAACAAATATTTTCCATCAGAATAAGTTGTTCTTCTTTTACTTTTTAATAATTTGATAAAAGTTCTTCTAACTCTGAAATATTCTTACAGACATATACACAGTACATTCCTTTGTCTGTATATGACTTGCAAACATGGATGGGAGCCCCTAGCATCTATGTATATGATTGTTCGAATGCAGGTATTATTGTAGAATCTTTCCAACAGTTTGCAGAACAACATGAGAAGGAATACGAGGTAAAAATTGTTTGCACGTTTTATTCGAAGGTGAAACTTATTCATAAATATATTTACATGTATTACAAATGTTGCATCATAGATGGAAAGACTAGCACTTCAACAGAATCGTGCAACTGGTGTGACTACGTACGGAAATACGACAGTACCGTCTTATAAAAATTGTATCCAGTTAGCAGCATGTGCAGCTAATCAAATTTTACCTATGAATCCAGATTTACCTGCTGACATATTTACCTCATGCCTTACAACTCCAATAAAAATTGCATTAAGATGGTGAGACTGAAAAAAACTGAAATATTAAATATAGCTCAACTCCTGTAAAAAGCTGAATGTGTATTTTGTGTTTGTACAGGTTTGTAATGCAAAATACGTCGAAATTGGTACCAAAAATATCGTTAGATTTAATCGACAAGTAAGAATATTTTACATATTTCTGGTAATATACAATAATAATTAGTAGACAGTGGATCTGTAGAGTAAATCAATTACAGAATTCCTGGGCAGTTGACCGACAGGAGAACAATGTTAGGAGAACTTAACTGGATATTTACAGCGATTACTGATACAATAGCATGGAACACCTTGCCAAGAGGTAAAACATCGCTGTATGTTAATACGTAGTTATTTTCTTATAACGGATAACAAAAGATGCTATCCAATAAACGTATTTAATTTTTAGATTTATTCCAGAGATTATTCAGGCAAGATTTATTAGTTGCTAGTTTATTTAGAAATTTTTTACTCGCCGAAAGAATACTTCGGTCATACGATTGTACACCAGTTTCTTGTCCAAAATTACCACCTACCTATCAGGTAAGTGCTGTCTTAAATACAGGGTGTCCCAACACGAGCGGAAAATTTAAACTTCTTGTCTGTGCTTTGAGAGTCAAACATTTATAGTAAGTTTTAATTCGTCTTTCCTATAAACTTTAGCATCCTATGTGGCAAGCATGGGATTTGGCACTCGATCTCTGCTTAGCGCAATTACCATCTATCCTAGAGAATGAAGATCAGTTCGTGCACTCCCCATTTTTCGAAGAGCAGTTGACAGCCTTTCAAGTATGGCTTACACTGGGTTCAAGAAGTCGCAACCCTCCGGAACAACTACCTATAGTACTTCAAGTCTTGTTAAGCCAAGTTCATAGACTAAGAGCATTGGAGTTGTTAGGACGCTTTCTTGATCTTGGTCCGTGGGCAGTAAACTTGGCTCTTAGTGTAGGCATTTTCCCATACGTTCTGAAATTACTTCAGAGTAACGCCAGAGAATTACGTCCATTGCTTGTTTTCATTTGGGCGAAAATTCTGGCAGTTGACAGTGTAAGTTTCAATAGGGAATTTATTTAACACTAATTTCAATTAACTAACGTAGTTGTACATACATTTACAGACTTGTCAAGCAGATCTTGTACGCGATGGAGGGCACAAATATTTTTTATCTGTCCTACAAGATACTTCTGTTCAGGTACTATCTATTTTACGCCTTAATGGAAATATTCTAGGTCAGAAAAAATGTTTAATTTTCGAATCAAATTAGCTCTGAGTGCAAAGGGTTAATATTGACAAAATTTTTAAAGTTACAACTTTTTGTACCTATAACGTTGTTTCGTTTTATTTTAGAGCGAGTACAGAACATTGGCAGCGTTCGTTTTGGCCAGTATCGTAAATGATTACCGACAAGGTCAGGTAGCTGCTAATCATGGTAGTCTCGTTTCAATTTGTTTGGAACAACTTGGGGATACGAACTCTTTATTACGTCAATGGCTGTGTTTATGTCTTGCTAGGCTTTGGCATAATTACGACAAAGCAAGGTGGTGTGGCGTTAGAGATATCGCACACGAGAAACTATTTACATTGCTAAGAGATTCAGTTCCTGAGGTATAGAGAACTGATAGTTCAACTTTGTTTTCTCAATTTCTCTACTATCATATGTTTAATTAATCAGACAGCGGATTTTATGCATTCATGGAAATATTAGAACAATTTGAAAGTACTGTTATGTTACGTTCAATTTATTAAACATATTAAGACTGACGATAAATTTCAATTTCACTCTAGTTTGTTGCAATTCAGGTAAAAAATGTTTATTTTGCATAAATATCCGTTGTCTATTAATATAACGATGGAATACATAATAATGTACAATAAAATTACATAGGTTCGAGCAGCTAGTGTTTACGCTTTGGGTACATTCATAAATAGTGTTACAACGCGAAGTGAACATGCAAATAATATTGATCAAATCATCGCTATAACATTAATTAACACTGTATCTCATGATATGTGCCCCTTAGTTAGAAAAGTATGTAAGTTTGTTACATAATATAATATTACATGATTGCGTAAGTTCCTGCCCGATTTGAAAATAAAATTCAATAGCTAACATTGTTCATTTTTCAATTATTATTATTGTTATTGATTTATTTCAGTTTTACAGCTCAAATCGGGCACGAACTAATGCAATCATCTGAATAGAATTGAATTACAGTGTTCGATTCAACTATTCTAAACGTAACGGAAATATGATTTATTTCGTAGGAATTAGTGGTAGCGCTTCAATGGATGGTGTTACACTTTGAAAATTCCTTCGTCACTTTAGCTTTGGCTGAAGAGAACAGTCGCAAAGACCTTGTAGTGGAGACATTCTCACCGTTCAGTGGAATGAGACGAATTAGTTCCAGAGATAGATTGAAAATGCTTTCTCCTAATAATATGTACAGTGTAGATACTACAGACGGATTTGGACAAGATCGTATTAAGAGAGTATCTTCTTCATCGTCTATAAGCAGTTTAGGTAAGTGACAGAGCTATAACGCTCGGCTAAAGACTAGCTGTCTATTGTCGGATTTTAGATAACAATTCTTTATATTGTTTCAATCGTGTGCCAGGAAATAATTGGGAGTTCGTGAGGAAACCTTGCGAGTCACTTGGTAATAATGATTGGAAATTCCATTGCATGTTCGTACATAGTTCATCCTTCATTTTAAATATTGCAACTTTATATTATACATTCAGCTAATATTTATTTCGTGACTTTATTACTTAGAAGACACTATCGCAAACCTCAGATATATTTAACGTTTAATAGACAATTTAATAAGTTATTGTTTCTTGGTTTTAGGACATAGTTCACTTGGAAACTTACCAAGTCTTTCCTATGGTAGTGTATATATGAAGCTATGGCATGGGCTGTGCAACCTTGACAACGACCCACATCCTGCGGTTGCTTCAATGTCTCAAAAAGTGACTAATCATATTCGAAATCAGGTAGAAATCTAAAAATTTCACTGGAAAATGTACAATTATTATACGTATATAGGTTTCTCTAGAGCACAATACACTGTTTCTTATTTCAGGTGAAAGAATCGTCTACACCGAAAGAAGGAATTGAAACGAAAACATCTTCGTCATTGTCTCTTCCACCATCTCCATCAAATCGTACAACTTACTTAAGGTAAGTCGATGAATTCATAGTATAATATACTATATTATTCGTAACGTTTTCATTATTTATCGAATGAAGTAACAGCAAAGGAGAATCACCGCCAACAGTAAATTCCGGAACAGATTTATTGCGATCCTCGAGGATATCGTCACACGCTTCTCGATCAAGAAAACCAATTCCTAATATGGTAAGGAACAAAACAATCGATATTTGTCGAAACCAATATGATGAATAGACTGCGGATGTTTATGCCCGTAATTTACGTCTGTTTATAACAGATATTGGAGGAAGCTGACGAGTTCCCTGAAGTCAAAACACCGTTAACAACTTCGCAATTCGTCGAATGGAGTTGCGCTCAATTTGCTCAGCCTGTTAGTCTAGAAAGTGAGACCGAGTCGATGAACGATATGGAAAGCAGAGCTCATTATGAAAGGGAGTGGAGGTAAATCGGATAATATGTATACAAAAATGAAAGTTTCCTATAGTATTATTGTTTGATGAAAGCTGTTGCAACGCTAAACATTCAGGTACCTAAGAAACAAGAGGCACAGATCCGAGACAAGAGAAGAACAACTACGAGCAGTACAAAGTAGAGTAGAGTCGCAAATATTTCATGCGAGATGTCCAGTTTCTCCGGAAGTCTTAACATTTCATCCTTTCGAACCTCATTTAGCTGTGGCGTTGAAAGATTTCTTTGGGTAATTTACTCAGACTTATTTCTTTCGAATTACACAGCCACAGTATTCCTTCGGATGATACGACAATCTCAATTCGCTTACAGAGTCTGGGATTACCAATCCGGTCCAAAGTTAACTTATTGTGCAAGTCGGGGGAATAAGGCTTCACGTATTACAGCTCTCGAGTTTATCAACGCTCACGATGTCAGTTTATTAATGGCTGGATCCGACGATGGCTCGGTTAGAGTTTGGAAAAATTATAGTAGCACGCTAAACCGTGATCCGATTTTACTGACCGCTTGGCAAGCACTAGCTGATATACAACCAGCAACGAAAACGACAACCGGTGCGTAGACCTTTTTCTTTTAACTTTCAATTACTCGCATATAGTATTTATTAGGTCGTCCCATAAGTTCGTGCCGTTTATTCTTCTGCTATCACCCTCTCGTTCTAAAACCTCTTCCCATCTTTTTGGTAAAGACATTATACGAATATTTTGTACACCCACTGGAGATCGTAACTTTTCTGTTCTGTACTTCACTATCGAACTTTCCATTTCTACTTTGGTGCATTAACTTAAATTGTTTGCAGCAACAGCTGGTTTGGTCACTAAATGGGAACAAAAGTCCCTTACCTTAGCTGTTACGGGCGATGTTCGTATCATTAGACTCTGGGACGCAGAGAGTGAACTAAAGAAACAAGATATACCCACAGGTGCTGATTGTTGTGCTACATGCATTGATGTTGATGGCGTCGGTTAGTCATTCATATATTTTTAGTTACATTTACGAAACAACATGGTTACTTCACCGGACACAAGAAATTTGTGATAACGGATCAATTAATCCTCTGATGTATCACAGGTTCAATGATGGCCGTCGGTTGCGGCGATGGTTCAGTTCGGTTATTCGACAGAAGATTACCTCCATTAGAATCAAGAGTTATGATTTGGAGAGAACACACAGCATGGGTGTTGGGAACGTCTTTGAGAAAATCTGAGAGATCTGCACCTCAATTGTTCACTGGATCATCATCGGGCGATATCCGAATATTCGATCTTCGAAAAAATTCCTCTGTAAGCACTGTACAGATAACGCAAGGTATTACGGCATTGGCGGCGCATGATGTGGCCGACATATTTGCATGGTAAGTTTTTGTGAAAAAAACTGTATTTTGCGCAATATGTACAGTTAAGTTGAACAAGTTGATGCGTAACAATAAGTGCAAACACTTATATAGTATTTATTGTGTTGATTTCAGTGGGTCGACAAATCACTGCATAAGTGTATATAACACAATGGGTCAACATTTAAATACAATAAAATTCCACGAAGGATTTATGGCTACACGTATCAGTCCAGTAAGTTGTTTAAATTTTCACCCTTACCGTGTAGTACTAGCAGCCGGATGTGTAGACAACACTATTACAACATACGCACCTGAATCACGCAGATGACTAATAGAGATGGAGTTGCTGTAAAATTATGTTTATAAATACTTACACATCCACAGTACTTGATCTTTTAAAAGATTGTTAGCCATTAATGGAAACACTGAGGTGACAAAACGTTAATGATTGTTTCATAATCGTGAAGCCGAATAATCCTTCAGTAATTTGTTTTTCTATTGTGTTTCGTTGTCTTACATAAAAGGACTACTTTTCGACAGTTATTTGCTTCTAAAATGATCGATTAACAGTTTCCATTTTTAATGATAATGGATGGAGTAACCAAAGTCTGCCGAGACGACCAAAGAAAGAAATACGTGTCCCTGTTTCTACATGGGCGATGTAATTTTTTTAAACATACAATCGATATTCGGAGATTCTTAAACAAAAACTGTGCATAATATATGCAAATGTGATGTAACGAAAAAGATACGAAGTGTATAGTACGAGTATGTTTAATATTCAATGAAGTTTGTATCATACGCAATGGAGAATCTTTGGTTGTTGTGCCATGCAAAATTGGTGTCGATAGATTTCAGAGAAATTTGCTTAACTATTTCCCTTCAGTAAATACACGCACATTCGCGCGCATGTTCTTTCTTTGCTTCTTAATTTTTCATTCATAAATTCTAAACTGAAAGGGAAATACTTAAAAAGAGATTGTAAAACGCTCATTCACTTCGCGATGGGTACAATATAAAAGAATTGGGGAGAGGAAAACGTAAGGACAACATATTTGAACAATTAAACTGTACCATTTTTTAGTTTATGACTCCTAGTGCAATAATCGTAATAGATAATCGAAGTAATTCAGGCTTAAGTGGCTTTCAAGAATGACAACTACAATGAACACTGATATCTCACGAGAACAACTTTTTACGAGAAAGTTTATCCTAATAATTGTCTTTACATTGATTCCCGTGATTCGACATTTTTTTCACTGCAATTTTAGGAAAATTAATTTCTGTAAATATAAAATATATTTGGTAATTTAGAATTATCATCGGTGGTATATTTTATTAAGAGGTATTAGCGTTAATCTTAAGTGACCGTACTTGATAAGTTCTGGTAACACTGTACCGTACTAAACCACGAAGAATTTGTAACTGAATACCTTCCGGATAACGAATGATTTAACTGAATAATTATAATGCGTCACATGTAACTCATGTATAATCGAATCAATCAATTGTTTCGGGAGGTATTTTACAAGACATTTGTAAGTTATATGTGTGTATATTGTTGCAGTAATCGTCGATATTATTCTGACATTATTTTAAAACGAAATTGACGCATGGATGTACAGTTACTCATTAAATTAAACTGCTGAATTAAGCGTATAACGAAAACTAAAAGAAATTCAGCAATCAATTCACTTCGGTCTTGTATATTATAAGTTTTCGTTTTCGGCACATACGATTGTATTTAAACAGTTCAAAGTTTGTACAATTATAAAATTATGTCACCCAAATAATCGATTGAACAGATTGAAAGAAACGTTGACTTCATAAAACTTCACAGAATAGTATTTCGATGGTAACTTAACAAATTGTTATGCTGTTCCGAAAAGTATATTAAGTAGTATTCGATAAGTTAATGTTTTATTAAATATATTCGATTCTAAAATGTGTTCTGTGTAACTACGTCATCACAAAAATTCTGTTTATAATATTAGCTGTGCAACTAATTCTATATTAGGAATAACTATTCTTTTGTTTTCAAAGTTATTCGAGAAACTGATGTAAAGATATCAAAAATGAACTTCGATAAGAGATTAACTGGAATAACAATGCTTTATAGAGGTATTTCATATAATAATATAAAATAAACGCATAAGAAGATGAGTTTAAAAAGAAATTCTTTATACGTACGTCTGTGCCTTTAAAAATATTTTTAGTATTATAATAATAATAGTAATAACGTACTGATCATATTTTAGAAATATGCCTCGGTTTCCCACACCTCTAGCGTTCACACATTTTCTCGCCAACTCTTTTCCTTAGCTTGGTTTTATTCCTTACTCAAACTTCCATGGTCTAATCTACAGATAATACTAAACGGTTCTAGGTACCATATCTTTCGTCAAATTATCAAACGTTCCGGGAACGTCAAGTAAAATTAATCAATTAGATTTTAACAGTTATCGTTTCCTTGAGAATAATGTTTGCTGATTGTGGATCAATCGATAATTAGATCTGTTGTATACCGGGTGATTTACGAGAAACAGAACACGTAAATAGATACCATAGTTATTTAGTTTTTGAAATTTATAAAAAAAATTTTTTCTACATTATAACATTAATAAATGATACCTCAAATTTTAAATTAATTTACGCATTACATTTTTCAAAAAAAATTCTTGAAAAACAGGCCATTCACATAAGGTCCCTCCTTAAGCAAGTAATAATAATCGCAATTCTATGTTGTTTGGTCTCGTTTTAATCGGACAAATTTCGCGAACATGTTGGTAAAGGTTTCGTAGCGAAATAACAAAAAGAAATTACACTAACTTCCCTATAAATCGGGAAGTTAATAAATAGACTGCGGATCTTTATACATTTATAGCATCTGAAGATTTTCAATCATCATCAAAAACTACCGCCACTGAAACTAAGATTTTCCATGGTACAGCATTTTCTTCAAATTTCCCTAATTAAATGAAAAATTGCATAAACATCCGCAATGTAGTAATAAAGTTTCATCATTGCATTAGGATTGCCTCGCTGATATCCGGCCTCGGTTCGTGTTACATTGAAGCACGACCGACCGCTCCCAAGGGGAACCCCCTAATAGTGAGGATAAAAAAGTAACACTATTTGTAGAGACGAAAATCGCACTATGGGAGATAAGACTGTACTAATGAAGATAGCAATATTAAAAAGTCAAGCATATTTAAGAATAAAGGTGCCACAGATAGAGGAAGCAGCTTGCCTTGATCAAAATTGTTGGCTGATACCGAATTCCTGTGTTTGGTAACAGGGTCATTACCCCAAGCTGTACTTATCTTGCAACAGTGGTTGCTAATACGCGGCAACAGATCATGGAAATAGTCGGGACATTCTGTTATGTGAAAAAAAAGATAAGATTACAGAAAAATATGGAAGTAAGGGTAAATATTGGCCAAAGGACGCGCGTGCATTACCTGTTTTCCTGCTGCACCAGGCTGTATCTACTACGGCGCGGCAAAGTAGCACAGACGAGCTCGTCTGCGATAGTAGATATCGCATACCTGGATGGACATCTCGACCGTTTGCTCTGCGAAACATTAATTTCCATTAACAACATTCTACAGAATCCATTGACAGTACGCATACTAATCGCAGTTACCTCGTAGAAGATCGCCTCAGATATCGGAGATCTCATACATACCATGATTGGTGTCGAAACGAGTCTGACAACTCAAATCGAGTACTGAAAACTTTGAAATTTTCGAGAATCTTGCTACTTCAATATCAAATATTTTATCATTTCGAGAATCCTGTGAATTCCTAGAATCTCGAAAGTATCGGGATTCAAACAAGAAGATCGTCTCAGATATCGGAGATCTCATACCACGATTGGTTTCGAAACGAGTCTGACAACTCAAATCGAGTACTGAAAACTTTGAAATTTTCGAGAATCTTGCTACTTCAATATCAAATATTTTATCATTTCGAGAATCCTGTGAATTCCTAGAATCTCGAAAGTATCGGGATTCAAACAAGAAGATCGTCTCAGATATCGGAGATCTCATACCACGATTGGTTTCGAAACGAGTCTGACAACTCAAATCGAGTACTGAAAACTTTGAAATTTTCGAGAATCTTGCTACTTCAATATCAAATATTTTATCATTTCGAGAATCCTGTGAATTCCTAGAATCTCGAAAGTATCGGGATTCAAACAAGATCGCTTCAGATATCGGAGATCTCATACCACGATTGGTTTCGAAACGAGTCTGACAACTCAAATCGAATACTGAAAACTTTGAAATTTTCGAGAATCTTGCTACTTCAATATCAAATATTTTATCATTTCGAGAATCCTGTGAATTCCTAGAATCTCGAAAGTATCGGGATTCAAACAAGAAGATCGTCTCAGATATCGGAGATCTCATACCACGAGTGGTTTCGAAACGAGTCTGACAACTCAAATCGAATACTGAAAACTTTGAAATTTTCGAGAATCTTGCTACTTCAATATCAAATATTTTATCATTTCGAGAATCCTGTGAATTCCTAGAATCTCGAAAGTATCGGGATTCAAACAAGAAGATCGTCTCAGATATCGGAGATCTCATACCACGATTGGTTTCGAAGCGAGTCTGACAACTCAAATCGAGTACTGAAAACTTTGAAATTTTCGAGAATTCCGATACTAATTTATTATTATTATTTATCATAGACGGACTGAAGCCCTTTCACATAAGTGTTTCCAAAAAAAAAAAGATACAAGACTACTCGTCTAATAAGAAAGAAGGGACATCACAAAAAGATAAAATAACAAAATATAATAATATAATACTGGTACAATCGACAGGTATTATCCTATAATCAACGTAGTTGCATTTGAAAATTTTGCAAAGATTCAATGGAAAAAATCAATACGATTATAAATAGTGCTTGCAATAATGCGATTCATTGGATTAATCAATCCATAAGTAGATTTCGCTTTAAGTGTTTCGAGTGTAAAGGGTTCAAACACAAACGTTTCACCCCTATAGCTATGGACAACCCTAACGTGCATCGTGAGAGTTCGGTAAGAAGAAAATTCATTCAAGTTTCATTGCCAGAGCGAGCGAAGTGGTAGAAATGAGATGTTTACTTCAGGTTGGACCGAGCGAACGGTCATTATTAAAGTACTGAGCAGCGAACAGACTGGAGCAGACTGAAAGGGCACGTGCGTGTTCTGCGCAACGTACAGAACGTACCGAACGTTGTGACCGTACGGAGAGGGCTGACAATGAGCGCAGTCGCAGTGGCAGTTGCCGCTCGGATCTCAATCGGGTCGGGTCGCTTGGTTCGCCGGATAGATTCGCGGCGAATGGGCGAGCATCTTTCAGTCCATTCCGAACCGTGCGCCGGGATGGTCTTGTTCCTGATTTTTCTACTAGACAATTATTCCTAATCGGTTCTCTTCCAACGAAGTACCCTGGATTGCGTTTAGTGCCCGTTCGTGGTTATTGATTTATTCGTTCGCGACTATTTTCCGCAGGATTGTCAGTGTGCCATTACAAATCGAGATGGATCGATCATCGAAAATAATACTTCGGAAGATCATCATAGACATCGTGTGCCTGCTCGTTGGTAAGCGAATCGCCTCTCTCTCTCTCTCTCTCTCTCCCTCTCTCTCTCTCTCTCTCTCTCTTTGTGCAGAAACCGTTGCGAGCCGCGAATAATTGTGTTCTTACCAAGCTGAATACCAGAGAGATTCCTTTGTATCCGCGGCAGAAGAGTACGATGAACGATGATTGCGTTATATCGAGCGGCTGTCAGATTGACAGTCGAGGCGTCGCGCGTCGCTCGTCGCGCGTCGCACGCGGCTCCTCTGATGTGCTAGTGAGCTAACCTTTAAATTGGCAGGTGCTTCCTGCAAACAGAATCGGATTAGCTCGATGTCATTCCGCTCGTAAACTCTCATCTTCTTTAATTAGTTTGAACGTGCTTTTTCTGAACCAGCCGCGCCGTTTCCACGAACGCGCTTCAACACGTCGCGTTGATACATACGTGCACTGATTAGTTTACTGATTCGAACGTCTATTGTATTTACATAACGGTTGTTCATACGAATCGGTTTACTCCATGAATTGTAGTATAGCGAATTTAGTATACTGTCGCAAATAATTTTTGACACTTTAGTTTGGTATACTGATTCGAATTTCTGTTGTATTTACATCGAATAGTCTACGCTAATAATTTTAAATAGAATTCATACTCAACGTATTCGAACTGTCACGAACTATGCGGGCAAAGTAGAAACAGCACTGAAAAATGAAAATTATGTAATTCAAGGTACACACACGTCGGTGAATACGATTGAACGCGCGGGAAAATTTATCAATTTCAAAACATCCTATTTCCGATGCTGTGCAATTTCCATTACCGACGAAGTTACTCCTGGGGCTCGGAGAGTATGGTGAATAGGTGAACATTCTCGTATATAGACGAACAATTCAATTGGAATTTGTGTTGGTAGTTTTCGATAAACAGGTGAAGATAGCAACACTGTTTAGCTCGATCGATTTAATCTGACAATGAGATGTGGTGACACGGTTCCGGTTACGGACTGCATATCTAGTACGCTGCAATTGTTCGATGTTCTTTCCGTGCACGTACAGTGAACCACGAAAGTATTTGAACGCACTGTAAAACATTATAATTGTACCAAACGGCCTGATGTTTTGTAAATAATTAGAAGCATTGGTTTTCTAAATGATCTGTAACAGAAGACTTTCCAGAAATTACAATTTACAAGTTTGCGTGTAAAAGTAAAGAAAGCATTTTTGAAAACTTTCGTATTTGGGCCCTTAAAAGAATATGATTCTTCTCGAACACAAACAATGGCGGCATTCGCGAAAGAGAAACGAGTTCGCGGGGAAACTGGGGCTACGTGGATAGATGAAAACCGATAACGTAAAATTCAGTATTATTCGCACGGTGAAGTAGGTCGAGGGCGTTTCTGCGTCGAAAGTTACACACAGGTGTCTATTTACTGTCCGTTCTCCGTTTATTTTCAAGTTCAACGCGGCCGAACAAGATCGCGTTCTTTTTCTCTCGCGTTATCGCCTGGAGACCTGTTTATCGCGAATACACATGTTGTCGTGTCTTTCTTGCTAGGTACCGATCGATCTTCTTTCTTTCCGCTTTTCATTCAGTAATTTCTAACTAATTTCATAATCTATTTACAGTGAACAGGATTAATGTGAAAACCTAACCCTCCAAACCTTTTTAAAGTATTTACATACGGATCTGGTAATTAAAAATTCAAATACTATTACACCGTGCTTTGGAAATATATAGGATGCAAATGATTAATGGGATGACTAACTGCGAATTTTTGTTACATATGTATGGTAGGTACATATGTAACGTGCGTGCGTTTGTCAAACGATGACGCGGAATATTGAGCTTCGAATTAGCGTAGGTGTTATAAATTAACATCCACATTGTCGCGTTCACCTTTGAATGAAAAATAGAATACAGTTATAACGATACAGGATACGAAAGTAATCGTAGTTAAGAAATAATTATGTAACGTCTGATCTCGAACGGTTAAAAGCAAGAAGATTAATTATGTGTACCTATGATTCAATATATCTAATCAAAACAGTAGATAATAAATCATTGATTGTACTAGGACGTTTATATGTTTATTACGGCAATTAGTTTGCACGTATAAAAAAGTAAACACGTTGATAAAATATTATGACACTGGCTTACACACCGCGGCGGCACTATAAAACTATAAAATTATAAAACATCATTACGTGTGATTAAAGTTCTTAAATAAACACGGATTCTGCAATTGGTTTATCTCTGATTGAGGCAATCAAAGACGAATTTATTTACAATTGCTGATTCGACATGGAAAGATACTGGTTTATTTACTGGTTTATGCTGATACGGATTTATTTTTATGTTATATTTAGTTTCGAACCAATTTCGTAATCATTTAAATTGTGCCTAAATCTGCTATAAACGCATAAAATTCGCAGTCTAGTCATTCATTTCATTTAATCCGAGATGAAATTCGACTTAGGTTTTGTTAATGTATAGTTATCGAAGAACATGCAGCCATAGAATAGATATAAGTTTTCGCCTTTTTTTAGGAATTACGAACTACAAAGAAGCTTCTAACCGTTGAAACCGGTAAAATAAATCATAAAACAAGGGGTTAAAAGTGTCCGAATGTTACTATGAATCGTAGTACTTATGTACATAGTATCTTCTGACGTGTCGAATGCTATTGTTGGTGTCGGCGGTGCATTTATCCGACGCGACAATTCAAAAGGCAACTGGTGTCGGTGGAGTGTGTCCTTTCACGACTCTGTCTAATAACTGGACCCTTTCAAAGTTCGTTAAAGCGGCACAAACAGGTCCGACTCGTTGGAGGGTGCATTACAGTCAATTTCGTCGGAACCTGTGACTGTGACCGAGACACCATACGCGAAGAATCCGCCCTATAACAAAACAGAACCATCGAAGCCATTCAAGAGGTGGCGAGTGCGGATTAGCGGATTGTGACATCGCTTTCGAGCCGATATATCCAAGCCGCTTTGATACGATCAATCAATCAAATTGCAGACTGACTGCGATCTTGATCCTTTCATTTATATATCTAAACGGTCTCGTTAAATCATTCTCGCCTGGCAGGAGTGAGACAGTTGCAAATTAGGTAATTTCATACCAAATCGATCACATTTCAACGGTCACCATCGTAGATTTTCTTCTAAACGAGACATGTAGTCCATGTGAAATTCGAGGTGACGAAAAGTCATCATTTTGCCAGCTTAGAAAGGATAAAACTGTTGCCGATTTTGGCGAAAACGAGCTTCGCTAAAAACGAGGCTAATGTTATTCGATTTTTGGTTACGTGTTACTCTGCGTTTAGTCGTCACGCGTTGTATTAGTCAACCTTGTACTTAAGCGTGTTTCGATAAGCAAAAGAATAATTACAGGTAAGCTGTTTCACTCTGTAATTAAAGGCCTAATACGTATTTGTTATAATTGCTGTATCAAAGCTTCGATATGAAGTATAATTTTTTATAACTTTTGGATTAGGATTATTTCTGTAACGACGCGACGCACCATAAAAGTTTATTGTGTGTACACTTTTTGGAAGATTCGTAAAGTGTTTAAAATTAGATAACCTTCCAACGGACAACACATACATATGCGTGTGTCGTTGCAGTCTATAATCTATTGCACATAAATTTGTCACGTGAAGTTCCACTATCGAAGCCTGCCACGTCACGGTTGCACGTTTGAGGTAATTTGGGTAATTGTGAGGTAGCTAATCGATATTAATAATGTTCGTTGATAACTGCCTATAGTAAGACCGGTGATTTGAACGGCAGTGGTAGGTTTAGTGTTAAATGAAAATTTTCCTAACACTGTTTGTAGGTACTACAATACGACAGGCATTCAGTTGTTCAGTTGTTCGGCGATAAATAATGTAATCGATACAAAGAAAGGAAAACAATTTACTGTAACAGTATCCCAGTCGGTGAACTTCCTGATGTAATCATCGCATTCGAGTGCGTTTACAGTACGGCGCGTTATGCAAGGGCTGATAATGAACGCGGCTCGCGTACGCTCGTAGCGAATCGCGATTGCACAGACGGCCAGCCTCGAACCTCGAGCGGGGATCACCTAACTTGAATGTTTATACAATTACTAAACGATACACGGGTTTAGATCTGCTTTGACATCCATGTGGACACATTAGCATAGGTTTCTCTTTCTCCACACACGGTGCGGTAGCAGAAGTTTCGTCATCGACACGAATTTCTGCAGGTCGGATGACTAATCGTAAGGAAAGGAACGCGTTGATCGCAGACTCACACCTGGACGATGCTCGCACGTGTCATCGTCATCATTGTCAGAGTTGAATACAAATACGATCACTGCCCTAAGACTTGTGAGCGGGAACGTATGTCGTGCCGCACCGGCGCGGCATAGCATTCTAAACACTATTACGGTCGATGAGCTTTCCGAACTCGCCTCTCTGACTAAATGTAAATATAAAAATTCTTGCTTTATTTTTAGTTTTTAGTTGAAAGCAAATATAAGTTACAAAAAGGTCTGAGAGTGATATTTAACCCTTAGCACTCGAGTGGTGGCTCTGAGTTACCGCTAAAAATTGCTGTGCTATAATTCAAAATATCGTTTACATTATTAAGTATGTTGGGATCTAACCAATTATTAAACATTTCAATATTGTATGAGGTATTCTATTAATTTCATATTCACAAAATGAAAAAAATTATATAGAATGGAATTATTCTAGATAGGAAGACATGTTTAATTTTCGAAGTAAAATAGCTTCGAGTGCAAAAAGTTAATATAATTAGTAAACAAGATTTTTTAAAATAAGCAGCAGTCAAGGGACTATCCTTTGAAAGTATAACTTTCAAATAGAACACTTGAAACAGTAGGAAGTTGTCGGCAACACAATTGAAAAATAATTATGTCATTAATTATATTTATTTTTTAGTTTATTCGTTGCACAATGTCAGTGATTTTGGGAGAACGAATACAAAATAAGACATCCGTGTACATCGAAACAAATGTAATATTTTAACCAGCCACTGTACGAAGGGTTTACAGATGTAACAACTGAATGGAATAAATAACGCCATCGAAAACGGATAGCGATTAATTTATGACTCGATTATTAAGGTATTATTCCTTATCGAAGCCTCGGGTAGGCGTGCAGAAAATCTGTATTTACACACTCTTGCCTTATCAAAGCTGCTCAGTTTTCTAGACCGTCTATTATAGTTTCGAAGCGAGAGAACGAATCATTATTATGATTGCTACGTAATGAATGCTCGTTTTTAAATTAGATCGCTGATATACGTTACGAAGAATCTTGTTCACTTTCCACGAGGAATTATTCGCACAGAAACGCATAGTCGCTTAGTAATATTCTAACGAGAGAACGATTCTAATAATTACAATGTATTTTATACATTTCTGACAAAACTGAGTAGGTGTAATTTGAAACAGTAATATTATTAATATAATATTATATTACTTTCGATTGAAAAATTTGAATAGTCACGTGCTCGTTATACATGTTTATAAAACAATGTGAAATTATTGTTTCTAGAGCTCCGTGAACCCAGTGTTAAGGAAGAAAATAAAATCCGCTGTCTACTTATCGTGATCGCATGTCTTCCCTGCAGTTCTCGCCGAGCGTGAACAACATCCCAATAACATCGCCGACACGAAGAAGTGAAAGTTGTAAAATCGGAACTCGAAATGAAAACAGACTCGACGAAAAGCGTCTCTCTTTTCCTGCCTGTGTTTATGTACATATATGTACCACCAGCGATACTTTAATGAATTCATTTGGATCGCCAAGTTTAGAACAAGTTCCGATATCGATGTTATAAATAGAAAAACGAAAAGTGATAGATAGACGCGAGCAGGTTTGCCTAGTCGCCGCGCCTCGCCGGTCAGATTGTAAATATGTACATTGATCTTATCTGGAACGGATGTTACGACATTACACGCTGCTCAGATAAACGCGAAACCCAATTGCGCGAAAGACAGAAAACAGGCGATAACATGCGCCAATTATATCATTAACGCTTGTCCTCATCGATGGACGCGCGCCTTTGGAAATGAATTTCGAGTAGAACGTACACCCGCAGTAATAGGTACGATTTATCATAGCATGATTTTCTGCAAAGCGTTAGGCATGTTGCTCAGAAAAAAACCAAGTCTCAAGTGACTCCTTTATGATAGTCATAACAGACGAACTCTGTACGTACACGCGGTTATGCTAACATTTACTGGATAAACTCTGAGTTATGGTAATTTCTTGTTATTATGCATAGTTGAGAAGTTATGGCGGAGGAGATTTCTTCAAGGAGGACCGTTGGAACTCTGAATCGGAAATGAACCGTTCTCCAACATTACAACGTCCACCCACGCGTTATGAGAAATGCGAAAATAAATCAGCATGATTTCGACTGCAACATTTTACAGCGTTCACTTCGTTTTCCAAGTATATGTATATACTAATAAGTTTAAACACACGTTACTGTGAATTGTTTTTGTTGGTGCTTTAATTACTCAAAATAGTAAACCGTTCGTCATTTCTGCCGTTCGTTTTCAGAATATCACTGAAGTATCTTCTATTCCGTGATACTTTTGAATGGAATGGCAAACGCTATCGTCTTGGAAACAGCCTTGGGATCGGCGCGTGCATATTCCGAAATGTTCTCGCCTTGCACGACTATAAATTCTTGGCGCGATTACCTCTGAATAATCGCGAACCACTTCGAGAGCTACAGTAACTTTCAGAAGTGTTGCGAGGCATTCGCGGTCGCTGAAAATATAAATTGTTTGTTAACGATTTCTTTTATGTATTGTACTAATTCGTATACAGGTTTAGGCTTCACTGTAAAATGTGACACCAATTCTAATCGCATTGGTTACTCAGAGACACGACGTCACACGTTGCCAATTTTTAACCATTGTAGTTTATCGTTTACACCTACTTTGCAAATTCTTATATAACACCTTCTATCTCTGTTGTCACGCGTCCGACTATGAATCATCGCTGCATTAACTTCCCATCAGGACATTCATGGTATTTCATAGAGTGATAATAAGAAATTCCAAGAATGGTCATTCCGGTCTAAAGATTTCAAGATAACGTACATCAAAGATATGAAACGAGAGTTTAACGTGGCCGGACGAATGTTTTCTATTATTATCTGTTAACGATATAAATAGAACGTGCAATTCGTACGTGAATTTTCTTATGTGAAGCCCTTTTATTTTGTTTTTTATTTATCTTTATAGTTTTTGTAGTTATTATTTATGTAGCAAAAATTTACTTTAATTTCTTGTTTGTAATTAACTCTATGATATATCACATTTTAGATGCACTCGAGTAATGCCAGATCCGATTAATATTAACAGAGTTATGACATGGTAGACCATCTATCGGGAGGATACGAAGAAACTTTTTCTTCAACCCATCATACCCCGATCTCTCCTGAGTCCTGAGTAAATAAAATCGTAAGAGAATGCCAGAAGAAAAAAAGGAATTGATTTTTTCGAGCCGTCACAGTAAAGAGGGCCCGGTTGAAGACTATGCACAAAAGCCTTCAGGGCGAACTAACAAAAGCCGCATAAATAACGAGGAACCGCATGCAATCTCAGAAACCGATGCAGGCTCTCGGCCGTATTCGCTTGTTCCAGTGAAACCAAAGTCGCAATTATCTTAATCGTCGACTCGGTCGAGCGATTTTCAAATATGTAGTAGCGTACACGGCATCCTGAATTTCCATGCCGCGAACGGCGAACGCCGTAATTTCGTGAATGTTTATGGATACATTCAAGTTTTCCCTATGGGCTATAGCGCCCACAGCTAGCATCGAGTTGCTTAGGCACGGACGTCCACGGTGGTGGTTGCAATTCGTGTCCCATCGTTCGGAATTATGAAAACTCGTTGCGATAAAGAGCCGGGCACGACTGTGAATTATGATCCATCAACGGTCAATTTTCGAAGTAGGTATCCGCGGCTGACTGTAGAATCACGCTGTAACGGATTTTGTACGCGTGCACTTGTCAATTATGCATGTTCATACGTGAACACAGAATATACATTTATAACATGATCACGTACTGTATAGCCAGCAAGATTGGGAGCTAGTTAAAAAGTTGGACCATCATTTTTGATTACAGTGAGCATGGCGGTGCTGATGTTCTTCCTGTTTGGCAAGCCATTCAAGCGGGGATTCTTCTGCAACGATGAATCATTATATCACCCGTTTCACGAGTCGACAGTAACCAGTGCGATGCTTTACGTGATTGGCCTCTTGGTACCTATATGCGCGGTGAGTCACCTGCCTTGATTCGCGAATCTTGATCCATGAATTTTCGAGCAGTAGACGCATAGATACTTACCGTAGAACCGGTAATTTATCAGTGCGCAGCGTTCCGTCTACCGTTTTCCGCGTTCTTCAACTTTATTTCCCCCGGCTTAATACTTACCGATCATTATCGATCGCGTTCTTCGTCTTTTTTTCGAGACCTGCTTCCGCGATTTGATTCTCTGTCCATAATACCGATCCACGGAATTCGAACGATTCCTCGCGACAGTTATCTATGTATGTGTCTTGCGGTCTCGGGGCGGCGAGTAAAATCTGAAAATATGTATTTGATCGAACAAGGAGGAACGGAGGAAGCCACTGTGCGGCTGCCTGCTTGTGTTCGCATGTGTTTCGGTTTCCTTTAGTGGCTAACGACCCTTCCGGTGGGAGAGCTCAGCGCGGTTTCCAAGGATGCAAATAGAGAATACAGTCTGTTGGGGCCTTGCGCTTTGCGCCTCTCGCTCGGCAAAAATACATCGCCGTGCACGTGCACTGTGCACACCACTTCCAGATTGTACCGCGAATCGATTCCCACGACCGCCGAAACTTAACGAACGAAATTGGGGTTCGAGCCGTGTGTTCTTAAAGAATTATTTGATCGTGTCAGACCAATAGAAAAGGACCTGATTACTTCGAATGACGAAATAAACATTTTCTACCTGAATTCCAACGATGCGTAATCAAATAGCCATTTATTTTCTTTCGTAATAGGTTCAACCGTTTGCACTCGGGGCTATTTTAACTAGAAAATTAAAGATTTCTTCCCAGCTAGAATATTTGCATTCCTTATGATTTTTCAAATTTTATGGATACGAAATTAGTATAATACCTCATACTTATATATCGACACATTTAATAATGTAAACAATATTTTAATTTTTAGTGGAGACTCAGACTCATCATTCGAGTGCTAAGGGTTAACAAGTTGAGAATACAATAATACAACAGTATTTTAAAATTCTCTTCTAATGTTTTTTCTGCTTTAAATTACACACCACGTGATTGTTGTCATAAATGCATATAATCCGCTGTCTAGGCATTCAGGAATCATCCGTTTCAACGAATTATTACATATTCGGTACACCCTGTATGTAGATTCGAGTATTGCCACTCTTCAATTTCGTATTCTCGATCGATGGCTGACGTTTTTTACCCACTTGTTCACCGATCGGTGGCTTGCACAGTGAGTTACCTTGTCAACAATTGCTCCGTGCATATTTGCCTCGGCCACACATCTTATTTGCGGGGTAAAAATTCCGGATTTATCTGGAACTGTACAGTGCACTGGCCTCGACCCGACAGAAAAACGTCAGGATTCGGTTGCGTAGCACAAAAGCGGTACATAATCAGATTTGTCACTGTACTCCTCGTGTGCTCTCTTTCAGCGTACCAGACAAGTGGTAGCTGACGCGTCATCTTGACAGAGAGGAAATCAAAAAAACTTCCTATCTTTTTATCGAATTTTCTGAAGACACCGCTCGGTGTCTGCAGCTGTTCTCTTTATCTTAATCTGCCGGTTGCTTGCCTAAGCAGATAAAATCCGTGTGCCGATCTAATGTATTGCCGGATATTTTTAAGTGTCCGCTCCAGTCCCAGTCGAGTGGCAGTCAGGCTCAGATAGGTGATGACTCGCATCAAAATTTATGGCGTGCGAGACGCTCGTCGAAGCCACGGCCACAAAGAAACATCTTCTATCTGAAATGGTCTACATACATATACACAATTATACAAACAGTGTGTTTCATTTCCTTCTTTTATTATTAGCTAGCGATTCGTCACAATGTAATCACACGATTATACGAACAGTGTGATTCAATAAGCATTTGAAAGATTTTTGGTATTGTCGACATAAACGACAGTTTAATAATATAAATATACATGGATATAAATGTAAATATAAGGTGGAAGAATATATATATGGGACACTCTACGTTTACTACTATGTATAATATAACCGTGTGATAACTAATAACATACACACAATATATATTCATAGATACTTTAGCAGATGTGAAGTTATGAGAGAAGCAATTTCAAGTAGAAGCTCTTGACGAAGAAAAATTCATTGTTTTACAATGAAATTGGATCCTGACTTACCAATCACAGTTTACGACACACTCACGGTGTAATGACTCGTATTAATATTCGGATGAGTTCACATTTCGAAGACCATTACGGTACTTCTATGTTTTTTATAGCAGCATTGCCAAATTTATTGCTCCCTCGTGCTTTGAAATGTATTATGTAGGGTAGGATTTAATAATTTCGTTGGCGGGCCATGCATGTTTTTTCAACATTAAACCTACCACTGCCGTTTCAGATTTTTCATTTCACAATTATTGAAACTATGAACCTGGTTACATAAAAATTTCTTTTCTTTTTTTAGAAATAAAAATTAAATGCTGTTAAGCACATCACTTGAGAACGGCTGGTCCGATTTGGCTAATTTGGCAAAGCAGCAAGTACTTCTGAACATTTTTCAAATATTTAATTAGGTATCGTGATTGAAATCTACTGATAGAACGTAACCAGAATTCATAGTCGTTCGTGTAATCGTATAACTGTAGCAGATTGATGGAACCTTTTCTTTCGACGTCAAACAATTCAAATCTTTCGCAACAGAGTCGCAGACGGGAAATAATATTTCATCGAACAGCCTTGATTTCAATCGCAACCTTGTTCTTTCTTTTTAAACCGCTGACGACTGTGTCACGTTTGCATCTATAGAAACGTGACGATGAAGCGGATGACGTGAGAGACCTCGTCATCATAAAAATCTTCATCTTTCTCATACGATTAACATAAAACTGCTGTGTACGTATGTGTGTATCCGATACAAGACTAATAGAAAATATCTTTCCAGAAATATACTTCAGCTGTCCGAAAGAAAAAAGATCTCCCAGTTGATTTGAGTTTTCCGTTCGGTTCCGGTTCGGCTGCTTTCCTCGTATCGCGCACGTGGGAACGTTGCGTTCTAGGTATCCGAGTGTGTGCACGCGACTAGAGATGAGATGAGAGGAGTGGCGCCGAGACGTCCCTTCGCAGATTTCCGTTTCGAAATCGGACCCCGTCTCAAGAAACGTCAGACCCTGTATCACCCCCGCGAGCCCCGGGGGTTCGTTTGCAGCACGCTGTTCAAATTAACGCTGTCGCCGCGGGCGAAAATGCCGTTTCATGACGGGATTCCTCCTGTCCGCGAATGAAATTGGGTGGCCTGTCCAAACTACCAACTACCAAACTACATATCACGCGCTGCCAAGAGTGCTGCCGCGCAGAGACCCACCACCCGTCTATCCGAAATGTAATCACGGTACAAAGGGATTCTATTATAACGTAATGAGAAAGATTAAAGGGTGTCGCGTTTCAGCCACTTCTGCGGCTGTCTTGTACCGGGCCGCGAGAAACAGACTAGACGCACAGTCGCGCGTCACGACGCGTAAAACAAAGAAAACGACCGATAATGGCGCGATGGATGGCCGTATGTAATTTTAGGACCGATATTTTGTAGCCTGTGCACACGCCGAGCCTAGCTCGGAGGAGTTAATTGGATAATCAACTCTCGTGTTCGGCGATTCGCCGAACCCCGGCTTAAACTTAGCCAATCTCGGCCGCGTAATTGGATTCCGCGTTTAGGAACACTATTTTCGGGGCTTGATTAACGAGATACGCGGTATTGATAGCGTGTCACGGGAAGATGAACGGGGTTTGTTTAATGGATTAATTCGGTTGTGCGTCGCTGAGGGAATCTTTCGGTTCCCTTTTGCTCCCTTTGCTGGTGTCTACCAACGGTGATGACATCTGGTTTGAACGGCCGAAATTTATGATACGTAAAAAATATTCTTCTGGATATACTTCTCTCGATATATCTTCGACTCGGTTCATGCTGTCGTCGTGATACAATAGATAAGGTCAAGCTGAAGTCATCTTAAAAAATCTAATGAAAACTAAAGAATTTTTCTAATTGTATTATTCACGTGGCAGTGGAGGGGATTTTCTTTGATGAAGGTTTTACTGTACAATACATACCTATATATGTATAGTAGTTATACTATTATTTATAATTAGATGTTGAATCAAACGTGAGAAATATTGTTTGAAGTTCTGATAAATACAGGCTCGGCGCGTGCGTCGGAAGCAAACAGATTTCCGATGTAACAATCGAAGACAACCGTTTCTTGTTGCTGTTAATAAAATCGAGTGTCACTCGTTTAACCCGCGGAAGACGAAGGAGAGCACAGTGGCTCTTGAAATAATAAGCAGGCCCTTGTTAGGAACGAGATCCCTCTTCCCAGCACTATCCGTTAATCCGTTCACGAGAATTCCTTCAGAAGTGTGTGCGTGTCAGTGTGCAGTGTGCACTGTGCAGTGTGCAGTGTGCAGTTGTTTGCCCTCTTCCCTCGTAGGAATCCATTTCATCGGTTCACGAATTTTCTACCTGTACACTCTAGATACCTGCACCATCTCAGGAATCTGAGAAGGGTTCAGCAGCCCTTCAGCTGCTTTCACCATTTTTTCTTACCATCTCCGAGTCGAGCTTTAGTTTCCTTTTGTTCTTTTTTTTTCATTCTGCTCTGGCGGAAACCATAATCACGAACCATTTATTCAATCACTTTGAAAATTAACCCTTTGCGGAGCTATTTTGACACATTACCGACATTTTTATTGTTTCATTTTTAATGGAACCTTCAATAGCAACAGCAACTTTGATTGTGATTTAACAAATCACCCTGAATAACGTTATTTAATAGTTTCATTTAAGATTGCAATGTAAAATAGTCCAGGATCCACCGACCATTTTTACAATTAATTACTATCAAGCTAATATTCCGTGAGTAACTTCATTTTGATGAGACGCCCAATTTTTTCTCTTGTGGTAGAGCCTCCTTCCAACATGTATCGATAACGAGGTCATCAAAAATGATTACTAACCAGCTGATTTTTTTACTGTTGCTTAGTTAATGTTTATATAATGTAACAGTCACATTGTCCTACAAAATTTTGAGAATCGTCAAATCGACATATTTTATTCCTGCTACCCCTGTTAGCTACCACAATCGAGCTACCACAAGAGAAAAAGTTGGGCGTCTCATCAAAATGAAGTTACTCACGGAAAATTAGCTTGATAGTAATCAATTGTAAAAATGGTCGGTGGATCCTGGACTAAAAGACATTTTCTATGCTTTCTACTTATTGGTTGACCCAGCACTGCAAGGGTAGGATCCTTTCGACTTTCGACTCGAATCTGATCGTTACGATTGTATCGAACTTGGGGGACGTATCTACGATGCGAGGAGGTCCGTCCATTTTTCCGCTGTCGTAAAAATTCCTCCGTAAACCCTCGGGGACAATAAAACGTCGGGAGGAGTGGAGAATGTTTGTACCTACCGCACACCGTGGCCGAGGCGGTGTGGGGCGGTGTGGAGCGGTAGAAATAAATGAATTGTTCGGAGATACATGACTTGTCGCGGCCCCGTGGCCGTTTATCGTCTCTCGCTCGTTTCGGGCCGTAGCGTGGCCGGGGTAAGAAGAAAGGATAACCGTTCGCGTCCCGTGGAACAACCAAAAAGAACAGGTAAAAACGACCGAAACCTGCGCCGTTGTATTTCATTGACTCGCGCTTGTCAGTTGTATCACCTGGCGGCCTTTATCTGGAATCTGACCGGTTAACCCACTTTTGTTGGAGGGGCCGTGACAGATCGCTGGAAACCCGGAGGAGAGATTACCAACGCGTCGAATCCCTTTGAGAATTTCTCGAGTCGACGGTTCGTCGGTTTTTACCACGTTTTTCCTTCTGCTTTTAATCTCGGATTACGGATTACGTCGACCACGGTCACCTCTTCACGGGTCCTCGAGATCGAGAGGGAAGCGATTCCGTCGTGGACACCGAGAATTAATCACTTGACGATTATGGTCTTGGTAGGGTACGGTGCCTCGTATCTCGACGCATCGACGAGAACGCGATGCAGTTCCACTACCACACGAGATTCTTCTCCGTCTCCCTTTTCGTCTTTCCTCTTCTTCATCCCTTGCTTCGTATAATTCATATAATACTTTCGAATATAATAATAATTAATCCCTTGTCTTATGATTAGATAACGGATCTTATGCATTCATGACAAAACTATTAATAACGTTAAACGAATTTAAAAATACATTCATATTATTTTCAAGCTGTTGAACATATTAAGAGAGAAAATAAAAATTCTTCTGCGATGATTACGACTTCTTTATTGTTGTTAAGTGCAATCGTTGATTTAATGAATGTATCGATTTTGTTACAGATGATTGTGGGTGAATATTTATACGCGAGATACAACGACGTCGAATCCTCTAAAATGTTGTTTGGACGAAGTATTCCTCCTTGGATATGGAGTGCCTATAAAAGGGTATGCATTTGTACTAATAATTCTTAATAACCGTTACAACATATGTAGTTTCTTGATCATCAATTTTTAGTAGTACTAATCGTTATCGATGCTGTGAACGTTTCAGATCGGAGTTTTTGGATTCGGCGCAATCACGACAGTCTTAGTGACAGATTGTGGAAAATATACGATCGGCCGCTTGAGACCCCACTTTATGGATCTTTGTAAACCTGTTGTCAATTGTAGCCTAATGGAAAATCAGCATCGGTACATCGAACAGTTTAGTTGCGGAGCGAATATCTCGTCGAGACTTTTAAAGGAAGTCAGGTAAATGTTTTGATTAATTTTCAATCAATTCCGTATCCGATTCTTTATGATTCTTTCGACGATCCACATGGGCTCGGGCAACTTCAGTATCTTCTCTTCTAAACTGTACAGAGTACGTCTTTCTATCGTGAAGTAGATAAGTGTTGCACTATATATTAACACATTACCGACCGGTAATTATTGCATATTTTTGAAAAATGTATGGTACATCGGTAAATTTTCATTTAGCATTTAGTATGAACTAACTAAGTCACCTTCAATAACGTCGCCTAATAGTTTCATTTAAGATTGCAATGTCAAAGAAAATTTCCGGTCGGTAAAGTGTTAAAATCTTGCAGCATTAAAAATGTCCCAAGAATTGCTCGGTCCACTGTATATGATCAAAATATGGTCACTGTATACGTATGGTCAGTAGTAGAGCGTGTTCCGGGTCACTGTTGGCAAGGACAGTTTCATTTACGAAGAGATTTGTGGAAACGACGATAAAAGCTCACAGAGAATTCATTGATGCCGAGTCACCCTTTGAATCTTCAGCTTGGTCGGTGAAGGGAAGCGTGAACCAGCGTATTCGAATCTTCCGGAGTCTGTCTACTACGTGCATACATATAACATACATATGTATGTAGAGTGTGGAGTATTACAGTAGCTCTTCCATTCATCAGCTCCGTGAATCGCTTGCCACGGTTATTACTCGAGATTACGTTTTTTAGAAGTCGTGCCATTGCTTCGTTCAATATTCCGCTCTCGCTAAGGACATGCCTCTGCTTTCATGGTAAAACGAAGTGCTTTACTGTTCGTAATTGACTCGAACATTCCGAAGAACTTGTCAATTCTTATTAAATATACAGTTATGTATATTTATGTCATGTACAATTATGTCATGAATTTATTAATATTGGGGGTCCAACGAGCATCACGTACCGCCTAAATCTAACACTGCCGTATCTTTCATGTAGCGCGGATGTAAAACATAAATGTTAAACGTAAACGCGTCCGTGATGTAGTACATAGAAAAGAGAAAAGCAAAACGAGCATCGCTGGCTATTCGCTAGCAGCCTTTGGCTAAAGTAAACACAATTAAGATGAAATAATAGGTTCCGACAGCTACTTCCACGAAGAAGGCGCGCTTAAAGGGAAAGGGAAAAAAGAAAGACGCGAGAGGGGCAGATAATATCCGATTAAAGCAGCTTCTTTGATGCTCAATTACTCTTGCAGATAGAAGTCCACGGTCCACTGGGCTCCTTCCTTCTTTCTTTTTTCCCTGGTTCTTCCTTTCACTCTTTTTCGTTTTGTAAGCGCTACACTCCAGAACAAAAAGGCAGTACATTTTGTAATTTTTTTTCTAGTAAAAACTCGCAAATACATATATTCTATGTCATTATACATTTTTGAAATATCTGCATGTATAACACATCTAATATTGACTGAGAAAATTAGATTTCTGTGGATTCGAGTTTCTTAAAATTCGTGTACAAAAACTGCAAAGTTCATCCAAAATTCTTCGAATGCAAACCGTAGAGTCAGGGCGGAAAATGAGAGTGTCACGGCTGGGGTCTTTTCTGCCATCACTTGCAGTGCGTTGTCTTTTTGTGCCGGAGTGTATGATCGCGGAGGATCTTCCGGCGAATCTTTACGATCCCGGCGCAGCTCCGAGGCAAGAGCCCGCCTCGCCGATTGTAATCGGCACTGTACACGCCCCGGAATTAATCCTGACAAAATGAATAGGGTCCCATTACGGGACGCGTGTGCGCCGATGACGATGTGCCCGTCGCGCGCGTCGTGCATCTCCGTGCTGCGCTGTGCCGTATAGCTCCGTGTTGAATAATAAAACGGAAATTTGTTGCGCGTAACGACCACCGAATGAGATTTATTCGACACGATAAGATTTATAATCTCCATCTCTTTCAGATTATCCTTCCCCTCGGGACACTCGTCCTTCTCTGCCTACACGATGGTCTACCTCGCGGTAAGTACCCATTTCCTTTTTCGTTTCTTCGTTTTATCATTTTTTAACAGTATTCTTCTCGAAAGAATTCGTACGAAGCAGATAATTATTTATTAGACTGCCGGGTGTGTCAAACGTGGCTTTTTGTTCGGCCGAATTACAGGCCGTGGAACCTTTTTTCCCAATTTCGCGACGTGATTCATACGTAGCAGCGATCCAGCTCGATATCGAAATGTAAAACGAAGACGATACGCGCAAAGAATGTTGCAAATTCGGAAAGAAATGTTCAAGTTACGGTTTGTTGAACGTGACATTTTCGACCGTGCTTTTTCATACGATTTTGTCTAATTCTTTTGTTATTTATTTTCAGTTGTACTTGCAGTTGAGAGTATCATGGAAGGGCAGCAAATTGCTGAAACATTTCCTTCAGTTGGTGTGCATCTTGATGGCCTGGTTCACGGCTCTGTCACGAGTTTCTGATTACAAACATCATTGGAGCGACGTTCTGGCTGGCTCGACCCTTGGTACCGTCATCGCAGTAGTGGTGGTGAGTATTATTCTCTTTAACTACCCTATTGTACGACCATAAATTACGCTCGATCATAAATATGAAATAGCCAAGGCCCTAGGCACCCAATTTCAATCTTTACGATCCTCGCTGGCTGCGACGTACAATGTAAACGAAGTATGTTACTACGTAAACCGTGTTCAATTTGATAAACCGATGCAACACGATTCGTTTGGAGGTTCTCGAACTCAAGTTAGAAATAGAAGTTGCAAGAAAACTGGTAAACTTAATTTTTCATAGATAAATTGAATTTCTTTGTAAAAGCAAATAAATGCTGCGAATTCGGGGTCCTATGGTATCCCGGGGCACAGTGCCGGCTCAAGTCAAGCGGAGGCCCAGAGTAGTAAAAATGTTGAGGCTCTCGAACTCATGTTAGAAATAGAAGTTGCAAAGAGCCGAGGGTGAATTATGTCGAAACTGTTCGTAGGCGACCTGCGTGGCGGACCTGTTCAAGGAACGGAGAACTCGCCTAACGGAAGAGAATCACCGTGCAGTCGATTACGAGGCAGGAGCCGGCACACAGGTGAATAATGGCACTAGCAATCGCAACTGTTGACCTAACGAGCTCGCTCTTCGCTTGCTGACCGCAACAAGGCCGTGACTGTCTTCTACATGCTACTGTCTCTGGGAAGCTAGCCTGATTTCAGGGAACGCGAAATGCCGCTCGTCTGGACAATCGAATCGAAAGGCGGTCCATGTCGCCAACCGCAACTGTCGTTCGATCCAACAGTAAAAACGTCTGCCTTACGCTGGGACCGCTGATTATCAATTATAATCGCCAATTCCATCTTCTTCTCGACGCGTCGGTGCACCTAGGGCGTTCACGGTGCAACGCCCCGTTCGTATTCGTCATCACAGTCTCTTTGTACAAACAAAATTGTCCGGGGGCTTGGCTTCCTTTTTTTTTTCGTCACATCCTTGGTCTGTCTGGGTTCGGTCTAGCTTCGCCGATCGGTTCAACGTTCTGCCGTGTTGCTGGGAGTAGTTCGCGTAGCGGGGAGCGATCATCATTTTCTGCTGTGTTCATTATCTCGTCCTTATTCTATCTCGTCGTTTTTATCGACCAACTTGGCAATCCTTTGCGCGGGAGACACTGGGTGTCTGGTTCTTGGAACGCGTTCGTATAATTTCCTTTTTAAATATTAATAATACAGAGGTGGAAATAAGCTGGCGTCTGCGAGACCAAGGTACTCCCCTTTGGTTTCTTATCGCTTCGGACAAGGGGTAGAATGAAATTCCTCCTCGTTTTATCAGGGGTTCTCTATCTTTATTGATTGATTAATTAAAAAAGAGACATAGTACTTAATAATTTGTCGGAAAAGTATTCACGATGAAAGAGAGAACTGTACGGAGACGTTCCAAACTGCCAATCGCACGATGCCAAGCCTGGCGAAAGTTTTTATTATTTCGTCCATGTTATCTCTCGGGATTTTATTATTGATTCTTTTATGCGTTATATGGGATGGAATTTTATTATCACATCGAGTTGTGTAACGCGTAAGTACATACATGCTGCGTGCGTAGATGGACGACGTTTGTTTTTAGCGTAATAACGCAGGGACGACGCTATTACATAGAGTATAGAGGATAGAATATAGAAAGAGCCGTGCACGTAGCTTCGGCGAGGATGTATTTATTTCTTGTTGAGCACTATTTATTTATACGCTATGAAGCGTGAGCGATCAGTTACCTCCTCTGTAGGGGGTACCAATTGTTGTGTACAGTTACCCGAGAAATTCGTGCCGCGACAGGGAGTATAACTTCCGTCACCGTTTCCCCTGCTGATGCATCACAGACTAGGGCTGTTACTTTCCTTAATAAAGATCCGCAATCTAGTCGCGACATATAATTTCTGCACACCATGTACCTATTTGTTATTCGAATACATATTCTGAAATGCTTCTTGCTCGTCACTACTCGAAACTAACGATAACTGTCTTCTAATGGCTACATGATATTTGAATAGGATGACCAGACGATGTATCGACCAAATAGAGGTACTTTAGGGGAGTGGTTTCTAATGATAATTCAAACCATACAATTTTTATAAACATTTATTTATTATTGAAATACTGTTCTTATTATGTTGATGGGCCTATGAGATAGATCTATTCAAACAGTATTAGACTAACAGTAAACTATAGCGATATTCTATTGACCATTTTTAAGATATAATCTTTTTCTTTTTCTAAAAAAAAAACAACCAGAAGAAAAGAAACGAAAGAGTAAAAACAATTTGCGGTAATATAGTATCTAAAAATCAAAGAAAGTACGTAGTTCTTCTAAAAGTAGAACGTCATTTGTTACGTGTATAACGTTTCACCAAACACGTGTATTACATGCATTATCTATTGCAGTACTATTGCATAACTATAGTGATATGAATGTGATCCGATAAATAAACTTGCGGTATATTTGAGGAAAGTTATTATAAGATCTAATTAAAAATGTAACAAGTTCATAGAGGATAATTAAGACAGAGAGTTAATTAAGACAAAATTATGTACAGAGAAGGGCGAGTAACATATTCCTCTTACGCGGCACGAGTTTGTTGAACGATGTACGAAACTGTTTCAGTGAAGAAAAGTCGGCGAAGAATCCGCTTAATTAACTAAACCCTCTATTCTTTATTTTGTTATCACTGTCCTAGACGGATCTAGTAAAACATTTGGGTCTCCATTGTAGGTTACAAATCTACGAAATCAAACCCGAAATTTGAGCTTCATTCTATAATATATTCACAGTTTTTACAAGTATTGTTATAAAGAAAATCGTTTCGTTTGTGAATTCGCATTTTAAATATGAAATAATTCATAATTACAGCATTTACATATACAACTACAATTTTATAATTATGGTTAAAATACGAACTAACTTCGTATATAAACAATTAGCAATATTTAACGAGACGAAATACTAAGTACCTTCTCGGTGAAACGCAATATACACGATATTGTATTCAATGTTGGAACGAGATTGGAGAAAATGTATAAACGAAGCCCAAGTTCGTTTCATTGAAATTTTTTGTATATAAGCGTGTACTATAAAGAAAAAGGTGCTTAGAAAATATTCGAATATATATATATATATATATCACTATTTCAAAGGAGGAAGAATACAAACGATTATATTCGCGACGTATAGAAGCCCATTGGCAATTTTACTTATCGTTACCGAACTGTGAGCATTCGAGTTTTAGATTTAGCAGATTTAGCAAATTCGCAATTTATTCTTGTACTATAACATGATATGATTAGTTACTCGTGTTAGCCTTTGGTGCTCTGAATCATTTGGCTCTATTAGCTATTATCAACTTGTTGTTTACCAGGGGTATGAAAAGATATACGTTTAAGCGAATGCGAAATGCAATTTCTGCCCTATTGGTCTCGATCTGTTCAAGGACAGGCTATTCGTTAGAATAATTTCGCAAGTTTGTAGCGGGAGTAGCGAAATTTCTAGTATTAATTGTTTCTATTGTATAATACCTATACGCGTATAATATATTTTATGTTCACCGATACACGTACCTACAGTGTACGAAGCGACTAATTAAATAAGTATATTTAGGATTATGGATTCGTACGCAGATTATATTGGGTAGAACCACGACCGTCTCTAGTACAGGCCGGAACGTGGTCAATTTGACAAATTCGAACTTTGGAAAGCTTCGAGACTTCGTACACTTCTTCGAAGAGTCGAAGCTTCGGGAAAGTAATAGCCCTAAATTGCAGTAACAGAGAAGAAATGACCCGTAACAGAAGTTACATCATTTTTAGCACGATTCAAAATCCGTTTCATTTTTATTTCGCCTGTGGCATGAACCAGAACTACCTGCTTTGGTTGCGCACGGCTAAATTGTAGTGCATACCACAGGCTGAATAAAAATTGAACGGATTCTGATTCGTCCTAAAAATGATGCAGGTCTGTTCCAGGCTAAAAGTTGACAGTAGCTTCATCGCACCAGCTGATCGGACTGATATCACGTGAACATCACGTGTTCCGGCTTCTACAAGAGATGTACGTGGTCGAACGATTTGCTCAGTACATCTTGTGGATCCACTTTGCACAATGTCGACGAATTACTAAACCCATTACGAAACCGGTGAGAATGCTCGAAGAAAAAAGACAGGGGAAGAAAATTGTTAATAGCTACGGGTGTGTTGGTACCCGAGATTTCGGGTTCGGCAGCAAGCCATCCGATTGGGTCATTCCACTGTCCTCTTTGCCACAGGGCCGTCTCGAGGGACTTATTTTCTGAGGCACGAAGAGTACACCCCTGTTGACAGCGTGTGTCGAACGGATGCTTCGAAGTGAACATACACGTATACTACAAAGTATTACATCGTTATTTAAGCAATTATAGTACGCTTTATGGAAACACATATGTATATGTATGATCTTATTGAATTTCTAACTATTAGACTGTAAAACACCATTACGAAAGTGTATATATATTTCTAGGGCGCAGAATGTTGTAGATTCTTGTAATTAGGCAAGTTCAATGGATGCGATACGCCTCGCCCCTCTCGATTCGTTTTTTATTGAACTTTTTACATGATCGGTGCGACGCGACGGGCGTATTAGGTGCGCACACTGTCCTTCGACATGATACCTATTTGACAGCGTAGCTGTAGCTGGAGCGGTGACGATCGAGAGTATAAACTTGTAATCGGTAATAATTATAGATCCATTCGAAATGGACCAAATTACGAATAGTTTGGTAGTTAACTCAAAAGTTAACTGTGGCTGTATGGTTTACACTTTTGCTCGTCACTGGTGAATTGTATACAGCGTATTTGTGATATCTCAAAATGGTCGAATAATTCGTAAGAGACTAAACATATAAAAAAGAAGTTTCACATCAAAAAGTTGTTCAAAAGAACCACAGACCACGGATTTTCTCATATTTATTTAACGGTTCATTTTACAGAATTTCTTTAAACGCAGTTCTCTTTATAAGACCTTAACCCATTGAGAAAGTGGAACCCAAAAATTTTGATGACCTTTAAAACAGCAAATATTTGGAATATTCTGCAAAATAATCTACAATTAAAAAGAAATAAGTTTCGCAAGTTTAAAGAAAAAACACATTTCTTGTTAATAAAGTAGATAAAAATAATTTTTTAATGAATTTTATTGGAAATGTCACAAACAGACAGACAGACAGACACACGATTTTATTATATATAGAGATTAACTGGGTGAAATATGAAATAGTGAAAAATACAAACATTTTACGAATATTGTTATGTTGTTTTCAACGTAATAAGACTATTAAGGGATCAAATGAATTTTCAGCGAATTACTGCTTCCCACAAATCGATGCAGAATATTATTATTTTGGTGTTCATGTAACAATTGTTTACTACCAACGAGTGAACTCTGCGCTTTAAAACTTGCATTTTGGGGCTTTCTCGTCAATCTTGAATCATCAACAATCAATTTTGAAAAATGTTTAAAATCGAAATAAATCTTTATTCAAATTTCAGAATGAATTAAGTTCATTAAGAGCAGAAAGCAGATCCTATGATGCAATAATGAAGAGCGAATTTGAAGAATAGTTTTACTAAAAAGAGTATGATTGGATTAACATGAAACATCTGTATTACTTATTAGTTAATAAAAGTGAAATAAATATTATGATGTTGCGGTGCAATAATATCATGTACAACTATATTTTATTTCTATTATACATATATAAAATAGTTGTGTAGTTTCCGTCACGCTAAAACACCGAGCGGGTTGCCTTCTGAAGGGGAACCGAAAATTGAGGAACGGGTTGCCTTCTGAAGGGGAACCGGAGAGAGGAGAGAGAGTGAGAGCGAGGTGAGAAGTATAATATAAAATTGTTGTAATTTTCTCTCGTCTGTGGTTCTATTTCTCATTGAACCAATTTTTGTTGCTGCGATTCAGAATGGATTTTTTTTGTACAAGAATCTCTGGCATTTATGATGATTCATTCAAAAAAATCGCCGACAAAACGACATTGTAGCGACATCTATTAAAGATAGCAATCACTTCGATTCTTCGACCTAACCCAATAGACATTTTAAACGTACAAAATTAATTCCGTTAGCCGGGAGATAGTTATTCGACGAGGAAAGTCGTGTAACGCTGTGATTCGCGAAACTAACAATACATTAGGTTCCTAACATTTTCTATTTACACATGTAAATGTACAATATATTTTGATACACTTTTTACGACCGATTTTTCGGTGAACGGAACTTTCCAACTGTATAAACATAACCTCCATGCGAGTGATGCTCGTTTTACGTAGCTTTCAGAATACGAATTTACTTGTGCTACTCGGTGGTCTTCTACTTTGCCTTGTCTTTATGATACAAGTGAAACAAATATACAATAACAATCAAAAGTACAACAGATACGTAGGATACAAAGAATACGTAAGCCACCATTTAGCAAGCAAACTGTATCTATTTAACAATGTACATATGTATACTTAGTTGGTTTCGTGTTCGTATTCGTTTATCAAATATTAATCAATGCACGTGTTTAACTTCAGATGAATGAAATCTCAACAGAGTTGAAAGCGGTTGAAAAGTCTGCGAATAAATCCTCGACTTACATTCATCAACTAAACGAGATTCTTTCAAAACATCGGGATACGAAAAACATTTCTATATCGCGTATTGTTCTTCCACTGTAAAGTGCTTTGGTAAGTCCTTTTTTTAGATTTATCTAGTAGATAAAAATTTATATTACTTTTAAAAAACACAAGTTTAAAATACTACATTATAAAAATTTATTTTATAAAATGCTTTGTTTACATATCTGTAATATATTACTTATAGAGCTTTTCGATGGTAAAAAATAACTAAAAATTGTTAAGCATACATTATTATCATTATAAATTCTTTAAATTATAAATTATATTGTTGCTGAAATAAAATTTATGTGGCCCACGCATAAAAATAATATATAACTTCACTATTTTCGACAAGTTAAAATTATTTATAATCTCTAGCCACTTCTAGAGACAATTTTCAAGTGACATACACTGAGGATTTTTATCTTCATCTAGAATTAAAACTCCACTTGGTGCACAAAGCCATGGATCTTTTGTTACCTTTTGCCATTTGAATAATCTGTCTTGTAGATTGGTCAATATGTTCTAAAATATGTATGTTTAAGATATAATCATTACACCTTTATGAAAATGATGAAAATATCAAGACTCGGCTTATATTTACCTTCAGAGATTGTTTAGAAACAATATTATTTCGTTCCTCTGGATCATACTTGAGGTCGTATAGCTCCCATTCTGGTCTGTCGTAATAACTCTTTAATGTTTTGTACCATTTAAGTGGTTGATTGTCCCTAGTTCTATTTAAAAGATCCTTTCAAAATAAAACAAGTAATATCTGTTTAGCATTTATAATTTCATTTTCTTTTCTATTTTTTCAGATTACCTGAAAACTTGGTGATACAAATAGATCCTGGTCAATGGGAAATGGCATTTTGTAATTAATATTATGTATTAGCTTGTATCTCTTAGTTCTGATAGCTCGCATCGGGTAATACATAGTAATCTCATGATGTGTTTGACTAGCAAAAACAGCAGTGTCATTTTCAACCGGCTCTGCATGTACAAATATGCAATAAAGAAATGTTAGGGATATCTGAAAAACAAAGATGGCACAATCTATCTTTTCAAGTTACCTTGGTCAAGAAGTGGAAGGAGTGATTTTCCTGTTAATTCTGGAGAGGAACTTCCGTTTGTGTTGGTTGAAGATTGATTCACATAGGGTATGTTAAACCAATCCAATAACGTTGGTACAATATCCAATAACGATGTTAAACTGTATGTTACAACATTTTTTCTGTGTTCAGGGATTGGTGATCTAATCATCATAGGTTCTGCCAAACCTGAAAGTTCATTATCTCTATATAACAACTATTTTCGAATCTACAGAAACTTCTTGCTTTCTCCGTATGTACAATGTGTGCTGGTAGAAACTATTTATCCTGACATAATGGCTGTTATCAGCTTAATTTTCTTTTTAAACTAAATATAGCAAGGAGACTAATATTTTGGTGTATTCAAAAATTGTCTAAAATGGCCGCCAGGGAAAAAGAAACTCCGTTTCTCTTTTTTAGTAGAACATCATTCATTCAAACTATGGACAATAACTAGATAGTAGATCTTTAGGCAAAATAAAAATTTTCTGGCTGCATTGTGACTTTGAGTAAAAGTTATTCGACAAGAGCCATGCGAACAGAAAAAACTGAATGTGATATTGCATAAAACGAAGTTGAAGGGCCACGTTTGAGATAAACTCTTGCACACCAAATAATCAGCTCTTCCGTCCCATTTAATTAAGAATAAAATTAAGTCGATAACTGCTACAGCTTCAGAGAAAAGAGAGTTTATGATATTCATACCTTGTATGAAATATGTTTGATAATACCTGGTTCATGTAGATTCGTTCGACCATTTGGAAATGGTATACCATTGTCAGATGTGTACATAACTAATGTATTATTTTTGAAACCAGCATCTTCGAGTTCCTTTAGAACTAAACCCACACCTTGAAGATTTCAAATTTTTTAACATAATAACTAGTTTATACTGTTGATAAATGATAAGTTATTTATCATGTTATTAATAAACATTGATGAAATGAAATGACATTAGCCTTACATTAATATAGATTATGAAATGTTAATTTCTATTCATACCTTGATCTAAACGAGTTATCGTTGTATACTGAGCAGCAATATCTCGCCTAGCAGCTTCTGTATTTTGAACAAAGTAAGGAACTTTCACTTGATCCCATTGATAATATATCGGGTTCCAATCAGGAATACTGCCCATACCGACATCTCCGTTTCCGAATTTTTCACAAAAATTTCCATATTCTGGATGAGTGTGGCCACATCGATGGGGATCGTGAAATGCAACATATAGAAAGAAGGGCCTAAAAATTGAAAAATATTCATAGTAGAAATTTCTCTAAACAAGAAACTCGTAGTTTGATTTTCTATGGAATCATCTTAACGATTGCATACTGTGTTTTATTATAAGACAGAAACTCTCTGACTAAAAGCTTGATTTTGGTAATATTACGGCCAACTTGGAGGATTGAATTGTTTTCTTCCGTTTGCGAAAAATCAAATGGGTATACGTTCTCTGGACCAACATGCTTTTTACCAATAATACCTAAAAAAATATGTTGAATACAATTTAGAAGTTCTCAGATTTGTTATTAAGTAACAAATGTCTTACTTCATTATTATAAAAGTATAGCCTGAGAAATATCATTCTAATTAAACTATAATATTAGTTCAACTACAGTTCATTTTAAATATACAAACCTGTTCGTACACGATTTCTTTTTAACAATTTTGGCAAACTTTGAACATTTTCAAAGGAACTAAAATGATGAATTCCATGATGAAGACCATACATTCCATTTTGATGACTTGGTAAACCAGTTAGCAGAGATGACCGACTAAAATTTAAAAAAATTATTATACGTACTAAAATGATGACATATAACTGCAAAAACCAAGGAAACAGAATAAATTATACCTAGGAGAACAGCTGCTAACTGATGTGTATGCATTGTTAAATAATAAGCTTTCCTTTGCTAACTGATCCAAATGAGGCGTTTGGCTAATTTTATTTAAGTAGGAGCGCATTTCAAATCCCCCATCGTCGGCTACACTCGATTTGGAATTATGTGTAAATTAAAAATTGATATTTATTTGTATAACAAGTAAACTGATATAGAAAGATAATCTCTCTTATACGATGAGAAAAAAATAACTTATTACCCAGAAGTAATACAGCATTTTTATGGGTGGCAACGTTCGCAGTTAATTCGCCCAAATCGAATAAGATAAGAAAGATAAGAGAATATAATTTATTCGGCGAAATTCTCTCCAGCATTGTTGATCGCACAGATAGGACGTCAAACCAGCCACGTATCGACTACAGTATCGTCTGTATCTCCTTTTTACAAATCACTTTTTACGGTACTGAACTAGTTCAAAAATTGACGAAAACAGAAGAAATTTGTGTTCGATTCGAACATATTGAATGAAACGTTCAATATGGTTCCACTAATGTTTTTTTTTCATTAGTTCTTTTTTAATATAGGTTATATACCACTCGCCGGATTGTTGATGTTATCGGAAAATTGATCTTTTTAATAAATTTTAAAGATGTTCAGTTACTGATGCATTGTTTTTTCCTTTTGTTCGTCAATTTGAACCCTTTCGTTTCTTTTATAAATCGAAATTATGGGCTCGGTGAAGAAGGAGTACATCTCACATCTGTTTATTTATTTGAATGTTTTTATGTTTTATTGTATTAAAATTTCGTAGAATACTATATTTTCGGATATTATTTGATGTGCTTGATTTTTATCGAGTCCTTAGATTTCGGAAGGCGTTTCAAATCTGTTAGAAAGAATGGGCACGTTATATATGGAGGGGGAATGTTAATATATGTAATCATGGGAAATGCCTTGCACGTGACTTACAGTATATTATTCACTTACTTTGTATCATCCTTTTTTCAACAACCAAATTGATAAAACAAAGGTTTCTCAGTTAATTTATATGTACATTACATTCTCAATGTTTTTGTTTTGGGGGCAGTCAATATACAGGTGTAGTGAAGATTATAAGACTAAAGTGAAAATTTGTGTTTCAGAGTAAATTGTTGGAGAAAATCATTCCAATATGACTAAGAAGATAATATGTTTATTTGATGTCGATGGCACGCTTACCGATCCCAGACAGGTATTTCTCATTTATATAAAATGAATACAAAGTTTGCCAATTTAAAACGATTGAACTTAATTGTTTCTAATCACTAGACAGCAGCTTTTATGCATTCTGTCACATATTCTTAAAATATAAACTTTCTTAACAGCCAATTAAACCAAACATAGAGAAATTTTTATTGGACAAAGTACGGAAGGAATTTGATATAGCTGTTGTCGGAGGATCGGATCTAGTCAAACTAAAGGAGCAGCTGGGTGGTGGAAGTATGTTCGAAAAGTATAAGTATATCTTCGCAGAAAATGGGCTCATTGCCTTTAAGGATGGTAAAAAATTACCAACTGAGGTAACAAATACATCTCAAAATTACAATCCATTGTAAAAGTTTCATTGAACTCGCAAAGGGTTAATATTCTACGAGTTTAGTTGTAATATATATTATTTTTCGTTTTGATTTCTCCAATTTTTTATTTCAGACAATTCAAAGTATTATAGGCGAAGATGCATTACAAGATTTGATAAACTTTTGCTTAAAGTATATATCCGAATTGCATCTGCCTTTCAAACGAGGAACTTTTATAGAATTTAGAACTGGAATGTTAAACGTATCGCCAGTTGGTCGCAATTGTACAAAAGAAGAACGTATTCAGTTTTTCGAATATGATGCTGAGAATCAAGTTCGACAGAAATTCATTCAGGCTATTAAGAAAGAATTTCCAGACCTGGCTTTAACATACAGCATTGGTAACTACTATTCAAACTATTTATTTTATTGCACATCACCATTATTATTAACACATTGTGGATTGTAGAAATTTCACTAGTCTATTACATTCTTTCTCTGTAATACACAAACAATTAATGTCTCCAATTCGCAGTGTGTAGATAAAATAATGAAACATTTAGTGCCAAATGTTTTAACTAGCAATAAGTAGACAACAATTATTTAACTGAAACTCATACGGAAATTTATATATCTTATTGTTCAAAGAAGTATTAGATTACGTTATAAATAATTTCTACTTTATGTAGTTAAGTTTTACACATCGAGAAGAAAGACTAAGTAAATTATTAAGTGTATAACACACTATTCTACTACTTTCCATGTGCAGGAGGTCAAATATCCTTCGATGTATTTCCTGTTGGCTGGGACAAAACGTATTGCCTTAGACACGTTCAGGGCTACAATGAAATCCATTTCTTTGGCGACAAAACCACAGAAGGTGGTAACGATTATGAAATTTATGAGAGTGATCTAACTGTTGGGCATCGTGTGAGTTGTCCAGAAGATACAATCAATCAGCTTAATGTTCTTATGGCACTCATTAAAGAAAACAAAGAGAAAGAACAATTCTCTGTTCCCATGCACTGTGCATAATATATCGAACATTCCTTGTACAAAATGTTTTACTTAAAATTCGTAAGATATATTTCACACGATACATCATTTCGTTTTTACTGTTGTATCACTACAAATTCTGGCGTTGACATTTCAAATTCACTATCGTAAAACAAGAACTTCGTAAATAATTGTACATTTTCACAGTCAAATGAAAAATCACAAAGATTTAGAGATAATGCGTTATTAGATGGATAAATATTTTCTTTCGGTCTTAAGGTCTGAGGATTGGTATTAGTTTTAGATACTGTTTACACATTCTTATGGTGTTTTATGAATGTTGTATATAAAGAAATATATATAAATATAAATCTTTTTATATTTGTATTTTCTTATGAGCTAGATGTGTAAGAGTAATGGTGTAATAGAGAACAGTATTACAAATATAATAATTTTATTTCGATAAAAGGTATATCCCCCCTTCCCCCGCAGGCACATATGTAACATTTTGTATAAACTATTCATATAAAATATATGTTCTAACAATAACAAAAACATGAATATAAAAGGTCAGTTTCATAAGAAATACAGGTGACATAGAGTGGTTCTCGTAAGATAATGGTAAATTACAAAACCATTAAAAAATATAAACATTTTTCATAATTTCGATATATATTAAAGTTAGTCATATCACTATGTTGTGGAAGAAAATCATGTCGTACATGATGTTAAACATTATCAGTAAAGAACTGCATCTTCTTGACACCTCGATTAAGCGTAAAGGTACTGTAAAACTGGGATGTGCACAGAGTTTGAACGTTTACATGCCTTGATAAACAGGTACTCGTTTCGACACAAATGCCGCGAGTCCTTCAACTCTATCTTTCGTATCCAAAATCTGACTGTAACATTGTTTCTCAATTTCAAGTCCATCCGCGATAGGTAACTCGAGGCCGTTTGATATTGCTACTTTCGATACTCTGAAATATAAAGTAAATTGTATATTGATTCATTCTTTGCTACAAACAATAATAATGACGTAAATCTAGGTGGTAATATCTGGTGAACCACCTTGTATACGAAGGGGAAACATCTTTTTTATTTTTAAAAATAGTTTTTGCATTTAATACATACTTTACTCCAATTGGTCCATTAGGCAATATTTCCCTAGCAATGGATAAAGCTGTTTGATAAGCAGCATCTCCGTCCTTGTTTTGAGAAACAACTTCATTAACAAGACCGATCTTCATAGCATGGTCACCATCTAATATACGTGCTGTATAAATCAGTTCTTTTGCTTTAGCAGGTCCAACTATCCTTGGTAGTCGTTGCGTTCCACCAGCTCCTGGCATAATAGCTAATTTTGTTTCTACAAGACCCATCTTAGCTTCCGAGGATGCAACTCTGATATCGGTAGCTAGTGCCAGTTCTAGTCCTCCACCCAATGCTATACCATCTATAGCAGTTATCACTGGAGTCGGTAGTGATTCTATGTTGTTCATAATATCTCTTAACGAAGAAACAAACGTGGAAACTTCTGAATTATCCATCTTTTGTCTTTCTCGTAGATCGGCACCAGCACAAAATATTTTCGGCACCAAACTGCGGATAATTAATACTCGTAGCTTGTTGTCTTCTCTAATGCAAGAGATAGCTTCGTTCAGTTGGTTCACTAGAGTCTTTCCAAAAGCGTTACGACTGGCTGGCCGATTCAATCCTAATACTACAATGCCATTATCTTTTCCATCTAAGTATTTAAGTATCACTTCCTTTGCATCATCTTTGGGATTTAGCATTGCATTGGTAGATAATGCTCTAATCGCAGTTGCATAAATGGAATGAAAGGTGGTGCTAAATCTGATATTGGTTACTAAGGAAGCCATGGCATGAAACTGATGTGTCAACGTTCCTTCCAAATTACGTCTTATTGAAACAAGACCTAGAAAACATATTTCTATTATGATAATTGCAATACGATTAAGCTTATACACGTATGATGGAACGAAAAGGACGTTCCAAATTAACTGGAAACCACTGTATTCCATTTTCACTACTGACTTTTGAAAGATAATCGTAACAGTCTAATCTATATGCGATTCATATCTACATATTTACGTAGAATGATAAGTAAGTGTATATTATTACCAAACTCACTGATACAAAGTCAAATGTTCAATAATGAAAAATGCTCATAAATAGACTGCTGGTGTTTGTGTAGACAAATTTCAAGACAGTGGGATAAAATAGAATCTTACTTTCAGTGGTAGTAGTCTTCTATGTAATCTGGAATTTCTTAACTCTTTTACTATTCTATTCTTCCATCTAACCAATTTCTTTGTGAACGCATAAAGCTTAGCAGTCTATTAATATACATGTAAACACAGCTAATATATGTGAATGATTTGATTGAAAATTCTGAAGGTGACATTGAGGTAGTGATCTCATCAAAACATCAAGTACAACAGTTTTTTCTAAGCTATAATATTTTCCATCTATCTTTCTTATATTATCAAAAGCTTTGTGAACAAGTCCTAACGCGTACTTGTAATAATAAACAATAATCATAGTACCTACAAACGTGTATTTACTGTGTGTATTCAATATTCACATCTAATAAAGTTAATAATACACAATTATTCTTAGATTGTCTTTCACAGGACAACAATATATGTATATATACAGTCAGCATCATTTAGTCGACTGTTTATAACAATATATTATTGTATAAAACTGAGTATAGTGTCAATATTATTTTGGAAAACGATATACGTTCCTGTTTTCATAGTTTAAGGTTCGAATACGAGGTAGTGAAAAATGTATGAGGTAATAAAAACACAATGGAGAAAATTATCTAGAATTATCTTATGGATAAATGTGTATTGATAGATATAAACGTACCGTATTTCTTCCAAACCGTAGAAGAATGTGGCAGGCGACTCCTCGGACTTTATGCACTGTCTTATTTCGCCAATAACATCACAACATTATTTGTGGAAGGGAGAATCGAGGAAAGTTCAAATATAACGACGTAATCTCAGCCCCACTTTCAGTACCGCCGCGACGACGACGCGGACGCAACTGGTCGCTTTAGAAATCGAAAGGTCTTGTGTATTCAGCGATCTACTGAAATTATACATGTATTAGTACACTGTGAATTCTACAGGTCGATTTATGATCATTTGATAGTATACAGATATGTACATATCTAAGTACTATGTACTCGACAAGTTGAGATTGAGAGCATATACGAGAATCAATTGGTTAAAAGTTCGGCAGAATCTGTTCGTCACTTAACACTAACCGTACCACGACCGGTTCCATATTTTTATTTCTTAATTATTGAAATTATGAAGATGTTTCCATCGGAAATTATTCACTAAATTTCTTTATTTAATCATGCACGTATTATTATTATCAATAGACAGCGAACCTTTATGCAAAATAAAATGATTATACACATATCATTTGCATGGAAAACTGTTTGGCAACGAATTAAGTAATTTGAAACACTGAATCAGTATGATTATGAAATCTGAGAGAAGTGTGAAAGGCAACGTTGTGGTTTCTATCATACAGATAATACTATAAAAATCTAAATTAATTGATATAAAATATTTATTCTATATTTCTGTTATCACGGTGAAGAAATAGTTGAGGTCAAACCTAATCCATTGACCTTATATGATACTATGACATTTACGTAACATTGAATACGAAAAATCAAGGAAATGTAATTAATGAAACAACTATACAATTAGAGTGATTAGCACCACTGCTAATAAAATAACCACTATACTGGATAATATGAATTGGCCAATTGACCCAAAAGGTGTACGACAGAGAGAACAAACATTCCATGCTAGTTATTCAGGAATTAACTGATTGCAAACGATTATGTTCGTTCAAAAGAGTACGAAAGAAGTACGATCGAAAACGGGCGATGTACGAATTTGAGTTTTCAGCGAGGGAATTCGGGGCCAATAGATTCTCACTCGATCGATGAATAATGAATGACATTCCTGGAGTGAATGACATGGCAAGGAATGTCGCGTGAACCACGTAGCGTCGAACGATTTACGCACATTAGCTTTTACCATCTCCCTCTTCCGATTTGTCCCTACTTTTACCTTTTATCGTTTTGTTCCAGCATGTTCTATCTAACCTGTCTTCGTCACATCCGTTTCTCGGATTATTATAATACTGTACATTAATTTATCATAGTAGAAAAAGGGTCTAAGAAACAACGTAGATCCGAGGGTTTTCCGTGCATCGTTCTATTCAGAGTGTGGAATGTGTCTGGTCCTCATTGTTCAGTACCACAAATTCAATTTCTTCCGATGGTTTATTCTAACGAATATGAATAACACCACGAATCTATAGATTGTAATGTATAGATTGTCATATGTAAGCATATATATATACTTACACATAGAAGCCATTCGACTCTATCGCGTGACAGTATTATCACGTGCGGCTGAGCTGTAATTACTTTTATCTGATTTTATGATACCGTAATGGGTAAGCACTCCAACGACGAATTATCGAAGCATTGACGCACATGTACGGTATCAGCACGATTTAGATAATGACAACAAATAGTTGTAGATTGTGTATCACGATTAGAGAATGCGCCATCTTCCAATCGGTCCAGCCGTTCTCAAGTGTTGCGCTTAGCAACAAACAGCATATAATTTTTATTTATATAGATAGAGATTGGGCAAATCTCAAATCCGGACTCAGGCTCTTCAACGCCATCTCTATATAAACTATATAAAGAGAAAAATAAACCAGTAGATAGAGATGGGTAAAATTGATTTGCAAAAGGGTGAATTTCGAGGGCAAAACCTGTACCGATTCCGCGGTCGTTTTCGCAGAAAGAACAGTCCGGCATTTTATGCGACTCGCGAGCTCGGAAGAATCACCGTTTTCCGTCTCGGGTCTCCATCCGCTCGGAATATGGGATTTGGTGTCAGAACGCGTCGAGCAAGTAGTCCGTAGCGTTCGTGAATTAGTAATCACGATGTGCGTCTGCGATTGGTGCGGCGAGCACATTTTCGTATATGTATACACTATAGTATAGTATATAGTACACCGGTGGCTGCCAGTGGGACAGAGAGAGGAGAAACGATCGGGAGAGTAACTTTCAGGCTTTCAGATGACAGAGGGGGTCACAGAGGGACCTATATCACTGTATTTAGTATAGAGTGTATAGAGTATAGGTTATAAGTGTGAAGGAAAAAAGGGAACGAGCCAAGCCACGAGCTCAAAAGACCCACCGGCGGAGAGAGAGAGAGAGAGAGAGAGAGGAAGAAACGATGATGAGATGAAAAATTGAAAGAGAAAGTAAAAAGGAGAATCAGAGAGGAAAGAAAGGGAGAGAAAGGCGCGTGTAGCCGATCAGTGGAGAATGAAACGAAGAAACCGGAAGAAAGATGGTATTTACAAGCAGGTACAAAAAATAACAGTTATTCTAAAATTTTCTAAAATGAGCATCATTGATAAGACGTTGATTATTATTGAAATATGAGATAATCAACGGAAACTATACAAAGGAAAAGATCGAAGAACCGAAACTAAAACTCCATTTTAAATGGCGCACGGAGATCTGTTCGACTGACTGTCTATGCACCTGATCGAGCCAATGCGCTCTATTATAGAACACAGGATCTCCGACAGATGTGTTCATTCTTATTACATGTAATAAACACTGCCGCTCCACTTCTACTCTCATTACCCTCGATCATTTTCATTATCGGCGTCATTTCGTTGCAGCAATCACGAAGAGGAAATCGGCAAACAAGCAATACAAACTTCCGCGGCGATGGTACACGGCTATATTCCAGTCCAGGATCGAAGCGAACCGGCATCGGAAACGGATAAAGAAGATTAAAGTTGAATAATGGTCGCGGAGCCACCTCGAAACGTGAAATCGTGCGACCGGCAGACTAGAAATAAGTATGCCTGACAAAAATCCAATCGCTTCGAGGCGGTCGCGCGGTCGTTTGAAGTTGAACGGATGCTAGAAGTATGATCTATCAGAAGCTGGAACTTGGAGACCGAGGAGGAAACCGCAAGTTAACTCCTGGTGTTCCTGTTCGTTCTGGAGCGTCGCGAACGTTTGGTTTCAACATTCGACAAGTAGAAACCATGCAACGTCACGTCACGGATCAAGGTCAAGGTCACCGTCAAGGTCAAGGTAAAATCAAGTCCATGTCAAGATCATCCAAATTCCTGGTCAAAGCAAGGATCAAGTTCAATGTCAGTTCAAGTTAACTCCTCGTGTTCGCCCTGGAGCGTCGTGAACGTTTGTTATCGACATTCCGCAGAGTTTTATCTCGATTTCGTTTCAGAAGCGGAGATCGTCGTCGACGTTTCCGCGTCCGGTAGGGCAGGGGCGGGGGCACGGGTGGGGACGGAGGCACGGTTTTTACTTTACAATGCATGTCGCTCAAGAAAGGAAGAAAACGCAGTTGTCGCGGCCACGTGGAGACCACGAACGAAGCCGTAACACTGGATCGGATCGGGAAAGAGGACGACGAACGAGCACGAAGGAGGTGGAGGTAGCTCGGTATAAAAGGGTCGTAGCGAAGCGCCTCGTCTGTTTTAACACTCTCACCGGGTCGCTCGGTAGATCGGACGCGTCCTCGATATATACGTACCACTTGATACCTAGAGCCGCATTGCTCGATCGTGTTTCCGGGCCAAATAACACGTTCCGCAGGAACCGCAGAGGAACGGGGACATAGACGCGAGAGTACGGACACGAAGATAGGTGAGTCGTTCGAATCATTCGGTTCAACCCTCCTCGGACACATTCCCCCAACCCCCCTGGTTATTTCCTGGATATTAACCGCAGAAATCGCGTCAGTGATCCAAGAAGAGACGTGAATCTTATCGTTATCCTGGACCTATTTGCGCGTAGAACGACCTTCGAAACGATTTTAGTGATCGAGCCGGGTGAGTGATCAACTTCTGTCGGCTTTTTCAACAACCAGTGAGTAGACCGCCGCCACAGTGGTCCGGTAACCCGATTTTTCTGGCCGAAACTATTTTAGCATTATTTCAAGGTTTAATAACATATTAATATATTAAAAATTTTCGGGTTCCACTTTTAGATGCACACTCGCTACATTTTTCCGATTAAAATGATACCAAACACGATGCAGTTCGGACTTTCCATGATTGTGTAATCCACGATTTAGTGGAACTAAATATGAATCGGTCGGACGAGGCAAGCAATGCGATAACGCGTTGTTTTCCGCGGCCCAGTGAGGCAAACGTGTATTGTTTTCCTCACCAGCGTCTGAAAATTTTCTCGGCCAGCTCAGCCATTTTTTGTGGGTAATACCCTCGTCTCCGTCCCCTGGGAAGACTCGTCCCCTTCAGGAGGGGTCGCTAAGTAAGGGAAGTGCAAATTGCACCTTGGCAATTGGAAATTTCATTACTATAACAATCAACCAGGATTTCTTATTGCACGTGGACAAAGTCGCGGGTACAAATATTTTACATAGTTTGACCGGAGGCAGTGTATTAATATTTACTCGTAAAGTAACTTTTAGTAAGTTACTATTAAAAAGTAAAGTTTTTAGTAAAAGTAAACTATCGATTTAAAAGTAGTAAAAATTAGTAATTTAAAAGTAAAGTAAAACGTTTTTCCATTGCGTTTTTTTACTTGAATCGATTGAACTGAAGTAGACAAATTGATCAATTCCATATTGTAGTTAAGAAAGAATCTATGCGTTCTACGACATGTGAATTCTCGATTTCAATGTGAAAAGGCAAAACGTACGTCGCATTTCCTTGGAAAATGGCCAAGTAACGTTCATTTGTCTACCGTTAGTCATTCGTACAGGATGCTAAGTTGTGTGCGCGTGTACATGCGTGAATAAAACACCATGGGAATTCTGATGGTTCTCGTCGAAGGTCACGAAACCGCGTGTCAACTGAAATTCTTCCGTGGTCCTGAGAAACGTACACCTGTTTCTCTTGGAACAATAATCCATTCATATTGTTACACCGAGGTTGCGGATTTTTATGGAAAATTTCAATTTCTGTGTTCCTGTCCAGTCCAGCCCTGAATTCCAACAAACCGGAGTGACGTAGAAGCGAAGGGCTAAGGCTGATGGAAAAAATGGATTCCGCATTCCGTTTCGCGTTCCGCATTTCTTCCGGCCGCTTAACATTCTAGCTACCCACTAGTGCACCTAAGGATGAATACTCTTTATATAAATATTAATAAACGTTCCTCATCATTTGTTTCAGAGCCATGAAGTTAGCGATACTATTGGCAGTGGTGTGCTGCCTGGCGATCGGATCACTCTCGTCACCGGTACCAAAGGTTTCCGAAGAGAAATCATTGCCCACTCAGAACGTCGTTGAGACCGGAAGACAAGCGGCGGTGGCGGCGCCAGCCCAGCCACCCGCAGTCAGTGAAGATGATGATGACGACGACGACGATGACGACGATGATTTCGACCTTCCTGGCGATGACGACGACGACGATGATGACGATGACGACGACGACGACGACGATGATGATTCCGATTATTTGGAACGGTTCATCGAGGAGGTACTAGGTAACGTATCCACTGTTTTTTCTGAATTTTTTGTTATCAATAACTAGACGGATTTGATGCATATATTACCATGATTAGCAAAGAGTTGAGAGCGACGTTAAATAAATAAAAAGAAAAGAAATTATAAGTCAGTTTAGGCAGAGATGCCAACAGCGGGTCCCTGAGCTGACCTCCCTCGGGCACTTTGCTGATTTGGAGGACAGGGCCTAAGTGCCCTGTATTAGTGATTCTTTTTTTATTTTTCCGTCATCCTTAAACTGAAAAAAGTCTCCTTAACGCATAGACACGTATTACTAGTTGCTAGTCGTATTTTCGAATTCGCAATCCATTCATTGATGTTGGCAGGACGGCTTTTGCTTTCGTCGTTGCCGCGAACGACGCGGTGAACGTTTCATCCCGTCGAACAATAGCGGAAATCGCAACCCAAGCATTACCGTTATGCAAACATAGGCCCCCCGAGTTAGCGTTCAAGATTAAACAAGTCCAAACGGAAAGCACGGCGTGTTTCACGTGCCGATGCCAGTCAGCCGGTAACGGTAAATACAAGCGGCTTCAAACTCGCCCGAATTAACATAAATCGACGGCGATCCCAGTTCTGAAAGAATTTCTACGCGCTACTTTTTTTCACATTGACCCAGATAACTGGTTGTAATCGGAACGCTGATTGAAGTCTCGGTCGGCGCGGTCGGCGCGGTAGACGCAGTCACAAATCAAAAAATAAAGTCATCTTTGCAAACGCTGTCTGCCGAGAATACGGCTGTTGGACAGTATTTAAGGATTTATCGAACGCTTTCAACGGCTTTCGATTCTTTATTCACGACTGTTTATTCTAACGAATCTGTTGCGATTTCAGGAGACGACGAGGACGACGACGACGACGACGAGGCAGCACCTCCAGCGGAAGCTGCTCCAGCGGTAACACAGCCTCTGGCTCCGCAGCTTCCGGCTGCTGTGGAAGCGGACTTGGCCGCCGCTGCGGAAGCGGAACAAGCGGCTGCAGCGGAAAGTAGCGACTCTGCAGAGGTCGATGGAGACGCGGATTCGACTGGTGCGGACGAGGACGAAGGTAACGCTGTGCCGGAGGGCCTGGCTGCTTCCGGTATCCACGAAACGCCGCTCGAAGGTGCCGAGTCTATCTCGAATCCAGTCCTCGTCCCCCCCGGCGTCGCGAACAACGAGGCCACCTCCGCGGACGACGACGACGACGACGACGATGACGACGAGGTAGACGATCTCGTCTACACCGGGGACGAGGACGACGACGAGGACGACGATGAGGATGACGACGACGAGGATGATGACGACGACGACGACGACATTTCCGAAATTACTGGCGCCAGACAAGCACGTGAGTTCAAGGGAAAGAGCAAGAAACACGGCACGGGGCGCAAACACACGCGCAAGTCGCGGCCGTCCGCGTCCTCGCATGATCGTTCCTCCGGCCACAAGGCTGTCTAACAAGTAGATAGGGACGAGTGGCAAGCGGCGAGCTGCGATTCCTGACTCGATGCTCAATCCGTGTCTTCCTCCGTTTCCGGTCCTATCTTGCTTGTCTCCTGCCCGCGCCCGATCCGATCGTTACCAGTCGGTCTTTTGGTCAGCCAGAGCTTTCGGTCAATCGGTTCTAGAGATCACGGGTCTTCGATCGTGAAAACAGTTCAAATTGTTAGATCCTATTTTATATATGTTCAAAATATTTATTTAAAATACTCTTTAAGCTCCAGATTAACAAAACGACTCTTTGTTCTCTAATTGCTCTCTTTTACTATATCGAATCCAACTGTACCGGCGCAGTACAACTTATCATTAGCTATAGTTAAATATTGCAGAAACAAATCAATTAACGTGCTAGCAACGTCTAATCAGCAACGGACCGAGAGAAATGGAAAATTATATAGAGTTACAAGCATGAGACTCGCGGTTGTTATACGCTTGCTAACTACGATTGAATCAGCAAATGCCAGAGCTGATGCTCGGTCGCAAGTAGAACATGAACAAAGACCCTGAAACCAATCTTTCGAAAAGCGTGTAAAAGCTTATTTTGAAAGAACACGAATAACGTGGTTCATCTCCTCTTCGTTTGTTTAACACGTTCCATGCCGAGCCGTTTTTACTCGATTTTTCATTGAGAACATCGTTTTCGAACGACACCGATCGCTCTGCCGGCCATTGGAACTTGCACACTCGCTCGTCAACTCCCAACACTTCTGGTACCATTTCAAGCACGGCGCTGTTCCACAGACTTTACTCCCGTCCCAGATGCACTATTATAGAAAACAAGATCCTACTAGAAACAAATTATAGTAGGAAGTCTTGATCCTTCGGGATCAGAGATCTGCCAACAGAGATTTCCTGCTTCTTTGACAGGCAGCCGTGCTTTCAGCTTGAAGATGCCTGGCGGTATACAGAGACGGATTAATTTTTATTTAAACAATGAGTTTCTTCGAAAAACCATCGACACGGTCCCAAACAGAAACGCCCGGTCGTTTGCATTTGCGAGAATAACAGAGGAGAGTAACTTTAAATTGTTTAACATGAAAGCGTGAAAATACGTGGGAAATTGTTTAAATAAAAATTGGTCCGCAAGTCTCTGGTAGTGGTAGTAGTAGTAGTAATGGTAGCTGTAGCAGTAGCAGTAGAATTAGTATTTATTCTATTTATTAACGTCGATACCTCTACTTGAAGTCATTCGCGCGTCGAACATCATGGTGAATTGATAACGCTCGGCCTCTTGTGGCTCCCACTTAACGTTCCTGCTCCTGTATCGACGGAGCTTGCACGACTTCCAATTACGTCTCCCTCATCGAATATTATCGTCGAGTGCAAAGGGGAGATTGTACATAGCCGAAGTAATTGAAACTCGTGCAAGTGCTGTTGAACCAGCGAGCTGTGTTCGCAATGAATGCGACGCGACGGAACGATTCACGAAAAGTACCTTTTCGCCCGCTCACATTTTCCTACAAATTCGTCTCTTTCGAATTTATTAGTTGCCAGTGTCCAATCGCAATCGCCAAGATTTTTGTAAAAAAGGTACTTCGACGATGTGAAATATTATGAATGGCAAGGTGACATCCACGTCACGTGTTTTCTTCTTTTTCTCGATCTATTCATCGACTAATCATCGAACGAACGAGGAGTACAAAGAGGTTCCCCGTGTGTTTGTACGTAAGAATGAGAGAAAGAGAGCCATATATTCAAAAAATGTTATTGATCCACGAAGCAAACGACACCGTTCATGGCCGCTACATTGACTTTCCACTTCACTGTTTCTTCTTTCCCTCGAACGCGATTATTTATCATGAGAAATATCGAACGAATCACTGTTCGTTGAAACTTGAATTTTTGGTAGTCAATGGCCAACAGTGGCGTCATTTGCCTCGGGGAATTTTAATGTTTCTGTCTGAAAAGAAACTTGTATAGAGACATTGTCCACTCTGGATTGCAAAATACAGATAACTTATTGTTTTTACAAAAAAAAAACTATTATTGTGTCTTGCCTTTTATTTCTCTGTCACCATTGTCGCACCGGTTTCCGTGTTATTTGTACAGGTACTCGAGTGATCCAGAGGGTAACTTCTCTTTCCCTTTCCTCTCGGGAATGAAACAACCGAACAAACATATAATTGTTCGGTCTTTGTTCCGTGACGAGCGCCGTTCATTCGATCAAAAATCGTGATATCTTCGGTTAAACGCGTGATGTGTTTGTGTCACTTAGCTGTTCGAAACCCTTTGCAGCAAGGGGGTTTGTATTGATATGTGAGACCGGTAAGCGGGCAGCGCAGCGTCGCGCGTCGGCCAATTAACTTTCTACATGACTCCGAGACGAAGACCGATAAAGGTGTGACCGAGTTGAAGTCTTTTTCTCGGCTTTCACCAGGCAGTTGGTCCAAAACAGAATGAGGCCGCTGACCTCGAGCTATGTACCTGTGCGAGGAGCGTGAGCGCGTGCCGCCATGCGCCATAACAGTTCCCGCGTCCGCGACCCTGACCCACACCCAAAGTCATGGCTAGATCGTCCTCGATCACGATCTATGTAGCTCGAACTCGCGTGATTCCGTTTCTCCCGCGCAGGAATGGACACGAGAAGGGTCCCCCCCCCCGTAAACCGTGGCCGCATTCCTCCACTCTTCACCAATTTAACAGTAGGATTTTACGGGACCCGTCATTTTCACGGATTTCGGACTTCACGAGCAATTTTTAAATAAAATAGTTGTGTAACCCTGATCCGTCCTTCGTGTCGATTCGACACAGTTTTCCTGAAATAAGTTATACCGTTCTGCAGTAGCGCGTTATAACTCGTTGGAACATTGGGCAAAGTAGAATTTCGAGCTCTCCGATAGAAAAAACGTAGAATTTGGATCTTAGATCTCGGTTCGTGTTCGGAGCCCATAGGGTAACGCACCACTGCCGTTCCTGGACCACTGTGGAGCGTCTGTCAGGAAGTAGAAATCACTGTATCTCCATATTCCCATTCGCTAGTACAGATTCTTCGAATCTAAAAAGGTGTTGAAATTCTTTTTCTCCGGGTTTAAAAAGCGTGACGAACTTTTTTTCTCTAGACGAGACCATTTTTTTGCGGATCGTCTCGTCGTAGCGAGGGCACCGATGAAAGTATTGTTTCAACCGTGCACGTGTCCGACAAAAGAATTGTCTAAGTATAAACTGTGCCGCGTGTCCCGCAAAACCGAGGCGCGAGAAATTGCTGAAGAAAGATGTATACATTTGTTTATATCAGTAAATAGCAAGAAAGAAATAGGAAACAAATAGGAATTTATTTGTTCGATTAAATTGCTGAATTTTATATGCAAATCGATCGTTGAAAGAATGGCACGAGGAACTGTTTCTCTATTTATCTGCGTAGGTTTGTCGGCCAGCGTGGCTACAATAAATGATGAAGCATCGTTAAGCTCGCGCCGTAGCGTTAAGCTATGCGATGAATCGACACGAAAAACTTCCGTGTGCCGACCTCGATGAATTAAGTTCGTAAGAAAGAGCGACAATGATAACGGTATGTCGGAATCGTTCGGCGAAGCCAAACTGGTCTTCGATCTGGGCCACGACCTGCTTCCTACTCACCTACAGACCTATCTACTATCTTGTACAACCGCGTGCAGACGCAACGGGCAACCTTTCCTCGTGTCCACCTAAAAACTCTCCCCGGTCGTTGATCTTTATTTACACGCCACTTTCTTCGAGCCGATCGAGATCGACGCACACATATGTACTTACCACGATGACCGACAGATCGGCATCCACTGAAATCGCGCCAAAACCGAATGCATTCCCTTTTCGCTGTTTCAGTGAGATTTCGATCGTTTAGACTTTGGGGCACTGGTCGGTGAGCTGATTAGTCAAAAGAGTCGAATACAGTGACTCCCACTAATATTCGTTTTGCAATTAAGATTCGAATATTAACGTTTCAGGTGTTATGCAATCGGAACCGAGCAGCGACGTATCGGCGATCTACGTAGCGAAGTATAATCGTTTCGTGGACAACATTCTTGGAAGAATCAATAAAATTCTGCGCAGCAATTACGATCCGGTGACGGTGAAGCTTACCAACGCGAACGCCAAATCGAAATTGAACAAACAGAAGTCGAAAAGCAAATCGAAGAAGAAGAGCAACAGAACCGACTCGAAGAAAAACGTTTCCTCTCCTGTGGTCTCAACGACCGAAAAGATCAGCGAAAATTCAGTTGAAAACGCACAGGTATCGAACTTATGCAATCATACAAATTATATATACTTTTGTAAAAAGTTAATTTACCTTGATCAGCTATACGATTCCGAAGTAATCAATTTTAAATTATTTCTAGAAAACAATGGGATCTCCTGAGAACGTAACAGTACCTGCGGTGAACGCGGAGACAGATGTAGCACCTGTTACCACTTCCGAGATCGCAAGCAGATCGATTGTAGAAACCGTGACAAAATCCCCGAACAAGAAAACTTCTTCTACGAACACAAAGAAAACAAATAAAACTCGTACCACAACGAAGAACAAGAGGAAAAACCAATCTAGTACAAATAAAAATAAGGTAACTAATTGCTTATCGATGATAATACTGAATTCTCATCTGTCTTGTAATCTTGACTTCACTTTTTAACATTGCAAAAACTTTGAACTTTTCAGGCGAAGAAGAACAAGCCGAAAGCTCAAGCTACGCTTTACGGACTCGCGAGTCTTCAGCGGTCTGGAGACGTTTCCGTGAACATGATGAGTGACCACACCATGATCAAAACGAAGTTCACCCTGGGCCCTCTGATCCTAAAGGTCGAGAAAGAATTTGGCCGTGCTGCGAAGAAAGAGTTGAGAAGTGCAACCGCGACGACCGCTGAAATGTCCGGAAAGTTGAGTCTTCGAGTTCTTCACGGTGGGGCTGCTACCTTAAATTCTATTCGAGTTCTACAACCAAAACAGGTAACTACAAACTGAGACTTTCATCGTCGATCGAACCACTAAGTACAGTTATATCGTGTTTCTAACTCTATTCGTGTTGAAATTCCAGTATTACATTATGTATGTGTTTTGAATCAGGTTCGTGTGGAGAGCGCCGACGACCACGACAGAACGCGCGAATTCGTGTGGAAGAGATCCTCGCATATTGCTCATTTAGTGTCAGAGAAACTGTCATCGGCCACGAAATCGATGCTTCGACCTCCCCCAGTTGCAGTGGTCGCCGCCTAAGTTTCTATCCTTGTTGCAGTTGGTCTTAGTGAAACCATCCAATATGTAGTACCATAAAAACGAACTAACTTGATTCTGCAATATTCTGCGAACGTTCTTTTTTATGGTGCTTCACGCTGAGAGCGATCTCGCCTCGATAGATTCGGACGCGTAAAATTCACCTTAAATTTTTACTTTTCAGTTAGGGAGGTCCCTTGTTTATGGTTGTTGGGTATTTATTTATTCGCTAATGTACCAGTGAATTATCCTTCCGCGTCTGAAACTTCGATCCACTATTAAAATACTCAAGAACATACGTAAAAACTGATCTAATTAACAAGATATTGTAGTTCTCCATTAGGAGGATATGTGTATTCTGCTTTCATTTTAGACCAACGCTACTATATTTATTAATTTAATTATTTATTTATTTATTTACTGTGAAACGTGTCGCGTGACCGGGCCGCACCGGAAGTGTGGGGTTTAGCGTTGTAGAAGGGGACGGTAGAATGGAGACAATTCTTAATCTGGCGACTCTGGTGCGTACATTTAAAGAATCAAATGAGAGAAACGAATCAAACTTTTTGTACCATTCTTTCATTATTATAATGTATAATTACTTTTATGTATACCATAAAAATAATCTTAAAAATGTTGAGATACGTATTATGTACATGTATATTCTCAGCAACGAGATTTGGAAAGTTCATAATAATTTATAACAATGAAAATGTACTGTTGAAAATTAAATACTGTCATCTGACCAGTCTCGGTACGTTTAGTGTTCAGGATTAGCTTCGTATATTTCAAAGTTTTATATAATAAATCTATGTAATAGCATTTCTTGATCGAAACGGTTATTTATTTCATATGCAACAATCTAAGTTAATAACTAGAGAAAGAATACATAGTCCATATTATTTCATCTTTCGTTCGTATATATATATGTATATGTATACTTGTGAGTTGTGAATCATTTTGTAAAGAATGTACGTGAATAATTTTGACACGTGTTTATTCTGGAACACGTACGACTGGACGTCGATAAGTCATCGTTAAAAATAGTATTAGAAAACTGCGAGAAACGCTAATGCACAAAATTAAGCCGACTCGTTACTTAAGCGGAAGTTTCAAATTAAACAGCATCCCGCGCTTTCCATCTGTAACGCGACGATTATTTTCTGTTTTGACAGGTAATTGGCCGCTATTTTTGTATACAATTTGAATTGTAGCGTGAAAGCTAACCTCTTGAATACTTCGTTGTAGCACTTCTAATGCAATATCTCCCATAATGTTTAATTTATTATATCATTCGTTCGGCTTCCACTATTGTTTTCATTATTATGTACACACCACACCCTGCCCTTGTTAAATTATACATATTTGACATTTGCTAGACCACGCCTATGATATTTATTTATGACAATAACAATGTATTTTTTATTACCTGCAGGTAATGCTGCATACCATAAACATATATATGTAAACATATTTACTTAATTTATTGCATTAGTAAATGTAATATTGTTTTACAGTTTTGACTACATTTCTGGTGATCACGCCAGCACAATCACTTAACATGGCTACAGAAAGCACAAATATATGTAAAGATTTGTCTGCTTCTTGCTCTGAATTTACAAAAGTTTTTCACACAGTAAGTATTAATAATTATTTAAACCTGTGTGCAATGAATTAACAAAAATAAAGTTATTTACTTGATTTTAGGAATTGTTTCTTACAAGTGAAGCAAATGTTGTTAGTTCCCCGTTAAGTGTGCATATGATCTTGTCTTTACTTTCTCGCGGTGCCAAAAATGAAACTTTAAGAGAATTGACAACCAGTCTCTATCATCATGACAAACATTCCATAGAGAAAGGATATACAGCTTTGATAACTGCATTAAATGTAAGACAGTTACTATACTTCATTGAAAAGGAAATTAGGCAGTTATAATCATTGATTTTTACATTTACAAGGAACTGAACAGTACGAAATTATATATTGCTAATGCAATGTACATTCAACAAGGATTTGAATTGTTAACAGACTTTGTGACATCAGGAACAAGTACTTATAAATCTGTTATTTCAAAGTTAGATTTTAAACATAACAAAGAGGCAGCAGAAGAAATCAACTCATGGGTTAAACAAGCAACAAATGATAAAATTTCTGATCTCGTGTCTTCTGGTAAATTATTCAAGCATAGAAAGTCATGAAAAACAATAATAATAATGATAATAATAATATTGTTTATAGATGATTTTGACGAGCACATGAAATTGGTATTAGTAAATGCAATCTATTTTCATGGTGCATGGTTGCATAAATTTAACGTTAAACAAACCCAGAAGAAAGCATTTTATGTGACAAAAAGTAAACAGAAAATGGTAGCAACAATGTTCAATAAGTCTAAATATAATTATGGTGAAATACCAACATTGGATGCAAAATTTATTGAAATTCCATATATGGTACGTTCAAATACACATACAGTTTTAGATCGAAAATTGAAAAACTATATTGCAGAATGAGGATATTGTAATGACCATAGTATTGCCAAATGAAGTGGATGGACTCTCAAAGTTACAGAACAGCATTTCGTGGGAAGTTCTTGCGAATGCATCCAGACGCAATGACGACGTTGAATTGTATCTTCCAAAATTTAAAATAGAGTTTATGGTGGATTTAGAAGATACCTTACGCAAAGTATTAACAATTATATTTCTCGCACATGATCATAGAGAGTTCTGTGTTTTAATCAAGTTTTGAAAATTTCAGCTCGGTTTAAATAATATGTTCCAAGATAATGCCGATTTTGGGTATATTGCGAACGAACCTTTGAAAGTTAGCAAATGCGTACATAAAGCTATGATAGAAGTAAACGAAGAGGGTACCGAAGCTGCAGCTGCAACAGGTGAATATATTTAATTTCGATAGAATTAAATAAGTTCGATAAGTATTTAACAGCTGAATTATTTTAGCTGTGCACGTGCGGCTGCGAAGGATGATTGATATGCCAGAACAATTTTTAGTAAATCGACCATTCATGTTTATAATTGAACACAAACCGTATAAAATACCACTCTTTATTGGAAATGTAAAAGACATAGAATCTATAGTCGAAAAAGATGAACTATAATGTCTACGAACAATATCAGTGAGTATAAATTGAATGATGATCATTTTAACAAGTCTGTCGCCACGTCACCCATATCTGGGTGACGCTCTTCTTGTTCGAGTTAATTAAATATAGGTTATTATACATTATATAGGATATAAAACATAATAATATTAAAAACATGTTATACCGTTCTGCGTACCGAAAGTCGAATTTGGGCTCGCGGGAAACTTAGCCGAATTACGCTGGGCGACGAACGTGTTAAGGATAATATTCTTTAATCCTCTGGATCAATTCATTTTTCTTACCGCCTGTTTTTAAACCCAGGGTTTTTGACATGATTTTCAACTGTGGTATAGTAGCGTTCTCTATCTGTTAAAAACAAACACATTAAAGCGGATTTATACATCGTCGTTAGTTTGAATTTCAATTAATAACTACAGTGACTCCCACTAATTCTTGGACACTCTTAAAAATACGATAACTTTTTAAATATTGGATCATACGATTTGAACTTCTTTAAACATTTAGAACAATTGGTTTGCTGCACAACGTGAAAGAAATTTTCGAGTTGAAGTTGAGTAAGAAAACGTACGAGTATTAATGGGAGTCACTGTACCTTTTCCTTGTTACCGTACCTTTCCTTCTTTGACAAGCTTTCGAATTGATTGTTCATCTTCTAATGTACTAGGCTCCACGACTTCCTTTTTACTTTTTTTTGTTAGTGCAGCATCACTTGTACCCGCTGCTTCAATACTAAATACATTCTTATATTCAATTAGCAAGTCCTTCACCACAACTTCTATTTCGTCATTTGCTGGTACTTAAATAAAATTAAGAATTAAATTATGCTACAGTGTCGAATTTGATAATAATTTATGTACTTGAAATTTTATTTACAGGTAGTGTCTTCCGGAGGTTCTGATTTTTCCAAGTCCATAGCCAAAGTCTCCACCATTTGAAGTTGAGCTTTAAGTTTAGGATTCGAAAACATTGTTGGATCGTATTGAATTCGTAATTTTTTCACTATCTTTTCCATTAGTTCAATTTCATGTGGTTCAGTTGGTTTTTTGTTTTCATCGTTATTGTACTTGTATTTCGAGCAAATCTCGTCAAGGTGTCGTATATATTCTAAAAAACATTGTATGCTTGAACTACTATATCATTTAAATAATACATTCAGGAAACATACCTCTGTACGGTATTTTATATAAATAAAATCCTCCACTCTCTGGTTTTGGTATCATGCTGTATAAAATCGGCGAAGAACGTTTTCTCATCGTAACCGCGCATATTATCATTAAATTTCTTGAATTACATTTCTCAACCAATGCGCTGAATAGTAATGTGTTATCTAACGATGATAAATTATAAAGATCATTTTACTGTATATTTACGGAATATTAATTGTAGGAGAATGCTCGTGGTTCATTGAAATTCGAACTGTCGTCATTGCTATGCTGCGGATCTTTGTGCAAAATAAATATTGTCTGCATAGATTGCAAGAATTATTATTTCCTCCATTAAAGATTTTAATAGAGGAGATATATTTTCAACAATTTTGAATTCCATCTACTCAATTTTCCTATAAATGCATAGAGATCGGCAGTATAATTATTACCTTTACGATTACTTTCAGCAGGTGTAACGAAATGTGGTGCTCCAAAGTGATACAAAGGATGATAAAAGATAGGCTTAACGCAAATCAAATCAATGCCAGGTTCACAAAAACTGCTAAAACATTTCACCTCGGTTGGAGTGAAATATATATTTTTCTCACCAAATGTTTGATAATTTTGAATTTCCGTTTCTATAACTGGCGAAGACATGTCTTCACATTCTTCATCTTCGTCGTCCTGAAACATTCATTTTCTTGAACCACACGTACAGCTACGCGATGCTCTACATGTAAATTAATAGAACACGCACTTCGTTGTTACCGTTTTCAGTTGTCAAATATTTATGCGAAATTAATGGAAGATTTGTTTCTTTGCTTATCCATGTTTTTTTCAGATACATTGTTTTACTGCAAGCAAAATTAATTTTAAACTTAATCCCTTACCACCCTAAGGTTGATTCGTATATGTCTTCAAAAAGATTGTTGCTTACACACTAAGGTTGCGAATTGTTACATCTATAATCACATTTCCTCCAAGTTTCCAAGGTAACTTTGCCATTTTTCTGGATGGTACTTTAATTTGTTGCAGCAGATCGTTTAGAGATGTTCGTTTATAATCTTCTCTGTCGACCTTTTCAGAAGAAATTTCTAAATCTCTATAGAAGACATCGTGATTCCAGTTTTCACCCAGGCCAACAACAGTTAATTGGAGATTTATATCGCTATAACCCTTTGCTTTTACTACTATCCTGCGTTTCTCATCGTCATTTGTCATTGGAGGATTATCCTGACACGTGAAAAGAATAACTCGTTTTATCGCCATGGTTACCTCAACAGTAGAGAACATTCTTGCTGCATGCCATAAAACATCGTGTAATGGGTAAGCATCAGCAGACGCAGCATCTCTGTAGTTTTTCCATTTTTTCCCTTCATCTATGTATAAAATATAAATGAATAATGTAGAGGCAAGTAATCAACGATTCAAAATAATAAATGCGATGTACTCATATAATATTCTCTGAAAAATTCCATCGAACTTGGATTATTAACAATATAGATAATAATCTTATCTAATTACCTATGTTCGTCACTTGTTTTAACATATCCTTAGAAACAAGATTCAGTTTCTGTAGAGTTAATATGTTTTTCATTTCAGAATCTTCATCTCCCTTCTTGGTGCCAAATAGTATTAAGCCCATCCAATCTTGTTTGTTCCATACCAATTTTTGCATGAGAATTTCTTTATATTGCTAAATTAAAAGTGGAAAGAAAAATCTAAATAAAACAGGTTTATATATGTTCTTCAAAATTAACTAACTTAAGTAACCAAAATTGTTTGAAATAAGTAGCAGGCAAGGAACTGTCGTTTGAAGAAAATTTAGGGAGTTGTTGGCAACCAAGTTGAAAAACAAATCGGAGTGTAAAGGGTTATTGTTGAATGTTTTATCGATAAAGATAAATTATAATACCCTTATGCATTGTACAAAATATGGGATTCCCTCATTTGGATCTTCTACAAACATCGGAGCAGTTGCATCAATTATAAATATAACACCATCTTGCATACCATAAGGTTCTATGAAATCTTCTGAATCAGAAGTTGATTCATCATTGAATTCGTCTGATGCAAACGACATTTTATAATTTAATGAATATCTTTCGCTTTAATATTTATTGATGCAACTTATGTGGATCACCTGAAACAGATAAATTTTTAGACAACATTTCTAAACACATGGTAAATAATGGTTTATTATGATCCTATATTATGTGAACATTTTAATATTACACAACATTTTGAATAAGTTACAGTTTCATACCTTCTTCCTTGTTTCAATTGAGATATACAATATAATATCATTCCTTGTTTCGAGTTCGAGCGATTTCCCTCCACTTTTCACGAAAGTCTTTTAACTTTCTGTATCTTTAAAATTACATCACGTTACTTATTATTTCTTCTAGAAGCAAACGCAATAAAGTTTGCAATTTTTGCGTTATTATGACATTACGTTCTCGTCAAAACGAACGAATTCGCTGAATGTAAATATCGGCTTATACCGGCCACATGAATCATGATTGCCACAACAAATGTTCGTTACATGGGGGTGGGCTACCCATGTGACATAACTAGCAAGTAACTAGAATCTAGTTCACAGCCACGGATCGTCAACCAATCAGGGCAGAGACAAATTGTATTATTTCTATTCATAACATCGTGTTTATAGTGGTTTATAGTCGTCTGACAGCTGGAAGTTGGAAGTGTCGTACCGTCGTGCTACTGCAAAAAGAGTAGAGTTTTATACAATTTATAGAAATTGAAGTAATGAGATTATCCGAACAAACATAACGAGCATTAAAAATGTCGTGCGAAACTGATGTTTTCGACGAAAACGAGGCACAATTGCCTGAAGATCTCGGAGACGATGTCGTTCAAGAGGTTCTAAAAACTGGCACGGATTTACGGCAATATTCCAGGCAAATTGAGAAAGAACTGAAGGAAGTAGAAAATAAATCAATTCAGGATTACATTAAAGAAAGCGAAAATATAGCAAGCCTTCATAATCAAATTGCTGCATGCGATAATATATTAGAGGTTAGAACATATTATTAATACAGAACGAAGATCAATGAGAAATATTTTTGGTCTGACGCGTGTTTCGCGTGTTCGAGCAGCAATGTCAATGTATATTTCTTTCAGAAAATGGAGCTGATGTTGAAAAGTTTCCAATCGGATTTAGGAAGTATAAGTTCGGAGATACTTTCTCTACAACGTAAATCAGTTGCAATGAGCCAACAGTTATCCAATAGACAAACAATTAGAGGTCCTCTTAGTCAATTTATCGAGGACATGACAGTATCGGAGGCTCTCATTGCGTAAGAATGAATTCCTCTACACGTACTTTGTATATGTATAGATTTTAATCAATTGGTAGATAGTGCATCTTTATGCAAATTAAAAGTTTCATATTATTTTTAGTGGAATTATGGATTGTCCGGTAACAGAGAAGGAATTTTTAACTCAATTGCAAACACTGAATCACAAAATACATTTTGTGAAGGAGCAGACTTTTAAAGAAGCTAAGTCTTGTTTAGATGTGAAAGATATTTTAGAGAAATTAAAAGTTAAGGCAATGGCAAAGATTAGAACATATCTATTAGAACAGATTTACAAGTTCAGGAAACCAATGACCAACTATCAAGTGCCCCAGAACAATATGTTGAAATATAAGTTTTTTTTCGAGTTTATCTTAGCAAACGAAAGAAACGTGGCAGAAGAGATTTGCGGGGAATACGTTAGCACAATGAGTAAAATATATTATTCTTATTTCAAATCGTATTCCTCGAGGTTAATGAAATTACAGGTAATATAGAAATACGAAGAATTTAGAAATTCACGATACGTAATATTCATTTAAGGTTCATTGAATTGTACAGTTTGAGGAAAGAGCTTCTAAAGACGATCTGATGGGAGTTGAAGACACAGTGGGAAGAGGAATTTTCCATAAAACTACGTTGAAACATCGGGGAACTGTGTTTTCTATAGGAAATAGAGGTGATATTTTAACTTCGCAATTAGAAGCACCTATTATCGTGCCTCATACCGCATCTAAAACAAGGGTAAGTAAATACGAATACTTACAATTATTATTAATAGACTATAATATAATTGTCTGGTAGATAACATTATCTTGTTATCTCCGACGACACCAAGATTTAAATAATATATTTAATTCTCACAGTATCACTATGAAGCCTTATTTAGAAGTGAACAGTATGCTCTTGTAGATAACGCTTGCAGAGAGTATCTGTTTTTAACTCAGTTTTTCAAAGTTCGCGATGCACAAGCAATGGATATATTTAACCAGGTAAAATGATAAATGTTATATATTTAATTCTTAGAGTAATAGAAGAATGTGTACATGAAATGTAGGTAATGGGAAAGACTCTGAATTTGATGGTGAAGAACCTGCAATCTTTCGTGGATGATTGCTATGATACCATTGCTTTGTTTCTTTGTTTGCATTTGGTAATGCGATATCAATTAACTTGTCATAAAAGAGCAGTGCCGGCTTTAGATAATTATTGGGACAATATGACTTCAGTGATTTGGCCTAGGTACGCACGATTCATACAGATACTGATGTCATTAACATTTTAGTAAGAAGTACACGAAATTTAATTGTTCACTTGATGCGTATGTTTTAGATTTGAATGTGTCTTTCAAATGAATATTCAAAGCATAAAAGATTGCGACCCAATGAAACTGAATAAAGAAGCTGGACCACATTATGTACGTTTATGGCGATAAGTTTTAAAACATATAGGAGTATATACTATTAGGTGATCCCATAAGTTGTTTTAGGTATTTCCAGAACATCTGACATTTCCTCAACTGATAAACTTCGTGATTTCTGTACAAGGTGTCGAATTTCATCTTCGTCGTTCTGAGGAGGTCGTCCGGAACGTTCCTCGTCTTCTAAACAAAAATTTCCAGCTCAAGCATTTCCCCCTAAACAGCACATATGTTGTTCGTGGCGATTGTTACTGAACTTCCTCTCCGAAATTCATATAACATGAGATATCGAAAATGGATACGCATTTCGCTCATGATTTTTCACTGCTAGGAATCACTGTGTTCACTATTTCACGATCTTATATCCACGAAAACCTTCTCTAGACTGTTCCCGAACAGCTACGCTTAAGTGTATTGGTCCCTTAGTGCCGTAAAGTTCATAAATCGACGCATGGAATCTATACACAAAAGTCGGCACAATCTTATGGGGTAACCGAATAGAATAGAATAGAAATTTTTTATTATTAGTGATCCCCCTTTTGCCTGCGCTAGTAGTCGTTGGGAAGTACTCATATACTATTATAATTATTTCCAGATTACGCGAAGGTATGCCGAGTTCAGTGCTGCAATGATCAGTATAGTTGTAGGATTTCCTTGTGACGGTGCAATACAATTACTAGCAGAGTTAAGGGAAGCTGTTCAGTGTTTTCTACTAAGGATGGCAACTATTTTTCCTAATAGAATTGAACAATTAGTGTTTCTCATTAATAATTACGATTTGGTTCTTGGTGTGTTAATGGTAAGATTTTTCTCGCATGACTATTAGTACAGTAATGTTCCCATTCTAAGTCTTGTTCCGATCTATGTCAAAACACAGAACCGAGAATTGACTTGGAATGGTACATCACACTGTATCTATCTCATGACGTATTCGATCGTATTTTGTACGAAGTATAATTACAGAAAGATCGATTTATATTTCTGTAGGGACGAACAGGTGATCATACTACTAAAGAAGCAGAGAGTTTTCGTGAACAGTTAAATGCACGATCCGCAGAATATGTCGAAGAAGTTTTAACTCCATATTTTGGCGGTATAATACAATTAGTAAAGGAATCAGAGATGTTGATAGAAAAGGGTCAGGGCGATGATTTGAAAAGACAAGAAGGAAAAGCGTTAGCCCTTGTGCAATCTTTTACAAACAATTGGAAGCGGGCTCTAGAAGAAATTAATCGAGAAGTATTGAAATCGTTCCCCAGTCTTGTGCTAGGTACAGCGCTAGTACAGCATGCTATGACACAATTAGTGCAATATTACAATAGACTTCACAAAATTCTTCCGCCAAATGCGCGAACGCAATTGACAAATATTCATCATATAAAGGTGGAAATTAAGAAATATAAAACAAATTTCTAGGTGTTCGATGAAAGATGACTCGATATCAATGAAATTTTCAGCATGTGTGTAACTAACATACATCCATAAAACGCATATTTTAAACTTTCACTACGGGCTCTAATAAAAAAGTTATAGACTTGCTTCTTTTACTTTCTCATGTAATTCTTAGCAATTGCAATTTCTTCAAAATCTTCCGATCATAAAAAAGTTATACTGTTTTGAAGTGCGTTCAAATACTTTCGTGGTTCACTGTATATCATTGGCTCTATTTAAAATATTGTACAAATGGTAATAAAAAGGTAACATAGACTTATGAAAAACATACTGTACATTTATTTATAAAATAATACACATTCCAATAATACTACTCGTGGTATTGCATTATTACTCTATACAATAATAATTTATTTTTCGCATTTGCGTGGTTGGAAGTACACAAGCGAGTATGTATACGTCTATGTTGCACAAGTTACAATTTAACCGAAGAAAGAATATTCGCCAGTTAATAAATTATCTTATAAGAGATTACAGTTGGTGTTTCGTAAAGTTCATTCTTTATAGCAGTCGTTTGTCCTGAATAGGAGAAAGTGGAAAAAGACGTTCTTCTTGGAAAATGATTTTTTCTTCGGCCAATTATAGTAGGTACTTCTACGTGAACACCTCGTAAAATGTCCCATTATCCTTTCCTCGTTCAATTTAGCTACATCTATGGCAAATCGCGTGTTTATTAGTTGTTCAACCTGTCATAACTTATACAATAGTCGAAACTTAGCATAAGCCATTCCTAAGATATGAACTCCCCACATATTTGTCCTGAAAATTTCAAATTTAACACTGCGTATAGTGCAACGGAAAGTATGGAAAATATCGGTCGATTTACATTTACAGCTTGACTGTACAGATATTTCTGTTGCTCGTTGAGTAAGAGATTTGATAGAAACATTTCGCATAAACGCACGAACCGGTAAATTAAACGAAGCTTGAGATTTACGTAGAGAGCCGAGAGAAAACTTCGATTGGTTTGCGACTGACTGTGAGATAGTTTTCGATTTTTCGAAGAGCGGCGTTTAGGTGGTACCAGACACGCATTTATAACACGCCGTCGATCGCGTGTAAAACTCCATTTGTTGCTGGAATATTATGAGTTACAACATTAGCTTCGTTCACCTTTACTCGACCTGCAACACGAAACAAATGAAATATTTAACTGTTTTCTTGTTGAAACGTATTCTTGAAAAGTATTGATTAAATTAACAATGAAATTTCCACTAAAATTCATAAAAAATTATTCCTATCCACTATCTTAATAAATATATTTTTTCTAATCATTTTTTGATTAATTTCGTTAAATTTTCTTGTCTAAAAATAAAATCTCCATCTCCATCTGAGATCACCTTTACGATTGGAAATTTCATTATGTTAATATTTAATCAGGATTTGTTATTGCACGTGGACATAGTCGCGAGTACAGTTAGTTATATATGTGCACCTGATGTGTGCAGGTGGGAAATGTTTTATATTTATAACTCAAACATGATATCATTTGTTACGCGTAAATGATAGACTTGCAATTAGAACCAACAGAATCCAGGTTTCTATACTGTGTCGGAGTTCGAATTATTATTACGAAACGCGTCGTTTAATTATTTACGGCGACTTGATTTCACCTTGCTGTCGATAATTGCTAGCAATTTGAAACGTATCGGTAATAATGGTGTCAAATCTTACGCGATTTCACGTGGCATAGCATGAAAGGGAGCGTTAATTATCACTGCTTCACGAGCAAATGGGTCATTAGGACGCCGACTTTTCAAGACATGCGTGTTAATTGGTAGTTCTTACGAAAAGGAAACTTCGTATAATTGTGTCATATTTTTCTCTAAAATGATATAATTGTAATATAGCGTTCTTTTGATTGACTTTTATCACTGTTAAGCAAGAATCACGGTAAATCTGTTAATTTCCATCGATTGTTGCGAATTAATGATTGCACTCACCTCCATTTTTGTGAATATGGATAGGCGATTGAGGACGAAGAGTGTCTTTCTGCAAATAGTACCTCATCCCCGCAGTGTACAAGGTGGATGGTAAAATATGTCTCGTAATAATAGTCTTAGCCGCTTCCGGTCCATCTTGTTCCGTCCAGATCGGGCCTCCTTCTTTCGAGGTTGCTGCATCGAAAGCGGAGTCCGTCGGGGCGAAAATAGTAAATGTTTTCGGCCCTGAAACATCAGTTTTTTCAAATTTCTCTTTACCACCAAGTCAAATTGTGGATGAACTCCTCCACAAAACAGTTCTATCGTTAATATTTCCAAATACTTTTTATCGTGTACAATTCGAAGATGACATAGTTTCGTTCCGTAAGGAAAAGTTTCATCGTCAAGCTCATAAAATGTAATTTAATAGAAGTATTATCAAAATTCTTTTTGCACCATAAGAGTAAATTAATGTTCTATACTTTACCTGCTAAAGTATCTTGAAGGCCAGAAACGTAAAGCATTTTCAAGAAAGTAGTAAACCTTCTTTCGCGATCAGCTTGCATCGTCTGCACCAAATCGCCCACCGGAAGTGGAAACATTACTCTGTCGACAGCATGGGCGATACCTTGTGGGATTTCGATGTCTCGTTTATTTGGCGCGACTTTTGCTCCGTTTATCGTTGTTAACTGTTTAGGAGAAACATTGCAAAAAATATAACAGCTTAGGAGATCAAAGTCTGTTAGTTCGATAGGCTGTTCATTACGAGTCGGCCGTGGGAAATAACATTGAACTGTTAACTGTTAAATAGTTATTCGAAATACCGTGATGTCGTTCCATTCCTGATCTTGCGTCGGATATTCGTTCACCCGAAGTTGTGTTCCAGCTAAACTGACGCCAGTCATCTCGTCTTGCAAAGAGTCGATCCTAAAGCCTCCTGGTATTACGTGATGCAGAAGGAGCTGTAGCAAAAATGATTTTGTTATACCTATTATACAGATTTCTATGTAATTTCTTTGAAAAGTTGGTTACACATACTCCGCTGAGGAGTCGCGGGTTGTCACGGAATTTCTGTTCAGCCTTTTCCGGGCCGCCAAGTTGCACTAACAGCGTCCTGAAGGCTTTGTCAGTTGGCACGAACAGTGTGTACGGCCCTGCAACATTATACATCACGAAAAATTAACGTTACACATATCTATAAGATATGAACTGATCTTCATAAGCAACTGTTTCGTCTAAAAACAGTTTCGTCTGCCTCAAGTATTCGACCACAAATGTACAAAATTCTATGAAACACTTCGCTTATTGCTACTATTTTATCTAGATACGTTACACATATTTAATAATTCAATTATTTCGTAATTTGAGATTCAGTCTCTTCGTTCAATCAAATTACAGTGTAATTTGTAATTTCTAATGGGTACAGTTACCCTACTATAGGAACAAGATAAACGACGGTCCATTTAACACCTAGTAAATAAATGCAATAGAATGTCGAATGTCAATTTGCTCTCCATCCCATTGTTCTCGTTGTAACTGACTGTTGAATAGACTGCAATTAAACGACAGTGGATCCGTCAATGATGCGCAATGCCCGGACCAATGATTGACTTACCAATTGCACAGGATATAATCGATGGATTATATGGATCAATTAAAGTAACCGGTCGATAATTACCAGACGTAATTGCATCGCTTTTGTAACGCAAAAAAGTCGGATAACAAGAAAAGGCCATCATTGTTCCTACGAAGAGGCAACCGTGTCGAAACCGTCGGTTATCCGTGAGAACATTTTTCCAATGAATGTTGCATGACTAAAACCAACTGGTGGGAAGTAACCAGCAGTCGTGTGAAGAATTAAATTCAGCCGCCATAAGCGTATCTCGCTACGCGCTACATATGTACATGGATATTTTGCCGATCAAAAAAAAATATATATATATACTAGTTGACCCGACAGACGTTGTCCTGTCCAATTTTAATAAATTTGTTTGTGAAGCAATATCAATTTGAATCTTGAAATTCAATTCGTTGACATCAATGTTTTTCTTATTGGGAACCAATAATACTTGCACCCTTTCAAAAATTATGATTTTTGCTGTTTGTCCGAATTTTCCTACTTTCCTTTGTGATTGTCGCGAATTTTTTTCTGAAAGCTTTTCCAGAACTATAACGAACAAAACAAAAAAATAATTATGCATATCCATCGTTCGAATCGTGAGTTATGGTCTTGAGTTCATAAAAAATCTCATAGAAAAAAACACTTTCTGTTTTTCCCGAATTTTCCATTTTTTTTAGGGCAACTTTTCCAATTTTTCTTTCCCCAAAAACCTGATTCGGACTACAACGAACATTAAAAAAAAATTAGCCAAATCGGTCCAGCCGTTCTCACGTGATGTCGTGACCAACGAACAGCATTTCATTTTTATTATATAGATAATTGCCGTTAAAAAAAAGGGTTATCGTTAGAATCTCAACGGTTACTCACCTGTTTCGTTCAACACAGTGTCGAGTCCTGACTGCCTCAGGTACTTGGTCATCGCGTACAGTCCTTCCCGCCTGAGTAGCGTGGATAAACTTTCGTGTGGCTGGCTCTTGGTGGATGGTAATTCCGTCGGAGGGGATAGCGTGGACCTTTCGAAGCCCTCTTCGTAAATGATATTGTCATTATGTAAGGTGGTCGCCGGTCTACCGGTAGTAGAAATCGGCTTCGCCGTCGGAGAAGTTTCACTGGATGGCCGAACGGTGAAGTGAATGTAAGAATTGGTCGAATGATGCGGGAAAGTCGTCTGCGCCGGGGAGGACGACGACGGTGTTGTTGTAATGATCTCGCTGACCGGAGCCATGGTTGGAATGAAGTGGTTCCTCGTCACGGTCGGATATTTCGCTGTCACGCGGCTCTCTTGGTCTACCGTTGACGATCTCGGGGTAGTTGACACTGTGTTTAGAGAATTGAACACGTGCCCGGTGACGCTCGACGCCGACGACAGGTATTTGTCGGTCGTGGACACCGAGTTCGGGGATATGGTCACTTGCGGAAAGTATTCCGTGGGTCTGTTGGAAAAAAAACCAATATCGTTCTCGTTTAAAACGGTATCATTTTACCACATTTTTATTAGCTCGCTTTCTTGTTTGTGCGTTTGTTTGTTCGGTGGCAAATTTTGCAATTGATTTTAAACTAACTTCCTGATGAGCTAGAGACTTGAAATCGGGCATATGGCTCATGACTTAAAAGAAATATTATAAGTTATAAGAGATAAGGAGCATTACCTCTCCGTGAATCTGGACGAAGCGGAGGTAGATCTGGCAGTGGTTGGCCGGAAAGTCGTAGAGCCGGTGTTGTAATGCGTGACGGTGGTCTGCCTAGTCGGAGGCAGGTCTTCCAACGTGGATCTGAGTTTCTGACTGGGTGTAACTGGGTTCACGGAGCTCGGTGGTAATTTCAGTTCGCCTTTCTTTATTTTCTCCACGATCGAGTCGACGTCGCTTCCTTCTTTCTCAGCGTTTCCTTTCACACCTTGGACTTTATAGCTACCATCCGGTTGCTCCTCCAACACTACAAACGTGACCTTCTGAGCCGGCAGACTCTGGATCGGTGCTTTCCCGATCTCCTCCAATTTCCCGTCGCTCTTCTGTCGAATCACTTCGAAATCCGCGCCGGGAGGAAGCACACCCTTCGTCAGCTCTTCGAGGATAGCTTTCGGGGGTTTGATGGTGGTCGTCGAAGCAGCCAAAGTTGATAAATTCGAGGTTTGAGACGAAGCGGCCGTAGACAGACCACTCGGTGCATCGACCAGCTGAATCTTCTTCCCATTGGGAAGCAGAATCTCCCTCGTGGTGACGTTTCTCGTGTCGTCGTCTACGGACTGCGCCAAAGCCAGCTTCAGCTGTTTCACCAGGACGTCTCTCTCCAAACCCGAATAAGACCTGCTTCTCGTACTCGCAGACCTCTCGGTCGTTGGTTTTTCGGTCTGATAGATAACCTTGATCTGAGGTTTAGGTTTGCCTTGTTGAATGAGCCGAGTCTCTTGCTCCTGGATCAGACTCAAAAGGTTCGCCGGGATACTGGAAGATGAGACTTTCGTTGATGGTGGTCTGCTAGGGGCTATAGTCGTGACGAATGGCGCTTTGGTGGTGGTTGTCAGAGAAGTTGGGACTGGTGTTGTCGTGGAGAACTTCTTCTGGTGGGTAGCGATTGCCTTGAGGAACAGTTCCGTTTCCGATGGCGTGATTTTCCTCGCGGTTGGCAGAGACACTAGAACCGGGGACAAAGTGGTGCTGAAGGAGATCGTACTGGCCGATGTTGCAGGAACAGGCGCTAGGGTTGTGGATGTCAACTTCTGAAGCTGTTGCTGCCTCAGAAGCTCCTGTTGCTTTCGTACCTCCTGTTGTTCCAGCAACAATTGCTGTCTTTGTTTCTGTAACAGTTCTAGCTCTCGTTGCTTCTCCAGGTATTCGTGCAGTTGAACGGTTTGTTGATCGCTGAAAAGTGGCTGAGACAGATCTTGCTGAAGATTCTGTAATTGCTTGTTGCTGTTTGGGAACTGGCCTTGGATCAATGGTGTTTCTTCCAGGAAGTATTTAGCTGGTTGAGACGGAAATTGTGGCTGCGAGTTTCCAAGGTAGTTAACGTTGTTCAGCTGTTGCGCTACCTTCTGCTGTTGTTGCTGTATCAGCTGCTGCACTTGTTGCTGTTGTTGCAACAATTGCTGGATCTGCTGCTGCTTCGTGCGGTCTACTTTGTATTTCGAGAGAGACGAGAACGAACCGGCCGGGTCCTGTTGAGGACGACGATACCGTTGTTGATGCTGCTGCACGTCGCTCAGAATCTGGGCCTGTTGCGATGCTGACAGCCGCGGTCTTTGGTCGAGGGATGGTCGACCCTGAAATGTTTATACATTTGATCGTGTTAATAAAATTTTATTACCTGCTAAATATCTTTAGCCAGCAAATTCTACGAAAGTGGAATGAAACGAAAGCCTATTTTTAATGCGAACAGTCGCGTGTAGGTCTAAGCCTAAAAAATTCTTCAAAATTATATCAAATTTTATATTCTAGCTTTTTACGAAAATTATCATAAGCCAATAAATTGCATAAAGATCCGCAGTCTATATATGTATATTACATATATTCTTCTAACTGTACTTCCTTGTTCGAAATATATTTTCACTTTGATGTGTTTTACACAATTTCCACGGGAGTTTTAGCTTTATTAAAGCTACGGTGTCAATAAGGAAAAAGGCACTGTGTCACCAGGTTTTAATTGAAATTCGAGGTCGTCGAACGAATTATTATTCGAAGACGCTGTGAAATGAAAACCGCGAGCAGTTAGACTTTCTCGAATCCGAAGAGATTGTCTCACAGCCTCGGTGTACACTCGGGATTGAGAAGGGAGAAAGAACAATGCCTCGGTTAATTACGACGATCTTAATTGCTTCGGACGGTTTTTCTCTTTCGAGCAAAGTTAATCATTAACTCACGGTCGCGAACGGCTCGTCAGATTTTTTCTACAATAATTATCTAATCTACCATTGCTAATTGTTCGACGTATAACTTGCGTTTTAGTTTGTTTACCGTTATTGCATTAGAATGTAAAAAATGGTTTAGATGAATAATAAATGTGTGTATTATTCTTTCAAGAGTCTTTGCAGTTAGCAAGGCTAAAATCTTAGCCACATCTTATTAAGAGGAAGAACGATGCACTTTAAATAAACCCCTGTTAAGTTATTTTTATTTGATTCATCTGAAATTACATTTAGATTCTGATTTGTCCTGTGTTAAGTATGGTTCTGCTAAAAATTTGGTAGCATTTGGTTCTTCTTTGTAACTTTCATCTAATTTACCGAAATAATTGTTCAAAAATTTTATATCGGGTACTTAGTATTTATATTTAATATTTGCTCAAATAATTCGTATAAAAATCATGTTGAATCAAGTCCTGCAGGATTGCAGATACTGACCATTACGTTATGTGTCTTTAATAGCATTAAATTGATTCCACACGCGTATACCAACGGTCGTTGGTTAATCGATTCCCAACGATAGGCAACGAAAGTCCACGGATCAGAGTTCCATGGAGAAATGTAACTTCCAGCGCGGCAGCTATTCCATCTATCGCATTCCCTGACGTAATTAAGCCGCGAGGCCAGACTGACGATCGTTGGCCACTGGTTTCCCACAGGTGATGTGAAAAGTTGACCGTTTATTCAAGGCGCGGCTTGCTATCTCTTTCGTTTCAACGACCCACAATGTTCGTACGAAGTATCTCGCGTCCGTAGATCGCCTATCGTTCGTTTCCTGTATCTGGCATTCGGCTCTAGCAATTACGTTGTCGAAAGTGTTGGGATCAAGTTCAGTATACACGCTGGGTCCAAAAAGTATCCCAACACTTTCCATTCTCGAGAAATTAACGCTACACTTGTGGAATTAATTCTGGACACTTTAAATCATTTATATTTTAATCATTGTTTCCTAGTTTTAGGAGCTTATAGAATAAATAATAAATATTTTAGTTCAAAGGGTCCAGAATTAATTTCACCAGTGTATGTAGATCTGAAATAAATATAAATTGTACTTAAATTCTATCAATTTTAACGTTGTAGCATTTCGTAAGCCTTGAAATGCATACAGATCCGCAGTCGAATGATTAATAATGGGAAAACGCCAATTGATAGAGCTAATTGAACCCCACATCATTCCCGGAAGATTAACGAGGGGACATATAAAACTTGTTACCATTCTTGGTCACCGATTGCGACCGATATATTCTAGATCGATGAAGTTGAGTGTGTTGCTAGAGCTGTTACTCTCGAAGTCGATAATCCTTGAATTTATGGCAACTGAGGAAAATGTGAAGGGTACTAGAACGAGAGGGAAACGTAAAAGAATGGGGCCATTTTGCTCTGGCTCTGCGAGTGGACTCTTCAATAAGGATACCTAACGGACTCTGACTTATACGGAAAAATATCAACTACACTGTACAACACCTTTGTTGAACCAGGAATTGTATCGTCGTTACCGAATACTATCTTCTTTAAAAGTGAAAGTATACAAAAGGCGAAAGGACCCATAACAATTAGTTCGATCGTACACTCTGCTATCTTCAATGTATGAAAAATAGACTTTACAGGCCGATTTTACGTAGTTAATGCAACTACGAATTTATTAGAGGCCCCCATTAAAGTGTAATGGCCAGCAACATCGTTAAATTCTTTCCTAATTTCGTTTATGTAATCGAAATGTTTTATCATTTGCTTTAATACCGTTATTACGGTTGTCTTAATGGAATGAAACTTTAACGAGCGCCTATTTACCGCTAATATCTAGTGAGAGTTTAAGAAACATCCGATAACCATCGATTATACTACTTTCGATAGTTACTGTAATTCTTTTCGGACTTTTCCATCGAGAAATTAATCATCGTTCGTCGCAGTTGCATAAGAGGGAAAAAGCTGCGTTATTTATTCCGTTCGTGGATGGATTTCTTCGCGTACTCTTCAATTAGTTAGTTTACGTTGAAATAATCGCAGGGAATAATACACATTCCAATTTTTATTGACGTCCGAAGTGAATCCTTTTTATAGAGAAGGGAAATCTATTGCGACCTAGCTTCCTAGATTTCACATTAATTTTGGAATTTAAGGAATGCTTTGCTATTGGGAAACTTTTCAAGCGGTATACCTTAAAGATCTCTCTACATCATATTTTACTCCGTGTTAATTGATCTGCAATCGTGGATTCTTCGTAAATTGGAAAAGGAAATTGTTCTATAATGATCTTTATTGTTTTGCTCCACAATTTATACGCGTAACCTTTCAATAATAATTAGTTGTGTCTGAATACGTCCATTCTCCTGAGAAAGAATGAAGAAAGCAGCCGAAAAAGTTGATGAAATAAATGATTATCCAAAAGACAACGGGATCTGTAATCATTCAAACATATTACATAATAATTTTTCGTGCTTCTAAACCAGCAGCAGCTTCTAAACCTGCTTGTCTCCCAGAGTAATGTTGTAGAATTCCCAAGTAAAAGTGACAGAAAGAAACTGAAACTTTAGAATACACCTACATGTGGTATAATGATAACAGTGTGGAAGAAGCTACAACCTGTTCTGGCAACCACGCTGCCGGGCAATACTTTCACGAAGTCGATGATAAACGTTTAAAGAAAATGTTTACGGCGATCGTTTCTCCCGGCGCGGCGTGGCATCATAAACAAGGATCGCGTTTTCAAACAATTTCTCTTACGACGGTTTTTTATCGACCGCTATGGTATCCGTGAAATCGAAAGTTTGCCGGAGGAGCCTCCACACGTAACCATTCGGGAAAGAAAAACCGGAAGCTACGCCGCGGATGTCACTAATACTTCCGTTTCCATGCCAGGCGTGCTCTTCTCTCTCCTCGTTTCTCGCTTCGGAGACGACGACCCATTGATTCTTCGTTCCAGGCAAACGAGAGTGAAAGGATCTTCGATCGCATTCGTCTTTGTAATTGTTTTTGCTGCGGCTCGCCTTCATCCGCAATTAAACACGATTAAACTGGAGATTAAGTGTCTCCTCTACGGAACCCTTCCTCAATCAGTTCGTACCCAAAAGAAATTTAATTGATCTCTCGAGGAAATCATCGTTGTCGTGTGACAATTAGAAAACCTCAGCGAATCTTCCAATTGTTAAACCCCAGTGTTGCACAATATATATATATATATATATATATATATATATATAAATAAATAATTTATTGGTTATTTCGATTATACAGGATAAACTCTATATAATTTGGTTGAACTTGTATGTTTTTGGTAATTTCAATTTATTAATGTAAACTCAGAGGTCCGGCCCCAATAAGGAAACGAGGAAACGAAAAAATCTTGATCAATGTTTATCGCAGCTTTCACTTTATCCTGTTTTACATATTGCCATGTATACGTGTATACGAGATGCATAAAATTGACACAGATTCTTTTCACTTTCGGCGCGGTCCGTAAGCTTCAAACTTACTGAATATCAACTCATAATTCCGGCATACCTGAAGCATTTCTTATTTTCTACGATCACGATTTCGTACAAACAAGTTTGTTCGAAAAGGTACAATTTTCAATGAAATATAACAAAAAGTAGTGAAATTTAAATCAAACGTAACCAAAATTTCAACCAAATTGAATTCGCAAAAAGTAATGGAAGTATTCTAGGTCGGAGAAAATGTTTAATTTTCAAAGGGTTAAAACGAAGCACCTATAACCCTGCATCTATTTATTAATTAATGGATTCGGTCTAATTTACACGACGCTTTCCTCTCTTTTCGCAATAGCTGATCGTAAAAAAAAGCATGTTTCACGGTGTCGGACTCGAGATACACGGATGCACACGAAGGTGAATGATAGCATATGAAAGTAGTGCCGAGATGTTCACCCACTAACAGAGTGACTTCTGACCTCCCTTTCAGCCTGCTCTCGCGAATTTCTGCACAGCAGCGGCGCCGTTAGCTACATACCTATCCCTGTCTTTGTCCTGTACGATATCGGTTTTCCGTATCTCCGTCACAGCATCTCGTACGAATTTCTAGATTTCTCTTTGGGAACGCTACGTACGCTAGGTTTGCTGATCAACGCTCAACTTATTTCCATGTATACGTAGTGACGGATTAAGCGGTGTAGTTTCGAGCGTTGTGGAAAAGAAAGTGAAGCTCTCGAGTATTCGTAACTATTGAATTTCATCCCATCACTAGCCAACAGAGCGAGCAGAATTAACAGCTGCCGCACTCTTTTCCACGGATTTACCAGTGAAACTCGCGCACGATTGTCGGGGAAGATAGCGACAGTTTGAAAAAGGGTACGTGGTGTACGGCCTGATTACGTCAGGTGAATGTAGAATCATTTCCATGAAATCAGCATACCTCGTTGCGAATACTTCTTGGCGATCAAAATTTCTTCGAAAGTTACGTGAAATTGGCATTATTTATACGCGTAAATAATTCCATTATTTACCAAATATGAGGAAACACATACAACATTGAATCTATATTATTCTGTTCCCTTGTGAAAAGATTGACGTTTGGTCCGACCAATTGTATAAAGGATATTCCCAGCTTTAATTGTTTCTATCTTTTTGTGATGCAATTGATATTTGAAAGGTATTTCTGCCCCGGCGGAAATAAAATGGCGGAAATAGCTAATTAGTGGTGCATTAGAAGTAAAGTGCTCCAAGTAACGCGATCGAAACTGAAAGGAGTCAACTGGTTGCAAAAGTACCAGTACATTTTCTTATCTATCGCGGAAATATTTTCTTCTATTGCGATAGAAAAAGAAAATTTTCTTTTAAAGAATTACTCTACAGATATGAACACAGACGTATGAAAACTGTTGTTTTTTTGATTTGATTGAAAGGACTTTTATATTCCTTGTAGAATTAGAATGTTTTATATTCATTGTAGGATGTAGTTAAAGTTTCTCTCACCTGTTGGAAATGAGTTAAATCAGATCCGGTGAGGATCGCCGGGTCAGCATCAGCGGAGACATCGGCGATCTCTAGGATCAAGGCGACCCAGAAGAAGAAGAAGAAAAAGAGGAAGAAGTTCTTCCGTCTCATTGTCACAAATCTTGGTCCCGAAACTGTATCAATACTTGCTCAACACCTGTTGCTTTTTCTAGAAACTTCACCACAGTACCATCGAACTCTCACTACTCTTCTTTTCTTCTTTTTTCTTTCCTTTTTAAACTTCCGATTACACTGTAGTCCCTGCTCCCTATTCCAGGAACTTCCGAATGATTGGCGATATTCGAAAGTGAATTAATATCACGAAAAATTGAAAGTCTGAAAATGTTCTCACTGTGCGCAAAAGGAAAGAAAGAAATTCGAATTGTTCGGTGAAAACGTAAAAGAAACGAGTTTAATCGCGGCGCTGGTTCTCCCGCATTAAACAACCAGAAAGCAGGTGAGACAATGGCGAAGACGCGTCGCGTCGGAGCTGTGGCCAGACAAGTTCACACATTGACGAAGACGAGTCCAAAACTGTTAGAGATCGGAAAACGTCTGAGAGTTTTACTCTTCCAACAGGGGAAGAGTTCCGCCGTGAAGACCAGGTGGGAGACAGGTAGAACGGTGAACGTCGCTGAAGAATAAACCCACTTCTCTGTCTTTTCTCGCCGTTTGCGCCTGGCTAATGTTCGCGCGTGCGACTCTTCCACCGCGATTTACCAGGATCCTTTTTTCCTTTGCAAATAGGGTAAATAGCAGCTTTTACCGAATTCGATTGAAATACGTAAACGTAATGTTTGTACAATTCAATGAGGCAATTTTTTCTCATCGTGCATAAAACAATTATTTCATTCATTTGATCGTTATAAAATGGATAATGAGTATCTTATGATCCGAATCAAATTATATAATCGAACTACAGGCTTTCTTTGGGGCATTCACAAAAAAGGGTAGCAAGAGAAGTGTAACGTATCCAAAGAAAGGTAAATACGTTAAAGTGTTATTTCACAGACAGATAAATAGAAACGGTTGGTCGAGCATCCAGTAATATAATTTTTTTGTCGGAGAACGTTCCGGAGAATGCGTAAAACCGCATTGTACCATTCTACAAACACTTTCGGCACTCACTTCCGACAATAAATCGTTTTTATACGTGATTGTTTAACTCGTTCCTATGAATGCTCGTAACCCGTATACCTTAGTATTAGAAATAAAGTATATTTATTGTCACAGTAAAAATAAACTCTGAAATAAAATTGTAATGCTTGCTGTTTAGAATTTGGAATAACGTTTCAGCCAGCTCGGTATACAACTCGGTTACGGATGTAATGCATCCTGAAACATTCAAAACTCTTCAATGGTGAAATTCCTCGATCGGAGAACGGCTATTCTATGATTAAGAAAGGTTTATTACATAAGGGAACGCGAGCGTTCGTATGGTTATCAGACACGAGACATCTCGGTTACTCGTGAAAAGTATTGTGGGGTTTAACGCCGCGGATGGGAAAAAAAAGGCTTTCCTTGAATCTCATTAAAAACTGTTACGTTCACATGAAACGGAGCGGAAGAGAACTTTGACTAAAATGTTCTCGTAATCTTGACGTCTCTCTTTAAGGATCTTTATTAATCCTTTGTGCAATCATATCGCTACCGCCCACGTATGCCGAACAGAATACGCGTGTACTTGCATCGACCCACTTTGTTTTTCATAAGTCAGAGTTTCGACGCGAAATTCTTTCGCTTGAACGTTACGTGGTCCACAGAGGCTCTCACGAGGTATACTGTTCAATTCTTCAGATCTTCAGGATCATCTCTAGTTCTTTTTTTGTCAGATAGATCGTACATGCATTGAAAGCAACGGTGTGAAAACTGATACCGATGAAACGGTTAAACAAGGAAAATATCGAGGAGTGGCTGACGAAGTTAGGATGGTAGGGGAAGGTATTTCCATATTAGGTGAAACGATACCGTTCGACGCAAATTATGTCATACTATATTTCTTGCATACTAGCAACATCCATCTCAGGACCTTTCACTTGCGTTCAGTCGTTCGTCCTTACGAAATTTATCGCAACGTGAAAGTTTATCCTCCGTTTACGCATGAAGATTCGATTTCGTCCGCGTAGTAACTGTATCAAAGATCACAAGTTCACTTCTGCATCACAATAATTTCCCCCACTGAACCAAATCATTTCTGCCAGAAACATTTTCTCGTACTATTAAAAACAACGGAGATATTTTCTGTGAAAGGCTTTGGTTGCCTCATCCTGTATAATAAATGGTCAAAAGTTTCATTTCATTGATTATTGTCAGAGAGGATATGAAATTATCTTAGATTAGAAGTGGGTATAGGTTCTAGTCCATGCTAAAACTGAGTATAGATTCTGTTCCATGCTAAAAAAGGATCTATCTCTGTTTATAAGAATTTTTTTCCAATTTTTTCCAACGTGGGGCCCACGTATAGTATCGTCACGAAGTGTAATGTGCTATGTGTAATGTACATTTCCCTCTCGTTTTATGTAAATCCTCGAGATTGAAAGCGACGTCCTCGCGGTGTAATTAAATAATTGCGGGCACGATGACGTTGCGTGGCATTGTTGAGTCGCAACAATGCTTTTTATCGAGCATCCCCGTGTCTACGAGAAGCCACTTTTTGTCCTAACTTAATTAACCGTATGCGCTTTCACCTCTTGTTTACAACTAATAACGGAAGTCCTCCACGTAAGTTCTTGCACTGCTACTTCCTGTGACATTCTTCCTCCTCTGCAAGGCACTTCGAACCACGGGAACTACGTGTATATCGGTCATAATTTTGCGTATTGTCCACTCTCATGCTCCATCTAGGCCACCGAAAGATGCATGTAAAGCAGTATCATCTTTTCTTTCTATTATATAAAATAGTTTCGTAGTTTCCGTCACGCTAAAACACCGAGCGGGTTGCCTTCTGAAGGGGAGCCGAAAATTGAGAAGCGGGTTGCCTTCGGAAGGGGAACCGAAAATTGAGAAGCGGGTTGCGTCGGAAGGGGAACCGAAAATTGAGAAGCGGGTTGCCTTCGGAAGGGGAGCGTGTAAGAGGACATTACGAAAACGTGTTTGCGCAATCTTCAAGCAATTTAGCCACGGTACAACGGGACCCGTCTGAATCGAGCAAACTTGATGACACTCCAGCGGAGATACTTATTACGCAGAAAATGTGCACGTTTACGTCCAAGGTTCGAAAACCCGGCACTAATAGAAAAATTGTTTTCGAAACCGCAGACAGTTCGTTACTCTCCTCTGAGCAACTCTTTCGAAACCGAACCCATATCGTCTCTGCTCACCTTCCATACCCAAATAGGAAATCACACGATGCCACAGAAAAAGAACAAACAAATAGAACAAAATATCAGAAAATCAACAATTCCGACTTCAAATTTTATATGAGATATCTCAATTTGTACTTTCAAAGTATTTCATAAACGAGAATTATTACATTGAACTTTTTCATACATAAATATACGAAGAATCAATCTGCGGAGAAGGAAATATGTTTAAGAACAGAGTATCTCGTCGGTGGTGATAGCAATAATTTTCTTTAAATTATATCCATAATTTGATATTAAGCCGGCTATAAATGTTGTGTACCTAGAAATAATAATAATACATCTTTTTATTTCTATAGAAGAGTCGACACTGAATGTTGACGCGAATTATTTACAGTTGCTGTACATCTCCGAAAATAAGAAATTTTGGCCTCTTTCTTATTCCAAAAATTCAAATTTCAAAACTAGGAGATCAGTGATTCAAATGTTAAGCGCGTTTAGAGTTGGAGAATTTGAATCTTTTTGCCGGGCAAGAATGCCCTCTATGTCTAAATGTAATAACCATTGCACGCCGCTTAACGAGCGTTGCCGCTAGATGACGTCACAGGTCAAGACGCCAGCGGTCACTTCGAACATACTTCGACCAGTGGCGGACGTGACTGGACGTGACTGCGTAGGTATCGGTTCGTTTCTCAATAATACTGTGTTGCTGATGATTCTTTCGCAAAGAATTAATGAATAATTAATATATATTAGACTTGAACAATGTATTTCGTATTAATTCGAAGTTTCTTCTGTTTTGTAACGGTCATATCTACTTGAACTCGTTTTCTGCTGTAGAAGTCTAGATTCTCAAATTTCCGTCAATACTAATTTTGACTTTATATTTCAACGTATTATTTATTTCTTGTTGATTTAGAATGATTTCCTGCGTGTTTTCGATTGAAAACTTGTAGCTTAAGCAAAACTAAATCGAGAATATTTATTTGACTGTTCATCGAAGTTAATCCTGTTTACAAACAAATTCTTTGCTGCCGCTGAGCATCTCTGAAAACCAGAAATTGTGGTCTCGTTCTTATTCCAAATATTCAAATTTCAAAATTAGAAGATCAGTAATTCACATGCTAAGCGCGTTTAGAGTTGGAAAATTTGAATCTTTTTGCAGGGCAAGAATGCCCTCTATGTCTAAATGTAATAACCATTACACGCCGCTTAACGAGCGTTGCCGCTAGATGACGTCACAGGTCAAGACGCCAGCGGTCACTTCGAACATACTTCGACCAGTGGCGGACGTGACTGGACGTGACTGCGTAGGTATCGGTTCTTTTCTCAATAATACTGTGTTGCTGATGATTTTTTCGCAAAGAATTAATGAATAATTAATATATATTAGACTTGAACAATGTATTTCGTATTAATTCGAAGTTTCTTCTGTTTTGTAACGGTCATATCTACTTGAACTCGTTTTCTGCTGTAGAAGTCTAGATTCTCAAATTTCCGTCAATACTAATTTTGACTTTATATTTCAACGTATTATTTATTTCTTGTTGATTTAGAATGATTTTCTGCGTGTTTTCGATTGAAAACTTGTAGCCTAAGCAAATCTAAATCGAGAATATTTATTTGAATGTTCATCGAAGTTAATCCTGTTTACAAACAAATTCTTTGCTGCCGCTGAGCATCTCTGGAAACCAGAAATTTTGGTCTCGTTCTTATTCCAAAAGTTCAAGTTTCTGAGATAGTGCAAAATTCCAAGATCTGAGATTTCGATAATAGAGTTGGTTAATTTCAAATGTTTTTGGCGGACAAGAATGTCCGCCATGTTTGAATGCAATAACCGTTGCACACCGCTTACCCAGCGGTACCGGTTACCGAGCGGCGCCGCTAGGTGGCGCCACAAGAGAGTACGGCAATTGCAAACTTTCAAACAGGCAGTTTGAACCGCCACTTACCGCCATTCACAGCTTAGGATCGTTGCTCGTAGACTTTTCGCATTTTCTCGCCAAAATCTACTGTATTTCACAAGAAAGTGGCAACAATTTCTGTTTTCCCGAGGTAGAGTGTAATCGTATTTAATTTTCATTGATAATCAACGTTTTCTCGAACCGACATGTATTCTCGCGGTAATTTGCTCTTGTGTCGTGACGATTAATTCTAACCCAATTCTATTTAAATGCGTTTCTCGGTATAGAAGTCAAGTCCCTTTAATTTTGGTTCACATTAGTTTTGATTCTATATTTAAAACAATTTAAATTGAATTGTTTATTTGCTATCAATTCTGATTGTTTGGTATTATATCTAACTGTATGTCTATTGTTTCTGTTACAGATTTCGTACGCAAAAACACCATCGTTCGAATCAATCTATTCGGGAATAGACGCCAACGGTCAGTTTGAACATTCATCAAGCAGCGGCGGACGTGTCTGCGTAAGTATCCGTTGTGTTTTCAATAATATTGTGTTGTTGATTATCCTGTTTGAAAAATTTAGTGAATAATTAATAAATATCCAATCAGAATTATTTATTTCTTATTAATTCAGAGTTTCTCGTGTGTCGTCTCTTGTGACGATCAACTGTATTTGAACTCGTTTCGTGTTATAAAATTCTAGTTTCTTTAATTTCCGATAAATTAATTTTGGCTTTATATTTTAATTGAATTATTTATTAATTATTAATTTTTTTTTACTCTGTCGATGACTGTTTGTCGATTGAAGTTAATGTATTTGATCTTTCTTTTACAGATTTCAAGCATATTGACAACCGAGATCAATCTTGGTCAACATTGTGAGAAACAGTGTGACTAGGTAAGTAGAAGGGGCAGTTCTCAGAACACGATGTCTCTGACGGTCAATCGATTAAAATTACATGTAATTATTCTTTCTGTTACAGGACCTCAAGTTATCAAACACTTTAACTGGATATCTTGATGACTCCGATCCCAGGACTCTAACGCCAGGACCTCAACGCCAGGACCTCAACGCCAGGACCTCAACGCCAGGACCTCAACGCCAGGACACCAACGCCAGGACTCTTGTCTTCCCCCAACAAGTAGTGAGTGCACAAACAATTGTCTTTCATTATCACTAGATTTGATTAGTAGTTGTGTGTGATTTGGACGAGTACAGTGACTGTGGAAAACGCCAGGCGTTTTCCGCGGATACCGATCTATTTCCTAGCTAGGTAGGATCTTTTTGTACGTGTTTTTTTGTTGTTGTTTTAAATTAACAATTTCGATAATATCATACCTAACTTGCGAGAAGATAAAAGTCTTCCGTAATTTAGAATTCAATTATTAGAATTAGTTTTATCATCGAGTAAACCGTTTCTATTTAAAAATTATTTTTAATTGCTCCAAAATATTAGATTAAATACAACGTACAAAAAGACAATTCGCGACGGATAGATTCTTTAGACAAAGCATAATTAATTAATTAATTAACCTGTATTACTTTCACGAGTACATTGCAGTTAGTAGAGTAACTTTTAAATTATTTTGGAACTTTGCTTTGCCCAAAGGGTCGTCCGAGGGTTTATAAATGTTTTCATAAACATTCACAATAAATAAATCAATAAAAATGAATATGTTTATTAAAATCTCTTTTAGTTTCTTTTTACTGTACAATTAATTTTTCCTTAGCGTTTTCAATAATTATTAAATATTTTATTTGTAAATTGAAATTAAATTTTGAATTGAAAGTAGAGCCATTTTTCAATAATAAAAGAACGTAGCTCGTACAAAATCTAATCCTAATAATTTTTCTAGTTAGGATTTTCAGGATGTTTAGATTCCCTGTTCGTTGTTCGAATCCTCTCGAGTGCCCAGGTGCAACTCGGGATGGTGAGAGCAACGGGCACATGGAATATTGTTTTTGAATCATATGTGGCGACTGATAATGGTTAGTGCATCGTGCACGATTCAATTTCCACTTGTATGTATATATGTGTTGTTAGGCAGTGGAATTGCGTCGGTTTTTTAAACTAATAAATTCAGTAACACATATTTCTGTTGATCCGTGACATGTTCCATGGATCTTCCTGGAATATGTGTTGTAGTTTTCTCAATTCATTAAAAATAACGAATAACATTCAGAATTACATTCAACCGTTATTTCAATTTCATAATTTGTTTCGCAATGATCACTGCCATTGTCAGTCGATTTCAGCAAAACTAATCTATACCTTTAGAATGTGTGCTTGTGGTTTGAACGCTAGGGTGTCGGAGGCGTCCCGGGACGTTCTCTCTAGGTGTTAGGTTATTGCACCCTGGCGTGTGTATGCAGATCGTGTTGTGAATGTGTTGGAGAGCTTGTGTTTTGCCATTTTTAAATATAGGGCTAGGTAGGGTAGGTAGCTTACCTTGGTGTGATTGTTAATTTTAAATAGGTAGGGTCCAGGGCTGGTTACCGTTTCTCTTTCGGGTAGGCCGCGATTCGCACGGTAGCCAGTCACTGGTAGGGGCTCGAAGTTTCATCTCGAAGTTAAATCGAACGAGGCATGCGTTCGATTTGATCCTTCGTGCTCGATGCTTCGTGCGAATTTCTTAGCTTCTCGCGGACGCGGACGGGAACGCGCGCGGAAATAGGGTTTTCGAAACGAAACGATACCGGCTCGATTGCACCAGAGGAGCGATAGGCTTCTTTCGAGACTTGTAATTCGTCTCGGAAGTCGTTGATCGTTTTCACTCTGCGAGCCCGTGCAAGGTTTCAGATGTTTGGCGGTCCGCCGAAGAAAAAGAAGAGGCTATATGCCGAAGAGGCCCCGACAAACAGTCGACTCAAGAGGGCAACTACCAATGGCTTTGCATCTTCGGATGCGAAGTCATTTCATTACATTTTTTTATCACTGTACTTGTTTGTAGTAGAAGTAGATGTAGTAGTAGTAATAGTAGTAGTAGTGTAAGTAGTTAGTCGTATACATGGGCAGGCCTCGCCGCCCCAACGATCAGCGGAGATGGGCACGTCCGCGATTTTCAGTAGCGTTGCGAACAAGACCACGCGTGTTGCATTAGTCGATTTCGAGCAGAGATCAAAGTTAGTGTTGCGGAGATACTCGCGATTTCTATTAACTGAAATATCAATAATTTACAATTTAACGTTGCGTATGAAAAAGTCACGATCCAAATTATATTTCGTTTTGATTGCTGCTGGAAGCAATATTTAGAAAATAGAAATTTTATAAGAATTTAAAGTTTTTGTAATTGTTTTGCAAGAAATGTACTCTTTGCATCCTCTGCTCTTTGAATTAGCGTTGCGCAAAAGAATCGCGTTTGATTTCGAGTCTTTCGAGATTTCAGGCGCCCATGCTTCAGCTGCAACGATCCACGGATGTCGGGTGCGGTGTTGGCTTTCGCGATTTTGAGTAGAGTTGCGAAAGAAACACAACGCGCGTTGAATTAGCGTAGGATTTTGTTAAAATCGAAATTGAAGTAGGGAATATCTGGACGAGATTGGTGGAGATTTGCACCTACTCTTCAAGTAGTGGAGATCTCGCAGCAAAAGACCGCTTGGCATCATCTCTGGCTGATAAAGTCAGCGTTACTAGGCTTCGGTCTATACTCAAGGCGGCCAAGCTCGTGGAGTGTATACTCGCGACTTGGAATCACGCTTTGAGCGAAGGGGCGCGTCTGTCCTGGCGTTACGACGTCCAGGCAGGTGGATGGTGTCATAGCGTTTGGATCCGGGGTAGATCCAATGGCTTGAAAACCCAGTCGCTAGCTATCTCGTCCAGTCTCTACTTCATTTCGATTAGAATAGGATTTTTTATCTTTATGTATTATTTTTTTTTTGATAATGACAAATACAGATAGATTTTTCACGTTCTTATTGCATGCCGAGAATAAATTAATACACCGCGAAACCATCTCTATTAGGAATTAGCGTTGCGAGAATTTGTTGTCGCGATTGCCTTAGTGTGGCGAAAAAGTACCAACGCGTTGTTTCCAGGCGGGAATAAAGTAGAAACATATTGGAAAACGTGCTGTAATTAGATATAACAGTTTGAATTATCATAGTCGCGACCTCGTAATAGATTAGCGAGTAGAGGACCGACATTGTAGGATCAGTCGCGCAGGGTGCATACGAACATTGAAAATTTCAGAGACTTTTCTTTGGATATCCAAACGTATGTGGATGTTAACGTTAGAACTTTTGATACCGTAAAAATGTGGAGCATATGCCCACCGGGCCACTACGTAGAGTAGAAACGTATTGGTACGTTCCGAGGCCAAGTTTTGTCGCAAAGCAGTTACCGCAAAATCACGGTGCACGTTTCTACGTTCAACCCCCCGCGGTGTGCCATAACACACGAATCGTTTGCCGTTCCAGCAATGGAACAAGTGTTTCCGCTGTTGTGACTTACGATGGCGGAAAACACTGTAGTTTATCTGAACGTAGAGACTGTGCCTTTTGCCATTCAATGGTGTGTGAGCGCTAAATGCATGGAACGTACCACTGCGTTCACCAGCATGTATAGTTTTTGGGACTAACCCCCCACAACGTAGTGGTTCTAGCGCGTTCCTATAAGCATACAAACCGTTGTATGTTGAACGTATCGAACGCCTCGTCGGCCCGCAAGGTAAAAGACGGGGTATCTTTACGTTTCGCGCAGTAACTTTTTCGATGAAATCGAGTGTTCGTTGCGCCCTGCAAAACTGCTTCCTGCAATATCCGAATCTATTCTATTATGATGTTCGAGATCGTGTACTATAGTTTTTTTTCACGGGTGTACATGGAGAATTCGCAGAATTGTGGCGAATTGTTTAATAGAAATGTTTTCCAATATGCAAATACTAGGAAATCTCGCCTTTTAGAGTTGTTATTATATAAAATGCCACACTGCACCCTCGTATATTTGTGTTTCATTCCTTACAGCTTATCTTCCTAAATTCACGTAGTCATTGCCTCCCCATAGAGTTGCGTAAAACGAATTGAAGTGCTCGGGAGTTTTTTTTGCCGAATTAAATAAAATAGTGTTGCGACGAATGATGCACTGTTCGCGTTTTCTACTCGGTATTTATTATTTTTGTAGCGTTGCGAAAGAATAATTCGCGGCTTGATTCCTCCCCAGAAATTTGAATGGCTACTGACGCGGTTCCATTTAGAGTTGCGCGAAATAAAACGAAAGTGCACAGGAGTTTTTTTGTTCCTGATCAGATAAATTAACGTCGAGAGACAATGCACTGTTCGCGTTGTTTTTAAATGTTGATGGTACATTTTTGTAGAGTAGTGTTGCGCAAAAATGCTCCACTCGCGCGTTATTTGAAATATATCGAGTGGGCCAGTATTCTACATATTTATCTTTTTTTATTTTTTTTGTGTTAACCAAATTCAGTTTCTTTCAGATATTTCGTCGCTTCCCGCTAAGCAATACTTGAAGATGGAAGATTGAAGAAGACGGAAGAACGAAGAAGATGGACGAAGATGGAAAACGGACGAAGACGGAAGATCAAGGAAGATGGACGAAGACGGAAGATGACGGAATACGGACGAAGACGGAAGATCGAGGAAGATCGGCGAAGGTGGAAGAAGACGGAATACGGATAAAGATAGAAGATCGAAGAAGATGGACGAAGATAGAAGATCAAAGAAGATAGAAGATCGAAGATCGAAGAAGTAGACGGTGGCCAAAGATGGAAGATCCAAGAAGATGGAAGAAGACGGAAGATCGAAGAAGATGGACGAAGACGGAAGATGACGGAACACGGACGAAGACGGAAGATCGAGAAAGATGGACGAAGACGGAAGATCGAGGAAGATCGGCGAAGGTGGAAGAAGACGGAATACGGATGACGATAGAAGATCGAAGAAGATGGACGAAGATAGAAGATTAAAGAAGACGGAAGAAGATGGAAGATCGAAGATCGAAGAAGTAGACGATGGCCGAAGATGGAAGAAGACGGAACACGGACGAAGATGGAAGAAGATAGAACACTGACGAAGATGGAAGAAGAAGGAACACGGACGAAGATGGAAGATCGAAGAAATTGGACGAAGACGGAAGATCGAGGAAGATGGACGAAGATGGAAGAAGACTTAACACGGATGAAGATGGAAGATCGAAGAAGATGTAAGAAGACGGAACACGGACGAAGATGGAAGAAGAGGGAACACTGACGAAGATGGAAGAAGAAGGAAAACGGACGAAGATGGAAGATCGAAGAAATTGGACGAAGACGGAAGATCGAAGAAAATGGACGAAGATGGAAGATCGAAGAAGATGGACGAAGATGGAAGAAGACGGAACACGGACGAAGATGGGAGAAGACGGAACACGGACGAAGATGGGAGAAGACGGAACACGGACGAAGATGGAAGATCGAAGAAATTGGACGAAGACGGAAGATCGAAGAAGATGGACGAAGATTGAAAATCGAAGAAGATGTAGAAGACGGAACACGGACGAAGATGGAAGAAGACGGAACACTGACGAAGATGGAAGAAGAAGGAACACGGACGAAGATGGAAGATCGAAGAAATTGGACGACTGACGGAAGATCGAAGAAAATGGACGAAGATGGAAGATCGAAGAAGATGGACGAAGATGGAAGAAGACGGAACACGGACGAAGATGGGAGAAGACGGAACACAGACGCAGATGGGAGAAGACGGAACACGGACGAAGATGGAAGATCGAAGAAATTGGACGAAGACGGAAGATCGAAGAAGATGGACGAAGATTGAAAATCGAAGAAGATGTAAGAAGACGGAACACGGACGAAGATGGAAGAAGACGGAACACTGACGAAGATGGAAGAAGAAGGAACACGGACGAAGATGGAAGATCGAAGAAATTGGACGACGACGGAAGATCGAAGAAAATGGACGAAGATGGAAATCGAAGAAGATGGACGAAGTTGGAAGAAGACGGAACACGGACGAAGATGGAAGAAGATGGAACACTGACAAAGCTGGAAGAAGACGGAACACGGACGAAGATGGAAGAAGATGGAACACTGACAAAGCTGGAAGAAGACGGAACACGGACGAAGATGGAATATCGAAGAAATTCGACGAAGACGGAGGATCGAAGAAAATGGACGTAGATGGAAAATCGAAGAAGATGGAAGAAGGCGGAAGACAGACGAAGAAGGAAGATCGATGAAGATGGTCGAGGATGGAAGAACACGGATGATCGAAGAAGATGGACGAACATGGAAGACGGAAGAAGATGGAAGAATGGGACGAAATTGTCGTCACAAGAAAGCGAGACGCAGCGTCGAATATGGGTGTCTTCAAGCAGGAGAGAACGCAAGGGTGAGTATTATTTATCTTTCGAATGTTGAACTGTTTCTAAACGCCGTTGAAAAAAAATAGGGCGACTAAGTACGTTGAACGTGACGTCATGTTTTGTATTGAAGATAACCACTGTTGATCGTTTCGCACTGACCCGCGCTTGTCTCACGTCGGGGCCAATCGCCGAGTATCGGATCGGGGACTCTCCCCCCCTCCAACCCTCGGGATTCTAAGGATCCGCGACCGTGGCTCATTATTATTGCGAAAGTCAAACTGAAAGTACGTGTTTTGGATTAGCTCCGTGCTTCCCTCTAACCTTGTCAAGCGAGTTTCTGGTTATCGAGACGCAATACGTATACGACACACAACGAGGATCTTTACGTGGTACGTACGGTTTCTGTATTTCATCATCAATAGATATAAAGATTATTTAGTATATTTTTTATTCAAATTAATACCGTGTTCAAGCGAATTATTTATTTTTCATTGATTGAAATTTATTCGTGATTCTCGCGATATTTACTTTTGTATCGTGACGAACATTAGTATTTAAATTCGTGTCGTGCAATATAGAAGTCAAGTTTATTTAATTTTGGGTTCAATTAACTTCTTCGTTTTATATTCAACTTGAATTATTTGTTTCATATTAACTCGAATTTAATCATTGACGCTTGGTCGATAGATATTAATTGAATTTGTTCTTTTTATTACAGAGCTTGAAAGAAAAGAATGCTACTCGACAGAAAAAATCGAGACGCAGCGTGTAGTGATCTCTTCGAGCAGGAACGGGCGTGAACGTAAGTAACATTATCTTACCAATTAAACTGCATTGTTAAAAATTATTTTTTCAAACTATAATGAAAAATTAATAAATATTCAACTGGAATAGTCTTTGACGGTTGATCGACTGAAATTAAATAAAATTATTATTTCTGTTACAGAACTCTAACACATCAAATACTTCGAGGATGCTCAAAGAGGACATCGACAGCTGAGATCGAAAGCAACGTGTTGCGCTTTCGTCAAGGGGGAGAGAATGTAAGTAGCAAACTATCTTCACAATTAATATTTGTTATGGAACATTTTCTTTTCAAAGATTTCTATATATCTTTAGTTTTCAAAATTTTCTATATTATATTATAATGATAAATTTTCATCTTTTTTGCTGTTTTTATTTAAAAAATCATTTAAATAGATTCTTTATAGTCCCTTGGTATAGTACGAATCAATTTTTTAATATCATGCTTCTTTTTTTGATTCCAGGATTGTAACGCTTTGCGCAGTGGCGATATCGTGACTGTGACGCAGTTTTCTCTTCCCCCAACAAGTAGTGAGTGCACAAGCAACAGTCATTTTTATTATTATTACATTTGAGTAGTAGCTTTCTGATATTTTGACAAGTATAGTGACCGTAGAAAACGCCCGGCGTTTTCCGCGGGTAGTAATCTGTTATTTCTTAGCTAGGTAGGGTCTTTTTGTACGTCGCGTTTTTTTTTTATAAATAGAAATATATAATTTCAATAATTGTGTTCCCAAATTGCGAAAAGATGAAAATCTTCCGTAATTTGGAACGCAATTTCTACACTCATTATTTATTATCAAACTAATCGTTTGTATTTTAAAATCATTTTGAATTGCTCGAAAATATTTGATACCACGTACAAAAAGGCGATTCGCGACGGATAGATTCTTTCGGCAAAGCAAAAATTACTTGATTAATTAACTTGTTTATTAATTTCACGAGTACTTTATATTTAATAGAGTATTTATTCCATTATTTCGAACGTCTGCTTTGTCGAAAGGATCGTCCGAGGGTTTTTTGAAATATATACACAAAGTTTCAGAATAACTAAATAGATAAACAAATGCAAATTTTTATTAGAATCATTCTATTTTTGCTCGACTATAAGATTTAGAAGAAATTAACTTAAATTACCTTTCCATTCCATCTCCAACAATAAAGATATATTATCCTTCCTATAACGAAACCTTTGATTTGTAAGTCGAGATTCAATTTTCAATACGAGTAAAGTCATTTATCGAAACTGCAAGAACATTAGCCCGTAAAAAATCTAACTGATTCTTTTAACTAGGATTTTCAGGATATTGAGATTCCCTGTTCGTTGCTCGAATCCTCTCGCGTGTCCAGGTGCAACTCGGGAGGGTGAGAGCAACGGGCATGGAATATTGTTTTATATCATGTGTGGCGATTGACAATGGTTAGTGTATCGTGCACGACGTATATTCCACTTGTGTGTGTGTGTGTGTGTTGATAGGCAGTGGAATTGCGTCGGTTTTTTAAACTCTATTCAGTAACACATATTTCTGTTGATCCGTGACATGTTCCATGGATCTTCCTGGAATATGTGTTGTAGTTTTCTCAATTCATTAAAAATAACGAATAACATTCAGAATTACATTCAACCGTTATTTCAATTTCATAATTTGTTTCGCAATGATCACTGCCATTGTCAGTCGATTTCAGCAAAACTAATGCTATACCTTTAGAGTGTGTGTTTGTGGTTTGACGCTGGGGTGTCGGAGGCGTCCCGGGACGTCTCCCTAGGGTGTAAGGTTATTGCACCCTGGCGTGTGTGTGGAGATCGTGTTGCGAATGTGTTGGAGAGCTTGTTTTGCCATTTTTTAAATATAGGGCTAGGTAGGTAGGTAACTTACCTTCTCGGTGTGATTGCTAATCCTGAATAGGTAGGGTCCAGGGCTGGCTACCGTTTCTCTTTCGGGTAGGCCGCGATTCGCACGGTAGCCAGTTACTGGTAGGGGCTCGAAGTTTCGTCTCGAAGTTAAATCGAACGAGGCATGCGTTCGATTTGATCCTTCGTGCTCGATGCTTCGTGCGAATTTCTTAGCTTCTCGCGGACGCGGACGGGAACGCGCGCGGAAATAGGGTTTTCGAAACGAAACGATACCGGCTCGATTGCACCAGAGGAGCGATAGGCTTCTTTCGAGACTTGTAATCGGTCTCGGAAGTCGTTGATCGTTTTCACTCTGCGAGCACGTGTAAGGTTCTAGATGTTTGGCGGTCCGCCGAAGAAAAAGAAGAGGCTATATGCCGAAGAGGCCCCGACAAACTGTCGCTCAAGAGGGCAACTATAATGACTTCGCATCTTCGGATGCGAAGTCATATTTCTTTACTACCATGTCACTGTACTTGTCAGTAGAAGTAGTAGTAGTAGTATCAGTAGTTAGTTGAAAATATGGGCAGGCCTCGCCGCCCCAACGATCAGCGGAGATGGGCACGTCCGCGATTGAAATAGCGTTGCGAAAAAACCACGCGTGTTGCATTAGTTGTTCTTGAACAGAGATCGAAGTTAGTGTTGCGTAGATACTCGCGATTTCTCCCCCCCCCTATTAGCTTAAAAATTGAGATTAAATTACATTTTGATTGTCACTTGTATATTTGAGAAATAGTTTTGCAGAAAATGTAAAGTAGTCTTTTGGATCTCTGTTCTTTGCATTAGCGTTGCGCAGCCAAAGTATCGCGTTTGCATTATTCGAGTCTTTCGACATGTCAGGCGCCCATGCTCCAGCTGCAACGTGTCACTGTCGGGTGTAGTGTAGGCATTCGCGATTTTTTGTAGAGTTGCGAAAGAATAATAACGGGTTGCATTAGCGTAGTATTTTTTAAAATCGAAATTGAAGTAGGGGATATATGGGACGAGATTGGTGGAGGTTCTTACCTACTCTTCAAGTAGAGAAGACCTCGCAGCAAAAGACCGCTTGGCATCGTCTCTGGCTGATAAAGTCAGCGTTACTAGGCTTCGGTCTATACTCAGGGCGGCCAAGTTCGTGGAGTGTATACTCGCGACTTGGAATCACGCTTTGAGCGAAGGGGCGCATCTGTCCTGGCGTTACGACGTCCAGGCAGGTGGATGGTGTCATAGCGTTTGGATCCGGGGTAGATCCGATGGGCTTGGAAACCCAGTCGCTAGCTATCTCGTCCTGCCTCTACTTCATTCCGATTAGAATAGGGTTTTTTATTTTACCGCTCGTATTGCATGCCACGAATAAAATAAAAGTTGCGAGAATTTGTTGTCGCGATTGGCTTAGTGTCACGAAAATGTATTAACGCGTTGTATTAAGGTGGAAATGAAGTATAAGCATATTAGAAAACACGCCGTAATAAAAGAAATCAGTTTGAATTATCATAGTCGCGACCTCGTAATAGATTAGCGAGTAGAGGACCGACATTGTAGGATCAGTCGCGCAGGGTGCATACGAACATTGAAAATTTCAGAGACTTTTCTTTGGATATCCAAACGTATGTGGATGTTAACGTTAGAACTTTTGATACCGTAAAAATGTGGAGCATATGCCCACCGGGCCACTACGTAGAGTAGAAACGTATTGGTACGTTCCGAGGCCAAGTTTTGTCGCAAAGCAGTTACCGCAAAATCACGGTGCACGTTTCTACGTTCAACCCCCCGCGGTGTGCCATAACACACGAATCGTTTGCCGTTCCAGCAATGGAACAAGTGTTTCCGCTGTTGTGACTTACGATGGCGGAAAACACTGTAGTTTATCTGAACGTAGAGACTGTGCCTTTTGCCATTCAATGGTGTGTGAGCGCTAAATGCATGGAACGTACCACTGCGTTCACCAGCATGTATAGTTTTTGGGACTAACCCCCCACAACGTAGTGGTTCTAGCGCGTTCCTATAAGCATACAAACCGTTGTATGTTGAACGTATCGAACGCCTCGTCGGCCCGCAAGGTAAAAGACGGGGTATCTTTACGTTTCGCGCAGTAACTTTTTCGATGAAATCGAGTGTTCGTTGCGCCCTGTAAAACTGTTTTCTGCAATATCCGAATCTATTCTATTATGATGTTCGAGGTCGTGTAGTATAGTCTTTTTAACGCGTAAACGTTGAAAATTCGCAGAATTGTGGCGAATTGTTTAATAGAAAAGGTTTCCAATATGCAAATACTAGGAAATCCTGCCTATTAGAGTTCCGACGAAATGAAATGCCACACTGCACCCTTAAATAAATGTGTACCATTACTTACAGCATATCATCATAACTTCGCGGTATTCGTTTTTAATGCCAAAATCGCGGACGGTATGAATAAATATTTCGGCTCGCGGTATTCGTTTTTATTGCCGAAATCGCGGACGGTATGTATACATATATAATTCGGCTCGCGGTATTCGTTTTTATTGCCGAAATCGCGGACGGTATGTATACATATATAATTCGGCTCGCGGTATTCGTTTTTATTGCCGAAATCGCGGACGGTATGAATAAATAATTCGACTCGCGGTATTCGTTTTTATTGCCGAAATCGCGGACGGTATGTATTTATAATTCGGCTCGCGGTATTCGTTTTTAATGCCGAAATCGCGGACGGTATGTATATATAATTCGGCTCGCGGTATTCGTTCGTATTGCCGAAATCGCGGACGGTATGAATAAATAATTCGACTCGCGGTATTCGTTTTTATTGCCGAAATCGCGGACGGTATGAATAAATACTTCGGCTCGCGGTATTCGTTTTTAATACCGAAATCGCAGACGGTGCATTATTATTATTATTATTTAGAATAAATCAACCAGGCATCTTTTCATCAATGAAGAGTACACATCAATGAAGAGTACACAGTACACATCAATGAAGAGTACACAGTACACATCAATGAAGAGGTCACATCGTTGAAAATAGCGGCGTAGTTTTAAGATAGTTGTATTTACCGAGCAATCATTGTTTTGCGTCACCTCTGAACCAGAGCCGTCTGCCCTAGTTCATTCTTCTGATCTGATTCTGCCGTCTTTTTTGTGATCTAGTTATTCGATTCACAATAATTGCTCGTGTCAGGTATTTTGCGTTATTTTTAAGATTGTATATTGTTATTGTTAATATGTCGAGTAATTATCGCGTAATTTCAATGTCCTAGTTTTCTTTGCTCCTACACAGCCTTCTACTGTGTTGGACCTTGCTCGTATTGCCGTGTTTACTATGAATTCGATATTGGCCGAGGGGTAGCCACTCTGTGCGTGTCACCCTCGAACCAGACCATTTTGCTCCGCGATAATTACTTGAAATACATGCGTATTTTAGTATAAGTCCATCGTTGTAAGAAAGGGAGCCAGAAGGAATATCGCATTCGTTCTGACTCTCTTTCCGGGTCTCTTGTGCAGTAACCTCCTCGTGGTGAGACCTGGGCAATCTGTATTATCCCCTATTTGTAAGATGAATGAAGGATAATATCGAGCTAATAGCTGCACTTTTAATAAATATGTTGATTTCGCGAGGTATCTAGTTCGGTGCTGGCAGTATCTCGTCGGTTCTGCAGCCCTAGTAACAGCGCAGCGTCGTTGTAGAATATAAGTTCAACAGTATTAGTTTTGGTCGTTACGGTAGGATGTGACACGGAAAGTGTGAAAATAGTGGCAAAACATCGTGTGAAATATGTCGGAGAATGTAACAGTTAATAATAATCTCTATAGTGATCTTCTGCACCGACGAAATACATCGGAAACCTTCTGTTTTTCTATCTGGAGCCAGAATATATCCTAGAGAGCCTAAGAGAACACCGAACTATTCGTGTGACACCAAGTCCCGTAAGGCTGGCAGTATCTCATCGGCGGAATGTGCTTCCTGTCGGGGAGTCGCGTCTTAATCAATCTGTTTTACCATCGTCGGATAGCGCAACGTCCCGTAAGGTGGCTTTTGGTAGCAGTCACGAGGTGTCAGTGCGGCGATTTCGTGGTATGATACGATGTATCGATTGTCGATGTTCATTTCAATGTCCCCTCGAGAAAGACACAGCTTGTCCAAATTTCGTACAGCTCTGAATCATTTCCATTGTCTGAAACTGGAAAGCAGTAAAATTTCCGCCACTAGTTCTGCCACTGACTCATTCGATATATCCACCGACTTTACGGTTCGCATGGTTTTACGTCGAAGTTGACATTAACGCTCGAGACGATTCGATAGTATCGAGGTTTTTTGGCAGATCGAAAGAAAGATGTCCCTCGATGGTAGATTAGAATGTTATTAGTCATTCGGTATCGCGTTTGTAAGTAAATATCAGCTGGATGTGCAGAGAAAAACAGAACCCGACTCCGTGACAGCGTGTAACGGACGTAATTGCTGGACGTGTTCGTTTCGAAAGAGTGAATCGGATAAAATGGGCCTTTTCCAGACTTCCTCGCCTTTCGACGCTGACGTCGGTGAGTGGTATACGTCCACCCTAGCCTTAATTCACTTAGAATCATTATTCCGAGAAACTCGATCTTTCGCTATGGAAATGACGATTTCGTCACCCGTTCGTTCGATTCTGCATACTAACGTCCAGGCTCGATTATTTTTTATTTCCGAGACATTGGAATTTCCCGTTTGATAGACACATTAAGCGGTTGTTGACATTTGACCTCCAATTAAGACATCAGATTTTCTGAATTATTTTACTCGCCGTCTTACGTCTGTTTTTACTCAACGTCGCACAAAAATCCGTATTATATGGCGATATTTAAATTTTACAATTCTCTGATTTGACATTCTTGTTTTAATCCACGGATCTCTGATTAAAATATCATTACCGTAATGATTACTTTTACCAAGAATTTCGCAAAGATTTTCAAAAATACGTTATTGTTGTAATGCTGGTTTCATTAATTATATATTGACTATAGCAAACGAGTCTTGTGAGTATATAAACTGTGTTGCGAAGGGATTCGATTATTAAGGAGTTTCACTTAAGTTTAAGTACTTTTTGCCTTGTGCATTGTGATTTCTTTTACCAACGTTTTTGTGCAACAGAAAAAGCAACCAGCGAGAAGAACACCACCGAGGAATGGGGAAAGATAATGGACATCTGCGACAAAGTAGGAACTTCTACGCAGTATGCAAAGGATTGTCTGAGATCTATTGTTAAGAGACTGTATTCTCCAGACCCGCATATTGTTATGCAAGCGTTAACCGTTAGTATACCTTTTACAATATGCACTACCGGCCAAAAGTCTGGAATGACTTGATGAATTTTGTAGAAATCAAATATATTGATAAATTTTCAAATGATCCATTGCTATAATATCAAATATTAACTAGTCGAATGATATTTCTTAACAGATTTTGGTATTTTCTTATGTCCATAATGCTCTTGTATAGTTTATACAGTGTAAGACAATGTTCAAAATTAATTTTCTCTCTTAATATGTTCCATAGATTGATAATGATACAACAGTAGTTTTAAATTCGTTTAATGTTTCTAATGTTTTTAATTACACTTACACATCTTTGTCATAAATACATAAAATCTGGAGTCTACTAATCCATAAAAAATGATTTAGAATGGAAATATTCTAGGTCAGAAGAAATATTTAATTCTCAAGTTAAAATATCTCTGAGTGTGAAGGGTTAATGTTTAGAAACTGTACAATTCTCTTAGCTGTTTAATCATTTGTATTTAGTTGCTGGACGCATGTGTCAGTAATTGTGGGAAAATGTTTCATCTGGAAATCGCATCGAGAGACTTTGAGAGCGATATGAGAAAACTCGTGAACCATTCCCAACCAAAAATTGTAGAAAGAATGAAAGGACTACTGAAAAAATGGGCTGAAGGCGATTTTAAGAATGATCCACAATTAAATTTAATACCAAGTTTGTACAACAAATTGAAAAACGAAGGTCATGATTTTACTATTATTTCCGATACGGTAAGACTCACTTTAAAAATTCCTTTACCATAAAACATATGCGACTACACTCTGTCTCTAATTTGAATAGCAAGTACATACCAAACAGAGTTGGGCAAATTTTTATTCAAATAATAAATAATTGATAAACATATTGGATTGTACTTCCAAGTATCAACTAAGCTTTTTATTTCTTATTTTCAAATAAAAGATTATTTCTTACTTGGATTGAGATAGAAATGAAATAAATAATTCAATAATAACTGTCCTGAGGACAGTTGGAAAGAAAATTTGTTTAATGACTATGAATAATAAATAATAATTAAGTATTATTAATACTAAATATTTGATCGAACAATTTGTTAATACTTTATTATTTCAAATAATTTATTTAAACTTGCTCAAATAATAAGTCATTGTTTTTGCTTCCTATTTGAATATCCAAATAACGAATAACTTGTTATTTAAATTTTTATTTAAATATTGCCCAACACTGATACTTTCGTGTTTCCTGTACGCGTTGAATTCATAATTATTTTGCTGAACTAAATTAAAATATTTCTGCAGAACGTTACATTGTAGCTGATAGCTTATTTATTTATATTGAAATATAATGTTAAAGTTTCTATATAAATTTACTGTGATCTTGTAGCCTAAACGTACAAGCGTACTGAGCAAAGATCCAAATGTAGTATCAAATTCGCAGGAAGAAGAAGACATTGCAAAAGGTATATTCGTATACATATTTAGAATATCCTTTATTTTTATTTTATAAAATCCTACAAATTATGTTATTTCTTTATTGTTTTTAGCTATTGAACTTTCACTCAAAGATAGTAAAGCCCATAATCAAGCATCTTCTTCACACAGTTCTCCGTCATCTAAAAAGAGCACGAGTTTATACCCAAGCGTAAGCACAGCGCTTGGTACTTCCAGCAATTCCGAAGGCAGGAAGGTCCGTGCACTGTATGATTTTGAGGCAGCGGAAAATAATGAATTAACATTTTTCGCAGGAGAAATAAGTATGAATTAACAATTCTCTTTAATCTTATTTTTTCAAAGGGACTGTACTTCGATTACAGCTAACGAAACGATTTAACGACACGTGTATGTAACAGAATAATGAAATTATTGTTATCAACTGAATTTTAGTTAACCTTTTGGATGATTCTGATCCAAATTGGTGGAAAGGCAGTAATTATACAGGAGTAGGCCTTTTCCCTTCTAATTTTGTTACTGCAGATTTATCTGTTGAGCCTGAACAATTTACAAGTAAGCTACGTTACACCTTAAATTTTGTATTTACTTGAAAACGGAATACTATACACGGGTTTAATATAACAGAGTTAGAACACAATAATAAAAAAATGGTTCATTTTGCTGAAGAAGTCGAAGTGAAAACTGTAAAGAGGGAGCCGGAAGTGATCGAGGTTGAAATAGACGAAGGAAAAATGGATAAGCTTCTACATTTGTTACACGAAGCTGATCCTCAGTGTGATAATTCTGATCCGCAGGAAATGCTCGAATTAGAAGGTAATTTCTGTTCGATCTAATGCGTTGTACTATCCGTAGAGACGAAAGTAACACTATGTTAGGGAAGACTGTATATGTTATCAGTTAATTACAATTAATAATACTTTATAGAACAAGTGACTGCGATGGGACCGTTAATAGATGCAGCATTAGAGAAGGTGGATAGGAGGCATGCTCAGCTAACGCAACTCAGTTCTGATTTGGTAGATGCCCTTAATTTATATCATACACTGATGAGAGAACCTCCACCTCCAACACCATCTAGTTATACTCTCCCTAAGATGCCACCACATATGAGTCCCTACCAATTCCAAAATCATGGACCACCGCCTCCACATGTAAGTATCTTCTATTTATGTTCTCTTTCTTCTTAATTGTAAGGAAAAGCCGTATTTATTTGTAAAAGCCGTAGGGACATACAGATAACCATTCGTTTTGACAGACGTGTTTCTTGCCGCGGCGTTCGTTTCGATCTGATCTTCTTGCAATACGGCGATCGTAATTGTATGACTCTACTGTTATTTTCGATTCTTTTTTATTACAAATTCAGTCATATATAGGGCTGTACACAAATACAATACACGCATAATTGTTCGTATAATTGTAATATTTAAAACAGCAAAATCAACAGATATATAACGGAGTACCGCCCCCTCATCCGTCTTCTTTCCCTGGAAGTAGTCCGTTAGGACCATATAGTAGCAACATCCCAACAAACGAGTATATGGGACCTACAAGTATGCCAAACATGACGTTACCTCAGCATTTTGGCCATCATGTGCAATCTGGTCCACATCAGCATCCTTCGGGTCATCCGCAGGGTCCACCAGTACTAGAGCAAACTAGCCTTCCTTACTCCCATCAAGGGTACGTGTTCATTTAATTGTTGTGTCAGATATTTGTTTTACCATAATTTTCTCGTTAACCCTTCCGACCCGAAGAACGTTCGGACGGTGTACATCCTCACAATCTATCGTATGCGGCCGAACAACGTACGGTGTACGGTTCTGATGCAACGTGACGAATTTTCGTCATTTTATGATTCTACGATGCATATTCTGAATGAGAACGGTATTATGTACAATTGTACAGTAAACTGTACTATGTTCAAACATATTTTCTTTTTCTGAGAAAAATCCGTACAATTCCCATACTTTAACACAGTAAAAGTTATTATTGAGTAACAATAGTATTAAAATAATAGATTGACTTTATAAAAACAAATAAATAATTGTTTCATAACGTGTGCAACAGGTATCCACCTCAAACTGGTTCTATGCCGGCGCCTTATGGTCCATCAGGACCAACAGGACCTTCGGTAAGCCAGCAATCACAGTATGCTCCACCGAATGGGCAGCATATGTTGTAAAGGATGCTATATGTTTCAAATTCATCCTGTACTCTAACTGGAGCTGTACAATATTACTATATTCTAATTATTTAAATAAACATACCCGAAGTAGCCAAAGATATTGGGCTTTTGATGGAAGTTTTGCATTCGAAAACTTATCGTGTAAGCATGATGCATAAACACGTTCATGTCAGGATGATTAAAAGTGCTAATAGTGGAAACCGATTTACTTTATTAATCATTTATTTGGCTGGATCATTGGTATTATTATTATTATTTTAATTCGTGATTTATTGCTACACGATATATAATTAATTCCATACATACTTGTATTTATCAAAATTAATACATATATTGTAATGAAAACGAATAGTGAAACATGGTCATCATCTTATACACACTGATACATAATCTTAAGTTCGTGGCCAAGTGTCGCATGATATTTTCATTCGCTTATTTATAATCTATTGTGTAAAGTTCGTCGTACGTTTGTAATAAGTTCTACACAACTGCACTATCGTTTACTATGTAATTAAAAACAGTACACGAAACTATACGGTAAACTGTGGAGACTGTATCGAAAACATGACCGTATTTTATAGTTTTTTACTGTCATTCATTCTCAACAAGTAACTGTAAAAGAGCCTTAAAAAAATGGATTCAGAATCCTATGGCTTTAAAAGCTGTTTGAGTGGAATGTGTCGTTTACAGAAATTGAGAAAGCAATCGTAACAAGACATCTCGATCTGGTCTAGTCTGTCCACTGTGTATAATAAATATATTTCCTATTAATTGTTTATCGAACGAACTGCGAGGAGCTTTCTATGAATTGTTAACGCATAATATTCGTGTAACTGCGTTCATACCAATATGGAAGGTGTCCTGTCTGTCTGTGTTAAAAAAGAAAATGAAGCGAGAACAAGGAAAAGCGATTACTGTATTCTTTTAAAATTACCTTATAATCACTTCGGTGCCGGCGAGGAAACAATGAGATTTCTATAATGAGCGCCCCTAGAGATTTAATGGCTATGTCAACGAATACAACCACAAAATTTTCTCTAAACGTTCAGATTACGACACCGAAAGGCTTAAAGGAAAATTTTAAGGCGAGACGAAGTTGAAACTAGGATAAGACCATTCTTAATAATCTTTTTAGCGAATCTATAATTTTATTTTACGAATAAAGTTTATGTTCTAAAGTAAACAAATATAATATTAGTTATAGGTAATATTTAAAGAAAATAGAGCCTTTATTCATTCAGGATTTATCACATTTTAACATGCGGATTTGCTAATCATTCAGTTGATGACTTTTCAAATTACGTCTAGAACGAATAATAAGTCGAGGAGATTAAGGTTTTATATACGTATATATATATATATATATGTACTTGTGTATATATATATATATACATACACATATATATTTATTTATACTAATTTCTTGTATATTATATAATGCATAGTAGTAAAATGCGTATAATTCCGGAAACGAAATCCGTGTACTAATTATTATATATTAAGTTGTTCCAGAGTAACCGACACTCCTAATTAATTAACTAATTATAAAATTCACCCTTATATGGGTATATTTTTTTAAATCTTTTCTTCTTTTCAGTTTTGTTGTTTATTTTAAGTTCGCTATTATTGATATTGATAAATGTTCTCACACGCAATACCACTCAAAACTGTTGGATCACTTGTTCGATCAATAATGAACTTGGTTTTTTCGAATGAACATAATACGAATTGATTTATTTGTGATCATGTGATTGAAGAGAAGTGATAATTTTTTTTTTGTGAACTTTAATTGTTTGAATAAACCATTACTTTTGAGCGGTAGTGTACACAGTGTGACCTACCTAAGATTGAAACAAAATAATTCCTTGTCTTTAATGACGTGGGAAAATTTGTAAAGGAGCTAATATCTATTTTAAAGTTGAAACGATACCAAATATGATATAATTCCAATTATATTTACTTGTACAATGAACGATGAAAGTATTCGACGCAAAGAATCTTCATCGTTCGTTACACAAGTCATCGGAATTACATCATGCTTGGTATCATTTTTATTAGAAGAATGCCAGGAACACGTTGGTGAAAGTCCCATAAAAATATAATGAAAAATAAAGAAGTTTTGTAATTGGATTAGTAGTTCACACCGATATACCAGATCCGGTTTCAAATTTCGCGATTGAGTCGGCTGGAGCTTTATGGCCTCTTGCGTGGTGTACCCCCCAGTGGAATGGGTAGCGTAGGGACATACAGTGAAGCTTTCAGCAAAAGATACAGTCGAACATTACTGTATATGTTACAGAGGTCAAATAAGTTCAGAGTCTTAAAGTTTCGAGGGGAATGTAAGTGACAGGGTGTCTAAGTATATGGACAAGACATTTTTACACGATAGTGCAATATAACGTGGCGTAGGAATCAATTGCGTTGTTACCGTGTAGTGAAAATGGAGGGCCATGTAAAATTCTTAGAAAACAGCAGTTGGTGGAAAGAGTTGAAAATTAATCGCGGACACAGTCGATGCAGAAAATAGAGGAGAAGGGAGAAACTTTGATGTTTTTGTAACATTGAAACTTGTATGTATGCTACTAAAAAGAGGGAGACATTCGGAAAGAGAAAGAATGTGGGTGAATGTGTAGAAAAAAGACACAGAACATCGGAGGATAGGTCCTACGAAAAATAGATGTAACTTACATTGTATATGTTATGTTGCCATTAAATTCTCATTATTTACATAAACGTTAACAATATGTTATTGCACTCGTACGAACCTTTCTAGATCGTCGCAGAAGTTAAATAATAATCAAAATGTTTCAATATGAATTTAAAAATGAAACAATTAATTGGTTGCTGAATACTTTATTATTTCAAATAATATTTATTGAAATACAAAGTCCGTTTTATTATTCCCCATTGTTGGTAGAACAATAAAAAATTTTTTCGATGGCACTTTATCCACTTTATCTAATTAAAAAAAGGCACACATACAAAGTTATTCATGAATGTTCATCTTGTTGTAGATAAAGATATGTTGTTTGTAAAAAGTTATTATTTGTTTTGTTACGTGTAGTCTCTTGCTAGAAATTATAATGTAAGAAGGTATGATATTTTTCGAGGGATTGATTACGAAATTTTTAAGTAAAAAAAAAAACAACATGACGAATGTTAATAATAATTTAGACGTGATAATTTCATCAAAGTATAACGAAAAATATAAGTTGAAATTTTTATTAGATTTTTTTTATTTACAATCAGCAGACCATAAAACTGAAAGACATTGTCCTCGTATTTATATCTGCTATTTACAACAAAAAAATTGAATTCTAAAATTTTTAAATATCGACGGATCTGCCAAAAATTTACGCTTATAATGCAATATACATGGTGTCCCAAAAATGTTGTACTTCCTTGAAAGAGGTGATTCCTGAAGTCATTTGAAATAACTTTATCCGTTGCTAAAATATTCTCCACAGTTTTCTTCAAGATTGGTCCGTGTTTTTCGTTTGTAACTCTTGGACAAAGCTGTGAAGAATATTTTCGCAAAGTAAAAAGTTACTTCAAATGACTTCAGGAAACGCCCCTTTCAAGGTAGTACAACATTTTTGGGAGGCCTGTAGAAATTTCCATATTTTCATTATATTTTTACGAGATTTTCACTAATAGTATCGCTGCAATATTTCACAGTGGATTGCAGATTTAATGTATTTCTAACAGAAATGAGTAACTGTAATTTGAAATAACAGAAAATTTAAAAGGACTTAAAACCATCAGTACAATACTTTCGATCTACACAAATTATTAAACGAGGAAAGACATTCGTAAGTAGCTCCTGTTTCTAGTAACAGGTGCAGATCATTTTTATTCAGTACAAAGATCTGCAGACTAGTTATGAGTACAGAGATTCCATTAACTGAACGGTGTACGTATCACCACAACCAAAATAGATCAGATACAAATTTAGCGGATGCGACAAGGAAGTCGTTTTAATTCAGTAGATCGAATTTAATAAACATATAATAGAAAATAGGAAACTTCTGTATTACATTTCTAATTTCCACACGCGCATACTCAACACTGTTTCACTGTGGACATTGCCGATAGGCTCATTGCTATGTACGAATACTATTGTTTCTCACTTATTTTAACTGTGTCCATTTCTCCATGGTTGATGAATATTTTGAGAGGTACCAGCATGCAGTAAAAAAGAGACAATTTTCATCAGCCAGGTTTTTTGATGTATTGTGGCATTGCTGTACTGCTACTTTTTTCATCGTGTACATTAGAAACTACGCAGAAGTTTCTGCACATTATTGCGCACTAGATTTACCTATTCATCGTGCCATCCACTGTTAGTGGAAAGCAAGAAACATCACTTTTGTATTTATACTAGTCTATAATACGTTTGGTATAGGAATGTGCAGGTACTCGAAATTACAGGCTGCTAAATTTTCGAAAACCCCCATGCCCTGAATTGGCGAAAATTTTGCAAATAGATTACCCGACATATTGTACGACCCGCACATCCCTAGTTTGGTACCATTGAACCTTCCGCTCGGTTACACCGAGTAAGTACTTTGTCAACATTACTTTGGAATTTCTTCGATGTACAGTATACAAATGCATGTGCATATTTTATTTTGACGAGACAATATCTCGCAAGTCTGCGAGCAATCGTTCCTACATCTGAAGAAAGCCAAAATTCGTAACGATTCTAAAGCTGAGAAAGTAACTCGAAACATTCTGGACAGTCAAGGTGGACGTCCTTAGTCATTACGTGTGTAAACGGACAGTCTAAACGAAAGAGAAATACGCGTGCCTCTTATCTCTTAATAAGAATCTTTTCCATTATTTCTTATACCGTACATACACACTTGTTGATAATACATTAGGTTGTACCAAAAGTTTCTCCCTAAATGTGTTCTTTTAATATTGCTAAATAGATATTTGGTTCATGCACATAATTCAAATTCATGTTAGGGAGTACAAGAACATTAACATAAAGATTATCGCATTTTTTGTAATTATTTAGCAACATTAAAGGAACACATCACAAAAGAAACTTTTGAAACACATCGATATAGCGTCAGAGACTTAAAGATACCAAACAGTGTTTTATTTAATTAATTCTATTATCGTTGAGACGGTAATCAGTTTAATTGACGTGATTGTAAAAAATTGTTGATAAATAAAAACCATTGCTAGTGTGCATACGATAGAAGATACAAGGACAAACATTATTAGCCGTACTGTATAAGATTAAAAAGAGCGTCGACATTCTCTTTCTCGGATTCTTGTTGTCGCACGACTTGCGTGACATCTTGAGTCAGAAAAACCTGCTCGATTAGAACTGTTTCCGTGTCAGGATGCTCGGAAATAGCAATGTTCTCTTCTTTACCGATTTCTTCATCGTCATTATTTACTTTTATTGTGTTTTTCCTCCGTTTCGCTTTAGGCCTATCGGTATGGATCCTCATGTGTCGCCTTAAATCGTATTTTCCCACGAAACGAGCGTCACAAATTTCACATCCGAACGGTTTACCACCAGTGTGAGTCCACATATGACGTCTCAATGCTGCGCTGAAGGTGAACGCGATTCCGCATACGTTACAGACGTACGGTTTTTCTCCTGTATGCAAAAGACTATGATCTCTTAACGTTGCCCTCTGATTGAATCGTTTCCCGCAAACCTCGCATGTGTAACTTCGTGGATTCGAGTGAATCCTCACGTGATTCAATAAATTCCCCTGCTGTGAGAACGACCTTCCACAGACGTCGCATTTGAACGGTTTCTCGCCGGTGTGAACACGCATGTGCGTCTCCAACGTGCGATTATTCAGGAATCTCTTGCCACAAACTTTACACGGATATTTCGGCAGGTGAAGACCTTGCGGGTCCAAGTGACTGATCAAATGTCGTTTGTAATTGCCCTTGTGGTTAAACAACCGCGGACATTGGCTGCAAGCGTAAGGCGCGCCTCGTATATGCGTCGTGATGTGCGACTCTAACTCAGTTTTCACTTTGAATCTGAGACCACACTTCGGGCACCGATGTCTCGGAAAATCCGTATGACACACCATGTGCCTCTTCAGATACCTCTTCATCGTGTAAGCTTTGTTGCATATGAAACAGGAGTACGGGAACTGACCTGTGTGCGTTTTCACGTGTGTTCGCAATTCTCGATGACTTTCGCAATCTTTCTCACACACCACACAAAAGAATGGTCCGCTACTTGGTACATGATTGTCTATTGTGTGCAATAAAACACCGGTCAGTTTATCATAATTCTGTAAGCACAATGTGCATTGATACTGTATCGTATTGTCCTCGAGCTTGATCTCTTTTATTCTAGTGATCGTATCGTTCAAACTACCTAATATATTATCTTTCGGGTCAACGAAATAATCTGAATCGGAGTCATCGCTCTCCTCCGTCTGCGGTTTTAATTCGTACGAAACTTTCTGTTTGCTCCGTCCATTTACTTTCTCCCTCGAACTATTCTCTGGAATCGAGGATTCCCAAAACTGTACGCTTCGACTTCTTTTACTAATCTGCGTATCCTCGAGTTTTTCAATATAGACAGTATCCAAAAAATCCTCGTTGTCTAGCGAATCGTCAAAGACTTCGTCGTCGCACTCACCTTCGAGAATTTTCTTTTCATCTTCTAATTTAATGGTACTGTCTGTTTCGCAAGATTCAACATTCTCGGCATTCATATGTTCCAAAGGAACCTCTTCCTCTGGTATATACATTATCGTGTAGTCTAAATGCTGAGATTCGAGCATTTTTGAAATTTCATTTGGTATCACGCTCTTCGCGTGTTTTTCTTGTTCAACCTGCGTTTCTGGTAGTTTCGAAATAAGGATATTTCTCAAATCGGACAGGTCAGTCTTGTTAAATTCGTCACTTTCTTCCACTAACTGGCAGACATCGATCTCTAACATATGTTCTGCTTTACAAGTCATACCAATTTCGTTAGCTACAAACTGTTCTGAATTAACTACTGTGTTCATAGACTTAGTATTCTGTTTGTTGTCCAATGGTTTCACCTCCAGCAATTCATTCGTTTGTTCTGAACACTCCTGATCAGCATCATTGCCCGTTACCTCTTCCTGAAAGGTAACATAAGGTAGAATAATTAAATTGAATAACAATAATTAATAGAACATTGACAGAAAGCAATGGAAATGCAAGGAAAACTGACTTTTGACGGAGATGTTGCCACACAAAAATCGATAGAATTCTGAAAACAAATTTTACGAATACAGGGTGTTAAAAGAACCAAATGGGTGTTGAATAAACCTTAGTAAGCATACGTTGAAGAGTGAAACGTTTCTGAGATACATACATTTTCATGAAATATGTTATCATTTATATAACCCTACGAACTATATATATTGGGTTGGCAAGTAATTTTGGTATTTTAAGGTGAAATAAAACCCAATTTTCCTATTCAAGCAATCAACTCTAATCAGTAAAATGTTTTTCATTTTGTTTGATTATCTTTTGCCATCTTTCTGGTAGCTTCATAATTCCACATCCTATAAAATTTTACCAAAATTGGGTTTATTTTCACCTTAAAAATACCAAAACTACTTTCTTGTCAACCTGATACATTTAAAACTAAAGTATATATGTAATTTTACCTTTATTGCCCAATGTATTTGCGTTTCAAACATCTTGCGAAGTTTCTTCTCTGTGGCTTGAACCTGGAGTTTAAAGTCATAAAATGCATCTGTGCGGTATGCACATTTCGCGCACAGCATGTTTGGCAGTCCATCGAACCTATCAATCTGGAATAGAAATGTACATGTATGTTAGATACTATAATTGATTGGCACACTAAAAAGAGAATCAATAATATTGATTATTGTAAAAATTAAGGTAAATAGGTTCGAACCCCTTACGTTCTATGCTTAACTCTATTTGATTCAAAGGCTATGTACTTCTGTAAAAGCTGCTGCATAGAATCTTTGAAATGCAAGTATTCTTTCTAGGAAAGTATGCTTACAGAAATCAGTTAGACTTGTTTCAAATAATTCATTTAAAGTTTGCACGCTTCCTGGTTCTTTTATGTTCAGGGTGTTCTAATTGTTGATAATTTCAAATCCATCAGAGTTTGTTATCGAACAGATTTGAATCATACAGAAATATTTTTAAACACATGGTTGATTTGATATTATCCTTGTGTAGACGTTGCAACGAGAACACCGCGAACACGATACTTAATAAAGGGCATAAGTATGTGAATATCATTTTAATGTTCTGCAGTATCTTCGTGAAACTGAAACACGTATAATCATGAGACTGAACGCATCGAATGTGTTCACGAGATGAATATATGGAGTGAAAATACTGAATTACTAGCCTGTATCGATGCCAGTTCAGCAAGTTTATCAGGTAAATTTTTTTGGCTGATTGTGTCGTCATCATACATAGGGAGAAGAACGCCGTCGACCTTCATGCACGCACGACACATATCTGCACAGCTGATTTCCCAGCTCATTGTTATCTTAAATATCGAAACACACATAAAATAAAACTTTCACACCGCTTTCGTTCACTTACAAATAAATGCATTTCACAGTTCGTGATCAGCGTCGCGTTTTCTGTAGGACATAGCAGTCAACCAAGTCAACATACAGTTTCGTCAAACTGTAGATAGAGCTTGCATCTAAGTACACGTTTGCTCGCAAGTGGCGCAATTTTATAATATGACCCCAATGAACATCCCTCTCATTCGCATTGGGCCACATTGGACTCTTCGTTATCGAAACAGAACCTTAAGGCGAGCTCGCACCGAGACTCTGTGAATTTTTCTATGAAAACGCTTTTAGGTTTTCATGTGTACGAGGCTTTAGATGCTTACGTCATAAACGTTCTGAAAGTGTAAATTCGATATTCGTACTTGTCAAATTGGTGTATGATGGCTGGGATTAAAGGTCATAAGTTTGATCATTTAAATTCGCAAATATTAGCTTTATACCGTCTAAATAAACAATTCTGTTAGCAGAGTTCATTGTAACGATACAATTAGATTAATACGTTGGAACATAACCTTGCGGTATTTGTTGTTATCGATGAATACGTTCTGTATATAAACAATGCACACTTATTCATTTGTTTTATAGCATTGTTATCCAAGTATTTATCTTTAGAAACCGTTCTTTTATTCGTAAAATCGTTCGAAGAGAATTATACGTGAAGCTTTTTCAATTGTCAGAAATACTTGTTTGTGCACAAAATGCAATCAGTGTTTTGGAAATCGTGTGCATTTTAACAATGTCGTCGTTAACAAAAATTATTTTTTAAAACGCTATATGACAAATTTAAGTCTGTACGATTAAACATGAATTTATTATAAAATTTCATAGAATATAAATTATTCGTAATTCTAAATTGATTTACACGTATAAGTATATATGTGTATGTGTGTATATATATGTATATATAATTTTTTTTTCATGTCTTTAACGATTTTCATTCATAAACAGCGTAAGTACATTAAAACAATATTTGGAATTTACTATATATTATTTACATATACATGTAAGTTATAGAGAAAAAGTTTTTTATAGATTAGTACTTTTGGCATTCACTGGATCTATTGGTATGACATTTGTGATACTGGGGTGTGCATTACCACAATATAAGTAAGTAGTATCATTATTATACAAAATATTTCTTTATAATCACATTTCTATAGATGTTCAATCAATTTTCATGATATATTATTTCTAGCGTCTGGTGGCCATTTTTTGTTGTATTATTCTATGTGTTGGCACCAATACCAACTATAGTGGCACGTCGACGCGAAGAATACGATAACGGAATGACCAATAATTCAGGTTTGGAACTGGCTATATTCATCACTATGGGATTTTTTATATCATCCTTTGCTCTTCCTATTGTATTGGCAAGATCTCCAGCTAGTGGTCCAGTGGTACATTTAAATTATGTATTTTTTTTTTATTCAATCACATTGTGTTATGATATTACATTACTTTACAAGAGTTTAATGAGATTACAGTTGAACCACGATAACTCGAATCTGAATGGAACAACTAAAATCTTCGAGTTATACAGGCTTTGAATTATACGAAAATAATTCGAGTTAAAGGAAGTTTTATTTCGATTTATAGAGACGCCTTTTATAAGAGTGACGGACGGGAATGAACCAAATTTTCGACTTAAAGAGGTTCGAGTTATCGATGTTCGACTGTATGTATGTATAATAATAACGAGAGTTAGTAAAACTGTGTATTTTCAGATTCAATGGGGTGCTTGTTATTTGACTTTAGCAGCTAATATTGTTGTGTATTTAACTCTATTCGGATTTTTCTCAATCTTCGAACAGGAAGATACATGGTGAAAAGTTGTACTCGATTGTACTTACTCATTAATTTTACACGGTAATATTTTCAATAATTTTCTTGCCGAGATAGATCACTTTTCTGTTGTATATACGCCATTTAAACATTTTCAGATTTTTTACGAGGCGGATGGAAGGACATGAAGCATATACTGTAACAACTCACAGTATAATGCATTAACTCTAAGACTACCCAAAATTATAATATACTATTTATACGAGATAAATATTAGTATAAGCTGTTTATATTATAGTCAATATGCTACTACGCGGTGATTAAAGTTACAATTTTTAATTGCATAGAGTTTCTTATAAACTCCTTCAATAAAATTCGAAGCACAAATACATATAGAGTACATGAAAGATAAACGATAATGAAATTATAATCAATTATTTTAAAATATAAAACAATTGTTTTAGCATATATGCTAGAATGGTCATTCAAATATCTTCTGAATTATTGAATCTTGCTTCGCTCGCCAACCTCCGCGGCGCCTCTCTCTCTCTCTCTCTCTCTCTCTCTCTCTCTCTCTCTCTTTCTCTCTCTGAAAAATATACACTGTCACGTCATTCAATTTTCGACTCCCCTTCAGAAGGCAACCCCCTCCTCAATTTTCGGCTCCCTTTCAGAATGCAACCCCCTCCTCAATTTTCGGCTCCCCTTCAGAAGGCAACCCGCAGCTTCTGCCGGGCAGATAACATCACAGACACAACTCGTTTATCCATTTCTCACTTACTAGAAGTGAACATTTGTTATACGATGTTGTTAAGAATCTAAGGATAATAAGGAAAGAGTAGCACTTATTACACGTGTAATAATTAGATAAAAGTGAGTTTCTCCGGTGATATTTCGAGTGTACCGAAATTCCGTTCTCATCAGCGAGATGCAATCTTTGACTATCTAATTTCTGTTTCGTTAAATGTTCAGTTCCAATTCGAACCAATTTGACCTACGCACAGTTTCCGAAAGTTTTAGTACCTGACGCAAGGCAACATCTGCGTCAATCTTGATAGACTCAGCAATCAGGATGTTAGCGCAGGGGTCATTCGGATTGCCCTATATTCGGTTGATCAGAGCGATGGATCAGATTCCAGATAGGGCGCATAAATATTCCATTCGCGTTTCTTCTCTCGGGCCGAGTGCGAAGGTCAGCGTCCCTTTTAGCCTCGGCAGGTGTTCGAATTGTTGGCTCTCGAGTAGGGCGTCGGTGGGCGTCGTCGAGAGCGTCGACGCCGACGTTGTTTCGACGACAGCGCGTCATCATTGGAGCGCGAGACACCGTCGGGTAAGCGTCGAGGGCGCGAGCTTCGAATTTCAAGAATGCCGTGAATTGCACGACAAAACGTGATCGACTTTGCACGTTGCAGCATTGCGATCGAGCATCGCTCTGCGTCCAGATGCGTCTGCATCGCTCGTGAACGATCTAGATCGCGACGTAACGCACCCTGATGCATCCACGAAAACACGGTGAAACGTCTCGATTTTTCCGCGACCCGATCGCTCGAGATCGAAACTCTCCGATCGGGATAACAGCATATTTCCATCTAGAGCGTACCGTTAAAGGATTCGTGCAAAATCTCGACAGTTTTAACGAAGTGCAGCCGCTCTAAGCGGCAGATGGATCATCTGCAGTTTCATTTGTAACCGATGCATCAATTCTCCGTGATCTTCGCAAACGAAGAATTTCTCTTCGGAGGATTGACGGATAATTTGAATTCCTCCTTTATTCATCGATGTATCCGGGAATCGTTTGCACACGCTGTCAGTGCAAGTGGAATCGTGTCGGCATTCGTGTGCAGCTAGTGGTCCTTCGCTAAAAGTGTTTTCCTCCATGGCCAATCGATTCGAGTGATAGAATTTTCTTGAATTGTTTAACAGACGTGATGCACGGCACGGTAACCGTTTCGGACGACCGTTTCGACGATCGATGGAAGAGAAGTGTCGAATGTTCTTCAGCGGCAGTGCTCGTCGTAAGTGCCGCGGATCCAGTGGACGCGCTATGGATCGGTTACGATGAACGGTCGCGATAGTGTTTCCGGTGCAACACGTCGCGTCGGCGACCGTGGTCGAATTTTGTGTGGGGATTAGCTTGCGGAAATGTGGACTAGGTACGTGAATTATTTCCATGTTCTATTCGAAATTATGTCGAAACAATACTTGACCATCATCCGGCTCTCGTTTCACGAACTGAACATGTTCGATGTTTTTCAAATTTCAATGAAATCACAATGTCAAGGTTTCGCGAAAATTGATGGTTCGACACGCAGACATTCACCGCGGAAGAGATTATGAAAAATAGACGAAAGAGATTGAAAGTGGTACACGTAACGCCATTATTACGGCTCCGCCGAGAATGTTTGAGGAATTTTAATGCAAACGGGAACGGAATACATATATCAGCTTCCTTTCTTCGATTCGATTATGCATTTATACAGGAACGATGATTATTAAACTTCAAAGACCGCTGTCTCATTATTTTTCGTAATGCAACCAGTAAGAATGACGTTGAAACGCTCTATACTAGTTTAGTAAATTCAGGCTTCTTTTCGAAATCTATGTAACGGCGGAATGGTATGGTGTAACAGAAGTTACAACGTTAATCGCGTCACTAGCTCTCCGGTATTATCTGTGCCAAGAACACACCTTTACGGAACAGTAGAAATATGCTGTAGCTAAAGTAGTTTAACCTTTAGTGTTAAACCTCCGGCGAACGTGCTTCTTTTCGTAAATGAAACAGAGGCCGTGCACTCCGGAAATTTAATTATTACTTCAGGTTGTTTACGAAACAGCTACAGAATACTTATTTAAGACTGTTAAATTATTGAACATTGTGAAGGAGCTGAAGACCTTTTTATATTTTTTACAAGTAGAATCCGTAAAACATTGAGATGATCCAGATATTACAAGGGGAATAAATAAGGGCAGTCTGTGGGAATTCCATGGTTGGATAAGTGGTGGCGGAATGATATATGGTCAAGGAAGTATCATGAGGCCGGCTTATGGTCAAGTAAGGGAGCAAATAGATAGAAATTCCGGACAAGTGGAAATGCGATGTCTATAGTCGGCAAGTAGAAAGGAACGATCTGTAGGCAGACAAGTGGAATAGAGATAGTCCTCGACGCGTGGCAAGCGAAGTGGCAGAGCTCAACGATCAGATAAGTTGTTTTATTCGTGACCGAAACGTTCTCTGCGAGTGCTTGATTTGTTCGATTAATAAAATGTTGAGAAACAATAGAGTCATAACATTTTATATGTGCTCGACATCTTACGATTCTAAAGGAGCACTGCTGAAGCAGCAATCGTGCTCGTCGGAAATACACCGGATGCTCAACCGATTATCACGAGTCATTAAAGGGCGGAAAACTTGTAATAATGTTAATATTCGAGCTGCACCACCCACGCGAATGGCCTCTGGTTATGCCGTGGATCGAATGTCTGCTTCTAATCGAGTAATTAGCAGGTTCTATTTCCGCTCGGTTGTTGCGGTAAGCTAAGACGAATAACCTGAAACACAATACACGTGTAATCTTCGTGACGCGAGTCGGTTGAACGGTTTCGAAACTGCGTCCATGAACGTGGTGCATTCACAGTTCGTGGATTCCCTTCAGTTTGTGACATCTCTTCGCTATTAGGTCGTTCGGAAAGCTAATTTTGAACTCTTTAAAAAATGTTTTCTTGTAGAATTTCTATGTTTCTTTTTATTAACAAACTAATTGAGTTGTACGCCTTCCGACGACTTCGTTTCAAATAATGTTCGCACCGCGTAGAACAATTTGTTTGAAAAAGAAAACAACGAACGACCTAGTAAACTCGAGTTCGGTTACAAAATCTGAAGAAAGTTCGAATTTGTCGAACAGTGTGATTAATGATTTCGAATAACTTTCTGCCGTAGATCGTGACACGACGAACGCGTAGAAGCGACAGAAGAAGGAGCCGTGGCGCTAGTCAGTGTTCTTTATCGTGGTATCATCGAGAAATTCGATGATACCATCGAAAACACAGCCGCCGCCATGAACGAGCCAGACCCCTGTCTGCCACTTCTTCTGCCCCCCAGATATCGTCTCCGCGATCTGATTTTGGGCGATTACGCCTTTAACGATGACGGTGAACGGTAAGTGAACGTTTCGTTGGATGATAGCCAGTGTGGCAAACGCATAGATTGATTTATGGAAGTGACGACATCCCAGAGGACGACGCAGTTGATATCTAATAAGATCCTTCGCAGTAATCGAGACGACATTGAGACGTATTTAGCGAATCTTTAGCGGGGGAGGCGTTCAATGAATTATTTGCAGGGTCGTCGGGAATCGCGCCGACGACCACTTAAATGACGGCGTAATCAGATCTCTCTGTTGTGGAATAATATCTGGATATTACTTATTCTTTTGTACTCGTCGAAATGATTCAGGAAAAGAACGAACATCTAGGCATAGTATTCCACTAGCTGTTATTACAATTAGTCAATTGTCTCCGTGCACTTTTTCTTTTTCGTAGCTGATCAATTAATTCGTTACACGAACTCGTTAAATAATAGTGTAGCGTGTATGCATCGCAATTCATTAACTGTAATTTTTTTGCCTGACTGCAAACTTGTTCACTAGTTCGTTACGTGACTCGTGCTCTCAGAAGATATTGTAGTGACACAGATTACGTCTGTATTTTTGTTAGTAGCTCTGCGCCTTTTGCGTGTAGAACAGCCGGCTACCCCTATAACCTTAATGCAGAAATTGCACAATGGCTTTCAGGGTGCGGTCATGTGTGTACAATGGAACGTAAACATGGGATCGCCCGAGTGTCTCCTTTACGGACCTCTTTTTAAAAAGATGGACGTTTGAACATTGACGAATTGAAAATTACTCGAAGCGAACGCTGCATCGCGATATATGTACAATCTCGGACGGCCGAAGATAAGAATGAACTTTCAGGATGAAATGTCTCTCAGCAATGAACTTACTTTGTTTAGGGCGATCGGCATTTAAAGTCGCATAATTATACAGTTTATGGCGTGTCACGCTTCGACGTTACGTGACTGTAGTCTTCTAGGAGACAGTCTTCCATTGTTTACTTGCTTGAAAAGGTTCCGCCCCTGGATACGTTTAATCGGCTTATTCCTAGACGCTTCAATTATGCTAAAGTGTGCGCAATCCCATGATAGAGAATTTAATGGCTCCCTTAAACTGTCGATCGGAAGCTGATTAATCAACAATTATTGTGCGGCGTCAATCTCGATTCTGTATACTAGGTTACCGAATCGATAATCCTAACTTCCTGTCTCCTAGGCAAATCTCTTAAAGCAATTCCTGAAAATCTGCGAACGAGAACGAGTCGTTGGTACTCGGAGACGCTAAACACTCAGGGGATCAGCCGTGTTGGAATTGGGATAGTGCTGAATCGTTTTCTTTGAGTACAGAGTCGCTAGTTTTACGCTCTAATACCTCGCCCCAGCCTTTGCAACAATTCTCTATGTTCTACGCATATCTACACGCGTTATCTCACGTACGATCTTCCACAGTTTGTTTGTGAAATATTCGCAATTAGGCGTATTACAAAGTGCGACAACTTCGTGATGCTGCATCGGTGCACATGTGTTAACTGCACCAGGTAATATCATCAGAGATTCATTGATGCAAATGTATGCAAGACCCGTTGTGCGTCGGTATCCCCGTTTCTGACAAGTGGACAGCAGGTTTCACGCGTTTACGAGTAAAAATCAGTAGGCGTAATTTGAACAGTGAAATTATTCGAAGAACTTAAACATACTTGTGTCTCTCCCGATCTGCACCGAAATTCTCAAACGTAATTTACAGGCAAACACGCGTGATTAAATATCTGCGAATCGTTTTACACGTGGGCCAGCATGACCCCATCGAGTTGAGAACGTGTTCGGATTAAAAAACTGACATAGAAAGGCATTGTCTTATTTCGCGCGGAAGCCGAGGGCCACACTTGACACAATTAGTATCGACCGACGTTTCTATTTTTGCTATTTTCTGCTGTTCGACTATTTTTCTGTCAACCTGACAAAATCTTCTACGAGTTGACAAGGAGAAGAACTGCTCGATTCTCTTTTGCTCGCCTTGCTTTCGTCTCGAGAACAATATTTCGAATATAATATATATTCTTCGAGGTTCCATTTGGCCTCTTTCGCTGTCTTCGTACCAGCATGCTTCTCGATGTCCGCCGGGAATTCAGGATGCTATCGAATGTTTCTTCCACCGCAATCTAATAGCGTCAGTGTTCCGTAACAATTGAAATATATGAATAATTTCGTCGGACGATAATTAGTTTAGTTAAATTCTCGAACGTAAGGTGAATTTGTGTACGACAAAAGAATGGAAAATGTATTTAGGTCTCTGACCTCTTTATCGATTTCTTTTGCGCGGACTGCGAAATTTTTCAGCCAAATGAAGGGAAACGTGAAAGCGCATTCCGTCGCGTTGCGTATAAACTGTGCATTCCGTTTATACAGATTGGCACAGAATAATTTCGTAATTGTTAATTGTCTTTTGAAGTCTTCACGAGCACTGTATATGACAAGGCCAGCAGGTCACCAACTTAATTCTTTGATTAAATTTCAGTGATGTCCTTTGATATACCCGACGGCCTTCTAAAAATATCATTTTACTTGTTCCTTTAATCTCGACTCTTTCATATCTACGCCGTTATGATCCAAGAATATAACGCGGATAAATTGAATACAGTGCAGAAATTCGTTTATGAACTCCCCGTGCACAGAATTAGTGCATAAAATCGCTAAACATAAGGCTTGCGATCGTGTGTCGGTAATTAGGGGTTGCCGCGAGATCATGCGCCCCGCCACTCGAGTGGGAATTTTGATCTCGCGAACACGATATCGATGAGAAAAGTTTTTCCATTCAATTAGCATTGACGAGAAATGTTTTACAAATATCGAGTACATCCTATCCTTCACATCGTGTCATTAAAGAAGATAGCTGGAGCGGAAGGAATTCCCTCGACGGTTAGTTACCCCCGCGTCTTTGGCAGGCAGGAAATCTAAGCTAGAGGCTTTATATTCATCAACGTATTACCGAAAGGGAGCAACAAACCGAGAACGAGCGAACATGGTCGCCGGAATTCCGTAACAGTACTGAAATCTACGAACATTTCAATATTTTTCATCATTATCCAGACTTACCCTTGCACCAAAGGTAAGTCTCTTAAAAAGAAATGTTTAAGAGTTACCTCGGTCACCGACGAGATACTGTTAAAGACTGCCAGCGCCCGTGCTATTCCGCGGGACGGTAAGTCGTGAAATGGGCGCGGGGATAACGTGGAAATTACAGTGATCTGAAAGACCACATCGGTAAAAGTTCCGCCACCGACAAGAATAGTATTAAAACAGTTCCAAAACATCGTCTGAAATATGGTGGAGAATGTAACATTTAATAATAATTGACAGGCGCGTTAATAAAAAATTTCAATGAACAAGCATGAATAATATATTTTGTTCTGATGAAACGTGCCATTGCAAAATGTTATGGAAGGGAATAGGTTTGAAATAATCGTGGATATTAATTTACACTCTAGTATGCAATATTAACGATAATTCAAAGTGTGCAGCTATTAGCTCGGCATTATCCTTTATTCGTGAGATACTAAGTTCTTACGAATAGAGGATAATGCCGATTGCCCAGGTTTCACCACGAGGAGGTTGCTGCACAAGAGACCCGGAAAGGGAGTCAGAACGAATGCGATATTCCTTCTGGCTCCCTTTCTTACAACGACGAACTTATACTTAGTTACGCAAGTACGTCGAGTAATTATCGCGGAGCAAAAGGGTGTGAATCGGAAAAGAAGTCCCCGATTCACGGGGGACAAAAAGCGAATCAGGCAGAAGGCTCTGATTCTTTCAAAGAGAACAATCAAACCAGAGCAGAAGGCTCTGATTCTTTCAAAAAGAAAAACTAATACAAACCAGAGCAGAAGGCTCTGGTTTGAGGGTAACGCGAGCAATGGTCGAGAGGAGTTCCGACACCGATACCAACTGCATCAACCACCTGCCGCCAAAGACGGACATGGGTGGAAAAATTTTACGGATGAGTGGTAAAGAGCGAAAACAACGCGTCTCGACCCCCCCATTAATATTTAAACTACCGCGAACTCCCGTACCAATTGATCTGGTACATATTACGTACGAACAGAGGTGTCCGACACAGTAGAAGACTGTGTCGGAGTAAAAAAGAAACGAACAAAGTAAATTTACGGCGATAATTACTCGACGTATGTACAACGACGATATATAAACTTAATAACTATCGCATACAATAAATTCTTATTAATTAACGCAACTTAACTATACGTTGCTGTCTTCTTTGGTATGTGTGTCGTCTTCTTCTTGGTGTGTCCTCTTCGTCGACGATGAAAGACGTCGGCTGTTGTATCCTAACTGAAACAGACTAATTATATTTAGACGCAACACAACATCCCACACACGAGTGCGAATTCCTACTGAACCACCAGAACAAAACAAGATTCCGTACACAAAACAAAACAAGAAACCAGCCGACGAGAGCAAGCCAGAAAACCAGGAAATAAAGCAAATGAGCTCTCGAGAGCAAACCAAAAAACGAGCTCATGAGAGCCAAACCAAACCCGCACACGAGTGCGACTCGACCGACCTATAGGCGATTCGGGTAGCCCCAGGGACGCGACTCCCCGTACTCACTCACGGTCCCCTCCGTGAGTGAGCCCCTGAGGGAACTCCGATCGGAGGAATACCAATTTTCACCAAGATGTGAACGTTTTCGAAGAAGAACTTGTGAAAGTTCCATAGGGAACAATTGGAAAAAACAGAAATTAACATGGGAATGATCACTAACTGAACAAGTTCTTCGAAACAGCGAACTAGATGTGGGCCAAGGGTACACGAATAAAGCATCGATGTACCCTTGGCCGACTGCAAGCTAGCTGGAAGTAAATTCATATTGAATGTAATGAAATATGTTTTTACATTTTGCAAGTTTTATTAAACTCTATCAAAAATTGTACACGTGCAGCTATTAGCTCGGCATTATCCTTTATTCGTGAGATATTGTAAGTTCTTACGAATAGAGGATAATGCCGATTGCCCAGATCTCACCACGAGGAGGTTGCTGCACAAGAGACCCGGAAAGGGAGTCAGAACGAATGCGATATTCCTTCTGGCTCCCTTTCTTACAACGAAGAACTTATACTAGTGTACTACGCAATTACGTCGAGTAATTATCGCGGAGCAAAAGGGTGTGAATCGGAGAAGAAGTCCCCGATTCACGGGGGACAAAAAGCGAATCAGGCTGAAGGCTCTGATTCTTTCAAAAAGAAAGAAAAACTAAGCAAACCAGAGCAGAAGGCTCTGGTTTGAGGGTGACGCGAGCAATGGTCGAGAGGAGTTCCGACACCTTTACCAACTGCAACAACCACCTGCCGCCAGAGACGGACATGGGTGGAAAAATTTTACCGATGAGTGGTAAAGGGCGAAACCACGCGTCTCGACCCCCCCATTAATATATAAACTACCGCGAACTCCCGTACCAATCAATCTGGTACATACTACATACGAGCAAAGGTGTCCGACACAGTAGAAGACTGTGTCGGAGTAAAAAAAAACGAACAAAGTGAATTTACGAATTTACGGCGATAATTACTCGACGTATTTACAACGACGATTTACAATTAAAGCCTTAGTAACTAACGCAACTTAACTATACGCTGAAGTCTTCTTTGGTGTGTGTCTTCCTTTTCTTGGTGTGTCCTCTCCGTCGACGATGAAAGACGTCCGGCTGTTGTATCCTAACTGGAACAGACTAATCATATTTAGACGCAACACAAAATCCCGCACACGAGTGCGAATTCCAACATAAGAACCAGAACAAAACAACATTCCGCACTCGAGACGATACGAGAAACCAGTCGACGAGATCAAACCAAAAAACCAGAAAACGAGCTCTCGAGAGCAAACAAGAAAACAAACTTCCGTGAGCAAACCAGAAAACGAGCTCTCGTGAGCAAAACCAACCCCGCACAAGAGTGCAACCCGACCGACCTATAGGCGATTCGGGTAGCCCCAGGGACGCGACTCCCCGTACTCACTCACGGCCCTCTCCGTGAGTGAGCCCCTGAGGGAACTCCGATCGGAGGATTACCAATTTTCAACAAGATGTAAAAATTTTTCGAAATGGAACTTGTAAAAGTTCCAAAATGAATAGTTGGAAAATCAGAAATTAAAATTGTCTTGTTCACTGACTGAACTAGTACTTTGAAATAACGAACTGAAGGTTGCCAAGGGTAAACGAAGAAAGCATCGGTCTACACTTGCGCGACTGCGACCTAGTTGGAAGTAAATTCATAATCAATTTAATGAAATATGTTTCTATATTTTGCAAGTTTTAAACTCTATCAAAAATTGTATACGAGCAGCTATTAGCTCGACATTATCCATTATTCGTAAGATACTGAAAGTTCTTACGAATAAAGGATAATGCCGATTGCCCAGGTCTCACCACGAGGAGGTTGCTGCACGAGAGACCCGGAAAGGGAGTCAGAACGAATGCAATATTCCTTCTGGCTCCCTTTCTTACAACGCCGAACTTATACTAAGTTACGCAAGTACGTCGAGTAATTATCGCGGAGCAAAGGGGTGTGAATCGAAGAAGAAGTCCTCGATTCACGGGGGACAAAAAGCGAATCAGGCTGAAGGCTCTGATTCTTTCAAGAAGAGAGAAAAAATAAACAAACCAGAGCAGAAGGCTCTGATTCTTTCAAAAAGAAAAACTAAGCAAACGAGGGTAACGCGAGCAATGGTCGAGAGGAGTTCCGACACCGATACCAACTGCAACAACCACCTGCCGCCAGAGACGGACATGGGTGGAAAACTTTTACGGTTGAGTGGTAAAGAGCGAAAACAACGCGTCTCGACCCCCCCATTAATATATAAACTACCGCGAACTCCCGTACCAATCAATCTGGTACATACTACATACGAGCAAAGGTGTCCGACACAGTAGAAGACTGTGTCGGAGTAAAAAAAAACGAACAAAGTGAATTTACGGCGATAATTACTCGACGTATATACAACGACGATTTACAAACTTAATAACTATCGCATAAAATAAAGTATTACTGACTAACGCAACTTAAATATACGCTGATGTCTTCTTCGGTGTGTATCCTCCTCTTCTTGGTGTGTCCTCTTCGTCGACGATGAAAGACGTCGGCGGTTGTATCCTAACTGAAACAGACTAATCATATTTAGACGCAACACAAAACCCCGCACACGAGTGCGAATCCCAACATAACCACCAGAACAAAACAACATTCCGCACTCGAGACCAAACGATAGCAAACCAGAAAACCACAAAAAGAACTCTCGTGAGCAAACAAGAAAACAAACTTCCGTGAGCAAACCAGAAAACGAGCTCTCGTGAGCAAAACCAACCCCGCACAAGAGTGCAACCCGACCGACCTATAGGCGATTCGGGTAGCCCCAGGGACGCGACTCCCCGTACTCACTCACGGCCCTCTCCGTGAGTGAGCCCCTGAGGGAACTCCGATCGGAGGAATACCAATTTTCAACAAGATGTAAAAATTTTTCGAAATGGAACTTGTAAAAGTTCCAAAATGAATAGTTGGAAAATCAGAAATTAAAATTGTCTTGTTCACTGACTGAACTAGTACTTTGAAATAACGAACTGAAGGTTGCCAAGGGTAAACGAAGAAAGCATCGGTCTACACTTGCGCGACTGCGACCTAGTTGGAAGTAAATTCATAATCAATTTAATGAAATATGTTTCTATATTTTGCAAGTTTTAAACTCTATCAAAAATTGTATACGAGCAGCTATTAGCTCGACATTATCCATTATTCGTAAGATACTGAAAGTTCTTACGAATAAAGGATAATGCCGATTGCCCAGGTCTCACCACGAGGAGGTTGCTGCACGAGAGACCCGGAAAGGGAGTCAGAACGAATGCAATATTCCTTCTGGCTCCCTTTCTTACAACGTCGGACTTATACTAATATACTACGCAAGTACGTCGAGTAATTATCGCGGAGCAAAAGGGTGTGAATCGGAGAAGAAGTCTCCGATCCACGAGGGACAAAAAGCGAATCAGGCAGAAGGCTCTGATTCTTTCAAAAAGAAAAACTAAGCAAACCAGAGCAGAAGGCTCTGATTCTTTCAAAAAGAAAAACTAAGCAAACCAGAGCAGAAGGCTTTGGTTTGAGGGTAACGCGAGCAATGGTCGAGAGGAGTTCCGACACCGATACCAACTTCTCCAACCACCTGCCGCCAGAGACGGACATGGGTGGAAAAATTTTACGGGAGAGTGGTAAAGAGCGGACACAACGCGTCTCGACCCCCCCTCCCCCCCATTAATATAAACTACCGCGAAGAACTCCCGTACCAATAAATGTGGTACATACTACATGCGAGCAAAGGTGTCCGACACAGTAGAAGACTGTGTCGGATTAAAAAAAAAAACGAACAAAGTGAATTTACGCCGATAATTACTCGACGTATTTACAACGACAATATATAATCTTAATAACTATCGCACAACATAAATTCTTATTGGATAACGCAACTTAAATATACGCGCTGTCTTCTACGGTGTGTGACCTCCTCTTCGTCGACGATGAAAGACGTCGACTGTTGTATCCTAACTGAAACAGACTAATCATATTTAGACCCAACACAAAATCTCGCACACGAGTGCGAACCCAACATAACCACCAGAACAAAACAACATTCAGCACACGAAACCAGCTAACGACAGCAAACTAGAAAGACGGAAAACGAGCTCTCGTGAGCAAACCAGAAAACGAACTCTCGTGAGCAAACCAAAAAACGAGCTCATGAGAGCCAAACGAACCCCGCACACGAGTGCGACCTGACCGACCTATAGGCGATTCGGGTAGCCCCAGGGACGCGACTCCCCGTACTCACTCACGGTCCCATCCGTGAGTGAGCCCCTGAGGGAACTCCGATCGGAGGAATACCAGATTTTAACAATATATGAAAAATCTCCGAAGAAGAATTTATTAAAATTCAAAAGTGAACACTTGTAAAATCAGAAATGAAAATTGTCTTGTTCACTGACTGAACAAGTACTTCGAAATAACGAACCGATGGTGGCCAAGGGTAAACGAAGAAAGCATTCATGTACCCTTGGCCGACTGCGAGCTAGCTGAAAGCAAATTTATAATCAATTCAATGAAATATTGTAGGAACGGATGTTGTAACATTTTGCCTTTCTTATATTCCATTACACATTGTCATAAACAATTGTATGCGTGCAGCAATCAGCTCGACATTACCCTTTATTCGTAAGATACTGGAAGTTCTTACGAATGGAAAATAACACCGATTGCCCAGGTCTCACCAAGAGGCGGTTGCTGCACAAAAGACCCGAGAAGTAAGTCAGAATAAATGCGATATTCTTTCTGACACTCTTTCTTACAACACCGAACTACCAAATTACGCAAGTACGTCGAGTAATTAACGAGAAATTAGATAGGCAAAAGTGCGAATTTGACAAACAGAAGCAGGAAGAAAAACACAAGTCCAACATCAGAAATATAAATATGTTTCGAACACTGAACTGTGAAAGTTTCTTCTCTGATGGAAATTGCAATAAGAATATTGGAGGTAAACATTGAAAATGATTGTTCAGTGAAAACAGTTGAAAGTGAACAAGAGTGAAGAAATCAACAAGCATGCAAGAATATTTGAATTTAAACTCACCAGGGAACCCCTGGTCACTCCTGGTCCACCCCTGGTCTCCCGGGACCTTTTGACACCCCCAGTACCATAACGCGTCCGTCCCTGTCGACTCCGCCGTCCCGACTGCCTGAATGACTGACTCGCTGACTGACTGAGCGCTCTCGCTTAGCTGTCTCCCCCCACTCCTCTACCATCGATCGATACGATCGCCGAGTTAGTAATTATTGATAAATTTGTTATTTCTCGCTGTTCAATGTTTATAACAATTCCTTTTGCCAACGATGCCCACAACCACTCCCTTCACCATCTGACCACCTAATTTTTTTCTAAAAACATGCAATAGAACTCGAGAAATAGAATAACATTTATAACATGAATATTCCCGCGCGTTAATTTATTCGATACAATTCACAAAGAAATTTATTATTTCTGGCTGTTTAATGTATATAACAATTCCTTTCGTCAACGATGTTAACCAGCACTCCCTTCACTATCTGACCATCTAATTTTTTAGTCAAAACTGGCAATAGAACTCGAGATACATAATAACTTTTAAACCATGCACATTCGCATTAATTTATTCAACGTAAATACTACGATAAATTTATTGATTCGATCTGTTCAATGTCTATAATAATTCTTTTGCCATTTTAATTGTTTACAGTAAACTCTCCCTTACTCTGTTCTTCAACATCTTTCCTTTTCCACAGATCGATTCTTCGAACATTTACGTATGAAAAAGTGTAAGGTAATAATTCTCATTTATGAAATACTTTGAAAGTACAAATTGAGGTATCTCATATAAAATGTAAAGTCGGAATCGGTGATTTTCCGAAAATTATGCTTCAATGCTTTCTTAATATTTCTAGAAATCTTTTGTCCTTGAGTTTTGCATTTAATATTGTAAATCTTAAATAACCAACACTGAAACATAATCGATTTGTGTCAAGATGGTGTGGTGGCAATTTGCCTTCTCACCGCCGAGAATCTCCTCAGTGGCTTTCTGTACCGACGAGATTACGTCGACGGCCTTCCGTTTTTTACTCCAGCCAGAATATATCCTAGAAGGCGTAAGAAAACACCGAATTATTCGAGTGACACGATATCCCGTAAGGCTGGCGGTATTTAACAGTATCTCGCCGGTGCCTCGATGACGGTATACCAGGGGTGTCTTACTGTTTTATCGACAATCAGCTGCACCCTCTTTCGAGGAGCTTGCAAGCTCGTTCGTCAGGAATTCTCGTGCGATGCTGCGGACAGCTTTCTTCATTCCCGATGCACGTTTTCTAACGTCGCTAGATGTCGTTTCAGGATGATTACCAATTTGTTGCTAATTTGGTGGTGAACGAAAAGGAACTATAAATAATTGATATGTTACGCGTTTATTCGTGTCGCGTTATTTTTGTGTTACACTTAGTAATTTAATTGATTAATTCGCGATATCGTGATATTTAAATGTTGCTTTGATTAACAGTACCTATTCCAGTAAAGCAATGCACATAATGGGGCTATGAGTATACCTGTAATTACGAAGGAAGTTCGTGTAAGATTTATCGGCGCCTCGCGACACCGAGTATAAATGAGCTAGCGTGCCTGACCATAAACCACCGCTTCCACTTCGAGACTGTGCGGTTAAACGCGTTATAGCAGATATTTAGATAGAACGTTTTCTCGCAGCGAAGTTTATTATTTTATTACAACTTCTGCGAACAAAAGATTGCCGTATATTTTTCAAAAAAACAAGATTCGTCATAGTCGGACGGACAAGAATTTTGCTACTCGGTACTTGGTACGTTCGAGTGTCATTAATCTTGAAGGAGGCAAAGGCGGTACTTAGATTCTTACTTTATAGTGTTCTATTCCACCCATTGGCTAGACGCAGTGCAGAATCTAACTAACCGTGAACGATCGTATCGTTTAACCTTCTCAGCTTGATAAACGACACCGTACGACCAAGAGCATCTTCGATGCTATCAATTTCTTTTCTCAAAGCTGGCTAACCATTAGTCTCTCTCGTTCTACCGCGATACCAACTAAAACATTCTCGTTGTTCGATGAAAACAATCGAATTAGATATATTCGCGCGGCTAATCGTTAATTACCCACGGATTTCCTTGCGTGTCAGGAAATATTTGACCCACGCAACTACACCACCGCAATGATTCCCCAGTTACGCAAATAGTACCCCCATTCTATATTGACGCACGCGGTGGCAGGCTAATCCCCCATCGTATGGGGCGCACCACGTGGCTTATTGAAACTTCGAGGTTCCCAAAGCGCAAGCCCGTCACGCAAGTTTGGGTTGCGAATCGATGTTGTACTCCAGCTATTCATTCATCCCTGTCTGAAATAACTTCGCATTGCTCACGGAATAACATCCTCGCGCAACTTCGGCTCTGGAATAGCTCCGAAATATAAAAGGAACGAAACGAAACAGCTCCTAAACGAACTTCTAAGCATTCTGTAAAGCCCATCGGAGACTGAACAACACTGAGAAAGCCCCGATCCTCTGATAGAAGGTCTGGAGAGGTCTCGATCGGTGAAGAAGCTCTCGACGAAGAGCCCTCAGAGCTGGAAGACGAGGGTCCAGGAGGCAGCTATGCACCGACAGGACGAGTCTCGAGGATTCCAGGACTGCCAGGAAAAATCTAACAGGATTCAGCTCTCGGAACACAAGAAGCAATCCTCAGCGCAGCCGCCTTAACAACAGCGGCGCCACGTGCATGTGTGCGCCGCTTTTCCACGGTATCCGCTGTTGGCAGAAGAGCTGCGTTAGGGGGACAGGGAGAACCGGTCGCGTTGACAGCATAGGAGCGAGAGAAAGAGCGAGGGAGAGGGAGAACGGCGAGAGAGGAAGGGTTAGGGTAGCGCGAGAGAAAGTTGCTACGCTGTGCCGCAGTACGGGGTGGCCAGCTGCGAGATAGCTCCTCGTCAGAGTGCAAACACCAGGACCAGTTACAACCAACGTCCAGTTAGGCGACACGTTACACCGAGACCCCCGTTATTCTCCGCCATTTCCGTCGCCTGGAATCCACACGGTCGATTGCCAAACCGTTCGACAGCTGACAGTGCAGTTCAAGGGCAGTTCGGCTCCTAGGTTTTTTCGGGAACGATTGCACCGTTCGACATCGTTGTTGCGTGTGACAGAGTGCGTGGGACGAGCACCATACGTGGTTGCACCTGGTGATGTCAAGGTCTCGGTGAATATTGATTCGATCATCGGGTTTAACCCCTCGAACGCTTGAATGACCCTGAGAAACATTTCGAAATTCGTTAGAGAAAGTCAGTACACCGAGGGTACAGAATTTCGAAGGTGGCTAGGGAAAATCGGCCATCGCCAACCCCGAAAACTGAATTGTTTTTGTTAGATCGACGGTGCTGGACAACCGAAGAGTTTTTAGTGCTCGGGTGGGGGTGTTTGACAAGGTGATCAGCTGATTTTGACGTTCGCATGGATTGAGGATAGCGTCGATGGACATGCCGATTGCGCATTGACGAATGCGAACAGTTTGGTGTTCGGCGATAAAGAAGTCGTTATTGTTGACAGAGAAAGTTCGCCAGGAACGATGGCAGTTCGACTGTCAGCTCTGTCGAAGCCCGCATCATCTCCAATGGCAGTGGTTGCTCAACTCACCGACGATAACCAGTAATGTTTTATAGTTATCGACTGCACTGGTCTTTCGTTGTTTACACGAGAGTCTGCCACGTCGCTTGAAGTGCTCCTACTTGCCAGACTGCTATCAGACATCAGACATTTGCCGTGCATGCTTTTTATTGCGAGATCGCGCGGCTCGACATCGACGTCGACCTTCAGACACGTTTCCCAGCCGCCTCCTCCCTGCGAGAAAGAGAAAAATGAGCAGATACAATCGGTCAGGAGGATTCGCTGGGATCGATCGCTTTGATGTCTGTCACAACGTTCCCACCGAGCGAAATCAGACTGCTGGACGGTTTATTGAGATCGAACGAGGACGATTCGAGTAATCCTTCAACGATCGTGACCTTCGCCGTTGGTCACCGTGACCTGTGCTACTCCGACGCCTTCCGTGACGGGGAACAGTTAGAATTGCTGGCTCGAAAAGCTGCTTAACGCTGCGAGAATTAATTGAGCTACTTTGGGAGCTGTGGTTCGTTTTGTGTATCAACTGGCGACGTTCCTGAAGAATCGTTCCAGAACCGTCTCGAAGGAATATAGTCTGGATGCTTGAGCATCATGCGTATCGAAGAAAGCATCGATGAAGAGTAACGAAGTCAGCCTGATCAATCATGTGCCTCGAAGAAATCAACAATTTCAGCCACGATCATCACGATCCACTTCAATTAGCGCGAACGAGACACGTCCCTGACACGATGAACACCACCGTGAAATAGTGTGTCGATCTCCAGTGAACTCTCGCTGATACTATGCCTCTATTCGTGAAACTGGTCACCTGACAGTGACATCTAATCACGCTCCGATCGTTTTTCTTTTGCCAAGTTGAATTTTTGATAAATCGATCTTAGCTCGTAGAACCGAAGTTGTTGAAGCCACTGCTTTCGTAGCCGTTGTCATTGTTACGTCGATATAAGACTGTTGACTCGTGCGTAATTTTTGAACAGGAGAATAGTTGAATTTTCGAGACATCTTTGTTGTTAGAGAAAGTCACCTCAGAGGTTTAGACGTGTTCCTGATTATATGTATATATAGTTTATGGCTGTTGAATGATGAGATAGATCTGTAACGGGGATTCACACGTTCCAGTGCGAGAGAACATTTCGAGGCTCGTCGGCTTTTCACGGTGCATTAGCAAGGCGGACTCGGAAGTCAGTGGTTATTGATTTCACAAGGTTCATCGTGTTTCTTTGATTCCTGGTTAACGCTCCGTTGTTGCGCAATGCGATACAAACGCGCTAATTACTTTAATCGGATCACTCGAAACGTTGGACCGCGCTGGATGTTGAATCCTTCAACGTAGTAAACTGATGCCGTTCCACGATACGTGGAATCCTTCAAGGTGAAAATCCTTCCGAGCGAAGAGTATAATACCCGGTTACTCGGGCCGACATGTATTAAATTGATGCCTGGAGTGTATCGATTGGAAATTGCATTAGCCTCCGGAGGCGGGAGCACAGCAGCTGTCTCGTTACTGATCAGGCTAATCCGAAAAGATCGAGCCGATCCGATAAACGTCGCTCCCTTGTTGAACCTGTTCGCCTTCGGACGACGTTGATCGTCCCATAACGTAGAAAAGAGGAACCTAGTTAATCATTCCCAGGCACGATGGAGCAAAATCCCACAACGAATCGTCTGTGTGATCTTAAAGGAATTGTCAGTGAGACATTTAAGTGTGATGACTGGACGCACCGTGTACCAACGAGGTAATTCGCGATGTGACTCGGCTCGAAGGTCGCCGACCTTCGTTGCGCGTGGGTTGAAAGACTCGCCTAGGGATAGGACGATTAGAGGATCGGAAGACGACAAAGTGAAGTTTCCACCGAGAAAAAGAGAAGACCGGGCGAACGAGTCGGCGTTCCGTCAGCTGTTCGCCCTGTTCCATCAGCGGAAGCCTCGGGATACCCAGCAACGGCAAAACGCTGCCTCGTCGGTGCCCTTGCTCGAGATGGGCGCCAGAGCTTGGGACTACGAGGCACTGCCGGAGCTGCACACTTCGACGGCTGTGACACCGACTTGTACGCCCCCGAATGCCCAACAAAAGGTTCATTCGCCTAGGGTCTACTTCCAGGCGGAGAACATCGCCAGCACTAGGAGAAGGAGCAGCTCCAGGTTGCTGGCTCCGCAATCCTCTTGCAGGAGGCGGAGCAGAAGTATGAGCGCGTGGAGCGATCTGTCCAGGTCGTCCTTCAAACTCGATGAAAGGTACGTTCCTATTCTCTATTTGATCCACCTGGAATTTCTGCATCTCGGAAGATACGGTGCATTTTCAGGGAAACTATCAATGAATTTTTCTTGAACTGATAGGTCGATCAGTTCGGTAATTACCTAGCTCGTTAGCGAATCATCCGCGTCGGGAAAAAGACGCGTTTCAAGTTTCCCCAAGAAGTTTCAGGATACTTGCGAGTGGAGAGTCGATGAAAGAAGTCAATTTGTTATTCCGAGATCACAATGCAAGCTCTGAAAGCTCGAGATAGACGAGTTTTTTTTCCTTTTTTTTCTCCAGCCACCGCTAAACTGTACAATGCGCCCGGCTTTCAGCAGTCCCTCCTCATTACGGAGTCGGTGAATATTTCGTATTGTTGTTCACTGACAATGCCCATCGTCGCCATTATTTTAAAGACGCAATAAAACGTCGCATATCTGCAGTCAGCAGGTAAGCCAGCAGACAATTAATGAAATGATTTTCCATGTTTCGCAATTAACTGGAATTTTCATAAATGGGTTAATAAATCTCGTAACACGTTCCGCGATGATCTAGTTATCTTCAGCGAGATCGTTCACCTTGTTTAACGTCCGTTTCCATGTCTAATTGCATCAGACCCTCGGACACTTCGTCTCTCGGCATACTCGCGAGCTTAACAAATTATGAAACTTCATATCCGGCTCTCCATTGGATTATCTCTCTACGGCGCGTCTCTGTTGGATTCCTCGAAACAGGAAATCTCGATCTTCGAAGTTGAAAAGTTTTCAACTCTCCAATGTTAAACTTACTCTCTGCCAGTTCTCATTGTTCGTCCCTGCCGGGGATTCAAAGCGAAATCTGTGGAAATTTTTGGGGGGTAGGAAACCATCTTTCAATTCTACAGTAAATGAATTATTAGACTTCGCGAGAAAGTTGCTGTTTATAACAATGTTAGCCAAGCGCTTCTCGAGTTAGCGACACAGCGTGTTCCTGAAACAATAAGACAAAGTAGAAAACTTCAAGTTTTCAAAGAAGCCAACTTCGCTGATAAGAATATCAGTAGACTTCGTGGTAAAATACCTAAAAGAAAGGAAGATACGATCGTGAATATAAAATTGTTGGTACAATCTAATAACGTTTTAAAAGCTGAAAGTAAAAACAGCTCATTTACACGAGAGCCGTGTAATATCAGTCGTGGCTGTTTAACCCAGTTTCAAAGTATACGGATATATTGCGTTCCTGAAAATATGTACTTTGCTGTAATTATGTAACGAGATATATTAATATAGTGCCACTAAAACTGAAGTTACACGAAGATGCGGCCGATACCACGGTGTAAACGAAAATTGCTGCACCTCGCGAAACGAGATTCTTCAGGGGAGAAAATGTTATCTGAATTTTTCTTTTTATTCTCGCGGTGCAGGGAGGAAAAGCCGGAAGCTAGATTACTGTGTCAGATAATCAGCGTCGTAGGCGAACATGTTACGCATAATGAACGTTAACGAGAAAAAATCGGCTCGCGTTCATACGTGTTCACCGACTACTGGTGTTTTAAACTCGCGACTTCCCTATCGATATGTACAAGGTGAATACGGGGGAATGTGGACTACGACTTGATCAAAAATGCAATTACGTGGAGAGGAATATATAAATAAATTAACACGTCGTTGTTGAGCTTCGTAAGCACGAAAACTTCTATATGTATGCACAATATATATTTATATGAAACTGGAGTTTATTGGATAGAAAATTTGATCCCTTGTAGAATCATCTTTCGGAAATAAGTTTCTGTAAGTTACTATACTTGTTGAGCAACGTATAAATATTTCCTCGCAAGTGGCGACCTAAATACAGGCGCAGTTATAGTACAAGTTGGTTGAAAAGAAGTCGTCAAAGTAATTTTGTACTATCGATTAAATCTTGTGCCAGGTAGAAGTCATTGACAGTGCTGCGAAAGCCCTCAACTCCGCTAAAAATGAAAAAAATTCCATATTTTAATTCGTAAAAAACGTGTACGTTCTCAATTTTTGCCGAACGGTTGGCATTGTTTATTTTTGCGACGCTGTCAGCAATTCTTGTTTAATAGCACATGTCGTCGACAATCCCTTTGCTCGCAAACATCGATAAGAAGCTTACTCGTGTATGTACCTGTCAGATCGGCGGCGGATGCAGGATTAATATTTTCAGTCGAATGCCAAAATCGTAGGGATGATATTCCAACGGGTCGTACGTTATCTCGCAGTGATCTTATCTGTAGCATGGCCAACCTGCTGTTGCCGAATTTATGACAAAGATGGAGTCAGGACAATCGTGATTTTGTCCCTCGATAAACTCCCGGACGAATTAAGGCAAAATAATCTACAATTAAAAAATGTAAGTTAAAAAAAACGTATCTTTCTCCAATAAACTAGATACGAATAGGTAATGGTTTCCAAGCAATTTTAATTTTGTCAATTTTCAAACGTTCAACTTTTTTAAAAGAGGCTCGTATAGACACTGTTCGACGTGAATTTGAATGGCGATTTCGAAAAATCAAATGAGAGTATTGGAACTTTTGTCGTTTCAAGTATCCAGTATTTCAAAGACTTTGTTCTGCGCAACATTTAACGCTTCGGTACTTTGAACATCGGATTTCCCACAAGGCAGACGGACACAAGTGCTCTTTGTCATATGCCGAGCGACGAGACATTAGAGATGCTTTTTCCCCGAATGGCCTGGTTGCCCATTTCGTCTGTTGCGTTTTTATTGAAGTCGATCTGGCAGAAAGGCATTTTTGCATTGCTCGAGACGAGTCGACCACGCGATAGTTTCCCAAAAGTTTACGCGAAAAATGTGGTTCGCTTCAGACCGGTTTTATGTTTTATAGGATAGCGCTGCTATATTACTTCGCCAGGTATTTAATATTATATAAGCTGTTACTATTATTAGGGAAAATTCTCCGTAGTATAGAAAGGAAAATAAAAGGGTAAGGTTGAAACGAAAGTGTGGTTATGGGGTATAATTTTAGCGTAAAGTTGCCAGGCAAAGAACTTCATTGTATACATTAAAGGAGCGCGCTCTCCCTCTCTAACTGGAGCAAGATTTCCATAATATATTTAGCGATGTTGGCGCAATAGCCTTTTCGATTGCAAGTTCCAATTTCATTTCCCAGAAAAATCCCGCAAGACTGTTCATCAGAATGCTGCCTACGTTTGTTTAACGTTACCTACGTTTTTTTGATTACTCGTGTTGTAATTTCTTATCGGCGCACAGGTTCGATCATTATGTTACAAATCCTTTCCTTTTATGGGTGACATCACATAAGTTAGAAATAACCCGCTAACTGTATGCAATAGGATATTAGCATCAAAATCGGTTCACACGGAGTGAACGACCGATGTATATCACTGAGGAATAAGCATTTATTAAAAATTCAAAAGTTTGTAACATAATGATCGAACCTGTGCGCCGATAAGAAATTACAACACGAGTAATCAAAAATACATTTACGATCGATAATTGAATTACCCTACGTTACCTACGTTTGTTTAACGTTACCGTCGAAGAGATGATCGCGCTTGCATGTACGAATTGCATCATTTGTAATTACCTCGAAACGTTTCCCATTTTTCCGAGACGCGAGAGGATCCGTGTAAAAGGGTACTGTTTACTTTCGCATTAGCCTACTTCGCTTTACTTTAGCTGGCTCCAGCTTGGCCACCGGTCGTGGCACACCAATTCAACAGGACAGGACGATGGTTCAATTTGCTTTCTGACCGAATACAAAGACGCGTCCGTCCCAGTTCGCCCGATTCGCCGATATATCCTTGTCATAGTACATATTCCGCGGCTTTCAAACCCCGGAAAGATGGTACGCGATTACGTTTAATTCGCGACTCCTGTTCCGCTCGTAAATTTTCAAATACCCATGCTGATAGCGGAGGAAACGTTTAATCAGTACCGAAACTTGAACTCGGTCTTCCAAGTTTTGGGAAAAAGAACTCGATTTATTTTTGTCCGCCTCGTTCGTTGACAGACCATCGAATCGGACTGTCTTTTTAATTGACTTTCTTGTGTACCTCAGTTTGCAGAGCCGCTGTCGTTATTGGAAAATTGGAAATCGCCTATCCCTTTCCAGGGTCCAGCCAATTAGACTTTAGAAATTACGGAAACGGCGCAGTTCGGAACTCGCTAATTAAACGGTGCCTTTGGCGATCATTCGACAACAATACAGTCGCTCTGCAATTATTCGAAAACACTCGGCCAGGCAATTATACAATCTATTAACGAACAGCACGCAGAAACACCTGTAAAAATGTTAAAAAAAAAACATCTTCTCAGAACTAGATTCGCCAGAGATTTCACGTTGACAGTATCGAGCAGTGTGATTCGTCCAATAATGTACGATTCGGAAGGAAATTAATGAGACAAGTGATCGATTAGGTTTAATCCGTATTGTCAGTGCGTAATTGTGCGAGCATCATCGCTGATGAATCGCTGCAGCGATCTACGAAGTGCCGAACCTGACGTCGCCTATTTTATTCTCGAGCCAATTTTGTCGAAGGTTCATCTAAAAAGTTTCATCCGAAATTCGAGCGATTCAGCTTGGTTCGAGTTGCTAGTCCATAAATCAGCCTCGGCCATTAAACGTTGACTGTTCTCTTTAATCTTTTTGTTTACACAGCAGAGTCCCACAATGTAGCGCAGTATACATAATCCTGTCTGTGCATGTCTCGAATGGTAGTTAACGCCGGTGGCTTCGTGCCAAACTTGGCACAATCCTTTACACATTAATCCACCCACACATGTAATTACAAAAGTTTCGAATTGTTCGACGCGCGGTCACTTGAAAATTCCGACACCGTAGCTGCAATTCAACGAAGGAGATATAACAAAAATTTCCTTGACGCTCGACAACGGAGGAATTGATTTAACGCGATAAGGTTTTTCGTTAATCGCGAACAGCCCGTAAACAGTTAGCTGCACGGAATCATAGCAGTCGATCTACGAGCTCATAAATAATTTATCATCCACCGCGGCGAACGGCATGTAACAATTACGAGGTAGCAATTACGTAACAGGTTTTCTTGGCTCGTTCTCGTTACCCTCGATCCCGTTTTTCCCTCCGTTAAGTGCAAGGTCAGGATATGCAGAAGAGAGTTGATCCCCAGCTATTTCGCTTGGATGGACGGCCACCGCGTTCCATTCTAAAGGTTCTTTCGTTTTAATCCTCGATTTCAAGTCTGTCAGCCGAATGTGCCCTGGGTTTTTATGCGCCATTCACCGAGCTTTCAATGCACTTTATTAAGATTAACGGCCGCTGTCGTTATCCTGCCGTTGTTTGCGCGATTACGCGATTCCCATTCCCACACACGTATTTCTAAGACGTTTTCGAACTCTGCTGGAATCGTTCAAGAGAAGAAACAGAATGTATATAAAAAGAAAAGAAAACGATTGAAGTTGTTCTAGATTAATGTGTTTTTATTCATGTGTTTCAGGTAAGTGGCAGTCTGTCCAAGGGGTAACAAGTAATCTTCGACTAACGAGTAAGTGGTTGACTATCGATTAACTGATGGAGATAATAATTTGTCGCTGTGACACGGCAGAGTCTTTGCTATGATAACAACCTGCGACGCGTACGATCGCAGCAATTACCTGGCATTAGATAGGATCGATGAACCGAAGGGTATCTATTGTATAATTTCGCTGTATAAAGTCCACAGTCGACGGTACGAGATTGTCTAAACGGCAGCTAAACAACTCCCGATTAATCTTATGCTAGGCATCTATCAATACACGAACCTATATATAGCGATCTATTTTTTCCCGTGAGTGCGTATATTTTCCAATTTATTTAATACACACACAATATTTCCACGTGTAAATGAGCACGGTGTGACCTAGAAAATGCTACGGTAAACACAAGTGGAAAGAGTATTGATCGTGATGGTACAAAGAACAAGTCAGAGGGTTAAGTTCTTCGAGAGAGGAACACGTGTCGAAGGAACGTTCGAAAAGACAGGATCTTTCAGACATTCGCTATTGGCAATTTGTTCTATGACACTCCGGACGATAGGATTGTTATTTTCTACCGAGAACAGGGGAACAAGATTGTCCGGTGGAAAGGGGAAGCGATTTATCAGCTGACGGAGGTAGACTTCCCGTCTCCTGCTCTTTCAAGTTTACTATCGTAACAAAGAAATGATGCTAGAGACGAAGTGCCAGAGCTTACTTATCGTTCTTATGCACTTTCTTGTACCATTAAGACTGTATCACCGGTTCAGAGATTGAGGAGTTACCAGAGTGTTTCCTTTTCTTGAGAGGATTTCAAAGAAGAATGTGTATCATATCGAAAGATTAAGAAGATATTCCTGAGAATATGTCTTTGCGTCTTGGAACATATTGTGGAAGGGAAAAGATTTGAAGTTGCATATTAATTTACAAGATGTAGCATGTCTTGGTGCAGCTATTAGCTCGATATTGTCTTATAAGATACTAGAAGTTCTTACAATGAACCATCCCTGTCAGTGTATCGACGCCGAATAGCTGCTCCAACTGATCTGGTACGTACAAGCAAGCTCCGACACAGCAGAAGATCAGGGTAGCTCTAAAATCTAGAGTCTAGACAACCCCTGGTCCACCTCTGGCTAGTCCTGGGTCCTCCTGGTCTCGGAGTTCGACCGTTCCTGTCGGTCCCTCCGACCCGACTGACTGACTGACTAACCGTTCTCGTCGAACTCGGACACTCGCTGCGCGCAGCGGTGCGCGACTCTTCCCACTCCATCAAATATTGATCGATATCAATCGCCGTGACAACAATTATTGATAAATTGATTACTTCTGGTTGTTCAATGTTCAGCATCTCCTTAACCATCGAATTGTTTTGGTAAAAGTAGCTAATAGAACTCGAGGTACAGAACAACTTTCAAGGTAACTTTTATGCATGATACATTATTTGTAAGATACTCGATTCTCACTGATGTACCCGTCTCATCGGTTACGCTTACGTTGCCGTGCTGTGATCTAGTGCGCCAGAGGGTTGTTCTGTCGGGGTAGAGTGTCGGTATTTCAGATCGTGCGACACGAAACAGCACGAGGTCACTGTTCTGCTCCAATATCTCGTCTGCGATACCGCGAACGAGAACCTCCCGATTGCAAAATGTAACCTTGTCAGCGTTGGTAAAGCAGATACCTGGAGAACGGAAGGAAAAAAGCTCGTTTCGCTTCCCATTCGAGGAATAGCTTTCGAGCTGGCTTTAATCGACTCGCTTTACCGATGGTTGCAGAGGGAGTTCAACGAGAAACTTCCAACCACCTAGCGCTGCGTGTCCCGTACAATTTAGCGCAGATTCAAATGGTTGTGGACCAAGAAAAACGAAAAGGGTCATCTGAAACGGCCCTCGTGCCCCGTATATATAAAAATATAAAAATATGATCGTATTCTACGATTCTTCCTTATTAAAATTCCGTTTTTAGGTAACTTAAGGTAACCTAAGCGTATATTGTGATACACCTGATACCAGACTTTATTAAAATCCGAAACACACTTATACGAACTCAAAATATTCACAAATTGATTGTTCATTAAGCCGAGTGTTTACGCAGAGTCGACTCGACATGATAGTTAATGTATGAAAGTTAAAATCTGATACAGGAGTTGATCTCCGATAATACTGTGTATCGTCAGCAAGTACGCCGAATTTACAATCGTTATTCTGCGTAATAAAGTTATATTTTCAAGTTGTTTACGTGTACCGAATGGGAAATGCTTAACGGTTGGATTATATTGTCCAGTTTGATGGTCGATAATCACGCGGATACGTTTTATCCACCGTGAAGTAACACTCTCGACGAAAAGGTAAATGGATCAACGGTTTGCGACAAGAATATACGTAGAATCTTGGGAGTTCATCTCGAAGTACCCTGCACCAGGATATAACCAGGGAAATGAGAAAACCATGAACCGTGCTCTTTCTTCTTGCATAATCTCATCCTTTTGAACTTTGTTGGTTACTCGAACGTTTTAACGCCAGAGTGGCTTTTATTTCCGACTTTTGATCACTGTTTATCAATCGAGATGAAAAGAATGCTGATTTTGCGATTTTTATTTCAAACGACTGTCTCTTAGAAACGAAGAAGAATCTAACAGACCGATAACATAACACGAACCCATAACCACGGTACCTTGGAACGGAATCATGATGCTTGCAATAAATTGCGAGAGAACGTCGTCGAACAGAATGTTACCGCGTTTCTCGTGCTCGATGCTATTTGCCAATCGTTGTCGATGGTGCTCGAGACCATGGCCATAAAAGCTAATAGGGATTTAATAAATAATCAATAACTGCAACGGTATTCGATAGAACATGACAGAATAGGAGAGATAAAATTAAAGTGGGAGAGAGAGAGAGCGCGTGAGAAAATAAAGCGAAGACTGTGGCGAATGATGTGGCACTCCGGAAGCACCGAATATAATTATGCAGTACGAGGAGCTCCTACGAGATGCATTTCTCGCATGCTCTTTTTATCAGGTGTACAATGCATTCCAAGAGCCTTTGCAATTATCAGGACTTTCAATTCGCTGAATCTCGCAGACAGCGTTCGTCTATTATTCGATAAAGTCTGCCGTGCAGTTTGAATAACACAATTTAGCTTATCCCGCGAACGCAACAATTCTACGTGGAAAAACAGGGGAATTGCATCGAATGAAACGCGTTTCTTGGCACTTTGCAAGAACCAGGTGAATCGATGTAATTAGCCAAGAACAGGAGAGGACAGGGCCGGGAGAGACACCTCTGCTGAATGCGGAGAGCGGGCCAGCGGAGGTGGTAATTCCCATCAAATAGGATGAGGAGAAGGTCCCTATAGGTCCTCTGCGGTGGGGTTCTGCGGGGGTATAGGTCCTCTAGTCACATCTGTGGGGAGCGCCGAGTCCCACACTACCCTCTCCAACCAACATCGGAGGAGAGGATGTGCATAAGAGTATTCCCCCACCGCCCTTAAACAAAAAAAAAGGTGAATCGATGTAAAATAGCATTGCGGTTTATTTCGCGAAGGATGAAACGCGAGGAAATCATTCTCGCGTGAATATTATTTCTCGCGTGCATCGTATCGATATGAAATAACATCGAACGATGCTCGAAAATAAATCATGCACTCTTACCAAACAATTTTGTATTCAACGCTGAATTCCATTCGTCGAGTTGTTACAATCGTCTTGCGAGAATCGTGCGTGACGCATGGATTGTATGAAACAATGAAGACGATCCCTAAATCTTCTAAGCTCGTCCATCCGAGGACAAACTTTTGGTCAGCACGTAATGGCCTTTCCCGGAACCGAACAACTTTTGTTTCGGGAAACTATGTACCTCGTGCGACCACCAAGTAAATCAAGTTTTATGTACCGTCGATACATTAGCTGATTTTCCTGATTTTCTCGATCAGTGATTACTTTGAAACAAGGTATGCAGCTTTTCTTCGTGGTTTCGCGAGCACAACTTTTAAGAGATGCACAGGACAGAGTCCTGTTTTTTTTTCATTTTACGTGTGCTGCCATATTCGACACAGTTGTCTAAAATTCATTCAGAAGACAATGCTCGAAATTAGTCGCACGGTAGGGACAATCGTGGCCGGAATTTGTATTCACACTGTCAGACTGAAACGTCAATTTACGTTGCTTTCATTCACTAACGTTCGCTTGTTGTTGGTCTTTCGTGCAGTTCCAGTATAATCTTTGGTGGGGAATAAAACTGAGCTCGTTGCTGACTGTTGTATCATTGTCTCCGATTATTAAAGTGAAATAGCGTTGTTCTCGAGAATGTTAGGTGTGTTTAAAACGAAGGGAAAATAAATAAAGACAGACAGACAGTGTTTCGAAAGCGACGCAGAAAGTTTCCCGGATGGAAGATCAACGAGGAACGCTCGTGAAAGTAACTTCTGCTAATTCGGGGCTATCGGATTACCACAGAGACGAAGGCTTAGCGTGCATCGATCATATCAAGTAGTCTGGAGCCTGCCTGGGGAATAGAATCACGTGCTCCTCGAGGCAGATGGAACTCTTCTTTTCCGATATACCCGGCATCAGAAACGCAATGCTTAAATCGAAAGCGATGGGAATTCCGGTAACTACGTCCGGCGTGAATGCAAAAACTGACCGTGAAAAGTAGTCGACGAGGGAAATTCGCACACTCGGAATCGGATGATAAAAGTTGAACGGCGAGACACGCGGTTACACGGAATTGATTCTCGATTACCACCGAGAAGGTCATTCGAGATGGACCTATCAAGATGTAAAGTTGATTCTCGGGATGGATCAAATATTCACGAATAGTATAGAGTCTTTTTTATGTGTGAGGAACCATGAGAAATAATTGATTCGATGTTCCATGCTCTTGAACTCACTCTAGCATGTGGAGACATAATCGAATATTCATTAGGGTCGCGTACTATTAAATTGAAATCAGCTGGCTATGATACCGGCCTGGCCGTTGGCTGTCTGACCATTAGATACTGATTCTACTTATCTCGAGCGCAAATGCGTGCAAACCAGATCAACTTACAAACTTCATTCTGAACTGTGGCCGAAACTAAATGATAATAATAAATTTAAGGAACATTGTAGAAAGAACTGAGTGTTGCATTGTCAAAGCTTGTAAACTGACACTGTAATACCTTTGGAAGCATCGAGGTACAAAGGCACACATTTTTGTCACCGAATCTCAAACAGAATTACAAAGAGCAAGCACGGTGGTACATTGTTAAAATATGTTTCGTTATTTGTGCACGTACGTTCATTTATGACTATAATATATTAAAAACAACATTGTCTTTATATAGAGAAGACAGAGTACTGAAATTTTATGTAAATGTGTATCCAATTGAATATTTATTAAAATAATTCGCTTTGCAACGCGGGTTCTTCACCGCATCAAACATAATGTTAATACTGCCATCAAATGTGATAATCGTGATTAGAGGTGGATATTGGATTGTAACATTATTATTAGTTATGTACCCTTACGCGTTATTGGAAACGATGTCGTTCCTAGATTAACTATTTACTCTGTCGAGTATTTACTCTTCGCGATCGATATTTCGAAAATGAATATTCTAATTGGCCGATTTCAACAAAGTCCGATCGATTCCCTCAATTAATGTCTCTATAGTAGAGTACCTATTTCCGTTTCATTATTTCATAAAACGCGAAGAGTGTTTAACGACGGCGGATCGTTAGGCAGATTCCCGGAACATTACGACGCGCGTTATGATTTCGAATATAATAACGCGCGGCAAATTAATTTGATGGGCTTCGTGCGGATCCATGGTCGTCGTATGTGCGCGCACGTGTTCATATTTGTCACGTGTTCGTATCATTTAATAGGTATCTCTAGCTATCCCGAGCATTGTATAAAACGGGAGCCTAACTTCCCAATTAATTCCGAAAAATTACGCGAGCAAATAATCCCCTAGCGATGTCCATGGTTGTTATGAACTTTAATCGATGTCGATAGTGAACGCACACGTTCAACTCCGATGACGTCTCGTGCTTCAAACGGTGACACAATTAAACTGCGGAACTGTACCAGAATGTAGATGATCGAAACGATAAAAAGGGGGAGTTTTATCGCATTGCGAGAAAGAGTAGCGACGCGTTGTTGGAGGGGCTGCGACCGATGGCGCGTTTTCGTCGCAGAGCGGAGAGGTGCGAAACCGTAGGTCCAGCAGCTTTGCAATCAAGGGTTTCGAGACAGGTGGATGAACTGGACGACTGACAAATAAGGGACAAAGAAAGAGAAACAGATTGTGGCCGGCAATTGTTTTGGGGCGTCTGCGCCTGGTAGAGAGGACTGCCGAGCGTCGACCAGCAGGAGGCGTCGAAGTCCTCTGGATGCCAGTCGACTCCGAGCCGCGGCGCGGTTGAGATGCGAGCTGTCGTGCTCCTAACACCTCCTTATCACCACGACCTCGTGCACTTTTTATCATTGTTGAACCACCCGATCTACTCGCGACACCCTCATCCAGCCTCGTCGTCACGCAGCTCGCCGTTCGCAAACCGTAACCGCCCAACCCCTCGAAACCCACCGATCCTCCCCGCGTCGATCGAAACCAAAAGAATCTCGAGAAAAACAAAACAGTGAAAGTGACCAAGCCCCTGTTCCCAAATCGTCCACTGAATCCTGGATGAATATCTGAAGGGTCTTCTCGGTGTCAGTGACAAGTTCGAAAGTTTCCAATTCGTAGAGTAGAAGAGATAAAAGAAGTAGAAGGAACGAACGGCAGAAGAGTCGCAAGTTTCGATGGCCCCGAGCTCGATCGGCTTGTACTCCTTGCTCCAAAGAGGAGTATCCGGGATCGGTCTTCGCTGGCTCCAAGGTACCCCGAGGAGTTTCGAGTAAAGAACCCGAAGAACTGCGAAGGAACCCACGGCTCACCGAGAAACAGATCGGCTCTGTTTACTCGTTATCGGTTGTTGGTTTAGGATTAGCGACCTACCGAAAGCGGTCTCTTCGAGGATCTCTTCGAGGATCGCATCGAGGGTGTCTCTCCCCATTGAATCGCGGGAGAAGAGCTCCCCGGCGTCGCGTACAGAAAAACAGAACTCGCGAGAGAGCAGTGTTTCGAGTCTGTTGCACGATCGGCGCCACCCGTCCACCCTTATATACCGGCTCCATGTACACCGCAGCCCTATGTACAAGGGAACCTTTGCGTCGCACTATTTCTCAAGAGACTCGCCGAGGACTCGTTCTCTTTATTTTTCTGTTCGTCCGTTTTTTTTTCAACGAAACCGCGTCAAGAGAAGTTTCGGCGGACAGAGGGTTTCGGCCGGTGGACAGCCGACTGGCGGGACACTAATTCACTTATGGTAGTTCGTGTCTTCTAATTGACCCCGGAGAAGGATTCCGGGATGATATCGGCCGGCCCACGGCCCTCTGGGAAATGAAATCAACCGTGGACGCAATCCGATCATCCGCTGGACGTTGCGCGACTACAAATCGCGAAATTATCGAGAATACACTTACCCGGGGTCATATATATATATGTATTCATACATTATACGTATACTATATATATGTATATATGTATATATTATATACACGTATGTTTACATACACGTGGCCGTGAATGTATAGTTTTCTATGTGTCGTTCAGATAGTGCGAATAAGATTCTTCATAGAAGAGTCGATTTAGCTAATTCTGTGAGAGAAACGTCTCTCGACAATGCTTATGGTAGGAAAGCTTTAATTGAAAGTAACACTCCCGAGGAGTATCGCAGGCAGGAATCAATTAAGGGATGACTAGTGATTGATTTCCGTGTCAGTGAACCGAACACACAACGGCGATTTCGTTCCCTGACGACATCATTGACTTCGGATGCTGCCAATCCCGAATGCATCCGCTTAAGATGAGGCCGGCTCGATGCTGTCTCACGTGGTAATTGATTTAATCTCTCTCCCCCACCCCGCCCTACCCTTTGCCCCTCTTTCCGCGTCTCTCTATTGCACCTGGAAACAACGGGTCTACGGATTTTGATCGAGGACACTTTCGACAGCCGTGAATTGGAACGTTTATTAGCCGGACTATGAAACGTGCGCGCCGAACGTAATTACCTTTCTCTTTGTTGCTCGACGTTTTTCGAAGTTATGACGAATATGTCGGAGTTCGTGGTGACGTTGACGAAGGGTGGCTAGCAATAGTTTTCAATCCGTGGATTTCATATGAATCGTGTAGATTATCTATTATTCTTTAACTACCATAAAAGGATACGCGTGAAATTACTTTTCAACAATTTCGATGTAAAATTTGATGAAAGTTGAGGATGCGCGTACACCGTGCGATGCTAAAAACAGCCCCCTCGAGGTCGCCTAAAAAAATTCAGCCAAGGGTTGTCAGCATTTTGTTTGTAACATTTTAGGGTGACGTTATACGGGGCTGAGTTTGACATTTTGACATTAACGTGTCCTTGAATTGTAAAATATTCTCTGTACAATTTTTCCAATTTTCCACGCATAGAATTCGCAGTTTGCATGCTAGCAGAACACGTTCACCGTAGGAAACAGTTACCGTGGAACGAGTTACTTTTCACGTGAGAGGTAACGGGGGAAGAGCACCCCCTCCAATAGGTTTTTCCGCAATCAATTTCATAAACAAGATTATGAATTTCATTTCCTTCGTATTGCTCGGGGAAATGGGCCACAGTCCCATAAGCAATTCACGACCGAGCGATTCGCATGCATTCGCAACAACGCAACATGTAGCTACGCTGTAAGTTCGCGCGTACCCCATAATTAATACGGCGCAAACTTGCCGCCGAACTTGTTTTATAATTGCCGTTAATTCGTTAGGGAAGTTCCGAAGTTAAACAACTCTCACAGATATGTCCTTATTAACGGTGAAATGAATTTCTTATTAAAAGGCTTATCCTTCCTCTGAAATTTCTACTATTTTCATTGGGCTTTTCTATGTTTTCGGAATTGCTTCTGTAGACACATTTTTCCAACGAGACGAATGCAGGATCTTCGTAGGGTCAAATTTCCCAGTTGGAGCAGCCTATTTTTGCCTGCCAGCTGAACATAATCAGATTAAAGTGCACTTCACACTCGCGCACTTTTTCATCCGCGTTTTCATCCTCAGTCTCGTGATAAATAAAAAGTTTACAAACTGCGCCGAGTTCTCGCGCGTGATAAGTACTCCGAATTAAGAATTGAGAATTTTTACGACTCCGTAGAATTATTATACTTTAGCCATGGCTTATTTATATTACATTTCTTCGATTCACCATTTCCCGCAGAAAGTACTTTGGACTTCGTGTAATATTCTACGAGAGCAGCTGCAGCTCGAATATACATTTTCCCTTTGCATTTGAGTCACTCTCAGAGTCGTCCGGAATTCTTTGCCGAGGAATATTCTTCTCCTGCCGCTTGTTAAAATGTCAAAGATTTTTTGCATATTCTGGAATTTGCAAATCAGTCTCTCCCCGCGAAAGGAAGCGACGCGGCCCTCTAAGCATTATAGATTTCCATGGAAACGAGGAATTGTTCGTTTAGCTTTTTTTCTTTATCACGCCTTCATATCGAACAGTTCAATTTTTCCATCATTTCTAATTTCCCTTTGCTTCCGAACTCTTCTTCGATGAAGAATAATGAACAGTCCTGCCCGTTATGAACTTCAAGATCAAACAAATAAATTATCATTTTGCTCAACTATCTTCACGAAGTTCTGACACCGTGGAAACCGAGATACTGTATTTCCATGGTTCTCCGAGTTTGCTTAGTTTATTTGGTAAATCGAAGTTCGCCCTGCTCATCGATTTTAATGACGAAGGGTGCGCTGACATGGGCGTCATTGTATCAAACATTTTTCTATATGTGTTGCTGCTCTGCCTTTTGTTTTAATACGCTGTTCAATTTATTTATTCAATATTCAGATGCGATAACGCAGACAGTTTCGTTCAGTTCAGTTCACAAATTTCTATATAATAAATGATAAACATATAATAAAATCGTGTTTGTCTATATGTTTATGACAGCACCAACTGAGAACGTAGTATCTGCTTTCATAAAGGTCTTAAAAATTTTCGGGTTCCCCTTTCAGATACGTATTCGCTACATTTTTCCGATTAAAATGATACCAAACACGATGCAGTTCGGGTTTTCCATGACCGTTTAATCCACGATTCAGTGGAAGTAAGTCTGAATTTGCCGGGCGAGGCAAGCAATGCGATGACGCGTTGTTTGCCGCGGCCCAGTGAGGCAACGTGTATCGTTTGCCTCGCCACCGCCCGAAAATTTCCTCGGCCAGCTCAGCCATTTTTTCTGGGCAAAACCCTCGTCCCCGTCCCCTGGTAAGATCCGTCCCCTCCAGGAGGGGACGCTAAGTAAGGGGAGTGCAGTTTCCCTATCTACCTGAAATGTAGAAAAAACGTGAAAAGGTCGCGAAACATCGGTATATTTGGATATAGCGAAATCAGCCGAAATTTACTCGCGACGGAACATTTTCACCGCTGAGCGAAGAGTCGAAGCGTGCCTCGTACCTGCCTCGACCCAAAGCGTCACGGAAGGGCAAGGCGTCTAATCTCAATCTGGCATTTTACTATAACTTTTCAATCAAAAAAGATATCGGGATGAAATTTACACTAAAATTCATACAAAAATTATTCCTACCCACTAATCGTAATAATTATATTATTTCTAATGATTTTTCAATTCATTTCGATAAATTTTCTTGTCTAAAAATGAAATCTGTATCTCTACTTGAGACCACCTTGGCGATTGGAAATTTCATCACGTTAATAATCAACTAGGATTTGTTATTGCATGTGAATAAAGTCGCGGGTACAGCTAGTATATACTTACGCCCAAGTTGAATGAAACGCTGCTCGGGTGAAAACTCGTCCATTTGGAATCCTACAAAATGTTTCCTAATTCGACAGATTCATTTCGAATGGTACACGCGAGTTTATGAACGAAGCATAATTTGTCCAATTGAAATATAACGCGAAAGTATCGTTATGCGATTATGGCTTTCAAAAATGTTCAAAAAATACTTCGGATATAATCATGAGAATTATTTAGTAGCACTGTACGAGATTTGGAAGCTTCATTAGAAATGTTAAAGAATAAAGCGATGTAGTGGCCAAATTAATGCGAAATAATGGGATCTCAATATTTATAGGGTCTATAGAATGCTTCATCGCGGGGGTAAACATTGTACGAGAAATATCGCCAGCATCGTCACTGTCGGCCGAGGGAGAGAAAGAGAGAGAGAGAGAGAGAGAGAGAGAGAGAGTCAATTTCTACAACAGCCAATATTTCACGCGATTTATCAGCGTCGAATCTGCTCGAATCGACGCGACCGATGAAAATTGACGTGAAGTCTGGTTTCTTCTTTCCAGCGGAATAATTCCCGCGTCACTCCGGATTGATGAAACGCGCGGAAATACCCCGGTGACAAATTGAAACACGTCGTTGGGGGTTAATCACCGATCGACAGACAGCTTTCTATAATTAATTCGCCCCGTGCCGACAGTAATTCGAGCCATTCTTCTGGAATGCGTCAAAGATGAACGTTCACCTCCATCCTCTATCGCGAACGGGATCAGCAATTACTAATGACGAGACAGTGGATTTTATGCATTTATGAGGAAAAGGAGCAGGTGTAATTGAAGACTGTATTCTGTTTCATTCCATTTCGTTGGAATTCTTTCAGCTAACGACTCTCGGTACCATAAGAATCCCACTAGATCAGATTGATCTTGGAAGTCTGTAGAAATGAAAGCCAATAAATGCGTTTAAAAGTCAGGGGAGATGCATCGAGCTGTTCCATCATAGTTGACTGAGTCAGCTGATTTGTGACGTAATTCGCGTCGCAGGAAATACAAGAGGGAAATATCATGGAAAAGAAACGTGGCAAATATTTCTGCAATTTGCTTCCACAAAAAAGTATTAAATTCCTAGGCATTTGTATTCTGTTCCGCCGACACACACGCACACACCAATGCCCGCACATCGTTTATTCTTTTTAATCTTCGGGTATATTTATATGTTCGTCGTCATCGGCGAGTGAATAAATAACATTTAATTAATAATAGGTGTTGAATATTATTACGCAAATCATGGCCAAGGCGTTACGACGATGTCTGCCATTAAATGGTTTGATTAATTAATGAATCCGACAGAGGAGGAAACGAATAGCTTGGTCGAAGGACAGCTCGCTATTAATCGTATTTGTTAAATCCGGTTGTGGCGGAGGTTCCGCTTCAATATCGTTTCTGCATGACTCCGTAATTAAAGTTGTCCGAGCTATCCACTTCCATGAATTTTTAATTAACCACCGGGATCAAACGTATTCATTAATGCCTTGTTAAATACATTAGCGAACGGACATTATTTGCATTACGTTTCTTTTTTTATTCGAACAGCGTCGGGTCTTCGTTTTCACGCCTACACGAAAGCATGATCGAAAGATCCTGATGATTCCCAAAGTAGGCTACAAGAAATAATTACACACTGTTAAGTGACTCGTGCACGGAATACTAACGACAGGATTAATGTCTCGATGGCACAATTAACGAGCACCCACGCGGCCTACGAAGCCGGGGGTCGTTTTGACCCGCCGTGCAAGTTTCTTCAAAATTTGTCTATCCAGCGATCCTAATGAAAGTCGAGTTGAGTTACACAAATTTTTTGCCGGTTCGCGCATCGTTTGGTCAACCGTTGACCCACTTTTTTCCAATGACCACGTGTTTATATTATGCGACGCGACTGAACTATAGCTAGCTGATAAATATTCTGCTCGACGCGAGGCGAGATATGGTCAAAGGGTTTTCGAGTTTCTCAAACGGACGAGAAAGAAATCGAAGAGCGCGTGAAGTAGGCCATTCGAACGGGCATGTCTTGTTGCTCGGGGAACACATAGAGACTACTAATTAGATGGATGATCGATAGGACGCCTAATTAACAACTCGAACCGCATAAGGACGCTTTAATTAGATTGCACAAGAAGACAGACAGCTACAACGGAAGCTCGGATTTCCATTTCCGCGTGCTACCGTTACCTGACACTACGAAACGAAACAGATTAAAGAGAACAATGCTCGAGTTACTTTTCATTCGACTCCTGCTTTTACCGAAATGCTGTAACAAAAGAGCAGCCAGTGAAGTATTAAACGCAATCCGTCATACTTCAGTTCACTCTTTGTGCGAACCTGATACGTGAACTTCTAATTATGGGATTCGAACGGGCTCTCTTTCTTTTTTCCGTTCATTATTCTCCGACGGAGTATGAAGAAAATAATAATAAAAGCTTTTCTCGCTCATCGACGCCTCCAGTGAAATTGAATGCGATTTTTTGCTTGGAAGTTAAAACGAGAATTAAAGAATTCAGCGAAGGCCGTTATTGAAATTCTGCCAAAATTCTGTTGGAATTTTTGCAATTTCTGCAACGAGTCAACTAGTATTTTATTGATAATAAACATTGGCTCGCTACGTTGAACAAGGCAAAGAGACTTTCGAGAAAATCCACTGCAACGAATTCACGGTGTCGAGCATCGCAGCAGACGTTTATGCGTCCTCGAATTTCTGTGAATTCTTCTAGAACAAAGTTCTTCCGTTTCAGTGACTCAGTCACCTCTTCTTCGTTCTATTTCGTACGTGCTGGCCCGTGTGTTAACAATAAGTTTATCGTTCGCAAATTGTAATGAAAAACGGAAAAATACCGTGCAAATATCTCACGGGTAAAATTCCCGGAAGTAACAAAGTTATGGTTAAAAAAATGAAAAAGCAGTTGCGGTGAGCTATCGGCTAGTCACTCTTCAATATTCTTTTAGGTAACTTAAGAGAGATTAGAATTGATCAATGATAAGATTTTACCGGTGGTCCTTTTCCATATTCATGGAGAAACTCTTTATATGTGTAACAACGATAATCAGAAACTTGATATACGTTCTTGATTTAAGAACCGGTGGAAATACATACTTTAGCGTTTGTAACGTCTGAAACTGGATTAGGAGGGATTAAAGTCACACAAATCTGAAGCAGAGTGTAGCTTACGACGCTCGGAACTCGACTTCTTATTTAAATGCAATCGATTGAACAAATTTCTGCGAACACCGTTTTTCTCGTTTCATCCTCTGGGCGAGTTCGATCATTTTTCGGTCGACAGAATGCCATTCTAACTTCAAAACATTACTCAGCGATCCAGGATTAACCTCGACAAGCTCGTACTCGCATTGCGAACGAAGCTGACGACGAAGCAAGACGATCAAGTTCTGGGATTATACCGGGTCTACGGACTTTCATGAATGATTTTTTTTTTTTCAAAGTAACGACATGTTCTAAAAAAACTTATATTTTTCATGAAAGTCTAATAATAATCTTTACATCGACGACGAATAGGATTCTCTGGAAGACGAACGAAGAAGCCGCGGCCGCTGGTTCAAGCGTAATCCTTTTTCACTCTGGTTGGTTTCGTAATCGTGTCAGGGGGTACATTAAATAAACTCTTCCCGGGAAGCGTAAGCAAGTCTGTCCTTGATCATACTGGAAGATTGAAATTCTTTTCGTCCCGCAAACTTTCAGGGCCACGCGGCTCGGACATTTAATTTAAGCCGCGGTTTCACTTCGGCTCGTCGTTCCCTAGAAGAGAAATAAAAATACCTCGGCTGCTATCTTTTTTACTTCTGTTCCATTTCACAGCCGTTTTACACCTCGGACGCGTTCCATCAATCTTCGCCCGGCGCGGTTCGAGTCGAGATGAAAATTTTCCAATTTCTCCGGGCGACAAACAACAGATCGAACTGGACGTTCGATAACGAGAAGCAGTTTATTACCCGACCGGTAATCCGCAGCTTTTAATCGAAGAATAATCCTATGATTTGTCGGGGAATTCTTCTTCTTCTTTCTTTCGGTCGTTATCCTATTTCACGATTTCGTTCCGCGCGCGTAAACAGTCGGTGATTGAAAATTTGATTTCGAAACGCGATTAAATATATAGTGAATCCAGCCGACCGCTTCCACGTTTAAACAATCGCATCGCCGCGAATGAATTCGCAAATTTTAGTCTAGGGTGTACGTTCGATAAATTTACTCGCGGTTTTCATTTATGATTTCACGCTCAATTTTATTCGTGCTCGGACTCTGTCTTCGCGTTCCCCATTTTTGCTGGGAACAAAAACATATTTTTCAAAATTCCAGTTTAGAAGCAACCGATTCGCTCGTCACTCGCAGGGATCGATCGAACGGGGAAAGCGATCCATCATAGATTCTGATTTTACGAAACATTTGCAATCCATCAATCTAATCGAACAGCGATTTCGCGAGAACCGGCAACAACAATTTCTTTGCGGAAATTGTTGCCAGTGTTTCTCTCGGAACGTTGTTCAATTAAACGTGGCAAACTGGAATCTAGAAGACAGAGGAGAAGCTCCTGTTCGTTTCTTCGTTCATTGTAGCGGCAGACAGGTTCGTTAAAGATCAAGTTGTAGCCGGCGACTCCGACGACAGTCCAGCTTTAATTTAATCTAACACTTTCAAACTGTCTTCAATGTGTACAAGAGATTCTCGGATGAAAAGCTCTGCAATTAATGGGATATTCTCTGTCTGTACTGTGTCCGATGCAAAATTAGTAGGCAGGTGTCGTTTGCGGCGGTTGCGGAGTAATTACACGAAAGGAGCAGTCCGGGTAGAAGCTGCAAAACAGATCGAATGTCGTAATTACAGCACTGTTTGAACTGGATTCTCTGATTGCTTCCTTCCACGGTGGAAACGCCGCGTATCGGGGACTTCGATACGGTTTTTGAGACCGCGAATGGGATCGTTGCAGCTGTTCCTATCGTTTGCGCCATTAGCGTACAGAATAGTGCACCGGGCAAAAATTCCTTAGCGCCTGTAGGATTACGTTGCAAACGAACTACTGGCAAATTCGAGTTTCGAAGAAAGCCAAAAGTGTGTTTGCGGAACGGCTCTTACAATTTCATTCTCTTCACCCACGCGAGTGACTGGTCGGCTCCATTACCTTATTGCACAGATCATAGAGTAACGTGTCCGCTATTCTAGTCCTCGTCTAAGAGTCTTTATAATTCGAGTGTCGCCTGCAATCCTAGCTCATAGCCGGCGGCACGAGAGAAATGAGACGTTGGATGGAAGCGTGCATAGCCATCCGTCTCCATGATGAGGTATCGGGTAACTTGGCAGGTTGGTGCCGCGTTCCAACGGGCTCTCCTTCATTTTCAAGTCGGAGAGAAATCTCCGAGTGACCTTTTTTCTCTTAATCTAGCTAAACAAGAAGATCGATGAGACTTATTTGTTGCGTTGGTTATTACGGTAGTCATCAAGTACATTCGAGAATAATTTTTCATCGAATTTTAGGGAAAATTTCATCCTGATATCTTGTATGATTCAAAAATTATAGTCTCCCCCCTTTCTCTTCCGTGACGCTGTTCCCTAACTCTCACCTCTTCACTCAGCGTTCAAAATGTTCCTTCGCGGGTGAATTAACGGCCGATGTCGCTATTGGAAAATTATACCGAATTTCGGTCGACGTTTCACGTTTTTTTCACATAGGAAAACTGCACTCCCCTTACTTAGCGTCCTCTCCTGGAGGGGCGAAAACTAGGGACCAAATAAGGGACGGGGCGAGGTAGACGCGTCATCGCATTACCTGCCTCTCCCGGCCGATTCGTGTAACCGAATCTACGCCCCTCAATCGAGATCGCACCTTAATCAGAGCGGCGATAAGATATTTCGATCATGCTGAAATCATTCTAGATTCTACGAAGAAACCGTTCTCTTGTTACAGAAGTGGTTTCGCTCGTTTAACGATTAGGTTAATTACAGAATCATCCGGATCATTTGGAATCGCGTTACATATCTGAATGGTTGTTGCTATTGTGGTTCGCCGAGCCAATCAATCAAATGTAATTGTCGTGCTAACGTCATGATTGACAATACATTAAATTAGAACTGTATGTATAGGTACATACTAGCACTGATGGATAAATGGACGGACATTGCTATGCAGACGTTAATTCTTTCTCATCAGTTTCTCTCTTCTTTTCTCGTGTCTTTGATAATTGTAATACGGGCATTCCGCGACCGCAATTTAAAATATTCAGATACATATTGAAATATGTAATCAATATCGAGACCACATCGGAAACATTTATTTTGTTAGCGATTTTGGCATTTCACACGGGAACACGGAATGTGAGGTGTAACAGCGACACGGTGCGAAGCCCACGATACAAATCAATATACACGATATGCAATTTGAGTTTGTTAAATTTCCATGTTTCCTGCAATATCGAAAGTTTCGCGAATTACACGGAATTTCCATTGGCAAAGTCTCCTATGACACAATAATGTTTTGTATTTCAATGAAAATATCACGCACACACAGCGAGCAAACATTACATTGAAATCGTGTGCAATATCCGCGTATCAAGCTTAGCTTACGCGCAGATGAATAATGCAGTCAAAGAAAAATACCAGTATTATTACAATTCGAAATGAACACTGTCTGCATTGATATCAAGCTACTTTTTATTAATATTCTTCAAATGTGTATTTGCTCTACACATTTTTCTTACGAATGCAGAAAATTCTCTATTTATTTATACGTGTATGCGCTTGATAAAGTGCAAATTACGTTTCACAGTTCTGGCGACAGTTCGATGCAGGCATCACGCGATATTGATCTATTCTTATTTCGAAAACCGTCTCGAGCATGGCACAAAAGAAGCATGGTTCGATGCAACATGAAAAGGAAAATCTACTGGTTCATATACAAGGTGTTCACGAAGTTACTATCTATTCATAAATGTATTCTCCTCGTAAATGTCTTTCATCGTTCGGCTGTGGATCATTGCGCAAGATGAAATTTTTCTAATTCACCATATCTTTGTAATAAATAATGTCACATTATAGTTTCTTCGTACCAGAGACTGCTGTTCAGTAACTGCACGAATGCTCGGTGCGTATGCACCTAGTTGCACAATATGAATGCACAATGTGAATAGATCATCCATTTCGCCACAATGCGTTGCCATTTGGTGCATTCAATGCATTCAATGTTGTATATTAAACTGGATAGAAATTGTACTGTGATACATTACAAATTACATATTACGTTTCATAATTTATCCTATTCTTTCTAAAAAAAAAAGTAGAAACGTTAGAGAAATTTCACTTTGTGCGAGTGCGAAACAGTGCTGGCGAAATTGCTTTGAAATGCAATCATCTTACATTCTAATAAGGATTATTTGCTTTTAACGTTCGTACGTGTGTCGAGAAACGAACGGCGCTCTCTTCTCCGAAAGAATATAACGTCGATATAATTTCGAATATTTCGCAAGTGAAGCACGCCGGATTCTTTGATCTGAGATTTCCAGATTGGTTTCTGAAATTGGAATTTTGATTGATTCGTATGTCGCCGGTGGACCAACATTTGCTTCGTAGAAACGTTTGCGGAAAACCAACGGGATATTAGTTGTTAATACAAGCGAAAGATACATATTGAAATTATCGGAGAATGTCATCTTTCTAAATCGTTTAAAAATATCTGACTAACCGAAGACATTGCTTTCTGAATAATTCGCACACATAGTTTTTCATTAAGTTCGTGAAGATTCGGTAGAATAGTGTTTGTCTCTGTTAATTTGCTGGTTAGCGCAAACGATAAATCTGAGAAACACGACCAGTTTTACCTGAGAGATTCACCAGTGCAAACGGCAATGCGACTATCTGGTGCATAGGTTCGTCACGATTGCGACTTCATTAACCGAAAAACGACCGGCGCCGACCTCGCTAAATGCCGCGGTGCTGGTTGTCAGCATCCCTTTGCTACGTTCAAGTGTGCACCCACTTCGACCCAGCCTGCAATACTCGAACGATTGTCCTCGTGCCGGCGGCAGCATAACCCGTTTCCATGCGTCCAACTGTAATTGTGCGTGCACCGATAACCATACCAGCATTACCTCTTACCGAAAGAATAGAGTTTACCCACACTTGCCATTACCACGTTAATGCCCCTTTCTTAATCTATAATACAATTCCGATAGAACCACAAATAAAGACGGAGAAATTTTGTCACTAGTCTGCGGGTTGTTCCGCACTTGTGAATTGAGTAGATGAAAGTTCTCCCAGCGACCCCATTCAATGGGTCTACGAAGGGAATCGATAACGGAACGATCCTCCATCGAGTCTAACGAGAGAACATTCGACGGAATCTTTGTTCCAGCCAAGCGAAACAGTCGAGGCCGTTTAAATGAAAGAAGAGTCATCATCGTCATCGATCACTGTACCTTGAAAACGTTTGCCGAATATGCGCAACGCGCGTGGACCAACACGAAGAATATACGTATCACCAGGGGAAACAATGATTAAGAATTTTTACGGAGGCGTATGTCTCTTGTATCGAATTTACCAATTATCCATGGGGGCCATTTCCGTAGAGAAGACAACCAGTCAATTAATATAGACAGAAGAATCGCCAGGAGCAACCAGAGTCCGCATATTTTTGACACGTTTATTGTAAATTGTTTATCCGGGAATATCTATCGAGAGAGAATTTCCGAAACATCGAGGCGACTCTTCCGAAATTTTCAATCCCGATCCGTCGCGTCGGGGAAAAGAACGTTACTCAATAAAAAGAATAAAACACGAAATACGAAATACGTTGAAAGTGTTACGTGCGAATAACAACCGGCAGGTATTGTGCTCAGCCATGTAAAGAACGAACAGTGTGTTGTATTACTTGTTGCACGAAATGTGTTGAGTGTAAGTTGATGTATCCGGAAGTTAACAACGCCTCGAACGCACGCCTGCATGCTGATTATTAATAGAAATCGTTAGGTGTATGCAAAACTCTTCTTATACTTTTGATAAAGCCGCAGCGCTTGGCGCAGCTCGCAGAGTAATCGAGAGCCAAATGGAATAATAATAATATTTGAGCGACAAAGAAAATTCCAATTAGAATTACATCCGGCCATTCAGAGCACAAACGGATATTTTACTTTCTGTTACCGCGAACGAAGGTGTAAACCATGTGCGAATATGTTTCTCCATGTTCAGCCATGTTTGCAATAGCGCCCACGCACAGTAGTATATTCGATCACGTTCGTTCATGCTCGTTCATACGGCGCGGATCTACCTGTGTATGCTGCACTGCGTCGAAACACGTTATAAAAAGGTAATATTGCACTCGTACAACTCTTAAGAGACATTTTAATTTAAACATTCTTTTGTTTCTCTTTTTCAATGTTTGCTGTCGCTTTAATTGCCTTAACTACCTATATATATATATAACAACAAAACACATGTAACCATTGAGTTATCGCAAGTCTCCCGCTTCCTCTCGACTTCACGAAACTTGTTACTGGTAGATGTGACTTGCATTTCCCTGAATCAATAATGGCTTCTCGGGGAATCGTAATAAGACGAAACGCTGTATTCTATACGAGATATTTATCTCATTCGTGGAAAATAATCTAGCATTTTCTCGGGAGAAACTCTCGTTTCGCTTTTTTTTGTTGTCGGAATCGGAAATAAACAACGTAAATGACGTTCGACGTACCGTGTTCGCCTCCGCTAAAAGAAACCAGGAATTAAGTTACTTGTTCGATTACCTAATCCAATGATGCTGATCGAATTATCGAGGCGATCGCGAAGGCAGCTCGCCGTTGTGTCCCGGCTGTTTAAAGTGTATAGTGTAAACACAGATTAATTGGTTCGTTCTTAAAGTTTCTATCAGCTAGCAGGAACACGCTCGAGTACCAACCATTCGCCATGCGAATTCCCGTACACGCGAGAACAGCGTCGCGTGTACAGGGGGTAACGTCCGGTTAGGGAGGCAACGTAGTTAATGACCGGGTCTCCCTGCATTGCGACATGGAAACCATCGGATTCCTCCCCGCAACTTTTCTGCAGTTGTTCCCCGTCGCGGACGGTTCTCTTCCAACGGCAACGCATTCGTCCGAAACTTATCTCCGAACGTTAAATCGCCGCGGGCCGTCTTCCAAGATCTTCCCCGGTGTTCTCTTTGTGTAGCTTTTTCTCCTTCGCGCCTCGAAAAACCATTTTCAGTCTGTTTTTCGAGGGAAAATCGGACACGACACGCTGTCTCGTCGTCGTAATAGTTCGGCCCACAAAGTCCGTCCGATACAATTGCTGTCCGCGAGATGTGGACTTTCGATCTTCGTGTTGCACGACGCATGCCAGAATGTTCGAGTCTCTCGCGACCGCAATGCGAAATATTCTGACGAAAGTCTAGAAGCATTTCCGAGAATGTAGTTAACGGGTTATCCATTTGTTCTTTAAAGTTTCACGACTAGTTTTATACTACATCCATCGATTTTTTCACAGAAACTGAACTTAATGACTAAAAATAGAGGAACGCAGAGATAAACTTTGAAAAGGAAATTCCAGTAAGGACGGGCGAGGTTATCGAAATGTGTGGTCAGCGAAAGATGCGAAGAGGTCATTATACAATGACTACAAGGGCCGAACAGTAGGAATGACTAAAGTATGATAGCTAAACACAAACACCGGGGGATACGGTGCCGTTTGTTTGCAATTAAGGGAATTCACGCGTGTACAGTTGCGCGAGCACACCGCCCGCCGTTTGTTGATATTGTATAATATTGACTCCCTTCGCAAATGAATTAAATATTCGTTGGACAGTTTTTCGACAGAGTATTTTGAAACGAACGGGTGCAACGGCTGTGTCTTTGGAGACTCGAGCAACGAGTTCGCCGAGTGTACATCGAAATTGGACACGATCGTTACATCATCGCCGCGAGAATCGATATGAAATCAAGACAAATAAATGCGTCACTCGTTTGTAAGAGCGACGGGACAGTAAACACGATAAGTAATTCGTAAACTGACCATGTCGAGTCGTTTGATCGAACACTGTTTTTTCTGGGGATAGTACGCCCTGGCATAGATTGATAGGGCATTCTCTAATCTACGATGGAGAGTTCTGTGGAAAAAAACCTATGTGTATATGAGCACGGATAATGTTTCCAATCCAATTACGAAAATAAGTGTTCCAATCTTTTCACTGTTCGGGAATGATTTGGTATTTCAAGTTGCAAATATTTCTCGATTCTCGAGCAAACCGGACAGACTGTCGCTACTGGTTTTTCGAGTCCCGTTGAAAGTTCCTTATTCTGGATGCATTGCACACGCAGATGCCGATGCTCGCGGCAGAAAGAAAACTTTACGATACTTCGAGGAGTTCCCGAAGCCTTCGAGTATCCTATAAATCTATATTCAAGTGGCCAATATTAAGCTCGTAACTACCGCCGGGAGAAAAGGTCCTCTGCGAGAGCGTCCTGCCTCGCGTCTCGAGCTCAGATTTTTCCCCTAAAATTCCGGCTCCTGAAATATTAACACGTTCCGCGAGAAACTCTTCAGGAACTCGACCCCCCATCCGACAAAATTTAAAGAATTCGCTGGCAAAGGCTTCCCGTGAAAACCACCCTGTCGAAGACCCGCACTTGTCGAGCTTCTACGGTTCTTAAGTTTTTGAGATATCGTCTTTCGAAACCAGACGATCCTGCCACGATCTTGAATGCCACGAAAAAATGCATTGCGGTCGATAGCGAATAAAATAGTATTAGCTTAATAATACTAGTTCCTAACATACAGTTCCTAACAATAACGCCGTTCCTAAAAAAAAATTCAAACCCGTTTCGCTCGTTCGAGACGGGCTGCGTAATGACTTTTCAAAGTACAAGGGAATACTTTTTCGGGGAAATTCGTTTCTGGGCTGTTCCAGGCCGAGGCGAAAGGATTCCCCTGGGAATCCGGTGAAAACAGAGTTCTTCTCCAGGCAACGCTCCCTGCGAACTCAAAATGATGTTGTTTGCATCGAATACGAGTTCCAGCTGTTGGTTTAAAGGCGTACATTTGCTTGAGTTTATTTTTCTAATACGAATTGCTTCATTTCCGAATGAAACGACGACAAATTAGTGGACGTCCAGCAGGTCTTCGTTCGCGTTTCAATTTTCGAGAAGCAATATGCCGCGTCCAACATCTCGAACACATCAACAAGGCGAAAGTAGGTTCAACGTATATCACAGCTAAGTCTCCGAAAATTGTCACGTCGCCGCTTCAGGTTCTGAACGTTAATGTATCATCCGACAAGAGAAACGCGGTGGACACGTTCCCCAGGCGTCGTTTCGGCTCTAAAGGAAAAGAAAAGATGCTACGCGCTCGGAATACAATCGCCTAAATGACCATCAGTCGTCCTGGAGGAAGGTCAATTTTTTCCCTCGGGGTCGTACCGAAAAAATTTGACTCGGTCCACGCTAGAAATTGACTCTGATAAAACAGAAACGTGCAAAATTTTATCGTTGTTTCACCTTCTATTTGCGAACGTGGAATGTAGCAGATATTTTATTTAACGGATGCAAGTCGAGTTAGGTATTTAGGACAAAACGTTTCTCGAATATTGTAATTCCTATTACTCGCAGCTCCTCCGAGGAACTCGCCTCGTTGCCGTTTCCCTTACTAACAATAAGTTTCAGCTTTCGTGCAGCTTTGACCTAACAGCTAGAAGCTCAACTGAATAATGAATTGCGTGAACAATCGAGGGCCTCGTGTAATTTGTTTTCGAGACTGACACTGCAATTCCTCTTTTCGCGAGGAGGTGATTTACAATTAAAGAAGTTGACGGGGAGCAATATTTTCCTGAAATATATGTTGTCCATGTCGTCGAGAAAATTCAGTAGTTCGAATCGTCTAGGGTCGAGCAGAGCATATTCCCGTGCTGCACCTTCGTTGTAGATCATTTCGAGTTTGCGGCCATTTAATTAACGTGGCGAGGAATACCGAAGTGGGATTGGCTGATTGCAGTCGGTCATCTTCGCTTACGTTTACGAGAGGTTTACCATCCGGTGCCTTCGTGTCGCGCCGCCGCTAACTTTACGATGAAAATCAATCGACGACCAATTGCAAGCATACTACCAACCCCGGAGACTCGTAGTCGTGATCGGGGAACTATTTCATGGTTGCGAAAATACTGCGGATCCTTTCGCAAAATAGAATGTTTCCGTTACATCTTAAAAAGTCGAACATCTAATTTAAGCAACGTTAATTTAGTCTGTACACTGTACACAGTATTTCCGTAGCAGTGCACCGGTTCCATCATTAATTAGAACTGGCAGCTGCTGATAAACAAGTCTCGGAGTATTTTCTGAAAAATTTACAGAAGAGCATCCGGGATATTTACTCGGATAAATAATGCCTGACCGGGGGCTTCCAGTGAAATATTTACGTCTTAAATTAGGGGATAGTCCCGCTGATTATCTTTGATGTAAATCTCTTATATTTACCCAAAGTGCGGCGGCAGTCGCCGACGTGTCCCGAAAACGTCTTCGTTCGAGTTTGCTCAGCCGGGCACGGTTCGTTGAAACTGTGTATCGCAGAACACGGCTAATCAACTCGTAAGTAAAATATTCCTGCAAACAAACCTCTTTCAGGCACACGAGATTCTTCACAATTTTTACGCTCGATCAGTGCTATCGGTTAATTGAATTTAGTTTCATTAGAAATCGATTTTATTGCAAATTTACTCTTCAGGTTTGCAGTTTGCCGACTTCCCGACGTTGGATTTAATTCCTCGATAAAAGTAATTCGAGACCGTTTCTAAAACTGTTGAAAGTATTACTCGAACGCTGGTCGAGTAGAATCTCGAAATAAATAAATAGAGCAGACTTTTCGTTGCGTTATTCCCAAAGAATATTAATTGGAAATACTCGGATTCGAGATCTTGACGTTTCATCGATATTTCAATTACTGTTCTAATAAACGATTTAACGCGAGAAGATACCCGGGCGTTCTCCGGTGAAATAATTAAACTTTATATAACGAGTAAATACTTCGTTAAACGACTGGCCTAGAAATTAGAATCTGTCAAATAGTCTTGGCGATTAAGAGAGCGGCGTGGTAGAAAACACGAAACAAGTTAACCACAGAAAACAGCAAGCGAGCTTTTGCTCAAGCGAAATCTCTTAATCGCCGAGTGCTTTGACCGTGACAAAGAAATTGCAGCAGCAGATTTATAAACCGTGAGGCTGGAACATTTCTCTGCGAGGAGTTTCTTCCGGCATGTTGTAAATTGACACCAGTGATCCCTTTATTTTTGCGACTGCTGTTATTTTAATTCGCGCTTAAACTGCTCTTTCAGAATATATTTTGTTTTGTCCACTTTACTGCACCGTTCACTCTTATGTTTTTTTTTTAAATTTATTTTATTATTTTGTTGTATGTACAGGTTCCGTTTGAGTTTATTCGAGGTCTGAACATGTCAAAAAGATTGAACCGCGTTATACGTTTTATACTGTATATTGCTCTTCATCTTCTTGTAATTTCTCCTCTTACCTTTGTCAGCATCTTTCATGTCCTTATATTACACGGTCAGCACCCCCATAAATCGAGAACCTACATCGCTCGAAACTATCCTTCTCCTAGCTGCCTAGGTCCATGATATATGTAGGCTCTACATTCTACGATATAGTAGTGGCTGACCCGAAATATACAACCTGAAACTATTGCTCTCATCTCTTCTTCGATTACTCGTCAGAAACCTCTTCGAACCAACGACAACCCCCGCCGGAGAACTACTTAACATTATAGTCTTCGTTAGCTGCGTCCCTTTGAAGTCTAACGGAATTTTTCGAAGTAGTTAAAGAGCATTTACTGACCCTTTAATAGCACATTATATGTGCCCATAATTATGAATATGGTCTAAGCTATATATTTCTTGTTTTATAGAATGATCATATAATGATGGGGCATATAATCGTTGAAAGCTGAATTTGAATTTAGATTTAAATGTAAATTGGGTTGCTGGGAGTTGAATATGAAATGTAGTGAACATCGTGTATTTTTTTAATCAAGAGTTCGAGGGTTAGGTTAGGTGGAAAGTAATTGAAAAATTTATTAATAAATCTTGAAACGGGCTGCACACAGCGAAACAGTTTATATTGTGCTCTCCATTTATTTATAGAGCATTCTGACAGACTTCAGCCAGAAAATTGAATAGCACCGTGTCTATTCAAAGGCTCTCGCAAACATTTCAGTTCATAAATGTTCCTCCATGTGTCGGTCGTAAACGAATTAGTATACACACAGGTTGAAAGATTGCGTTTCATAGAAATATCGTCGACACGACGGAAAAGCGAAATATCAGGCTGTTGACATGTCACAGGCTACGCAGCTCGCAGTTTTGGATTTCGGTGAGCCGTGATATTATAGAACCGAGTAGAGAATAATCATATTGTTTGTAATTTTCTACGCTCCTTTGGGCTTACGCCTAGCCGCGACGTTAAAATTTCATGTCCCATGGTTCGTTCGCCCGTAATTAGAGCATGCCAATATTTCACAATGCCTGACATTGTTCACGGAAATTCCTGCACTTTTCCACCTAATTGTTTGCTTTACAGTTTACAGCTTCGGACACAGTATTCTTCCATTCTGCCTTTGTCTTTGACTCTTTGTTGCTGCACGGATCGTGTTGACTTTGTGAACTACACTACACCGGCACACGGCGGCTGCATGATGATAAAAAGAGGATCAGCGAACGAATCATCTTCGGTGATTTTCAGATTCTCCTCGGACACGATTTCCACCGACTAGAAGATGATTCGTTGGCATTGACGATTAGCGTAGTAAAAGTTTGTCCGCTTTTTCGCTGCACCTTTATCGCACCTCTGATCGAACATACTCGTCCTCCGGAACAGAAATGTCGCTATACTTCTTCCGGCTGCATCACCTGCGCCGTCAGGCGGAGGAAGTACGAAAACAATTAAAGAAAGCGCAGACAAAGGGAATAACCGGTACCTCGGACCTATCGCAACCAACAGCCGGATCAATGCCCTACAGCGAGAACGTGCATCAGGGCCCTAGCAAGCTCTTCGAGCGTGTACCTTTGCAGCCTAGCGATTCGCTCGATGAGATCGCTTTCCACATACCCAGGTAACGTTTCTCCATTCTATACAATGTTGTACATACAGAAAAATATACAATATTCTCGCATATATTTCCGTAGCACCTCGCAAATTACCGCATCAACTGATCGACATAAATGTATGATTTTAATCGTAGCCAATATTTCTCCCCAGCAAAGATAAACTCGCAGAATTAATTTCCCCTTCCCGGACGTAACGAAACCGGAAATCATTTCAGTGTCCCTCCACAGTAGTTCCCTGCCGCCGCCTTTAGAAATAAGATGCGAGGCGCGAGAGAGAGACGAAGTCTGGCAAATTGCGTATCGAGCGAGCAGACTAATGGCTCACGGAAGGACATTCTAATGCCACTTAGCGAGCAGCTATCTTAAGCGGGTCGCAGCACTCGGGATAGGTTGTTGTTCTTATTCATTCACTGGATATAATGTCTCCCAATAGAAACGTCATCTTCCGCTGATAAATTATACCGAAGCGTCGCGCGTCGCGACTAGGTGTTCATGCAAAATACGAATTCTATTGTATGGAAAATCTATAGGATATTCGAAATCTATAGGACAACGAAAGAGAGAAAAAATATCTAGGAGTATCGTATACATTAGAAATGATAAAATATACGATGCTTCTATCGCTGAAGGATGAAAGGCAGCACACGCGCGTGCTGTCTTTTTGGTTGGTGTACGATGGCTTCCGGTTTACTCGCGAACAGGATTTTCCTGTCCGTTGTCTCGGGGCAAGATGAAAAGTTCAGAATGATCCCGTGGAAGGGTCAAGGGTCAAGATGAAACAACTTAAAGTGGCGAACTGCTCTCCTCGAGCCGCTCGCACGGTGAAAACGACCTACGGCCCGAGAATGAATGCAGGCTTCATTAATTCTTGAGTGGGAAATCGTTGCGACGACGACGATTCGTTTTTCGCGAGATTTTTCGCAGAGACCGGCTAGCCCTGTCTTGTTTCGAGATTAATTGTGCACGCGTGGAGCCCGTAAACGTCAGCTTTGAGACCGCCTCTCCCTGTTGTCCGGCTTTCAATAGTACGCGGGAACCCAAAGGGACCCCCGGCAGAGTTTCATTAACAGCTGACGCGATCCCGAAATTGGACGAACAAAATACATTATTAGAGGAATTAGAGGACCATCAAACGTTTGCTCGGTACAAATCTGTTCCGGTTGAATTCTTTTAAAACTCGCTCATTATATTCGAGTCGAAGAAAAATCAGGCAACGTTGTGCCTCGGTTTATTTTGAAATCTGAAGCCCCTTGCATCGTTAGGTTGCTCGTTTCAACGATACCGTTCCACTAGAAAATGTATGGAACAGTAAAAGACGCGCTCCCTTTGCCGAGAGTTTTACAAATTCAAACAGTGTCGACAAAGTTGAAACCTTCGCTTCACGATTCAATTCACCGTTGGATCTCAAGATGGAAGTATCTCTACTTTCGAACGACCCCATCAAATTTGATGCATGACTTTTTATCTGCCTTTTAGCACACTTTCGATACAAAAGCCTGCTGTCGGTGCTAACGATCGGATATAGCCTGAGGTGCAGCCGCCGCCGCAACAAATTGCACGGTTGTAACATTTTTGGTAATAATCCTACTTTAATTTTTCTTCGTTTAGCGTGTTCCGAAAGCAATGTTCGCTTTCATAGAGATTGTAGATTTTCTGGTGCATATATTGTTCTCTACATGGTCGCACACTTGCAAACATTTACAAACACGTAGCGTAGTTAATGGAGCGAAGAGCGAAGGCTTGCAGAACAAGCGGGGTTGCTATGTTCGAAATTGGCCGGAGTAGATTGGACGAATGAGAACGTTTAGATCGGATACGTATGATAGGCAGGTTCTTTTATAGTCGCTCGTTTTGTCCAATCTTCACATTACAATGAACCGTCGCGCTCGTAAGAACTTCTTTAATAAAGACAGTTCTTTCACTTTCCAAAGATAGGAAATTGCGATTAATCCTCCGAGAATACTTTCAACTTTTCTGGAGTTGACGCAATTTAACTGCACAGACGTAGCTGCGATGTCGAAACGAAGCACTCCGTGGGGATGAGAGGGCTCGGACCAGACGTGGTATTCGTTCTCATGCTAATTCCGAGTGTCGGATCAAACGTTTGGAGTCGCAGGCCCTCGGGCATCCGTTTCAAAAATTTTGGGATGCCGGATTTCATGTGAAAGTATTGTTAATCGAGTGAAAGATTCACGATAGCAAGAACAGACTGAACTCGATGCATGTCGGAGCAGTGTCATTACCTAATCGATCGAAGTGTTGAAACGAATCATTGAGACGGGCGCACAGGACGGCCGACAGTGAACTTTTTACTCTCGTTTTCTCGCATTTCATCGACCAGAGAGAGAGAGAGAGAGAGAGAGAGAGAGAGAGAGAGAGAGAGAGAGAGAGAGAGAGAGATCGGGATAATAGGAGCTAATCACGCAATGGTGGAAGACGATGAATTGCAACTGAATCGAAACGTGCCAATTGGCTCTGCTGGTTAGAGAACGATAATGCTTTCAGCGAACAATATAATTTCAAAGAACTGAGAGAACGATATACAAATTTGTTGTTCTATCCAGTGACGTAATGAAATCCATCGTTTCGCGTATAATCGACCGTCCTGTTCAAATGGACGCAGACGCTTCAATTTACGGCTTTAATGCAACCCTTTCCGAGTCCTTTGACTGCATGGAAAGTAGGAAATTCACTAAAAGTGCGGTTCAAAAGGGGGTGTAAGCTAATTATCAAAGTCCCGGCTTTGTTAAAAAATTTCGAAAAATGTCTCAACCCTCGGGTGAGGGATGATGCTCGGAACATCGACGAAGTCGCCACGAATTGGCGTTTGAAAAAATTTTTCCGAGGTCCTGGAAAATCGGAATTTCACGGTGTCGTCGGCGATCCTAAAATCTTGCATCCCTTGAAACCGGAAGACCTCTTGGAACGCAGCGCGCAAAGTGTCCTGGGTCTGCTTTTATCGTAAAGTGGATAAAGGCTATAGCGATCAGAGCCGAAACTGCTACAACTCCGTCGATCCGGCCGCATAGGTGGCAGCCGTCGACGGCCATGCATCCGTCGTCGACGTAGCCGTGTACGGTGCTGCCTTTTCCCGATAACGTCGGTCGTACGACGAACTAAAGGTCATTCTTGGTTCGTGTAGCCAGGCGAAAAGGTGTTAAGGTACTCGGTCGCTAAGAGTGGCTGCCGTAATTTTCTTCTTGGGAGACCGGCGCGGCGGTGACGTGGAATCACGAAAACCACGAAGACGAGAACTGAAGGAGTTGAGGATATCTCGCAAGAGTGTGAAGATGAGTCGGGTGGGAGGGGAGGGGCAGGGGGTCCGGGACGAAAAAAGAAACGAGAAGAGGAAATAAAAGAGGAAGTAAAGGGGGAGACCGTGATCTTCTACGGGGTTGCCCTAACTGCTGAACGAACGTTGAAGAAAGAAGGAGACACCGTTGCTAACGTTGCCGAAGAAAGATGCTACCCACCCACGCTATCTGGCTTCGCTCTCTTTTAGATACTGCAGGCTGCCATTGCTTCGGAAGCTAATGCAGCGGAAGTGGAGTTTCAACTATATTACCCCTAATCGCATCGACGTTCGGCTGTGCTTCAGCGTCGCTGCACGTAATTTCAGCGACAGATTCTCGGCTCGCGAAACCACCGACGAATTTCGAGACGTTTTGTCAAAAAGGTACCGCGACGCTTTCGTTACCTACACCTGCCTTACTTTTCTCTTTAATTACCGTTAAAGGATTCTTGAATACCGACAGCAACTCAGTCTACGGCTATTCGATTTTCTTAATTACCTCGATCAAGCAGCACGACCGATTTTAAATTAACAATCGATGACTCGATTACATTGATTTTAAGTCGAACGAGCTTCAATTATCGGATCGTTCCAGATGGATTACACGTGGAACGCGAAAGATTACACGGGGAATATAGGTTGCCTTTGACGTCCGTGTAAGATATCCGAACACGATCGAATCGCCACCTGGAAATCGAAGCCACCGGACCCTCCTATCGTTTTGATGTTTTACGATGAGCTACTGTTTTATGGGTCCGAAAGTCCTCGGCCGTAAAAATTTTCTGCTGAGTACTTCGTCTCTTCAATAACAGCTAGCCTGTATGAAATCCTTCGAGACGCGCGCTTTCCTTAATAAAACGAAAAGAAAAAGAAACCGAATGCCATCGGGCAACACCAATTTCATCACGGAATACGTGTCGACTGATTTTTATAGTCTCCGATACTCAACACGAATTTCCAAACCGTTTTTCTGCCTCGTTCGCGAGAGATTTCTCAAGAAACAGACAGATTCGCAACTTTTACGATTTCTCCTGTCCTCTGGAAATTGCGGGAGAAATGTTTAATTTCGATACATTTGAAAAAGTCACAGTATTACGGTTCGAGGCGACGAGAGGCCTGATCGATATAATTTCGACAAGGATCGACCCCCCACTCTCCCAGATAAACCGATTTGCAAACTAGAAACAAGCCTGAATTGTTACTGCGCGTATTACGGGACGGGAGAAACTTCATTTCCTACCGAGGAAAACAACAGACGTAAACTGTTCCCTGTTGAAGTGGCAGTACATAGAACTTACAATCTCTGCCCGCGATTTATTCCCGTTTCAATATCTTCCTTCTTACCCTCCCTTCTTACGTATTCCTGATTTCACCGAGAAAGGGCAGAGATGAGGAATTATTTTCTGGAACGCGAGTACCACTAAACTTTTATATCTCGCTCGGAAAGAATAAATTTTCGAGACAACATTCGTGTGTTTTCAACCAAACTCCTCGACTCGGATGCATCATTTTTTCGAGGGAAACGATTCAGGTGGAATTTTCTTCCGATACTTTCGGCTGTAGAGAAAACGAATAAAATGTATATTTTTTTGGCGAACCATTGGTTTTATATTCGGGATAAAACGGTGACATTAGCGACACACAGGGACGAGAGATAATGGCTTGAACGGAAAAACAACGTCGTCCACGCAAAAAATAGTTGAATCTCGGACGGAGCAAGAAGAAACGAAAGAAAACTGTCCCTCATCGGGAAATGGGACAAAGATTCTCCGGATAGGAATCCGATGGTCGTTCTGAATGTGTTTTCCGTGGCCATTTGTCCCCTAAATCCACAGAAAGACGGATTAGGTGTTTAGAATGGCGAGATTGAGCTCAGGTTCATTCGCCGGAGGCGATCAGGAGAACAAAGACCTTGTTTACGTCTGCGAGATGTGCAAATAGTTCCGGTCCGTATTAACCCTTTGCACTCGGAGCTATTTTAACTGGAAAATTAAACATTTCTTCCGATCTAGAATATTTCCATACCTTATAATTTTCGCAATTTTATGGATACGAAATTGGTACATTACCTTATACAGTACCTAAATGTTTAGTAATTGATTAGATACCGATATATTTAATAATGTAAACAATATTTTGAAGAATGGTACAGAAATTTTTAGTGGTGCCTCAGAGGGGACAGCCGAGTGCAAAGGGTTAACCCATATATGCGAGCCGTCGTCTTTGCACTGAATAAATCGTTGTTCTGTACCTTCCGCGTGAAAATATTTGTAAAAGGAGTAAGGTTTCAGAAACGGATAAAAAACGAATCTAGTATAAGCGAGTGGTTGTTCGAACGTTTTCCTGTTTAGTCGCGGATAATCGTGGCTCGACTGTCTAGCGAGAAGCGTTCGAAAATCCTCAAAGGATTAATCTCGAATCTCTCACCTTTGATCGGAAGCGTTACGTGCACGTCTTCCAGATTTTTGACGTTCGCGACAAGAAGTCGCACGCACGCAGCGGAAGCAGGAGGCCTGAGCGTCGTTTTCCTTCTGCAAAGGCCATGAAAGCAGGACGACCTCGCGCGCGTCCATGGTAGAAGGGCGGGATCGAGGGGGTGGGTAGTTTGAGCGAGCTTGCGCGAAGCTTTCCAGAGGGAAAGGAGTGAGGGAGTCGGAAGTTTGAGGCTGAACCCGCTAGTCGGCGCTGAGCCACGGCACGCGAAGCGCCTTGTGTTCTCTTCGAGAGAGGAGAGCTGCCAGCGCGGCAATCTCTCTCGATGCCTCTCTCGATGCGGCGGGCTAATGAAACCTCCAGAGGACCACCGAAGTGTTCCTATAAAACACCAGCCATCACCGTCAAGCAACAGAGAAGCCTGAAACCTTCTAAAAAATGCGGTACCTCAAACGGAAGTGCCGTCGCCTCGACCTAACTGACGGAAATCCATGAATCGTGATCCAGAGCCGAAGAACACGGAGAACGCGCTACGATCCTCAAGTTCGCCGCCGATCGACGACCGGAAACTCGGTCTCTGATACCATCTGACATGTGAACACGGGTCCTGTAACTATCTTCTTCTTCTTCTTCTTCTTCTTCTTCTTCTTCTTCGTCTTCTATTCTTTGGTTCGTTTCGTTCGGGGGGAGGGAGAAGAGCAAGAAGACCTGAAGCGTAGTCGGCGGGCTGCTGAGATCCTGGATGATGATCGACGAGCTTTCAAGGCGGGACCAACAGACCTGGAGGACGCGTCCTCGGACAAGATAGTGCGGACGGCTTCGAGTAGATCGAGGCTGAGACATGAAGATCGTACGATAGATCCGAGATGCGGGAGCAAGGAAACATATCAAGACGTAACGATTGACTATCAGCGGAAGAATCCTCGATCCTCGCGTCGCAGCCCTTCTTTCCGTTCTTTTCCTCAACATTCGTGGCCTTGCAACACAGAGCATGTGGCAGATGAGCTGATTCTTTTGTCCCACCGCTGCTATTTCCTAGGACAACTGCTCCTGAAGCCGCCCCCCGGGCCTAAGAGAAAGAAAAAAGAGAGAGAGAGAGAGAGAGAGAGAGAGAGAGAGAGAGAGAGAGAGATTTCATTAGGGTGTCGACGCGAACGTAGGATTTCGACGCCTCTAGGTCCCCCAAAGACAAACAGAAGAATTGGGGTTGTCCTCCGGAGCTGAAGACTTCTACAGACGGGCGAGGGTTACTCGTCTAACTTCCTAATTACGATATATTATCGAGCGCGCTGGTTGGCGGGTCCAAAATCGTAGAGTATTTTTAATACGCGTTTGTCCACGCGTGCACCGTTTTCCAAAGGTGGTTCGCTAAGAGTTAGGCTAGTAGAGTTTCGAGAAAACGAAAAAAAAGAAAAAGAATCGACGTTCTGTAAACGGGTGATACGGAAGTAACGAGAGGAAGAGAAGGAGATAAACGTGGTCCAAAGTAATAGTGACTTAGAATTCGTTGTCTGTATCGCTACCGTGTGCGTACCTTGTGTAGTGCTTGATAGTCTTGTAACATATCGTTGATATTTTTTACGGATTCTGTGGGAGGGTACCGTCGTATGTGTCGGTGCTAGGGTATGGTGTCCGTTTGTCCCGTGGAACAGTGTAGAATTCTGGCGAACTCGAGGAAGCAAGTGTAAATAGTGTGTATTCGGGGGTGGAGAGACTCGAGAAAAAGGTTGCTCGTCGATTCGGTAGCACGTGTTTGTGTGATCGAGGCAATGTGTCAAAGCCACTAGCGATGACGACTTCGAGCAGATACAGCAGCTACAACTGTCTTACCAGCTGGGACAGCTACGACAGGATACCAAGGTAGATAGACATCCCCGATGAATTATCGGGGACAGGATTCTCCATTATGGGATTAGCTCGTTTTAAGTAGCGCACGCTTTTAAGCAGGATCTATGATTCACGCTCGCGCCAAGTATCTATACTATCCCCCTCGTTAGGGGTGATGCTTTCTCGGCAACGTATCGGTGAATTATTCAAACGAACTCGGTGCAGCCAGTTTCGCTGAATTCCGAGCAGAACCGCGGCAGTTCGATCGTTCCGAAATTTTATTCGATTTCGCGTGACGGCCGCGATTGGAGGAGCAGTTTGCTCCGATGAAAATAACTGCACAGCTTTTTTCAGCTACGTTCTATATTGTTCTCCTGGATGCTCTGCGTCCTTGTGAAAAGGAACACGTTGCGACAATACAAATATTAATACCCGCGGCATAGCAATGCAGTTGGTTTTCATCCCGTATTGTCGCACCAAAATTTAAATGCGCATCGAACAATAGAAACCCGCCGATACATTACAATATCTGCGGCGGTCTGACAAAAGAAACATAATCCCGGAGACTCTGCTTTCTAAACGCAGTTAACCCGTCCCGTTCGAAGCAGTTTCATCTGAATATATGCAACAACTCGAATAAATTGAATAATGTAAAAATAAAGAAATTAATGTCTAATTGTTACACTTCGACGGGAAAGAAAACAATTAATGGAGTCGCTCCGAGAAAGAAACTCCGACCGTTTACTTAAGCACGGGGTTGATTACATCGTCGCGTTTCGTTGCGTTCAAAAGTTGAATTTTAAAGAACCGTCACCGACGCGAAACAATTAATCAACGAGCTCTGCGGCAGAACACCGCGGCGGACCCAAGAACGTAAAAATTTTGTTTCTCCGTCGACGGTTGGAATTTACGTCAAACGCAAAGAAGAACGTCGTCGGCGCGTTCTCCTTTCTTTCTTTTTTCTTCTCTTTCCCGCGTTGCGCCTGTAATATCGGTACACCGACGGGTTTTAATTACGAACGGGGGCCCCGGTCACTCGTGTTTTATGCACGCGAAAACTTATCTCCGGTAGCGAGCGAGCGAGATCGCGTGTTTCCATTACGAATTTCAATACGCGATCGCTTGACCGACGGCGACGAATTCAATTACCAATGATCCGGGGGGTTTTTATTGACAACTCTCGTTTCCAATTCTGTTGTTCCCACCGTCCAATTTCGCAGTTGGACGGGGTGAATTCTCCTTGCGAGAAGAATTTTCACTGGTCCGTCTCGCGGTGCTCAAGTTATCTCAGCTTTTTCGAAGAAAAGTGAATTCAATTTACAGCTGAAAGAACTCGCTCCTGTCTCGTGCAATTGAGACAGATCATTTTCAGTTATTAGTTTTTCCGCTAAGCATCGAATGATGTCATTGTTTCATTCCGTTCAAGTGGCCAGTTCAAGGCGTGTATGCTCAACCTTGCCACTCCTTAACGCGTTGCCTGTTTAATTAGTAGACTGCGGATTTTGTTGCGAAACAAACATTTCATCTGCGAGATACTACTCCAGTATCAGATATAAGTTCCACGCGAGATTAAGAAAGAGAAGCGAGACTGTGTCCTCTGGCCAGACAGCTGATATAAAATGTGTTCCCAGCGACACAAGTAGAACGAAGCGCACGTGTCCGTTCTCGAGGTAAGTGAAACAAGCCCTGTCACTGATCCGGCAAGTTCAGTGTAACTCTCTCGATCGGAAAAATGGACCGTGTCGCGTAATACCGCATCGAACACGGACAGTGTTATTCGCAGCTCTGGAATTGGATCAGTCCGAAAAGACGTTGCGAAAAGTAGGCTAATCACGCGACTGTCGGCAATTTGTCGAAGGAAATTTCACGGTTCACAGGCGAATTATACGGGGAACACTATCGTCTGGCGCTTATCGAATCATGTTTTAAGAGCGCCGCTCCTCCTGCGTAGCTTCTTTGACGATAGCCAAGACGCTTTAATAAAATCTCGATGTCCTCGAACTGTATCGAGAATGCATCTCGATGCACTAACCTGTTACGGAGACGGGACGAAGTGTAACGCAGTTAGAAAGTTACAATTTCGCCATTGTCGGGGATCCGGAATACTGAAATCGGGGACGCGAAGATGAAGCAGAGACGTGGCAGTTGTCCTTACACGAATTCAAATGATCTGAAACGCCTCGCATTCGCAACCGTGTAATTTTACGTTTACGCTCAATTATTCGTGCAAGAACAAGTTTACTGTTCCGAGGGAACCGACTTTCCGGATTTATTTTCCAAACGCAGGAAAATACAGCCAGCTGGTCTGACCTTTCGAGAAACTTTCGAAGCACGGATAGTTTAGCCCGCGAGATTTATTCTGACCGATACCCCGTGGACTTTTTAATTATGACGCACGTCTTCGTGAAACGGCTCCCGAGAAGAGCGACTTAATTATTAGGGGAAAAAACGAATGCTCGGTATTGGCATCTGTCCGGAGTTTAACGAACCGTCGCGTTCCGGAAAGAAAGTTTTATAATCCGCTCTTTCTTTCGGTGCGCACGAATCAAAGGAATTTCTTTCGCGATTTTGTGTCGCACGGCCGCGCGTTTGATTTTTCAAGTACTCCCCGTAAAGCAGTTCTCGAACGGAGCGCTAGTTCATCGTCCGTGTATAATGTTTAATTGTACGGTCGAATTAGGCTAGTTTGCCGTGGGAGCGCCACGCAAACCCGAGCAATCAAGTTGATATAGCCGACGGAAACGGTCGAATTCGGCTGGATGGGTTTCCTGCTCCGTGCAGGTTATCGCAGACGCTAGTTGCGCTGACGTTGAAGGACAGTCACTGATCGAAATGCCGTGTTTCTCCGGGAATACACCTCTAACCTCGCCCGCGGTGTTTCGTTCGAAGTTCATGCACTATCATCCTCCCGCAGCCGCCAATGAAACGCCGCGCCGTCGATTGTTGAGCCAGTGACCGGCGACACGTCGAACGGAATAGCAAATTGATCGTAAAACGCGGCAACCGTTGATCAACCAACTACCGACGAAACGAGTTCGCGTTTAACCAACTGGCTCAACGAAACCACTTTGTACGGGCATCTGGCACTCGACGCTGTCTAATTGGGCAGAGATTAAGAGGGATTTGTTGGAACTATATTATTCGCTCGCGTTGCCTCTTGGCAACTGCTAGCTTACCGTGAGTCTGATTAATGTTTGGATAAAAGTGTTTTTCAAAAATTCCAGAGAATGAATAATCGCTCTGGCTCGTATGCAGATGACAAGTACACGAGCCAGAAGACACTGACCTTTGATTAGAAGATGTCAAGCTGATGCCTGGAATCATGGCTGAGAATAAAAGCAGCCGGTGTCAACTAATCGTGACGTATTGGCTGATTGTGGTGATTGAGAGACCTCGTGCACGCGATCTCGACTAATCTAGGTCATCGCCTGCACTTGTCAAAACCTTGGTGTCTCCGGTTCGTTTTCTGACTGTTTGCAAATCTAATATCTAACGCGTACACTTCCGCGTCTGTTACCTGTCGAGAGAACCGTGAATATTTCATCAGAGCGACGTTCCAACAGCTTCCGACTTCTTTCTTAATCTCGCAATGGATACATAAATTCATTTCCCCTCTCCTGAATCGAGTTTAAAGTCCGAACAACGCACGGCCGTCTCCTCCCTCCCCCTATAAAGTAACTGAAAGCTGACTGTTCCCCTGGAATTTCTTTCGAGAATTTCCCCGTTTTACTGCCGCGACACTCGAAATGTCAAAAGTGCAAGTGGTAAATGTGCACGGGAAAAGGTCAGCCGACGACAGAAGCAATTAAGTTGTTGCTTTAAAGCTGCCGATGCGTGCTGCTCCGAAAAATCCGTCGAATTTAAGCGAATCGTAAAGACGATCGGTTTCGCGAGACACGCTTTACAAGTGTACGATCAACGATGCTTGTAAGAGGAATTTGTTCCACCACCGGGGAGGTGTTGATTCACTGGACAGCCAAACTACTTCGCACTGGAAATAGTTCGAGTCCCCCTCCGAATTGATTAAAACGGTCACTACCCCTTGTCTAGCATTCCCGGAATGAAATGAATCATTCATCCGACAACATTGGCCGCGGTCTTTCCGTCTTTATCGAGGTCACCACTCAACTGCCCCAGGCACCGGTTCAATCCTAGACTCCCCTTTTTATAGCTCACCTCTCAATCACCGATTTCTCCGAAGAGCTGAACATCGGGAAGTTATCTTGATCGACGCAGCCCGTTTCGAGCGCAGGTGCGAATATCGTATCTCCGGCCAATTACACTATCAGAACACAATGCAAAACACATTTCTGTTGCAAAAATGAATTCATCCCTCTCGTGTAGCTACACGTGTACACGTGGTTCTCCTGCTCGCAACGCAGATATCTTTTTCCATGTATCGTCGTCTTACAGAGTTGTCGTCAAGAGCACAGTGTCGTCGGATAAATTCCGATTATTCGTCGGCGAACCGTAATTCCGATTGCGCGTTAAACATGGTTACGATAACGAGCCGATAAATTGCTTCAAAATATAATTAATAATAGCGCTAATGGGATTCCCGAGAATGGCCGGATCGGTTCGACGAGTATTACGGCGCAGAAACGAAGCAGTTTAAGAATAAGCGTTTCCGTTGAATCGAACATCGAAATTTTCTACTTTCGGATTTGATGCGTTTATAATTTGAGATTGAATAGAGAGTTTGAAGCTGTTATCAGATTATTGCCGATTCGAAAACTCTTGATTGAAGAGAAAATCGATGTATTTGTCCGAGCTGAACGAGAAGTAATTCAAGCGAATTGGTATTGCTATTACTCTTAATTATCTCCAATTAGAAGGAACATTGCAACATGCTTTTACGAAAACACTTCTCGTCGTTGTTAAAGTTGCGATCTCCTTGGTGCGTCTGTTGAGAAGCAAGTTGCAAATATTTTTGCTGTTCGTTCGTTGGCTCGGCGAGTGCGATAAGAGTGGCGGAATGAACAGCGGAGACGAATCTGCGTTCGAAGGAACGGTAAAGTGATTCATTCCGACTTTGAAACCGGAAAGCTCGATAAAATCGCCTCACCTGTTGCAAGCACGTAAGTGAAATTATCGTCCGCGTCCAAACCGAGTTTAAACGGGTAAGATTGCTAAGTGATTTTGCATCACGATTCCTATCGGCGGGAAAGCGGTCCGAGGAATACAGGTCGGCTCAAAATCGATCGCACCGATCAATCTCGTGCAACGCGATACACGCTCGACGAGTTTTTCTCCGTAGCCTGAATATTTCTTGAAACACAGCTTAATTCGATCGTACAACGAATCCAAGAATTCTTTAACGTATGAGGTTTGATCATTTTGGAGAATCAACAACGGGAAATAAAATGGAAAGGTTTTGTTCATATAAGCTGAATAATCCAATGTCATTCTGTGATCATGATTACTCCGCAATATTAACTACAATGTACCTAGAACCATTATCTGCTCGAAAAATAGTACCCGAGCAGAGCTTTATTTTTCATTTAAAATTCAATGTTTATGTACCGGAACGTGAACCGAGAACAAGAGCGGGTTTCCAAACACTTAAAGCGAAATCATTAGCATTATTGCAACAATCACGCGCTATTTATAATCGTATTGATTTTTTCATTGAATCTTTGCAAAATTTTCAAATGCAACTACGCAGGATTATATGGTACTACCTATCGATTGTACCAGTATTATATTATTATATTTTGTTTTTTTTTCTTTTTGTGCATGTCCCTTCTTTCTTATTAGACGAGTAGTCTTGTATCTTTTTCTTTTGTTTTTGTAAACAGTTATGTAAAATGGCTTCAGTCCGTCTATAACAAATAATAATAATAAAATATTCCACAGGCTCAAGGAATTCTGCAATAAAATCCGGCTCGACTACGTGTGCAGAAAATCTGATGGTTCTTTTCGCACGGATACGACGAACGTGTATAAAAGCTTCGGGCACAGGACTACGTTCCGGAAGTGGTCGTATCCCCGCGAGCGCAGTTTGAATTATTTTGCATTAAATATGTCGGCAGGTATTCGCGAAGTCGAATTAGTCTTGGTGTCCCGTTCGACTGGGTAAATTTAACCGTCGGTGTAGCGCAAATTGCCAGGCATGGATTATTTAAGCCTGCGCCTAAGTGTGCAGGGTCCGCAGCGCGTGGTACAAGTCGTAACTGGGATTGTACCTTGATTCATGGACTTCGTTAGGCGAACAAAGCCATTGCACTTGTTGTTTGTCAAGCCATTTCCTTTTGAGAGATGCACTCGAGAGTTACTTCTGTCCCTCGCGTACCTCCACGTCCCAGAAATACTCCTCTGCCCGGTATGGTTGTAACGGACCTCATTAATTAGAAGGCCCGGCATCATATCGTGGAACGTTCGTTACCAGATACTTTGCTCTGCGTAATAAAACGGTTCGAACGTTCTCCTATCGGCCAATACGAACGTTTTCAAGCTTCAACGTTCGCATTAACGTCTACGAACAATTTTTAATTCGACTCGATGCGCGCAGTTTAATTAAACGAGAACTGCACATTTTCTAGAATCGCATTTTACGTAAGTGAATCAAGGTAAATTCCCTCCGAACAGCATCTTCAAATCCAATCATGTATCTCCGAGCTGACGTGCCAGGGTTGCATCGATTTTTTCGACGCAATTTTGAATTTTGCATGAAATCTAAACGAACCTATAGTAAATTGTATAGTTTATGCTTTAATTTGCATCCTCAAAAGTTCACCGATACCCGCAGGAACACGTTCGAAAATCGTTTTTGACGTAACCCCTTTACGTTCTATTCTATTGGTTCTCCCCCTCTTGCCGTATCGATAGCAATTTATCGATTTTTCCAGACTATCCCGCATTTTATTGCGAACTTACTAATCTCTGTAAAAAATTCCGATTTTTCGACGGGAATCCTTTCTGCGATCGTTCCGATGCGACTCCTTTAAATTCTATTTTATTATTGCGTTTTTCCCCGTGCTATCTGGCGGATTATCAATGAACCGAAAACGGGATGCGAAATAAATGCAAAAGCGGTCCGGTTACAAATCTGTTACAATATTACGTATACGCTAAATTCGCTGGCTACTTTTCAAAAAATGCTGGCAAACGTTTCGTAAAATTCTTTCGCGCGAATTCACGCGTGTGTAGCTTTGCAAAATTGAGCATTCTAAGTAGCCGAAGTGTCAAAAACATTTTATAATCCATTACCGATAAAGCCGCGCGTTTAAATGGTCCACTTGACCGGAAATTTCTACAAGCGGTATAAAATTCAAGTATAAAATTCACGAGGGCCGCGTCGCAAAGTTAATTATTCCAATGACAGAAAAAATAGTGAACAAGTTCAACAAGTGGAACGAACTGAATACGCATCCTCATCTGAAAATTGCCAGTTAAAAGTTTGGGAACCAACCAACGGGAGAGACAGGCTATTGATTCGGGGGCTGTGCTTTTTTGCCAGGCTGATCGCCTGTTCACGAATAAATAACAATATATCGGCCGAGTGTGTACTTTTATAAACAGTCGAATATCGTTCGGGAACGCGTTTGTACAGGAATGTTTGCGCTTCTCCGGCGTTGCGTGAAATTTATTTAGGTATTATTGCCTCCGGATTCCAGATGAAAATCATCATTCTCCGATGTTTCATATTCCCGACCTAAAAAGCAATGAAAACAGATCGCTGGATCCTACATAGTATGATTCGCGGATTTTTGTTTACCCCGCGGAGTCCATCGGTTCGAGTAGCTTCGCCAAAGCAACAAACCGACATTTCGTATTTTCAGAAACAACGTGTGCTCTAATTATCAGCGGGGACGCGCAAACTCCGCGCCGCGGGATGATTAAAATCGGTTATCGAGAGCACTCCGAAGATATTGATACGCATCTATTTTCAACGACGACAACGGTAGAAATTTCATTTCTGTCCAGTGAATTTCTAGACGCAGTTTATCAATTTAGTGCGCGAAATAAATGTGCAATCGACTGACCAGTAGTAACGCGTAGTATAATATACCGAGCCATTCGACCACAAAGATTAATCTACGAGACGCAGCGGCCAGTTCGCTTTAAACAATCCTTTAAACAAAAACGAACGGTGAGGATACCGATAGGTTTGATTAATAAATGTATCCCCGAGCGCAACGGTATCGGAATAAATCCCGCGAGCAGGGAAGTAATATAAGAACAGGGGCGTCGCGATAAAAAGAGTCCTTGGTGGAGAATTTCCCCGCACTGTGCGCGGCGTCGCGAGTTTATTTCAACAAGATTTTTAAGCTGCAGATATTCTCGCGTCGCGATATTACAGAGCATAAACTATTTCCCGGTTTACGGCGCCTTAAAGTGGCCGACCCCACGAGAGAACGCGCCGTTCCCTCCGGGAACTTGTTAGAACATCGGACCGAAGAGATTTTGGGTAGGAAACGCGAGGATCAAGTTTCACGATTTTACCATCTTTGCTTATAATTAAATCTATGCTATATTATCGGAGAAGCCGTGCCGAAAGAAGCGGATCAGAGCAGAGCGGATTTCGCACTGTAACAATAGAGCGTTACCGAAGTAAAAAATCTGATATCTCAACATTGCCAGAAGGTAATCGGTTCTCTCAATAATCAAATCGCCAGGATCCCCCTGAATGAGATCTCTCGAGCTCGATCGGGAACGCTTGAAATTCTTCATTTAAGGATTCGAATTGGAATAAGAAGAATTGATCCAGCGAATGAAACGAATATAAAACGTTTTCAAGCGTTTTTTGATGGAGTCGGTTCGGCGTTTAAAATATACATAGATTGAAACCGTAGTTGCTGGCTCCTATTATGGGTGGCGTCATATAGCAAAAGGAACCTTTTCATCGATATTCTTTTGTCCACCTTTTAGTGTATTTGCAATCCGTTTTCATTCGAGCAGATAAATAAATGCTCGATTTAAATCGAGCATCGACAAAAAATCGCGTGAGAGGCCATTTGAAAAAGAAGAAATTCTTCGGATACAGTTAAAATAACTTCGACGTTACGAATATCGTAATTAGACACATTCTACAGCTCGCCGATTAATTAAGTATACTCAAAAGCATCAATGATGCATTTACGCTCGATATTCTCGAATCTGTAATCGATCATTTCGAGACCAGTCGTTATTTATTCACTAAATACCTCCTGCAAATCTTATTAAACTTCTTTCAATAAAATTTTAATACCTGTCAGTGTTATTTTCCTATTTTAAATTCAATTTATCGAGGACGTCTTCAGTATTTCGTTTCCGTTACAGAGTAAATGATCGGAAAAGTAATTAAAAATCTTTACGAACTGGAACATACACTTTTACATTTCAGTAATGTTACGTTTTAAGTTAAAACTTTTAACTGATTTATTACTGCTACGTAGGAAACAGAGTAAATACCGAGTTGTTGTTTTAAACAAAACGTGACCGCTCGCGAGAGTGCTAATGGACAATAATTCCGCAGCCGTTCGAGTTCAAGAATCGCGTCTCTCTCCGGTAACCGATCTCACGGGAATTATTGGTCTCTGGCAAACCGATGCTGTTCCACGATCAGGGGAATGGCGCGGGTACAGTGGGTGTGATAGAGATCCTATAAAAAAGAGGCGGCATCGACCCGTAGCTAGGACCGCGTTGCTGCTATGGTGTTGTTCGTGTCGAATCGAATCATGGCACTCGGGGGAAATAAGTTTTGGCTGATCATATACCGACTTGCGGTTGTCTGTCCTGTCACCTCCAATAAACTGTACCGGTTTTCTCGAAAACTGCCGCGACTACGGAGAGCCCATCTTATTCCCGCAACATTTTACCGTAACGCTTATCCCCCGAAGAAACTAAAACGCTTCGTTAAAACGATTCGTTAATATCGGCAATATTTCTCGTCGCTGTTCGCTGAGTTATTTAAGACACGCGATGAATTATCGAGCGTGTTCCCCAAGCACATCCGGCCGATCCACCCGGATCCGGATCAGCCGTAGACGAAGAAAAGAAACGGGCGGCAAAACGTTTTATCGATAGGATGCAGTGCACGCTCCCGAGAATTGCTTTTCTAACAGATTAACCGCGTTTCAGTTACGTAACACTGGTCCCGTAAACTCGACGTGACGGATCGACTTCTGCGAAGTGGCTTTTCCTACTCCCACGCGGCGCACGGCGGGGATTCCGCCAACATAAAAGAGAGCCACGTTCGCCAACAAACAGGGAAAAAAGAATCGCGGCGAAGAAGTGCTCTCTCGGTCGCTTCGACAATTTAGTGGAGAAATTTAGACGTCGCGCGTCACTGGCGCACCCCCTATCCTCCACGAACGACGAGAAACGTTTCTCTCCTCCTCGAAGGACCGTTTGATCGGTCGAGAATCTGTCGAGAGGGCTCCTGTCCTCCTTCTATCGGCCGATCCATCGGACAGATCACTTCCTGCTACGATTGCACGCGATTTAGCATCCTCCTTTAGCCGAATCTTCTTCAGCGTCTTCCCACCCCGACTCGACCGATTCAAACTTCGTAGCAGACCATACCGCTAACCCAGACCCAATGCGAAACCGTGAAAGTTTACAAAAACGAGGCCACCCACGATTACTTTGAAGAAACTAATAAGTGTGATTGCTGGCTAATAGTTTCGTGTTCTTTTCTGGAAGGTCTTCTTCATTCTAGGCGACTGTGGGCCTCGAATTACCATGGAAATCTGATTTATATTTCTGTGTCAACTATAGCCGATGCTATTTATAGCAACCCATGCACTTACGACGACGCATGGTTGACAATGGCACACATATTAATAGATTGCCTTGATTTATATTTGTACGACCTCAAAAGTCGTATAAAGCTGGTAGCAGTTGTAGTAGGAAATCGCTGATACAAAAGTACGAACAGAAATTGACGAAATCATGCATCACATTTCACAGCTGTTTAAGAACAATTGATTGGCCCGGGACAGACAGTTGCGATAAGGCGGAAAGAAGTGTTCAACATTGTTATCAACCGGTGTGTGTACAGTCCCGGGTTTCCCTATCGTTCGTTCCGTCTTTGTAAAGGACATTTCTGACCACTGTATCAGCAGCCGGTGGTCACGAATCGATATTCCCGGCCTCCACTGTATTGTCATCACGCGGCTTTGTAATCGGCAGCTCATTTTAAGCTGACCGCGTTTACAGCTTTACAATTTGATAACACGGCTGCATTATGCTACCCGTCCATTTAAGTGACCCGTCGGAATTGTCCTCTGCGTTGTGTGGGTGTGTCAATCAATCGGAAGTTGATGTTCATCTTTCGCGAATGGGGAATTCTCTCCTAGCAGAAACAAAGCATCGTGCTCGCTGTACCTCGAATCGGATGCCGGGTGGTTTAATTTATCGAATATTATTTCGAACCTGGAGCATTTTAAAGATGGCTCGTGGGTGGAAACGTTACAGCTGCGTCGACGATCGCCGGATAAAATGTTAATTTGAGGTCGCACCTGTATCCCCGGTTCTTCTCCGGCCACAGAGACTCGTAGAGACGACCGAGAGGTGGTTCATTCTAAAATTAGTCGGCCGTCTCATCTTTTGTGACGACTCTCATCACTCCGAGAGCTCTCAGCCACACAATATATGAAACCAGAAATATTTGCCACGTGTCTTCACGTGTGCATACATTCGTAGAGCGGAGGCTCGAGCCAAGTCCTTTTTAGCGGAATTGCTCGATATCGTCGCGCGATCAGACTGAATGTAAACCACGCGCACTATTGTAATTTCGTGAAAAAGAACATTTTTCTATCCTAGGTCACATTTCACACAGCCCTGTGTTTCCAGACGCTATCAGTATTTTATCCAACGATTAACCTTATGTTAGTTATCCGTTCCATCGTATTTTATGCATTTACGACCGACATATTTAAATGCATGCGACCAGAAATAGTCGTGTAAGTTGCATGCGACATAGACCATTTATCGATTCGTGGTATTCCATTATCCGAACGTTCGTTGTCTAGTATTCCCCGTCCAACAAATTCGCGTAATAATCGGATGCTCCGCTCGAATGATGAAACGTTGTAAAATTTCTTCGCATTGTTCGTTTAATCGTGGTATGCAAATTCGGCTGGAATTCTTTCGTTTCGTTTAAACGGCGCGCCGCGCCGCGGAACTTGCTTCCGTGGAACAGCAGAAACGTATTACCTTAATTACAACGGGACATTAGCATCATTGTGCTACACTTATAATATCCCAACGAGCCACCACTCTCTCCCTTCTTCCGTCTCTTTAATTTATTTGAACGACCGGTCGATCGTGCAACCGCACGCAACCTGCGAACACGCGTAACGATGCATAATAACGTTTCATTGTCTTTTCACCTATTAAGTATACCTCGTTCTCCTAACTCGTCGCTAGAATCGTTCATCCTCGTTCCTCGCCTTTACGTTTCCGCATTCCGCGAACTTACCTCTATTTTTATTTTTATAGAAACATTCGCAAGTCATTCTTCCCCTCTCGTTAGTTCCTTCGTTCTCACTCACATTTTCGTCGACTGTCTATTGTACTCTCCCTTCTGCTTCTCTTTTTATCGCTGCTTCTTACCACCCTCTTTTTCTCTATCTATCTCTTTCTGCTCCAACTTTCACAACACTCTCCTCAGACTCTCCTCCTACTTTGTACTACTGCCTCTTCTCCGCTGCTGTCTCTTTTCTCTTTGTCATTTCCTTTTGTTCATCCCGCTGTATTTTTTCCCCTTTGTTTCACACTTCTTGTTACCTCACGCTTTCTTCTTTCATGCTAATTTAGAAATATCTTGTCCGTTTATCAATATATATATACCGGTGTCAATCCGTTAAAAATTCGCGGTTGTAAACCAGGGACCGATCCGAACCACTGTTCGCATGTTCGAAATCCTTCATTTGTTTCCGGTTCCTCCAATTATGTTTGTTCGTTTCATCGGTTTCCGCTGTCACTGGTGTTCAGCCTTTCTCATTGCTACTCCCTGCGCTGAATGGTCGTGCAGATAGAATATCAAAGATAACCCACTGCTATTTCCGTAATTGGGTCTGCACGTGAATGCGATGCGTGCCGGTGGCAAAACGACGTGGCGGAAGGAACAACGGTCTCGGGAAAAAGGGAAACGGAAGGAACGTGTCAGCGAAAGAATAATTGGAAAGGAATTGAACGCCACTGCTCCCGATCCTATCGGTGTGGATTTTCGCTATCTTAACAAGCTCGCGGGCTCTTTACGAGCGTACCCCCTATAAAACAATACAGCAGTATTTTTTCCCCAGCATACTGTACTGTTTCGATCCAAAATGGAGGCGCTAACGCTTGCGGGAATACCGCTGGTTTTAATCCGAACTGCCGTTTTACGTGACCCCATTCATTCCTGCCTTTTTAGTAAACAAAGCAACAAGTGGATTACCATACGAATTTGATGCGCACGGGAAACAGACATTCCGAATTTATTCATATGTATCAGTTATATTCGAACCGCGCCCCATCGTTGTTTTATAACGACCCACAATTTTTTACGGCGCGGTACACAACAAAATACAAATCTTCGTGATTGCTCGGTAATCCTGAAACGCTTCCACCTATAAATGGAACGGATAGCGCACACAATTTTGAAGCTTGTTAGGAGATTATCTGCGAAACTAATGGCTTCGAAACTGAAACTCTATCCACCGGTATATCGACGCTACTCAATCGGCCGAGGCCGAACTTTAAAACGGAGAAATTTCCAACATTGTTGTAATTGTATTATTTCGATTGTCAACGTTCCGAACGATTTCATCGGTCAAAACAGTTGCCGCGCAAGTCGACCGTGCGCGATTTCCAGCTGAACAGCTGATCGGTCCTGTTGTCTCCTCGACAGCGCGAAACGTCAAACAAAAATTCTATGCAAAATGCGTCCAAGTAAACCAATTTATACGAAATAGCTTATAATTTCTTTTAAAAAGCCGTAGATTTAACAACACATTGTGTATCCCGTAAAACAATAAATCAACAGCACGTTCATACATTTATCTGTTAGCCTGTCTGGTTTATAGTGTAATTAATTGACCGTTCGATTAATCTGCATTAAGAAAAAGTAAATACATTTTCATTTTCTGCAATCTCCTGGACGTTGTTGGACGCGTAACAATCGCGATTACGAGAGAATATAAGCATCACGGCGTGTATTGTACTTCTGCTTCCTGTGATCTTTACAAAGCAATATTTTAGAATGGTGCACGCAATTACGAAACAAACGTGTCGGCATCCCTTCATCGTGACGTTGTCTCTTCCCCACCTCTTCGCTCAGCGTTCAAAATGTTCCTTCGCGGGTGAATTAACGGCCGATTTCGCTATTGGAAAATTATACCGAGTTTTGCTCGACGTTTCACGTTTTTTTCACATAGGAAAACTGCACTCCCCTTACTTAGCTCCCCCTCCTGGAGGGGTAAAAACTAGGGACCAAATAGGGGACGGGGACGAGGTAGAACGCGTTATCGCATTACCTGCCTCTTCCGGCTGATTCGTGTAACCGAATCTACGCCACACTATGGGCCAAACCAATGAATTCTATGTCCAATTCAAAGAACTGTCGATAGAAATGAGTTAGAGCGATGAAAATTTTTTTTTAATTAAAGCTGAAACTTTACAGAATATAGAATAATTATGGAGATTGTGGTACGAACGTTTTTTAACCTTGAAAAAATTCGTTAAACTTGCACAATCTCAAGACAATTGTGGTTTTTCCAATACCACGCGCGGATAAAATATTTTTGAAACTTGCTATACATCAGTTCCCGTAGATTTTAAGGTTGTTATGCACACCTTGTACAACACATACACACTTTTCATTTTTATATATTAAGAAGATAGTACTGATTTATTTACCGGCTGGAATGTATTCGCGTCGCGCGAACGTCCACGCATAATCGATTCCGCAAAGATAGTCGCGATCGATCGCGGAACGCGTCGCGCCAGTGTCTTCCTCCCCTGGCATCTTTCGAATCTGTCGTCGAGGACGACATTTTTCGTCATTCCGACGAGTATTCGCTGGCACGTAAATTTTTACTTCTCGCTCGAATATATAAAATCCGACGGAGGCAATTTGACGGTCGGCTGCCGACTGTTTCCGCCCGTGAATCGAACAAATCGTTTATCCGCCGATGGCGGAACGTGCGAATTCGGTACACGATTTAATTTAATCATCGGTAGCACGCGGATAACGGGCACGCGAATATTTTGCGCCGGATCCCCAGCCTCCCTTTGTGTTTCCACCCTTTAATTGCGTAACCGAGTCTTGCACCGTTTACATTCGCTGAACGTTGATTTCCGTGGATTAACAATCGCGTTCATTCGTCTCTATTTAGTCGCGAGTCGAAAATCGCCAGGCCTGCCGAAATATATTTCTCTTTTGTTCCGATTTTTATACGATTTTTATACGTCGCACGATCCCCGATGTCTTCGTATTCTATGAATAGAAACTAGGCACGAGTCAATACAGATAAATAAAAGCCCGCAACCTTGCATCGCATTGACCGATTTATAGTTTCAGGGCGTCGCTGTGTGTGTACAACGTTGTGCAGTACTTCTATTCGTAGTATTCGTTCAAACAAGACTCGTTGAGAATTTTTGATAATCATTTTCTAGCTTGTATCAATATTTAGACTGATGATCAATCAACTTGTCTAACGATGACGTGAAACTCCAATTGGACAGTAAATTGAGACCTGACGCATTTTACAAACGAACACACAGAGACCACCTGAACCCCTGCGAACAGTATATCGAGCGATAGCGATTGATTTGTGAGATACAATCCGTAATGGACAGCTCGATTTGCGACTCGTTATCTACGCCGTCGTATTTTTTCTGTTATTTTCGTACCGTCGGGGCATCTTGTTTCGAATTACGAAAAAAAAAGAAAATGTACAACGAGGAACAACGGTGACACTCGGACGGTCCCGTTTAAACGATCTCCACCCGCTGTATTAATTACAATGTTTACAACAGAACGAAATCGCCGACTCGATCGTGAAGATACGCTCCAAACAGCGGAGCACGGGCGCAGAATTCTAATTAGAGAAGTTGCAAATAATTTTCTGGACTAATCCCTTCACCATAGTTCGGACTTCTTGGGTTATTTGAGAACAGCGCTGGTCAGAATATCGTTTCCTTATCTGATTTTACGAAATAATTATAGCTCGCTCGCCCGAACAATGGGTGTGCAAGAAGAAACTTCCGTTGTCAGGGTTAATTGAAATTAACAGAGTTAAACAACGCGATAAGGGTAAAAACCAGGTGGTCCAATTTTAATTGTAGGATTATCTCTCTTAAAACCCCGACCCAGTATCTCTGATGTATATTTTCAAAGGAGAAACAACAAGATAATGCTCGATATTTTTAGCTCGACGACAGAATCCACGCGTACGTGAAAAACCGGTAAATAAATTATACGATTCCCTTCGGCATTATCTATACAGCCCCTAAATAATAAAGCACTTATTCTACTAAACGCTCCGATTAAAATCAGATACCATTCGTCAAGCACGAATCTCGTTGGAGATCGTCTGACGAAACGTTTCATCGTTTCTGTGCACAATCGGCGACATTAATACTGAATAAGCTTTTACAAGGTCGCGTATGAAAACAGGTCGGTTGCCACTTAAATATTTAACAATCACACGACACACACGTTCCACATACGTATCCATCTCCGAGGGAATACAAAGAAAACCGAGTTCGAAATACGAACTTCCCTAGCCTCTCGGGTATACGAAATTTGGCCAGGTTCGTCGAAATTGCAAGATAGATCGACGGTGCTAAGCATTATCATCCGTCTGCATCAGCGTTCAAATCAGATCTAGATGCACCGTGATATATAATACGATCCTCGTACGTAGAGCTACTAAGTACGTATCGTCAACTTTCCCTCGATCCGGCTGTACGGCTGACCACATAACGGATTTTCCACTTCAGGAAGGAAATACTGGACCGGCCGCGGAATTGTGCCTCGTTACTTGAACTCGAAACGCCACTCGGAGCAATCTATATAAATTGAGAGGAACGTTCTCTCTCTCTCTCTCTCTCTCTCTCTCTCTCTCTCTCTCGTCCACTGTCTTAGTTCCCCTGCCTCCAATCTCCACGTTCGCCACGCGATTTGTTGTTTGCCCCTGTCTTCCCGGGAGTGCCCGAACCGATCTTACGAATCTTCGGAAACGAAGAATCTTCCGTCACGTTTCAACGACGCACAGTGGGGCAGATTGCCCAAAAAGCTGGCCAAAATTATTTTATAGTAGAAAACAAGTCCACTGGTGTTATTTTGCTACAAAATTACATTTTTCCTTTTGTTTGAACATATCAGGTGTATTGCTAAATTAAAACAGTATTTACATACAATAAATTGATAGAATATGCTTGAAATCTTTTCGTTGTTCTTTGTCCAAACAATACGTATCAAGAAGATATTTTTGCATATATTCCAGTTTTTTTCCAAAATTTCACTCCTTTGACTCGACAATTAAATTGAATATATCCCTTCGAGTTATAACTGTGACATCTGAAGGTCCTGGAAGACACACCCAACAATAATTGCATTTTTATATATTTCGAAAAATACCACTTGCTATAGAAAAAAAGTTATAAAAAATACATCCGCGGTTTTCCGCGGCTACTTTTTTATGGATTATCTTCTACGATGAATATACTTCAGTTTGAATTGTATTTGAGGACTTAGAAAAGCTTCGAAGTATAACAAAATGCTTACTGTACGCATATACAATACTCAAACTAGCAACATATATCTCTAGCACTTCTATAAGCTATAGCTACCTAAATTAAACGTAGTTATTGCAACTAAACGTGTAGGAGTCATCAACATGCCTGGTTCTGAAGAATCCATAGCACAATCTTCGTATATTTTCACTCATACAAAAACTGCGACAGTATTTCTTAGAGCAATTTACAATAGCAATGGCAGAAAACACGACCACTTTAAGTAAAGTATATCTTTCGACTCACGCTCCAAGGTGACACGAAGGTCAATGGGAAAAATACGGTTGTATCTTGATTCGCAAACCACTTAGGTACAAAAAGCAACTGCTATTAACGACTGATGGTAAATTGTACAAAATTGAATTTTGGCCAGCTTTTTGGTCAATCTGCCCCACTGTGCGACGGTACGATTCTGTATCAACGAGTATACTGATTTTGTTGGCCGGTAAAAAAAGAAATGTGCAGCGAGCAAATCCGGCTGAGAATCGCGGCACGGTTGTTCAATTGAAAACAGAGGCCGGTTAACGGAAAGTTGTCGCATAGTGGGTCGTTCGTAGTCGATCGATGTTACTGCAGGTAAAAGCGATCGACGGTCAAACGAGCCACTAGAGGCGAAACCGGCTGGCCATGGTTGCAGGTTGCATAATTCATGCAGGTCTGCGATACGATACGAGACAGGATGCGCCTGACGGCGTGGCCCGCGGAACGCTCGAATTTCCTGCCAATATAAAAGCGGTTACGATCGTCAGGTGGCTCGTAAATATCGCCCTGAGCCGTTCATGACGCATCGTCTGTCCGACCGGGGTACCTGATTCGGGCTATCAATGAGAAATTGACTGTCAACGCTTCCCAGACCCGGACGATATCTGACGACGCAGCCTGTTAGCCCTGTTTCCGTTTCGTTGAATCCGTAAGCTCGCCACTGGAAAGCCTGTAATTCTGTTAAACGCCGTTAGCGAATCAGCATCGAACCACTTCATTTTTGGTAATACCCTCGGTCACGAACGTTCGGTTATTCAATCCGCCATTCGCGTGAAAAAGGCGTCGTTGAAATATCATTTTAAGAGCTGTACACTCGAAGCATTATCAGGACGTGTATTTACCAACAAGGTAAATTGCCGAGTGATTTTGTAGCATGACACGCTCAACCACGTGCAGCGCAAAAGAATTAAGGAACGTTATTTGCTCCTTCGAGTGGGAAGTTCGATACCGTTTAGGTTATTCATGGGAGGTAGCTACGCTGCATTACTACCTCGAAAGCCTCCAGTCGAAAAAATCCATTATCTCACGATTTCGATTTAGTTTTGCATAGGGAATCCTCCTATGAACGGCTGTATCCTCGCTCACCCTGCCTGTATACTCAATTAGGATTCCGATCGATTTCATGTCATTTTATTCCGGCAATGCTCCAACGATATTCCTGTAAAATTGTTTAGTGAAATAATCGAATCAGGATTGTACGATAAATAAATATCGACGCAGTCGGGCACGTCGAGAAATGTAACGGCCATCATCGCGTATCGACAGAACGGTTTCGCGCGACCGACTCATCCTCTGCAGGGAAGAAAACGCGAAAATATTCGATACAGTATACGGGATAAAGAAACATGGACACGATAGTGTGAAAAGGATATCGCAGTTGCCGTGAACTGGAACAGCTATATGGAAACCAGTCGTACACAGGTTTCACACTACCGATTTCCAAGCGGTTTCTCTCCGGTGCAATGTTCCTGATTCTTTTCGTACACTGGCAGAGTGCTGTTTTTCTTTTGCTCGCCGCTCTGCGAATTCTCCCCGTATCTCTCCCGCGTACCGGGACTATCATAGTTTCAAATCATCCGCAAAATCCATACTACTCTTATCCTTACGCGGGCATCAATTTGTACAGGCTCGTTCGAACGTCGTCGTGAAGATATTTCGACAATTTCCGTAACGAATTCTCGGATTTTATGCAGAGATCCAACTTTTATCCGGGTATATGAGATACCCGAGTACCCGAATACCCATGAGATACCTGGTTATCTCCTGAGGTCTCACAACTGGTTACGAGAGCTATTATTACCTGTGCCACCGCACTATATGCTTTACTTTTCTTTTTTTTTTATTATTGAGATTAAATTTAACTCCCCATAGGGGGTTATGAAGCTTTACATTAAGTTAACAGTATTTGAATAGTTCAGATTTGTAAGTTACATTGTTTGAAATAATTTAAAAGAAAATGTCACGCTTGAATGTTTGCTTTACAAAGTAATGATCTGACATTTAAGGATGGGAACAAATTGAGCTTATTTAATCCTTTCATGAGATCAACTCGTTGTGATATATGCTTTACTTGATTATTAAATTAGCTTAACTTATCAAGAATTCTCTTTATTAATTTAATGTGAAGATTTCGTTGTTGATGGTTCATTGATATCAACTTCAAAAATTCGGATGATGTATTGAGAAATGCAATCTAATTGTAACACTGTAACAAAACTGTTCAAAAATTGTTTTTTATAAATGCTACCGCAAGAAATTAACCCAAATTGTTTAGTCACTTTAATCTCTGCTTAAAATTCATGCGATTCAGTTGTATAAAGTATAAATTAAATAACTCCGTGTAAAAGTTGTGTGTGTATCTATACTATAGCACTTAAAAGAACCTAAGCCTAACGTTGATATATTAATTTAAATTTGTTAAAAACGTTCGAGGAAATAAGTAATCGTGATATGTCGTCTGCTTCTCGCAATTGATGCAAACGATTTTTATTTTGCATAAAGATCCGTCGTCCATTCATGAGATACCCGAGTACCCAAGTAATTTTTGTTTACTCGGGTATCTCATAAGTCTCAGCTCTAATTTCATGTACGGCCACGTACAATTTAAAGCTGCGGACACGTTGAAAATATTTCGGGACATGAATCTATTAGTTTCAGCCTGACAGGATAATTGAAAGAGGAGTACAATATTGATCTGGCTTTTATTTTGTACAAAGATCCGCAGTCTACCGATGAAACACGCGTGCGTCTGTATCGTCCGTTGAAAAAGACTCAGCCTGAATGCTCGCCCATAGAAACGCCCTGGAAACGTACCCTCGTGACAATTGTTAGCGGCACGCGGTTACACGATAGTTTTCCTTTCGGAAGGACTAAGAGAGAGAGAGAGAGAGAGAGAAAGATGGGAGAGAGAGATAGAATCGAGAGGGAAACATGCGTTTCTGTTATCCAGATTCCGCTGTCCCCCGATTCGTAGTGGTAATCCTCGGCTACGTAGAACAGGATGTACTTCGAGCCGACCTTTCGAGTCAAGACGAACGTCGAGCGGTAGCTTTCGAGCCGTGATATCCCATCTATCTAAGTGGTAGCTTATGCAGCAGTTTGCGTGACGTACTGCACGGCGTTCCTTTACCTCGGGGCATTTGCGACCGTTAGTGCGACGGCTTTACGGGCCGTTAATACCCGACGAATCTTACGTGCACAGGAGAAAGCCGCGTTATTACCGCGACGTTGCACGGAACTTCCATCCCCTGTCCCCCCTCCAAGAACGCAGGAATACGGAAAAGTCAGCCATGAACTGGTGGCAGCGACGTCCCTCGAAAAACTCGGCTCTCGTCAAAAATGTGTCGCGACACAATGCGACTTTAAATCGAATATATGTATCACGTATACCCGGGGTCTAAATACCAGAGCCAGCGAAACGTGAAGCGATAAGATGTGCACGACCCGAGCGTCAACATAGTCGGACCAGATTAAAGTCAATTTTTTTAAACTGAATTTATTGCATTATTTATTCGGATAGACTATGAAAACTCTGTTATTTGGATGTTGATCGAATGGAATTGATTTAAACGGTCTCTGTATCGCATGCACATGTATTCGCGTGCATATGCACACCGATTAACCGATGAACCTGTGTCAGTTTCGAACTCTGTTCAGTATATCGGCGTCTTCGCTTCAGTAATCAGACTTTAAACGAATTTCGACAGGGAATTTTCGGAATATGCGTGACGTCGCGTGTAAATTCCGTTCTACGATTTACCTGTCGGAAGTTTCACCTACAATGAGAGATAACGGTTTGCCGTCGTGGTTACCGTTGCGTGCGTTTGCTGCGGAAGAGATACGTCTGCACATTATGTTTCTTGCTGTTACAAAGTGGACGAGTTTCGTTCGAAGTATCATTGGCGATGAATGAACTGCGGCTATTTATGCGGGTAATTACGAATAGAAGTTTTGTTTTCTGAGGTAAAGAACGCCCGTGTAAAATTCGTGCAAACGCCAATCGACTGCCGCTCTACTGGCATGTGAAATCAACTTCTGAGATGATATTACCCATGACTGATTAATCGGAATTCATTCCGCACGCTCGCTCCTCGCCATGCAACGCAATCTGACCGAAAGTTTTAACACAAAGGCGGAGCTCTCGTGCTGCCGCACGAATACATTCTGCACATATTTTGTGCAGTCGTTGCAATTGCACATCTAGACCTAACCGGTATGCAGAGTGTAGAAATGATCGTGCAATAAGTAGCGATGCGGTACTAATTCATTAACGTAGACTGGAACTCTAAGAACATTTTTAATGATAGTATCTTTGTAATTTTAATTACGGCCTGTACACGCTGTTCCAACAACGAAAGACACACCTACCAAGTAGATCGATTTTTTTTATCTCGACGGTATAATTGTAATTAGTCTTAAGTGGCGTAGGCTAGTTCTGACGTTTATGTCTTATCTGAAATGGTGATACGATGTTACATGAACACAGAGTGTTAATTAGACAGCTGTCGAAGTTAGTTCGCCGCAACAGTGTACCATAACGGCGAATATGGTCGCCTAGTGGACAAGCTTTACTACTTAACCGGGACATTTGCATAATTTTCGCGGATTGACAATTTCAGCTAAGATGACGCTGTACATTGCAAGTTGTAATTAAATCATGCAAATTTGCGATTGCTCTGTCGCGAAACGATAATCCTCCGACTATCTGATATAAGAAAGGAACATTTTGAAACTCGTAAAAAATACTTTCAGTTACAGAGAATTTGAATTTTTCAACTAGTTCCGCAGGCACATTTATCCGGAAGAAGCGTCGCTCCTTCTTCGAGGCTGAATCAATTAGAATTATAATATTAGATTTAGACCTTGTTAAGTTTCGTTTGGCAGCTGCCGGAGCATTCGTTTGCAAGTAGTGCTCGAGTAACATTCGTGAATGGCGTTTGTTTACGAATAATTGCCGATTCATGTACGAAAACGAAAACTGCACGTGCGTAATTTACATGCTCTTCGTAGAAAGTAGTTTGTCAGTTTTCACGATAGTGTATTTCTGTTCTCTGGGACATTAATGAATTCCAATAGTGTACAGCTTGCCACTTAAAAATATGAAAGTCATATGCTGTTATATTTAGAACACGCGGGAACGTTGTTGCTGTCACAATCTCTCTAGTAGACATATGCTAAATTGCTGGGAGGCATGCCATTGTCTATAATAATACTTGATAACATCAAGATTTACGATTAATATACCGCATAACTGTGTGACTTTTTTTTTTAGACCCTCAATTTGTCTCTGGGTAATTCTACGTATAATAATCACTAGTCATTCTAATTTCTTTCCTAATAATGAATTATACACGTTCTCATTTTTTAGCAATGTCGATCTAATCCACGAGGCAAAGTGTATCGACGGAAATAAATTTATTCAATAATCCGGACATCGGTACAACTCTATTTTATGCCCATTATTAAAATTCAATTTAATTACGTTTCAAAAACGTTCGACTCTGCGAGAAAATTAATCTGCTTTATGGCAACGTTGATCCAGGATATCCTTTGACTGGTCAGCCAGAAACGAAGGAAATTTCGCAAATTCGATGTAATTTACTTAATGGAGCAAAATCTGTCAAAGTTGAAATTCATCGCGTTCATTCCTCATTCGTACTTCTCGTGCCTTAAAAATCCTGACTGATTCGATTCGTTGCGTACAACTAGGGCAGTTCTCGCTAGAAAAATCCTAGAGACGAAAGAATTTGTTGTGTCCAGATACGTGTACAGCGAGTACTATAAATCTCTGAAAATTGATAGTAAGCCTATTCCGGAAGAATCGCAAGAAATTTCTTGGAAATTTCTCGAGCCCTTAAGGGTTTTCGGGCCAACGAAACGGAAAGTTTGGGAACTTTCCTCGATGGCCATTTGCCAAGCGAGAAAGTTGCCGCGCAATCATCCGACTGGCTGACAATGATTGCGAGGCTGCACCCGTCCAGTGACCTACCGTAGGTCAGGCACTGTCGTGACGTATCTGGGTCAAAGAACCAGTTCAACAACTTGAAACGATCGCGTCCGACAGACCGTCTGTTGACGCCGCCTCGATGACGTCACTCGAACCTATTCTCGACGAAGTCGCGGTATTATCCGCGTTGCAAAAATAACGGCGAGCCGCTTTGTAAGCGGCCGTGAAACGATAGCCGTTCAATAGAATCGATTCGACCGATTCGACCGACTCGACACAGACGTATGCTCGCGGCGTTATTCCGCTTCAGAACCTTCAAAAAAAAAAGAAAATTAAATTTTCCCTGCGTTTCACGGTAGAAGAATGGATTTTCTTTATTTTCCTCTATCGAGCGGTGGCCAAGATCTCTTGATAACGAGAATGGCAATCCGCCAAGGGGCTCCCATGCAAATGTTTTATGCAAATGCGATGAACCAATTGTCCCGAAAGGCTCTTCAATTCTTTTGACGATCCTGTGATTCGTGATTAGCGGAATGAGGAACAGGCCAGGATCAAATGGAATTGAAGGAGACACGGTTCCCTCTGGAATCGCTCGGTTGCTATATCCCCGATTCGTTGCAATATTCATTCAAAGTTGTTCTAATTGTAATTCACGGCTACAAGAGCTGGCTCGTAGCCGTGTTAATATAAAAATCTTTGAAATTACTAATTATTTAACGATTCCATATATTTCCGAGTTAATCCATAAACTGGATGCTAACGTCGCGCCTCTGTTTTGCTTTCAGAGTTCGAGTTGAATACTACGTGAATGAAAACACGCTCAAGGAACGACTCCAACTGTATTTCATCAAGAACCAACGTTCCAGTAAGTAATTTTCACCGGAGCAATCCTGAGTTATTATTCGGTGAATCAAACTCTTGCACGTGTCCTCGGGTTTATGGTGATGGCAGGATCGAATCGATCTTATCAAATGATACGTACTCGTTAATTCGCGTCGATCCAGACATCGTAGAGCAGCGATATAACATATTTCCCGAAAAACATTGTCATGGAGGCGCAGAGTCGATCCAACCTGTCGAACTATTAAATTAATTTCTCCGTTGAAGTTCGAACGCGAGATTACCGTCTCCCGTGAAACGAGCACTCGATGACTGTCACGGGGAGAGATCGTTTACTCTTTATCGACATCTGCCACTCGGGCCTGATCGCCTCGCTTTTGATCCTAAAAGAGTTCACGGCACCGGAAATTTCTGCTCTAAGACACGGTAACTCTGCGTTGCATGCCGGTAACGTAATTTCGGGGGAGCCAGTGATATCGTGACATAGACAACCGATGTAGATGTCTGCCGGGAAGACATAATCTTTTGAAGCCGGTGGCACCAGCCGATAACGGATCTCGTGCCGATGGCAGACTTCTGTTCTCTCGCGTATCGGCTTTCCGGAACAGCACGTCCCAAAAAAAGGAGAAAAGGAACAACAATGACGCGACGAACGTTCCCAACGCCACGATTAAAATGATGCTCCACGTCGATAAACCTGTAATCAATTTAATGTTTCTTCGCAGGTGGACTCGCGACAGATTTTCTTACGGAACACATATTTCTTTCTTTTGTGTTCCAGGTTTGAGGATTCGGTTGGCGAATCTGTTCTTCAAGCTCCTAACATGTTTCTTATACATATTCAGAGTCATCACCGACAGCGATCCAACGTATGCAGCATGGTGAGTCGAAGGATATAGAATTCTTCTTTCTTTTTCCTCTTTAATTTCGTGCCATTTTATCGGAGACATCCACGGGAAGGCATCGCCGGAAGAATTTCTTCGCGGAACAAAGAGAGCCATTTCCACTCGCGATTCCAGCCCAACGTTCATGCGAGATTGTGATATTTTGCAGAACGACTATCGCGGGCTGAAAATAAAACCGAGATAAGATTTTCGCAGCTGAAACAGCATTGCGCTTCCCTGCCGCGAGTCTCTAACAACCACAATACTCCTTAAAGGTTAAGATTTCTAGAGATCCACCGCCTATCTATTCCTCTAGGTGCTTCCGCTTCCCCCCCCCCCTTTTTTTTTCATTCCTCCTATGAATTGCATACCGCTCCTGCGTTGCGTATTATCTTCCGCACTCGCGAATTTACTGGTTCACCGTGTGCAACGTTTTCCTCAGCGAACACACAAGTGACAAGTTAATTGGTGATAAAATGGCAATTTCCTAACTCGACGACGCAAAGGATTAGAAACAATTAGAAAGCTCGGGAACAGCTCTTCTGGACGGACTAAAAAAATTCGCATTACCTGGCGCACTTTGCGGGAACGTCATCGGGAAGCTTTTAAAAAATTTTGCGGCGCGCCTCGGTCCCTGGAACTTCGTCAGCCGCTTTTAAAAATCCTTTCTTCCAGTTACGGTTGCACGCCCGGCAACAAATCCGAGTTCCTCGTGTCTCAGAACCTCACCGAGGAGGAATTCCAAGACCATCCGACCATCAACTGGGACGCGATCTTATGGGTGAGGAGGCCTCTGGAATTGTGGATCGTCCAAGTGATCCTGGCGATAATATCACTGACGGAATCCTTGCTGCTCGCTTATTTAGGCTACAAGGTACGCATTCCTTTTATTCTTGAAGACGTTATCCGATGCACGATCGGTGATTTGTCTAGTGAACCACTGAGACATCAATTATTCTCGGTACTCGGAGTACACGTGTCATTATTTCTGTTAAAAATTTGATCGTTCACTGGACAGGTCAACCCAAACACTCGTTTTGGAAATCATGGTTGCTTAACGTACTGTACGAGATACTTCGTTCCTTTATGCTCCCGAAGAAAAGGAAAGAATAGGAACGTGAAATTTAAATGCTCGGTACTTTTAATTGCGTATTGTTAGTTCTCCTTTGCTTCAGCATCCTCCGGTAGGCAAAATATACATGCTCCCTTCATCGTAACGAAACTTACTGCCGAGGAATTCTAATTAAAACACGCGAGTTTTATTAACTACGATGGACCTACTGTGGTAACGAAAACTCTTCTCGGTGATTCAGTGCTTCTTACCTTCTCTGATAAATAAACCAGAGATTTCTATGGAATTTCTTTTAGACTCGCATAGCCCTTTCTCACTCAAGCTGTTTCAATTTTGGACAATAAAGAAACGAAATATCTCGTTCGACCACGATCAGTGTATATCTCTTTGTATTTTTATAGATATTATGACGTTAAAGGATGTTTAATCACGTCACCATTATCGATTCACTATTCATTTATCACCATTCCTATCATATCACCATTCACTAAATTCAATCGACATATTCAATTATGAGACGTGATTAAATATCTTTGGCGACAATACGTGTAATTTGTTCCTCTTCTGCCGTCCGCCCTTTCTGCATGAGCGCATTCTCTACTAGCCTAATCGATGTTCTTTCTGTTGGTAAATTAGACAAGGAACGAAAGTGAAAAATCCATGTTCGGATTGTGCATGGAAACAGGTCAGAAAGTTAGTCGGAGTAGAAGCTTTTCCGAGGCTGCAGTCAATTTGGTAGCTTCAGCGAAGCTACAGCTTTTGCTTCGGTACACGAGTTCGGGAATCATAATTCTTTTTTCAGCAAGAAAAAAAATTCACAAAATGCGCCTCCGACATCCGAGCGCATTGCCGAAACATTTTTCAGAATGTTCAAAAACGGACAATACCTTTTTCCCCGTAGAAAAGATACACATTTCGAACGGAAATTTTCGAGAAATTGACAAAAATGCGTACCTCTTCCGAAATAAATAATTTAACTACAGATATATCCGACAGGCTGTTTCCTTCGTTCTTTTGTTAACGTGCACCTGTAAAAATGTGTCACGACATTTTCCGAATTTCTACCGCTACTTTTTTTCAATGTTTAACGCTTCACTGCTTGCTGTTGTTGCTACTCTTCGTCGTTCTGCAGTTTCATCGAGAATTATTTACGGTTTCGACGAACACGACGAGACACGCGAGTTAAACGAGTTTTATATTAAGATACAGTAAAGTCGGTCGGTCTCATCGTCTCTCATTCTCTATTTACAATTAGCACACCCGATAGGAAACCTGCTAAGAAAATATTAAACGTCGCGTCGGCTCTCAAAGGAAGCAACGAAGCCAATGCAATAAAAACTTATTACACCAGGTATAATAAAAAATTTCCGTAAGTTTCGGCGGACTTGTAGGTGGTCACAAAACATGCCGAGTTCTGTTCGCGAAAACTTTTCCTCGTTCCACTCGAAAAGTAAACCAGGAAAATCTCGAAAAGTCTCGCGGGGAAGAAAAGGAGTTCGTCCCTCGGTTTCTGCTAAATTACAATCCCATTTCTGGTTAGGAATGTTCGCCGAGAATAAAAAATACAGGAGTGGAATTCATCTTTACGCGAAATTCTAAAATCGATGGAATCTTACAATAGTAAAAGAGAAAATCGCGACGCAGTAAGTAATAATTGCACGAGAAGTATCACGTTCGGACGTTCTTAACGTAGCGTTATCGAGTTTGTCGGTTGTTACGACGTGACGAATCGGGTTGCCGGAATGCTCGATTAGCGAATAGCGTGCCAAACACTATAGATCTTATCTGGAATCGCGCGCATAGAAAAGCGAGCGGCTCGTTAAAATTTGACACCGTTCAATAACAAATTTTACAGTGATCCATCCATTTGTCATGATCCAGTGGAAAGGGTTAATTACGAGACGTTCGGCGACATTTGATCGATGAAAATGATGGAAAGGTCGAAATGGACCGGAAACAGTGTAAATCCGGTATCTCCTCGCGATCGCATAGTTTGCCAGAGTTAGTGCTATCGGCGAGATTACGTCTTTCGATGGTAATTATGTCGAAAGGTCGGGATGAACGATTAAATTTCGGGTATGCGATCAGAATGATCGAACGATCTGAATAGCCGCATAGCGGATCGGTGAGTTGGCCAACCAGAAAACGGTATGACGGTTGAATCGCCGTGTTTGAAGGCTTTCGATACCACTCGAGGATCGCGAAGGAGCATAAACTGAAGGACTCCGTGGTGAAGTGGGGACTCGAATTCTCAGAGAATTCGGCTAGCCTCGTCTGGACGCGTACGGTTGAATGCTCGAGCACGCGTGCATGCGAATAAATACACAGGAAATCGGTTCGTATGATTCGTGGCGGGTCGTGTCGTGTGTTTGGCCCAGGAAACGTGGAATCCAATCTCGGTTTGCGACTAATGATCGTCGACTGGGTTACGGTGACGGGGACCGAGGACGGGTACTCGTGTATACTCTACCTATACCAGTTTCCTATTATGTCTTCTTCCGTCATTCTTGATTTACGGAGTTTGCTGCCGAGCATTCGACAGTCTCACTCGGTTAAAGAGACTAGCGTCTCGTGGTTTCGAACTTGTACAACTGGTACTCGGTATGACACACGGAGCTCATCCCCTTCAGCTACGTCAACTGTTATACATATTTCATTTCATTTAATAATTCTGTTCGTCAAAACGAAACAGGGAACCTCTTCTTAAACCGATCGACACTAAGAATTCCGTAATTAACGGAAGTCGACCTAATTGCTGATGCAATTGTCCGCTACGGGACTAACGAGGTCCCCCTCCTAAAAAAGCAGAAATTTCGTGAATAGGCATTCATCCACTTGCCCATTGTTTTCAATAAACTTTCACGTTAGGAAAACTTCAAAGCGAGAGTACGGTCTATATTAAATTAAATTTTTCGCTCGTTTCACTAAAATTTCACGGGTCCGCGGAGACTGAATAAATCAACGAATATCCTATTCCCGTGGCATCGTTAATTACTCTTGCTTTATTTGCACTCTTCGAACCTTTCTCGTTAAATTCGCTCGGAGATAATTGGATTAACATGATTAAAACTAGTAGCAAAGTGTGGTTAAGCGTCTAGAGCTTCGATTGCGTTTACGTTTTGCAGCGTGGACTCACAAAACAATTTACAATCACAAAACAGTTGACTTAGAACAATAAGATTAGTGTCTCCGTAGTACAATGATACGCATACGCATTGCACGGCTACCGAATAGAAAGAAACGAAAATGCAGGACGACTGTTTGATCTTTTTCTCAGACTCTTCTAACGCACTTTGTATTTTCTTGAAATTGTCGCTGGGTTTGTTGAGCTGTCTTCGTCATGTTCACAGGGAAACATCTGGCAGCAGCTACTCTCGTTCCACTTCATCTTGGAGCTGGTCAACACCATACCGTTTACCATCACGGTGAGTGATCAAGCAATTTTACCAACGCATTCGTTAACGAGCGTGCAACGACACGTGTCAGTCCATTTCTCAGACACTTAAACCATTTCGCCATTTCGTCGGCAGTGAAACGTGTTTGTATCGGTTCTGTGATTTTCGAAATTCCATAGCACCGTGCTTCGATACGGATCTAAAGGTTTTACGTACCTTCGGCACGCGACAGAGCCAGAGATTCTTAGATAGAACACATTATTCGGTCGAGCCGCGGTGCTATACCGACTTCCGTTCTAACAACAAGCATCATTGCCAGCGAGTAGAAAACTTGTTGCTTTAGTTCGTATAAAGTTACGAAATTCCACCTCCTCGAGCTGTGTGTTACATTGAATGATAGTAATGGCCTCTCTTATTGCGACAGATAGGAGCTCGTGCCGCTTGCTCGCGATTTATGGTTGCTGGGAATCGTGAATCGATTCGTTCCGAATAAAAATAACTGTTTTATATTGCTATTCAGAAAGTTGACTGCATTGTATCGGACGGACACTGTACAACGTTTTCCTTTCGTTCTTTCGTAATTCTGAAAATTGTCGGCGACTGGAATATAAAAGGTGTTTTCTTCAGGCTCGTGAGAAATTGCATAAGATTTTGCCGGTGCATCGATCTCTGCTTGTTAACCTCGATCTAGACAGAAATAGGATGTAACGCCATCAGAGAGTTGCGCTTTGAGATTTAATTGGTCCAATCTTATTAGCTTTGTGCCTCGACTCCAATGTTCCGGCAAAATCCCCAAATCCCAAATCTTACCGTCTCGTAACCGCTTGGAAAACATCTTGCACCTTGAGAGGCAAATCAATCTCGCGTAAAGAAACTGCACGTTTCCATTCGAACTTGACATTCGTTTAATAACTTTCCCAATAATTGAAGCGAATCTTTGATTTTCTTTTTCACAGCTGCTTTACCCGCCGATACGAAATCTCTTCATCCCAGTGTTTCTGAACTGTTGGTTGGCGAAGCATTCCTTGCAGAATATGTTCGTGAGTAATTTATCGATATCAATCAATGGAAAATCACGACTGTGTGAGCCTCTCTACCGTTGCTTGTATTTCTGCCTAGCAGAATGATCTGCACCGAGCCATGCAGAGATCGCAATCAGCTTTAAGTCAACAACTGATGATTCTCACAGCTACGTTACTATGCCTTGTCTTCACCAGGTGAGTCTCCACCTAAAATCATTATTTTAACGTATATATAAAACGAAATTCGTAATTCTCGGCCGTTTATCGCGTTTAATGTTCTTAATTGCGCGGCAGGTAACGCGATTTAACATTCATCAACCAGTAATCATTTTCGTGTTCCTTCGCGCAGGACGACTGGGGATTCCGTAATGACAAATTATAATTCTACCGTCGTACTGGTAAACTTTTCTTAACCGTTCCGCCGCGCCGGCCTTATTTTCACCCATTATTTAAGTTTGCGGAGAGCCCGGTGTTCTATAACTTGCATAGAAGTTACATTACGTTATTCGAATAACGAGGAAAGTTTACCAATTCGAATACGATTTCCATTCACAAATTTGTTTTCCGGATATCGAAGCCGGTTTTTCTTCTGTCTGGCTTCGACGTCAAGCCTTTCCTCTGCAATTCATTGACACGTTCGTGAATTCTCTTGGTATTATACATCTTATGAATTTTCGGAGGCCAGAAGCAAAAGTAGAATTGTTTTGACGTATTAATGGTTCCATCTGGTCTCGCATCAAATAAACAGCGTTACATTCGTCAAGCTATATTAAACGCTCGAATACGCCGCCACGTATTGCATACGCGATCCCGTATGCCATAAATACAGAGTGCACACGATTCTGGCCATTTTGAATTCAATTATAAATTCAAGGTTACAATATATAAAGGCAGACAAGAAGGGTTAAAATTTTTAGCAGTTAAGACGGATATTTTCGTCCTATCCTGTACCTGCACGACGGCCATACAACTCCGATGAGAACAGTGTGTCTGTCGGGTACTGTGATCGAATATGATTGCGGTCAGCCGATCAGCAATTTGTAAGCTAAAAATATACAATACCGGCGAAACCGACCGGAAAAAAACTACCACCGCACCGTTATTACTTCTCCCGACATGTGCCGCAAAGTTTGCAACTATGTCACTCCGAGTATAATCGTAACATTGCAAACAATCGATCGTTGGCCGTCTTAGAAGTGGAATGAGCTAGTTTTAATGGGATTTCAAGCTTCAAGGTGTTGCGGTATTATTAGACGTGCAAAGGAAGAGAGAGAAGAGGATATAAAACAGAATGGTGCTTCAAAATGACATTTGTAGAAATTCAAAAGACATGAAAACCGCGTTTTAAACGCGTCTTACGTAATTTCGTCGAGCACCAGGAGTAACAGGAGAGAACAACATGCGGGAAATCCTCGGACAGTGTCCACCGTGTGAGAAATGACTTCCGAATAATTCCAAGATTGACAACGAGATAGGAGACATCCGGTCGCCCTTGTCGCGACTCCGGGGTTCGCCTTGACAAGGGCGAGCTTACGGGTTACGCCGTTCTAAAACCACGCCGTAAATAACGAATCACGACGATCGATGGTGATACCAATCCATCTGCGCTAGCCGCCACGATTACTTATTAATGTCTGTCCCACATTACGATCTGGGTCAATCAGCTAAGTTTCACCCTATCCCGTTTCCTCGATCCTCGATTTTTCCACTGACTCCGATCGAATCCAAGAAATATTGAAAATTCACAGTTATAATAGTAACAGATTCAGGAACCTTAATGTATTCATTTTAATCTACTATAGTTATTAAACGAAGAGAGGTTCTGTCCAAGACTTTAAACAAGAAAATTTCACGAAATTAATCAAAAAATGATTAGAAAAAAATGTATTTATTACGATAGTGGATAGGAATAATTTTTTTCAAGACTTTAAAAAACCACACAATGGAATATCCTGCAAAATAATCTACAATTAAAAAGAAATAAGTTCTGCAAGTTAAAAAAAAAACAGACAGACAGACAATCACGATTTATTATAAATGGAGATAGAGATAAAGATCCGATTGCATAAGTCTTCTTATGTCGTCGTGAAGTAAGATTTTCCAGCTTCATTAACTATAATGCCCGGCCCCATACTTTTAACTGGAAGTGCATTTACGTATTCTGGTTTGCGTGGTCCATTCTCTATGCACATGTGTGTGTGTGTGTGTGTGTGTGTGCATATAATCCTGTCCGATGTGATCGATGTTTAATGGTCAGTAAAAAGTTCGAACTTTTCACAATACTTTGACAAAGAGATTTACGCACGGATTCTTGGCCATGCATCACGATATCAGTTCTTGTCACACTGCTATCTCCCTGACCGAATTTTTCACCGAAATAGAAATTCCAATGGTTCCGCAGCAACCCTATTCGTCAGATCTGAGTACGCGCGACCTTTCCTCTGATCCAAAATTTAAATCAAAGCTCGCTATTTCGAAACCAGGCGAAATCGAAATTCTCGTGACAGACCGAAGGCAGTTCCCGCTTGAACATTTCCACCGGCACTTGCTTCTGAGAATGGGAACACCGTCTGACGCGTGTGTTACATTCGAAAAGAAGTATAAATAACTTTGCTGCAGACATTGAACAATAATTGAATCGTTAGGTCGCTTAGATATTCGAAGAGAAAATGATTAATGTTGTTTGGCGAAGGATTCGGGAGATTGATTTCACAGCGAAACATTTTTATCCGGTGGATTCGTCCGACCAACGAGAAGATTGTATCTGCGGACTTGTAACGAAAAGTTCCAGATGGTCGGACAACCGGTGTTCCTTCGTTAACGAAACTTTCGTTTCTCATCTAGACCGAAAGGCCATGGAACTTTTTCTGAACTATGTGTGTCCGTCGTCGGGGGAGTTCAAGGAAACTGACATTTTGTGTGAACAGTTGAAAATGTCACGCCCGACTAGCTATTCTCTAGGAAATTAGATTAATACCGTTGTATTTTCTGCGATACTTGTTGACGCGAACTCGCGTTTAGTTCGAGCTGGCCGAATCCGCAAATCATTTCTCGTATTATTCTCGAATCTATGAATTGATATTAGATGTTTCGACGAACGATAAAGTGTATAAGCACCGTACACGAAAGTCTCTCGTTGTTTTCGTTCCGTTTTCCGTTGTAGTTGTTCGCTCCCTGATTTAGTCTTGCGGTTTAGGGTCGCTGTCAATCAAGCGCCGAGTATAATAACTTTCCGGAGGGATAAAGCGCAGGGTAATGAAGTGTAGTGGGAAATGGTTTTCAATTTTGTCTACCGTCGCACGTAACACATCGAGCTTGACATTTTGTTAAGCGTCTCGATTAACCGTACTGAAATTTCTTCCCGGTACGCAAAGTAGAAGAGTTCGGCATTTAAGGTATAGGAAGTCTGTATAATGAACCATTATTAGAAATGTTGTGTGAAAATGTGATCCGAACGACAGTCGGATAAATTGCAACGCGGACGGAATGAACGCGATGAAAAAGTTAATCGAATTTGCCAGATTGAAACCGTAATTCCGCCCGTACATACCTCTCATAAAATTTTGCAGATTTTCCATGACACAACTGGCATTAATCCGACAAAAAATTATTCCTCCGCGAGTTAAGAAGGCTCGCATTACTCGTACGTCATTCTTAATCCTCTGAAAGCTCCCTTTTTAAATACGTGTGTCATCGTTTTTAGACTTTTTCATTTCCCTGTGTGTTAACTATATTGGAATTTTCGTGAATTCCCTTTTGCGATCGTTGCGATGTACATTATTTATATAAAACTGACGGAAAAAGGGGAATCTGTTCGCGAGCTGGAAAAACAAACCGCAAAAACCAGAAATTTTACATTTTGTCCTCGTTTGTTCCAGTGCGAAATTTTTTGTCAATTTTTTGCTGCTCCTCGCGCGAGTAAAAACGAAAATGTTCTAATTCCGCGTTGCAACGTATTTACGTTTACTCGTTGACGACTGAAAATTTCATGCTTTCAAGTTGACTAGTTAAATCCTGTGCAGACTGCGAATTAATTTCTCCCAGCAGTCCCTTCCGATCACGCGTTCAAAAAGTAAATTTAGGGTTCAGGGCATCCTCCATAAAACCAACAGACTGAAATCCGTTTATTAATCGTGCTCATTCGCGACGATGGCACGTCTGTTGACCCGCTCGATCCGTGTTCGTGGATTTTACTCGACTCTGTCGTGTCCTCTCAGCGTTAGCTACCATCCAGCATCGATAACAACCGAGACACTTGTTGTACAGCAATCAGCAAACAGTCAATAGCGTTCCTTGGCCAAGAAAAAATGTCACGAGTACGTCGATCATCCTGAACAAAATTGCAGAATCCTTCGAAAAGATTCGCGCGTACCTTATCGTTGACGTACGTGCCGGTTCTCGTGTATTGCACGCGATTTTTCAGTTTAAAGTGGCTAACCTCGCGCGGAAGGGCTGGTGGTTGCATGCATAATCGCGGCACAGGGGTGTTTGTGAATGCTGTTCGTTAGAGTGGATCTACGAACGGGGCGCGCCTTTTCCGCGATTCTTCGACTCCCGCCGGTACCTCGAAGATGAAAGGATCCCAGGATCCTGTAGCGAACAGCTAATTGTACGATCGGTTTCAACGACTACGACAGGGCGACGCATTCAGCTCGACTACTATACGATAGAGAGAGAGTCGAATTACCGAGCGCACAGACGGCGACGCCGGTGATTTCAATACCCTAGCCATCCGGGCGAGCTTTAATCCCGCGGAATACGATTCCAAGCGACAGTTTTCGATTTAATTTTCCAGCGTATGCGGAATCCAACACTTCCAAAGAGCTGGCCACCGGCATTTGAATCTGTTTCAAAGCACCTACTATGTCGTGGTCACGTTCTCGACGGTCGGCTACGGGGACTTCGTGCCTGACATCTGGCCATCGCAACTCTACATGGTCATCATGATCTGCGTGGCTCTCATCGTCTTACCAACGCAGGTAACTGCTCGAACTTTATTTAACCCTTTTAATACCGAGCAAAGAATACCGGGCCGAATCGGCGAATTTGCAGAGGTTTGCAAAAATGCTCGTGAAAACGAAAGTAGGAGTGATATTAACAAAATTTAAAAAGCAGCATATTGCGAAATACACGGAGAATAAAACGACGCCAATTGTGTTTCGATATTTATTGAAAATCATAAAACCGTAATTGCACATAAAAAAATCATCGTTTGGTCATAGCTTTATATATATATATATATATATATATATATATATATATATATATATATATATATATATATATATATGTAGGGAGAAGTCGTCTTCGAGCGACGAGAATTCCGTCGAATGTCGCGTCGCTAGAAACGATAGCGACGCGACGATTCGATATTTGTTATTATGTTTATCGATTGCGTTATTCAAATTATAATATACGATTTTGTGATTCCGGTACGACGTGTGAAACCGAAAAGACGTGTGTGATCTCAGACGGAGATTCAGACGGGATTATTTAATTAATTGTATTTCATTTAATTCATATTACTTCAAGTTATATATTAAATTATTGTTGTGTTTAAAATAGTATTATTCTTTCGACGACTTAAATCCTACATATATATCAGGTAGTATGATGTATAGGCATTGTCTTTATCTTTATCGTTTATGAAGTACATGCGTGTAGAAAAATACTAACAATTGTGTTTAGAAATGTAGATCGATCTTCAGACATTCTAAATATATTGTATTTCGAACGATGTCTCTCTCGAACGATAATTATAACAGCAATTGGAGTTCTATTCCGAGGCTGCCTCTATAATGGAAAACAAACAACCTGCGCGACACAGTCGGCATGGACAGCAGCGATTCCAGAGTGGATGGTTTCGAGTTTGAACGCGCATAATGTCGTGAACGGTGCGCGTCTTCTGTCGGATTAATAAAATTCTAGCGATCATAATAGTAATGTTACGGTGAATTTACTTATGCGATTCAGCCAACTCCTCCTTATCGACGCTTCTTCTTCTTCTCGTTAACATTATCTCTTGCGGTGTTCGCGAGGCAGTCGGTGAAACCGGATTAATGTCCGTTTTATGATATCCGGGGAAACTCGCCGGTCTTCATTCCCGCGCGATACAGTCATTGTTAAGTGCGATGTAAAAGATTTTATATCATCAGTAATTCCTCGCCGACGATAAATATTCGCTCGGACCGTGAACGTCGGGAAATAAATGTCAAACGCTTCCCCTCTTCCTCTTCGCGAGGGTTTTTGTAGCCCCGAGCATTGTGTTACGTATTACAAAAGGGATCGTTAAATCGGTGTTCCGTTAACGCTTAGTCAAAGGTTCCTACTATATCGCTCGATAATTTCGCGAAACCTTTTGTTATGGAAATAAATGAAAAATTTCGCAAAGATCGAGTGCAACGTTTTCTTGACGCTTGCATTGCGTTAGTTTCCTCGATTGTACTTGAATGGTTCTCGAATTGGACCGGTATAATTTCTCGGTAATATTCCAGAGAACATAAGTGTCTCGAAAATCAATGAATCCCGGCCTCTGACGAACGCGTAATTAAATTGTCCGAGGGGAGATCAAACCCAAATATGCTCTCCTACTTGTTGCCCGGGAATCATTGACTAATGACAGAGGATGGTACCCGAAGTCAGCCGTCGCATCCTAGCCGGAGGTAGGGATGACAGTGATAACTATGCGATTCATCTGTCAAACCTGTCAGCCGCACACGATATACGACTAGTACGCTGACGGAACGTTCTTGAGATGCATACAGGGTAGCCCGGAAACAGTTCCACCGGAAGGATTCAGCTGCAATTGTAGCCTCATCCTGCAAGACTCCTCTTTCTATACTTTATCGATCGGTTTTATTTCAGAAATCGAATGTCAACTGTGTGTGTTTCTCTGATGACAGTTCGAGCAGCTAGCTTTCACGTGGATGGAGAGACAGAAGCTGGGCGGCTCTTATTCCTCGCATCGAGCGCAGAGTGAGAAACACGTCGTGGTTTGCTGCACGACCCTGCAGGCGGACACCATCATGGATTTTTTGAATGAGTTTTACGCCCATCCTCTGCTGCAGGTATAGTAGTTATACTTGGACCGTAAATTTTTGGTGAGACCTCGAGAGACCTCCAGGGTTAAAAGAGGAATTGGTGAACTGTTGGTACGGAGAGCGAATGTAGCTCGGTTTCTTGTTGAATTCAGGATTACTACGTGGTGCTACTGTCGCCGATGGAACTGGATACCACGATGCGAATGATTTTACAGGTGCCTATCTGGGCACAAAGGGTAATTTACATTCAAGGCTCGTGTCTGAAAGACAACGATTTAATCAGGGCCAGGATGAACGAGGCGGAAGCGTGCTTCGTTCTTGCGGCGAGGAATTACCAGGACAAAACCGCCGCCGACGAACATACGATACTCAGGTCAGTTGCAAAGTTAACTCGTAAACGTGCCCGATCGGGCAGAAAAATTTCATTCGTTCCTCTTCATTGAGAAATCATTAAGAAACGAGGTAATCGAGAAAGTGTTTGAGAACTCGTTCAATGATAAACGGCAGATCGTGGGCAGTGAAGGACTTCGCACCGAACGTTCCTCAGTACGTTCAAATCTACCGTCCGGAAAACAAGCTCCACGTGAAGTTCGCTGAGCACGTTGTGTGCGAAGACGAATTCAAATACGCCCTCTTAGCGAACAACTGCACATGTCCTGGCGCATCCACCTTGGTTACCCTCCTGTTACACACCTCCAGAGGACAGTAAGTTTACAGAACGAAGATCCTCGTTCCGTTAACGAGCAAAACTTTTTAAAACGGAGGATTACCGGGCGCGTTCTCTTTCAGAGAGGGACAACAGTCGCAGGAAGAATGGCACAGGCTTTACGGGAAATGTTCTGGGAACGAGATATATCATATTATTCTAGGGGACTCCCGATTTTTCGGCGAGTACGAGGGCAAATCCTTCACCTACGCGTCGTTTCACAGTCATCGGAAGTACGGGGTAGCGTTGGTTGCGGTCAGGCCAGCAGAACTTCCGGAATTCTACGAGGACACCATCCTCCTAAATCCTGGTACTGACGGTTTCGCCATCTCGTCCGTCGTTCATTTTTCTAGACTGATTCACTGAGTCGACCTGCACGGTTATTCTGACGACAGGTCCGCGTCACATAATGAAGAAAACGGACACCTGTTATTACATGAGCATCACGAAGGAGGAGAACTCGGCGTTCGTGGTGGCGAACAATCAGGCTACGGGCGCGGAAGGGATGCAAGTAGTGATAGAATCGAAAACTGACGGGACAGAGAACGCGAATACTGGTACGCCGGCGAATGCATCGAGCAACACCGACGCCGCGTTGAATTCTGGGACCAGTGCCGGCACGACAACGACGACAACCACGATCTCCACGAGCTGCACGATCGCCGCCGGTGATGGGAACGGTACAGCAAACACATCCGCTGCCAACGAGCACGATCGCTATTCCAACAATTGTAAAAATGCGCTGAACGAAACAGCTTGCAGCAGGCAGGAGACGATCTGTACGGGGCCCCGTGGACACAACGCGAACCACAGGGCCCCACAGGTTATTTTGCAGGTCCTACCTAGCACGCCCACACCACTCGAACGGCACAACATAATCGCATCCGATGTCTACCGTGAGTGTCGCATGCGCCTCGCTTCTCTTCTTTTTATTTCAATTCGTTCTTTCTTATTTACTACTTTACTTTCGACCACTCTATGGTCTACCCGTACTTGTATATTCCTTTTTCTCTTACCATACATATACGGTAGATATCCTCTTAACCGCCCCGTATGATCACGAAGCGACAGGGAGTCGCTTCACCGGATAAGAGGGAATCTGCAGTATTTATATTTTCTATATTGCCACTCAGAGTTGGGCAAATAATTAATCGCCGATTGACCACTACATTTTTACTTCGATCGTTAATCGCAATTAACAATTAATCTCCTACTTTAGTCGTGAATTGCGATTAACGATTATTAATCGTCAATCGGATAATTGATTAATGATTAACTGAAGGCGGATAGCTGAAATTTCGCAATGGAATGCGGAATCAAAACTGTATGAATACTGAAAATTCCCTCCTCCATATTACAATTTATGGATAGACCGTATGGTAATTAACTTCAGCATTTGATTAAATCAATCTTCGATTTCTCGATGATTTTTTCGTTTAATCAACGATTAACTTCATCAATCGATTGAATCAATGAATCATGATTAAAATTTTAGTCGATTATTGCCCAACTCCGTTGCCACTTTATGTTATCACGTTTCGATAGACTGCGCTCTCGCGACGATCTGTGGGGCATTGGGAATGATCTGTGTCGCGATGACGATGGTGAATCGATGGATACATGCTTTGTCGAATTTTTGGTGTCTTTGGTTGGGTGGTATTGGCTTTTGTACTCGATGGGGGAAGGTATTGGCTTTTGTACTATGAGTGTTTCGAGTTCTACATGTTTCTACAAGCTCCCGTTATTATAGAATCATGTGCAGAAAGAAATTATATAGAAGTTGGTAAAGAGCGTTTATCAGGTGAAGAATACTATAGAAGCTTCTTTGAATTAATTGATAATTGCCTAATATTATTGTTTCTTTTATATTCGGATTAGTTTCGATTATTCTGTAAATGCTATATAGAATGTTTGAAATTTTGTCACGTGCTTGCGTTCGCATGTACAGTCGATTACGCTTGTACCATTATTTTCTCAAACACGAATTAGCTGCGATGGCTTCGAAAGATGAATTTCTATCATTCTGCTTCGGTGGACTGATAAAAAATGATTTAGAACGAAAAAAAAAAACAAATAGAGAATACGTTGGTATCGATGATATAAATTCACATACGCTTAAACGCTTGTGCACAAATACATCGGACTCGATCGATACGATTCTTCCCGTAAGTTTCCTTTTTCAGAAACGTCGAGTCTGACATTTATTATTAGACACGTAGAGTAGAAATATTAAACAGCTAGTGAATTCTACGTTGACTGTAGTGTAGAATAAAACATTGTAGCGAGAAGTATTGCTTTATGGTGTCACACTGTTTGGAAAATTCGAAATTAGAGGTTTGCATTGGGAACAATGCTTGACTGTCGTAGACCGTGCCGCAGCCGAGAGATCAAAAAGTCAGTTCCATTCGCATAATATCAAATATATCGAACCCCCGAAGTGGCTCACTCTAACAATCAGACAATAACTATAGTCTTATCGTCGTCCATGACAAATCGAAACTTTTATAGCAGCTCATCCGGATGCCGGAGGACTCGGTGATTCACGGCAGTGTCTGAAAGATGGAGGATCTTCGTCACAGACGCCGATCACCGGAAATCATTTGGACGTGCCGCGATCTCTCGAACCGAATCCTAATTTACTTAGCCCCGAGGTTCTCACTCAAAGGGGAGGTAAGACGAGCAAACGCGACACAGTCGAATGAAATTGTATTGCAGCAGTTCTCGAGACTCGCATTTTCTTTCGTTTGGCGAACGATTAAACGTGTGTTTTAATGTAAATTGCATCAGGAATGAGGAGACCGAGCATCCTACCTGTGCCAGACATGTTAACGAGTTCCACGTTGCATCTTTCTGGCCAGGAATTATTAGACCACGAATGCGACGACTCCGAGGACGAAATGGACGATGACGTTCCGTGGAGATCACCGAGCGAAAAGATCGCGTGAGTATTCTGTAAATACAATTAATTTTCTACATCATGTTACATCCAGGCTCGCAACGAATCAAGGTATTCGAATACCTATAACTGGACACGAAATATTTTCCACGAAATATCACCAGCTATAACTTTCTACGTGTCGTGCGACAATGGTCGAAATATTTCGTGTCCAGTATAGTAAATGTGGCATCCGTGTCAACGCAAGGAGTCGTCGACGTTAGTGGAATATATACATATATTTTTATCCTATTTTACATGTACATATATACTTCGTAGATATGTACGATCACGATCCTTCTCTTTGACAGATCTCTTTGGCAGATGTAATTGATACACGATCGTGAGATCTTTGAGAGTGAAACGATCTCGCACATTTTCGTGCACTTGCATGCCACGGTCTCTTATGCATCGGACGTGTTTGTGTCGATTTGTTTTTATCGTACCTCTATATATTTATATATACGTATGTGAACATCACGATTTTCAATCCATCGTGCGTATTAAGATCGTATCGTTCATCGCAGTGTTACTACAATGAAATTTTATTATAACCGCAAAAAGGTTCTAGCATACAACCGATCATTTATTGGTAAACGATCAAAAATACGCACGATTGTCTCTTACTTAATGTTTAATCCTAGAAATGAAATTCTACAGCTGTGCTGTGAGAACTGTGCACCACGCTCGTCCAGTTTCCTCACACTTCTTCTTAAATGTTACTATAATTCTCTTTAATACAACACTCGACGTGGCTCAACGTGTAAATTACCAATTGCAATTTATTATGTTTGAGAGCTGGTAGCGGTAAAATTTCCAGTTTGTCGAGAGGTTTTGTCCTTTTTGCAAAAGTGCACGAGGAATTCCAATTTCTATGCGTGCTCGAGTAACGTCGAGTGGTCGAAACATCCGTACGCGATGGTAACAAGAGACAGACAGGGCGAGAAAAAGTGTAAAAAAAAGAACGTTTTGAGCGGAGGATCGATACCGCCGCTTGTCAATGATTCTCCATCATTCACCGCCCAAAATACAATTAAACGGAAGTTGTACGTTGATCGTCGGTCTGTCCTGTCTGAATGTCTCTCGATGCCTGTACCACTACTCGGCGTCGATGGTATTGAATCCGCTGCTCGATGCTGTCCTGCCTGAACACCCTCTATGTCCTCCATGGATGTTTTCGATGTCTTCCTCCCTGCATCGTCTTTATGCACTGCCGTCTTGACGCACGACCTTTGCCCAGCAGTTTCAAAGGGTGAGTTATGTTCTTACGCTTCTTTACCGTCCTTTCCGCTCGCCATTCACGAGGACACCTGCGCAATCGTGAAGCATTAACCATTTTCTTCGAGTCGCGATATTCAAGCTGATTAACAATAAAAGAGTAATTTGATCGAAAAGCTTCGCGGTCGAGCTACCAAACTGCGAAATCGAAGTCGGTTATTTCGATGCGAAACGCTGACAGATCAATCAACGAAAGTAATCAATCGGTACAGTAAGAACAATTGCTAGAGCTTTTGCTGGATCGGCGTTTTTAACTTCGCCGCAATTTACGCCGGTGAAACTATTTGTGAAAATCGCAACGTTCTCACCCGGTTACGCAGAGATTTTCTGCAATACTCGGTACCGCTGCGCTGGTAACTTTTCCTCGAAATATTATCTGAACTCGTAAACAGTATTCCCGGAGGAGATGTCGCGGAAAATCCGAAATATAGCGAGCGGGACGCCATTTCCTCCTCGTATTGAACTACGGGAACATTTGAGGAAATGAAATAAACAATTGTCTCTTTCTTTAGCAATTCTTTCACGTGATCTATGTTTCGTAATGCAATCGCACAACTGCACATGTTTCTCACTTTCTGTATGTAAATAGCACAATTTACTTACTATGTATAGTGTACATATGTTTTTTAATATATATTTATTCACCCCCTGTTTCTCTAGCTAAGAAAATGGGAAAATTTTCCGTGCAGTCCGACCTTTCATAAATTTTACTAATGCTAACACAACCAAAAAGGATACCGTAAATCTGAATTTTTCAATTTTATTCTGTCCTGTATCAAGTTGCAAAGATCAAACAATGCCTCGTAAGACAATATATTATCGTGGATACTTCACTCCACTTTACTAGCTTCGCTGCTCCGTTTGCAATATATGAAACGAACTATGTACAAAGTATAATACAAGAGAATGTAAAGAACCACGCTTCCATGTATCCGCTGTCATAACATCTGAACTCTATTCTGAGAGCCTGTGACGAGATTGATACAATTGGGTGCGGCTGGGTAGCCAATTATGCAAACTATATAACAATTTAATACTGCTACTACGTTGTTGCAGAATCGTCAAAGGATTCCCACCCGTTTCGCCGTTCGTTGGTGTCTCGCCGACACTGTGCTACCTACTCAAAGAAAAGAAACCTTTATGTTGTCTTCAGTTGGCACAGGTAGTTATCTCTCTCTCTAAATAATAATTGACAATACTCGAACAACGGAGGTACTTGGAATTAATTCGATATTTTATTTCTCTAGGTTTGCCAGCACTGTAGCTACAAGAACGCGAGGGACTACAATTGGCAGAACAAGACTATCATACTGGCTGCCGATTACGCCAGCAATGGAATCTACAACTTCATCATTCCTCTGAGGGCACATTTCAGGTACAACTTCCTCAGAATCTCTCTCGTAGAACAAACGAAAGATTTCTCCGAATCTTTGAAAAGAAAAGACTGTTGAAAAATGTGTCTTCTAGGTCGAAAACGTCGTTGAATCCTATAATTTTACTGCTGGAGCAGAAACCAAAAATCGCGTTTTTGGACGCGGTGTCCTATTTCCCTCTGGTCTACTGGATGTTGGGATCCATCGACTGTTTGGACGATCTTCTTCGAGCGGGTATCACCCTGGCTGAAAGCGTGGTCGTCGTCAACAAGGAACGCAGCAATTCTGCAGAGGAAGATACCCTGGCCGACTGTAACACGATTGTCGCGGTGCAGACAATGTTCAAGTGAGCATTCTTAATTTTGATGCGCAGCTGATCCCAGTTAGCGTAACGTGTTTTCTACGATTCACAGATTCTTTCCAAGCATAAAGAGCATCACGGAGCTGTCGCAGTCGAGTAACATGCGCTTCATGCAATTCAGGGCGCACGACAAGTACGCTCTCGACCTCAGTAAAATGGAGAAGGTGCGTTACGGAAGTTTCATGAAAAATTTCTCACGAACAAATTCCCTTCGAGAACTACAATTTCAACGACAACGTTTACAGAGAGAAAAGGAAAGAGGATCCCACATATCGTACATGTTTCGGCTACCATTCGCAGCTGGCAGCGTCTTCAGCGCGTCCATGTTGGACACACTTTTGTATCAAGCGTTCGTCAAGGATTACATGATAACATTCGTGAGATTACTGCTGGGCGTCGATCAAGCTCCAGGATCAGGGTTTCTAACATCGGTAAAAAGAAAAGAATTCTTGCTGTTCCAGCTGAACGTTAAAGTTAAACACCGGAATCGTTTGAATTACAGATGAAAATAACGAAAGACGACATGTGGATTCGAACGTACGGCCGATTGTACCAGAAACTCTGTTCGACGACGTGCGAAATTCCAATTGGGATTTACAGGACGCAGGACACGACGGTTTCGGACACGTCCCACGTGAGTAAACGATCCCCAACCTAATCGATCAAAGGATAACTAAGTGATTGGTTCGTGTACTATTGCATAAGTGCAGAAAACAACTTTGAATGGCAGCTGTGAGTAGCGCATGGTTGTACTCCCGTCTCTGTTCAACAATTTATTATAGTGGCCCTCCCTTTACGAACTGATATTTCAAACGAGTTAGGCTATCGCACCTTGGTGAAACGATGCTCGTAGCACGTCCTTCGATCCTGAATATACATACATATATTTATTCGTGTTGAACCTGCATCGTGCGAAACATTGTAATACATATTTTTCGATTATCGATCGATCAGTGATCCGATCGCTGTATACTTTCGCACAGTTCTCGTCTTTTTTCATTATGGTCGCTGTTTGCATTAGCCCCTGTGATCGACGGTGTTTGAACGTGTTGATTTTTGCTATTGTACAGGTTCTGATACATGCAGATCGTAGAGATAGCGACGTTGAGCAGCAAGCGTTTAGAATTTAGAGGAAACTTGCATTTATACAGGCCGCAATGAATATTGAAATTGCAGAGTAGGATCTGTGTATATATATATATGAAATGTTTTGTGTATAGATAATACTATTGTATATACGTGTAACAGTGTTACCAGAAAACAAGAGCTGCGTTCTATGAAGAATATTCGTGTGAAAGATGGTACACCAATATCGTTTGTTTTCGACAAATTTTAGTTCTGTTTTCTGGTTCCGGTAGGGTGCCGATCCACCGGTAAGTGAATTCCGACGAAACCTGTCGCGAATCAGTTGCGAGTGGACGAGCATCGTCACGGCCGTCCTGTACTTATGTTAGATCGCTTACTCCACTGACAATGAGATAGTTATAGCGAACCGATCGGTATGAATCGTAGACGATTGAGCAGGATTGAGTATGAATCAGCAGGTCGTAAATAAAGAAACATACCGCAAGCAGTACCGGATCGTGCGAGATCGCGGGCGGCGACGATGGGCTGTCAATAGTAAGCGTAGAATTACTTGTCGTTTTGACAGGGCGACTCCGACGCTGAGAGCGACGCCGGCGTCGGCGTGACGTACAAGGTGCGTCATTCGGCGGCTGCATCGTGCCTTGCGAATTGCGCCACCCGCGACAAGGGTGCTTCAGCCGTGAGTACAGTGTCATCTCCGTTGCCCGGTCGTCATTCTCTCTATTTATTTCCATTGATCTTACTCACGATTCTATTCTTTCTCTTATTCTCTTTCTCTCTCTCTCTCTATCTTTTTCTGTCTGCATATATTTTATTTCTCTCTATTCGTACCATACGCGCAACCTCGAGTCTTCTTGTTTTTCACGAGGGTAAGTCAAACGTATGGCATTCCGAACTCTTCCTCACTCGATCGATTGACTTTTTTCGTCAAACTAAAATACCTGATGAGACAAAGACGTTCCGAGAAGGAATGACCGCCTATCACTGTGATCCAGAACACTCCTAGACGTTCATTACACATTCATTATTATTTCTCGAGCCAGCACAAACCGAAGCTAAAGCGACCTCGACATTTCTTGATTCGAGTAGCCAAGCATCTATCTCGAGACCAATTTATCAGGCACCAAACTGTTTGCACAACTACCAGACTGTATATTAATGTAATGCTGGTTTGCCATGAAAGCTTGATCACGCTGTTAACACCGGTATTCTTTCTTCTTTGAATTAGTACTCGGTGAACCTGGGGGACGAAGCGAGGGACAACCACGCCCAGCAGATCGAGAGAGCCGAGATCGCGAATCTGGTGCGTTCCCGAATGGAATCCCTGAACCTGCCGGTAGGAGACTACGACGACGTGTCCGAGAAACGCAACAGCCTGTCCTACGTGATCATCAACCCCAGCTGCGACCTGAAGCTAGAGGAAGGGGACATAGTGTACCTGGTTCGACCCAGTCCATTCTCAGCGCAGAAGACTTTCGAAAGACACAATTCTCGGCGTAAGAGCAACATCAGCTTCTATTCAGCTCAGCTGGTCTCCCAAATGAGTGCGGCGGTAGCTTCGGCAGGTCTGTCAGGTACTGGGGCTAGTACCCGAAGAGGATCAGCGATCGGACTGCCAAGAGCATCGTTGTTGACCACTACCAAGTCGAACTCGCTCTCGCTACCTGACAGTCCTACGGTAGCTGGCACTTTTCGGGGACGTTCAAACTCTTTGAGAGTGTTCGATGACACTTTGCCGAGACGCAGCAATTCCTTGCGTCAGGGCCAGACTATCAGGAGGAAGAGCAGCGCGGAGTCCATCCAATCGAACCCTACCAATTACAACCCCATCAAGATCGCGCTGAACGACTCGATCGATCTAGAAGTGACTCCACCGGAAGAGGGATCGCAGATCGGTAGTGCGAGCAACGCGGGAATCCTCGACGTTGGTCTACCGTTCATGTCAGAGCTAACCGCCGCGTTAGGCTCGAATCATGGCAACAATTTAGGCGGCTCTCTGAGCGGCCTCGCCATACAAGGCACAATAGTATGATATAACCTTATGTGGGGACGCAGGCTCTCCGGCGTGGCACGAAACCAGTGGCTGTAGCGTTCCCACATTTAGCGTCATTATCACTAGAAGAGACGTCGAGTCCTGGACGATCATTCCCTAAAACTCTCACGGTATCAAAGTAATTCAGTAAATCATTCTAATGACAATTTGCAGAGTTCAAACTTATCGCTGGACTGCCGATCTTTATGCATCGATGATGGGAAACATTGGTAGCTGCACTTTTCAAATCATTCAAGAACATTCGTTATTTTCGACTTGCTGAGAAAAAAAGTGTTAACTTGCATAAAGATCTGCAATCTGGTTGGCAGGTCGCTTCTGAAACTCATTTAGATACTGACGAACTTCAGTTCAAGCAACCACATCGTGAGGAAAATTGTTCTTTAAAGATAGACGAGGAATTGTGTTGATCACATATTATAATCGATATGGTAGTCAACGCGTTAATCGAGGTTGTTGAGATTTTGTTTCTTCGCCAGTTCTGTCTGATTTCTTGTCGAGTATTCGAGTGTATGTTAAATGCATGACGAAAAGGTACAAATATCCTTCGATTCTTTTGATTCTAGCGCATCGCTCGAATAATTGGTGGATCTAGCGAAATAACTGTAAAACAATGGACATTTAATGCAATCGACAAAATAACCGAAGAATTAATTCGACACAAGATTTCAACGAAACTCTGAATCTCCGATTAAAGTTTACATTATTTTTCGTAGATACTACAAATAAATATCTGCCAGCGATCGAGATCAAGTCGGTCGCCGGGTATCGATAATGTTATCGATCATTTCACTTCGAAGTAACCATTAATTCCTCGCAGTGCGCATAGTGAGCGGCGTTCTTAAAACGTCTCGCTCTCAATCAAACGTGTGCAGTGGCCTCGATGGTCGCTCAAAACAAGGTGAAGAGAAAGAAAACTAATAAAATGACGCATGCTAGAGGTCCAGTAACACAATTCATCTCTTCGAGACGATTACAACTCTTAGACTAAAATTATGAAACTAGCGACGACGGACAAGAGTCGATTTTGTTCAAACTTTCTTCTAAACTTCACTACCACTTTAGTGTCGCTGTCGAAATTGGTTTATCAATGACATGTCCAAAGTTCAGGATATTTTTCTTAGCGATACCACATATATTATTTGAATGGCGGCATGAGTTCTTGTCCCTCGTCAAGTATTGAACTTTCTCGATTTAGCTAACGAGAATAGGTAAAGAAACGAGAAACCGTTTTCTTAGTGCAAGCTCCGATTCTCGCGTAGGGTCACATTCCGTCGTTTAACGCGTGATAATTTTATACTAGAACAAATTTACGACGAGATTATATGATGTAATTACGACTATAAATTTAGAGATATTTAAAATTGACCATTTTGATCATATCACGCGAGAAAGTATGAGAGAAAGAAACAGAGAGCGAGAGAGAGAGAGAGAGAGAGAGAGAGAGAGAGAGAGTGACGCTGATCAAGCTGGAAATCATTATATTTGTGTATGTGCGCGTGTGTATGTGTGCGTGTAGAATGAAAGGGACCTTAAAAGCGAGATTTTCAAGCCAACGAAACGAGGTTCTAGAACTGAATCGAATGTCCTGATACCGATTCTGAAAAGTCACAGGACGCTCTTTCACACGGACAGAGTAGAAAATTCTCTGTTCACTGTTTAAAAACGATGGCTAGCAAGGATTCTAGAGCGAAGATGGATTCAAATACTATTTTCTTCTCTTCTATTAGTTTCACACACTTATCGGTACCTTTTATCAGCGATTTTCGAACAGACACTTTCATTGAGAGGATCTCGTTTATTCTTAGCTTTCGGGAGGAACTTTCGACAATCCGTTCAAATCTTTTAGTGAAACGTAAGCGTCGTTAGGGGACTGCATAATTAAAGATACAAATATCTATTTATCGACCTCGAGTCAAACCGCAATCGTTTCTCGACCAATTTACACAACTTTTCCGACCAAACCTCGTCGTATCGAGTATCGTACCTGCTTTGATGCTGCTTCCGCTATGCCCAACCGGTCTCGCAATTATTCAATCGATCTATTTCTTTACATAGTATTTAATCAGATCTGAAATAGTTTGTAGCGAATCAATTTAAATAGTTCGAACCGTATCAACCGAATACTCCAGTTTTCTTTGATAACTTATCCTTGCCGAATCAACGAATAAAATGATCCCGCGTGAGGTGGCAAGATTAATTTAATTGAATGCAATCGAACCGAAGAAAGTATTATAGCTGCGATTATTGTTGTGGCGCACAGCGGAGCGAATCAATCGGTCTCCTTCAATCGGAATGATTTACACATTTCTCTTATTCTATTTAGCTTAAGTGCGAACGTGTTTTCGTAGGCAACGTGTCAGTAATCGTTGCTCGACAGCATCAACTCTAAAATAATTCTCTGACAGTTTTTCTGCCTCTTTGACTTCATATCCCTCATTAACTCTCTGTCTTTCTTACCTTGATTAGAAACGAACGAAAGCCCGTTCCGATTACGATCGTTGTTCACCTTCGTTGACGTTGGGGAATGTTTCTTCGAGAGAATCATGAATTTTCTATATATATATTCAGCTGAGTGTGACTGAATTCATCCCGTAAAAATCATGTTCACTCTCAGAGTGATGGGACGAGGACTAACTTTGAACGAAAACCCTACGATTCAATATGTAATAACAAATTTCTAACAAGAACACTTCTAAAACCATCGATATCATTTCTGAAACAACGTGAATCTTGTTGCTTTAACAAATCAATTTTCGACACCATTAATATTTTACGAAACGTCAACCAATTCTAACGATCGAAGTGTAACACGGATAAGAGAGAAGAACGGTAACACTACCATACGGACAAACGGGACATAGTTAACGAGATATAATGTCCGAAAAAGGACTAACGTACGTCGTTCAACACTATACATAGGTTAATTGCTATAGGCTCGATCGAAAAACCATGTGACCTGAAATTAAAGAGAGTTGCGTGTCGTTAGGGAACGTGGTCAATTGCCACTACGTTGTGAAAGCAAACTGTTTCGAATTCTAATTGTAAGAATTAATTGTCCTACGGTTGAGTCTATCGTCGAGCAGTCGTGTTAACATTTGTATAAATAATTAGTGACGACGCGAACCTGGCGACGGACACTGAAATTTTCTATTAAACTAACAGAAATCGAGCAATTGGGCTAAACGTGTCGTAATATATCACTGTGTTGTCAATGAGGATTAATGTGCGCTAATATTTAAGAGAATCTCGGCGATTATGAGTCAGACAACAGTTGCATCGACTCGGTGCAATTGATCGCAGAAAATCTTCTCGTGTAATATGTATGTATAGCCAATCGGAAAGAGTTTGACAGCGATACTGCCGAGCTTGCTATCACGAGATACTGTTCTCTTGGTTTAGATATATGTACCGTGGCATTATAGTGAATTTCAAGTCCAATTATTTATTACTCCAAAATATTGTCTCTTTATTTACAACTGACTGATTTGCAGTTCGGAAGATTACTCCTAAGACATTCGAAAGTTAATGAACAATCAAAGTTGCCACTTTATGTTGTTTAAATTACGTTGCTTTAATCTCGATTGATTTCTCGGCGGGCCGCGTATCATTTATTTTCAAACAAAAAAAGCGGCGAACGAATAAAAGCATCGGATCAGTCCATAAGTTGATGCGTACAATTAATTATACAATGAACATCGGTGTAAACCGAAATCGAATAGCATATTTTCATGATATCTCTTCGGGCAGAAAACGAACATGACAATACTACTTATTTTTTTGCAACGAAACGAAATTTCTATCGCAAAATCTGTGCACGAACTTACGGACTAATCCGATGGCAAGCCGTAAGAAAGTAGAATTAAGCGAGCTACAAGATAGCGGACTATATAAGTACGACAGTCTTTCAAATAGAAAATTCTCATACGAATTACGTTAATTCGCGTAAGTATATTAATACTTCCTTTACATTTCCAACTTTAATTGTGTATCAAATACGGGCAATCAATAGATTATGTTATCAAAGCAACAGAATCAAAGAATTGATTTCAACAGCTGCAGATTTTATCGAATTTATCAAATTCAAAATCAAAACTTCGCCAAAATTTCACGTGAACGTGTTGCACGAACAAACTTGATTGAAAATAGAATATGAAAGTACGCGACAGAAATTGATTTCCGTTTGCCAAAAGTTGATGAGATCGGAAGCGAGATTGTTGAGTTCGTTTCGATTAGCCAGTAAGATTAATCCTCGACCACGAAAAGAACTACGAACGGCCGTATTTAATGTAAAACAATAAGAACAGAAAAACAGAGAGAGAATGTACCTATATCTATTCTATGTCATGGCATATTATCACGGGATGCGTGCATGTAACATTTATTATAAATAAATTATTACAAAGTGGAGTCGATTTTATTGACGCGTCACCTGGAAATTTACCATTGCCAGCAGCTCCCCATAATACTCAGATTTTATTACCGAACAAACTCTAATTAAACCTTTAATTAGAATTAACTTAACAACTTTCTTTGACAAAATCGAAGATTTTCAGACGATGTTTTAGCATTGTTTTTATTGACATTATAATGTCTATTATAGATATTTATAATATTTATATATCTGTAATGTCGCTTTCCCTCAGACAAAATATATTATTCAAGCTGGTTCATTTGATTTTAGTAGAAACACGAACAAAGTTTTAAATAAATATTACGATTTCGTAATAGCTAGGACCATTTCGGTTTCGCGATCAATATTATCTACAGTTCGCGTATACCTCATTTGTGCTGCAATGAAAGCACCGACCAGGTCGATCGATGGTTACGATACCGACGAGATACCGTTCCTCGTCGGTGCCATTAGATAACATCTCTGTTTTTCTTTAAATAGTTTCTCAAAATCGTTCTAACAATAATGATAACACTTGAGAAGAACTGTAATCATTTTCCAAAATCAATAGTTACACTCCCTGCAATATCTACAGTGGAGATCCAAAGTTAGTAGTACAGTCTCGAATCGTCAAGTGACGCTATTCTTCGGTTAGATGGATATTCTCATAAAATATCAAGGAAAAACTTATATTTGATCATTGTTACAATATCGAGTGGCAAAAATGTGCGTCTTGTTGGTTGCGAGAGGGGTTAGAAAGGAATTTGTCTGTAAGATACGATTATTTAATTAACTAATCGATATGTCATAGTTAGACTGCGGATCCTATTTGCTGTAACATAAAGTTCCACAGAGAAATTGAATAATTGCGTGAACATCCGCAGTCTAATCGTCATCGTTGTACCGGTATAACTTTATTGTAACATTCGGATAGGAATGCTCGTACGGTTAATTGAAATAAGAACCGACGGTGCGATTCCTCACGGTATAAAGACATTCTCAAATTTCTGCCCTGCGTGCCTCGTCGAAATATATTGCACGTTTTAAGTCAAGGATACAGAGTAATGGCATCAAGTTAATCGAGGAGTGTGTCGAGTTGTACGTCTACCCCCTCGTGATAACCTCTTCAGGTGGAACGATCCGAGCGCACCGTGTATCCGAGACAATGCAACGTTACGGTGCTAGATTGTAACATAATTCACCCCGTATCCGTAACAGATACAAAGCCCTCTGGCCGCACTACCATTGAGGTTTTGTTTCGCTCGGTAATTTATTTGTGTTATTACTACTGCCCGTAAACCCTCGGACCGATCTTTATGATCTCCTTGCAGCATTGTAGCCCCACTATACACGCCACATCAGACGAAGCTCTTCGTTACTCTTTTCATTGTCCAGGTACGGAACTGCAGGGTATCTTACCATGGCCCTACGAAACTGTTTGCAATCAACCATTTTACAACGCCGTGTTCTAGTTTGTCGTAGTTTTTTTTAAAGACACTCACTAGGGTAAACTGTATAATGATTGGCACCCTAAGCCGAAACTTAGTGAAAATCTTTTTATCGTTTTTTGAAATGTTTGAACGAGCTTAACTTGCTATTATTACAAGCTAATGGAGATTTTTATTATAAAATATATTCAGTGAATAACAATCGTAAGACAACTAGTACAGTCATTGGCACAATAAGAGATAAACGTTAATCAGGCTATTTCTTTTATAATTAAACATATACGCACTTATTACATCTGTAGTACAGTACGAAATTAAGTCGTAAAACGATAAAGTATACTTTCTTGTAACAAACATTTTCATAAATCACTATTTATAGTGCACAGTCATATGTAGAACTCTGTTATGATAACTTACAACGTTCTATACAAGGAATTCTTAATATTTGACGTTTAAATCAAATGTGCCAATAACTACTGCAGTGCCAGCAGTAGTTCAGTTTACCCTGTATAATATTTTTACAGAATTTTCGAAACTAGCTTGCCCTTGCTATTTCGTTTTACAATCGACGGATCCATTCCTATCGCGGTCAAGTTGGTACAAAGGCCTTCGAGATACATCAGCAAAGTAAATAGTACAATGCACACGACGTGAGATAAAATCAACAGCGGAATCCATTGTTTAGAATTACGAACTTTGCCACTGCAAGCTGTTGCAAACCAAGGGAAGGTATCGTTCATGCATCATATCAACAGAGTATTGTATCTGACTTGTATAGACGCACACACGATGCGTATGAAACAGCATGACCTATAGGTTCTCGACTTGATCCTACATTTACTGAATAGTATTCCGTTTCGACGCCTTTGCCATTGTTAGCTTGCGAACAGTCATTAGTATCTGATAATGTTATTGGCAGTGGCCATTCAAAGCTCGGTTGGAATCTGATCTGTAGACGTAGGTGAAACATCTGAAAGCTTCCTTGAGATGTACCGTCTTCATTTGCACGGCCCAACTTGTCGAATCGAACGCCGAGAAAGTAAAAGTCCGTACAGATGTTAGAACTGTTCCTTTTTAGCCAAGAACAGGTGTGGTTGTGGCCCGATTTGATCAGATATGAGAGAAATGCGAATAACAGGCCTATACATCTCATCGACAGAATTTGTAGAGGGGCGTCTCATTAGCCGTCCCGGGTGTGGTAGGTTTTTAGTGGGTATGCCGACTCCGACCAACGGAGCGGTGAGCCCCACGCTACCCCCTTCTGGGGTGTACGTAATGGTATTTTCCGCCACACCCGTAAAAAAAAAAAAAAACAAAAAAAAAGATGTTAGAACTGTCCCTACTGTTCGGTTTTGAGAACCGCTGGTACAAAGGGTTGTGGCAGGGGCGCGAGAAGACACGAGGGTTGAGAACGACAGGAGGAAACAGTAACGGAACGCGAACTGAACAGAGAAAAACTGCGACAGAGTCGGAGGGTGAGACAGGGTGTTACACACGCAAGTGTGAAGGAGAGGAAGGACGTTATTAACACTATGCATCATATACCCGGTCCCAGACGGGGATGCAGCGAAGCTTTTTATTGCCCTAAAGATAAATCACGGCGAAATACTGGAACTTGACGATTCTCCGCCACGCGTTTTATTCTGATTAAACTTCGGGTGCATCCCAGAGGCGGAGCATTCCAGCTTCAAGGGGACATTCCGGTCTGAGAGCCGGCGAAATCGTTATTTTAAACAATTCTTCTTGGAACGTGCAAACGGGACCGGAACCTGCTGCTGTTTTCGGCATTTATGAACACAATTTTTCAAGATATGAAAAATCAGCTGTCTGCGAGAACGTCTAGTCTCGTTCGTTGGAATCTAAATGGAAGAGACAGACATACCAGTCAGATATATATTTTCACTGGTCAAGTTTTCACGCAAACTACGCACACCAAGTTTCCCAGTGTCCATGGATCTTCCGTGGATCGTAAACATAAATCGATCCTCGCCGAATCGATTGTCCTAGCCGGCGCACAATACATTACTCCTGGTTGAACGGCGTAACGTGTTAGCGGCCGCGCTAGTCTCCATTTGTACGTCTACCAAATTTCATTTCCAATTCCAATGGCCGCCAATCTCCAAATTGATCGAGGTAAGGTGGCCAGGAATCAGTGTCTCGCACGAATGGAGCCTGTCGCATGTTCGAATTCAAACTAAACATTGAATTGCGAAAAAGAGTATATGCGTCATTGGATATTATCATCGCTAACAGTAATAACTAACAGTTGTAAAAGTAGTCTCAGGGACTGCAAGATTCAATGGCCGGAAATCCACGGCTGGCAACTTTGAATTCTCCCTTTGGCTTCGATTAAACTCTCTGATCTATTGTTTGCGGTAAGCAAGTAATATTTGCAAGAGTCTAAGAGTACAGCTGGTTACAAGGGTGAATGCGAAGTGTGAAAACTGTGCTGTACGATCTAAATCTAACTGTGGTAGCAGCATCGACGTAACATCAAAGCCTGTTGAAAGGTGAATGGTGACCTAGTGCTCCTGAATGCTTCGTCAGTAGAATCAGCCTGGAAGAGCTAACAAACGTTCCCGTTTCTGTCGCTGAATCGATGGAATTGATAACGTACACGGTGTGGTGTGGCGGTGGTATGTTTGGAAAAACGGACACCCATGGAAGTTGGCTCTCTGGATGCAACTGCGCGACGGTTGACAGGAATTGTCCGAGATATCGCATTCCGTTTGACAGCGGAGCTGGAGCAGATAAGGACACTTCGATCTTCCGCCAGGTTCGCGACAACGGGGCAAATGTAAATTTGGTTAAGTCAGTTTGGAAGTTGGTATACCGGGTGTACACGGAACATAGCAACGTACAAGACCGCAGCAACGCAGAGCGTGGAGAGAACAAAACAGCTTATAGTAGTCCTGATATCTAGCTACCGGCTCCGTTGCGTCATCCACCCCGGAAGTTGGCTAATTTTGCTTTAGAACCGTCTACTATGTACCACGTACAGTTCTCTTCTGTCCCTCCCCCCTCTCTCTCTCTCTCTCTCTCACACACACACACACACACTGTTTCCTTCTCGTTACCTCTTTACCTTCGACTATGCTAAAAGTTGTTTAGCCCTCTAAACGGCAGAGCCCGGACTCCTCCCGATGTAGATTAGCAAATATGGTGGCTCCGCGATTATACGTGTTTATCGCATGTCGTTTCCGGGCAAATTGAAAACCGTAGTATGTACTTCCGGTTCGTTATCCCGGATTCCCTGTTCCGTCTACGTACACCAAAACCTCCCCATTAACGAATTAATCGTTGTTCCTCCGACAATCTCGAATCGTGATTAATTGTAACTGCAGATTATTCTTGGCCGATTCTAAAAGATATTTATTATTTTTCGTCATTCTTTTCCGCGAATGTATCGCAAGAAACAGATCCAACGCAGGAACAGAGTTTCCAATAAATTTCACTGGCGACACGCGGGACAGAAACACTCCAGGAGCAGCAGTACATTTTAATTTAGCCCGTACTTTAGATAGTGAGCACGTCCCACAGTGGAACAAGTTATTTCGACCTTGGTACTTAGGACTTCCTTATCGCACGTCGCGTCGCTGGCATTAGTGATAGTAGCGGCGTAGTAAATTCGCAGCGAGATACCGCTCGAATATTTTAACCGACTCGAAGTTGCCTTTTTTGCCCCTGTTGATTCCTCGTTAAGGGGGTTGCTATGGTTCTAAATGATTAAAGTATCGGAATTATTCGAAATAGCCGACAGTGTTCCAAAAACAGTGTACTTATATTTCCGTAACCATTACAGACGTGCGCTGTGTATATTCACAGCATAATGAGACTTCGTTTGTTGAAGCAGAAACAATTTCATCAACAATCCTTGTATCGTCTATTACTGTAGTTTGCTCGTTCATACTGACTTCCCAATGAATCTCTATAGGAAACGAATCTCGCGCTGATTAATTCCAGTCTGCGCGAGCCTCCATTGTCATCGTCGAGATAATACCGTGGCTGAAGGTTAGCCGCGTCGATATCCAAGTTGACTCTCCGTGTTGCGATGGTCCGATGAGTTCACTAATTTTGCCTTAGGTGTTGCGGTATTTACAAGGGGCGTGCACGGTTCCTTTTGACGCATCACTGTAGTCCTTATTGCGCCTAACGACCATTGCGATCGCCATTATTTTCTCCTTACGATGAAAATCGTGTTCCTCTTCGTCGGTTAAGGGGTCAGTCGTTCAGTAAACGAACCAGAGTGCGTGCAAACCAGCCGTCTCGATAATTCAAGGCCTCGGTGTTCCATTTTAATATGAGGCAATGTCTGCAGGCTTTCCGTAGGAACTGGTCGGACTGTTAAGTATTAAGCGGTGTACTCTGCCGGGGGGCGAAAATCTGAGATTTAGCAGCATCGGTTTTGCCCTTAACAGGGATTATCCGTAGCCTGTATCTGTTACACGCCGCGGCGCTTGTCCCGGGACGATAAATGACGCTGATAATGGCGGAAGTGTGTCCCGCTTTGATATTTATAATACCGTGATGCCTGCTAGGTCTCGGGAAATCTCGTGTGCTCGCTCGTGTGCGTGGGAGAACGCGCGAGGAACACGCAGAGGTATACGTCGCGCGACTCCGGTAGGCTTTTTCTGGAAGACGATCGTCTGGGGAAGCATGTTTTCAAATATTCTGGGAACACCCCTGAGGCCTGTTCCTTTTCGGCCTCGACTTTGGATTCATCTCTCGACCGCTCGTTTCCTTCCGTCCCTGAAGAAGGTTCTTGCGTCAGCTGCTTCGCGTCGTCCCAGCCGACAGGCTTTTCGATCTACCGAGACCTGAGTACCTTCGAAATTTCACCTCTGCCCGCAAAGATCTGCCACTCCTCTGGTCGCGTCGCTCGCAACTTTATTAAACACAGTCGATCGCATTATTCGCCGGGAAATTCGGATCGAGTATCGAAACCAACTGGCAGACACCAGTTAGAGCTTGTACAGCGGGCAGCGTCTTTGCGGTCGCGATCGATATGTCATCACGTGCCGTTACGATTGACAGACAAGACCGCAGCATCAACCTCGGCAATCGGCGAACGCAAAGCCAGTCCCCCGAAACGCTCGAAACTCTTGGCTTCACCGAACTAATTCGTTTCGCTGTGGAAATTACGCTCGAATTGCGATCAGACCGGGCTGCCGTTGCGTATCGCTTCACAAACTTTTCATCTCGTGTTTGGCTTCGACCGATCTCGTTTGACTGCCATTCACACCGCGTTTAACGAGCGAAACTCGGTACGCGCAAAGTGTTCCCTCGCTTAATTCTTCTCGGGACTTCGTTATTTCCCGTGAAACTGATTTTTCGACGCGATCAACAGTCTTTTTTGCCGGTTATTCGACAACTTTCGTACAGTTGATTAAATTTCGGATATAATATACGATTGATGGCGCGTGGGAAATGAAAAACGCGCTCACGACCTCGTCGATCGGTGTTTGCGAGAATGAACCCGGGAAAACGGAAATATCGATCGGCTTCGAAAATTTACGATAACTTTTTTTCATTTTCGCGGACACTGCCGCGTTATCTGTTCCCGAAAAAAATGTCTATCGCGCGTTTCGAGAATCGATGATACCGTTGCGAGAGAATGAATGAAAGAGAACTGAGGAAAACGGTCGGGTGAGCGAGAAGGAACGGGATACACGACCACGTGCACACACACGCGGAGAGCGAGAAGGGGTGGCGGATGGGAACGGGCGGACGGTAAATATTTCAGGCAGCGGAATACTCGACGAAACGAGAGAGCTTAGGTGGGTATAGGTCAGGGTTCAGCTTAGCCAGCCTCTGCTAAAACTAACCGCGTAAAATATACAATGCAAGGAAATCCACCCCCGCGAGCTTTCTCTTCTCTTCCTCCTCGCCGCGTCCTGCTGTTCGCTTTCGCAGGGTTTGTGTACGGGTCCGTCGAGGAGTTAGCGGGTCTACCCGGCATGCACCACCCGCCGGGAGAGCCTCGCATGCCTTTGCCGTGATCCGCAATTAGGAATTACGTCCACGTAAAAGAAAAGAGATTTCTCTGGATAAATCATTTTCAAGATTCTGCTGTCATTCCTTAAACATTGTTCTCAGCACGTTGTGTACTTTATTTATGCGACTTTGCAATGCATATTCATCACCCTCTTAGCCTAATTTCGTGTAATCCCTCCGCGAGACCTGCTTTATCTTTGTCGGTATCGCTGAGAGCCTTGAACAGGTACAATTTGTACACGTATTAGAATAATTAATAAGGTAAAGGGCGAGAAGGAGGTCTCTCAGCGAGAAAGTGGTGCGACTAAACTAAAGAACTTGTTAACCGCTGCGTCAAAGAGAATCGACTTTGGAGGGGACTGTTTTAAAGTTGGTAACCATTACGGAATAGCCGGGGTGAGCGCTTAGGTATTCTTCGAAAGTTCGGTTCGATTAAAAGTGAGAGCCAGTCGCGAGGTGTACGAAGTAGAAGGAATCTATTCAAATACATTCGTACCGAGATAAATCAATTTCCCTATGAAATTTTATAGTCTGGTTTATTTTATTTTCCTGTGTTTCCATTTTTCTATTCTTTCGACCGAGGTATCGGCAGCTGAAAATTATATAGACGCGTAGGAACGAACGTCGAAGACTCGGCTATTCGTCGAGATCTTTTTTTCACCGCGATCACTCGCGCATCGTTTCGCGTCGCGGAAACTCGATCCTCGCCCCGGAGATCGACGCGTTTTCATTCCGCCGTTGCGTTGCGTCGTCGGCAACGTTATTTTTCACCGTCCTTTCGTTTATTTTTTTTATCTGTGAGCTCTTAATTTATCGGGGGCATTGGCGTGGGAGCCGGAGGAGTGTAAAATCACTCAACGTGATGCGATGCTATTACCTGAGGGGCCTCGAGCTGCGGAATTGCGGAGACGCGGAGATGTGGAAGCGGCGTTCAACACGCAGCATTATCCACGGAATACACGGCACCGAGCGAGCAACCTCGTTGTCGTTGATTTCTTGAGCGACGTCGGAGGACAAAGGTCTTCGGTGTGGGTGGAACCTTCGGACGAAGACGGGAGAAATGAACAATTAGGCTACAGTAGCCTATTGCCTACGGGGGACGACGTCTTTATAAGGAGAAATAGTTGAAAAGAAAGAAAGAACAGAGATAATCACTATTTGCATGATAGCGTGATTCAGTGCGTGTCTGCATTATAGTCCCTGAACCGTACGAACCTCGTCTCTATTCTCTAAAATAAGTCTGCCTATTAGCTTCCTTCGTATTCTTCTCTCCTGCGCAGAGGTCCTTAGAATTTCCACGGTCGAAAAAACGCGAAGGACTCGTTTGCACGGAAGAAAATTCATAACGTGCGCTGCGTGTAATTAAACTCTCTTATGTCCGTACTGTCTGAAACTTGGCTTAAAAGGCGAGCGGGGCTGCGAATTCCATTTCATTTCCGAGCCACGGCCAGTAGTTTTCTTTTGTAATGTAACAGGCAAGCGTTACGTTTTTCCTTATTGTTTTTTCATTTCCCTTGGTTCACTCTTCCCACCAGCGTTGCAAACTTTCACGGATCCGTTGTTTCGCAAAGCCGTGTCGCGATGGAGATACGCGCGATCAATTGGATCTGTTTGGCAATCCCGGGGTTGCTCGCGATCGTTCGCGATAATGTTTTTCGTCGCACGGATATTTTCGAAAACGATTACACGGCTACTCTTTCTCTCGGAAGTAGGTCGTCCGAGACGACCGAAGATAAAATGCCTAGGGCTTCGAGCGCGACGCACCCACTCGTGCATCAAAGGGCGCGCGAATCTGAGCGCAATGGCGCATTGTCTAGACAATAAATTTTCGTCCGCGTAACGAATGGGTCGTTGATCATTTCCATTCGTTCTGCGCCGACCCAGAACCTCTGAACACCGCTTTGTTACTGTAGAAATTAATTCGACATTCATTTTCGGATCTCCGACCAATTATTATCAATGAATTTCAGATTCTTTATTTCTTCGCTATCTCGTGGAATAATAATAACGATCAAGTGTCGGGGGCGATAGATCCGAATGGTGTAACTCATCCTGCGGTAAAGAGCACGGTATTAATTGCTAAACTTAAATTGTGTTGGATAGCGCGCGCGGGTGAGACGTACGATCTTCATCGAAATAATTAACGTAATTATTATCGACGCGTCTATTTCGAGAAAATTGACGATGCGGTGTAGGACCCGACGCGTGCGGTTGCGGATCTGCGGAATTCAATATTCCGAACTCGTGTAATTGAAAAGTTTCGGTTACACGATGGTGCGGTGGTTGAAACGTTGAACACCGATGCACCAGGTTCGAGAAATGCGGGAGAATTCGAGGGGTTCTTGGGATCGCGAGGATTTTAAAGGATTTGGCAGAGGGTTCCTATGGTTTGAGAGATTTCGGTGGTACGTAGGATTTTCGATGGCTGTAAGAGGTTCCATAGATCTCTGGGTTTTAAAGGTGTTTCGGTCGGTGTTTGAGGTTTCAACAAGTTTTCTAAGCGATCCGAGATATGATGTCGCACGCGCGGATCCGCAGCTTTTCGAACTAGTATGCAAACGAGTCTCTAGTAGCTTTGGATTTCGAGGTTCGACGGGTTCTCGAACGATGTCACTCGGGCGTCGTGAGATTTTGATTTCTCGAGACCTCTTTTTCGCCGATCTTACGCTTCTCAACACTTCGAGAATATCTAATATCCTTGGAGTTGTCAAATCATTTCACTTTGAAGCACGGGACTTTCGGAAATTTTTCAAATGTTTCAAGACACTTTCTCCGCGGTTTCGAAATCTTTATATCTGTAAAAAGCCCCACGTATTCCGAGTATTTCGTGCGCGGTATGAAAGTGGAGAGGACATATGCAGAATCGTAAAGACGCTGAAGCTACGAGGTTCGTAGACACAAGAATCTCGAATGTTTCAGTACCGATAGCCAGAGTTTTAACAATAATTTTTATTATTATTATTTATTATAAACGGACTGAAGCCCTTTTACATAATTGTTTACAATAAAAAAGAGAAAGATACGAGACTACTCGTCTAATAAGAAAGAAGGGACATCCGCAAAAAGAAAAAAGATAGGTATTATACAATGAAAAAATCAATACGATTATAAATAGTAAGTAGATTTCGCTTCAAGTGTTTGAAAACCCGCTCTTGTTCTCAGTTCACGTTCCGGTACATAAAAATTGATGTGCGCAAGTAGATAGGAACAATCATTATGATTATTAATTAAATGAAAAATAAAGCTCTGATCGGCTACTATTCTTCGAATAGATAATGGTTCTAGGTTCGTTGTAGTTAACATTGCGGAGTAATCATGATCACAGAATGTCATTAGATTATTTAGCTTGTATGAACAAAATTTGAATTTCGTACTTATATCTTAGAAGAATAATGCCAATAAACGAACAATAATAATGATAAGATTTCCAGTAGCTCCCCAAAATTTCAAATCAACTGATCCTCGATAATGATTATTCCAGCAGTCCACGTTCAGTTTTCCGCGGGGGTTTCAGACAAGACCGGTCGCATGTTCGCGGATAATAAAGCCACGCGCGGAACCCTTTCCAGAAACAATGAAAAACGTATCAAATTGATACGAGGAACGGGCGAGGGCTAATACTCGCGCGCATGCAAGGCTACCTGCAGCATTGTGTTACGCGTAATCGGTTTCGGGCGTGTTCTTAGGGGCGGCTATCTATTATTAACGCGGTTGGAACGGGGCTGACGTTTCCGTTTACGGGCAACTTAGTTTCGCCTTATGTCCGCCGGGAATTTCTGCAACGCGAAAAATAGGGCCCACGGGCACCGTAGCAAGTCCGTGTTCCCGCACCACCGTTTCTCCACGGTTCCGACGGAAACGAGTGGAGACTTTATCGATTGTTTTGCGGCTCGTCCCGTTCGGTTTTTCTGGCCGCTTAAACCGCTCGTTTAGGCCACGGTGGATCGCGCATTCGAGTCGCGCGTATTATGCTCGACAGTCAAATTGCGCGCAGCGTATAGCCTCGAGAATCGATTCCCACCACCGCAGCCAATAATTGCCGTGCGGATGCGGTGCCGGCCGCACCGATACCGTTTAATCGCGGAAAAATGCCAACTCCGTGATCCCGTTGATCTATGAAAGAATCCCCGCGTCGCGAAATTTCGCCGATAATCGAGATCGCCATGTGTTCCGCAGTCTAGTCGTTATGCGAGCACGATCGAACCAGAGAAATTATTATGATTTCGTAGCACAATGGCGAATTTATTACGCCCCGTTGTTTAGAACAACCAGCGGCGACCGCACGCGTTTCGGTTTATTATTAGATTGATGGGAATGTAATGTCGGTTTCTCGTCGATGCACGAGCAAATGAATTTACCACCATCGCGCTATTGTTACATTTAATCAACTGCGCGGCCGTATATTGACATCTATGTTCGGATAGGGGCGCAGAGTTTACACATATATATTATTTATACATATCGTTCTAGAAAACCGTTCGGAACAGTTTATTTCGACTGGCTCAAAGACCCCTACCTTGCTTTTCTATCAAACGCAATATATATATATATATATATATATATATATATATATATATATTTGTTTATTATACCGCCGTACATGCGACCGCATTCACAGAATTCTCCGTCATTGGCTCGTTGATTGGTTTTGTGTGCACAGTTCTAGGTAAATCGAGTGCATATTGTTGTTAAATTGTGACGGTTTGGTTAACAACATTATGCACTGTAACGTAATAATAACTGTCTTCGTAGCTGCGATATTTTCGGTTGTTGACGGTTATTCAAAATGGGAATCGAAGTAAGTTCGAATATAAATATCCCTTCAATCAATTTGACCCAATTTAAGTATATTTGACCTGGTATACTTGGATATCGTATCAGAGTAACAATAATAAAGATCCGAGCTGTGCAACCAATTAATATGCCAGTGTTTGTTAGAGAAACTCGCTCGGCAAACAGAAGAATAGATCTAGGAGGTATTATCGTGCTGGGGAGTGGGATTACATTGTCCGATCATAAATATGCGCATTATTAATCTGCTCGATCCCTGAAAAGGGATCTGCAATCGAATACCGCAGCTTACGAGCGAACTTATCGCGTTACACATAATGTTCGATTCGGATCGCTTCCGCGCGAATTTGTTGAAATTGTCCTTACTAATTTATTTAAAAACGTTACGCCTTTTCAGGACTGCTCGAATATTAACTAGAGTCACTGTACCTGACAGGTTGACGAGGGTGGTTTTCGCAGGTATCGCTCGATCCCCGACGAAATCATCTGATTTCGAAACGAGGACGAATCGATTGACTCGTTCCTGTCCGTCAACTTGACTGAGAGTTCCGAAAACGATCCCGCCGTCGAATTAAATCTATTGCCATCTGCGCGAGTGCCTCTCGAGCCCGTTCACGGGAAAAACATGGCGGCGTTGAAGGCTCGGAAGCATTATTTCTTCTAGAAGTAAATTATTATCTTGCCCCAAGGGCAACTATCTGTTTTTCTTTAAATCGAATCCCTTCGCCGTCGAATGAAACGGAAGTTTCGATGGGTGCACGATTGCGGGTGACGCTAATGTGAGTCTTCTGTTCCGTTCGCGTGCAGGTGAGCCGACGTGACGGTTCAGGGGAAAAAAAGAGATACGTTGGTAAGTTGGGGGATGAAGAGGATGAAGAGAGAAACGGGATAGGAGGAGTAAGGGGCGAACAGGGGTGGAGGGAGTTACGAGAGAAGGGGCAGAGGAAAAGAGGGTAGAAACGAGATAGAGGGAAGTGGGAAGAGGGAGGGAGAGGGAGAGAGAGAGAGAGAGAGAGAGAGAGAGAGAGCGATTGCTGGTCGGAGAGGGAAAGAGGAGATGGCAAAGGGAGGAAGTAGTAGACCCGGTTGCGGGGAAAGGGGCAGATTTGACCCTGCTTGTGCACCTGGATAGGAGGCTGTAATCAATACCACAGAAAGCGCGCGCTGCGGCAGGCTCACCCCTTATCCGCGTACCGATACCTGAACAACAACCGTGCAGGTTTTCTCGAAATCTTTTCTCCTTTCTCCCCCGAGGAAAACCTTTCACCGACACTTTCGTTTCTTCGCGAATCGTGCCGCCGCGGCCTGTTCTTGATAAATTCTTGCAGAACACTCTTTGCGATGCAAGCTGCTCGTTATTCGCGGACGCTGCGACGACGCGGTCATACAATATGGGACGGGCATCGACAATGCTTTCATCGTTACCGAGCTCAACGTCTATCTACCGACACGGTGGAATCCTCGACAATTGTGTCAACCGACAATCTTATTATCACTCGTCAGGGTCTTCAGGACGTTAACACTCGCGTGAAATTTCATCGCCGTTTGGCCGTTTTATTTCCGCGAAGATCCGCCGCGTTCTCTCGGCAACGGAGATCAAGGATTCGAAGGGATTTGTTGGTATACGCGAGGGTCGTTCGGGGCGTCTCGTCGGTCCCGATGCACTCAGGCATTTATACGTATTGCGACCCAGTTGTATAGTACGTCGGATAACCCCTTCTGCCCCGCGATTTTTCCACCACGTGCTGGAATTTCAACGTGTCACGCCGCTTGTTGCCAGGCGGATGAATGTCGGACAAGCTTCGGCTATCTGTTTTTCTCCGGCGTCATTATTCGGCTTGCTCGATTTTATTCGCTGGGCAACGATACGATGGCAAGAGAAAAAGAAATTTTGCGAAAAGCGAACTAGCATTCTCGCAGAGAAGTTAATGGACGCCGTGTTCTTTCTGGTATTACGAAACCGTAAGAAACGCGCGGCCGTTCCGCGGCCGTTCCGCGGCCGGATAAGATCCTACGAATGAAGAACAAATCACCACTCCAAGACAAATTGAAAGGTTTAGGAGAGGCCGACGGCGGGGTAGAATAGATAATCGCGAAGATCAGCCGAGGGTGAACCGCAGGTGGTCTAATTGCGAGCGGGCTTGACTTCGGTAATCGAGGGGTGGGAATGTCACATTACACGTGTAGATAATGCATCGTCCATGCAAATTCGTGTGTCGCGTGTCTAACGTTTATCCTTCAACCGGGCCGATCCGCAGCGGTGCTCGCGCGAGTCGCGGGATTTCGAGCGAGTCGGCTCCCACCTATCAAGCTTTGTAACTCTGTCAACTTTAATTGGACCGTGCCCATACGCGGCTCCATTGTTTCCTAACTTATGCCTGTCTTCCGTCGGAAAAATTCATTTCGCAGCGGCTTTTGTGTCGACGTCCGCCGTTATTTAATTCTTTCGGAACGGAATTTGAAGAATGCCCGGTCACGCAACACCGAGTTTTGTCTTCGTCCAACTGTTTCCGCGTTTTCACGTCACTGTGCACTCACCATTCAGAAACCCTTCAGATTATCTTGTTGACAGACTGCCACGATACAACTAGATTACTTCTTTTCGTGATTGTAATAAGCTGATCCCGTGCTGACTCTGATTCTCCGAATATCGCGGTAAAATGCAATATCCTCCGGTCCCGAAGGGACACTGTCGCTTACCTTTGTTTCATCGTTGCGCGCTGTTAGCTGCTCCTCTCTCCGACTCACCTGTTTCCACCATGGAACGCCGAAAATTTCAATATCGTTGCAGCCGCAGATGTTCGCGGTTTCGGGGAACGGGGAGAATACCAAGCTAGATTTACGGTCGATAATTTATTTCTGATTATAGATACAATATACATCGTAGGCTAGACGAAACACTTATTAAGTATATTTTAGCCTATCTATGGAGTGGTATGGCGCGTCTGGAACGCGGAACGGGGTCGGATAGTGAAACGGGATGAAATTGTTGTTCCAGTGTTGTGTTGGCCGCCGTGTTCACAGTAGTTGTCAGTCGTCGAACGATGGAATTTAAAAAGGGACAGAGAGATAGATAGAAAGAGAGGGGGAAAGATGTTTACAGGTGAGTTCGATTCTCTCGGCCGTCGAAGCGTCGCGGTCGGGGGAGGAGAGGGTTCGATCGTGTGTTTTTGCGCTCTGTTCCGTAACATTTAAGTGAATGCTTCATCGAGTTTCGGTTAATTTAATTAATTCGGCAGTATTTACACGCGCGCAGTGATACAGCTCGTTCTTTCGCATTCTCTCGATCCCGTTCATCCGGGAAAAAAAGAACGAACGCGGATCGAAACTGGCAGTCGGACGAATTCATACACAGCGTACACGAACACGCTCGCTCTTTTCCCATTTATTGGCTAGTCAAGGTTGTGTACACAATCGCGGGAACGAAGAAATACAGGAATTCGAGTTTCTTATCCTATCGTTGCCTTCGGGCTCGGCGATCGGGAATGACGATTCGAACTACGAATCGACGACAACGTTTCGGGGGACGGGGTGAAAACGCGAAGAACGCAAACACCGTGCTCCCTCGCGGTGACAGAGGAACAATGCTCGTGTTTCGTTGGTGGAGAGACCACAGGGGCGTGGGGAGAAGGGTTCGATCGATATGTGAATAATTACATCTAGGAGTTGGACAGATTGATATCGACGTTACGCGTCCAGTCAAACGGAACACACATCGTTCTCTTGCGCCAGTCACACTCGAATCGTCGCAGCATTCTTCGCTTGGCGTTGGTTCGATCAGGATTTTCTCAAGAAAAAAAGGCTGCGGAGAGGGAGGGAGGGACTGTGGGACAGGGAGAAATTCAATGCTTTCGGATAGAGTCTCGGCGACTTAAAGACCAAGGGGCGCGGAAGGTCTTTGTTTAGAAAGTTTCGCGCGGAAGGCCATTTCGGCGCGTCGACGAGCAGTTTCGCTGCTTTTTCATTTCTCGGGGACTCTCTGTCCCGCTCCCGTTTTCGCTTCTCCTTTCTTTATTTTCCACTTTTCCCCGGCACCCTTTCATCGGCCACTCTGACCGCCCCCGCCCCGCCCCGCCCCGTCCAGCCCCTCCCCATCCCCTGTTCTGCTCACGTTCTTTTACTTCGCCTCGTTGAAAAAGAACGGGCGCGCGATTGAACAAATTAAGCCGCTCGCCACCTCTCTCTCTCTCTCTCTCTCTCTCTCTCTCTCTCTCTCTCTCTCTCTCTCTTTCTCTCTCTCTCTTACTCTCTCCCCCTCTTTCTCGGTTTTCTGGCCTCCACAATCTTGCCAATCAAGCTTCTTAATCAGTTCGCTCTTGCGCGCGCAAGCCTCCCATTTACTTATACATATTCGCAATTATAATTCTATTCGAGCACGGGCGTCGCGGACTCGAGGATCCCGGAGAAAACTTTGCGTCGCTGCTTAATTCTCTTTTCAACGCTCGATGATCCATTATTCCCCGGGGAATCGGCGAAACTTTTTCTCCGGTCCACTTCGGTGTACACGATCTGCTTCTTCGGAGACGTTCCCGCCCACCAAACGTTCCTTTTGTCTCGCTTTCAATCAGCTTGGCTCGAGAGAATTTTCTGCAGCCGGGACTGAACGCGAACGCTTAAGCGAGGAGATGACCCGAACCGAAGGAAGGAAAGAGGGATGCGTGAGATATCGATACCCAGCACCAGATAAGTCGGAATAATCGCGAGACCGATATCGAATGGCTTTCCGGACTGTTCGTGAACTGCCATTGGTCGAGCAGCGATCCCCCACCCCTCTAACTCATGGGCGTATCTTCGATTTTAAACTCGAGACGAACTTCTCAAATATTCAACAAGTTCTACAGCGGTGCTAAAAGAAAGCGTCGAAAGAGAGCACTCGTTTAAAACCGTGAAAAATTGATCTTGGAAACGCTTACCGATTGTCTCCGGCTGGTTCGCGTAATGTATCGCACCAAACGAACCATAGTTCGCGTAATGTATCGACCAAATGAAACAGTATAAAGAGTACAAAGAGATTCGTTATATCGTTTCGAGGAATTTCACTTGGCACGGCAAGCACTTTTAATGAAGTTGTCGGTATCGCCCTCGTCGATTGTATTATTTAAATAGGATATCCATTAGGAATTCTACATTGTTATTCCGCTGCGGTATATTGCATGCATATTGCGTGCGTTCTTGCTAATTGTAATACGTTATCGTTTACGTACACGGAAATCGTCGGCGGTTTGCACGGAATGCAATAAACGATGGAAAAATAAGTAGAGTAACGGTGTGGCCGCGATAACGTTAACGTAACGGTGCATTCGCATTTGTTTTGCCAAAAATTTTGCGGTCCGGCCAATTAGTGCATCGATTGGAAAAGAGAAACTCTAGCAGAGAATGAATAAGAAGATTACGCTGCGCAATCGGTCGTCGTGGAAAGTACGCGGAGTTTCCCTTTAAGGCAAAAGAAACTGGATAAGTAAACTGTGTTCAACGCTGAAGGGATCCCAGACACGCGTTGATTAACTCTTTCACCCTTCCGCTTTAACACTCCGTCTAGCACGGGGAAAATATGCGCCACGCGTGAACAAGTATTCCGTAAGACTGCCGTGCATCCCTCGCATCCGGAGTTCTCCAACGGCAAGAGGGTTAATTGTCTTGCCGTGAAGCATATCCTCCTCACCTCGGCGTTCCTAAGCTTCTTCAGCTCCTCGTCCGCGTGCTTTCTTCCCTTTTTGCTGCGGGGATTCCGCTCTCTCTCCTCTATTGGCAACAGCGGAATAATTCAGGCGGAATCGCCGCCCGAGAAACAAAAACGAACACGAGAGCGAGACGAACCGGCTCGTAAATATGAAATTAGACTTTTCATTTTGTACGCACGCACGCGTTCATCTCGCACGATTTCATCTCCAGTTAGCAGTGTAAAGATTATTCTCATCCGCGTTTCATCAAGAGCGATCAAACTAAGGATTTCCTGTAAATTCGCCTTTAGCCGAGAGAGAACCGTAAAGACTTTTTCATGGCGGGAGTGGCGAATGAAATGCCCCCGGGAAAACCGGTGCACTAATGCACATTTTCATGTACCCTGTTCCGAGGATGTTAACGAGACTCCTCGAATTTCGTTGACGCTGCCGAAATGTTCCGCGCGCGAAACACTGCCAAGACTTTCGAGCTAGGGTTCAAGCAAGACCTCTGAAAAGGTTCGCGAGCTGTCCCCGTCGTCGATGGACCAATTTTTCATCCCTCCGATTACCCTGAGTCGCGAGTGTCAATGAGTGGATGGTCGTCGTTGATTATAAAAACCAGTAGAAGTCTTGAGGTAACTAATTTCGAACGAGAGCTCATATACGATCGGTATACAAGAGGAAAATTGAACCAAACCATTTGTTCGGGAAACCATTCGTTAAATTATAATTGTTTCGTTGGTTCAATTTTGCTCCACGTTGCGCGTTTCTCGTCGACATCGGATCAGTTCAAATCACTGTAGTTCCCTATAAAAATTGTAAAAGCGTAAAAATCGTGAGATCTCGCATGACGGTGATAGGTGTACGAACAATGGAACGTGAACATCCGACGAAGGGAGTTAATTGATAATTGGACTGCGGATCTTTATGCATTTATGGCTTCGGAAAATTTCCAATAGAGGCTGGAATATACCATTCCACAGAGTTTAGTACAATTTTTCTTTATTTTTTCTCGAGATCTACAATTTTCAAACATTGAAAATTGCATAAACATTCGCGGTCTGTTGATAATTTAGTTGATTCCGAATTCCGCGGATTGGATGACGGGTGATTGGATGCTAAGACTCAGTCTCATTAATCTGAATGTTTCTCTACGAATATATGTTTCTTTAGGCCGACCTTACTAGGGGGCCCGCTTACACGAACATGTTCAGAGGTCTCGCTGGAAATCGCACGCGCGCATCCTTCGTCGACTTCGACACGAAATTCCATGGAATATACACTTTCATACACGCACACACAAATAATGCGCACTCGCACTCGTGTACACACGAAACAAACCAATTGATGTACAGGTATAATATATTCACAGTTTTTTCGTTCGCGTATAGCAATTAGGTGTATCTTGTTTGAATGAACTCTTTTGTTGTTGTTGTTTTTACATTGACTAGGCAATAACAGTACAATGGCAGTAATGTCTTGCGGTTTTTACGGTAATTACGGTGTATACTTTACGCATATATCGATATAATTGTTAGACGTAATTTCTTTTACACTTCTCGATTTATCAAACTACTAGAGCTCTTATGTTACACGTGTGATCGTGATTATTTATTATAAGACGACGTATCATTATCGACATTAATATAATTAGTTAGTTTCTCGCTCGTATCTGATTCTCAAGTTTCGCCACTTTATTTTTTCCTTTCTTTCGACGTGCTAAAATTCGTTCCCTTCTTCATTTTTCTTCTTCTCTTCGTGATTTCTTACGTTATCAACAAGTACAAGTAATAATTGTCGTCCGTTGGTCAAAGTATACATGTGTACAGCGTATCATACAAAACGAATCGTAGTGTGTTAACGGCCATGCAGTTATGTCGTCGTCGTTAAATATTGTCCAAGCCAACTAAACAACTAAACGATATTTTAAATACATATTTACAAATCCGAGGAAGGTACACCGATCGTTAATCGTCGTCGTTCCGACTAGTTAAAATCTCCTCGGCACAGGCTGCCCGAAGGAGCCGGAAGTAAGCTACCCCTTTCCCACAACCCTTTCGCGTGCGAACATAAAATTCTACAGTATTGTTGGAATAAAAAATCGTAAATACCTGTGCGAAAATCTAATTCAAAAAGTTCAGTAGTGGTAAAATAAAAAGAATTCTGAAAAAATACCCCCGGTATAGGCTTAGTGTCAATGCTCGGTAGATTTAGCGTCGATGACTGCAATAAAAGAATCGCGGATCTGGTCTGGTGAGCCTCTGAAAACCGTGTACCGCACGATTCGAGTATTTCCCCAGATTGAATAGTTTTGTTCGTTTTGCAGGCGAAAGGGCCCCAGCAGCGTGCACAAACGTTCTCCAATCAATCGTATCGGAGGTTGTCGCGTGGCGTGTGCACGCGTGTGTGTGTGTGTGTGGTGTGTTCGGTTCTGGTGATATTTTCTGAAATTAGGAGGAAGAGCGAATGAGCCGGCTCGATCGTTTGCATTTCGCGTAACCGATTCGAGTATCACACGGGGCTGGATTCGATTTCCGAGAGCATATTCGACTGCGAATCGCCTCGGGATCGGCTGTCGACCGCATTGTCACGGGAAACGCGTCCTCGCCTTTCTTTCGTTCTCCGGTTACCATGATCGTTCGATCGATTACCGTCGTTGAATATGTATTTTCGATACGGATCGTTCACAGAAATAACGAGGGGTTACCGAGGCAGCGCGAAATTTCAGCATCGCTGGATTCTCGGGGACGGTTCAACGGAAAATCACTGGGTGAAAAAAAAAAATCTGTCATTTTTTCCTCTCTTCTGCGTTGCTGTGTTATTTCATTTTTTTTTTAATACATATATCTTCGCGCCGCTTTACCGGGGAGACGCGCGATGTAAATTCGCAATAAAACCGGCTAATTGCTTGAACAGGGGCGCGTCGGGCGACGCGACGTTCGACGGACGTTCCCATTCGACGCACGGCACACGACAACTTTATAAAACGACATGCAGATTTCTCATGGCGCGGCCCGACCGCGCGACGAATACTAATCCACCCTCTGCTCCGCAGACGCATTCGTCGCGCCCGCTCTTCCTGATTTACCTATTGAGCGCGCAAACCGATATATAAACGAAAAACACCGGGAACGATGTCTGTTTCCGAAGTCGTGTACAAGTTCGAATTACCGAGCTGCGGATTTTATGCATTTATGGCAAAAACAAGTAGTATCTCGCGATCGATGCAGACGGAACAACATTTCGGAAATGTCGTTTTCGCGAGAAGGTTAAACGGATGCGATCGTCCCGAGGATCGCAGGCCAAACAAAGAGCTCTTAAAGCGCTATCGTCGGGGTAACGGAATAAAATGAGTTAATATTAATTAGCAATGTTGTTTTCGACTAATGGCATTTCCTTTCCTCGACGGGAGAGGGAAGGAGCGCTTCCCGCTTTAAGCACAATCTCATTACAGATAAAATAGACACTTCTGAACTCGATTATTTCCAGTTTGTGTACCTTTCTGCGACTCGGGAGCGTCGACATGAAAGTTGCGGGGACCGCTCGCGGGACGCGGGGTGGCGCGAAAGCGAATTAGCATTCATTTAATGCCGGTTTGCGCGTGCACATTGAACCGCACCGTATTTTATCATTCGGCTATTCATTTAATTGAAATTTCTCCGGGGCGTTTGATCAGGCTCTCTCGGGTTCATTAAAAAGTATCACGTTGAATGGTATTATGTGTATATCGAGCGCAAATATAACGAACAAAATCCCGTTTCCCCGGACCGCCGCCTCCCTTGTGACTTTAAATACCTTCATGCCCTCGTAATGAAAATTATCGATGAACGGATTACGCAGCTCGGTCGGGCGTGTCTGTTTCTTAAATTTTCGAAATGCCCGGATCATTTAATTAATTAGCGCGGTGCGTTAAGGACATTTTGTACACGGTCCCGGATACCATCAGGAAATTCGGTATTTAGCTTCACTCTCGGCTATTCAAGCTTGTAATATATCATTATTTGTATCATTTTTGGTAGACGGTTGACGCCGTGTTCCGCTTCGATGCGCTTGTCAATCTTGCAGCCTGAAATTCGTTGCGTTTGTAAATAATTCCGGCGAAACACGAGGATCGAGTTTCATCCCCGATACGCAAAATATTCATATTGATCGCTACCCCGGCAACATGCCACTCTTTTCACGATATTTACTCGATTCATTTTGTAGCAGGATTTCGAAATGTCGGAGAAAATCAAATATGGAAAACTCGAAGATCCGTCAATAATGTTATAAACACTCAAATATGTAAATGATAGGAACGAAGTACCAGCAGCAGCTTCAGAAATTCTTTCATCTCTACTCGTATAATCACGGCAAAAGGAAAGAGATAACGATCATCGGATCGAGCTGCGGCATAATTACGAACTCCCCTCCAACCTGGACGACTTTGTGGTCCATCGGTTCCATTCATAATTACGATTCAGGCGGTAACACAGGACCGGTACATTTCTTTACCGTTATCTTAATTTCTGGCGAGAATAAATGATGCGCGAACCGCGGCGCAGCAGCAACGGTCGTTAGGCGAGGTACGAGTGTCATCCTCGTTTCTTTGGCCAACCTTGGTCTTCTCATTTACCGAGGCTCCCGGTGTCCTCCGGCCTCACCTGCGTGTTCCCTTTGCGAATTTTCTCCATCCGATTTTCTAGTCACTTTTAATCCGGGTCGCTTACTCGTCGCTTTGACTCGCTGACGAGGAAACACGACTGTGTGTGAGAGAGAGAGAGAGGCGGCGGGGGAGAGAAAAACCGGGGGACGAGTCTCGCGTCCTTAGATATCGAATTCAATCGAAATAGAGGTTCCGGCCGATCGGTAAAAAATTTCGTTTCGCATCGTTCGCTATTTTCGACGATTTTGCTTTGCGATCCACGAATTTCGTTTGACGGAAGTTTCTACGATCCGTCCCGTGAAAATAAGTAGCCAGCGTTTACGTGAACAGGAGTCGATTGATAAAGGGGCCTTCCCCCGGCGTTATCTTTGTTTGTCCAGGCATGTTTATCCGGACCCTTCCCATTATTTCCCTTTTCTTTCTTGCCGCGACCTTTGGGACACCCCGTATTTATCGTGCGACGGGAGAAATATTATTTTTAACAACGCCCTGGGATAACAATGTTCTCCCCTGGGGGGTTTCGGTATAATCCGCGTCGGTGATAGCGAAATTAGATAGCGGTCTTATATCGCGAAATTCGGAGGAAGAAAGTCTGAAGTGTAAAATAAGCCTTGTTTAATTAGACATCATTCGATGTCGTCAAATTTAGAACGAAATAATCATTGTAGAGTACTTTCCTCGCAATAAAATGATCCGGGCACGAGCCAGCTCGAACAGCTGAAATTGCACGGTTAAGTTAAAGTGTAGTTTGCGCAATATATAGAGGAGTGTATACGTATAACAATTGCGGCTAGGATCGTTCCCCTCTGTTTCCGTGGGTATGATTAAAACGGTGTTCAGCATTCAACAGGAGAAAATCCGATGGATTTTCATTGCGGAGACCAAGATAAATACCGGCGGAACAGCGTTCGTGGCTAAATGAAGTTCCCTCCCGTTTCCTTTCTTTCTTATTTCCGTCATTGTTCTTTGCTCGTGCGGCATCGCTCGTGGATTTTTGTTCATGCACGCGTATGTTTGTTTCATTTGGATATACGTGTGTGTGTATATATATGTATTTAAACTGCGCGAATATGTTTAACAGTGGGTTACGTTCGTTAGGAAGTTCCGCAACAAAGAGCAAATATTTTCATTGTAACTTTGGCAAAATATATCTAGTTCTCAATTAAAGCGAGTTCCGCGATGGCGGAGCGAGAAAACCATGTCCGCCCCAGAGATTGTTTCGTTCAATATTCATGGAAACTGTTCCCGACAGTTCGGTAGGCGGAGGAGGGCTGCACGACAGATAAAAGCATCGATAGGCGCGTACGTTGAATAATATGGATTATTTTGTTCTTTACTGCGAATCTTGTTTTTCGCCGATCGGGTTACCGCGCTGATTCGTTCGTTCCGAGGCAATCGCGAGGAAGATTTTGTTTCGTCCATCTCCCGCGATATCTACAATCGAGAAGTTCGCGAAGTTTTAATAGAGCTCGGCGAAGACGCATTTATCACGCCTCGAATTACTGATTTTAGATAATTAAACAGCCACGAACTGCAAGTTTTCACGATCAATTAACCTGCCTCGTGCCCCCGCCAATCCGCGTTTCAAAAGACGAATAATTACCATTTTTAAATTACCAATCAGAGATTGCGATCGCTTTACCGGCCGTCACAATACCACCCTTTCGAGCTATTTAATTAAAATTAAATCAGTTCCGAAAGAGTTGAACTTCCGCAATTATGGATTATAAACTGGACTCCGTATAATTATAAAGTCGAGTACGAATTTTGAAGAATTTCAGGACACGTACGTGTCCAGCCGAATTCGAAAGAAAAATGTTCTGAAGAATATCTGTCGCGCCAGAATGAATAGCCCTTTAAGTGTCCAGCAGCAGGAGAACTGCCCCTATTGGCCGATCAATATTAATTCGCAGTCGAGGTCTGATCCCATTGAACCCGACGTAAACAGTAATGGCCGGTTCTAATGCGACACCGGACAAGCAATCTCGAAGGGACAACGCGACTGTCAGAGGAGCAATCCTCATCGGCCAGTGTTTGATCGGCCGTAATCCGAACGCATCTCCGTAGAACCTGGCGCCGCTGTCCCATGTCTGCGTGTACACGTGAATTTCTGTGGCGACCGTGGCACAGTGTGGGCGCCAGTATGCAACGCAGGCGTTTCCAAAGGTTGGAGAATTTCAGGGAGCTTGTAGCTCGACAGCGAAAGCAAGTGATTCGAAGAATTCATTCGGGAACGATGCGGATTTTATGGATACGTTCAACGTATATTTTGCAGAAAAATAGACAGTCGGCCTTTAATCGAGAAGGATCGCTAATAAATACCGCATTGGTTTTATCTGAAGCTAAACCGATCGTAACTGTCCCGTGTCTGCGTGTACACGTAAATTTCTGTGGCGATCCAGTATGCAACGTAGGCGCTTCCAGGGGCTGGAGAAACTCGGCTTGAACATTATGCGGTGCACCTCGCGTTTAGCTTGATAAATGGCGGCGTGGATGGCGGTGAATGCCGGCGTTGTTGCACCCGTTGCCGTCTTTCCTTGTTTTCCAACCCCTTCTCTCCCCTCTTCCCTTTTCTTCTACTTTTTCTCTTTTCCCCTTTCCGCTTTCGTTTGTTTCCCCGGGCCACTCTTTTTTCCCCTGTTTCTTTCACTCACCTCCTCCTCCACCCGTTTCGCAACTGAGCAGCCCGATTCTCCGGGTGGGCGTGTGTGTACTTGTGTGTGTGTGTGTGTGTGTGTGTGTGTGGGAAAAATCTACTGCAATCGCGAGAGGGGTTGCGAACCACACCGAAAAGCAAGCCCGGAAGAAGTGATCATTATTTCTCGCGGTTTTCGGACCGCGCCGCGCCGCGCCGCGGAGACGCGATTATTCACGCGGAGAAGTGTTCTTACGTGTAATCGGGTCATAGCATTACCGCGAAACTTTTTTAATCACGTTTTCCTCTCTCCCGCTACTAGATATTACTTCGACTTTCGGACCCGTCCCGGCATCGAGTCCCGGATTAAAGCGTCCACCCCGGGCTTTCATTCGTTATTCCTGCTTCCCGACGGGTATTTTGTCTTTTTCTCTCGCGATGCAATTTCTACGGGAGTCCGCTGCGAGTGTTATTAATCGCTTCGCCTGTTATCCAGCCCCGATCTGGATAATATCCGGGTGTCGTCGCAACTTTCCGGGATTGTAGAAAATAATGGAAAGCGTGTCTTCTCTCTGGCCGTAACGCGTGCCGTTTGATCGTTTTATACGAACGTGAAATCTGCGAATAATATATACCGAAGCTTCGAATAAAATTCATTGGCTGTCCGGATCGTTACCGCGTTACCGGCGTGCACGAATAGAAAACGATTATACAGATTCTCTTTTCCTGCGTTCGCTTCGAATGTCAAAAGAGTCAATTGTTTCGCCCGAGCTTCTCCGTCCATTAAACGACCATTAAATTTAATACATTCAATTTATGCGGATTGCGTTCGGAACGGTTCCCGGGGACTTCTTCCAGAAGCATTATTTCCAATTTATTTTGCATCCCTTTGTGGTAGAAGGCCGTGGAAAACTTTGCATAAAACGTATCGGTGTAGAAAAAGCGAAACAACGATCGAGATTCATTGCCGACTCGGTTCCCGATGGAATTCTTGATCGTTATGTATTTTCATAAATGCATAAAATCCTAATCATCCGATGAACAAATCACTTTCTACTCTCCTTCCGTTGATCCTGATCGAGACAATTTTTATTCTGCATGGAAACCCAAGGTAATTAGTACGAAACCAAACAGAGTCGTTCGAACGAAAGGAATCCCGCGGGTAAAATGAACTTTCGCGAGCAAGTTGTCGGCGCGCAGCGTGGAATTCGTGGAAAAATGTTCGCGTCGAAGAACCTTATCATTATCAGTCGCCGACAATGACTTTATCGAGCATTCAACTTCTTAACAGGGCTCGTATATAGCGCAAAAGCATTAATCGATCGATTCAGCGTGGATCCGCGCAGTGCATCGGTCGCCCGAGTAAATAAATGTATTACGATCGAGTCCGTGATTGGGAGAAATTAATTGTTTCGTTGCTGGCGCTTTTCATCCGGCACGGATCAGAATTTGCTCAGACTAATCCTGCACCGGCGTAATTTTACACGGAAGAGGGCGAAGTACCGTCCGCGAACGGTTTTGCAACCGATGGTCAGTATCCATTTTCTCAACGATTAATTGTTTAATAATAAAACGAAAGAACCTGGTGCTCGTCTTACAGTCGCGTCTCCTCCTCTCATCGATTCTCGAGAATTTTCAATCTACAGCGAAACGTGCATATTGCGTGGCTGCTTCTTAACGCGATAAAATGACGACGCGACTGCTCGAACGTATTTCAGACTTACCGCGTTAACCGGAAGGTTCTAAGATTTTCCAAGTGGTTTATTTGATCGATATTCAGATATATTTATGATGCAATCGATACGAAATATGGAGGCTGTTATTCATGCATGAGATTTGCGGAAGTGAGCGTTGACTGCCAATGAGGAGCCATAGGATGTTCGCAAAATCGAAGCACTCCATTTTTGGTAAAACAGGAATCGAAAAGCTTGTTCTCTTATTGATTATTTTTTAGCAGAGTAACGCGAGACTTTTTGAATGATAAACTTTATTTCTTTTATTCTGTTACATGTATGTTATTTCCTGTACATCGGTACAGAAATTAATTGGAAAATATTCTTTTTGGACACAATTGCATCGGTTGCTCAACCATTAACGTTAATAAAACACACACAGTGGGCGGAAACAGTGTCCACACATATAGATAAACGTTATTCAATTTCATCAATTTTAAATGACAGTTTGATGGAATATTTCCAGGTGAAATTAAAGCGAAGCTTTCGATCAACAAAATTGGATGTTTGACTCTCTCTGGTCCTACACTGAGACAGACGAGAAAGACTTTTGTTCGAATGTTTACTCGTTTCACATTTATAATTACATTGATCGAGAAATTAACAATAAGAAAAACAACTCATGGCGAGTATACTAGATCAAGGACCGTCCTTACGTTGCTAATGAATAATTACCGATACGGAGTGAGAGAAATGGAGAGAGAGAGAGAGAGATTCCTTATCACGGGTAGGTCAGTGGCTCCATCGAAAGCAGTTCGGTATAAATATCGATAGTTTCCGAGGACTATAGTTTCCGGAAGTTGGTGACACGGGGAGGGTGCTCGCTAGCAATTTAGCCACGGTCGCGTTCGGTTATTGGTCTTTATCGGGGTGTAGGGTGGTTCTATGGAAGGGGTTGTCATGGGGGTGTCGGGGTAGTGGGAGAGGGGGGGGGAAGGGGCAAGGATCGAGAGGGCGATACGATCGAAATTACGGTTGCGCGGCAACGATCCCGCCGTTTCGTATGACGTATGATCCGCTATGGAAAACGGATCCGGCTGTCGATCGGTGTTCCGGCTTTCGGTCTCTCTCCCGTTCCGCACACAACCCGTCGCGTCGGCACGGTTGAATAATTGCGGAGGAAAGGCGATCCTTTGTACTCTGATCCTCGCCTTTGTCTCGTTGCTTGTTCCGGCTGTACCTCGGAGGGCTCGTGTCGTTTCCCTCGTTCCCCGTCTTTCGCCATCTCAATTTCCGTTTGTCCCCGCTCGGGTTTAATCGTTTTCGCGACCCCGCACGAACTGCCACACGGGTTGGATTACTTCCGCGTTACCGTTGCCACGCCACTCCTCTATCTATCTCCTCGCAACCGCGATTACGATCAGCGTCACTTCGCTGGCCCGTTTAGACGAAGATCTCTCGCGACTCTGCTCGACCACCTCCGCGTCCACGAACCTCCTATCTATCTCCTCCCGACCGCGATCAATGTCAATTTCGCCCGTTTAAGAGACCTCGGCGATTCCCTGCACGATAGCCACCCCCCGCAAGTCAATTCCGCGCAAATCACGTCGCTTCGAACCCTCGAGGAACAATGCACTCTTTGTCTCGCTGATTTTCGTTTGCTATAGGTATCGTTCACTCGTGAACACCCGAACACTTGTGCACCGCCGCCGCGCCGTTTACCGTGTCTCACTGCACCACCCTAAAATCGCGATTTCAGGTTCGCGGGGATCGTCTTCTTCCTCGGCACACCCTGTTAACCGGTGTACCTCGAACGGGGGGCAGATGCACGGTACACGATTCTTGTTTCTTACTGTCGTCGGGGAGCTGGGGGGATTAGCAATCCGGGGGATGATACAGTTAGTAGAGCAGCAGACACAGGCAGAGGAGAAGGGAGTAGAGCCTCGGTTGTTTGGCTTGACCGCCGTGCTGCATTGCCGCGGGATACTCTCCTGAAACAGAGGGCAACACTTAAATTTTCCGAAGACCGTGCTGCCTGTCGATATCGGACAATTCCCACGCAACGATCTAACGTTCGAAATACAAAATTTGTTTTCCGCTGGCCATTAAGTAGAAACCACTCACCATTGAGTACGTGCACGGTGATCGATTTAGCTGGAGCATTACTAGGATTACAAGTGTACTGTCCCGAGTCCGACGGTTTCGCGTCCTGTACAAGCAGGAAGCTCGTGGTGCTGTCACCCTTCTCCGTGACTACGGACACACCGCCTCTGCTCGATTCGTAGTTAATTATCTGCAACAAAGATCGCGAAGCCGCTTTGAGTCGAGCAACGGGAATTGTACCACGGTCGAAGGGAGCACGGAAGACGGGACTGCGAATCGAACGAGGACGCACGAACGATATTCGCCGGGGACCGTTCCCGAGAGCTTTCACTAGCCAGCTGGAACCTGGGACTTGGCCGACAAACGAGGGAGATAAGCTCCATCTAACATAGGACTACACCTCGACCGTCCACTGCCATTGAATGGACGTCGACGCGAGGGAGGAGAGAAATATTCTCACTCTCGCCCTCCGTGATTTCTCCCTTTGTACTCCGGCCAGCCGCTAATCGAAAGGAACCGGTCAAACGCGGCTGGCGAGATCCTCTTTCAGCGAATACCTATCCGATTCTAATCAGAGTCCCGGACTCGTGTCTCTCTTCTTGTTCAATCATTCGATTATATAGATTACAGGTGGGCTTATTAATTTGTCCAGTAAGTACACAGTACTTTCGAAATTGCACGAGAAAGCAGGCCAGGAATATTTCGATAATTCGATGAAGCCGCAACGGTTCGAGGATTACGGATCGCGTTGCGTGCCAAGAGCTCGGGATCAGGTCGAAACAGCACACGGTTGTGTTTCCAATTTTTAAGAGTAGTCTCTTAACCGACGACGCGGCAACAAACTTCAAATTTTTATTCATGTATACAGCAGTTCCTCGGGACACCTGCGACGGGTATCGGGTCAAAGTGGAGTGTTGCGGAGAGCAACGTCCGAACGTGCAACGGTACACACTCAGCGAGCACAAACGTTCTGTTTATCCTGCACCTGTTCCACTCGACGTTCCTCGCGAGTGTCTCTTTAACAGGGTTCATAAGGGTCGGTAAAAGCGGAGTCGCTGTCGTCGGCACTGAGACGGATTTCTAAATAAATGATCCGTAGCTTCAGCCTTCGGTACGCTGCACTATGCTGTGCTAGTCTCGTGCACCGTCGTCTCTCGGAGTCTTCCTAAGGGCTGCGGCCCTTTGCGAAAATTTTCTGGAAACTCGTTCCAGATCTCTTTCCGCAATACACCTCGCGTTGCAATTTTTATTTCTCACCAGATATCGCCAGAAAGTTTTTCACTTCGATAATGATTTTGAAAATCTAGTCCGTTCAGCCGTGAAATAATTTCACTCGAAAATTTCGCATCACGTTGTCGGAGGGAAACCGGCTCAAAGTATGATTAATCGAACGAGAAAGTTGGAGCTCGTGTGCCCGATAAGCGACCCGGGCTCCTTCCGTTCTGTTATCTGGCTGGTGATACAACGGCCCGGAATAATATGCGAAACTTTAATTCGAAAATGCACAGTTAATCCGAGCTGCTCCGCACGCGCGACGTGTAATAACAACGACGCGTACGTTTTCACCTTTGTGCGAAACGGGGAACTATGCGCGCTAAATCCCGTTGAACTTTCCCATGCGATCAGAGGGAAAAAGGTGGGATTTCGATATATCATACTATGTATACCGCGCCGTACGGCTTTTTTCCACGACGAAGTTTCCTCTCGTTGTAATTCGCCGTGATCCAGGAAACTCGGGAATGAAGATCTCGATGTTTCGCGCTCCCGCATAAACTCCGCACGCGTAAAATTTAATAATTTATTAAACAATGCAGCGGAGCTTCTCTTGTCTCGCGTGCCTTCCGGACTAAGTGCATCGCATTAGCCCAGGAAACTGAAAAAGGAGGAGAGTAACAGAGAAAGAGAGAGAGACAGAGAGAAGAACGTTCATTCTTTTCCTCGGACGGTTGGATAAAGAGAGATACTTTTCTTTTGCGAGGGTAATAAAAAGCTGACGCGCTAATTAGATTAGCATTTCTGAGGGCTCAAGATCACGGTTGTTACAGCTGCTCGCGAAATTCAGTGGAGACTTTCAAAAGTGGAGGCCACTTATTTGAAATTTACATCGGCGAGCGTAAAATTATTCGCTTCCTTTGATAGTGCTAAACGCGAGTATTTTCAGTTGTTAAGAGACTGCGGTTGTTACGAACCCTTCGCGATTTTCACAGATGAAAAGTAATGTATCTCGAAATTTAGATCCACGGTATCCACGTTGTATTTCATTAGATACGGCGACTGTGTATTCCCGCGATAGCAGGATCTTGATCACGTTCTTATATCAATGACGCTCGCGTTGTTTCCACAATATTCCGCGCAGCATCGAGGAACGTTGCCAGGCTACGTAACCGTAGTAAGAGGTTCGTGCACCGATAACAACATCACGGACGACGTTGGTTTTCAGGAGCGCGGTATATTTCGTGTTTTTTTCTTTTTTCGATTTTGTTGTTTTCGTTCCGTTGGATCGCGTCGCGGTTTCTAAACGATAGCCAGAGGCTGTCGAGGTATCGCGAAATAAATGCCAATTTCAAGGCGCAACAACACTCGGCCCGGCTCTCCTCGCTACCGATAAACGAGGAAACAATTGCGCAACGAAAGAAGAATATCCCGAAGACCCAAATTGAAAAATGTATTCCGAGGGAAATAAAACAAGTGTCGGAAGAGCGCGAGGAAACACGCAATTTTGTCGCTATTTCCGTCCGGAACAGCCCGTGATTACTCGTAAATGTGCATAAACTGAAAATTCTACCCTGTTAAAATATTCGTTTCTCGTTTCTCGTGCCGACTCCTATTTATCGTGGAAAGTATAGCAGAGCGATAAATTTAATCTCGTTACTTAATTTCATTGAAATTCCAAGGGAACCGTCCGGAGATATTTTTGTCATGTTTTATTCAGCTCCACGAGTCCTAGAGCAGTTTGATTTAAGAAACCAGTTTTGGGTTCCTCCGAATTTCCCCGGATGTTTCGCACAGTTGTATAACAGGATTGCACTCGGTACGCGAAAATTGTCTGGGTCGGTGCCAAAGTGTGCCACCTTAAACATCAAATTGCACTGAATGGCCGGCGACACGGCTGCCGAATCGATAGCTGTGTGATGTCTACTCGCGAAAATCTTACTTTATATTTCACCGCGTTTCTACTTTATTCGGAAATTTGCCTGTCGCGTTGCAACAGCTGTAAACACCCGCCCACCTATCCATCAAAGTCGCTATTCGAGGTTAAGATTATTATTTATTACAAGCGAGATTTTACTTTAGATTCGAAATACAATTACAGCGGCGGTGTTTTTCTCGAACCTTTTTACTTTCATCGTTAGGCAGTGAATTTTACGAGTAAGTGGTAAAATATTTAGTTTAAGACGACCACGGTTGTGCTGAGTTAAAGATGGAAACCGGAAGCATGCTATTCAAATCTAGATTCGACAATAAATCCGAGTGCTTGCTTAGCTCTCTTTCCTCCGATAAAATTCAAATATTTATAGTCCTCGCTCGAATCGACCCGCTCGGTCGGTCCATTTTTACGATACACGGAAAAAATAACGATATCCGGATGTCGCGGACCGGCGCGAAGGGAATCCCAATGGATAAGTTTAATTTCGCTCCGACATCCGCCGCGATAAATCGCGGCCGGAGCACGATCGTTTTCCGTGCGGGAGGGCGATTTCGCGCGGTGAAGCAAATCGCTCGATCCTCCTGGATTCAATCAAAGCTTGAAAAGGCTATCGATTTAAATGAAGTAGATAAATTAAGATTGGAAGGGCACGGGGAAACGGGGTCGTAAGTCGAGGGAAAAAATGTGGAGGAGGCTCTGGGGGGTGGGGACTACGGAGTCGTTATCGGGGTGTGGAAAAAAGGCTGATAAGACAGAAGTAGCAACGTGCTGGCTGGAAACCATTCCAATGGACCATTGAGCCCAAGATGTTCCATCGAGCCGTCGAGGATCCCGTGGGATGCCGATTTCTCCTATGAACGCGTAATGAGGCTGACGAGACTTTCTCTCTCTCTCTCTCTCTCTCTCTCTCTCTCTCTCTCTCTCTCTTTCTCTTTCTTTCTCTCTCTTTCTCTCCTCGGCTTCCTACCATTTCCATTTCCCCAGCTTGGGGACACGGAAACTCTCGGTCCCGTGCGCGTTTAAAACTTGCCCGAATTACGGACTCTACAGCGCGACCGAAATTATCTAGTTCCCTCTGGTTGGAACTCCACGATCCCGCAAAGATCTCGAAAATCTGAGCCCGTCCTCGATCCCGAAATAGTGGAATCCTAATTTCTAGCTCGTCGAATCTTGTTTTTCCGCGGTCGAACTTCCGTAACGGAACCGGTCGAACCCGCTTTTCGGACGCATCCTCCTCTTGCTTTTTAACCAAATGAAATCCAAGACGATGTCTTCCTCGAGGGAAGCGCTAAAAGCTCCGCGTATCTCCGGGAGAATTTCTTTAAAGCATTAAGGGGAGCGCCGTTATCGCGAAAGCTTTCCTGTTTCCACCCTCGGCTGTTTTTGCCCTTGTCTCTTAGCTTCGCGAAAGAGGGAGCTGTCGGTGATGATTCGCGAAACGAAGAGCGACTCCAGTAATCGATGTTCAATCGGAAATCTATTTGCGAGCCGAGTATTTATTTTTCATAAAGATCCGCAGTCTGTTGATAACGCATAACGAGCATACAAGCCTTCGGAGAAGTTTCTCACGAAAGTCGATCGCGTCAACATTTCTCTTCGAGGGCTTAACAATAACAATTTCGCCGGTGTTCCAATATCGAGGCGCGTTCCTTTCCGAAGTTTTTAATTTCAAGCCGGGCAGATGCTCCTCCGACGAAATTTTTCCTGTCGGTGAATGCTAATACACATGCAAGTCAATGATCGCGGTCTAGTTTAATAAGGAATATCAAAGATACGGTCTCTCGCATAATGCTATGCAACCGCGTTGTTATGGAGGCAATGTTTTTTCCGTGGCTTGTATACCCGGTGTCTTTATTAGGTGATATAACTTCTAGGTCGCCGCGGAGAGCTGTTTTAATTAAACCGGCTTTTTCGGTAGCTAACTTACGGCGAGTCGAACACCTAAATATCCCTGGCCCAGAAAGAGTACAGTGTCCGGCGTAAATGCACACTTTTAATTGTTTCAGGAATATTTCCCGATCGTACTCGATCCTGCTCGAGATCGATCAAAGTCAAGTATGGACAACTGTCGTCTTCGTTCCAATCAGCATCGAGAATTAACTTCGTTTGGCAGCGATTAGCAACAGCTGTTGGCTGCTCGCTCCTTTCGCTACAGTTCTCAATTGTTCGAGAGCAGGTATCTCAATCAGAAACGAAGCTATGCAAAGATTGCAGTGCCCCGGTAACCAAGCCAATTAAGCGCGATGTATACGATATTGTTTCTCATCCAGCCTGCTCTTACCACCAAGCTGGCATCCATGGTATTTCGGCGAGTTTCTCGATTGTTCAACTTCAAGCTCGCGTCCATCCACACCAGTTGATTGCCGACTGACATTGAATAACATCGGACAATTAACCCCGCGATGAAACGTCGGCTTCCATTAAGGATAGTCTGGGATCCCTCGTATTTAGATGAGATCAACTCTCTTCGTGACTCCGTGAAATTACCGTTTACACTAAATTACTTAATTAAATGCTTTACGATCCTTAAAACGAACTTTCATAGCTGTACAAAACTGCAGTTAAGAACTCTAGCTTCCGTGATTTTAAGACTTGCAGTCGAACTTCATTTATAGAAACCTGTTGATCATTTATAGAAAGCTGAACGTTGTCAAAAAAAAAGTCCGGGATCGGTGTCTGCGCGCTGTGGCGGTCTCTAGTTTCTTCCAGCGTTCTGTTAACTACGTCAGGTACGTGCGAAGGTAACTAAACGTCTCGCATGAGCGTTCATTCGAACCGCGGTCGAAGGTTTGCTGCTCATAAACCGTTTTCCTTTTTAAGGGGACTGTCAGCTAGATGACAAGTCTCGTTACACGTATCGGCCGTTGCGCGCCCACGCTCATTCCGTTCCTCTTTTTACGCGTTCCGGAGCTTTAATCCGACCTGCAGTGCCTCGGACGGCGACGCCGAGCGTTCCGCCCCGGAAAATGTGTCGGGCGTTAAATAAATAATTCCCCCGCGTTTCGTCGCAACGTTTTACGCGCCGTTTAAACTTTTCCTGGTTTTTATTTAACGACTGACAAAGTTCCCGGAGCCATTTTACGAGGCGCTGCTTGTGCTTCCCTATTTCTTTTCTTCACCGGAACAAAAATTGACGTCGCCGTGTTGTACATCATGGCGGAGATTAAGACCATTTCGATCACTCGCTATTCCAGTGTTTCCTCGTCGTACAGATGTAGCGAGCCGAATCGACGCGATCGGATTCGAGTCGTTTTACCTGGAAGAAATCCTATTAAAGAATTGTTAAACGAGACACAATATCGCGTCTTATTTATGTGGTGGTTCGTGGACGATTGCCAAAACGGGAAAACCGAAGACGCTGCCAAATCGGTTTCCACGGTATTACGACGACAGAAATAAAAGCGCATTCCGCGGATTTGTAACTCTCATTTGTCCAGGATAACGGCCACGGTAAACCAATCCTGGTCAATAGGGATTTAACCCTTTTGTGTTCGTAATTTCTCCCGGTTCGGTCAACGGTTACAACGGACGACGAGTTTTTAACGATCGATCGGACTCTCCTCGCTTCGATTCGGCCGTCGAGTGCTAATCGAAGGAAATTATAGTGTCGTGTTGCACGCAGGAATGCGCACCGTGGAACCCGCAATTACAGGAAAGACCGTGCTAATAAACGCGAAACGTTTGCATCGCGTTCCACTGAGTAAACTCGCCCGCACAGCCGATGAAAACTTTCCGAGTGCGTTGTAATCGATTTTTGTTAATCGCTCCAAGTTCCATTGCTACCATGGAGCCAGCCCGACGAACTTAAATGAGTGCAACGAAACTTCGGAATCGAACCCCTTCGATTCCGAAGCGACGTAACTTTTGTCGACGATTTTCGCGTGTTGGACCCCCGGTAACTTGTTGATCTTCTTAGAGCGAATCGAATTCACATAATTAGCGTGCAATCTACCGAGCCGCAATCGCATCCGAGCGCAGTTAATGATCGACGTACGTTTCAGGTATTATGGGCAACGATATCATCTACTTTCGAACGCAAGCTTCTTGTTTCTGCTGGAAAGGCAATATGTATCACAGTTCTGGATTCATACACAGAGAGACCCGATCTCGAAATTCAATCGAAATCACAGAGATCAGGTTTATTGGGGCGCGAGGGGATACCCCCGCGAAACTCCGCGAGGATTCGTTGTGGCCGGAAAATGTTTCGCGATCGATCAGTCCCGGCGACCTTATCGTCGAAGGGTTGCAATTTCGACTCATTCCCCCGGGACGATTCGAGGCAGTTCTCCTTATCGTTATCGAGCCCCGAGACGATGCATGAAACTCTCCTCGCCGAGCTGCATCGACCCTACGCCTTCCCACGAATCATTCCGTCCCCATAAAGGCGGCACCTCAGGGAGCCCGGCGACGCTTTTTCTCAAATCTCGACGCAGTCGCGCAGTGGACATTCCAACAACATTGCTGGAACTAATCCGAGAACCTTCACGAACGAGATAGACAAAATAAAATGAAAAGAGAACCTTAAAAAAGTTGTCGTCTCTCGTCAAAATGTATCAAAATGGTATTTTCATGAGAAACGAGAGAATTATATAAAAACGAAATATCGCAAGTTCTCGGCCAAGTTATTTGGTCGGCGATCGTAATGAAAGCTAGCTCGGTGCGCGTTTAATGTGTAACTAATTAGAACGTATAGAGAGCAGGAATGTATTCATTTAGGGCTGGTTGCACATTTAAACTTGCGGTGCTCGGCAGTGTCCCGGATATTCGTCTAAATGTCTCTGGAAATTTGGTCAAGTCCCGTTTCAATTAATGTAGAGTCAGGGCTATCCTTTGGCGAATTACTGCGGTCCCCGTTGTCTCGTTAACAGTTCCAGAATGTTCGGGACACCACACGTTAGTCACGTGCGACGAGATTCATCTTAAGGCTCGCCCGTTCCCGTTCGTATATTTGCGGCAGGGAATCTCGAGGCTCTTGGTCAGACTTAATGCTCCTAATGGTGTCCCCTATGCGCCATTATCAGTTGCGACGTCGTTGACAATTCACAATTTCCTGCAGTCAACTTTATCGAAATTTATCGGGGCCTCTATTCGCGAACACTCCGTTTTACGTCCACGTGTACAACGCCCGATAAAATGATAAAACACTCTAGATCTATCTGCCAATAAAATAATATCGGTTTCCAACATTTCCAACATTTTCATTCCCCGTCAAAAACAGCAATGAATACGAAGGCACATTATATTTGCGACAAGTTCGAGGAGGACTGTGGACCTAAAACTTTTATTTATCGACGGATTAATAAAAGTTCCGGACGGGTTTTCGATCAAACTGAAAGTCGAGTGCAATAAAATCGTCACGAGCAACGAATAGGTCCGGGGGTGACGTCGAAAATTTCGAACTAACTTCATTAAGGCAGAAAACTGAAGTTTTCGAGAGCGGCGAGCCGGATGTAAGTGTTGGTACATGTCAGACATCGAGACTTTCGAAAACTACGATCATCATCAATTATCCTCGGCAGAGTTGACGCCGCCGTTGCAAGTTGTCGCAGTTTCTTTATAACCGCCTCGCGCGCGATATTCTCGTATTTGCACTTGTTTCAACGTTGCGAAAACGTCTCGAGGTTTCATTGGATGTTTTTCCGATGGGAAAACTCCACGATAAACTCATTCCAGCTATCCTTTTCTCTCTTTCCCGAGCGGACTCGTTTCAGTTTTTCTTCCTATCAAGGAGAGACGATACTTACGGCGTCCTTATGGTTCCAGAATATATAAGCTGGGGCCTCTGGACTCTGCCAAATTATGCACGTGAGGTTTATGGTGCTTCCTCGATTAATGTACAGGTCTGGTGCACCCAGGATTTTCGTTTGTGGCTCTGCAACAAAAGAATTGGAAACATTCAAATTTGTTTTTTTCGTGTAATCAGTATCATGCTAAATCATCAAAACTGTGGACGGTGTTCTACGTGTACGAAGACATTATCGGTCAAGTAGAACCGACACATTTCCCCTGCCTGACCCCTGGCACTCACGACCGACGCGAAGAATGAACCAGCGAGAATAGCGACGGTCATCGAGGGATCGCTGGTCACTGTATTCATCACGCCGAAAAATGGCAGGCCCGTCGACGTGGCCGGTATTTATAGTCGATTCGGTTCGCCGATCCGTTTTGTGTCCTTTCGCGGTGCCACGGCGAGGAGCGATGCGGTTGACCTGGCTCTTCTGCGCGGCCCGAAAGAGCACTTTGAGGCCGGCTCATACAGAGTATATCCGCTATCGTGTGTATTATCAAAGAGAAAAAGAGACACGGAAAGGGTGTGCAAGCGTGCGGCCGCGCGCGGCTGTGCGCGGGGGCGGAAGTGGGGTGGAGGGGTCGATCGGTGAAAAAGGGCGCGGAGAGGCTGTCCAAAGAGAGAACGGGGGAGATCCCAGACCCGGTAAAAAACAGAAGCTGATACTACAGAAAATAACTTACACATCCAGCAGTTAGAAAGGATTTTTCTCTCGCAAACATCCACCGATCGAAATGTGCAAATTCGCCACAGCCTATGACCATTAGTTTTCTTACACCCTGTATATGCGGGGGCGTATGTCGCGCGCCACGAGCAGATAGGAAGCGAGGAGAGGTCACTCGGGGCAGATCGATGTGAATATTTTCCGGACGGCCTCCTCTTCGAGAATTGACCGAAATAACCGGCCGGCGGGCGCGGGCGGCGTACTTTACGGCTTTGTGCAGCAGATGATACCAGAGCAGAGACGACGGTTACGCGCACCCAACCCTCTCTCTCTCTCTCTCTCTCTCGTTCTCTCCTTTCTTCCCTTCTACCCCTCTACCTCGGTGCCCGTCGATTTACTTTTGAATAGTTTTTCGGCCGTTTGATTTTATTCGCGTACGTTCATTGTGCCGCGACATCGAACCGCTCGAAAAGTGCTTGTATTGATAAAGATCCTGTTGCTGGCGATCGTAAAGCCGCTCGACTATACTGCTCGCCCGTTTCGGAGGCGCGAGGGGCTGTCGCAATGGACACCGGGTCGCATTTACCTCGGCCGCGATCATTTCATCGGCAATCGTTTCACCGACGCGATTCCTTCGTTTTCTTTTTATCGAGCTGTTCAAAGCTGTTTTACGGGTTCGTTCAGCTTCGTCGACGTGGACGGATAGTTTCTTTATAGTTGTTTTCTTTTCTTTTTATTAAATAATCATGTTAGATAGTTGTCGACGAGGCAACGCTGTTTCGCCGCTGGGTCATTGAATGAGATGCAAATTTCAACGCGCAGTTGTGTTGCTCGTTGATTCTGCTTAAGATTCCCGGGGAGTTCGAGGGAAATGCGACACTTAATCCGTGTGTTTTGCCTTCCGGCAGTCGCGTCTGAAATTTTAACGCGACCGGTCACGTCTTATTCCCTGAGCAACGCCTCCTCGTTTTCGCGCTGAGGAGGCTGTAATATTTTTAGCACTCGCTTCGGGCTTTCTGGGTTTATTTCGACCTTTCGCGCGTTCGCCGACGAAATAAACAACGGGGATAATGATAAAAGGTACGGTGATTCCGTTAACGATAGCGAGAGAGAGAGAGAGAGAGAGAGAGAGAATTTCTCCGTGCACATTAATTGGACGATTGAACGCTAGATGAATGAAATTTAATAGAAATCAGGCAGCGTTTACCGAAGTATGCTAATTTCGGTAGCTCCATTAAACCACGCCGGACACTGTTTAAACCCCTTTCGGCGTAAAATAATACTTAATTAACGCCGCGCAGTGATACAGGTCTTTAATATTTAGCTCCATTATACTGTGCAAAGAATTATTCAACTCTATTTAGGCTCTCCTGTTGTCACCGATTTCTCAACGATTTCTCCTACGGATGGTTCGCGGGCAACGCTGCTCTCCACTCGACAGATTTTTTTGCTTTTCGGTATTTTGTTTTTTGTTGAAGTTTTTCTCGGCGAAAGATCGGTGACCGAGGTTACAGCAGAAGCTGGGCAATACCGGCTATGTGTCGATCGATATCAGGAATATACGCGAAATGCTTTAACGTGGGTTAACCGCAGATGAAAGCCGGACCGAACTGGACTGGCTGGACTACCCCCAACCGTCCGGACTGAAATCACGTATTGGCTCTTCGATACGAGGTTCCAGCCTCCTACCTTCGGGAAAGGTGTACCCATCCCCTTCAAATTCTAATTAGTGGGCCAGAGTGCTTTTAGTAGAGCGAACTGTGACGCAGAAACGGGCACGGCTCTGCATTCATCTGTCCCTTAACCTGTCACAAAGCGTCTGCCCTCCAGAAACTTGTAAAGCGAATCTTTGATATTCGCGAATTCGGCGGAGAAGAATGAATTATTATCACTATTATTAGATTACCGGATGGAACCAGCGGTGCAAACTTTAGCCGCGTTTCCAGACGTCGAGCGGAGAGACAATTTCTCATTAATATTTATTAGGAGAATTTGAAATGTAAAGTGTTGATGCGATATCGTTAAAGTAGAAGTCTTAGACACGTACGTTTCGAATTGTTTCTTCGTAATCGAACAATGTATTCGTACGAGAAGGAGAAGGTTCGTCACGCAAATTTTCGCCGACGCAAATACCTTTTGTTTGCAGCTTTATTGATACAGATATAGGCGAGGCATTATTAATCTCTCCATGACGTTGAATAATCTGGTATAATACAGTGGGGTGGCAGCCAATATTGGCATAAGCGAAATATGGGCTCGTTCCTTTCGAGGAGGTCCATGATTACAACGCGTTTCGGGAATGGGTCTGACTTATGGGAGAAATTTTTTCGACGTTCGCTGGCGATCGGTGTACGTCGACGAAACTTTTTTGTTTCTTTCTATTTAAACATTTCGTCGTAATTGTTTGCTCGACTGTTTCATCTTTGATGCGACGAGCAGCAAATTTTTCGTTTAATCTCAGTCGCGGCAAATTGGCTCGTAAGAAAATTTACATTTATAAAGGTGGACGTTTATACACGAAATTATGCATACTAAAAGTAACGGAGAATTATAATATCAACTTCGTAAGAAACGAGGTTTTGAAGGCTTCATTCAGCTGAGGCAGCTTGCGAATTTTACTTTCGTGGATCTTGAATCAACAGGAATGTTTTAAATGAATCTCAATTTTAGTTCGTGCTTGTAGAATTCTTACAAACAGCCTGCCTCTGCAAACACGTTCAATTGAAACAAAAATTCACGAGTCTTTAATAGAAATATGAATGTGGAAATTAGTTAGCGTTGTACTACTTGTCTGTGTGTAGCTAGGCGTCGCGCGTGCATAAATATTGCGCGAACGAATGAGAAAGAGAGCAGAATTACAGTGACGTTTGGAAGAATGGCGACGCGAAAACGGGTTTGAACGAGAGCAAGTAGAGTAGCGAGTAGAAAGAAGAGGCTCGGGCCTGGCAAATTCCGCAGACAGTTTGATCAATCTGTCACCAAGCTTGTATCACCGGGATCCAGTGTTTCGCACGGTACATTGCTTTTGTACTTACCGGAGCTATTTGTTACGGGGTTCCACAAAGCATACTACGCGCTTCGTTTGTTGACTCTCGACCCAAATAGAGAGCACCAGTCCACCGATGCCGATGGCTGTGCCTTCGGTTCACGGTTTCTGATCGCCATGCGGAAAAGGCTTGGGATATCAAGTGCGAGCGACAAAGATAGAGGACAGGGAATTGTACCGATTGACGATTGTCCTCGGGACTAGACGGTAAATTGCATTAGACGACGCGACGGGGATTCTGCGAGGGAGGAGGTACATACATATACATATCTACTCTACATATACACGGCCGCGTCTATTTCGTCGATTGAGTCCGCATCGAAATAGAAACTAGAGGCATACGGCCAGAAAGAAAAGAACCCAGTGGTACAGAATGTTCGACGGGGACTATTCGATCCAATCGCGAGAGCAAACTGGGCTCGATCCTCGAGAATATCCTTTTAGCAGCGGCCTATTAGAAAATGTTTCGAAGCAAATTAAGATTGGAAATGTTAAATAAAAAAAACAAGATCAGGAACAACTAATAAAAAACCAAAAAAAAACATAAAATCATAGAAAAAGTTTCACTTCAAACATAATGAACGATCAAAATTGGCGACGCAAAGTAGGAGAGCGTATGAGAAAGAAAGAGACATAGTTATAGCATTTCCAATACGCTCTCCTTCTTCTTTGCGTCGCCAATTTTGATCGTTCATTATGTTTGAAGTGAAACTTTTTCTATGATTTTTTCTATGATTTTATGTTTTCTTTTTGGTTTCTTATTAGTTGCTTCTGATCTTATTTTTTTTTATTTAACATTTCCAATCTTAATTTGCTTCTAAACATTACTAGACTGCAAGAAGTTTTCACTTCTACCGCGCATGGTTTTTCACGCGTATAGTTTTTTATTCTGTACGTTTTATACGGAGTGGGTTACAAAGAGTTTGAAAGAGAGAGAGAGAGAGCGCTATTGATCCCGGCTAATGCTTTCTCACTCACTCTTTGTACCCCATGCCGACAGTGTGATCTTCAACTCGGCCGTAAGACGACGCAGTCTATCTCTATATGTCTGTAGTCGTAACATAACCATGTATTTCTAACCTTTTCGTTTGATCCTACTACCGAGCATTTTATTCGTTGCGATATATTGTACCAAAATGTTCGCTATCATTCTAAAGATCATTGGTTGTCCCCAATCGGTGGACCGGGGTTTGAATCCCGTCGGGGTAAGAAATTATTTTTCTCCGTTCATTCTCAATTTAAATTTTCGCGCTCCACTTTCCACTTCCGTTGCATCGAAACGTCACATATCCGTCCCATCAGAAAATTGTTACCCTCAGCAAAGAAGTTTCACTTCAAAAATTCAAGAAAAGTGCATAGTTATCGGGAAGTATATGTGCGCACAACAACCGCATCGGTCGAAGCCGCTTTAAAGTATTCCGTTTGAGTAGCGGCCACACAGCTCGGAATACGCGAGCGCGGAAACGTTCGCGGCCAGCCGGGTTGAATAAAATTTATTAGGAGTGGTATATCCCGGTCATGACGAAGGATCTTATCTCGGAGTATATCTCGCGAGAACTCTATTCGGTTCGATGAAACTGGGTCACCGAGATTTTCTCGGTGCAGCGCGGACGACCATCCGAGAGACGACCGTGTCGCAAAAACACCGAATGCAAATTGCTGTTCTTCTTTCGGCGTCGTCGACTCGAGTGGCATCGCGAGAACTGCCGGAATCGGTCCTTGCACATCGCAAACCCCCCGCGGCCAAGTTTACCGTCGAGGAATCGTAATCGCTCCATCATCCGCGTGCGTTCCGCTCGTTCGTAACGCGAAAGGGGAAAAAAGAAGAAGAGGGAACGAAACTCTCTGCGAGGCACGGCACTGCCGCGCGCGCGGAATCCAAACCGGACGGATGGACGGATGGACGGCTTCACCCTCGGCTCCTTTTGTTTGCCCCTGAGGCGAAAGCCCGACAAAGTGGGCAACCGGGAAGTTTCGCAACTTTTTCACGGCCCCCGAACTTTCTCGCCTTTTTTTCGGCAAGCGGAACCACTTTAACGCGTTCCCCACCGTTGTACCACTACTTTAACGACAGGTTATCGAGATTTTGTAAAATTGTTACACTCGAAACGCCGTTCCTATAAAGTATGTACGTTTCAACAGCGAATACACAGGAAACCGGACAATTCGTATTATCAATTAGTATGATAACTGAATATTTAATAACATTCATCGCAGCATCGTTTAATGGAACAACAATTAATGATTCGCGTAGGTGGTTACGTAAAAATATTAATGGGATACGTGTTAACAATATAACAGTAACGATAATAATAGGATTAAATATTTTAAATAGGGTTGCGCCGACCTGTATAAAGCATTGCAACTTTAATTAGCATAATTAACTGCATCGCAGGTAACATTTATGGAATATTAATTAATAGAATAACGCGACCGCTATGCAAACTACTGTATAGCGCGTCAATTAAACCAATTACAAAAGGTGTTGAAAGTGCAGAGTAGTATTATGCCATTCGGGATGGTGTTCTCGGTTTCCAGAGAGTTATCTGGGTCTCTGAAGGATCCAGCGATCCACAATGGACCACTCAAAAACGTTCGCAGTCCATCAGTCAGTCCGAAGGTCTCGAGAGACCCTGAAGGAACAGCCGAGGAAAACTTTGAAGCCTCACCTGTGGGCCTCGCGGACCGTAAAAACTTCTAAAAGACAACCAAAGTACTTTCAAGGTCCTCCAGTGGACTCTGAGAGTCTCGAAGATTCTTGAAGGACTGCCGAGGGATCGTCACAGTTGCCGTGGCTCGCGGAATTCCACGGAGACCTTTACGAGCACCACCGTGCAATCTTTAAAGTCATTTAGGTATCCGAGATCTCGTGGCAAGAGCCAAAAACAGAGTCAAAGTGGGCACAATACTGTCTAACGTGGCCAGAGGCGATCGTACGTTTATGGAGGTCAAAGGTAGAATCCGAAGTAGCTAGGTGAGGATTTCCAGGTCTTGTACCTTGCAGTCCCCGAGGCTATTCTTGGGAGAAGGGCTCTCGAGACCAAAGATTCAGTTTCAGAGACACACTCTCTATTTATAGAAGGTGGTCAACAACCGAAATTAATACCGATTGATTATTGTGAAAGAACATATCGATATTGTATCACAGAAACGATACACTCCAGATGTTATATTCGTGATTAGACGTATCGAATAAATAATACGGATTTAGCAGGTTTCTAGCACGAGCATCAGCGTACCCGAAGCCTCTTCATCCGCGAAATATGCTTCAGTACCATTCCAAAGGCATAATTGCGTTACCGATACACGGATGACGTGACATCGAGCTCGTCGATTCACTGTACTGTTGCACGTGCACCACACGGCCCGCTGCGAAATCACGATCTAATCGTTAAAACTACAATTTACGCGATCTCGTAAGAAACCTTGCTGACCCAGTTACACCAAACTACATCAAACGAATCGTGTGACACGGTAGAAACGTGACAGCATCTCGCAAATAAAACCAGAGTGGAATGTAAATACGTGCGGCCGAACTTTTCAGAACTAATTTGCATTCGGTCGGGCCAAGAATCGGCTGGCGATCGGTCGCGGAATTAATTCTGGCCTTCGTGTATCTCGACCCAGATCTTACTTCCCGATCAGCCCTTGCAAGGAAGTACACTTTTCGGACATCCTGTATCCTATTTTGATTGGTGAGACCTTGCACACGGGTTTCATACGAAGAGAGCTGATCTCTGATGAGCGATGGGAAAACTATGGAGGAAAAGCTCGCGGAAAGTAGTCCGACTGACTGCTCGATCATCGGGCCGCGAGGGAAAAAGAGACGACACCGTTCCCAATTTTGATATCCACAGCTCGCGCGAACACCGAACAGAAAGCCCGCTTCTATTCGGACGATATTCTCCGTTTAAGAGATTTTCACCGAGGCGGAAGTCGAAAAGTTTGCTTGGTTTGCGATCATAATATTTGCCGGAGTCAAACGTCTTTGACTTCGGGATACTCCTCGCCAAATGAAATTCCAAGTTTCCGCCGTTTCAACCGGGTATATACGGTTTGACAGTAAACTAGACGCGCGCGGAAAAGTCGAAACAGCGGAACCGGACGGAAACGCATAACAATTCCGCAAACGAACTCGAACTAATACGAGCGCCGCGAGTACACAGGACGCGGGAACCACAGACGAGAGGCATAAGAGTAGACCAATCATCCAATGTATTTTTCTGTCTTGCATTTCACTATCTCCAAATCGCCAGACTCGCAAACCATCCTTTTATAACGCTTGGCAAATTCCGGCTTCGCGTCGTAACAGTGTGTATTTCTTTTTACGAAAGTTGTAATTCGTTTTACAGGATTCGTTTAATCGCATTTCTCTTTACAAGACCTTAACCCTCGCCCGGCCGATTCAGGGATACTTTAGATTACCTGATTGTATTTCAGTCCATCGCTGATGAATTTCAATTAATAGCGCGGATAACAATCCGTTTGGCTTTTTCATTTCCCCGTTCGACAACTCCCACGGTCTATAACGAGGAAATCACAATTCCGTGGCTACCGTAACAATGATTTCGATAGTTTTCCTTCGCGAGCATTGTTGCGTTCGTGCTCTCGCGTTACCTCGTTGAACGTTGATTATTATTTCCACTTTTTCGCTCATTAACAGTCATCGATATCCCGGTGAACGGTGTTTTGCGATAGAGACGCGCGGACGGTGGGGGAATTTAAAAAAGAGAAAAATCGGAAATGACGCGAAACGGAAGGCGAAACGGCGTTGTATTATCGGGACGCTTTGAAGTGAAATATTTCAATATTATTAGAGATCCCCTTATCCGGCACGCTGTAAAATTCGACGGAAATTCGATTCCTCGCGCTGAGCTCCGCGGGAAGCCGTGAAAAATATTATTCGAACCGTTGTTCTAGGATCTCTGCGATTGAGCGAGAAAACGCGTTCCATTTTCTTCCGGTATTCGAGGGGCTCTTTGTCGAGGAAAATCTCGAATGTTGTCTACGGAGCAGCAGGAATCATTGATCCTTGATTTCTCCCATCGTCGAGCGATTTCGGAAAAAGCTGAGAGAAAAATTCGGTCGGTTTCGAGCATCCGACGAAATGAAATTTCCCGCGCGCTGGAAAAAAAGAGGGCGGACCTCTCTCATTCTTTTGCGCTCTTTTCCGTTGTTTCTCTCGGCGTGGAAACGTCGACACGGTTGAAACAATTCACGCTCGAATTAACGGGGATCAGAATTTCCATGTTCGCGCGCTAATTACCAGTTTAACCGTTATGTGTGTCACGAACAATACAATACAGTTTGTTTCTCTCGTTTATGCGCCGGTTGCGCGCGATGCGTCACACGTCTTCGCCGATTACGTCAAAGTTCGCCGATAAATTTGTCGGAATCGAATATTCTATTCGTATAATTTTATTCGATTACAGATCTCGAGATTGAATGTTCGGGGACGGTTAAATTGAATGCCGAACCGTATCGTAAATTTTGTTTGTTATCTCGGTAACATTCTTTCGGGTAATTCGAGCGGTGCAGTCGGATCGCGTAAGCTGCTCCATTGGGCGGAGCGGTGAACACGTCCGGGGCATGGCATTGTTGGAAACTATCGCAACGGTTCGTCTAATCGGCGACTATCAACTCGTGGAAAACGTACGGTCCACGGTAATTGCGTCCCCTGGTGCTCGAAGTTAGTTCGATAAGAGATAGCAGGACCGTTCGTAAACGTGGAAAGTGTCACCGTGCAAGAAGCGACTGGCTATCTCTGCGCCGATTAACTCACACGACGGTGTAATTGTTTTGTAATGTTGTTTCGATAAAATTCTAGTGCCGCTGGTTCCGTAGCTTACGGTAATTTAAACCGAGCGAGGGAGAAGCGACCATGGAATTCGTTTACGCGGCAGCCAGACACAAACTTCTTGTTTCCTTCACCAATTTAGCTAAACTGAAAATAATCTGATTTTTCTTATGAGACAGAGAGGAGAGGTATCGGCAAAGAAACTTCAGAGAAGAAAGAACCGTGCGAGCTCGGAGATCAACGGCTGTAAAACATCCCTGTTTCCGCGCGATTAATCGAACTCCACCCCTCAAAGCACGGCAGGAATCGCGCTTAGCTCCAATTAAAGTGGCGCGCACTCTTTCCAGAGACTTCCGCAGACAGAGCAATCATTGTCTTCGAAAGTTTCGCCGGTCTTTCAGAGAACCGTCACAGTGTAGCTCTCGGCTTTTTCCCTCTGCCCCTCTCGCTCCCACGCGCACCCTTTTCCCGTTGTCTTCTCGCGCCAGCGAATTCTGTCCGAACTTACTCGAGATATTTTATGCCGACTTGCTCGAGAAGTTCGCGAACGGATAATAACGCCAAGCTCGTGGATCTTCGAGCGATCGAAAGTCCCTCTTTGTGTCAAGCCTCGATGGCTTGCACAATCGTGGCTTGAACTGTCAATCAAAATCTTTTTAATGCGAAATAAAAATGTTTCGATCGGTAGAAAGAGTTTCGCGTCGGTGGAAGCATCGGTTCCCCGCCGAATTCGTGCGAGGCGATCGAGTCAGCTCGTCGGTTCTCTTCCCAAAGCCACTAAATGTTCCGTTCACGTATCAAATCGTCCACGGTAAACCCACCGAAGACCGTAACCATCTTTACTGTCACTCCGTCGAACGAGCAACCACCGAAGTATGGAAGATCGTCGTTCCGCCGAGGATGAGCGATAGATAGGTCCTCGCGGCAATATGACGGGCAAATGGACTCGTCGTGCAAGTCCATGCAGTTTTTATCAGGCAGGTTTATTCGCGTTATCCGGGACGCCGCGCCGCGCCGCGCCGTTCATATCTCATCCGACTTCTTATTACTCCCTCAGTCGAATCGTTCCAGATCGAACAGTTGCCCGTTCATTAGGTAGCATATCAACGTCCTGATAAACGCGCGAACTTTCGCCACGCGACGATCCCACAAACTACCAAGATAAAACAAGTGGTTTATGAAGATTAGCCAACTAGCCCGTGGTCAACTCGAAACGCATCGGAGGCAATCAATGTCTCGTTCGGGGTGCAAGTACCAATAAATGTCCGCTCGATTCTATCAGCATCGTGTATCGCACACTCTATTTATCCGAAGTTATCGGTTATCAGAAAATTCACTTATTTATACGAGAGGCCCCCGCCGTGCTGTGCCACGCCAGTTTCCGATAATCGACGTTCCGCCGTGTACCGGCGTACAATTCTCGGCGGGCGTATTCGTGAAAGAGGAGTAGAATCTCTCCGGATACTTTGTGAAAGGCTAGACACACGATCCCGTCGTTTCACGTTTCGGAAAACGATTTGCTTCCCGTTGCTAGGCTTCACACCGGACTGACCCTATGGCCGACAGTTGGTCGCACGGTCAGCCAGAATTTTAGCATCCTCTAATATTCTTCAGTATTCGAAACAGTTTGATTCGCGGAGATTCGAATAAAGTCCCTTTAACCTCCGACAAGGTGTTCCTTAAAGAGAATCATTTCGGAAGTGCTCCCGAACTTGAAAATCGCTCTTCTATCTACAGATTTCAACTTTCTTCATCAGCATTATTCTCCACGGTGAAACTTCTTCTCTAATACGAACTTTCGATCTAACTGTCTTTTCTTTCGCGCGATCGGAAAAGAAAAAGAAAATTGCCTTGACTCATATTTAAATCGGAAAAGAGCTTTAAGTTCCTTTCGGAAATTTCCACCAGCACACGCGAGGATATTAGTAGAAACGGGTCGTTCGTATTCCAGAGGAATAAAAATTTATTCGTGCTGCTTTTATCGAATTAAGAGATTATGCACAGTCTCGATTCTCGAACGAGTGTAATACGCAATCTTGATCGACGAGTATCAGGGTTGTTTCGTGCAGCGGCTAAATATCCTTTATTTCGTAATAACACGCCGATGGAAATTCACCTGGTGGCCTAAATACGAATGAGAGCATTCAGTTGACCGCATCGATTTAGAACTCTTTCAGCTCGAAGGTATGCGAACTCGGAAATGGCCAGCGAATACTGTTAATAGACCACAATTCCCGTTTTATTAATTCTTTTTCTATAGGAACTCCGATAGACCGATTAAATGTCTTTTATGCCTTCCGAGATTAAATATTTCTTACCGGTTCGTTAAATTTTGTTCGTTCGCGAAAAATCATTGTCGAACTTTCCCATTACTTTTTATTTGCGGTTAGTAACATTATTATCACGGTAACTGTTGGAATTAGGAAACTCGTTCGGATTACTGCAGAAGGTGTGCAGACATTAATTTCTTCTCTTATTAATTCGTACTTGGTTTGAACATTTTCGAGGGTCGAATTACGTGCTCGTGCGCTAAGTGGAGGATTGTTTAAAGTCGTCTGTGTTTCGCGGAATGAACAGGTGCAGCCAGAAACAGATGGAACAGGAGACGTCGCGTCGTTGCCTTCTTGGTACAGTTGTTCGGTTTAAAGCGAGGACTCTTTGAGCCGCGACGACACGTATAGGGACGCTGCTGTCGCAAAATCCCCGAAGGGCAGTTACGTGGGTGCATACCTAATCAGAGAGACGTCCTGCAGAATGCTTGAAAGCCTGGAATCTCGTGGTTCCGCCCGTCCCGTTGCCAAGATATTCGAGAACTTTTGTTAGACACGTTTCTAAAGGACAACGCAAACTGTCATTCCGCTGTGTGCCGCTCGCAGCAGCCCCCTGCAATTTACGATCAAGAAGCTTTTCCTTGCACCGGACGTATTAATTTTCTAGACATGGACTTTCCGCGAACTCGTACGGCTTGGCATTCCTTCGGCCCGCGATTCCCTACATTTTATGGGCATCGATGGTACTCGATTACGTAACACGCTTCGTAAAACCATCACGAAGAGAGCTTGTTCTTGCGGATATGCAAGAACGATATCCCGATTCGTTCTACATAATCGCTTATCAAGTGCGCCAACTTCAAGAGAGACTGATTCTACTTATCTTGTCTCCTCGACGTTCCCACACCACGAACAACTAGGTTATAAACTAAGTTTCGTGCGCGTAGCTGGTAATCGTTTCCCACGACTTACTTGCTCCGAACTGTCCTTCAAAGAAGAACTTATCCAATTACCAAATCATGCGATCCTTCCGTTCGACGAGGGTGAACGAAACCACTGACATAATAAAATACGCGTAACCACCGGTTACTCTTACGTTTCGAGCAGGAACAGAGATTTACAGGAAATTTCAAGCGAATTATTTTTCACCCACGGTTCCTCTCGACGAGTAGAACACAATGCAATCGTTAAAAAATTCGACATTGACGAACGAGGTCAAGGTCAATTCTGCACCAAATTTTTTCGAAAACCTCCTCGCCTATCCTAATGATCGTTTCTTGACACTCGGTGCAGGCGATTAAATTTGTACAATTGATGTTACAATGGATTAAATCAGTCTTCGGTTTTTCGATGATTTCTTCGTTTAATCAACGATTAACAATTAACTTCATCAATCGATTCAATCAATCGCCGATTTTTCGACGATTTCTTTTTTTAATCGTGCACATTAATCAATCAATCATGATTAGAATTTTAATCGATTATTGCCCAACTCTGCTGTGTCATGTACAAATATCCTAGAAAAAAATAATGAATGACGGTTCTTCGGAACCTGTTACGCACGCTGGAAAACACACCGACATGACGCGGCGATGCAAAACAGGAAGCGCGCGACTTCTCCCGACAAGAGAACAGAAATCCGCAATAACACCGATCCTCTATCATCGTTTCCCGAGGGATGTGCGAAAGCTATCCTGCTTACACATTACGTCCATTTCGCGTGGTTCCTTCCCCGTTCTTTATAGTTCTCGTATTAATTTTCGCCCGTCAAACTTTCCTCGTTTCCGCGAGCAAACTTGCCGTGACCGAGTACGAGCGTTCAGACACGGGATTTCTTTCGGCGACCTATTTAGCCGGAAACGCGATAGAACTTGATAGAACTCGCATCCCGAGCCCGCCAATGCATAAGAGGAATTAAATATTTGTCAATATCGTGAAGTTGACAGTTGGCGGATGGAGAGAGAGAGGTAGAGCAAGCGCGGCTTGGCCGAAGGAAAGTTCGTGGCAGTTGTTATGAACGTTGGAGGATTCTGTTTGAGGATCGTGGAAGACAAAGACCGCGAGCACTTTCGGGGAAACGTCCTGGAGGAGAACATGGAGACGTGTCTGGGAGACAGGAGGAGGGAGGGAGGGAGGAAGGGAGGGAGAGGTGGTAAGTGGGAATCACAAATGACTGATAAAGCCTGGCTGGTTCATTCGGAGCACGCTAGAACTGTTCGCCCTTTCTCTTCAGCTTTGTTGCCAGCGTCTTTTAGCCGGCTGAGTTTGAAAAGGCTCGTCTTATCAGCGGACGTGCTCATCTTCTAGTCGTTAGGCATTCTTCTCCACCTCGTCTCTTTCCCTCGTTCTCGTTGGACGTCGGGCTCGTTACGGCGCGACTAGGCGATTCGAGATTTCGTCACACGCCTATGGCTACAGTGGAACACTATTCGCGATACAAAGACTCCTCGACGTTCAACTGTCTTCCGACGAGAGGATCTTCTTGATGTACAGGGAATTATTCATTCGAAGGATTTAATGGTTCGTTCGAATTCGAGACGAAGAATTATTGGACATTTCATTTTGAAAAACTGATCCTCGTATCTCGATAAAAACAAAAAGCGACGCAACAGAGAAACAAATTCAAGCACCGAATATGTCCCTCTGGAAGCCGTGCATTGTGTGTTTGAAAATTTGTTTGATGCAACAAATAACTCAGTGCTGTTGGGTCGGAGCGAAAGTTCGTAGCGTTTTCAAATAAAAATTCCAGCAAAGGGATGATCTATGTGGCACATCGAGGCGTCGCTCACGGATCGTCGAAAAAATTGTCAGGTCGGTCCTCGTTTAATTTGATCACCGTCGAAGGAAGTTGTAATGAACCCTCTTGTCATTACGCGAACGGAGTTGCCGGGGGGTTAAAACCGGAAGTGGATGAGACTGAGGTGGGGTTGGCCAGGAGGAAGCGGCGAGGGGTTGAAGAGATAATGTCGCGGCATCTCGCACAGTGTAAATTTGATAACTACCGACGCTGGCGGAACGCACTCGTCGTTCCGTTTAAAGTCGCTTAAATCCCACCCCCGGGGAATTTAATTATAATTTTAGTGGCAGATTCAACGAGTAACGAGCGGGGGAGAGTTTGCCGGCCGCGCGAGCGGAGAGTTTTCCGCGGCCGAAAGAAATACCGGGGAAATTTATGTCGACCCATTTACGACGAGACACATCCCCGATTCCGTAATTTCGTTTCCGTTCCGGTGCCTTGCAAAACGGTCTCTCTCTCTCTCTCTCTCTCTCTCTCTCTCTCTCTCTCTTCTTCGCTCTCTCGTCCTGTTCCGAATGCGAATTCATCGCGCGAGTAACGAGCAATAATCCGGCGTCAAACGAGACGCTTGATCAATCCGGTAAGTTCCCTACGACCATATGGACAACGATGTAAACGGGACAAGGCCCTCGTAAACCAACGACGTGGTACACACGCGAACGTTTACGCCCTTTACACGGTTTGTTTCTCCTCGCTAGATCGCTCGTTCGCCGTGTTATATGATCGGGACGAAACCGTAAAGAAGAGAGAACAGGATAGAGGTGAAGAAAAGGAGAAATACAAGAGAACCAAGACACGGGCGTAAAAAAGAAATCACAAACACTCTTTGAGAACGACCTCTTACTCATTGCTCAGCTGACCACGTTCTTTACTCCTTCGAGCTTTTTCAAGCTTCGCAACGCTCGACAATTCGAGAATCTACGAACGGCCGCGATGGATTTGTTCCTCTACATTGATTCAGGAGAGAAAGCGCAATGTTAACGAATAACACACTTGGACGTTGCGTAATAAATCGTCTTCTCTACTTTAACGCTTTCAGGTAAGCTTTATCCCCCTGTAATAAGCGCTAATTTGATGGTTCGTTGTCAGACTCGAACAGCTCGGCTGGAGAGCCATGGTATAAGCGCGGAGAATATTATACCTCGTAATCATATTATAATATATCATAATTACAACGTTCGCGTCGTAAACAATAATAAATGTACCATAAAATGTGAAATATATTCGTAAACCTGCGATAAAGCATTTCGCCTAGGAATTTTCAACCAGTATCCAGTAGAATATATTTCATTTACTAATTGTTCGTTTCTCCACGGAGAATAAATTTTACCATAACTCCGTGTAGATCCGGTCTTTGAGTATACTGCAAGCTTTCCGGAAGTTAAGGTATCAGCTTTTCATTATCCGAAAATTCTGACAGTAGCTCAGCATAGTCGAGGTTTCGGTGTTGATACGCGAGGTTCGCGCCGATCTCGAGATAATTTTAATACGCACGCAGTTGACCATGATTAATAACGCAGCCAGGAATGTTTCGAATACGTTCTACGGTGTCACGCTAGGAGATAAACCAACGAATATTACTATGGCGTATTTCATCGTCGCTGATGTCAAGCAAGTTGAGAAAAGTGGAGCGTGTCGTAGCGTCGGATAAACCGTACGACCTACATATTTCAGTAGCACGTGTTTCTTTGCTTCCTCCGCGATGTCAGCGAGCGTAGGATGTTCCATTTACGATGCACAGATGGATAGATAAGAAATATTAATTTTTCCAAATTTTTCAAACACGTTCCAAGCAAAAACGAGTAGTAAAGCCTACGTGTCCTTTGCCATCAATGCTCCCAATTATGTGTCCACAGAATCGGCAATAATTCTCGGAGCGAAGTGAGGCCGGCGCGGCGAGGCTTCATAAGCATCCTGAATAACGGCAACACCCCTAAAACGTGACGAGACATCCAAAAATTCGGCGCACAGGGGAAATCGCGTTCGCGATGCGATGCCGGTGGAGCTGGGCTGCTCTCCGGCTACACATATTAATCAAAATGAAAATCAAAATTCCATGGGCGGTGTGTTCGCGTAACTCGCGAGGCCCGTGAGCGGCGAAGTTTCCCGGGGTTGCTGCTATATTCGGGAACGAGTTGTGTGCTCGCGAGCAACGCTACGCTCTCGAGCCGGGGCAATATAGAATGAACGAGGAAACGAGCGCGCACACAGCCCCCTGGAAACGAGGATAGACACCGTAGAAATAGAGAGGAGACGAGTAGGAAAGAGAGAGAGAGAGAGAGAGAGAGAGAGAGAGAGAGAGAGAGAGAGAGAGAGAGAGAGAGAGAGAAAGAGGAGATCAAGCTGACGAAGACTAGCTAGAAGAGGGAGAAAGAGCATGAAGAGAGCGTACGTGTACACTTGCCCTCCGTTTTCGTGGCGTTTTATCTTTTTGGCACGGAATATAGGTAATCGCGCCTTATATTACTCCGAGAAGCTCTCGTAAAGGCTGGTTTAAAGTGTTTTATCATCGTCGGACCGAGAGGGCGCTATTACTTTGCTAGGAAACCCTCCAACCCCATTTTAAACCCTGTTCTATCTTGTCTTTCTCCACCCTTTCCACCCCCTGGCCCATCGTAGCCCGTTTGCCACGCTGCTTTCAGGGACCTTCGACGCTAAGAAGCTCACGATGAGAAATTGTCTGGCTAAGTCCTGTCTCCTTCCACTCGGTCAACCGTGTTCCGACTCGCGTTACCGGCACGACACCCGTTCTTACTTGTTGGGGAGCCAGGATCCCTGTAAACAGGGAGCGGAGACCTAACGGAGGGAATGCATCGTGATCCCAACGAGCCCCAATGATCGTTTTCGACCTGCCGCGCCGCGCGACGGAGAGATTATTTCGGTTCGGCCACGGTGTTTAATCCCTTCGTTGCAAAGGCCCTGCTGATTTATCGGTCGCCCCTGATCAGTCCAACGATTCCCTTCCAAGGGAAACGCGAGCCGTAGAGAACACGTTTCGATCGAGTATTTTAGTATCGTCATAATTCCAGCATATATTTCGGTATACCACTCGGTATATTTGATCCTAGCAGTATCACGAAATCTAGTGCGATGTTTGGGTATTGATCAGTGGATATATTCGGATGATGATAAATCTTGTGATAGCGGGTGTAATAGGTCTTGATTAAATATGATCTACTTCCTAATTGCGAGAAACAGTTTACGGGGCTTCAACGGGTACCAATGTAATCAGTACCGGAATTATATCCCCGGAGCGTGAAATTCAACTTTTACCCATATGAATAATTTATCCTCCCCCTTCGCCGGTCGCGGGGTGGTCAACATAATTTTCCACGTTGCGGCCGCTTTGGACCCAACCTCGTGAAATTTCAGCTCATCAATAATTACTATTAATAAAGCCCTCGCCGAAAATATACACGGCTTACGGTCGAAAGCTCTCCCGACGAAACAAATCGACATCAGCTTTTACGTGTAAGCGAAAGCTCCGTCAATTTTCGAAGCTTGTATATCAAATGAACTACTTGAAAATATGATATAAGAATAACCAGGGGACAGAGCGTTCCCTTACACCTTCTACGAGCGTCACGAAAATTCTTCGGAGCGATCCGAAACTATCGACCGTCGCAGAAGAGTTCCGTTCAATCGTTTCCGGATAGCCACAAACTTTACGTTTATTCTCCCGGACCGTTTCTGTCGGCCGGAATATTTCGGCGAAATAAAAGCTACAGTGTCCCGCGAGGGAGCTGCACGAAAGTTTATTTCACTTGCGAAAGTAGACGCTCAGGCTCGCCGTCCATCATACTTCGGCGCTCGAGCATTTTTCATCTGCCCTATTATCGGCGAACGTACCGTGGAAACGCAGCTGGAAACTCCCATTCAATTTTTTCGCAAATCAAAATTTAGACGAACGCGCTTCGCTTCCGATGAACTCGAAGCGGATTCTACAATTCTTTTCAACGCCGCAACGGTATCCCCTTTTCGCTAACGAGATGTTTCAAAACTAACTAGTTCTTCGCCCTGATTTCTATAGTATAGTAAATTTCGCTCTGAAATTTCGAATTCGCATTCTCCGCTCTTCGAAACGAAAGAGAGTGCGTGCACGGCTGAAGAAGACATCCAGGAATGGAGAGCTTATTTTATGGCAACACCTCCAGCATGCTCGCAGACTTTCCCATAAGGTGGGAACAATTTAGACGACGACGTTATCGCTTCTCTTAAACTCCGCGTTTTATTGTTTCGACGGTCAGCCGAAGAATTTTTCGAAATACCCTCCGGTCTCGCCGGGTGACGACTATTTAATTACGTCTGTACGGTTGCGTGCACTGGCTTGTGCTTGGATTCCCATGGAATTCGCGTGGCCGAGTATCATATTACACGTTATTATTATATAATCTAATGTTCTCGCTCGGGTGGCCTGCTGCAACACGTTGGCTTTTTCTCGTCGCAGCCGGCTGCACTGATTTTTTCAATTCAATTCCAATTCAATTTCGAGAATGTGCTCTACCTGTGAGTCTTAAATTGAAGAATTATCTTTGCTAGACTTTTTTTTACAAAATTAGAACAGTTTACGTGCGGTCGATTTGTCAAAAAGATCTTCGAGAATTCCGTTTGCCAATAAATTTCGTAGCCGCTGCAGATAAAGGCAATATTGAGAAGTAAGTATCGTGAGCAGCATCATTATTTCCGGGCCGTTTGCTCTTCGATTCGTCCGGTGGAAGAGTGTACATCTTTTCGCGTATCGGAATAGTTGTTCCAGTCTTTTGTGTTCCGTGCCAGCGGACAGCAAAAAATCGCTTCGGGAGCGTTATTAAATATACACAACCGGGGTGCGGTGGCTCCGACTACAATTACAATATTCTGCAAAGTTGACGCCGGTCCCGCAGAAACGCTACTCCTGCGCAAACTGCAAACAGATTTTGCATATGCAAAAGCACGTAATTGCTGATTCTGCGAACAGTTTACTGGCCCCGTATAGATAGACCGGGTACTAAAGTATTTATTCCACCCTCCCCCCCGACTCCACTGTTTATTGTTGTAACGAGAATAAGCGTTCCACGGAATAGGAGCAGTCTATTCGCGCACCGTGCCAGACTCCGGGTCCATGGGAAACGTTTACACAAACGAACAAGGCCGGATACACGATTCCTTCGCGTATTATACAAGAACCATTTAAGAATATTCCGCGTAATAAACTTGGCGAGTGCACGTTGCAATCTATCAACGTGTTCGCCACCAGTTTGAAAAAATTAAAACAGCTTCGTTATCCCGCGATCAATGCAAAAGATTTTACAGTTCGCATGAAGGTGTAGCGATTGTTGGTTTCCTCGAGAGAATGGTCGATCATCGCGAGTGATTATTCAGGAGTCAACGAAGGAGGGTAATTACCAAAGTGCGTACTTCTTTAACGGAACGTTGGACGAACGTAGTATTTCAGACATGGCCGGAGCTCAGTTATTTCGCAATTACGTAATGGACGGTGCGCTGGCTGACCTTTTCTACCATGCCAGCAAGTATTACGAGTTTCCACGCAACCCTGGACGATCGTTGTTAACAATTATGCGTCGGTCCGCGGTGGCACACAATGAAAAAACAATTTGTTTTCATTTACGGGGGACGTCGCGTCGGTGGCCCCGAGCCTACAAATAAACGTTTCATTACCCGAATAATTAACCGCTTTGTGCCGCGCGCTCTATCCTGACTCGTGGCACGATGCTCGCGTACGCTCGCACAAAGCCCGAAGAAGCTCAATTTTAATGCGTTCGCTTGGTAACCATACTTCGATAGACTAAATTCGCCCGCCGCAACATTTCATTACACCACTCATTCAATTGTGATTATTGAATGGTAGCTGGCTGGCAACCTGTCCTAAAACAGAATGTTTCGAGTGTTCAGGAATCAGCAATCCATATAGCAATCGTTGCGCAGCACGTTGAGCAACACAGCTCGAAATGCCTCGGGTTTGCATTGCGTTTTCAAATTTCGTTATATCGAAGGGCCATTCGGAAATAATTGTTTCGCATGGAGCTCCGGAGGTCGGGTTTTTCACGAGAACGTTTTTGCATCGGCGCGGGCGGTGAACGTGTGCCCGCGCGTTTCACGATTTTTAACATCGTACGAAACTACGTCAGGATTTGCGCACGGTATTTGCGCTCGCTAAATAATCAGCTATGCGCGCGATCGCTACATGAATATCTTGTTAAAACTTTCCACTAAATTAACCACATAGTTGGGCACCGGCGCGACGTCGCACACGTACGAGAATGTGCCGCTCGAACACCGTTTACTTTGTATCTTCCTAACGATTCAGCCGGTTTATTTATACTACCTTTGTTAAACCAACCTACTCCACGTGGCACTAACATTATTGTTAGGAATACCGTCGCGATTAGAACAGTATAGAAACTGAATAGTTTTTTCCGTAAAGAATTTCGAAATGCATTTGTCTATCGTACTTACTGGACGATTCCCGTAATAATTAATACCGGAGTTAGTTGAATGCTCGAGTTGGGCCGTTGTTGTGTTCGCGCAGACGTTCCTCTGTACAGGCGTGTGTATATCCGCACCGTGTTATAGATGTAGGAGACGCCGCGGCCGGGCCGCGAAACTTGCGTTATTAAATCCAACTACGCGCCGCGAAACGAAGCTGGGCGGAGCAGAGCGGAGCAGAGCGGAGCGGATGCGGTGGCGAGCAACGAACACGACGAGGAGAGAAGGAAGATCGCTCGACGGGTTAGCAAAGCTGACTTTGCCGGCGTGGATGCGGGGCAACCTGCCAGATACCGTCCCGCCTGCTCAGACCCGGTCTGCTCGTAAGTTTACCCGTCTTCGTGGCCTGTGTGCACCAGAAACCGTTTCCCTGCTTGCCGCTCCATGCGTTTCCTCCTTTCAGAGAAGAGATATTACGCTCGCGTGGATTCGAGCGTGTGTCGGGGCCAGCGGATACCCGCTAATAAGCATATGGTGTCTCCTCTCGATCTTTCCATCTCGATAGCGCGCGTCGCGTCGTCCAAGCTTGCTAAAACCTTTTCTCTGGAAATGAAACTAAAAAAATATACCGCGTTAAGACACATCGGCGAATCGAGAGCAACGATCACACTGCGGCAGGAACACGACGATGCTTCGATGCGGTCTACAATTTCGGGCTGAATCGGTGGGCCTTTACGCGGAAACCTCGCTCCAGTTCCCGAGAGCGTTGCACCGATATCGATTCGTATGCAACGCCCCGGCTACTTAAATTATAACGAAGCCGGACCGTCGAAACTCAACCGCGTATCACACGAATATATTTCGAGCGGCGGGTAACCGAGGCCGAATTTGTAGCAACTTCGACGAATATTTACATACGTGTCGCTATTGAGCATCTGCGGCCGAGTTTCACGGAGATAATCAGGGCCAGTGAACTGCACATGGCAGAATTTAATCCCTGTTTCGGATATAATAAACACAATTCCCTGTTATCATTACCTCCTCCTCTCGCTCTCGGTCTCTCTGTCGTAGCCTGGAACCACTGGAAGTTCAACCTAGATTTATCCTCGCCGAATATCATTTGCGTCGCGTCGTTTCGAATGAACGTGACTGTTCAATGCTATTTTCTCTGGCTATATTCGATCGGTCGTTGTCTTCGATTTACTGGGACTGACTGGTTCCCCGACTGTAGTATAATGTTCCCAGATGTAGTATAGCAAACTCTGTTTGCGAGGGATTGATTGATTGATTGATGATTCATTAGCTTTCTCAGCTATTTTCCATTACATTTATATTACATGACATTTGTTGTAACGAATTCCTTTAGCATTCTCTTAAATACCTACGTCTAAATTATGACAGCATTTTACTTCGTCTGGTAGTGCATTATACATTAATATTCCTTCATAAAATACACTTTTTCGAGCACTTCTCGTTTTACGAAATTCCACTACAATATTCCCCGCTTGTCGTGTCTGCATTGCACTTTCATCGCCTACTATTCAAAGTCTATTTCTAAATTGCGTAGGCATCATATTATTTAAGATCTTAAAAATAAATATGCACATACTATAGTACAGCCTTTGTCTTATACTCATAAGTTGCAGCGTTTGAAGCATATAATTAATATATTTGTACGTCTGTCACATTGCAATATGACTCTCATCGCTCTGTTTTTCGCTTTTTGGAGCCTACTTAACTGTGTATCTCCCATATCGATTAGTAGCGTCGCACAATACTCAAAGTGAGGAGCTGTAATTGTCTTATATATCGTACATCTAGTGTAAGCCGAGATATCATTCCGTATTCTATTTAAAAAAAACTTAGGGATTGCGGTGGCGGGAGAGGGGCGAGGGATGAACAAAGGAAAGTTATCGTGCTAATAATTCCGCGAATTGCGATGATAAGACGTGACCCCACTCCACCCTCCCGGTGGCACGGAAACATTTCGCGACGTCGATGGCAGCGTAGCACGAGCCGCGAACAAGCTAATTCCGCGAGGGGACGAATTATCTGGGAAAGTTTCCGCGCGACGCGAATTGGCTCCGACAGAGAGGGCAGGTAAAAATAATTAAAGCCGCGTGTGCGGGCTGTTAGGGGCGCGAGTAGTATCGACGATCGCGTGACCTCAGTCCGAATCATTACTGACACGAGAACCGCTTTCGCATCGTTTTGCAGAGCCGGCGCGGCGCGGCGCGGCGGCCACTCCTGCGATCGCGAACGTATATGCCCAATAATCGTGCACAGAAGGAAATTGCGAGTGCACCGGTCTGTCTGGTTGGAAAGCGATTGCCGTTCAGGAATATCGTTGCATCATAAAGCAGATGCTGGCTCTGTAATTGGGGGAGTCGAGCTAAATGGCACCTCCCCCCACGTTCGAAAGAAACCGAGCCGGACCTTCGCTCCGACTGGCACAATTCCGTCTTTCTTTCTCCCTTTCGTTTCTCGGCGAATTTCTTCTAGCGACGTTCCGCGATCCGCTGCACGATAAATCGCATCGCTTTGCGTTCAAGCACGCTATTTGTCTCTTCTTTGTATAGAATGCAAATCAGAAAGGCGTTTTAATAGCGCCGTGATAATGCCACGGCTCGTTATTGTCAGGACCGTATTATTCTTGTGCGTGTGGTAGCTCGTTCATTAGCTGTGTCTGTGTATCGAGGCGTTGTACGGGAGACACATTTCTGCGAAATATTCGGCTAGGGTTTTGAGGATCGAGAGAGCCTGTCCATTTTTTATCTACTGATATATTCACTGTGCCAAATTCTTTCCACCTGACATGAAGACAGACTGTTGTTTCCTGTGTTACCTGAAAATGAACAACACGCTAATCGTATTCACCGAATGGAAAATTAAAAACGTGACTTCGTTACAGCCAGATTGCGAAAGCCCTTTGCATTTAGAGTGGGCACAAGTCTTCAGAAATCATGAAACGAGAAAATCTAATGGAATTGAATATTGCTTCATTTTATTCTGAATTTGCGGAGACCGGCCACGTAGGAAATAGAATTTCGTTTAATTTCAATTTTCTTTGAGTGCGGTCAAACAGAAATATGTATAAATTCTGCGATCTGATTTACGCGACTGAAAGAAATGGAACGATGAATGTACATATTGGAGTGGTGGAAGATCACCGATGGTTAAAACAGAGTTTCGAGAGCGGTGACTTATTTATCGAGCGAGCCTCGTAATATTTTACCGAGCTCTAATGGCCGACATCCCCGAAACAACAATGGAAATTAGCTCGAGCCGGCGCGGCGTGTGCTGGCGTACATATCAGGAGTGACGTGAGTAGTGTCCGCGCGTGCCAATAAATACCGATTTTTCGTCGCACAGCACGGTTGAAAAAACGTCCCCCGAATGCATGAATAACGTGCGCGAGGGCCATATTTTCTGCAGAGGGGAGCGACCGTATCACGCGGGATGCAAATTCGCAGCGCACGCCTTTAGCCTGCTACTTAGGTCGAGCCCTGTTCTATAAAGTCCTCGTAATTCCATCGAACCGACCGACGCTCGGCCAGTTTTTCTTCGTGTCCACCTGAACGATTCGACGACTGGTCGATTCGTGTTTCTCTAACAATCTGTACGGCGCGGCGCGGGGGTACGCTGAGCTTCGTTCGCGAGAATTTCTGGACTCGCGTGTTGCTTCGCCGAGAGGAGAGGAAATCGCAAACGATCGTTATAAATTCTCGTGATCCAGGGAGAAGCGCGGAGTGTCGCGAAACCCTGTTGACCCGGGGAACACGGACCGCCGTACACAAGTTGGTGAAACCGGAACAGAGAAAAAGTAGTCTGCCGGTGAACTTTGAAAGCATGGTCGTCTAAAAGCTAGCGAAGTCGTTTGGCGGAGTGCCCGATCGGAAAGGATCGGCGAAAACCTAACGTTCCGCGAACCGAAAACGAGAAAGTTACCGTCAGATCCACCGGGTACACCTGCGTTAACACCAGACGCGTACGTCGGGTTAAAAATTTCCTCGAGAGGTCTAGAGATCATTCGGAATTACAGATGTTTCGTGAAACACGAGTCTGATCGATCGAGATACACCATATCAGGGCTAAACGGTCTCGATCGGGATGTTATTCAATACAGTAGTACGCGTTACGAGTCCACGAGCTGACACGAACGGCGAATCTTGCGTAACACGAGTGCACGCAAGATTTACGGCGATTCGTATATGGACGAGGCCCATGTGATCCCGTAAATCATTCTGAAATCTGTTTCGTCAGTAGATTACCATCGAAATCGGTCGATTATCCATATTCCGGGGCTGCTCGATTATAATCTAGTTCCTCGGCGTCGGAACCCGGGATACTAGGGGAATTTAGCCGGAGAGCCGGCCATGTTCGAGATAGGTTTATGACAGCGCGACGGGGATCACTCTAGTTGGATTGCTAATTACTAATAGAACTATGACTGAACTACGAGCCGGGCGTACCGTCCTACATACGTTCGCGTCGCAACACGGTCAAAGGGCTCTGTTTCAGCTGGCTTCGCCGCTTCGTCACTGGATGGCACACGGAATTCTATAGAACAGGAAATCAATTCTTTAACCAGTTCGGTTGCGATTTAATCGGCAGCTACGAGAGAGTTACAGTTAATTTCATTGAATCAGAAGTCTCGGATGATTAAATTCTTTCCTGCCCTTCAAATCTTTTTACGAAGGATAAAAAGACATTTTCGATTCAACTCGAGTTTACTGAACGAAAAAGAAAATAGTATAGAATTGCGCGTTAATACAGCTAATAAAATATTGCGATACCAATGAGTTCTCCCATTCCCGATTTAGTCAAGGTAACTAAAATGGCAGCGAGTATTTGAGAAGATATTTAAATGAATAGGAATATATAGCTTGACCCATTTATTCTCGTAGATGGATTTATTTCAGGAACTAAGTCGAATAAAGACGAGAATGTAGGCTTTAAGGCGCTTCAAAGAAGTCGGTAGAATTTCCTAAAAAGAGATTGGACGAGGAACGTAAGAAAAGTGTCTTCTTTAATACAACGAAAAGGGGTTCCGCTCTCGAACGAATCCGTGACGCGATTTCCCTTCTTTAATTATGCTTTCACCTGTCTTGAGGGCGCGAGACCTTGCACTATCCACTATAAATTCATTTGTAATTTAAAACGAGTCGGTTCGCGCCGTCTATATCCTGACAAGTGGTACAGTCGTCCTCGGAAATGCACGAAGGATCAAGCCGCTACGTGTCCTGTTTAATATTTCCTTCATTTTAGCCTCATTTCTAAAAGGTGTCTCACTTTTCTCAGCATAACGGAGAACACGTGCTCCAGTTGCGGAATTTCTAGAGTCGCGAATCTCTACGCATCGCCATTTTCTCGTAGACAGTCCCAAAGACCAACCCCGAAATATTTCCGATTCGGAACGTTGCTAACCCAGCTGTTTTTAAAGAGCGTGTCACTTTTAATTGTATCGATCTACCGACGTTAAAGAGAACGCGACGGCCAAATCGATTTTTCGAAAGTTTCAAACTAGAATAGCCCCTTGAGCTATCCGGGCGCGCAGCTCGTTACACAAACAAATCGAGCAGCGAGTAAGCGAGGGTGAGTTGGTGGAAACGCGGTTAATTAGCGTAGACGCGATGAGGAGGCTACTTTCAGATGTCATGTGCCGCCGCGTAACCCAATTTACCTGGCGAAAGATAGAAAAGAGACCGCTTCGGGACAAGCTACAACCGTGCCAGTACCGGAAGCGGGTATGGAACCGGGCGCAAACCTTGATAGAAGGAAAAATGAAAAATAAATGCGCCTAGGGCAACACGCTGCACCGGTGAGCTTGCAATGCTCTTAACTTTTCCCATAAATTTATTTGCCCACGTCCCTTCCCTCTTTCTCTCTCTCTCTCTCTCTCTCTCTCTCTCTCTCTCTCTCTCTCTCTCTCTCTTTCTCACCATCTCTCCACTCTCTTTCTCTCCTTTCGACGTTGCAAGCACCGGGCTGTTCGGTTTATAGTTCCCTTCGTTTCTCAAACCGCCACGCTGCTGAACTTTCGTCAAGGAATAGCGTTCTCTTTTTTCTCTCGTTGCTTGCTTTCTTTCTACCTTGTTTATCTCCTGACCACCTGCCCCGTTTTCTTCTTCAGCATCCCCGTGCGATGCTTCCGGTGACCTTCTCTCGTTTCTGGGACCAGAATTAAGACGAGATTCTTCGGCGAGGTTACCTAAAACTTTTAGATTGCTCGTATACTAGCCTTTATGATGTCTCCGCTAGACTTTCTCGCGGAAGATAAGCAAAATAATGTACACGCCGTGCTCCAATAAGAGTTGAAGAATGATCGCGTGATTCTGCTAGCTACTTCGTGTGTCAAAGAATTAAATGAGGCAGTCTTAACTCGTACATTTTTCTCGTTTCCTCGCCTGTACGCTATAATTTTTAGGGTCCCCCTATTATTCTGTCTATCACCTCCTGCAGTATAATTCCAATTTTATATTATTTCTTCCCCTACGATTGATACCTTGACGAATAATCACCGCTATTCAAGAAAGCAAATACCCTCTCGGAAAATCCGGCAGGAAGTTAACAGAGAAACGCGACCACCATCGCCGTCGCGCGTCGGAGAAGTTCAAGTTGTCTATTCTACTCAGCGGCAGCAGCTTCCGCGTAATTTCTAACGCCGGCTCCTATTCGCTCTTTACACGACTTTTCACTTACCGGGGGATCCGAGAGGGCGGAGTTTTAAAACGGCCATCGCTGGGCAGCGGTGATTTTTTTTCTCGGTTGTAGTTCCGGTTAAACCTAGGGGCATACGCGACGACAGAGGTAAACCCGCAGCGGATTACTCAGGATCCAGTCCCGTTTCCGGGTTGCGCCCTTCGTGACCGGGCTAGATCGCATCAGTCCGAAGAAAGCCAGACGACGTTTGCCTAACCGGGTCACGTCCTCCACTTCTGACGTCCGCGATAGCCGGCCTCCTAACGCAATAACGCGAATACCTTCCGAATACAATGGTTTCTTGTCGAACTTTTTCGAGGATGATCGATTAACTCCCCTTCCTCGATCCACGCGCTTCTCAGCAACCGTGTTTAGCCTGGCAGGTTCGTAGTCAGGACACGCGTGTCGCAGTAGCGAACCCTGAACACGTGCGCACCTGTTTCGACGTGGGAGATAATAATTCGAGATTAAAATGTGGCTTGCTTTCGCTGCCACCAGCCATTTTCTATGCTGGCACGCGGAAGTCGCTGGCTGTCCAAGCGATCGTATCGCTAAGTAATGGAGGCTGCTACCCTTTCCTTTTTTTTCTATGGCGAGGAAGGATCCCCCGCTCGCGATAAAGTTGTTCCGTAAATGTTATTATTTATTGTATATTTGCATTTCGTTGGTGGATCCCGAGAACCGCGGAACAACGCGGTAAAACCGACAAAGCGGCGAGCGTAATAATTCCGTCACGTCTCGCAGGATTATTGATTAATTGCTTCCCTCGCTCTCTTTCTCTCTGCTCCGGATTCTCTTTTCCGACGACTCGGTTATTCGCGACTCGTCCCGACGTTTACAATTTCTCGTTACACCGGGGAATAAAAATGTTGCATTCGGAAGATACGAGAGCGCGGCTCAGGCGGCGGTGGTGGCCATTTTTAATTTTTATTTGAAGCGGCATGGCGGCCGCGGCCGAAGGCGTGCCTTTAAAATGCAGTTTCCGCTGTGAATGATTAAAAAAGTTCACTGCGTTTCATTCGATGGCGGCGCGGCGAGCTTAATCCTGCGGTACTTGGCGCGCCGCTCCGCGCGTAAGCATTTCAGAAGTTACCGATTGTTTTAATATTCATGAAGACACGGCCGGACAACAGCGAACAATCGTAGAAGCTCGTCACGGAATTACCAAGCGGCCGGGGCTTCGCCAGGCAACGTACGGTCGAGGTATTAAAAAATCATGCAGCTAATCCCGCCAGCCTTGGTTATCACGCGGAAACCTGTGTTCCTTACTTATACAAACGCGGGATACTTTCCACCGGAACCGTAACGACCTATCTCGAAGTTACCGAATCGATATTCATTCCACCGTTTACGGCGACACTTCCGACCACGATATTTACAGTCGATCGTAAAAGTCTATGCGCACCGGGCCGAATATCGAATATTTAAACCGCTCACGGTCTATTATCTTCTAGCGCGAATTAGAAAGCGTATTGAAAATGTTCGGAGACTTTGCTTAATTAACCATACACCGAAACATCACGATTTACCGTGGCTTTCAACTGTTTTCATTTAAATCCAGCTGCATTTTTGTACGTATGCGATTGTCTCGCCACCGGAGGGTGGAAATGAACTTTTAAGTCTAGATAAAGTATCGTTCCGTTCACATATGCGAGGCGGGATTAAAGGTACGCAGACTAAGCACGTGGATGGGTAACGAGAGTGAATGTTACTTATGTTAATACCGTGATGCAAGTTATTCTTCACCAGTTTCCCTATTTTTCCTCTCGCGTATGGAAAACAGTGGCTCGCGACCGTTGTTGGACCCGCAAAGTAAGATTACTGTTTGACCCAGTTCGGCATAATTACATTCTCGTATTTTTATGCTGCCGTTGCCCGGATACGTACGAGCGTGTAACGTGGCTGTTCGTGAAAATGGCGAAGACTTTGCTGCACGGCTAAAACTGTGATGACACTTGGATTACGCCGTTTCCGAGCGAGCACCAGAAAAAGGATAATTTTGGGACGCGCGGTGACATAAGAAGATAGTCTCCCGCGCGTGGCAAATTATTTCTGCATTAATGGAATTGGTTCCGGCGTGGTTGAATTACTGCGCGACATTTCTGAAATGTCAACTTTTCCTTATTAGTATTCGGGCGAGATTTCTGGGAACGCGATTGTAATCGAATCTGCGAAAATGTGTTCTTCTCCTTAAGCAGATAGGACCACTCGAAGCAGTCATCTCCATAAATCGAAAACGTAATCATATTTTCGAGCTGAAAATATTGAAAAGAATCTTGACATTACGGTTGACGTTACGAACCGATGGTTAAACATTTCGAACATCGAAAACTGGTTCAGATACTTTCTCGAAGCAACTGTATCCGCCGAGATCCTACGACAGCTAACTTCTCCCATCGTGAAACAAAAGTTCTCCGAGCGATTCTAGCTCTATCGCTAACGATACTAATCACTTGGAGAAACTTAAAAACGCTCGCAGCCATCGTAGGATATAAAACAAGCGGAATTGTCGGTGTGGCCGTCCCAGTCTTCGTTGGGAACGAAACTAGGGTCGGTAACGGTGATCCAGTTTCGCCGAACGTCGGCCCCAATTCCACCCTGATAAGCTAATTAAACGGTATCATTTAATTTCGACCGAAATCATCGTTTCTTCGAGCGGCGCTTCGGCCCGTACGCTTGCAGCTAATGACAAACGTTTTGCTTATTAAACTGTGCTCGGTACGGGCCAATTATACCGCGTGTCCCGCCGTTTATTGGTTTATTCCGATCGTCCGGATCGATAACGATCGCCGGTACAGTTACACGAGCGCTCGTTCGACTCCGAGTCGTTTGCATACGGGAAACAATCGACCAATTTGCGTGCGACGATTAAACGGCACGGCGCGAGATAAGATTCGTCGTTGCATCTTCGAACGATCAACTTTATTTCGGAAAGGTGTAAATTAATGAAAACGGTCCAACCGAATTTTCCTGGAGCGAAATTTTACAGAATAGTGTTCCGAGGCAACGAGCATTGTTTAGCAAATAAGATAAACGAAGATTGGCGTGTGGCCAATCACCTATTCTCATTCTGCCAGGCCGTACGTATAGTATACTCTGTGTTAGGTATAGAGAGCACCGGTCCATCACCGTCTACGAAAATGGCAAGCTCGGTTTGCGGCATAGCCTTGGCGATGCACACGTGTTGTACAGACAGGAGCAAACGACATGGTGGATAGATGGTTGGTATCGACTACTGTATCGACGCCACCTGAGCCCATAAATGTGACCTCTGCTGTCGGCCGTCGAAGATAAAGAGCCGTGTCCTTTTAACCGTAATACGCCGGGTGTAGCAGGTGCGCCTTTAAGGGTCGGAAATTGTAAATACCCCCGTAACCTTTCGGGGTCAATCGTTCGTTGCGAAACACCGCTCATAAATCTGGTTCAGCCGGTCGACTGATAAGATCGAGGCCTTTAAAGCAAAGAACAGGAATGGTATGAGTCACCCCCCTCCCCAGTTGAATGCGGATAGAGTGGGGGTGACAATTAAAGTGAGATAAAAAGGGACCAGTGGGCCCAGGGCGGTGGGGATTTAGTGGGTAGAGGCGTTGGACTACTAATGGTAATGATAATCCCCCAACTACATCTGAGGGGCGGCCGAGTCCCACACTACCCTCTCCAACCAACATCGAAGGAGGGGGTGTGCGTAAGAGCATTCCCCCACCGCCCTTAAGGGGGTACCGTACCCATGGATATTACTAGCATATTACTAGAATTTTACTAGAAAAACAAGTGAAAACAGTGTTTGCGAAAACCATTTTTTATCCTTATATGAGCATGTTACGAGCTGTGTGAGGGGTTATTCTAAAGAGGAAGGTTGATCGCAGATCGCTCTGCTCATGATTTTCTTAGAATTATGTTTTTATCTAATAATATGAGCGTCCAAAGTAGGGGAAAAATCGAGAAAAAATCGAGATACCACCCTCAGACTCTAGCTTACGGGGTTGGCAACACTGATAAATACAATAGAATCCATGGGTACGGTACCCCCTTAAACAACAAAAAAAAGTAAGATCGAGGCCCCACGAAAGGGCCCACGCTGTAACGTCCGGATCAAATCGGAGATTCTAACTGTGCGATTCTCTCTTCCGATATCATACAGAAGCTTAAAGAAACGCGACGTGTCCTATGCGGAAGCGACTGTAAGGTCGGAAATGGCAATTGATATCGTGGCCGAGAGCTGTTTCAGAGGTGAGGTCGGAGCCACGAATTTACGGGGCACCGTACGGGGATTCGAAGCTTAGGCGAGTTACCCGGTAGCAGGTTATCCCTCGCCGCGGCTCGAAAAATTGATATTTCACGTCGCACCGGTAACGACCGTATAAAATGTAACGCGAAAACGATTTTATGCGGTATCCACGGTGCGGCGAAATTGATCAGGATCGCGTAATTCGAGATTCGCTCGGGGTTCACGGCCCCCTGGGGCACCCGCACCCGGTATCGAGTTTCGCGTTCGTTATGGGGCAAAAATGCTTTGTAACGCGGAGAACTACAGAGATTGACGATCAATAGCGCCCGTTGGAATGTGTTTTGCGGCTTTATGGGAATCTTATGGGAATCGCACGAATATATATATATATACACATATATGTGTGTATGTATAAATATAACAGAAGCGGAAACTATGGAGTAGAAGTTTTTTCATTCGAAAATTAGAAAACATGTTTTTCCATCTGAAAACAACAATTTTGTCGCCTCGGAAAGCGGAATCTTGACCCGGCAAGCGGTCGCTAACGAAGATTTAATCACTTTTGCGACCGGAAGCCGGGTCCAGGCCGATGTTTCTCTACTTTCTTTTTCACCGTTGACGAATGAAATTCCTCTGAAAATTTATTCCGGCGCTCCTCCCTTTGATATTTTGTGTCCCGCACACGCGGCCCGTGTAATTTTCGCGGAGCGCATACTTCGCCCCGGCGCGATATTAGCGCCCGGACGCGTTTCGCACGCCACTCATCGTCGGACGTCTCTTAACTATGCATTCTTTGTTCTTTGGACAAACGATATGGAAGCCTGTTTTCCACCGTGGCACCGTAGGTTTTTCGATGATTTTTTTTCGCGTTCTTCTCTTCCTTTTTTTTTATTTCGCCCGGGATATTTTTCGTTTCCCTTTGTGCGCGACTGTATTTTTTTTTTGCCCCCGCGGCGCGTTGTGTGACGGTTGGATAAATTGGGCGAATTGTCTGTTTGTTTTCTGCGTTTTTGTTATATAGACTGAATTTAATGGGCGGCGCATGTACAATCGTTGGGGATTGAATGCACCAATATTCCATTGTTGTTGGTAACTGTTCATACAGTTGCAACATCAGATCTTTGTAAACGGTGGACACGAGAGCTCAACTTGCTGTATAGTTACTCGGGCACAACATACACGCGCGTAACACAATTACCGGATGTAATTACCAAACTACCGACTTTACGCAGTTGTTGCGTCCCGTAGTTCCTGGTATCGCGAATGCAACTTTCCACTGGTTTTAATAAAGTTGAAAGTTGCGCGTATCGCGGCTACAATATTTTCTGAAGATTGCACTTTCAGCTCCCCTATACTTCCTCCGGTTTTCACATCGAGTTTGTCACACTTCGATAACTCACTCGTGTTATTTCCTTTTGGAAAGATTAAAATTGCCGTCCCATTGTTAGGCTGCGCCGACGAAGAATAGGAAACTGTGATCCAATTTTTATGGTCCGAAGGTGTATCAGGAGGTGAAATTTATCGAAGACTCGCAGCACAGAATGGAAGGAGTACACTGGCACAAAGCAGTGTCTGTAAATCGATCGACAGGCTGATGAATGAACGCATAAGTGAAAGACCGAAGATTTTCCGTCGGCGAACTATCGAAGGAAACGGTGCATTTTTCGGTTAGCTGGCATTTATCCGCGCGGAATTCTATGTAGCGGAGTTTCATTAATTTTCGAGGTCGAAACACTGAGAATCGTCATTAAGAAAACGTTGAAAGAAATTACGGCAAATGATTTACGGAAAATGCAGTTTATTACGAACTCGTTGAAGCATGGAAATAATCGACAACCTCGAGCAGCCAGTTCCCCTAATTACCGGGATGGTTGTCGACTCCCGGCGCACAATGGCCGTTCGTCCGAAGGTAGATAAAATTGGCCACGTTTATCTGGGGCACTTGGAAGCAACGAATAAATAAATAGTCGGACGAGGAAGTCGGGCAAGAACTAATTAAGGGCTACGAGAGATAAAGGCGTGCCCTAACCGTTGGCGTGAGCAACGCAGCTTCAGCTCGGGTCTGATTACGAAGTTCCAGCAGACGAAAGCAGGCGGTTAAATAAATTACGTTTCGTTACTTTTCCATGGGGAGGCGAGGGTGCAGCTCGGTGCAACGCGGAACAAGATTGCAGTAGACAGCGGTATCGGCCATGGAATTAGTTTCGTTGGTCGACTACGCGACGTCGAAGATTTTACGTTCACGCGGGATAGCGTTACGTGACCGAAATTTCCGATTCGGTTCCCTCATATATTCACCCGTGATTATGCAAGCGCGTCCCTTTTTTCGGATAGCTTGCCCTTCGGCCCCTGGGACCGGTCAGTTCGACGTTAATAAAATTGCGGAAACATTCTCTGCTTTCTACCGAGCCACAAATTCATTTGTACAACCCGACGTTCCTCCAAAAAAATTGATTCTCCACTAGCAAACACGCGCTCCACGACGAGCCGAGCATTTTAATGAGAAATTGATAGAGAAAAGATACATTATTTCCAGAGGTGTAGCATCCCGGTCACCGGATACGCGCAACACAAAGGCGAAAGCCGTGGGTTCGACATGTTTCAACGTGAACAGCTTTATGCATCAGCTTCGAGACGAATCGCGGCGGCTGACCGCCCTACAAAGAAATCTATATCCACGTTGCGGAAGCAAAAAGCTCTTCGGGCTAAAAGCTTTCCCGTGCGCGACCAAGTTATTTTTATTGGATCGGCGAAGCACTTCGTTTGAGCAACGAAATGATATCTGATGCCGGCTTCACCTGTCTGTCACGTTTGTACAGATTCAAATACCGTATTCATTTCACGATACGAAGTCGCTGGCCTGTCACTCCTTCCGATCAAAAGGAGCCACGCATAGAGAAATCATATTCGATATCAACCGGATTTTCAATTACTCGATGCTGCTGGTAAACAGAAATCTGAAATTTCTCCGAAAACCGTGTTTTATCAATCTACCTTTCCAACTTGCACAATTTCAAGCTTCCGCTTCTTTAAGAAAACGAGGATTAAAAGTAAACTTGCATTCCGAGTAATATACGCCGTAACGTTAAACGTAACATAAAAACACGACTAAACTTCCTCCACGTAGTTACCGCGAACATGTAACAATTGTTATTTTCTGAACCTCTGTGTTCTTTTTTTTTTGTAGTGAGAACGCTTCGCGACTTAAGCGCACAAAAAAGAAATAACTGGAAAAATTAATTTCCACAAGAAACAAACAGCGCATTATATAAAGTTGTTATTCGAGACTGCGCGGTAGATTTATACCGCGTCGTCTGCTGGTCATAATTCTGCCAAGGAAGATTTCTTTCTTCGCTGCGACTGTTTTAATCGTGTGTTTTTCTGCGAGCGCGTTGCTTCGCGGATGGCCGCGCGCCGCGCCGGTCGATACAGATGTACAGAGGCAGCAGTTTCCACGGAAACATAGAAAAACGGTGTGAGAAACGTGTTAGTCCATTGTTGGTGCAACAAGCGACTGGCACATATAGGCTGTTTTACAAAAATCACTAGATAGAATGTTTTAAGACGTCGTGCCGTTTGAGGAACACTCGCGGGTGATGCGCAGATGAATTTCTACTCTAGGTTGTAAAGCTTGAGCCCGGTTAAACCGCGGACGCATCTTTTTTTAAACTAATCTTGGGTAGCCGGTTCAATGGGTTATGATGCTACACAAGACAATGGATAAAAGGAATATGTTAAAAGAGCGTTTAGTCCCGGACCTGCTAGTGGATTCATCAGTAAGGCTGATCTAGCAGGTCCTGTCTTATACGCTGGCGCACGCGAGGGGTCGCGAATAATACGACGCGGAGTTTAACGCGGTAGTCCTATGCGCTGGACAACAAACTATTGCACTACAAGTCTTTGGATGCAGACTCAATGATTGACAAGTACAACAGTCGGTGCGTTGTACTTGTGTATCCGCGTATTCAAAGGTGCTTGTTCGAAAGCTAAGAAGGAACTGTCGGAGTTCGACTTCTTGTCCGAACTCGATGAGGAAAAACATGTACTGATTGGTTCCTGCCGAAAGTTGCATTTACCAATCAGCATCATCAAGAATGTTTAGACCTCCTCGTAGCTCTGAAGAAGCCTTGGGAAGGAGGTGCAACGGATCCCGGTAATTTGCATTGTACATTGTCCTTTAAGAGAAATAAAACATCTGGCGATGTTTCGAATGGTCGTCGAATGACCCTAATTTACTTAATCATCGAGGAAGATTCTTCGTCACGAACGCACCATAAATATGTCCGAAAGAACTCCACGTTTTCTATTCCGACGAGACGGAACATATAGGCTGTGTTACAAAAATCACTAGATAGAATTTAGATACAGCTTCAGGGTTGTCAATTACAGGATTTGTCGTATTTTGTCGCGGTGAGTTGCGGCCGCAGTTTCGAACAAGAACAAACTGCATCGACGGTGGCAATCCAAGGAATTAGTTTCATCGACGGACACGGCTAAACTGCAGTTAGATCGCGAGTGGCTGCAGGTCTGACTGGGTCTCGTTAATCGCGGCGGCGGCGATCCGACGTTTCTCCGTTAATCATCCTCGTTCGAAACGACGAACGTCGCCGTCCCCCGGTAACGCAGTAACGCTCTCCCGACCGAAGCCATTCGTCTCTTTATCCATTAGCCCGTGGCTCGGTGCCTCGGCCCGGCTTCGACCGCGAACGCCAATTTGTGGCGGTACCAAAACCCCCAGCCCCCGCTATTTACCTTCGCGAGTTTTTACGGCTTCGATATCGGTCTTTTGGCAATTACGCGAGTCACCGTTAACTGCTACACACGTCGCTTTATTAACCCCGTTCGACGACGCGTCGGAGAAACTGAAATTTTCAACTTCCGCGAGAGGAGCAATGAAATTTACGACGGTGAAACTAAAAATCACGAAATAATTTCTTCGTTACGGTGCAGGGGATGATTTAATTTTGCATTGAAACTGTTTCGCGGCCAGCCGGCAATAAACGAGCGACCGGGCTGTCGACTAGCCGGGAAATGGAATTTTAATCGATGATTGCGATTTTTATCGGAATTAAACGATCCGGGGGATAGGTTTTGGCGATTGTGTCGGACGGTAATTTTGTAATTACAAAAATGTGGATCACGCCGGCACACCACGCCGCGCCGACTCGTTACACGGAAGCTGATTATATCATATTGAAAATTGCTCGCCGCTGAACTGGGTCGTTTGAAAATTACGCGAATGTTCCTTCTCGAAGGTGCACGCCTCTCTGTCGTGTCGACGCGATGTTCTAGAAAGTATTTCGTCGCTCTTCATCCGCGTCCCTTCCGCGAGACTACTCACTCGAATGTTTCTCCCGATAACTGGAGGAAGGTCAATTATGCGCGTCAGCCTGTTATTTATCCGAGAGATAATTGACACCGTGCGACCTCCCCGCTTGTACCTCGAGTCGATTCGCGCGTCGTCGCCAGAGAGCAGCGATCTGGGGCTAACTAATCGAGCGCATTAGATACCGTGTCAACTCAACAATTAAACGACCAGAGGGTTGCTTATGGAGCTGTCCATATGATGCATCGTTTGGCAATGTCAGGCGAGATTACCGGCGACGTAGGAAAATCGATCGGGACGACGCGTCCTTTTTCCTCGCTGCTCGTCCTGACGGATAAGGGATGAACGGGGTAACGTGGTTTAGAGATATCGCGATGTATCGCAGAGACAGATTGCACCTATAAACTTGTCAATTCCCATTTTGCGTTGGGATTACGAGTTCTCCACTGGATCAAGGAGCGATTGATGCGCGCGCTTCGAGGTGCACCCTCAAAGAGAAAGTTTTTACGCTCCTGTCGTGCGGAACGATATCAATGCGTCCTCGAATCTCGATATTAAAAATCGTGGGAACTGAAATACCCTTTAAACCAGGTTCATCAATGTAGCCGTAAATATTAAACCTACTAAAAGCGTACAGTTTTTCATCGTGATGTATGCTTAAATAAAGAAATCGATTCGCCACGTTCCTCGCTTTCTCTCCGCTCTCGCAATATCTTGAACTTTGTCCGGATCAAGTAATTCCGGAGATAATAATTCTCCGGCGCAGTGGCCCGTGAAGAGAGAAGCCGCGATGCATTTATCTCAAAATTGGATTGATTATAAGTTGCTCGGGGGCCGAGGCTTCGGTTCAGCAGGACTCCAATACCGGCGAAACTGGTTATTTCGAGGCTCATAGAGCACGGGGAAGGAGCACCGGAGAATATGTTACGAGGCCAGCTTTATCGTCGACGTATACCACTGCGCGCTCCCGATCTTATCAAAAATCAGCATAATACCCGATTCGCCGTCGAACCTTTATTAGAACCGTGGAATAAAGTGTAGCGTCTCTTTCGCTTTTTCCAAATAGTTTTCCAGCAGATATAGAGATCCTTGAAAACATCATGAACCGTGAGAGTGTTTACCAAATACTTCTTGCAACGAGTAACGAGCTAACTCGTAATAAGAATACTTGCTATCTGAATCTGAAACAGCAACATTTACCGTGAACGTTGTTTACACGCGTAATTTTCCGAACGATTCTCGTCGGTGCTTTATCAAAACAACATTTGTAATAATCGAGTGCAAATTCTCCGTAACACGAACGCCGTCGTCTCCGCTTCGATATGTTTTAAACACCATTCAGTGAAGATACATTAAACATATTGCTCGCGCATAATGAACGCACGATGGTCTACGGAATAATATACATTAACGGTGGACACGGAATTCGTTCGCCAAAAACGTGATATTAAATTTCATTTTATACCGGAGCCGGCGGCACAATTCATTCGGTTGATCGTGGCTCGAACAATTTTACTTTGATGAAAATTTTTAGAGCGGCCACTTTGAATGAAGCTAATCAAAGAAGAAGGTTGGATTACACTAGGCGGCTCGTGTTCCGACCGGGGAACAGAAGTTCCCGGCTGAAAGCCGAGTAAAATTCATCCCGTGATTAAAATCTAAGGAGGATAAACTCGGTTGAAATAAATTCAAGCGCCCTTCGTTCGCCGCGGACGGCGATCAATCGTCCCGTAAATTCTTCAAAGAACCGCATTTACAGTGCTCTCGAAATCGCGTCCCGTCGCCCGGAAATTATCCATTTCATCCATCAAACGCGCGGTTGTCACTGGCCGAAGGAACCATTAGCAAACGAAACTCGCGGAAAGCACGAGGAAAAAGGGGGAAAAACCGAAAAAATTCGGTACAGCCTCCGCCAGATAAATCTCGCTCGAGCCTCTCGCGGAAACTAGGAAAGATGTGGAAAAACGGATTCCGTGGACGTCGCGGAAGATAGAATGACAGGGGTTTTTATGCGGAAACGGTTCGAGGAGCAGAGGTCCCTGCGATTCGTCGAAAGCGTCGAAAGTAGGACCCGGTGGTGAAAAAAGGCGAGCACGACGTAGAGAATTAATTGGTAAATAAATTCATGCGCGACCGGGAACCGAATGGTGGAAAATACAGATAAAAATTTTCTGGGCAGCCGCGGGTATGATTTCTGGTGTCCCGATTTTTCCGATAGACGACCGGCGAAATTTTGCTGCGCCAGCTAAACGACGTTCCAGCAAATTGCGAGGCGTGCCTACGGCGACAAAAATTCCATCGGACGGTCTCTGACCGTTCGGATTGGACACCTTTGCGGATTGAATCGTCTTAATTTTTGAGCTCGAACGAAAGGTTTTCGTTGTCGCTCTAGTTCAGTTTCGAATTAACGAAGGCCGAACTTGATTCCGACGATAGGAGACGAACGTGGGTTGATAGGTTCCGGAAAGGGCGATTGTATACTGTCGTGTTCACTCGTTTATTTTAACACCTTTACTATTTTTGCTGGTATGTATATAATGTTATTTTATTCCCAATGCGATTTGGAAAAGGTAGTAATAATGACAGAACTGAGTTTCTCCTGTAAAAAGAGTTTTTCGATTTTATTTTTAAGGTTTCTATATACAAATATTTACATGGCTTACCTGTAAAAAGAGAAACGACATTAAATGTCAATTATTCGTTAGCCTTTTCTCTAATTATAATCTTTACTGGAAATCTTTGGTTTATCAAGTTTGTTCTTTCACGTGTTTACTCTTACCATCTCATATCCTTCTTTCTCTCTCACTCTCTCTTGTGACCGTTACCCTAGCTTGTTTGTCAACGCGCCGTGAGTGCGCGGGATAATTCAAAAAGGAAGAGTACACGTACTTTCTTTACATGTACACTGTTAGCGTTCACCTTCCGTGCTCAACGTTCCATTTGATTAGCGATTCTGTCCTGACTGACCCTCCTACTCGAGTTTCCCGTAGGATTTCGGTGATTCGGGCGGAGGTTTCGAAAAAAGAGGGAAAATGTTGCGATTGGTGGGTACAAGGGTGACGCCCTTGTCAATGTTCACCTTCAGGTAAGTGGAAGTCGAAGGCTGTGGGGGTGACTCGAGTCTGCACGTTTCAAACGGTTCTTCGGACGATGGCCATAGCGGGCAATAAACTGGGGAAGCGCTTGGAACCTGGTACAACATATCTGGTAAAATATACGGAATATAACGACTAAGAGGAGGAAGGCTGGCAAACATATGGGCTAATCCCGAAGTGAGGAAAGTATGGGAGAGTGAACAACTGCGTCCCATGTATTCGAGAATGTATTGTCGCTATGTCATAAATACCGGTAAATGAGTTGATGAGATTCAGGGTATCTAACGGACTTAGCGCAAAAATAGCAGGTAAAGAACCTAGCCTGCGGATCACGTGGTGGCCAAAAGACGCTTGCCTCGAATGTTCGGTAGAGCTAGGCAGGAAGGTATGAATAATAATAAAAAATCAATTGCAAAATTTGCCACCGAACAAACAAACAAACAAACACACAAACAAGAAAGCGAGCTAATAAAAACGTGGTAAAAATACGGTACGGGTCCCGGGGAAAGATGTTACGGGGGTGCAGCGTCGCAACATTAATTAATAGTATTTTTTGTACATAAATATAATTTAATCCGTAATTGGGTCATCTACTCTGTTCTCTCAAATCACTCCACGAAAACAACCTCGATTTTCGTCGAGTACATTACAATATTAGAAAGTTCGTATTCCATGGCGTTCGTGTCGTCGCAATCACTTCTTATTGCAGCGAAGTAACCTAGTTTCGCGGTGCAACCACTCGTGGCCGGCGCAGCGTACGCATTACGATTCCACGAGCGCCGCGTCACAAAAATAACCGCTTCTTCCCTTAAATTTCATTCCGAAAATGTCAGCTGTGGAAGGACATCGCAGAGAACGGACACAAAAGACCGCGGCTGAAGCCGGCCAAGCGCCATTCAGTCGGCGTTCTTTTGAACACTGTTCATGGTGTACCTGGCCTTATCAATGCACCGCATCGTTCCGCGAGAAGAAACATAAATTGCCGTCTGTTTCGGCTTCCCTTTTGAAAACAGATCACGTGGACGCTGCGAAACGCGTGAAAGCGACCGCCCACCTAAATAGCGTGCCATTACGAGAAGAGATTGATCACCTTGCACGAACGACAACAATTTATTGAATGTTGAAAATAATTATTCGGCGACTAGCATTACGAAACTACCGATGTTCCATTCGAATAAAAACGAATTCGAGCGAAACTCTCGAACGACTAAAACGACGTTACGGACCGTCGCGTCGCGTCGTGGGAACTAGAATCACGATAAAAGCAACGGTGCATATAAACGACGGGAGGAGGGACGGAATATCAAAAATTCCTCGACCTAAATGAATAATTAATGATTTGTCGAAGCGCATCGTGCACACGGGACCCAACATTGTGGCGAGCGGGAAGAGTAATCCCGCTGATGAAACATTCAGACAATGAATTATGCAGTCCCATCTCGTAACGAAATACTTTTGATCCCGGATTCAAAGGCGTGTCGTCAAGCGGTCGCTGCGGTGGATATAAAATCATTTGGACATTCCCGTGAACGAGTCTCTCCATCCCCCGCGGCTCGACGCGACGCGTAGCGAACCATTTTTGTTCCGGAAAGATGGCTGAAAGTGGATTTCCCGGTTTCGTCTGGTCTGGTAAAATTTTTGCTTCCTCGGACAGTTGAATGACTCAACGATAGTGTATCGTCGCTAACGACCCGAGGATTTTACAATAAAGAATCGCGAATATTTTGAATTTCTTCGCACGAATGTCCGGAAATACGGCGACGCTTATTGCGCCCAGCGAAACAGTCTTGCCAGGGTTCCGGAGTAGCGGCTTCAGACGGCGAACTTTCCGGAGTTCAATTTACTAAGTGAAAACCTCCTCCCATAACCAGGTTTCGAGTTCTCTCTCTCTCTCTCGAGTGCTTCCGCAGTTTTCCCCGATCCGATGAAATTATGTCGACTTTGACGTGCCAGACTGATTCTAACGGGTAAACCCTATACAGGGCGGACGTCCGGGTCGGTTAAATCCAATAAGTTATCAGTTGGGGACCCACCAACCACAGTTATTAACATCCTTAGCACCGGCTGGGAATCCTCGTTCCGATTGATGCAACGCAATGTCTGCAACCCCCCTACCAATCAGAATAACATAGACGATTTTATTTTTTATTTTTTCGAAAATTCGCTAGGTAACTTCAATGCTACGAAGTGATATCGTTGGAGGAAGTTGTTCATTCTTACGAGGAAAAAACTCGGAGATTTTAATGAAAGTTTGCGTGGTTCTAAAGCGATTCATGGCGAAGATAACGGTATGCCTCGTTTATTTTTAATCTGTTCACGAGGTGAATACTAGCCGGAAAGTTCAACGGACGCACCTATTTCTTTTGTACGCAGTTCTTAAAGCGCACAACGGCAAGTGAAATATTTCCCTTTGAATAGCTGCGTCTCCGGTGAAAAATCAACGAAAAAGGAATCCTTTTTGGGCCGAGTAATAAGTTTGACAGTAAGAAGTGGCTATCGGAGCCGGTTCCCGATAAAAAGACAGTAAAAAGTATAAAGAAGATGCAACCGAAAGTCCTTTCCGTCGAAATTCGCCGTTTCGATCGGCGAAACCATAACCGAAAGTTCGAATCCGCGATTCGACGGTTGACACCCGCGTTCCCGGAAAGACTTTCAAAGTTTTATTCGGTCAATTTCGAAGATGAACGCGTTACACGCGCAGGCGTAGGCACCATGGCGACGCGACGCTGATCCAAGAGTTTCGCTCGGAAACTGCGAAGGGAAAGTCGAACGAGCCCCAATCTCGGACCGTCACGTAAACACGGCTATAGATATCCTTTATCTCGACGACGAGAATCTTACTTTTCTTTCTTCTGATATCGAACGACTTGCCACGTCGTACGTACGCTTCTTTTACTGTCCGCCTGAATGCACTTCTCCGAGATTGCCACGGAGACGTATCTGTGTGGGACTGTGGGAGATATATCCACGGAATTCTTCCGGGTGCGTCAACCTGTCGACCACCAACGTTCAACTTGCCGGCGAACTTGAAATCCGTCGAATTATCCTATTCTAACTTTCTCCAAGTTCAATTTTCTAATATTTGCGCGTGTCATTCTAACGTGAAAGAAATTCGCAAATTAATACTCGGGAACTCCCGCCGCCGCACCGTCGCATTTATTGGTATTAGCGTGCGGTAACATTTTCGTAATAGTCCATTCATAGGTATTCACGTAGCTGCTCATTACAACTTCCTAATACGCGAGTAAACTTTGTTTGTTTAAAGTTACCCCAGAGCTCGGTAACTTATATGACTTCATTCCAACGTTGAGAGCCGAATTTGTTCCAAGTCAATTTCTGCGGTTCTGTAAGTACGTGCCTGAATAACGAATAATTCTCCAACGAAAAAACTAATATATGTTAATCCACTGAAAAACTTATCGAACTTTGCATCTGTACGTTACACATTAACGGATAATTCAATGTACTGATTTAGATTGAAACGTTTCACCATTTATTTAATGCATATTTGATAATTCTCTTACGAATTAAACGAACGCGTTGCTTTCAATTACACTGTTTCGGTTACTTGAATTAGTTGAATGCTTGATGTTAATAAATAAGCAGTAACGAAACCCATTTTATTTTAACATGAACTGGCTGTACCGCGAATTCGATTTAATGGCTTCAAACGATGAACACACTCGTGTACGATAACGGGCCACGAGGTTTGGAGCACTGATTAATCAAATTGAACTTTTCTTGGCAGCCTCCGGGGAGCGTGTGCTCGTTGCTCCGGCGAAATCACGAAAAACTTTTGTACCGCGTCTCGGAGTGTCTTCCGGAGCATTTGGACGTGACAATTTTTCTGGTGAGCGGGCCAGACTTATTGATAATCCGAACGGATAGGATTGCCAGCGGATAATTGCAGGCTTGGCTAACCACCGGTTTCCTCGGATCCGATTGAAAATTATTTATGAGCATCGCGGGGGCGGTCCTTGGTTTCTACAGCGAAAGGAAAACGATTATCGAGACTGGAGTTCGAGAGCTCAAAGAACCCCTGTGCCCCTTTCATCGGGCCGCAGCCTATTTCGACCGATGTCGAACACATTTCACGCGATTGAACCGAGGAATGGGTAGTTGCGGGGATGGCTTTATCGGCAACCGATTGCTCCGGACTCGATTAGAGACGTCCCGAAATTTGCATAAATACTCGCAACGAGCGCGTAATGAATTCGCGCGCCGCGTTCGACTGTAAAATCTTTAGAGAGGCCGGCCGCGCTCGATAGGCGAGCCGCGTCGGGCTCATTATAATCTCGCGGTATTTTCAATTAATTGCCGTCACATTGTTTGCGATCGAGAGACCCGCGTCGTGACCCCACCCCATCCACCCCTACCCTTCTCCCTGCACCACAGGCCACCCACGCACGCCTCTATCACGCGACCGATAATCCTCTGTGCCGTGGAAACCGACGATCGGGGCCACGCTGCTAGCATCCGTCATCGATTAACCCCCTTTATCTCCCTGGCTGCTGTGCAGCGGTAAAATCAGTTAATTCAGAAATAGCCGGCAAACGAAAATCTCGTTTACGGTGTCCGTTTTACAGGCGAATATTTCCCGGGACGATTAATCGCGATAATTATCGGCGCGGCGTCCGCGATTCAAACGTTTCCGACTGGCCGGTGTATCGTGCCAGCGATTTTTCTACGATATAATAACGAGGAAATCGCTATCCTCTCTTCCTCTTTTCAACGTGTTCCCTCGACACCGTTTAGTAAATTACAAAATTTTTCCGTGATCCACATTCGCCGTGTAACTTTCGCTACACTAATTTTTCCCAGCTGTCCGCCGATTCATTACGAAGATCGCGAAGTCGCCAGGGCAATTTTAATTTAATTTCGTTATCACCGCAAACACGAGAATTGTTTGTAGAATAATAACGGTGTTACGCGCAACAACGTACGTCACGATGCGTAAACATTCTGATATTGCTGCGCAATGTATCATGCTCGTTACTGTACATCCATAATAACGTATTTTGTTGTCGCGGCGCGCCGGCCGAGAGAGCAGCGCGATTATTTATAAACTCCCCACCGTGGCCGACCGCATTTTTTAATTTCGCTTCGCGAAATGCGGAAAATGTAAACTGTCACGGAACGTGGACGAGTAAGGGGTGGTCGGGGTGGGAAAAGAGATGGGTGAAGCGAGGGGAATGCTTTTGTATCCACGGAACGATTAATGCGTTTCGCCGTCGCAACCGGGACCACGGTATTTTAATTAATTTCTGTCGACAATTATTTCAAATATTTCATGTTATTTGCGGTGGTGGGACGTTCTCTGCCAACTCTCTCTCTCTCTCTCTTCCTCTCGCGAAACCCCTGTCGGTCAGCCTATTTTCTCTTCGCTCAAGTTCATCTGTCCACTCGTTCTGTCATCGAACACCGCTCGATAAAATGGCTTAATTCCGGACAATGTTCCGACTGAAAATCACATTTGGACAGGCGTTGTTATAGAGTGATTACCCACAGTCCAATTTCCGCGCGACTAGTCGGCTACCGATTATCGTTATTTATATTCCTTTAATTTCCACTCGGTCCACGGTGGTCGGGATCCGGTTAAACGGATAGCGTGTTACTGGGACGCGAGCATTTCCCTGTACGATCCGGCGAGTACAATTTTCGACAAATTCCCGTTTCACGGTGAAACGCGTCATGCTAAGTTACAAAGCAGCCTCGACAATTTCGATTTATTTCACGCTTCTCAATTTTTCGACACGTTCAACGTTTGTCCCGCTCGTTGTTCAGCACCCTTCAATTTTATTCCGAGATCAGAAAGTTCTGATCCTTGATATCCGCGACCACTCGCACACGAGGTTATAACATTTTCGCGCAATTCTCGCGCGTCGCAGCGGCACGCAGCTCTCCGAGCGAGCCAATATATCACGATTAAACGGCGCGAACACGATCGGCGAGACCATGAATAGCGAGGGCCCGAAAGTCTAGATAGGGCGAGACACTTTCAAGATCGTTTTTCTGTTTTTTTCCCCCCTCTCTCTCTCTCTCTCTCTCTCGCCAGAAAGCGTACCATGATAAACCGAGCGTATCCATTATGTCCGGTGATAAATGGTTCGAGCGCTGATACCGGGCGCGCCTCCGCATCGCATCGGCACGATACAATTAATTTTCGTCGCATTATTCGCGGTTGAAAAACGCCTGCGACGAGAGACAACTTCGATCCCTGTTTCGATTCGCATATCTCGTTGATCTTTCTCCTCTGTTTCTCCTCCGGTCCCCTCCATCCTGTCCGGTTCACCTACGCGCGTTCATCGAATCACGCCCGGTAAATTGGTTTACCGCTGACGGTATCGCGTATCGGGAACGACCGTGTCCGTTTTGTCGCGAAAGTAATCCGCCAACACGCGTATTGCGAATCGTTCGGCCACGCTCCGGGGTCGGTTGGATTTACGACGCGATCAGCCGGCGCGCATCCGTTCAACAGCGTCGAATCTGCTTCGAATCTGCTTCGAATACCCCACGATCCCCGTTCGGTTTCGGGATCCGAGCGATTTTTGACGAGCCGATCACGACACACTCGGTGAACCCCCTCCCCCCCCCCCCCATCCGGCGTCGAAGTCTCCGTGTCATGCTGGCAATGGCGCATCGAGGGATTACGCTCGGTCAGATATTCCGGAAAACTCGATTTTTCACTTCTGACGTCTTCTTCGACCGTTTCGAATCCGATGGAACGTACACAGGGCGTTTCAGCAGAAAATAATGGCTGACAGAAAAATCTTAAGCGAGACCTCAGGTGCTTGGCGAATGAAAAATAGAGCGGAAGCAGCTCGACCAGAAGAAACGATGGGGGGGGGGGGGAACTCAGAGAACATTAAGCGGGTAAAAAATGCGTCTATTAAGTGGCCAGTAACTATACCCTCCGTGCAACTCTAATTGTAAACCTCCTAGCGGGAACAAAGGGAATTCGAGTCGCGGGGAAGTTTCGAAACGCTGGTTCGATTATTCTCTGTCGTTCTTGGGGAATAACGACCCCGAGATTGTTGTCCTTTCCATTCGCGACACAGCGCCCCGGCGACTGCGTAAAAACCCCGTACGCCAGGAGGAATGAAATAGCTGTGACTTTTTTACCATCGCCAGACCGCAACGCAAACTTTCTGTGTAATGAAAGAGTCCGCGGAAAAACAGTTCGGCTGGAAAATAGAAACGGGAGCATGCGATTCGTTTGAACGCGATTTTCTCGTGTGACGTAACGTTTCCCTGCTTCAGGGCCTCCCTACTTTCACGGCCGAAAACCCACGCGATTTCCCGAGTTTTTTTCCCGGCAGGGTCGTTACGCCGATTTACGCGTCTTTGAAACACGTGGACGAACGTTTTTCGGGGCGAAAATATTCTTTCTTTGACGTCGGTATAATTGTTCGACACGAACGACCCGTGAAACTTGAATAAAATAGTTGATCTTTGGTTCAATAAGCGCGTGTGAAATCGATGTTGTCATCTGTTCCCTGTCAATTAATACATCCGCTGTAATGTGAGCAGCACGGGATCATAATCGCGGCGAAACGTACCGGGCATATTTTGTTATCGCGAATATAGGCACCGACGCGGCGGCATACTAATGTCAGCGCAGAGGTGCGATTATTTAAACGTGCACGACAAACAAAACAGTGGACGGCTGTCAATTCCACTCGAGTTCGTAAATATCATTTCGGTGAAAGCTTCTGCTCTTCAAATAAAAACGCGAATTAAACGCAGTGCTCCAACGGATTGATTTATTAAGCTGGTTTTATTTACTCCCGGCAAACTTTTGTCCCGGACATTCCTGAGTTTCAGGATCGATTTGTCGCCCGTAAATGGAGAAGATTTCGTCTATGAAATGTTCGTCTGTCAGATGCGAATTGGAGGAGAAGCGGAAGAACGTAAGGATGATTTCGAATCGTAGGCTATGCTTCAGAATATTTGATATTCAGCTAACACCGGCCGAGTAATTAACAGCAGAGAGACAACGTCAACGAAAGCTAACGCCGGCACCAGTGTTTTTCCGGTGAATAGCCTCCAATTAACTGTGAGCTACGCGAGAAGCGAGCGAAATAATTAGAGGCAATGAATTCGCTCCTGTAGCCTTCCGGTAAATTAGATTTCTCGACGCTGCGAAGCGGTAGTTTGACTTCCTATCGTTATAATTATGTAGCTGTATATTTTTCTTCCGACACGGGGCTCCTGATGTTTCCCATTGGCCGCTCGCGCGAATCTCGCAGCGGCGACGTCGAATAAAAGAATATTATCGCGGTAAAAGAGAGGAAAGGAGTGAAAACGAGAAGCGAGGAAACACTCGAGCAACAAAAGCGAAGAACACAACTGGTCGTGATTTCACCGGTTCCCGGTTTAATTCGATTCCCGATACGGGACTATCCTTAATCACTTTTACGAGATTATCCTGAAGCCAACAATTACTTTCGCACGGTTGCTCGCACTTACCCAACGGCACCGCGCTGGTCGCCCGATGAATCCGCGACTTTTTCTCTGGCCTGTGGATTCTGCGACACCGAAACTTCCCTCGGAAATATTTCTAACCTTGTTTCGCGCGAGCCGTGCGCGATGAAAGTGCTATCTTACGCGCGAGACGAATAAACAGCGTCTATCCGCTGGCTCGCACGTATTAGCCACTCGAATATATATATATATATATATATATATATATATATATATATATATATATATATCTGTCGTTGTTCCGGTGAATAAAAGTCGTTTGTTTGAATAGAAAAATCGAGAATATTTTATTCAAAGTAAGGGAAGACCGGGGCGAGTCGATGCATCTTTCAGTTTTTCGTTTTTGCATTCGCCTGAAAAGGAGAATCGGGTCATCGTTAAACTTCTGCTTCTGTAAAATCCACAGAGAAAATACGAGTTTTCCATAAATTGTCGGTGGTCGAATTGGTTGAACTCTAATTTCCTCGGCACACCGGTGTTTTTAGCAAGATCTCGATCGCTTCTTAAAAAAGTAACCAGACCCGAGGCGCTCCAATTTTTCGTAGCCTGGCCAGAATTAAAGGGAAAAATGAGACGAAACAATGTTGCGTGTTCAGCACTCGTAATGGAAATTCGCGTTCGCCGTCAGCAATTCTAAAGCTTGAAATTACAAAGTTTGACAGAGTTACCGGGTAGTTATTTCGTTCGCGAAGAAAGGCTCGAAAATCAGGCAAGTTTAATGCGAAAATATATCGTTGACGAGAAGGGGGGGTTGACGGGTGGGAGGGATGGCGAGAGAGCAGGATTGTATTTCCATTAGTTAATTTACTTTCCGGGGATGGTTCTGTTCCTAAAACTGTTTGCAGCGGCGCTCGAACACGTCCCAGCAAAGTATCCGCGTTAAGCCGGCGGATCACAATTAAAGCTCTCCAGCGGCCCTCTTCATCTGCGTGAAGAGGAACTGGAGTCCAGGGAGAGGGTACAATTAGGGTAACAAGCCTTCTATCAGATTCGACGACGATTCCCTCGGAGACGATTCTCTGCTCGGTCGAGCGCGTCGCCGTAGAAACTTTTCCGAATTTTCCGAGACGAACATGAAATTCGAAACGCGTTTCCCTCGGAAGCAGATTCGTGAAATCGCTGACCAAAATATTTTGCAAACCAACAAGTGCATCGATTTACTTCAAAGTGGACCCGAACGTTCGAAATAAAAAGCTAGTCTCTGAAGGATGGATTTTTATGTTCGATACCCAGGTTTTTTTTTAATTGACAAGAGCCGAGAGCTTTTATTACTGGGAAATTGGTGATGTTACTTCGAACGGTTGTCAATTCATCGCGAATTGATTTTGCGAAACGAGTTTCCATCGGGGACTAGATAATTTCGGGTGAAAATACATCGTTTCAGGTTCACGAAATTCAGTTCGCTCGACAACGCGCGTCTCCATAAAGTACTAGTTCACTAAATTGTTGCAATTTTTACAAATGTCCCGACCCTTGTTAAATTTCACGAAATGTGTCGCCACTTGAAACAACAGAGTTTCGAGTTAACTTTCCTGAGGTTGGCAGTTTACCGGGGAAATTCCGTACAAGTTCACAGCCGAAAACGAGAATGCAAGATCTTCGCCCATTTTTCGTCCAGCTGCACAGAAACAATCCGAACTACCTACACCACCGTATACTTTGCGACTTACGTCGGGCCGTAATACATAAGTACGAGCGTAATAAGGGCGCGCCTTCTCTGCAGCCGTATAAAGCTGCATAAAGGGTTCGCCGAAGGTGCAAAGGTTACACCGTCGCTCCACAATGAAGCCGTAAGGGTTCCACAACGTTGGTAGACGCCGGCTTCGGGCAGACGAGAGGGAAGCCTGAAGTTTCAGACAGGAAACGAACGGGTCTGCGGTGCGAAACATTAACCCCCCGATCAATGGACAGATCTCCGATCGTCAATTAAACTCTTCCGAGAGCTAATCGACCGATCTAATCGAATTTAGCGTAACACCGATCCCCTCAATCCATTCGCAAACCATCAAAACGTGGTCACGTGATAATCCCCTGAGAAGAACTCGACTTTTCGAGACGGCAGAGTAACATTGTCCCCTCCGTGAAAATGTGTCGAATCGACGCGCGACACGACGCGCACAATCGAATCTACAAACCGCAATATTCCAGAATGGAAGTCGTCTAACTTACCCCGTCTACAGTCTACAGTCTACAGTAACGAAACTTTCTAGCGATTCACAGGAATATCCCTCCTCGTCGATAGAATCGAGAAGGCAGTTTGCTCGGACGATTTGTATCCGATCCCTTCGTTCGAATCCCCTAACTGGAATTACCCTTCGTCACGGTATCTTCATCGCGTTCTGCTCGAAGACCCCGCGGCCTTTCCTCCGAGTTACGGGATCGTTCTTAATCGTTGTCCCGGTCCTAGAAAATGGTCCTAGAATCGGCTGACGCGATTCGAATCGGCCAGGCAAATTGTTTAACGAAGCGGATCCCGGTCGGAACGATAAAAACAGAGAAATAAGAGCGGAAGAGACAGGGAGATAGAGAGAACGAGATCAATGGGAGAGGGTGGCAGCGAACGATCGGCTGACCGGCACTTTTTGAGCGCCGGTAATGGAACGTAATGGAGTGGCCGCGGAGAAAATGAACATCCGAAGCGGATGTACGCCGCGCCGGGAAGGAAGCGGGGGAAACTCGGTGGAAAAGTTGGGAAAGCGTTGATCGCGGCTCGGCCGGAAAACGAAGCGAAACTTTGAAACAGGAATGCATTATGGGTCGCGGCGAGGGCTCGCCCGAGAGAAAACTAGCTTTTGTCGCCACATGTTTCATCCGAGGAACGTTTGCCAACGCAGAAACTCGAGGACTCGCAATTTTTTCGACGGTAATCGACGAATCTCCTCCGGCCCGCGTAAATCTGCTGAATTTGTTACGCTTAAACTCGCGCGATCCGTGCATCAATTCAATATTGCTCGAATCATCGGACCTGTGACAGTTTCGTTTACGAGAAAAATTGTTCGGGAACGTTTGAATTTGCAGCATACAAGGACCGAAGAATGGAAAACGAACAGCGGAAGTCGCAGACGTTGATCGCGAGCCGTGTTGTGCCACGTTTCCAAGCACCGTGAAGACGAGGCGATGTTCCACTAAATACAGTAATCGCAACGCGTCAGGGAACGGGGGTGTGCGGCTGTTACGCACGAACAATCGCTCGCGAAAGTTCCCGGAGAATTGGATGGAATTTGCGACATTAAGAACGAGTGTCGGGACGCGTTCGGAGACAGCAGCGAACCGTCTAAACGCAGAACTTCCGCGAACGAGCGTCGCATCACACTGGAACAAGATTCAACTGACTTGCTAACTATGCGCAGTGTCAACTCGAACAATGCGCTCCTATATTCACATGTATACTACGTCACGCGAACCACTCCGAGACGAAGATGATCTTCTCCGTTCCGCGGAGCGAGAGAACATTTTCTTTCATGATCCTGTGAAAAGATGTACTTAATTTCTGTTCTCGATAGAAACACGCTATCCGAAAGAGCAGCCGAATCGTGATAAACAACGGAGCAACAAATGAAGCGTTTCAAGAGCAGTTAACTTAGTTTCAGAGACGATTGCGCGTGCCGCAGGAAATGGTATCCAATAACAGAACGAGGGAAAACGAGCAATTAGTTGAAATTCCTCTCGGCAGCCGAACGTGTTACTTTCGAGCGTGGCTGACTGAAACTAACGGACCGTAGAATCACCGGTAACGATATTAGTGTACAATTATGACGACCAATCTATGAGTCATCGAGTTTCGAAGTGCAAGAGAGAATTAACCGCATGGGTTGGCTCCGCTGGCACGCTTCCGAACTTCCCACAACACGTCGTTCCCCCGAAACTCCGATAATTCACGATCAGCTCATTCAAAATAATACACTGCCGACCTGCCCGTTGATTAATTATCATTATACGTTTACCTTAGAATAATCGGCACGTAAAATGCCCGGGAAAAAATTCGAAATTTCTCTTGGCGGCCTCGCAGCGTTGTCTCGCGACGCGAAACCAACCGGGCAAGCTTGGATTTCCAGCCCGTCGACCGTTATGATTTCCTGATCCCGGTGCGACGCGCGTCGGCGCGAACTGCAAGTCGCAACTGTAAAATTCCCGCGATGCATTAGCTCTCCGATCCGTTCTTGCCAGAGCGCAGCGCAGCATCCAGCTGCAATCAGCCCGTATAAATCCTAATCCGGCGAACGGACCGTTTAAAAGCATTTCGTTAACAGCGACGCTACTCGAACCGCTCCCGAATGCGCGGGTAATGAACAAACACGCGGTCGTCGTCCTGGAAAGTGTTACACACCGGCTACCCGGCGCAGCGTCCCTTCATGGATCTTCATTAAAATTTCCATTCTCGTATCGCCGCGGGTATTTCGTCGCCGTACCGCGAGGAATCTCCTGATTGCCGATTCCGCGTTTAGCCCGCGCGTTTTAACCGCGCCGTTCCGAGCAACCGAGCTGTGAGAATTATGGCAACAATGCCTGCAATTACTTGTTGTAATGGGCCCGGCTGTTTGTCAACCGCGTATCGACGGAAATAAGTAGAATCCTCTGTAGTCTATGGATATTAGCTATAAATATCAGTTTTAACGCACATTAATAAGCCCTGACGTAATTGAACAGCAGAGTTTCATAGACACGTAGATCCCAGACAGCGAAAGTGCCCATTACCGGAGATATTCGGTTAAAGCGTGATGATTCTATCGCGCGGATTATCCAAGAAAGTAATCTTAGTTCGCTGGAAAGTCGATTAAAATGTAGAACACATCCAGCGGCATCCACGGGCATTATAACTTTCTACGATCCGCTCGGAAAGTTTGAGTTTTAGGTCAGTTAACTTGATTCGTTTCGAAACCGAGTATCTGGATTTGTAGACCTAATGGATCCGGAAGGACCTATTAACGAGGCCCCGACCCTCCGAGAATAATTACAATGTAAAATAGATCGCGGACCCCCACGACGATTGCGATATTTACGAGGGAACTTCGAATCGCGTTGGACATGTTTCCAACAGAAATTTGATTACAGAACGGAGGGGAGAATAATGTTCCCCGCGGTATCTCGCAGTTGTTCGTCGTTCGTTGCGTGACCAACGGGGGTTTTCACGGTTTTTCATAACTACTTCAATCGTTAATAAGCAAAGTTACTTTTCGGCAACTCGCGAACAGCTACTCTAAATTGTCTAATTAACGCTGTCAGCGGCGGAAGCGTTCTCTGCTCGCGTAACGAAATAATTGTTGAAGGTGAACGATCATTTTGTGGCGTCGTAAAAGATGAAATTTTGTGTATCAATTTGAAGGCGAAATAGAAAAGAGAAAAACAAGTGAAAGGAAGAACAATGTCGGAGCCAGTGATGCTTTATTGCCTCTCAAGAGGATTACCTATTCCTCCCGCAATTTGCATCTCTCCTCGTGGATCTTTAATCTCGCCGGAAGTATTCAAAAACACTCGTGGCAATGCTCACCCAGCTTCCCGCGCTGTGCCATGGTTGACAGCAGCCCCATCTCCTTCGAGGATCCAGACCATGGTCGTCGATTCAGCGTTTCGTACCGCACAACCCTCGCTCGGTGCAAAAAGATAGCACACGCGTGCTGGGATTGCGTTCGAGAATTCTCGAAATTACGTCGCACCGATTTCTCGAGTAAACGTTAATATCATAAAGAAAGAAAAGGCAGCACGTGGAAGAATAAAGATCTCGCGAGATCGAAGAGGGTCAGCGGTTCTCCGCTCGTTATTTCCAGCCGATCGTGATCTCGCTACCGGCTGTCGTTGACACTGCCTTTCATCGCGCCACGAAAACGTTATTCAGAACCGACATAATGGTCGGTCGTGATACGCGTCCACGCAACAGCTGTGCACGTGTACGTGTACCTGTTGTCTGATTGTGCTGACGAGGCAGGTGTGTGGGTGGACGAGAAGTCGCTAGTTGCACGCGGGAAACTGAGTCGAGACGAGTCGAGTCCATCGACACTCGATCGACCGCGTTTATTATACGCGTGAAAAGGAACCCGCACGGTGAAAAGGAACTCGGAAGATTCGTATCAATGCGGGGACGCGATACGAAGCGGTTCGAGCGTGCACCATTGTGCCCTGGCATCCTTTTGAGTCCCCGGCACCGAGGGGCGACCTGTTTCTCAGAAGATAACGCCGTTACCTGCGGACTGTCCGTGGAATCAAAAGGATCCAACCTCTCTCTCCCCGTGTGTCGCTGGAATTGTTGCTGCGACGTCGATTCCGCTGATGAATCGATGCACCCGTCTCTACAAGCCCCAGAAAATTTAGACTTTTAGTTTTACCAACTGTGCGAAATAAGTAATCAATAATAAAATTTGTAACTTCTCGAAATCTCATCAAGTACATAAGCTGTGCAGCTGCGGCGTGCACGAAACGGCTATAGCTTCAGTTACTCAAACAACTCGACATCCCTTCCGTTTCCTTCGAAACTGCTCGCTGCCACAAGACGACATCGTCGTAGAGTTTCAATCATGGTGAAAGGCACGAGCGCATTTTGGCGGATCGGGGGTCGTTAACAACTTGTAAATATCTGGTACCTAAGTGACAGTGACAAAGTACGCCATCTGTGAACGGACAAGGCTCCTTCATGGTCGGACATTAGATCGACTTGTTCCACTGACAAGACCCTGCACCGCAGTGGAACGGCGCGGCACCATATTGGTCGACTTGATCCACTTGCAGCATACTCGGCGGAAACTTTGTTTCTTGCTGGGTATCCCGTGTTTGATACCGTGCAAGGAATTTCGAATGCGTAGACTATATTGTTCTCTCGAATGCATTTCAGAAACGATTGAACATTTTTATTCGAACTTTCACTGATTCATGGAAAATTTACTCACGAATTACAATTTCCTTCCTCTATATCACTTTTCGAAATTGTAATGTTAATGGGGAAATGATTCAAACGTGGAACGCTACGAGAGGTCTGGACTTTTTGTGCAGCGGTTCAGCAGGTTTCGGCGTGTGCTCCATTTGTCACTCAGGAGATCTTGAAACGGTGTTCGATCTCGTGCCAAGTCCGCTGAATTATGTCCGGAGTTACGGTAGCAATGGCTGCTGCGATCCTATCCCGTAGATCCTAGAGATCCGGAATCTCCGCCGTATACAATGTTCTTGACGTATCTCCGCAAGGAAAAAATCCATCGAGGTAGAATCTTGCCTTTTAGCAAGCCAAGGGTTGGTTCACCCTTCACACTCCGGGAGCCGATTCCTATTTCTCAGACTTCGACAACTAAGCAAATTCGAAATTCATGTTCTTTCGCCGTTGTCACTCAGCGAATTAAATTCAGATTTTTTTCCTGAAAATTATCCTTCTCGTATTTTGCCTTACCGAAGGGCGACTTCGACTCCCTCGCCCCACCAGGCCCTTTTGTCGAAGTTCAATCCGATTTCCGGAGCCCACGCGTCGGTTGCAACCACCTCGAAGAAAACGAATTTCTTGCGCCGTTATCCACAAACCTGTTTGCCAAACGGATTACCGAATATTTCCGACTCGTTTCTCGAGTTCTATCTTGGTAGTCGGGATCGTGACACCACCCGCGCGCTAATTGTCAACTAACGTGATCCATCACTCGGTGGGTTAGCAAGGCGGCATTCTAAGGCGAGCGACGGCGCGGCGCAACGCATTCAACGGGAAGCACTCGGCAGCATGAAACGTTAAAGGCTCCTTTGGATTCTGTTTATGCTCCCTGCTTGAATCCACGAGAAGGGACAGCTCACAATCGTGATACGAGCCCGTTCAAGACACAATGTGCGTTTGCGCCCGCACACGGTGCGCATTTCAGGGAACATTGAGGATTAATTAAGTGCCAGAACGCAGAGGGAGCAGGCCGCGTCACTGTCGCAGACGCAAACAGAAGAATCCGCGAGCGTTATCGTGCCACGTAATATCCGGGCATCGCGTTCCCCGCTGTAATTTCCTTGAATTTTTCAGCCACGGGCAAAGAATTTTCCACGAAACCGCAATATTCTGTGAACCGAGTTGTTCAATATTCGTAATGTAATTCTATCTTGATTCGTGCGTTTAGTTCTTCCTCGGTGTTGGAACGTGTTTAACCGCTTTGTTTATAGAAAAATATACGCCCGAGTATTTTCCACGCATTAACCAGTACATAAATCACGATAGGGGGGTGTACATAGGGTCACGAAAACGCGAGGCCATCAAAAATCATTTCCACGCCATAAGCCGGGATCTGGAGCAGTTTCTTGATCCTGGTCGAGGGTCCCTAATCCCGTTCTCATAGTCGATTTACATCCACAAATACCAGGATAACGCTTACAAAAAATAAATTAAATCTTCTCCCCTCCTCGGAATTTCATATAAAATCGTCGCACGATCCTCGCGTTAGAATGTAATTTGCTGCACTTTCGAATGCATTTAGCTTTATTAAATCGTGTACCGTATTATGTGCTCGGCTAACACGGTATGACGCGAATGCACGAAATCCGGTGATTGTAAAAAATTCTATAGTATCGTTGCATATATTAATTTAGCGTAAAGGGCAGCAGATTCCACCGGAGAGAAGATTAGTGTTGTGCCCCGAAGCTCGGTGGCCCCAAAAGCCCTCGGAGCTCGGGATCGCACGATGCGTGATCAAGGGAACTGCTTTTAATTAGTGGCACCAGAGGGGTGAGAGGGCGGAGCGAACGTAACTGTCGCGTGTTAGCTTCTCATCCTCCGGTGAAGTAGCTTCCTGTTCTCATGACAGTGTTACGAATCGCCAATTTAGCTGGACAAAGGTCGTTCCCGATGGCCATCGGGAAATCTCTCAATTTTTATCGAACCATTCGAGAACACCTACAAATTAATTCCACCAAGCCTGATATAGCCATGGCGCTTGCTCAAAGTCGACCATTCAGGGGTATTAAGATCATTACGATTCTATAGCATCAATTTGCGCATCGTAAAGAGCTCTACACCGCACACGGGATGTCCCATTTGAAGATCCTACGCAATTAGTTCTATCCCACGTTGTAGTTGTTTTTCAGAAATATTCCAAATAAAATTTATATTGTCGTAGGGTCTTTGCAAATTATTATAGCATTCGTAGGAGATCGGTGTGATTTCTATCCAGCTGTTTGCGATCCTAGCCTATTGTGCAGCGTGGCTGGCTCGCGAATGTTGCTGGGAACGTTTAGACGGAGCTTTGTCCGATGATAATGAGAGAAGAGGCGAAGAAAGTGAAAGAAGGACAAGCCGACAGGGATGGCCGGCTAGTAGATAGAATTTCCTGGAGATTCCCAGGCTATTATCCACGTTGCGGAGGCAGCACTAAGATCCCGTCGAGTATCGTACACGCGAAATCGTCCGCACAAAGCAGGTTTTAATTTTGACCGAAAGCACCCCGGGAAATACTCGAATCGCTGGGTCATGGAGACAATGATATTAAAAGCTTGGAAGTAATACCGCCACTGGGAGCATTATAATGGATCGGGCCTGCCTTAAAAGCCCCGGTTGTTCCTTCGTTCCAGCTTTAGGCTAGATTGCGCACTCCAGTTGCACCCGCGCCCGCGGTCCCGTCACCTAATGGAAATCCCTAAAATTGTTTCCTACCCGGGCAGATTTAACGGTTCGCGGACGACGCTGGATGAAAATTTTCACCGCTCCTTTGGAGTTTTATATTTTCGCGCGGCGCTCAAAGAGCCTGGACGAGCGAACTCTGGCTAGGCGGCTTTGATGCCGGTTTAAACGGTGACATCGGGTTCGTTGGTTAATTTGGGGGACTTCCTTTTTGTCGAGCACGTTTCGGAGAAGCGGCAATTTTCCTAGAGATTTATTATCGGAATACAGAGGACACGGTGATACAGTGACTCGGTAATTGACTGGCAGACGAATGTGTTAAAGCTCCACTCGCGATCGTTAAAATTCTCCGAATTCGCCGAACAGTATCCAATTTCCTGAATCCACGAAGAAACCAGAGGATAGAATCTTTCCCGGAAGAGTCAACAAGTACTGCCGAAATCTCCGGAGGGTGTTCCGCCATTTAAAACGAATGGATAATTCCGTTCGACGCTCGGTCACGAACGGCTCTCTTTTATCCCCTTTTGTCAGCTTCCTGAAATTGTTTCTGTCTCCGATACAGTAGTAGACTAACAAGTTTAATTGTCTCCTTTGTCATTCGAAATTTTTGCCCTGCTTCGGTCGTTGCCTTTATCGCGGCTCCCCTGTTGCTCGCGGCGATATTCCGGAAAAGCTTCGATCATCTTATAACGAGTTCGTTTTATCAAAGAACGCGCACAATGCGCCGGTCGCGCCGGTCTGGCTGCAATTACGAGCAATTGAATACCGCAAACGTTCCCCCGGCCGACGAAATTAAATTAAAAGACAACTGGATCGTACGGGGTGGGCTGACCGAACGGGACCGGTGAGGGGAGGCGCGGCTTCGAACACCGAGGAATCATTACCGACTGAATAACGGCCCCTATAAACCGGCGTCTCTAACCTTTATTAACGCGTTAAGCTCGATTTCACCGCGACAGACGTTTGCGTGCGTGCTGCTGGCCGTCTCGTATTTCATCCCTCGCATCCCTCTCGCGCGACTCGCAAAGCCTTTTTCCTAGCACGTCACCAGCAAATTTGCAATATCCATGCCCTTCCTGTCGCACCGACCCAACCCCTTCCTGACCAACTTCTCCTCTGTCACTCCATTCCTGACTTTACGACCGCGTAAAAGCTTGTAATGGCTCCGACACCGCCTGCTCGTCAGCCAGTTCTCACGGATATTGCCCGTCGTTCGGCCGATTCGACCAGTAAATTAATGGGGAATAATCGTAATCCGGCTCGCACCACCGAAATGTCTTCTAATCAACCGAACTTTCATCATTGATTTAGGAGAACGAACAGCCAGCCTCTCGTTCCACGTACGTTTACACCGCTGCGCTGTTGCCCTCTTACGAGATCCTAGTTTATTTCTATTACGTAAAATTAAATAAATTCAATCTTGTTGTACTTACAAGGCGGTTACTTGCGAAGCTCGCTCGGTTAAGGCAGATTCCCTCGTAACAGCTGTACGGATATACGAAGAACATTAAAGGAATTTGGCAACACGTAAAAGATTGAATGCTCGCGTAAACGTCTAGCACGGGGAAGCGTCGCCGTGCAAAGGATACCAACAAGATTGCGTAAGAGAGGCAAAGTAGACAGTTGCAGGATGGAAAGGCTGATTTGTCTCGCCGGCAATAAAATCGGAAGAATCGAGTTGAATTTCCCGATTTTCCCCGGGAAACAATCTAAAGCTTAGAATCTAAGCGGGTACGTTTTCACGTTTCTCTGTCGTAAGAAGCGCGTAATCGAGTCGGAAAAATTGGTTCTCCGATCAAAGTAACGAATATTTCTTTACTCGGCAAACAACCAACGTAATCACCGTACAAAAAAAAAGGGAAGAATGCCGGTGGCATTCATTCGATCCGGTGTAAAACAATCATGGGGAAAACGGCGAAAAGAATTCGGTCGCCGTCGTCAGAGGGAATTTCATCCGCTTTTAGTGCGTGTCCCGTTTCAATCGAAGCTGCGGTAACGCGCAATGGAAATTGCATTATTCATCGGGTCGGCCGTTGCATTTTCGAAATCCGTCTTTTTGACTATTAAACCGAAACATACCATTATTCTCGATCGGGTCGACGTGTAACAAAGAACACGGCTCTCTACGCCACCGGGTACGCAGTCGACACAATTATTCCGCGGAAATTTACATTTCAATTACGCCGCGCATTTATTTTCGCCCGCGCGACCCGTGAAACGCTGCCATAGGATAATGTTGTCAGTCGTGCTGGAACAATGCAGTCGCTTTAAGACACGCAGTATCGTTCGCGTTTTCTGTTTCCCTTCAAGTAAATATGCTGGCACGACGCTTCGCAAACGAGTCGATTTCTCTATACATTTTCAATCAATTTTCCAACGTTCGCATAGGATTGTTTCTTTTGTTTTTTTTTTTTTTTGGGCAATTTCGAGGAAATTGTAATTAGGACTGTTTTAATTGGTTTCATTAAATTGGAATGTAAGTGCAGCAAGCATCGACGATTTCTGGATACTGCAAATTGTTACACGGTATACGGATGCAAGAAATTCTGCAGTGCAGCGTTGATACATTTGACACACGAGTATTCTATTTACCGTTCCACCGCATGTAAACTTTCTGTTGCGGGGAATTACACAAAGAATAGAAACCAGGTTCATGATATAGTTCGAATTTAGTAGCGAATTTAAAATACTGCGTTCTCTACATAGTGGAACTGTTCTCTGTTTCCGAACTTTGTTCTTTGAATAGCTTCATTGTGTTCTTTGTTCAAAGCTATGTACTGTCAATTTACTACCTACGGAATTTCTAACAAACGCAGAAACTTTACCCTCTGCGAAACGGAAACGATGTGAACCTGAAATTACAGAAGTGTGAGAAGAATCTAAAGTGCGAGCGCGCACACACAGATTTTCTTGGCTGTCTGTAAATTGAAAATTGTATCGGTCGCGTGAAACGTTTTCCCGATCGATTTTTCAATGAAATCGTGGCTCGAACAATCGTTCCAAAGTATCAGCTCGATCGGCCGTAACGATCGCGCGGTTTGCTGCCGCGAAGAAATCCGTAAGGCGTTCAACGCTGCAATAATGGTGTGTCAACAAGGGCTAGGTTTCCCGTATAACCACCGAACCGGCGCGGCGTGCTAGTGGAAATATTTGCGGACCGGTTCGCTACCGAAAATTCGGTATCTATCTACCTGAAGGCAGTACACGGCAATATTTACCTGGCTGCAATCAATTTGCTGATTTCCTCGCGAATTACACCGGATCCCGCGGTCAAACATTTGCCAATACGCGATTTCTTCGGTGTAATTAATCGATGCTTTTGCTAATCCCGCCGGCTAATAATAATAATATAGTGATCGTTCCGAATATTAATTTTGAGCATTCAAATTCGAATACAAGAAACTTCACTGCGGGTGTCTGGAACAGATTTCAGAATATTTTAGTCAAACTTCATTTGATTCGTCGAGAAACTTTGTCGAGAATATTCAACGCTACCTTTCGTATAAAGATTATTAACCACGGTGAACACGAAAATGCGATGAATCTTAAATTAACTGTATCGAGAGTTTAGAGTTTCATTGGAGAAGGTAAACTTCCGCCGGAGGTTAAAGTAATTTGAAAGTTTTTGCGTGCCGTAAAAACCGCGGAAAACTGATTTCTCTTTTTCCCTTCACTTTGCGGAAGATTCTTGCGATTAACCGTGCTTCCTTTACTATGAATTATATCATATTTGCGGCTTGCCGAGCGAAACGATGTATTCGGGTTGATTTAAATCTTTTTAAGAACAGATAAGCAGCTACGAGAAAGGAAAAACAAGATATTTAAAACATTCTGCGTTCACATTTCGTTTGGGTTCATTTTAATCGGTAAAACGTCCGAAATATATTGGTGAGAATTTTACTGAGAAGGGTTGTCATTGGATCGAGATTTACTTAGAGTATTCGAGACTGAGCAGGTGTACGTAAACTTTCGCAGCTGACAGTATTTGCGAAGGGAGTGTAATCCCGTTAGCAAGCTGCGCAACTCGCCTGTCCAAAGGTAGATTGTTCCCGAGTAGAAACTCTCGAATCGTACAATAACAATTATCAAGATCATTCGCGTAAGCTCGCGGCATCCAGTTCGGGAATAAAAGACGTAGTTTAATCCGGTGGGAATTCAAGTCGAAGAAGCAATCTCGCGTAATCAAAGTCGTGTTCGACGCCGTGGCTTAACGTGAAACCGGTATAAACCAATCCCAGGTGTTCAATTGGCAACGGGCCAGGATTTAAGCGTGGCTTAAATTCCGCGCAACGGCCACAGAAACTGGGGCAGATTCAGATTAGAATTAACTAATTGTTACGTAGGGGGTTGTAATTAGCCGCGTGTGCTTCCTGCGTACTAACGTTTAATTAAAATCGTATGGTAATCAATCGGCCGTGATGGCTCGCTTTCAAGGGAGAGAGCTTTCGCAGACCGTTCCACGGAAACGTAAAACCTGGCTTAAACAATGACTCGCGCGTATTAATAATTTTAAGAGAACAATGCACTGACAATCGACAAAGATATCAGCGTGTTGTATTAAAAAAGATCAACCATGAGACAGACAGGGTTCACCCAAGTTGGAATTACTCCGATCTTCGAATTCTTAATCACAGAAATTCCGTCGTCGTCTAAAGGTTGGAGCTCGGAGCCAGTTCTCATGAAATACTTTAGAATGTTACTCGGGATTATATCCACAGACTCCTCGATCTTGAGCATTAAGACTATTGAATATAGAGTGGACAAAGTTATCCGAGTTGAAACTGAACTAAGCCGAAAGTTCCGAGCTCTCGCGGATCGGGATTCTCTTTGACGAGTCTTAAACTCGCGGTATCTGGCCGATGCTTGGCGCATTCAGAGGGCCATTCGATAGAGCTACCGTTCGAGCACACGCGCTCATTCAAAACGCTTCTCTTCGCTCCCCCCCCCCCCCCTCTGAAATATGGCTGTTGCCTGTGCTGACAATAAATCTCGGTTCGAAACTCACGAATCACGTTCAGATGAACGATGTGGCTGATAGGCGTCGGCGTGGAGACCTGGCACTCGTAGAACCCGCTGTCCCGGATCTGCGGGTACTTGATTTGAAGCATCCAGTTGTCCGCGAGCGCGCCGTGGAACACTCGAAATCGTTGGTCGTTCGTGTACGTGTACGTACCGACCGTGAGCAAATGGGTGTCCCTGTGCCGTATCCAGGACACTTGTAACGTCATCTGCAACAGAAAATATTCAAAAGTTTATACACAAATCGATCACGCTAGTCACTCGGACGGAACGCTCTCGATAGGCACGAGCCCTTTAAGAGGATTAACCAGTTGGACGTCTGGTAACCAACTGGCATGCAGAGTTCGCTTCTGGAATTATCAGGGAATTGAATAGAGTGCCGGTTTATGCTTCTCTCTCTCTCTCTCTCTCTCTCTCTCTCTCTCTCTCTCTCTCTCTCTCTCTCTCTCTCTCTCTCTCTCTCTCTCTCTCACTCACACACACACACACTCCCTCTGTCAGCTTGTAGTTTTATAAAGCTCGAATATGTCCTGATGAAAATTTTCAGAAATCAGTCAGAAGGGTTGGGAAAATGATTAACCTCGCCGTATGCGAAACCCCACGGAGGAAGGTGGTGCGACAATACACGAAAACAGGGACACGATAACGTGGAAAGATTTAAATGAGTTTCACGGCGCGAGGACCGCGCGCAGTTTACTGAACTCGTAGACCGATTCTTTTGTCCCTCGTTAAGGGTTTCCCATTAAGCAGGACTGCGTAATTAGAAGTAGCTCGTTTGTGTGTTGCGCTGGCAATTAGCGAAACGCCGGGGACGACATTTAGGGGAGGGTTTCGCGTTACCCTCGACCATGGTTTCAAGTTTCGCGCCTTTCTTTACTCTCCTATGTTTTCTTTTTGCGCTCGATCGGCCGAGGGTCGTCGTCGCCGGATTTTATTTTTCGGCAACGCGGAAATGTTCGCAAGTTATTCGTGGAATTTTTACGGGGACACGCCTGTAAATTTGCTTTTCCGCTGGGGAACATAACGGGAAATCTCTATCTCGCCTACCGGCACGCAACTCGTGCGTGATTTTTGGCCAAACGATGTGCGGAAGTGCGTTTCTGTAATTACGAATCGGCTCGCAACGATCGCCAGACGTAGTTTTTTCTCGCGCAACTGAGGCTCGTTCAACAGTCGCGACGGCTGGCTGAAAAAGTACGGCTGGAAGTTAATAACGTTGCCTATTTATGCTGAGAGCGACGCGCGAATTTAAAGGGGGACCGGCTGCTCGCTTTGGCAGCGGCCGACAGGGGCTGTTCCGGCGTCGGCGTCGCCGTCGGCACCACCACTTGTAATCCTCTATTAAAAATTAATTGAAACGCTTTCCATAATGCAGGCAGATTTGAATTTTCATGCGCGAGCCGCAGGACTGGAAATTTCAAGGGTATACAGACGTTCCCCTCGTTCCACTCGGATTTCGCTGCAGGTTCCTAGCGTAGTGGAAAATTAATAGAGCCGCTTTGCATATCGTCGGGAAGTTAGCGCCGGAGATAAAACGCCTCGGGACGCGATAATTGGACATCCCGAGTTAGCGACGTGTAAATATTTGCTACCTTTGTAACGGCTGACACGCATATCTCGCGGAAAATGTCCGAGTGGACCGCAAACGTCTCGAAAGCCCGTCGCAACCATGCTGAGCTCGGATCGTGAAAAACGCGCGTGAAACACTCGAAAGACCAAGCAATCCTCTCGCCGACTTTCCCTTTCAACGAGACAGGATTTTCGGAGCCGGTCGAATCGAATAGGAAACATGAACCAGCAGCTGTATTTACTCAAAAATTTATTCTTTACATTTTTTAATGAATTTTAGTGGAAATTTCATGCCGATATCTTTAATGTAAAATGCCAAATCCGGAGACTAGTCCCCCCACCTCTTCGCTCATCGTTCAAAATGTTCCTTCGCGGGTGAATTAACGGCCGATTTCGCTATTGGAAAATTATACCGAGTTTTACTCGACGTTTCACGTTTTTTTTTTACATAGGAAAACTGCACTCCCCTTACTTAGCGTCCCTTCCTTGAGAGGTAAAAACTAGAGACCAAATAGGGGACGGGAACGAGACAGAACGCGTCATCGCATTACCTGCCTCTCCCGGTCAATTTGTGTAACCGAATCTACCGAGTCAGCTAAAACGCTGCGTCCAGACGTGCAAAAGAGAATCGCATCTTAACATTTCTATGAGGAAATGATCAATTAGTCGACCGTGCAACAAGAAAAGTAACGTTCAGTCTGTATATTCGAGAGGAACGCTTTGACCGTGTATTTTTCGATACCTCGTTTCCACGGAACGATAAGTGTCCGTAATAATCGTATTTCGACGCAGTCTCGCTGCACTTTGTCGCTTTGTACGATGATGTGATTTCGATTAATTTGCTTGGGGCTCGGGCGCGGAATCGTTCGAATGAATAACTCGATAACAAAAAGTCCATTTATCGTAGAATGGAATTTCGCTGTAACGAAAATCAATGTTTCTTCATCAATGGTGTTCGACACTGGCCATTGTAAAACAACAAACGGTCGTTCGCGCAACAAAACGGAAAGGAGGGGAAACAGTATAGTGCCCTTTGGAGATCGCAAACTCGGCGAAAACATGGAAATCCGTAAATTTCGTATAAACCATTACGGATTTTATTACCGGCCCCAGGGAGAATAGAAATAGCAATGCAAGTTAATTCATCGGGACCCGTCACTCTGCGTCATGTAAAATCGTCCTGCACAAACCGCCTCGATATTCATTCAAAATGCCAATTAATTACGCGTCGCAATGAATACCGCTTTTGATGAGAGGGTAAAAAATACTGAAATAATTCGATCGAATGAACGCGTCAATACGAAGGCGTTAAAAAAATATATTCCGAAACATGGTTGCCTGATTGATAAATGTTTATTTTATCTTTGTTAATTCAATAAACAGACAGATTTTGTCGCTGTTTCGATTGCTTGTAGAGAGATCAATAGCGAATTTAATATATATAATTAATAAATTGCACGATCGCGCGTGTCGACCAGCGGAGAGAAATTTTGATTATTTATTTCATTAACGATACGGAAAAATTAGAAGAATTTCACGAATTCGTTGATGGAAAAATGGTAAGAGTACGCAAACGCTGGTGAACAATTGAGTGAAAGTTAGCGGTGATGATAAAAATCCGTATAATTCCAGCCCTATAATTTTGATAATCGCGTTATCGTGTTAAACGAGGAGGGAGAGTACATTCTCGACACCAGGGACCGGGGGTTATCAAAGAAAAGCAGAACGTGCAAAGGTGAAATTAGCTCGAGACGTCTTAACGAAGCTACCGAGCATACCTAAGCACTGTAGCCACGACCGAACGCTTTAGAAAATCGTTAGCGATACGATTAACTCTTTCGTTGGCTGATGCAATGAAATATTATAGTAGGGAAAATGTCCACTCTCTATATTATTCGTATAACCTATATAAAAGATCGTTAAACGTGTCATTTGTACAAGAAACTGTGTCGAAAAATCATGGGACGACGAGAGCGAAGAGTATGGCTCTACATGGGTGATCCGAGAGCAACCGGACTCGTCAGGATTTGGTCGGTCGGTTTTCCCGGCAGGAGCCGAGTTTCTCCCTCGGGAGAATCGACCCGTGGCTGATTCCCACCGGTCGAAAAATAACAGGAGCCCCGGTAGCGTCGTTTTCTTCCCGATATCGAATTCGAGCGTTTACCTGCGTCCTCGGGAAATCGCCGAAAGCAAGGAGTGGCTCGTTTACGCGGATCCGGTTGTCTGCCGACGTGGCAAGGATCGTTTCACCGGGATCCGGGATCCGGGGATCGCTCCGTCGCGATCCTTATCGCGTTTCCCGCAGAATTTTGCGAGGGAACCGAATGCGAGTTGTCGTCGCCGAAATTCGAGACCGTTCCCGAGAAGATGTTCCCTGTCCGTCGAGTACCGGCAACGATATCCGAGACGATAAGGCTGTACGTACCGAGGGAGAAGGGAGCAGATAAGAGACTCGATGCCTGCCACCCCCTCGAAAGAAAACGGTAGCTGGAAGTAGTCAAGATGACGCCGCGCCGCGCCGGCTGTCCGTAACTGTCTCGTGCTATTGCGAACGACCACCCTCTTAGCTCTCAGGCAGTGTACGTTTATGGTTACGCACGGTCCTCCTCGAATTCGGTGTAATCTTATTCGAATAAGGGCAAACTGCTCCCCGATTTCATACTGGTTTCCAACTTTGAATAATAAAGAGCACGGTAAACATGTGCTTGTCAGAAATGATAAATCTTGGATCACTCGGAAATTCATTCGCGCAACTCTGGTACCAACTTGTACGAATGTTCGCGGACTGAACAACACGTTCAATTCTAGCCAAGCCAACACCATGAATATCAAAGTATCGTTAGCAAACCCGACGGAAAGCAGTATGTTTTTCAATCCGTTTTAAAAATCCAAAGGACCATGCATTACGAAACAACGAAGAAGACCGGTGAAACGAGCAAAGAGGAAAGAGGAGTGGGGACAGGGAGGCCGAAGAAGAAAAGGTCAAAGGGAAATGCGAGGCGCGCGGACACGCGAGAGCGTAAAGATAGAGAAAATTTTTAACGTGCCGGGAGATAACAAGTACGATAATGTACTCGGCGCACGTGCATTAAATAACATGTCGGCCGTCGTTCCCAGCTAAATCCTTGTCGCGAGAGGCGACGGCCAGCAAGAAGGAACGTGTTCCAAGGCTGGCCAGTCGATGTAAAATTTCAGAAGTGAAAGAAGGGAGGAAGAGTAGAAGAAAGGAGATTTGCCGCGGCGAACGGCGCACAGTGGTCCGAACGGGTCATTTAGCTGGACAAAATTATTCTAGCATTATTTTAAGACTTAAAAGCCCATAGTTAAATAGGTCATTGGATTCGTCTTGACATCAGCTGCAACAATATGTAATAAAAAATACTTAGTGAAATTTAAAAACTTAACTTGACCACTTTTTTCTTTATTAAAAAAAAAAGTTTTGTGATATTTTTTTATTGGGATTTATAGATGACCGAGTATCGATTAACTTTTGTTCGAAACGTTTTCTTGCCAGATTATCTGAAATGTTCAAAACGTCGTGGTGACAATTGTCTTTACTCGAACTCCCTTACATGGAGGACCTCGCGGTCCCTCATTAAACAACTTACGGAATAGTAGGATCGAAATAAACGGACGATAGGAATTAAAATTAATTTAACGTTATAAAATATATTTATTTTATAGAATTAACAAAGACCGTAGGTTTGGTGACATAGAGTATAATAGAAATGATTCGTAATATATCGACATTGGATTACTAATTCAAACTGTGTCAAATTAAAAGGGGCAAGTAGAAGCAAAAAAAAAAATGATGAAGCTTTTGTTTGCGGGACTGTCAAAGTTCAAGTCTTATATACGTTTGAAGCATATTTTCATTTTTAAGCAAATAAACAATATATTTAAGTTTTATTTGAGTCTTGTACTTACGGTTCATGCTGGTATCCAGCATAGAATGAAAATTCACACAAATATTTCCACTACTAGATATTCACAACGAGATATACTAACGAATAGTGAGGTGTCGAACGACAATGAAAAAATACGGAGTTAAAGAATGAGTTGTTCGTGGGGGCATATTTTATTATGGAGTGACAAATTGGGATAAAACAGCAGTAATTTTTCTTACCTGGTACCTTACCTCTCATTTACCGAAGCGGGAAATTTTCTGCGGGATTTCCATTTTTTGGGTTTTGTCTAGCTAAATGACCCGTTCGGACTACTGTGCGGCGACGGCTACGAATCTCCGAACTCTTTGCAAAACATAGTAATCCTCGTGAGTAGCTTATCGGAGGCGGTAAAGCGTGGGCACCAGTTTATTTACCGTCGCGTCGACGACGCGGCCTAAACGCAACAGCCGTTGCCATCCGTTCCATCAACGGATAAAACAAACGCGCTTAAACTCGTGCGAGCGGAAAGCGACCGTAAAAAATGCTAATTTCGTTGTCGGTGTCGCGGGCGCACGTCCCACAGACATACGAGGCGTGTTTGCAGCACGTAGACCCGATTGTTACAGCGACGTATGCGCGGCCGAACCACGTGTCCGAGTAACACCGGCGCGGCGCACGGAATTTCAAAGATTTTCACGAATACAAAACACCGAGAGAACATCGATCTATCTAAAAAGCTGCGCGTTCAACGAAAAAAACAACAGCTGGTACCACCGATCCAAAGGTGCAGAGTCTCGTCGTACAATTTTGAAACACCCTGCAGTTGTCTAACCAACCGTAACGATTTTATGTCGTGTAATGTTTTGCTCCACAGACCTACATACACTATATCTAAGATCATTTGTTCCTTCCTAAAAGATTGTGAGCTGTATATATAGCGTCACGTATAGCAAATGTAAGATTCTGGCAATGAAGCCTCTTTGATTTGCAGCGATCCAAGTTAACTCATCAACTGTGTAAAATTAAATTGCAACTATCCTTATGCTTAAAAATGTTAGATGCACGACATGAAAGCTTGTCTTCTTCATATATCATTTCCTAAAGAATTGTAAAGTACGAATTTAATTTGATTTAATATTGTCTATGTATGTATGAATATGTATTTACTGTAATTTACATTTGTAGAGCAGATATAGATCTCAGTTGAGATCTGAAATGCTTAATAAAAAAAAAAAAACCGAAACGATTTCGACGCCGGCCGTGTATCCGGGTGTATCATACAAATTAGACAAGCTTGGTTAAATCAATTTCCCCGGTGTCCGTCGCGTCGGTTCCCGGCGTTACCTTTAATTCTACATTTTTCGGGGTTTCCCTTCGCAGTCCGTTAACCAGACACAACATCCAGCCGGGACAGCGAACGGGCTGCGGCACCCAATTTGCTAAACTGAATTTACGAAGGTAAAGTAATTTACATCGTGCCCCGCCGCGGGCTGTGTCCACTTTTTTGCTTGGCCCCTCAGGCTTTTTCCCCCTGGATGTAACAGGTCCAAGATTAGCCGGGCGACGTGAAACAAACACGAGACAACGGGACGCGCGTCCAATTGAAGCATCGGAAGGATGTATGCACCGTTCGAACACGGGACGGGACGGCACCAAGAGCAAGAAGAAGCTAAAAACTATTTTGTCGGACGATTCGAGCGTAGCTGGATGGAGATTGCCGGGGCGAAATTGCACGAGAAAAGGGGTGCAATCCCATGGGATAAATAGACCGGCACTCCCGCCGACCTTTGGGGCAGTTACGATGTCCCGAGATAAATCGACTGAAAATCGACGAACGACGCCGAAACCGTGGATATCTTTTAGGAAAATTTGCCCGGGTCCCATTGTCGGATGCTCGCAGAGCGAGGATAACAAAAAAAAAAAAAAGAAGAGTAGCGACGGCTATTGTCCGGCTTTTGTGAGCTGCGCCATCGAGTCGGTCCCGTTTTTTTGCGAAATTTTGCTCAAGGAAAATGAATACCGGCCCAGTCGGTGGTTCTGCCAACGCAAACGTCTTTCGCTTCTAATAGAATTTTATAGAGGCAATTTCAAAGTACGGCTCTGTTTGTCATGGGCCACCGATGCTCGCTAATTTCCTCCGAAACGTGGACAAACCGAGAATAAAAAAGAACGATTCCTAGTTCACGGGAAACTAATTGACCCATTCATGAGCCGTGCGACCAGTTCGTCGACGAATCGAATCGATTTGAAATCGCGATTTGAGAAAATTGATCAGTGGGTCGGTTGGTATGGTCGGAGGATTTTTAATTGAACGGGTCAACGGGTAGCACGTTCCACGGCACAAAACAATTTGATACTCACGTACTTTGCGTTTCGTTCTGCTCGCATTAAACGGCCGATTGCGCGTTAATTTTCACGATCGTTCTGCGGTTCTTTCGCGCACAAAGGGTAAATGCGCCGAGACACGCCGTAGCCGTAGTGAAATAAAAATGAATTATGGATCGGACCGTAGTTTAATCGACGAACACCCCCGAGTGCGCAACGATCGGCACGAAAAAGCTTCGCGCTGACGCTTCTTGTTAATAGTGGTAATTAGGTCTCTGCATCAACCGGATTTCAATGGAACGAGAGAGACCGCGGCCATTACCACGCAAATCTAAATGCTGCGTTTCGAGTTTTATTCGCGAACGATCATTGGACTTTCTCAACTAGCAAAATAAATCGGTAAATCAAAACATAAAATCATAGAAAAAATAATAGAAAAAGTTTCACTTCAAACATAATGAACGATCAAAATTGGCGACGCTAAGAAAGAGAGCGTATGGGAAATGCTAAAACTATGTCTCTTCCTTTCTCATACGCTCTCCTTCTTTGCGTCGCCAATTTTGATCGTTCATTATGTTTGAAGTGAAACTTTTTCTATGATTTTTTCTATGATTTTATGTTTTTTTTTGGTTTTTTATTAGTTGTTCCTGATCTTGTTTTTTTTTTATTTAACATTTCCAATCTTAATTTACTTCTAAACATTACGAGACTGCAAGAAGTTTCACTTCTGCCGCATGTGATTTTTCACGCGTATAGTTTTTTATTCTGTACGTTTTATACGGCGTGGGTTACAAATAGTGTGAAAGAGAGAGAGAGAGAGAGAGAGAGAGAGAGAGAGAGAGAGAGAGCGCTATAGATCCCGCCTAATGATTTCTCTCTCACTCTTTGTACCCCATGCCGACAGTGTGGTCTTCAACTCGGTCGTAAGACGGCGCAGTCTATCTCTATACATATGTCTGTAGTCGTAACATAACCATGTATTTCTAACTTTTTCGTTTGATTCTACTACCGAGCACTTTATTCGTTGCGATATATACCAAAATGTTCGCTATCATTCTAAAGATCATTGGTTGTCCCCAGTCTGTGGACCGGGGTTCGAATCCCGTCGGGGTAAGAAATTATTTTTCTCCGTTCATTCTGAGTTTAAATTTTCGCGGCCGACTTTCCACTTCCATTGCATCGACACGTCACATATCCGTCCCGTCAGAAAATTGTTACCCTCAGCAAAGAAGTTTCACTTCAAAAATGTTCCAGCTAGGTGTTTGAGAATCGGGTATTTAATGTAGAAATACTTCTTGGATCCATTGTAGATGCAGCTGCACAATAGGAAACTTAACACACAGCCCTTTCAATTTCCTCCGTTCAATACGATCTTCATTTCTGAATCAAGTTTCGGTGCTTTCGCCGTTCCTCGCGAAACAGAGGGGAATTTGGTCACGATTCTATGCGAGAGGTGTTTAGGAAGTTCGTTCTGATCTTTGTACAGAAGGTGGCAGCGAGAGAGAGAGAGAGAAAGAGAGAGAGGAGGGTAAGGTTGGGAGCTGTTCGATTTATTCGTTTGAATGGCGCCTTCTCTGATTGCACGAACGACCAAACATTTCGCGAGATGTGACTCGGTGACGTTTGAAACGGGAACTCAGTTTCGGAGGAAATTGAACGATCGATTTCTCCGGGAAATTCTTCGTGATCCCCCGTGCCTTCAGCGGCTTTCATTGTGCTCAGCGAGAGAGTCGGTCTGACCGCGAATTTTAATCGAAAATGTTTGCACCGGAGACTCTGACCCAGCGCGAAATGTCTGCCAGAAGTTCCGCACAGAAATATTCGTTGTTGTGCCCGTGTCTGCGGTTGTAATAATTCTTGGCCCGGGACTAAATTGAAGAGCTGTAAGAGACACGAAAGGTTATGCCTCCGTAGTTCGCCGGAATCAATTTGCACCGTGTATTACGGGTTTAATCCCGTTTCGGATACACTTGTAGCGGTACACAGTTAGCGACCGTAATAATCATTAGAGCGGTCCCCTTGCAGATGCCAAGGACTAGGCTGTAAAACCTTTTCCGGCATCTGCAAGGCCCAAAAATCAGATTAACATTTTTATAAACCGTTACGGGACTTCCCGATTGCAGGAGTCCCCTTCCTCCGTCAAACAGGGGTTGAGAGGTCTGCAGAAGAGCAAACTCAACCCCCGCGCCTTCGGAAAAGGCGTTACCTTTTCTCGAAACTAGCCTGAGTCTCTACCACATAGTACTCGGTATTTTGACCAAATAAATAATATAGTTCAAGTGTGTGTTTGTTTATCCGGTAACCTTGAAGCGTTACACACTATATCCCGTCCGTCTTTTCCCAGCGGTTTTAAATCTGCTTCGTTAACGCATTCTTGCGCGAATTTTTCTCTTCGCCATGCGATTCCCATGCGTAGCGCCATTATGTTCGTTTCGCTCGTTCCGCTGAGCGCATACGTCATCAGGACGCGCGTCGCGACGGTAGAGAGCGCGTATAATTTACGGTACACGGTCAACGTAAGCTCCTATGGTTGACCCACCATAGGGTTCCGGTGTTGTGTACACCGGGGATCTGCCGGTAACATCTCTAACACCCCTCGGTTTACTCTGGCTCTCTCCCCTACAGTTGCCCTTTGCATACCAATATTGTTGTTCCACGGGAACGATTTACGGCCGGCCATACACGCAGACTTTACGGCCCTCGAAAATCCAACAGACAATCCTCCGGAGCAAAAGGATCGCGTCGACTTTCGTCGAGCGTATTAAATTTCTACCAGTGCACGCGCTAAATTACAACCACAATTCTTTCTTGCGGCGAACAACGTACGAGTGATTCGACGTCGTCACGAGAATCGGCCGGTAATTATGGCTCGTTGGGAACGAGAATTCTCCAAGAAAGGATGGTGAGCGCACCGTGGCGGCGGATGGTTGTTGAAGGTGGATTCCTTTTACGTCAGAACCGTTTTTTCTGTTACGCTTTGCACGGAGCCGAAGAGAGCGGAGCCGGGGGCCGCGATACCAGAGAAACAAAGGGAGAAGAAAATAAAGCAGAAAGACGCGAAACGGTGCGGGGGAAGCAAGTGAAAAATGAAAACAGGTGCAGAGGGAATATACCGCGGAAGGGATCGCGGGGAACGGGGATCGAATCCGAAGAGACGAGCAGTCGAGAGAAAGAGAAACGGGCCCATTAGACAGAGTGAATGGAGGAACGCGAAATAATAGCGCTGAATAAGGGAAGCGGTTGCAAAGAAAAGGGGAAAATTGTCTACGACTTGTAACACTTTCTCGCGATTGGTATACCGTGCCGCGAAAACGGTACCTTGTACTCGTTCGGTAAACTATTCTATTCCATAGGAGAGAACGAGATGTTCGGCTGCATAACGAATCTGACAAGCCAGTATTCGATACGAGTAGACAGTATATTTCTCGACGGACCGGTGGTCCTTTATTACGCCGACAGTGAACCAACTGTCCGTTCTTTCGGCCGTGAGCATAACGAAATTAACGGGAACGTTGTTTCATTAATCGGTGCGTGTGTTACATCACTCCGGGTCCGATGCGTTAGTCGAGTTTTCGAGGCGTGTGCACCTATGCAACCGGCAGCTCCAAAGCAAAGGAATAATTCGTTTCACTTTGCAGCATGGTTCAGCGGTTGCTCCAGTTGGATTCTTGTATGAGAATTATACCTCGGCGCAGAGAGCTCGCGGAAATTGCGGCGCGAGACGCGCGCGCCTGGACTTCGAGAACAGAAGAAGCGAATGAATAGCGGAATACGTGGTCAGTTCCAAAAATTCGAACAAGGGAATAGTTGCGCCGAAAAGCTGCACCGTTCATCGTAATTACAGGAACGAGACAATGCCATCTTTTCGAATCGAATGGACTTTCTGGATGCTTCAAATTTCCGCAATACTGTCCGCGAATCAGTTCTGCTATCGCGATAAACACGAGTTGAATTCATTCGGGATCCGTGCGATTCTCGTTACATCCGAACGGATAAAGGAGAATAAGAGACTTATGGAAGTCATCAGCGGAGAAACTCGCTGCCGTCGGAGACCCCAGAGATGTCGCGATGGTGTTGCCATGACTCGGATAGAGTTTGCCAAGACATACAATTGTCGCCTTTTGAACTGCGGAGTTCGAAAACTCGGGACTTGAACACTCCGACACGTTAAGCTAACCCGGTTAAGTAATAGGATTTCACAGTTCTGATCAAGAATGTTGCACTGCTCCGACCAAGTCTGCGCGTTAGAGTTTGTTATCTTGCGTCGGGGGGGGGGGGGGTACCGAACTTTCGTAATTTGATATCGTCGGCACGGGGATTTTCCGGTTAGAAATAATATTTGATACGATTCCCCGAGTTACTTTTATGGCTACAATCTTTCTCTACAAATATTTTACGCTTATCGCGAATAACAAGACTGACTCGGAACGTTCAAATACTTTTTGCTTGAAGAAATATAAAAGAATGTTTATTAGCATATCAATCTTTATGTTACACGGAATATTTGACAAGCGGCTGTTTGCTTTCCCGATGCAAGAATAAAAATAACTATAGGAGGATCTTGGAACGCTCGAAATCGTTCTTTCGAACGATTCGAAGGTCCCGCTACACGAACGTTTATGGGTCGCGATCCGATTTTCCAATTTATCGCGTCGACTGCTCCTTCGTGAATACATAGAATACATTCTCGAGGATTCCGCGGACAAATATATTCGTTCGGTAATCCGAGCTCCACTTTTCCGTTCGGAGTAATATCTTGCGTCGACGGATGCTCTACGTTACGTTTTACCTTCTTTTACGAATTGCACTTTGTCTTGCGAGATGGACAAAGACAAACCGCCCCACTGCGTCGAAGAGTTTTTCAAAAAGTTTTACTTTTTCAGCCCGCTACTTATACCGTGTATTATCAGTGCAGAAATGATCTGCGATGGGATAAATCCTTTAATCGCGCGTCACCGGGAGCAAGGATCCAACATCGCAGGCATCCCTTTATTAATAACCGTATATTAAAACCGGTATAAAACTTGTCGGGTCTTGTCGTCGTGGTGCGGCAGTTCTTGCAGTCGAATTACAGGTCACGCATACGCGGGGACGCCGGTAAATATAATTTATAGCGACGTTAATTATATTTTAATAGCACTTTGCGCGTCGCGCGATAGTATCGAGCCGCCCAGCTCGGCACCCGGCCCACTCGGTATCTGCCGACACGGTTTTTCACCGAGGCTCGTGAAACATCGAATATTCGCCGAGATCCCTTGTGCATTTCATGCTGTTGCGCCCGTTTATTTTTCAGTGTTACGGATTAGAAGGGGTAGAACAAGTTACTTCACGTAGAACAAACTTTATTTCCCCAACTAGGATTCGTTCAAAATTGTCACGAACTTTGTAAAGAACAGATTGATGTATCAAGCCAAAACGCAAGCTTGTTTTGGCGAGATGTGACGAATAAAGCGATTGAGATGATAACAAGATGGGTGGTTAGAGAGATATTCACGGTTAGCGTCCGTGAATTCAGCGACTCGACTTTTCTTGCTCGCGAAAACCGGTCAAGAGACGCGCGACGTTTACCGTTCGCAAGAGTGAGCACGATTGACGAACGTTGAGATCGGAGTCGAACAGCTGGCAGTTTACCGTCACTGTCGAACTAGTGATTGGCAGATCGATAGAGCGATCCGCCAATAGTAATCCCCCTTTTGGGGTCGATAATCGATCCCAATCGAAGTCCGACGGTGCTGGTCTAAGCTACTGCGAGCTGCTTATCGACTCTCGATCTCGCGGTTACGTGCGGGTCCGCCAATAGCGCGGCGGCGCAGTAAATCGACGCGTTCACGCTGCCGACACGCTCAGCCAATCACAAACATTCAGAAATCACATCTAATCAACGTAGTCCGCTCCTCAATATAAAAAGAAATAGCCGGTCTAACTTGCAACAGTTTATTCGGGCCACCTTTTCTAAAACAGTGTCACCATTACCTTGTAGCTTTATTCTCTCGATGGCTGAACGAGCGCTAACAGAGGGAGACGCGTAAAAAAAAAAGTATCAACAGGTGAAGCGTCCAGCGCTAAACTGTTTCTCGACGCCACTTCAGCGTCGCCGATCAAGCGTCGCGACGCGTTGCAAACGGGGCTGCAAACATGTCGAACCGGTTCGTGTCCCACGATGCGACGTATTTTACCGGTCGACGATGGCTAAAAAAATGTTCGATTGGCCTCGGTACTGTAAAAAAACCAATCTCGCCGGTTCCCCTTTTACCATACGAAACGCGGCGACAGCAACTTCGTTGCATAGTTTTATTGGCCTCGATTGACCAGTCAATTTCTTCCACGATCATTTTCAGTTGTTCCAAGTTATCATTTTTATCAAAAGCTCGAGCTTGTCGTGAAACGCTGGTCTAGATTGTTGTTCGAGGGGAACGCGCTGTCAGCTTATTATTTAACGATAATGAAACAGTTCATCGCAAAACGTTGCAGTGCTCTCGAATCTATTCCAGTCCCGCGACGATAATCCCCGATTAACAGCGCTGCTTAATTAAGTACGCAATTCGTGTAACGCTGGAGACAGTAGCGTTTCGATCCGCTCCGGCCGCCGCGCCGCGCCGCGCCGCGGCCCCCTTGTTGTAGAACGCGCGCGGGACCGATACCGTGTGCAACATGTAGCAACCCGTGTAAATGCGCTGTTGTTTGCGCAAAATGATCTTGTTTATCGAATGGAACGATAATTACGCCGATGTCGGGTCTATCGCATCCACTTTTGCCGAAGCAGGATTCCTACGCGATCGTCGTCGGTGGGCCAGAATTGCAAAAAACCGTGAACAACATTCGTGTCTCGGTTAATCATACGTTATCGATCGCGAGGCAGCAGATCTTTATGGAACAGTAATGCTAACATGATCTTGAAATAGAATCGGGTCGATACCGCCTGCGCGGAAACCGTTGAACGCGTCAATAATCGCATGATTTATAAACGTTCCGTATCAAAATCGGAATTAACATGGACATTTGAATCGTTAATGGATCTGCACTAATCCAATAATCGTCTCATTCAATACTACCGGCTACGATGACAATAGTTCGAATACTGTTTTAGGACGCGAAATTCTATACTCGCAGGTCGGTCGTGAATTAAACGCGTTGACACCACCGCGTTCTCCATTGGCATTGCTCGGTGAATTCCGTGAGAATTATTGATTTTCCGACACGGATTAATTTTCTATAAAGAATCACTCGAGGCGACACCGAACAGCAAGACACAGGATCGCGTAAACTTTTAGTTGAACTATTTTTTTCAGCATTACCGGCAAGTTGTCGAATCGAAAATTATTAATGGCTCTTCATCGTGGACGCGCTACGTCCGTTTAATATTTTAACACTCCGGCGCGGAGCAGCGCGGTCTGCAATGAAACCGGGCGTTAATTCCGTAATCGAGAATGTGACATTCGAATTTCCTCGTTCCCTGATTTTCCAAATTGATAACCATTGACACGACTCGCTCATTTATCACGCAGCTCGCTTTTAGCGGGATTAATAAAAAAGCTCTGCTTTTTAACGCCTCCACTCGAATGGTGCAAATAAAGTTTTCGACCATCGAGAATCGAAACAAACAAAATAAAATCGACATTTCCGCTTCGATCGACATAGAATAGACAATTTAATACGAATAAACGATGCAGGTACCATTGATAAAGAATTTTGGAACTCGCTGCGATACGATCGATCGAAAAATGTTCGGATGGTCGAGCGGAACGGACTGCCGCTGACAATTTCGTCTTCACGGCTGTCAACGTTGCCACGGTGTTAAGTGGCGTTAATACTGGACGGGCAATACCTAATTAACGCCGAGACATAATTAAGTATTCATACCGATCACGGCTGACAGAGCAGTGCATCCTGTTTCCACGCACACGCGATTCTGTACAATATCTCTCTATCTCGAACGCGGTTCCATTATTAGTAATCGTCGAACTGATAAGCTGTAAGCAGTTTCCAGTTGGACGCTTTGAAATTCGCTGAGCGTGATATCGATTACGTTTTACCAATCGTTGGCAACTGAAGCTCGCTCAGTCCATTCTGTTCGCCCCACTTCGAGTCGATTTTCGCCATTTTTTCCCGCCATCGACTTCCACTTCTATCCGTTGACGTTCCGAAAATCTTCGATCGCGTTTGCCAAGCAGAATCGTTTAATTCGTTCTTCGAATAAAATGAAAGATTTGATCATCCGAATGAAGGAATACAGAAATATTCATTTATATTCAGAAAACTCGAGAAACGGAACAATCAGCGACCAAGCAGGACAAGTAAAAACGAATGCAAATGAAGATGTAAGAATGACGACGCGACGTGATGGAGAAGGTCATTGGACGGGACAGTCGCAATCCTGAAGTTGACGAGCTCGCGACCCAATTCCGGAGTCGTGGAAGATAGCAACAGGGATCGTCTGTATCGATTCCGACAAGTTCGAGCTCTAGAATCGAGACAACGCCGACTGTACAGGTGGATAGAGTGGATATTTTTGAACGCGGAGTCATCGAACGTGCTATCTTCAACTTTCCAGTCGCTAAACAAGGAAACTAGGATTCTAGAGTCATTTCGCGCGACCTTCGTAACTCGACAGCTCGTGATTGCGCCGCCGACTCAGATGAGAAGCCTGATTCCAGCTGTCGAGTTCTGACAAATGTGTACGGGAGATTCTCGTGTCGCTTACAGCGGATTAACTTTCTTAATTTTTGTAAGGAGGAGATTCAAAACGTCGTAATACTTCTTTATCCGTTCCTTGCTCGTTATGAACTGTCTCTAATGTTTATTTTTAACAAAACCAAAACGCATAAATCAATAAAAATATATGCAATAGTGAAACACATGGCATGCATGCATACGGTAAACATTCTTACATTTTTCTTTTTTTTTTATTATAGTTACGATTGCAACTGTAGTTGCAAAGTACGAAACGTGAGAATAAAATCTCGAGAAAATGGTAGGTTGCATGCCGGAGACTAGTTTGTCTAAGCGAGTACTATCGGTTAGTCATTCGTCTTGGTCGGCCGGTGCGACCGTACATAGTCCTCTCCACAGTGCAGTGGTTCGACCGAACGAAGAAGCTCTGTGTTTGTTCCCAGCGGAGAAGACCAACATTTGTACGGCCCTTTCACGCCATCGCTCGACAACCAAAGTAAAGACAACTTAAGAGGTGTCTCTGGCCTGGATATTCCCTCGGGTTTGCTGGGAAGCTTAGCAAAGAGAATGTTCAGGATAATACCACCGTTGCTTACGTGTCACCTTATGAACCCGTGCATATGCTTTCCATAGTCCGCTCTTGATTGGAGTGTGCCGACTCTTCCGTGGATTTTCCTTTTCCTCAATGGTATCCATCGAAATTTGGAAGTGTCGCGAAGCCTCGGTGTAATCTCCTCGAGAGAGGACGAACGTATCGGAAACGAACGACGGAAATCGGAAGAAAACATTGTACGGAACGAGAGATACGTGAGAACACGAACGGACCAATGAATTTCCAGCTCTTCGCTCCCGCCTCCGTATCCGGTTCCCCGCTTTCTTCAACGGCTCGGTAATTTTTCAATTCTCCGTCTCTGTTTGCCCGGAGAGAATTCATTAAACATCGATGGAGAAAAATCGCAGGACGGGCGGGCCGTGCCGGGAAGACGGAGGTGTATCTTTCATCTCCTGGGATGGGATCTGATAGGCGAACCGGCCGCCTAGGTGTACACTGCTGGTAATTTTAGATAAGCTTAGTAATAACGATTAAAAGAAGTGATTTTCGAGTAACGAGCTAGCGACCTACTTGATTCGACTGTATTTCATCCCGGACTCGCCCTCCGCAATTAAAAGCGTAACGAAGTCTCGTCGAAGTACGTTCATTGTCCCCCGCAGCAGGACATTTGTCTTCCTCAAATTTTCAACCGACTTCAATTAATTAGTTATTATAATTCGACTCGGGAATTTTATGCAGTTCGTATAATTGAACATTCAAACTCGGAGAAACTAATATCGGGCCGTCCATTGTTTTTCTCTCGGTATCAGGTTGTGTTGTTTTAATTAGCACAGGTATTTGTCTGGGAAGCGTAAAACATTCGCGCTCCGGCCTCGAGTTTCCTTATTGCGCTCGGCCAAGATGGGAGTGAAATAATGTTGCGCATAAATAAATGTAATCCAAGAGATGACGTCCCGAACATTTTATCGAATATCCTGGGGGGGTGGGGGCTCCTTTTCTTTATTAAATGTAATTTCGGCTTCGTGCCTCGAGAGATTTTTATGATTGCGGGGCGAGTCGCGAAATACGAGAGACGATATTAAGTGATATATGTCTAATATTGTATGTACTGGAGCACACCCGTTTCACTCGAATATATTTAATTAAAGGAGGATGAAAGAAAGCGTGCAGACCGATTGTCCGATGAAATGTGAATGGGTCCGAAGCCTCGACCACTGTGTTCGTCGTTCGCTACAGCCACGAAAGGAATCCTTCGAGTACTTTGCGGTACTGGCACCGGACTATCGATCAATCCGCATTTCTATTCCGGCTTAACGCTGAGAAACGAAGAGCTGAATACGAGGGGCGAAAAGGCGCTGCACCGTGAATACCAAATAGGTTTTTGGTTACATTTCGCGGCCTGCTACACTGACCTTTTCTCTTTCCCTTCCGATAGCCCCGATTCTCCACGAGGCGAACCCTCGCTTCCATTCGAGTTCTATCTAACGAAAACGTGCCACGCAATCTTCCGCATTAAGACGAGCCCGTGTTGCAATCCGAGACTTTGGAATTGTCTGGCGTACTTCCCAAATCGAACCCGACTACATTTATCAATTTAATTCCTACATTAAACTCCCCGGAAACGACAGGTAAAACACAGGAATTCGAATAAAGTTACAATTGATCAATCGCAAGTGCTGCAACTTGTACACCTGATAGTTTCAACGAGCGAAGCGTCATTTCGTTTGTCCAGATTCAAATTTCACACGGCCAAGAAGAAACGAGTGTCTCGCTGTCGAGAAACATAATTGGCCTGTAACAGAACCCAGCTTGCCAATTAATAGTTGCGAATATTCTCCCGATCCTCCGCATCAAGCTAAACTTCCGCTTTGTATCCGGAGCCGGAGCCGCGCGTCCTCGCTCGAATTCTCTTTTCGTCTCCGCTATTCCGTGAAAGCAAATTAAACTTTTACCAAACTCCTTGTCCCTCTTTGTTCCAGCGATGCTGCGAGTGGTTTTCGTCGCGGCCGAAATTCCGGTACGTCCGAGTTTCAAGCGTTCCCGCAGCGGCCAGAAGAGGAATGCGCAAGGGTTTGTAACACGCACCGAATTAAAAAAAAAACATATTTTCAACTAGTCGCACGGGAAACGACAAACAAACAGCTCCGTTATCGGTTCTTTGTGCATACATCTTGGCCACTTTGTTTTCCGTAAAGCGACAGAGAGAGAGAGAGAGAGAGAGAGAGAGAGAGAGAGAGAGAGAGAGAGAGAGAGCTTTTCAGAAGTTTCACTTTCTATAGTTTTCCTTCTCTCACTTGCAAAACTGTTGAAATTATTCATGGCAGCTCATGAATCAACTCCTCGAGCATTTCGACGTCGCAGTTACTTAACGACGTAAACGATCGTTCCGCCTTCGGATAAGTACTCGGGTAGTAGTCGCGCGGGTAATTCCTCGATAGCCGTTGAACCGCGATCGATATTTATGAGGCGAGACGATGCGTTCACCTGTACGCGGCGATGCACATTTTTCATCCGTCGCCCGTTGCCCCCGCGATACCTAAAAACTTGCAAACGAAAGTGACACCCGGCCGACGATAACGGCGAGACCCGCACAATTCGGTCGAAATTTACGAAGGACCGATACGCGTCTCCTTGTAATCGTTTCCGTCTATGATTCCCTAGAAAATCCAATATGACGACGCGCAGACACTCGCGCGTTTTCTATCAAGGTCAGTGGATTATTTATTTCTGCGGATTTACCTTAGCGAAGTTATTAGAAAATCCCACGAGGCAATAAAGCGGACCTCTCCTTCCATCGCGCGGCGGAAAGGTCTTTTTCTCTCGGGCGGTTTTGAAAATCTACTGTCCAAACGTTACGAGATTGCCGGTTATCTCGGGGAATAGAGAAAGCGGAATCTTTTTGTCGCGGGGGCGGCGAATCGAATCACAGGGACAGCAAGGGAAAGCCCCGGCCACGTAGTTCAGAAATAAAATCTCCGGTTGCCTGCGTCTTATACCCGGTCGTGATTACGAGCGAGATCGTTGTTGCGTGCGGATTAAAATCGATACCGTTGCAACGGTGCACGGCGCAACAATGGAGAGCGAACTTTAATTGGCTCGCCGGAGAACGAAGTCGTCAGGATAGTTTAGCCAGCGAGAAATTCTCCTGAAATGAAAATCTCTGACGCTGTTTATCCATTTTTTTAAAAAAAAAAACGTTTCCTCCTCGCGTCAAGGCCCTAACAGCACAATATTCGCGACAACGTTCAAACGCGCACCGTTTATCTGATTCCGAGCCATAATAGTAACGAAACCTGACGAATGAATTAACCGGACCGTGTTAAAAATGTAAAGAAACATTAAACACACCATCTATCACGCACGTCGTAAACGCCTTTTCGGTTCATTTTTTTCTTACGTTTAGAACGGCCATTAACGCGCGTAGACTGTAAACAATTTTTAATTGGCTGTAACGTTGCTCTGGAAAGCTTGTTCGATTTTCAGAAGAATGTACTATACAATCGGCCACGGAAGTTGCCCTTTAAGAACCGAATATTTACGCGTTGATCACGCATCTTCCCGTTTTATTCGCAAAACCTTTTTCCCCGTTTGATCCCAGGATTTGCCATCGCTGGCGAACATCTTCCTCCTTCAATTTTCAGAACATCACGCATTCTGTGTGACTTTGCATAAAATTATATATGCTGCTTGGCAAGTCTTTGCCTGGCAGACTTCATTTTCCATTTTCTTGGTGTTCGTTTTCGTACGCTTTGTAGGAAGTACTAATATGACGATAAATATAGAACCGTTCCATAGAAGACGACGGAGGTTCGAGTAATATTAACAAGCTGCCTGAGGAACCTACCGACGCGACGTGTAGCTTCGTACCGACTAAGAACCTTCGCGACCCTGTTAAAAATAATATGGCAAGTGTATTACATAAGTAAAGAATATTTTGCTAAGAACAGCATTGAACCGAAGCGATTCGAATAATCGTCGATTGCCGCTTCGAAACGTTCCCTAGCGAGAGAAACGAATGGTCAAAGTTTTCGGGATCGTTCCGGCTGATTAACGTGCTAATTCACTGGCGTGTCCGATCGCACCACCCGCGTTCTCACACGTATCGCGGTAGGAGAATGGTAACGAGGTACTCTCGGATCGTTAATCAAATTTTCAAAATCTCGATTCGCTGCGGCGAGGCGCGGCGCGGCGGCGGCGGCGAGATCGCGTCGTTCTGCTGTGATCACTGACCGGAATTAAACGGAGCGGATACCGTGTCCCGCGGATGAAAGCGCGCGATATAATCTTCTTATTGCCGGTAAATTGTCCGCCGTACCGGCGAACGGACCAGCCTGTTGTTTCATATGTATAAACCGGTGAATTGTGAAACGCGATTCACACTTGGACGAGAAGCGTCCGGCCGAATCTAAATTTATTCTTTACACTTTACACCACTGGCCCAGCTGCCTTCGTTCCCTCTACGAGCCCTTCCCTGAAAGTACAGTAGTGCCTCGGTAGCAGTCGAAATTCCTAATTATTCAGGAAACAAACTTACTTAACTTAGAAAAATCTAGCTCCGATTTTCCCCGCGATTAACTCTCGTGTTATCCGAAGCTTTGATCGCTTGTTTCAAGTGGTAACATCCGCGCGATAAATAGGCCCTGGCGTAGATTCTCTGCTTCCTGCGTTTTGCACACCATGATTAATGCACGCAGAGGTTTGCCCGTAAACACGCGGCCGTATTTAACGCCGTATTCATCGGATCGCATTGTTCCCGTGCGTGGCGTCAGAGATATTACCGTGAATTTCGAGTTTCGTTCGCTTGATCCTTGATCCGCGGTTTCCTAGACCTGAATGACGAATTTCAGACGTCGAAATGTTCGTTGCATTCGCTTTGAATTCATTTCGCTTGCGAATAAACATGAAAGCGGTATCGAATAGATAAAACGAATAGCTGTGACCATTTAAATATTTAACATTTACAAAATCGAGGTGATTCTCATTTTCCTGAAATGTTTTATATCGGAACATTTATTTGTAGAGTTAACGCCGCATAAAGTAGAAAGTCGAACAGATAGGGTGTTTCAGTGGCGATTTTCCCCAAGCAGTTTTACAGTCTTCGGAAGGAATCGCCGCGCCGTACGGAATGATCTGCGTAAAATGTCGAAGAGAATGCTGCTACAAATGTCCCGCAACTTGGCAGTTTTTTTTACGGGAGCACTGTCTTTCGCACTCTGCTGCGAGGCTGCAGTATCGTTCGCGAACGACGTGCTTCGTCCGCAATCTTAAACTCGCGAGTTAATTCAGGACCCGGCGCGTAAACTCCTAACTATTTCATAACTTTTTCTAACGAATGCGCGACGTATAGATCCACGATCCACTTTCCCCGAAGTGCGTGTTAAATATGAATGCGCGTTGCATATTTATGAGCCGGATTCCACGAAAACGGTTTCTGTATCGCTTGGGCTCTCGTAAAAATCCCAAGACGGCAACACGACTATAAATCTCGGGCATCGGAACCCGCTAGAATATTGACTTTTGCATTATTGGTTTTTACGTGACGCGTACCCTCTCTCGAACGTCCGCGTGCCTGTTCCATCATCTTCGGCCTTCGACTATTCTGCTCGCTCGCGAATTTTCACCGTGAAACAGCTGCCGATTCGCTCCCGCTTAGCATTTACATCCTGCTTTCTACACCCCCCGACGATATTTCAGTGGCTTTCTCCGTTTTCCTGCTGCCACGCTGCTGTGTCGTTTTCAATCCGCCTTTTTTCTTTCGCGCCCTCTCCCCGTCCCGCCACGCCGCGCCGCGCCGCGCGCTTTGTCTATCGATTTTGATATTTCCCCGATTGCAACGGCCGCGCCGTGCCGCGCCGCGCCGTTTCGCGCATTCAGCGACGAAAAATATGAACAACAGAATCCTTACAGATGGATGAGGCCACGGTATTGCGCCCATTGAAGTATGGCTCTCCGCTTTTTCAGGGCAAAATTATTACGGCACGGTATCATGGAATCTCGCATACACCTGAACATTCTAGATAACAGCACTCGCGACTGTGCGTTTTCTCCAAATCTCTAATCAACTCGAAAACCTCGATTCTTTTTTATTGTATCAAAACGCTTAAATATATCAAAAACATAGCTTTGTTCATTGAATGTTGAAATTTTAGGAAACATAAATTGGCGAGAAAGTGCACAGCTATGCGTAACCTTACCGCCAATTCGATATGATTAGACACGTGCGTGTAGACGCGTGTAGGTACATTGCATTCCCTTTGCTTTAGACACTCTCTTACCGTTCATTATCTCTCCATAGGCTCACCTCCTCGATGCCTCGCTATCAAAGCCCTCGATACACACTATCAGGCGCTAAGAGCACGCACACCCTCCCGCAAACATGACGGAGATACTCAAAGCCACCACTCGATACGGTCCGAGACACGACACTCTCCACCCAATCTATACCTCCTAACGTGTAAATTACACTCGAGGCCTCGCGAAACTCATTCACGCCTACCTAATATACAGCCCACCCGTTTGGACGTTAACCATCTATCGATAATGTTGCGGTTACGGTTTAATTGCCACGACCGCTGCGTATTTCATATCCCGGGGGGACCTACTATCTCCTTACCTCTTGCTCTCCTTCCTCTAAATCCTTTCGCGCTTAGGAAATACCTTATACCAGGCGGCCTGATACAATGTGCATGCAGCCGGAATAATTTAGGAGCCGGTCTGCTCGCCTAACTTAACTTTATTATAGATTGCTATTAGCTGCACGTGCTCCCCGTACACGAAAATCCCTCCGCGAGAATCGCTCTGTAATAAGTCGTATCAATCTTTATTTGTCTGCGAAACTGATAACCCGAGACTCGGATGAAATGCAATCCATCCGGAGACCACGTTAAACCGAGAACAGGAAGGAAGATTTACGAGAATCGTTAAAAATTTCGTTCTCGATGAAATAGTTATCAAATATTCGTTAACGTGCTCTAGCAACGTATTTCCCCTCTATCCGCTCCTTCGTTTTATGTTTATCACTCCGCGGGGATCGACTTCGCAACTACTGCCCTAGGTCAAGCGGCATTTAATTGCATGGTACGAAGAGGAAGTTCGTGCACGGGAATCCACGAAAACGTCCACGAGTTAGATCGGATCACCCTGTATAAGTACTGTGGGATTGGAAGTTTTTGGCGACAAGCCGTATGTGTGTTTTAATTCTATTTATTAAAAGTATAATTATGCTAAAAGGTAACTGATCTACGCAACTATCCTATGTCTCGGTATCCACGAATGCAGTCTCTCGCTACTCAAACCACACTGACTGCATATTTTCCAAAAACAGTCCTTGCTCCCTCGTCTTTATTCTCCCTCTCTCTCTCTCTCTCTCTCTCTCTCTCTCTCTCTCTCTCTCTCTCTCTCACTCATTCACACCCTCAAAACTAAACTGTCGATGGAGACAAACCAGGCACAGGCCTGCATCTTGTCATCTTGTCCCTCGCTCTACCTGACTCAAGAGGCCCTACCATAAATAGAGACCACTTGGGTCCTACGTCGTCCTACGGCACGCACTCGCAATCCCACAGTACACGTCTAAATGGAACATGCCAGCCGTCAGTATCGCAGTTCGAAATTCGCTGCTCGGGGTAAGAGACGAGAAGAAATTATAATAAAATCGTATTCCAGGGAAATATTGATAGGCACGTGTAGCTCGAACTCGAGACCTCGACGTGGAGGGATTTCAGGTTCCAGACACGCGATCAAGCAGTCGTTCTCTGGCAGGTTCTTTCCAATTTTCTAGCAAACATCTGTTCCGTCAGACCAGTCGAACGTGTCCGAGGAGACGAACGAACGGTTGTCTGGTAATCCGGAGATGTGTTTGTCTGTCGCAATTCGAGAAAATGGCGCTGTCGATTCTCGTGACGTCGCGCGTCGCGTCGTTCTAAGCGGAAGTTGAATAAACTTGCCAAATCTCTCGGTCTCCGTTTCGAAGTATCGGTTTCGAGAGCAATGGGCGATCCGGTCCGAAGACAGTCACCGTAAATTATTCGTTAAGGCGGAATCAGTTGGCCGGCTGTAACGCACTGGCCGTGATTTATCGGTGAAAACCGTGCCACGGTAATTTACTCTGGACGTTTTCCTGAATTGCGCCATCTGTGCGTTGCGTACGATGCACCAGTGAACGCGCGCGCGGCGAACTCGCTCAAGTTTCCCCCGTGGAATACAATCAGACCCGAGCCGGCCCGGCCCGGCCCGCGTTCGACCGTTCATACGCTCCATGCTACCAGTAATTGATTCGTTCATCAAACTCTGTGTCGTTTTGCCTCCGGGAACGATCGTTCCAGATCGCGTGCTTCGCGCTCTACGCAATGCTAGGGCAAACTTACACCTGCCTCGATCGAACGCTTCCAGAACGACCGGTGTTGTTTTATCTTATTTCACTGAATTTATTTATACGTTCGAAGTTAGATTAGATTAGATTTTAACCCTTTGCACTCGGAGCTGTTTTAACTCGAAAATTAAACATTTCTTCCTCCATATTATTACTCTTCTTCTATATTATTATTTTCATTTGGCGGAGATGAAATTGATATAGTATCTCATACAATACTCAAATGTTTAGTAATTGATTGGACACGAAAGCATTTAATAATGTAAACAATATTTCGAATAATGATGTTGCAACTTTTAGTGGTGACTCTGAGTCCCGACGCGAGTGCTAAGGGTTAATTAACGATTAGATTTTCGAAAATTATTCTACACCCTTCAATTATTTCGATCATAGTATTTATACAATATTTATTCAGGACGATTAAATGGTATTTAGGACGCTGCGCGCGTAGAATTGAATGCTATCAATTCTGTTATGTCGAGCATCGATCGTCGAATCTCCAGCTGGCTGCCATTTCTCCGTTTCTTCCTCTCTCCCAGAGCGTTCTACCTTAATTAGTAGCCGCTATAAATTGTGGGTATCGGGTGGAAAAACTCCGCCGCCTGCAAGAAAAACTAATTAAACCGGCCACTTATTACGACCAAGTGGCTGAAACCTCTGGCACAGTGCAAAGGAAGATTTCGTGTTTCGTGGCTGGGTAGACGCGCGTTCGTGATTCCCGTATGTTTCAACTTGAAGGAAATCATTTTCGAAGTTCGCGAGTCAGCTGTTTCATAAAAGGCGTGGCCAGAACGATGTTATACGGATTAATACTTTGCGTTAGATCTGGCAAGGCATGTTTTCTATCGTCGATATAAGCACAGATAAAGAAGACCGGAGAAAAATGGGTTGGTAGACGGTCGTTTGAATCCGAATTCTTTCGAATCCCGACGACACAGTTGTGATCGACTTAATTCCTCGAGCGGGCGGATTATGCAACAACGTTGAGCCGACGGGTCACGGATACGGGCAATGTTGCCTGCCATTAAATAGCAAGAATAGAGTCCGCACAACCGGGTCTGTGCTTTCATGAGCGCCTCGTTAAAAGCTCAGGAAATGCGCTAAAGCGTGGCACGATCGCAGCGCGCTCGAAGGTGCCGGTTAAAGAGCTTCGAGGGAAAAAATAGATGGAAAAACCGTGAAGCTCGGCACGTGCATTCCTTAATGGTTTCTGTCGGTGAATCGGTGAATCAGGGAACACGGACGAAGACGCAAAAAATGGCTTCGGTTGACCGTGAAGCGGGAATGATTGCGGAATTAAAATGACGGAAGGAGACCGTGAGTCCTCCCGGGAGTCCCGGGCGTAAGTCTTCAATCTGATTAGACTTCACGGTCCGTGAATCCGTCTTTTTCTCGAGCTGATAAATTAGGGTTCTTTGCTTTGACCCGCGCGGAGTGCATGGCGAGCAGGCTAACCGATGGTGCGTGAAGAGGATGACTGGCGAATGGGAAAATTGGGTAATCCAGTTCTTCGAGACGATCTATCAGGTAATTGGTAAGGAAACGTTTCGGATAAACTGTGCAAACTTTCTGACAAAGTCCTAATGTTGGACACGAGAAAGTTTAAACACTGCAAACAATTTCGGTGCAAACAATCCAACTGAGCCAGTCACCCAGAATCTTTTCAATTATCAAATTCCTCTGGACGAGATCGTTTCCCTTTTCCTGCGATTTCCTCGGCAAGGCGCAACGAGGCTGCATTAGAGGAAATCTCTTAAGTCGTCTCACCTACAGCTCGAGCTATCCCTTCCAGGCATTAAGCATGATCATTCCGCGACTATCGTTCGCGATGTGAAATTAACAACGTCGAAGAGAATAATGAAGCGGAGGACTGCAGAAAATTACGTAACACAATTGTACTTGTTACAGAACTGGAAATTTCAAATTAGATTAGGTTGCCGAAGATACGGGAGACCCATTAAGGTTTCTTGCGCCGGCGATCGTCTTCGGTGCTTTAATAATTATCGAAACTTCCGTGGAAAGAAAACCAATTTATGTACCAAATCGATGAATTCGCAACATTCTCTATACATGGGTCTATATGTATATGTATACGTAGATTTTCCGATCCTGAAAAGGTTCACGTGCGAATTACGTTACGTACAGCGATGCATCGATGAAATTCAATTGACTGACACGCGAGCGATGACGATGCTGCTCCAGGTAGGTCGACAGACCGATGATTCCGGGGAAAGAATAGCCCATGCCTTTCTTTTCTTCGACGGGCACGTTTCCGGATACTCGACGGCTCCGTCATCTCGAGACGCTCTCGCGTTGCTTTCTCTCCTCTCCCCCGTTCCCATCGTTTTAACGAGCACTCAGGGCTCGCGTGCCTAGCTCCGAGGAACGGGAGCTTCACGCGATCCAGAGATCATTAAACCTTTACAACACACTACGCGAGTAATTAGTCCGACGAGCGCTATCTTTGAATGGGTAAACAGCTGGTATTGCGACTGTTACCGGGGCGCGCGCGCGCGCCCGTACAGGGGGTTCGCTATTAACCGGATATGTTGTGGTAGTCATGATTTATTAGAAGCTGCGTGCTAGACGCGCACGAGTGCTCCAAATTGAATCGTACACGATGGGTCGAGTTGTTTTCCTGGTTAGGCGCGAACGAACCGTTCATAACTCATTCGATTCGTGCGGGGCTATTTATGTGGCTCCCGTGTTCGATTTCAACGCGCCCGGGAAACGCCGGTGGCCAGGCCTGAGTATAGAACAATTTAGACAGATTCGGAACTGTCTTCTGGCGTAATTCGTCTCGCTGAAACCGACCAGACCTTTCCGATTGACCGAACGCTTCCGAAAGCCGGACACGGTCTTCGAAAGCTGTCGAGATCGAGCCGATTACCCAGAAATTACGAGAGCCCGGCCGTAGAATAATCAGGTCCGATCAGCGCGGAATAATGTCATCGCGCGCGCGTTACGGAACAATGAAAACGGCGAACAGCTTTACAGGCGGCAACCGAGTGAAAAATCCTCGCGGCGCGGCGCGGCGTGGCGGCGCACGAACGCAACACGCCGCGAGATATCTTTACTAACCGTCGTAAAGTTTATTAGTTCGCCGTAAAGTTATATCTGCCCCTGTCCCGTTTTCATCACGACCATTCACGGGTCCAGGTTATTTAGAGTCCCGCGCGAGATATATCCCGTAAAATAATTTCTCGCGTGGGCGCTAACGCGGACTCGTTTCAGGCCGAGCCGCGAAAATTTGTCAGCGGACCACGGTTATCCGGCTTTTCCCAGGGTTCCGCACGGAGCTGGATTCGCGACAGCCGGTTGTTCCTCTAATTTTTTCGCCATACATAAACATTGCTGTTTTATCATAAGTTACATGTTTCGCGACGCATGCCCGGCGCACGCGCCCGAGCTACATCGAGCGCGCTCGCTGTTGCACTTTCCGGTAGAGTAAATCAATAGCATTGCGTACGTAGGCGAATCAGGGGAGAGAGAGAGAGAGAGAGAGAGAGAGAGAGAGAGAGAGAGAGAGAGAGAGAGGAGAGAGGAGAGAGAGAGAGAGAGTAGCACAGTGCATTGTACCGTCGTCTGCCAGTAATTCTTGCTGCAGCAGGTAATTCTGTGACCGTCTTCGCTTAGAATGCAATTGCGACGGCGGGTGAGCGTGCGGTTCGGGTGCGTCGAGCTTTACACGACGGCTCGGATCTGTTGGGACACGAGTTAATTCGTCGCTCCAGTAATTAATCTACGCTGCGGCTTCGTAGTTACATAGCGCCACCTTTATTTTTAAGATTCTTGAACTCTGGAGAATGCACGACTTTTAATAGCAGTTCAATATACGCACTGCGCACTCTCCGAACACGTTAGCCGACCTTTGCAGACCAAACATTGACATACTCCACTTGACTGAGAAACAAGCCCTATTGGGACGGTGACCTATTCTACTTGAATGAAAGGCAAACATTGTGAAGACGTTCTACCGCGTTCGTTCGGTTAATTATAATAAACAGAATTCCATAACGAATAGGGAACTTTGTACGTTTACATGACAAATAGGTGGTTGTTTTTTCTTTATGAATTATATTTAATGCAGACAGATTTGAAAATAATGAGAAATGAAAAAATCATTTCCGTTTGCGTTGTTTGTGTTTGTAGAACGTGCCAAGTGACAACGTTGTTAGATCAAACACTGATACAGACGGATTCGTAGTATCAATCATTCTGTTTTTCCTTGTCTGATCAAATACTGACTCGTTTCACTTCCGTAGTACAGTAATGCGTCAGGCGATTCTTCGACCTACTTTAATGCTTTGAAACAATTGGGTTCCATCTTCTCGTTAAAAAAAAAAATTTCTACATTTTATTATTTAACACTCGAGTTTTCGCTTAGCATTGTTTCGTCGTAAAAACCGAGGAAATGTGTTAATAAACGTGGCGGTGCAGTCGACTTACATATTTTAACCACCACAAACAACCTTCGTGTTTGCCAGGTTTTCCAATTTCCCGAAATTGAAAAACCAAATGTTGGTTTCATTAATATTCGTGCAAGTCAGATTCCAGAATTGCGTATCGATTAAAATATAAATTAAAACGTTACACTACAACGTTACTGTACAACTACCGTGTCTGTTAACGTATCAATTATACATATATTTAATTGGTAAGAGAAGAGTCGTTATTTTCCTAATGTCCGATAGTTTCGTAACATCGAGGACCAGTAATGGGGTCGTACTCTCCGTAGAAAGTTTCTAGTCGTTCAATCACGCGTTTTGTCGAGGGCCGCGCGAAGAAACAACAAAAATTCGAAATATCGAGAAGAAACGTGCAAAAGGCGGGAAAGATAGAAGATGCGCTTAATTGCCGTTGAGGAAACCGTCTGAAACGTCACGTGCGACGTTCCCGTCTTTTTCCCCCTGTGCTTTCTCACCCCATTTGTCTCTTTGACGTCGGTCCTCTACCCCCCGGATCGATGCCCGGAATCATTCACTCACGGAATTTCCTAATGAATTAAACTTTCCTCTTCTCTCCTCGGCGAATCCGCTTCGCGAGTTCGGGCCCTGCCCCTATTTAGACGATTCCGCAGGGGTAAGAAGAAGTCGAATATCCGGCGAGGTCTTTGTCTCTGCTTCAAGGAACATTTCCCGCAAGAAGGATACGCTGAACTTCGAAGAAAGCTGCAAGACAAATTGCGAACGTGACGCTCGAGAGAAGAACCGGAAAATACGCTTCTTCTAGAGAGGACATGAGGAAATATTGAACGAGTACTCCGACTAGGATCACGATAACCGAGTCGTTGCCAAGAACGCCCGGGCTTGCATGTTCCATCATGAAATTAGAATGAACTTCATCCCCATTTTCCACGTTCGCGAACGTCGCGAGCTAAATTTGTAATACGGAAAACAGTTCTTTGTATTATTCATGTTTCTCGTTCACTTTTCACTCTGCACAATTCCACGAAACAATGCGACACGTAAACATTCATCGTTTCGTATTTCGGCTACTTATTCTTCTTCTAAATGCACGAAACGGAACATAAAATTCTCATTAACCGCGCCGCTTGCTTGTTTCCCAGACCGTTCTTTTCCCATCGATCTTTCCAAGGAACAATCGATGCTTCCAATCCAGCCAGGAATCCATCATTCTACCTCCCTGCAGCGTCTCCGTTGGCAAAAAAAGGGATACTCGATCTCCTCCGGAACCGAGAGATCAGCCGGCCTGCTAATTGCTGACTAGAAAAATCTTCTCGCGGCTATCTTATCGCCTCGAGCTTCGTCTTATTTCTCTTGTCGGCGTGTTTGCCCCTATCCGCTTCGATTGCCAAGAGGCTTCGCCGACTTCGCGAGACCGTTCTTCCTTTTCTTCCTACATATTTCTTCATGGGAAGCAGCGATTACACCTGGCAGAGCCTGTTGCTCTTTTACGCTGACGCGAAAGCTGATTACAATTGATTTGGTTGAAAATGAAAATGAAATCGGAATACGGTTTCAGTTAGAGGGTGTGTGTGTGTGTGTGTGTGTGTGTGTGTGTGTGTGTTCCGTTGTCAATGAGACGAACTTAAGTCGTCTTGTCGGCGTTTCTAGTTGCTTTCGTCATACCCGAAGCGAAACCCACTCGCAGAATGCGAGGCCGCCGAATTTGATTCCAAAGCGACGACGCCGCGGATACGCCAACCGGAAGCCAGCTCGAGGATTACCCTGCAGATCCCTCTTGGTTAGACGCCGTTCCTAAGATCCAATTTTCAGCGAAGTGTGCAGTGTACCTAAGTACACCGGCAGCCACTTCGCTTTGACGACCGGAAACGCTCGCGGAATCCTTTGGTACGTCGGGCGCGCATGCTGTGATGAGTTCGGTTCACGTCGCACCACTTCTACGCGACCACTCCGGATCCTGCGTGTCATCAGGGACGCGTTCGCTGATTGGTCGATGGATCTGTTGTTGGGATTACACGTCAAAGCTCTGCGGTTCGCCTCGATCCTGTCGATTTTTCACCGAGCTCCAGCAGCGACTCCATTCCGTGCAGCATTCATTTCAACTTCCTCGAAACGAGTCGTTCGAGCTTACGCTAAAAATGTCGCTCCCCCTTTCTCAAGAAGTTTCTTCGTTCAGTGTTTTGAGCATCTTAAAATTGCGGCAGAAGTTTAGTATATAGATTTAGGATATAGATACTGCATCGGGATCTAACGTATGCGTGCACGTCCCTGGCAGCGCGTGTGTCGGAAAATAAAAATAAAAATAGGTTTAGATCAGGTCTGGGTTAGGTCTGGGTTTTGCGTGGGTTATTTCTATTTTTTTCATTTTTTATAAAGTTTAACGTTTGCGATCTCACCATCGTTCTTTAACGCGCGAGAGACGATATAACTATAAAGAGCGGCGTAAAAATCTTTTGATTGCACAAATCTCAATTAAGAATCTATTTTTACGTAACTATTACACGGTTATCATCACTAGATGTTGGTGTTAGAAATTGGATATAGAGTTTTTATATCTTTTCTTTTCTAATAAAGAGACAGCGGGGGCCCAGTTGAGTACATCGGTGATCCTGGGCCCCTGCAGTAAATGTCTAGGGACGGCTATTGGGGTTTTTAGTCGGTAACGAGTATACCGGGTCCGACATTGGTCATCCTTGCCTTCGGCGGCAGGGATGGTTATCCGTAATCGGATTTCCCCAATTAAAAAAAGAAGGTTAGGTTAGGTTAGGGTTAATTTAAGAAGATATTAACGAAAAACACGGATTAATTAGATCGCGGCTACAGCGAACGGAGTCTAGTTACACGTCCCGCTTAGCGTGGCGTCGCTGATTGATCCGTGTTTTTCATTAATATCTCCTACACAAAGCCGCGGGCGATGTTTTTGCAAAGGAAAAAGTTGTCCAAAATGTGTAGGTATATAACATATTTGAATTTCATAAACATCGGAGGAGTACCTTTTTTCTAAAATAATTATAGTTTTTTGCAAATATCTCGGTAACCGTTCATTTCCGCAAAATAATTTTTTCGGTTTCATATACCCTCCTCCCCCTCAGCACACGCGCCTAACACCCACCTCCGGAGGCGTTGTCACTATACTAAACCGCCGCCAAAATGGCCTTCGAAGGTTCATCGAGAGAGCATAATCTCGCGTGTACGATCCGCGTGATATCATCCGGGAATTTTAACGATTCCTCATAAATCGGAAGGGTTTTCCAGTGACGTGGTCGATCAGGGAATTCGAGGGTATTTTTTCCCCCTGCCGTAGAATGCTACGGATCTTCTTTGGCCGATTCCTTGGCGTTCATCGAGGAGGAATGGCAGCCGTATCGATGCCAACCGGTACAAAGGGAGGAACGTGAAAAAGCGTCGGGAAGGCGAGAATACGTATAATTGCCGGGAGATTGAAAATTCCGTGGCAGCTTCGTGCCCGATAAATCCAGCATCGCTGTGAAAATGTCAGGAGCACCGGCCGTTTCAGCTGGGAATGAAAACGATCATCTCGATTCTATCCGGCAGCTCGCGACATACGAGTCGGTCCTTTCGGACTAACGAGGCAAATTTTTCCAACTGCGAACCATGCGTCTCTCCTTCTTCGCGGTTTCCTTAAATCTTCACGAAGAGGTCGGGTCACGAACCTGCTCCGTGTAACGATCGCGAGGCATCCGGTATACGATGTCATATTTTTCAAATCTAGAGTATCTCGACAATACTCGGTGGTACAGTCATCGTGGCTTGCGTCTCTTCTCGAATAAGAACGATGAAAATTTATGGTGGAACAACCTTTTGTGTCCTGTAGTAAGTAGTAAAGTATATCTCGTAAATATTTGTTACTAGCTGTCCTCGCGAGTTTGTCCACGTGCAATAACAAATCCTGGTTGATTATTAACGTAATGAAATTTCCAATCGCCAAGGTGGTCTCGGATAGAGATAGAGATTTTATTTTATGACAAGAAAATTTCACGAAATTAATTAAAAAGTGATTAGAAAAAATATATTTATTATGATACGTGGGTGGGAATAATTTTGTTAATGAATTTTAGTGTAATAGAGTAATAGAGATATTAGTAATAGCATCTCCAAATTAAATCAACCGCAACATTTCCCCCACCCAAATTCTACCCTTAACCATTCACGAAAAACCAAGGTGACAACGGCAGTACTATTTTGACCGTGGTCGGAGTAACATCGTCGCGTTTGTTGTCACGATTATGTGTTTTGTGCTACACACTTATTAAGACGCGCAAATGGCAGTGTTCTATTGATCCGACGGAGGAACATATAATTCTAAAAGAAATTGTAAGTACCTATATTTGACATTAGTATTTTATAACCCAGAGAAATTTTTATTTTATTTTATAACCCAAAGAGAACGAAAAAGTTGTCTTTGCTCACTAATGACGTCAAAACTTTTGAACGAATGGACTCAATTAATGCCGTTACAAACATACATACAGACAGACAAACACGATTTTATTATATATACAGATAGAGATAGAGATAACTGTAGATTTTTACGGAAACGCACATTTTTACAGAGGGGACGCAGAAACGGGATATTGGCTAAAAATTTTGTTGTAATCAATCGATTCCAAAGGAACAGTTTTCATTCCGCATTTTGTTTTTCAAAGCTGCAGTGTATATGTATGTTATTTATTTTCAATTACATACAATACTTCTGAAACCCGATACTATTTGCTGAACTTTCGAGCCAATATTTTACGAATGAAATCAAAATCTGGTTAAATTCAGTGGGATTCGTACATTTCTATAACATACATAATAATATGAAAAAGTTCGAAACTGATGAACTGATTTTATAACAAATATTGGATAACGTTGAACATCATTGTAAGACTGATTTCTTCCTGTTTTCAGTTTTGTGGAACTAGGTCGGAGAATTCTGCGTCTGCATAAAAATCCACAGGCTGGAACTACCGGCTTAAAAATAAGAGACGAGAAATTTCGATTCGCACGCTGCATTAATATTTCGGAAATTAGATAGGGCGAGAGTTGAAAGTCTTGTTAAGAGATAAAAGGAGCCTGTAACTCAATAGCAATATATAGAACGCGGTCTGCTGGCCTAAATCGAGAAAGGGAGGTATCTCCATGAAAAAGTGTGTTGAAAATGTGGAATAAAATTTTCTCGTGCCGTGTCACCTTCCCGAAAAAATTTCGAGTTTATTTGACGTTCGAATTGAAACGCGTGTGTTGGAATTCGAGTTTGAATTTCGACGAGATTTATGCATCCCTTTAGTTGACGTGTCTGTCGATGAGTTGCTGCTTCTACATCTTGTAAATTCTAGTGCACGTGTACCGAGTAAACTTTCGAAGTCGAGTTAGCTCAAAAACAAAGTCCTGCCGAGCAGATTTTAATCTACATTCAGGACTTACTTTTTCATGCAAATCCACCCTTCTCTTGATAAAACAAACACGACACCGTCTATGTAATCTGATGGGATAAAATTAATATATCCCTAAAATAAGCTACTTTTTGTTTACTTGTTTATTAGACATTTCTTTATGGATTATTAGACCAAACGATGATCTTGCTTTCGAGTCACATTGATTGCGAACGATGAATGTGAGGTAAAATATGATACATTAAAATACGAAAGCGTTTCTCGACTCCCGTTTGTATAGAGTGGCTCGTGAAAAGGGGAATTTGCATATAAATTACTCGTAATCTGCTTACAAGTTGAACGTCCTTTTTAATAATGGCTCGATTAGGTAGAAAAGACTGCAATAATTAGACTACGGATCTTTGTGGAAAATTAAAATATTTTGCTGCAACTAGTTTCGTCTTTAAACATTTCGGTAGACGGATATAAAAATATATTGACGAAAATTCGAAAATTATTTTAATCTCGGCTGTTTCGCCTGAATCCGCGTGTAATTGGTGCAATATCAGCCCGGTGGAAAATTCATCGGGTCCCTGTCCGGAAATTGGCGAGACAGGATGTCTCTACGGGCGCAGCCTTGAAGAAAATCGGCCGGGCTAATATCGGCCGAGCGAACGGAAAGGGATAAAGTTCGGATTTAACGGGAGCGGAGAGAACGGAAGCCGGAAAACGAAAGGAACAGCCGCGCGCGCTTCAGCCCGGAGAAGAAAAATAGAGGTGTTCAGACGGATCTCGAACCGGGGTTCACCAGCAAAAACTTTGTCCTCCGCGTATTCCGCGTTCCCTTTGCCGGCATCGAGGCACTCGCGATTGGAATTCGACGAATTTCGTTAGACCCCCCCGACGCCCTTAAACGACAGGATATTGAAATCTCGTTTGCGCGCGACGCGATTATCGGAATTGTACCGACGCGACGCGAGAAATCGAGCACTCGACGTTGGGAACCTAACGAGAGACGATTACAGGAGAAATCGTTTATTCGATTAAAGGATGGCGGAGAGATTGAGGTAATTTCCTGATTAGATTTTTACAAAATTCAATACATACTCGGTTCGTCGAAGAATAAGCAAAATTCATTTTTCGCTTGAAAAGGGTCGATTTGATGTATCAGTGGCGAAACGTCGATACTCGTGGAACTTCCTCCGCTACTCCGTCCTCGTAGTATCGCCGATAAATCATCGTTATCCTTTCGCGGGGCGCAGTGCCGTAACAAGCCCTAAGCTTGACGGAAGTTCGTCGGGCAGCTGATAAATCGCGGGCAACCGTAAATCCCGCATCGCGGGCGCGTCGGAGACGGAATTATTGAATTGGGATCCGTTGTTCAAAATAATCGAGGCTTACGGTGGCAAACCCAGGGAAACCGATGCGGAACGTCGCTTAGTTTCGCATCCCTGTGTTGGGCCACGCGCGCGCGCTCGCGCGAATCCCGGCTCTCAAAGTTTCGAAACGCACACGTAGACTACGCTGCCAGAGCACTGGCCACTGCATGCCGGAAAATAAACAAGATTATCGAGAAAGCTAGGCAACTTGCTCTGCGTCCGTCCACCTGTCGAATATATACAGTTTCTACGGGACCACAGAAGACACGAACACGAACCCTCTCGTCTCTGTGCCCGCGTGACTATGTGCGACATAGACGCGCGACCACGCGATTGTAAACACACCGGCCAGCGTGAGTACACATATTTGCATTTACGGTTAGCGGTGTGGGCACAACGACAGTCGCAAGAATTTAATCATGAGCCCCGTGTACTTCCAATGTCCGTGTGTACGCTCCTTCTTATTATTAACCCCTTGCGGAGCGATTTCCTAGGATAACCGTTGTCGTCGACGCGTTCGTTTTCTCATTCCTGCAACGACAAATAAACTTTGTCTGAAAGAAAGGATTGCTCTCTTTCTGAATCAAACAGTTGAATATATCCGAATCATTCCCCGCCTCGTTTACGAACAATTTCAAAGATAATACAGTGTCGTCGACGCGTTCATTTTCTCACTCCTGCAACTACAAATAAACTTTGTCTGAAAGAAAGGATTGGTCTCTTTCTGAATCAAACAATTGCATATATCCGAATCATTCCCTGCCTCGTTTACGAACAATTTCAAAGATAATACAGTGTCCGAATGTCAGAGCGAGTAGCAGTAACCAGTGTGACAGGCCTCGTGAATTCAGCGTTAATCACCTGTCTCGCGCGACAGGCAAAGAATGCGGAGAACTCGGCCGCGTTTGCGAATCATATTTATCAGGATCCGGTAATATGAGGTACCTCCAGGTAGGCGTTCGACGTTACAGCGTTTACAGGGCGATCCTGTAACGATTACCAAATAGCCGAACACGCCGCAGCCTCGAGGCACATATTTCCTGGCGCATATATACATCGGTCGGATTATCTCTATTTATCGTACGTGAAATCGCAAGCACCGCTTCAGGAAATACCGAAAGAGGATTACCAGTCACACGGCCGAATGCATCCGTGGCTTCATTAATTCAGGATGCACATCCTTCCGAAACTGTAACGGCAGGCTTTTCAGCCACTAGCCAACGCGGCGCAAACCGGCGTGCATCCGATACAGAAGCGTCTGCGTGTGCATCGAAACGACCAAAAGTCGACGGGTGAACCACGGTCAGACACGCGGATGGTAAATACACATTTTACTGTCTGTCGCGGTTTTCCTTTCCTCTCCGACTCTTGACGATACTTTGATCGAACTTGCCTCCCCCTGCAAAGTAGCCCAGGGTGAGCCAGTTCGCCGCAAAATATTCCGCACAGAGAACCGTCTGAGAATTGTACAATAGAATTGTCGATCCTTCGTCGCAACGAACAATTCGATCCTCTTAAAATCGGTTGAACCTCGTGCGTTACAAGGTAGATGTTGATTTTGATATAAAGGAACTGTGGTGGTAAATATAAAATGCACTTCACACGACACAAGTATTCGGAAAAAACAAGAAAGATATTTTATTTATTATGGTAAGAAATAAATTCAGGCCGTCACACTTGAACGATTCCCGATAAAAATCTAAAACGTGCGTGTCGCGTATACCACTCAACTAAAGTCTCGGCACTCCGCAAAGTCCGAATCAGTAAAAAATCTTGAATATTTGAAAAAACGTCGCTTCTGCTCCGGTGTCAGCTCTATTTAAAGAATTATCAGCTGGGCGGAGGTATCCGCTAACGGGGGAAAAATCATCCCTATTCGCTAGACGACTTGGCGGGGGGGGGGGGGAGGGTCTTCCTGATCCGTGGAGGAGAAAGTCACTCCCTCAAGTCGTTTTAGTGAACTTCTAAAAAATACCTGGAAAATGACCCCCGGAGCAGCACGTTCTTACTACCCTAAGTGGGCCTCTTAACCCTTTGCACTCGGAGCTATTTTAACCATCATCCACACGGGTAATTTTTTGTACGATTCTAAATGAATTTGAAATGGGTACCCAGGTACCACGTCGTGTGGACGAGGGTTAACTCGAAAATTAAACGTTTCTTCTGACCTACAATATTTCCATTCTCTATGATTTTTTAAATTTGATAAATATGAAATTGATATAATACCGCATACAATACTTAAATGTGTAGTAATTGGTCAGATACCGACATATCTGATAGTGTAAACAATTATTTAAATAATAGTACAGCAATTTTTAGTGGCGCCTCAGAGTGCTAAGGGTTAATTTATGGTCCCTCGACCTCGCGAAGTCCAAGGGTAGTGTCAATTGCTTGTATGGCCAGCACGTGTACTAGGGCCCACTCTGTCCGTTTCGGGCCCTCGCGTTCCCGGATTAAGGACCCTCGGTACCCTTATATGGCTCCTTTTCCCAAAATCTATTTTAATGGCACAAAAAAGGGAAAGGCCTCTTCGTAATATAAATATGCTAGTCGAGGGGCCATCTGTGTCGCTTGGAAACGAAGTCCCATTTCTTACAGTAGAATTGTCTATCAAATTGTCTCGCGGAAGTACTCGCGACAGGCACGTTATTACAGTTATCGTGAAGTTTCCAAGAAGATTGGAACAGATTATGAAAACACAGTCCCGGTGAAAGGGTATCGGATCATTTCAGCGGCACGTATTATAAAAGAAACAGCCGAAGCAACGCGAGGTTATTACCTGTACGCGTCGACGCCTCGGTAGAGCAGACGCTGACGTAATAGACATCTCACGAACAAGGACAGCCAAGATAATTTTTTTATTGCAACCGGGGAGTGGGACTTTAGCCCCGAAGCACGTTGAATTGAAATTAGAGAATACTAGAGGAAACTCGAGCGGAGAGAAACGTGAATTTTGCAATAAAGTTACTCAGTTCTTAGTTTGCTGTAATCCTCTTAGCTGGAACTTAGCCGAATTGAAATTACGTTTTGACCGGCTACGCGGAATCCTTTATTCTTGGAGTTTTTCGAACCCTTAACCTCATTGGAAACGACACGACCTAGTCTTTTGGGTATCGGTAGTCATTCTCCACCCTATCGTTACGCAACGACCCTATTAGACAACATAATCGATTCAGCTATAACCAGATAGAGCTGTGGATCGGATCGCCTCGGTTCAACCAGCTTCTATTAACCACATTCCCAGTGGAAGAAGACATTCGTTACCGAGATCGGTTCATTTAACAAGAACGGTAAGTAGATTGCGGTGGAAGTGATTTTCGAGAAAGAAAACGGACGGGGGGAAGGGTAGAGGGAGGATGAGGTACTGCCGATAGAAAAGAAGGGAAATGGCTCGCGATTAGGACGAAGGTTGATGCATAAATTATGAAAAGAGCGGATCGCGCGGATTTTCGAAAGATTGCGCGACACGTCCCGCTGCCGTTTCCGGGGGGACTCTTTTCCAAGATGCATTATGGTTTTATTAGAGCAGCCACGCCGCGGCGAACTAATCTTTCCCCGGTGAAATTGTTAGTGGTCCACGGTGTGGCCTGTTCACGTGCCAAGCTCGTTTAATAAACTTTCCCGCACGCTTTGCGGACGCCGCGCCGGCCGCAGTAATTTCTTTAAGGCGCTGCCCATTACCGTCGGCGAATTCTCGTCGACGCGACGGGACGAATCGTTTTCCGAGACCGTAATTATTCCGTGTCTAACGACGCCGACGATACCAGAAACTCCGGCCGAGATCAAAGCGGCGAAGACCTGGGGAAAGAATCGACCAGCTGGCTCAAAGGAGGCGCGCGTCCATAGCGCGGAAACGCTCGCACGGTCGATAACGATGATGTCTCGAAACGGCGCGGCGCGGCGCGGCGCGGCGCACCGATTATTCGAATCTTTTGTCACGGATTCCCGAGGCCGAAGCAGACCGATGCAAAATTCAATTTGTTTCAACCAGACAATCTCATTGAACAATGTAATCAGCCCTGATGTTTCGAGCGCCAGTGATGTAACCATCCGGTAATCTAATAATTGAAGGGTCGGGAAGGAAAGCGGAGATTTTCATTTAACGGAAACTCTGACGGAAACCGTGTTTATAAATTGCAAAAGCAGCTTCGAATTGCAACAGATGAAATGGTAATGCGAGGCGGGAGCTTCGGAAACGATAAATCCAAAAATAACGAGTAAGAGTTCTATCAGCGAGTCGTGGAACGACGATATGATTAAGAACACGGTTTGAACTTTACATTTCAAACGTGAGGTTCGGGTGAAAAAAAGAAATTCCGTTTCGACGTTGTAATGGATGTAATTCTATTTGATTTGTTACGGAGGACTCGGATTTGTATACATTTTTTTTCTACGACCGTTCGTTCTGTAATAAAAAAGAGATCTCGGAAACGCGGAACGTGCATAATAATTCACGGTTCGCAGTGTAAACATTTTAATTTCCTTCCCGAGTCATCTGATCAAGCTAATTAATCTAATTCGTGTACATTAAAGGGGCACGAAGGAGGGCGCTCGATAAACGCAGGGACGCTGAGCAGTCCAGAGATAAATACACGCCAAATAGATTGGCCCGAGAGATTGTTATAACAGTTATTAAGACAGCGACCGATAAGACAGTGCGCGCACGCGAGCGAGTACGCGCGAGCACACACGCAGCCAGGGAATTACAAATTAGTCGACACGATAAATCGGCGCCCGGTTCATTTATCATCGCGCGTATTAAAGGCGCCCGCCCTGGGAAACGTCGTGCAATTATTTCTTTGATTGAGAATCGAATTATTCAACCCTTGAGCCGCGGCATTAATCTTCCACGGATAAGTATTTTCGCATTTCCCACGGATCGTTGGGTACTTCGTCCGGAAACACTCGTTCGTGTAATCGCTGCCGATATCTCTTTCCTCTGAAGCCTTTGTTCCTTTCTTTCCGGGGAAGAATGTTCGTTTCATTCGTTACCGTCAGGTTTAGGACCACCGCACCGCGGCGTGCGTACAGTCTCTGTGAACAGTAACTTGGCTTTCGTTAAAATTTTCATCTTCTACGGAATATATTGTACCAAGCTTCGAACGTTCTCGCGCAGTTTGTAATTAGAAATTTTTCGCGAAGTTCCTGGGGCAGATTCTCTGCAAAGCCACTTACATCGTAAGCATATCCACCGTGATCTGGTTTTTATGTGGAACAAAAATAGCTTTTCTCTTGGCATGGATAAAAAAATGGCTTTCTGTCGCCATCAATTTTGAAAGTGTAACTTTTTTCGAAAAAATGGCAGTCGCTTGAGCTGAAAAATGCGATTCTGTCTGAAAAAATTGTCCGTTTTATTCGCACGTATAAATGATAACGTTGCGAACACCAGACAGCCATTCGGTAATCCTGTAACTTCTATTTCATTTGATGATACTACATAGAAAACCACCGTGTTAAATTTTAGTTGAAGTGGTCCATTAATGTTCTAGAGGTATCATTTCAACAAAAACGTGTTTAAAGTTTTACACACCGTTACAGGGATCGTCGGCTTCAACTTCGTTAATTTCATGAATTTCGAAATGAAATTTTCAGGGCAACATAGTTTCGACTTGATTTTACTGAATTTTTGGCCTACATACATACGAGACTTGGTACGTAATACTGCGATATTCGTAGTCGTAAAATTCACATTCGCACTATAGCTAAGAGACGTATATTTTCATTATTCTACCGTAGTTAGCCTTAATTATTAGTCGTACGAATTAAATCGTGACTCTTATTGTTAATCAACTGTAAATATAATTTAAACGAAAATCTTTCGTATATAAGATTGGGAGCTTATCGTAGGAAAACAATGATATCTTGCATCTGTCAGGAGGAGTATTTACAGACGCAATCTGCTAACGATTCGTTATCTGGCCAGTAGAAAAAAAAACATGCAAACTCTACTAACTTTCACGGAATTCATTTACTTGTCCAAAGTCGAAGAGAAAGGTTTCGGGCAGAGTTGGGCAGTAATCGATTAAAAGCTTAATCATGATTGATTGATTAATGTGTACGATTAAAAAAGAAAACGTCGAAAAATCGAAGACTGATTTAATCAATTGTTGAAGTTAATCACCATACGGTCTATCCATAAATTGTAATATGGAAGGAGCAGAGAGTGGATGGAGAATGACGGTTGACAATCATTAATCAATTATTCAATCGACGATTAATAATCGTTAATCGCAATTAACGACAAAACTAGGAGATTAATTGTTAATTGCGATTAACGTTTTAAGTAGAAATTTAGTCAATTTCAAATCGTCAATCGGCGATTCATTTTTTGTCCAACGTTGGTTTCGGGATTCATATTCCTCGGCCAAGGAACGTTCAACGAAGACGAACGGTGTTCAGCTTATTGTGTTTTAAAGAAGCTTAACGCGCCGTTATTGCGTTAATAAAAGGCAGGCGTCGGTGTCTCGTTGGTTTTTCGCGCAGGCAGTAAGTTCGGGTATTTGATAGAGAACCGTATTCCGTGTCTCATTGCGATGTTAATGACATATTAATGCTAACGATGCTCGTTAGGGGTCCCGCGCCGTTGATATTTCCCTTTCCCCGTTGTTTTATTCCCCCAGCCTGAGCCGAGGGGACAACTTCACCGTTTGGACAGCTCGGTAATTCATCGCGTCTTGGCAAATTGGGTCGAGTTAGTTCGCCGGAATGTTGAAAAGACATTCCGACGGGATTCGACCGCGGAAGGGAGGGAACTGCACGGAACGTTCATGATATTGCTCGTCCCACGAAATAGCCCGGCTTCCCTCCCCTTCGTCGACGTACCGCAGAACTTGGAACTATTACGTATAAAGTTGTCGTAAGTTTCCAAGATTTTCCACTTCCGTTCTCTCTTTATCTTCGATTCCCGATAACGGGGGCTCCTCTGGCCACGCGGCGAATCACGACCCTCATGGATTCTTGCTCTCTCTCTCTCCTCCCGTCCGCGTCCCTCCAACCAAAGACGTTACCCCGCCATCCCTGCAGATTGTTACTTTCGATGTACGACTAATTTTATACGATGTATGCACCGTTGGATTATTAGAAATGATAATGCAAAATAGTTTAAAAATGAATTTAGCTTCATGAGAAACACTGCAGTTTCTCTAACAAAAACTATGCAGGCTATGCAGGCTGGGGTTTTTCCTTAAAGTCAAGGGGGCGACTGATTTTCCGCTCCTACAACTTTCTTATTTTCTTTCCTCACTTCGAGTCTACTCTCCGAATAGACAAGTCGTCCTTCTGCGCTGTTCATTAAAACAGTTTTAAAAGTTAATTCTACAGTGTTTCTGTAATTTTCTATACCCATTTCCCAACATGCACCCCAGTATGTACAGTCGTTTCGAAAAGTCTCTGTACACTCATTAATGTCGAAAAATTTCTCGATATAAATTGTGTTATATCGGTCGTAATATTGAATAATTCTTTATGGTGATATCACCACAAAGAATTTCTCGATAAGTCGTCGCACCTTCGTATTCGTAATTTGAAATCTTATAAATTATGCGATCGACAGTGAAAATTGACAATATATATTAGTCAGGAAAGATATCGCGATACCTCCTGGCAGAGTAAACAGCTGGAAAAACGAAAGGAACTTTGAGAAGTTCTAATGAAAATAACTTCGTGATGAGCGTCAGAGAATGAAAGAAATGGTAGAAAGCATAAAGTTAAGAGATCGTCTTTCTCGATACTAATTACGCATAATTAAATGGTCACCGAGACGTTCTGTTAGTAAATATTCAACTTTACGAACAATTGGATTCGGTTTTCGCGTAATTAAAGAATGTTTAATAGACTCGTATTCGATACTGTCTTCCCGATCAAAGTAATTAAGCAAGCCACAGACTTGCAAATAGCGTTACGCGCGTTATTTCGAGTTATGACAACATAGCGTTCTGGCGACAAAAAATATCACCAGCAGAAATTAGTGTGGCGCGTGGGGTACGATGGAATATTTCATTCGTCGACGGTGATTTCAAGCCGTAGAATTCTTTTAGAAACAAGTTGACGGCCAACGAATGACGGCTCATAAATCAAACCGGGTGCTCGAGAGAACTAACATTTCGCAACCGGCCAGTAATTTACAATCCCCGCGGCTTATTCCACCGTTTGATTTCGGATTCCGAGGAGTTTTTTCTGATGGAGAGGTTAGCAAAAATTCGTGGTCGTGCGTCGGCTCGCGTCGCGACGATCGATTTCGTAAGAGGAAATTTTTCGTTGCGCAAACGTTAGCCGCCCTGGGAAAATACGGTCGCCCCTGAGCTGTGCTATGCTCGGTCCGCCGTGCCGCAGAGAATGTTCGTGTCTGAAGCGTATTTAAAATGTTCGCGGAATCTGATAAAGCCGAGTCAATAACTGAGTGGCGCGCGTGGTTAGCCCGCAACGCATTATCAAGGAGAACAGTTGAAAGCTCGCAGTGTACACTGGAACGGTCGCGAACACTTCGCTCTTATCTATTCATTTATTTTTAACTCAATGGTATTGACCGCCTCTTTCGTTTGAAAACTAAATTGTCGGTATTTAACCCCCGCGTTTATCGTCTTTTGTTCTCCTACCGCCCGGAGGAGAACCGGGAAAAATGTATTAAATGCGTTCTGCGGATCTACGGCGCGGTTCGCTTTGTTCGCCGATCGCGGCGAACGCGGTCGAATTAACTTTATCGAATCATGTACAAGGTTATTCAACGTTCCTAGAAAACAAAGGAAAAAATATGGCATGAAAAAAATGCCGGCTGCAGACACAATTCAGAATAAACGAATCGTCACGGCGCGCCGCGCCGCGCCGCCCTCGTGCCGCCTGGTGTATACAAATTCTCGTGTTCGTTTACTTTGAAATTGTTCGAATGTATGAACGCGATACGCTCGAGGGCGAGGAAACTGTTTGTACTGGTTTCGAGATTGTATCAGTGGTACTTTGTTCCATTGCCGATCCGAAAGCAGATTAAATACACACGCGCGTACGAATTATGGAGATTGTGGACGTGCGTTTAGCGCGTTAGAAAAATCGCGCGAAATCTCAAGAAATCCGGTCGCGCAATTTTTCGAGGAAATTACAGACCAGTTGCATCGACTGCGTGGTAGTTTCAGCATTAATCTCCCGAGTGCAGTTCGTGAGCACGAATGCACATGGTAGCTCGATTTAGGTGCAGCATGCCATCTGTCATCCGCGCTACGTATTATTTCCTCTTTTATTTAAACGTTTAGGAAATCTGCTCCATTTTCGAGTAATTTCTATAACCCATCAAAAAGCAATTTCACCAATATTTACATCGATTAAATATTTATGCCGAACATCGAACCTGTCCTTGCTGTTCGTTGCAGGAATCTTTTGGACAGTTTAATTCGTTGAATTCTATGGTCCACATCATGAAACTTCTTTCATAGCTCGCAGGAGGTTTGCGAGGCTGCGAACATTTCGAACTGTGCAACGAGTGTACGCCGATAAAACGATAAGCTGACGTAAGGGAATTTTACGTAAGATCAGGCCGGCGTAAAGCCATAAGACCAACACGCTGGATGTGTGCACACATCGCGGCCGATAAGATATCTGGTGGGGGATGTTTGACGATCGGAAGTTACACAAGCGTTACGTTCGGTTCTCGTGTCGAGCGAATTTTCTAATTGAAACTGAAACGAACGTGGCCGGGGCTTGATGCCGCAATTCCCAAATAATTCGAGATAATGAGCACCGCGAAATTTTTCATTCAACCGACTGAATTCGGATAGCTGCAACGTCATGCAACGTGGCACGACAGACTGCTCGAAACCGCGGCCGTGCATCATTAGCTTCTCATTTCTCAAGCCTTAATGTGCTGTAACGATTACTACTATCGGACTACTAACGACTTGTCGAAACACGAGCAACATATATTCCAGAATTTTTCAAATATTCTCCTTTTCTCCTCTTCGTAGAACGTCGAAAAGCCTCCGATAAAGGTAAAATATTTTACTGGCGTACATTCGAATGTTTTCCTAATTCAGATATTTTCTTTGAAAGCACAAACTTCTGGAACTGGATTGTTCAGTCTTTTTCCAACTTTTTCCCTGCTTTAATTGCGCGATTTGTTAGAAAGTTCGCGTCATTCGTTTCACCTCCGAATTGCAGTTTAATTTCAGTTTTAACAGTGTCGACGATTACGTTGAACTGTAGGGGAGCAGTGATAGCGATATTTATAGGATATTCTGACTTTATTAAATTTCTGGTGTACGGGATGTTCTATTACCGCTTCGCGCACCTCGGATCGTTCTAATTTGAATCTCCGTAATTCCCTTACCTTCAAACTTTTTCCTCTTTTACTTTTATATTAAAATTTTATAACAGAGGAAATTTTTCCCCTTTCCTTGAATAGAAATTACTATTCTTTCTCTTTATTCGATGCATACAATTTATTGAACAGTTTATAATATTTCGTATCTGATGGATAAATATTAGAAGCTACGAAAACCGAGTGAAATGATTATTACATTTTTGCTTCGGCAGTAGAGTGCGGTCCGTTTTGAAAGTTTAATTTTCACGCGATAAATCGCAAAATTTATTATGTGGATAGAAGAGATTTGCCTGGAGCTCCAAGGCTGACTTTAGATTTACAAAGATTAATGCGGGACGGAGCACCGCAAGATCCCTACGATTCAATATCAGGTACAAGAAAATCGGTAATACTCACGCACTCCGCCAATATGTCTTCGCGGGGAACGAAACCTTAGCCAGGATAAGTCAGGATTAATGGGTGGCGGGCACAGAGAATCGAATTCCCTCGGGAAGGAAGTCGGTTGCGTCCCCGCAAGACCAGCGGAGCTGAGAATGCAATAGGATCCCTCTCTTGGACAACGCTTTTTCCTTTCATTTGATCGAATGTCTGCGACGCGAATCGGCTTTCGCATCACGTTGACAGCGGGGCTCGCGTGGACCGCCTAACAATGCCGAAAGCTGGTCGTCTAGATAAATAAAAATGCTCTCGCGTTCGGTCTACATGGGCCCAGCCAACAATAGGAAATTAATGACGAACCGAATGGCATACTGATTCGAGCCTTACTTTCAGTTTCCCAGTCACCGATTCATGCAAAAATATCTCGAATAAAAACGAACGATGGATGGGAAAAAAAGTAGAGGCTTCCTGCTTTGAAATCGGTGCAACTGTATTGTTCTATTAATTTCTTTTCACGAAATTATCGAAGCATTACATTTCTAATTTTTAACGTTTACGTGTTCGAGGGACGAGATGTTGGAATTTATTTAAGAACAATTTCACAAAAATAATCTACTGTTACTTAGTAGGTATCTATAGGATCTTTCAAGCGCGTATATAAATGATACATTGTATCTATGCTGTCCGCGTCATGGGACCCTCAACTCTCATTTCTTTCTGAGATCGTCATCAGTGTTCCGATTGAGGCCTCAATTTCTCGCGCATGCGCGGCAATTTCAGCCACAGTAACGTAGCCTTTTCGATGAAATCGGGTAGTTTGAGCACCCCGCAGACTTTTCAAAAATTATTAGTTTATACATATGAATAGGCAAGGGGTTAAACTACCCTTAAAACGTTAGCAATTAAGTTTCAAGACTGTTGTTTTGGTCGCGCATGCGCAAGAAATTGAAGCCTCAATCGGAACACTGACCGTCATCTGGTTTTTCAAGAGCGTTCTTCATTTCTGTCTAGATTATCGAAGAGTAAAGACGTGCCTCGCAACGTGTCTTCAGAATATATTATTTGAATAAATTCTATTTCATTTTTATGAAAGTCTGGTTTATTAGAATATACCCATATTCCAAGACGAGATGCTGCCTGGGACGCTTGGCGCAGATAGTATAACGAGCCCTCAAATTTTCAAACTTCTCGACCCAGATGTTCGTAATGCGCCATCGCTTGGCTCTTCGAGTAGCCAGCGCATTGGAAACGACGCGACGCGACGCGCGACGCGGCCAGGGAACACCCGGTATTTTTCTAAGACGGTCGCCGGCAGATTTCGAGAATTTATCTGCACTCGAGATTTTGCATTGCCACTCGTGCGAGCTCCGGAAGGAGGGCTAAGTGCACCCCGCCAGCTTTTGGGTGAGATACAAAATCGATTTGTGATGCGTGCCGTCTATGAGTTGGGTTATTCCACGGTCGGATATGACCGCGATCACGAGCCAATACCGCGGTTACTTAACATAACCGCATTGGGTTATACCAGGCTACACCTGATGCGTTATGTATATTCGAAATGGTCCTGCGAACGGTATCGGAGCCATAAATTTCAGCCGAAATTCAATTTGATGTTCGATTGTTCGCAGACGATGCGCTAATATTTTCGGGGAAATCACGCGGAACGGTGACGTTCTCTTTTTACGGAAGCGTGCTATCACTTAAAACGGATTGATCGAGTCCAAACTTGCCTGGAACCAGCTCGAAGCGGGTAAAAGTGGGAATTTAAGAATTCCAATTTCTTCGAGTTCCGCGTGCGAACAGGGATGAAATTTGAACCGATCCGAACCAGATGAAGCTTGAAATTCTTGTATCTCTGCTTTCCTACCAATCTACTTCCCCCAGCAGCATCTCGCTTTTATTTTCAATTCTTTCATGTTTCTACCGTCTGTTGTACGTTCTGTTATACTTCACGTTGTTGGTTTTTGTTAGAAAATTTTCTACATATTGGCTTTCCACCTTTAGCCACTTAGAACCCGTTTTATGAAAAAATCATTGCTTGTTCTAGCTTTTCGACGAAGTATTTACACAGTTGTTCAGGAACGTTTAATTACAATTGGAAATTCGAATTGAAATCAACATTTGTCGGTGTAATCGGCCAGAATGACGAGTTACCGCGTGAGTTCTTCATATTCCACGGTGATCGCTCGTCGGTGATGACTTTCTTTCAGACGAAATTAGCCGTAAACTTATTCCCCGCATAAAATTTCCGCGGTTCTAGGCCGGCACCGCTCGACGTACACCGGCGCGGCGTCGTAACTAAGTTTATTCCGCAAAGTACACTCCAGTAATTACAACCGAGTTCGAGTATTTGATTTCGAGATCATGTTTACCCGATCACCCATTAAAACTTCCGAAGAGTAGAAATCCGATCCGTTTCATCCCTCCGGTCCTTCGGTCGAACCCATCGAAATAAAAATTTTTCAAATTACAGCGTCGCACGCTTTAATCGAACATAGACATGCATGTACATACACATTTTTTTTTTCATTCGATCTCGCAGAAGTTTCGCGTCATCGTAATACGATAAATCTCGAAGTTGAAAATGAAATTTGAAATGTAATCCAATTTATTCTGTAATTGCATCGCAGAACAACCTTTTAGGAAAATTTCCGGCTTGAAAGGTATTTCGTTCGGACCAGATTACGCGAGTTTGTTTTCTGCATAAATAAAATGTGTCCGAACGTGTTTTGTCGCAGCATAATTTCTCGTGGGGTGATCACAGCGTAAAAATACAGGCGACTTCTCGAGAATCTGGAATTTACTGTTGAAATATTTCTTGGATTCGCTGTACATCTGATTCATCATACGAGTAAACCGGATATTCCCGAGTGTATCGTGGATTCGGCTGTACACGGAGTTCAGTGGTAATCGGATTTGCGTGTTGCACCGAAGAATACTTGTCCACGAATCACCGTCGAAAGTATCTTAACGCCAGTCTCGGCTAATCTTTCGAACGGCGGTGGTAGCGGGTTCGGTGTTTGCTCGGGAAAAAGAACCGGTAAACCGTGTCCGCTCATTCATATGTATGCGACCCAGTTTTCGAGGGTGGCCTGGGCTCGCTCAAAATTCGAGCCGTAGACGGCCGGTCAATTTTTTGACCCCGGGGCCGCCGCGGCTGTACGGGAAAATTTTAATGAAGCCGTGTAGGATCAGTCGCGAACGTTGCCGGGAAATTGACTCCAGTAATTACACGCGCGCTCGCATTCGTATTCGCATTCGCGCGCTAGCAGATCGACACGGCTCGAAGGTTGCCGCTCGTCGTTGCCAGCTTTGCTCGACCTGGCAATTAACGAGAACGTAAAACGAACGGCGAAACAACGCGATGATGAACACGCGGAAACGCGATTCGAACTTCGCCTGTCGCGGTCGATTGTGCCCTGTTTGAAAGGAAGTGCGGCGGATACGTAATTTCCGCGAGCCGAGGTGTTTAGTCCTCCCGTGAGATCGTTCGGTAACTGCGTTTCCATACCGACTTATGAGACTCGGCGAGAATCGTATATTGGCTCCTCGCAATTATTCACTCTACTTTTCTGTCAGAGCTCACGAGTTCCCCGAACGTAACAGGGTTTTTCGAAATTATATGTCGTCCGGATACGTCGAGAAAATTCACCTTGATCTTTGTTTAAAGGGACTGTAGGTCTCGTGTGAACCGTTCGCTTAACACTTTACCGACCGGTTATTATTGTATAATTTTGAAATATCTATGGTACATGGCTAAACACTTTTTAATGAAACCTTCAATAGCAACAGCAATTTTCGTTGTGAACCAACAAGTCACCCTCATTAACCTCGTAGAATAGTTTCATTTAAGATTGTAATGTAAAAGAAAATTTCTGTGCTTTTTTTAGTGCAGCACAATTATTGAAAGTTCTATTAATAGGCTTTCGGTAGGTAATGTGTTAAGAAACAACCAGGTAATGGACACGGTTTGCTAATAAATTGATTACAGCAAATTCTTTCCCACTTTACCGACGCTGTCAGTAAATCAATTCTGGAATTTTATCCTCTGCTCCACCAATGAATCAGACACGATAAAACCGCTCCACTTCTATTTGAATTTGCGCGCTGTAGATTACAAGACGCAGATAAATTGTCGTAGATTTGATAAGCATAAGGAATGCAGCGAATCTTACAACCGAGCGAACCGTTTCACGCGTCCTAGTAACTATGAATTGTGGAACGACCCCGTGAATAATCCGCACAATCTAATCTTTCGCCACAAGGTGACGGCTGAAAAAATCTCATAAAACACGGTTTCCTGAGTTACGATCGTCGAACCTTCTTCCCTGGATCCTCATATACATATCCCTAACTTTCATGCATAAATTTCGCCGAAAAAATAACTTACAAGGATTAGAATAACAGGAGCTGCTTTCCCGTGGATTTATTGTTACGCCAGGCGACCACATTCCTCCGGTGAAAAATTGCCACGGATATCACACGAGTCCTGCGCGATTTGCAGAATAATTTTCATTCCTTCTCTGTTCTCCTCGCGTGAGAAATTTTTGCTCTTCGTACCTCTTCCGAGGCGTTTAAAACTCTTTCGAAAACATGCAACGGCTTTTCGAAAGCGTTTTAATGCTTTTCTATATTCTAAGTTTAAACTTCTCGTACAAGTAGCTAGGAAGTATCGTTGTACCGTTCGTTAAAGTATTTCTTGGATCCACTGTAACGCTTGTATCCGGCATTAAGTGCTGTCCGGCGTTACTTATCTGTAATTTTAGCGCTGTCACTCGGGCAACAACGTCCCCTGGAAGAAAGTTCGATAGCATGCTGTCGATGAAAATCCGGAACGGTGGGAGCTTAAAAGCACCGCCGTTGATAAACAGCAGGAAATTAAAATAATTGCTGTCTGTGCACTCGCACCTAAAAGGATAACGGGAGAAAATTAATATCGATGAAAGCAACGGCTGGGGCTCCGGCAAAAAGCATGGACCTCCATCATGGAGATGGGCTCACGTGTAAACGTTTTTCCCTCTCCCCCCCACGGCGAATGCAGGAAAATATCGAGTGTCAATATTTTACCAGCACAATGGATCGTCACCTGTCTGTAGCAAACTGCAGGGGATGCATCGGAAGTGCACTTGGCTACCGCCCTGCCTCTCCACAATGTCATTGAACAAAGTGCACCAGCCTTCGGTATATGTATATGTATACCTATAGCATTTATTCCCGCGGAATCCTTCGTAATTACAAGTCGCAGTTCACGCCGATTATTTCACTCGAACGAATCGACGCAGATTAGGATTCAATTAGTAAAGAAACGCGGGGACTTCGAGGAGAATTTTCATAAAAATCGGCATTTTTAAACGAACATTTACGTATCGTCTATCGACTACTGTATTGAATTATTTTACTCACGGTTTTGTTCCCCAAGTTCTTCACGCGACAGGGCAAAAACGTGGTCTTGCCCACGAGGGCGGTCACGTTATTCGTAGTTGACAGGTCGAAGTACGGTCCAGACCGTACACTACTGTCATCTAAACTGTTGGCGCTTTTGCCGCTGCCCCCGTGAAGCATGCTGTAGCAGTGCGCCCCTGGAAAATAAAGAGACAAACATGAATTAATTATTTCACATCAAAGTCCGTAGTTTAATTGTAATGTTGTATTAAAAATATTTGAGTGTGCAGTTGGCAGCTGCGTCGAATGACGCGGGGGCGTATAAGGGTGAAGTTGCATGCGACGGAACAACAACGCAGTTTTTCTAGCAGCGCAGGTTGCGCATTCGATTAAAATGTCAGCGAAGGAGCTTGCCTGCTCGCAGTTCAGGTGATAAATGACCGTGTTTTTATCTGTATACAGCGCAGGCCGGCTACCAAGTGAACTTCCCAGGCGAATCTGTTCAAGCAGCTCTCTATGCAGGGAACGGACAAAGCCCTTTGATCGCAACAATCGCTGGCATCGTCTATTGTTCCACGGACAGAGACCGTCGCGACGTATACTCGATTCGACTGGCTCGTTTATCTAACGAGTTCACTGATGAATTTCTTAATGTTCGCCGATAGGAAGATAAATTGGATTGATAGCGCACCACCATTGCACAATTCGAGCCGAGGAGAACGACGAACTTTTAAAATGCATTCGACAAGCCACCACCGCACACCGGGACGACAAACGAACAATTTGACCAATGATTGCAAAAAATATATATCTATCACGATAGTTGTCAGTAGGTAGGAATAATTTTTTAGTGAATATCTTTTATGGTTGAAAAGTTCTAGTAAAATGTTACGATCGAGTCCACCGTGTTCTTCGGTCGTTTGAGATTCTATAAGAGCAAAATGATTATTCGTTAATCAACAAGTTAAGCAAGTTCGTAGTCCTCCCTGAATTGCAACTTTCACCTTAATTAGTACGTTCCGCAATCATCCGCAACATTGCCCACATACATGTCGTTCATAGTTCGGTTTACAGTCTAGCCCACTGAAACGTGTTAATACGTTCTGCGTTCAATTCTAATTCTGTTGATTATAGTTTCATATGGATTAAACGTGCTTAGAAAGTTTGGTCCGTGTGTTTGACACTTTTGTCGAAACTTTCCCACTAATATCCCCGACGGGCTGCTCTTCACCGTGGAAGCATTCAAACAGTTTTCGATGCAGAATTTCTATTATCACCGCCTCATTTCCAACAACGGAATTCCCAAACCGAAACCGACAGCCTATTTCCTCCGTCGACTCCGTTCCTCTCTATCATCAATTTTCTCGCGCGATGTTTCATCTCGAAATGTCGGGGAAAGATTCCCGGTTAAAACGTTCCGCAAGTGTTTGCGAGTCCGAAGGGGATTCGGCCGTCTAACTATACACATTTTCGGCAAAGTTGCCAGTGCAAACTTCGGCGAACAAGCTTGAAACGCTACGGGCCGAACTTCGATGGAAAAAGAACTAACGCGTCGATTCAACCGGTGCCGCGAACAATTACCAAACTTGTTTATTATTTCAGCGCGCGCGGTCTTCGAACCATGTCGCTCCGTTGCTGCATGGACCAGTCGAGAAATTCTGTCGGAAATGATAACCGAAATATCGCACTTCAAATAGGGATTATTTATCATCTTATCTTCTATAAATGAAATGCTGTTAGTTGGTCACGACATCACGTGAGAACGGCTGGATCGATTTAGATAATTTTTTTTTTAATGTTCGTTGTAGTCCGAATCAGGTTTTTAGCGCAAAAAAATTGGAAAGTTGCCCGGAAAAATAGAAAATTCGAGAAAAACTAAAAGTGATTTCTGAATCATATTTTAATACAACAAAAAAAAAACGAATGTCGCAGCTTTTAATCAATATTTTAATAGGAAGTTGCATTATTGACGTCTTAAGGTTTTTAGGGAAAGAAAAATTGGAAAAGTTGCAACATTCAAAACGATTTGAACAATGGATATGCGTAATTAGAACGATCTCTAACAAATTTATTGAAATTTGGACAGTACAACGTCTGTCGGGTAAGGTAGTTTCAAATAAAACAATCCCGCTTCTGGTATAAAAATACATCCAATTCTACAAATTTGATGGACGTAAATTCATTTATCAGTTACAACCAGGCAAACTTGCACGGGTGAAGTTTTTATATTGATTTATGGGAAGATACGAATACGTTAAAAAGTGGAGCACGAGGAGAGTGAATAAACAGTCGGCAGGAACGTTAAAATACGTCTAACCAGTGGCGGGGATACGATTTACACGGTGACGGTAGAGATCTTTTCGAGAGTTACGGAGAGCGTGCAACAATCGCAGTGGACGCGGCATGTATCTCATCATTCTCATCGCGGCGCGTCTCCGAAGCGGAAAGAGAAACGGCCGCGCGCAATATCCACTCGTCGCGGCCGCGTAACTTGCAATGTTTCCTTGCACGGGGGTAAATTGGAGATATTGCATTCCGCGAGGCGTAACTTCCGGCGGCGCGAGAGATCGTACTTTCATTACACATCCGCGGAGGTCGGCCGGTGATCCGGGCGAATGATTTTTACTGCCTTCGTTTAACGATCGCACCCCGTTCCCAGAAATTATTGTTCCCGCGGGGATCACCATTCCGACGTAATTTCCGGGCTCTCCGGTGCGCACCGCGGTGCCGTTCACAATTCGCTCAGACATTATTTCACCCAGCTGCTCCGCGACGCGACGGTACAGCTTGCGGTGAAACTTATCGCGGTAGGCTATTCCTTGCGTCACAGTTAATCAAAATGATGGCACAACATTTTATTTGGCCGAGACACGTGCAATTCTCGGGAAAATAAAAGAGAAATTTTGTTCACGATGTACCTAAGTAGACTACAACATTTCAATTCAAAACGAAAATCGTGTGCGTCGAGTAGAAGCGATGAAAAAAGACAATGCCGGGCAGAAAGCCAAATCTATTTAAAAGGCTCTACTACGCCAAGATCGAGACCACCAAATATTAGTACGTTTCGGAGGTTTCAATTTCCTTTATCCATCGACGATAACAATGAACAATACCGTCACGTCCCAGATCCTTGAATGCGTCTTCAATTGGCATGGTTCCTTAGTAGCGGAACGACATTCTATTTGAGTATGTCCCATTCTCGACGAGCTTCCTTTGTCCTGTCCCCTCCATCTTTGAATTATAATCTCGTTTCTCCGCGTGAACGTGCGAGTCAAAGGAAACATCGCGGGACAGAACAAAGCATTCCTGAGCGTACCCTCGGAAAAAGATCGGAAAAATTCCTTCCGGGTATGAAAAGGGGTTACGAAAGTGGGAAATAGTGGAACAAAAGCTCAACGGGGATGATCCATAATTAAATTAATCTGACTTCATTGTATGCGCTCGTCAAACGGCTCTGCCAACTGTTCCAGCGTATAGTTCCGCTCGGCCACGCGAACATGCGAATTCTTTCCCACCAAATGACGCCAGACCCGAGACCACCCGTTGCCTTCGTAGGATTTAATAAAGAAGTTCCCGGATTAAACGAACTTCCGTTCGCGCCTCGAAACCATATCCAGCGAGCGCTGGAATCGCCATTGTAGTTTTCGAAAAGAAAACTACTCGAAAAATGAACTCGAGCATTCCTTCGTTCGGTGAAACAAAATTTATCCGTCACCCCGTCCACGCGTGTGATTGGTCGATCGCTAAGCTGGCAATCTTGCCAGAAGACAATCTTCCGGGAAAGAGAATCGTAATTACTACGATAAAAAAAGTTCGAACTCCGATCGTTACGCACCGATCTCTCGATCATGGGAGGGAAACACCTCGAGCACCGGCCCCGACACTGAATTGCTTCTGGAACAATGTTCGGAGTTTTGTATAACGCCGGGCGAGAAGTAGTCAGGGAAGACAGGTCATTAAAACGGCAAGAAGTCACGGGAAACGTCGAACGCTCTTCTCGAAGCAATTCAACTTCCGAGCGTTAGTCACGCCGAAGCACCTGCACAAAGGATCGCTTTGAATCGAAAACTTCCAGGTTCCATGAAAGATTGCCATACTTCAAACCGAGGCCGAGCAGTCGACTCGGAGTTAGGACTGTTTAGAGTGACGATAGTACAAGCTGCGATACCGATTGGCAATTCTTTCTAATATTCGAATGTATCTTGTAAAATGTCCAGAAGAGTTTATACGGCAAACGATCGTTCGAGAACACCGATCATTTTTGGTCGATTCGAGTCCAATAGAGAAGCGAAGGATTACGCGTGCATTGAAAAAGTAAAAAAATTAATTTGCAAGCCAGAGTTCGCCGTTCCGAAAACGCAACGTGAAAGCAATAGAAGCGTAATCGCGATACTTGTACCGCGTTTATCTCCCTCGACGGTCCATTAAACCCGACTAAGCGAGGATAATATCGTTCCATAACAGATGAGCCGCGAACCATGCATGTCAGCGATTTTCAGGGAATTTCGAATTTAGCTTGATCGTCGGCCTTTCCTTCCTTTCGGCCTTACATCCTTCCCCCGGACCTGCTTTCGCAACTGATTACATCTTGCTTATCTAGGCTTGGACATCGTTGCTTCTCTCAAAAATACGGTTTCCAGCTGAAAGATTAATTTTTTAAGCTGTTACTTACAGTAAACACGAGGTTAATAACGAATTCTTGACAAATCCTTATTTTCCCGTGTCAGTTCGAATATTTGTCTATGAATATTTGGCGAATCAACTGGAGAGTGAACCGATCGAATCGCTTCCAGCTCGCTCGCTGATCTCCGACATCATTGTCACACTCTGTCCCCCAATTCCCCATCACAATTCTCTCTCGCTGCGAGAGCTCTTCATCGTGCGCGGCAGGTCCTGGAACGGTGGAATTTCGTCGTGGCTGCTGCGCTGGTTGCGGGGGTGGGTGAGCGAAAATTCTCTCTTAAATTTTCAGATTTTACGGCTCGCGGGTCGAAGCCAGCTCGTAAAACATTCGCGCCGTGAGAAACACAAGAGATAGGTTGGTGAGAGAGAGAGAGAGAGAGAGAGAGAGAGAGAGAGAGAGAGAGAGAGAGAAAGAGAGTTGGGAGGGTGCGGAGGTGTCGGAGCGAGGCAGGGGGCTCGGATCTTTCAATCTAGGAGCAGCGACGAAGAAAGAGCAGGAACCCTGAGTCTGCTTTAAAATTCAAATTCACAACTTTTGCTTAAACGTCTCTTAGATAGGCGAGGAGGATGCGCCTCGGTCCCCGAGAAAACCGCGGCGAGGATCCGCACGCGTAAAAACTCCCAGCTCCGTTCTTCTTCGTCGTGGTTTTCTTCTTCTTTTCGCGAGCGGAAAAAAGAGAAAAGGGTTCGAGAGGATTGGACGAGGGGACCCGTGTGCACGGGAGTTCGGATCCAAGCCAATCTCTGATAAGTAAATTGGTCCGGGAATTAGGGGTGGCTCCGGCGCAATGCAATTCCGATGGTTACATTACAAGACGCGTGCCGGCAAAGTTTCCCCTCGTTACCGGGGCGAGTTCGAGATTGCCTGGCGCGACGACGACGGTGCATCGATTACCGGCGAGACATCGCGCGTATGTTAGCGACACGGTGTAACGAGGCGGACGCGTGACCCCCTAAAGTCGGGTGTCGCGTGCTCGTCTCGGTGCTGACGCGGCGAACCTGCCCACAATAGGGAACACCGTTCTCTCCGTAACGTAACCGTCTTCGTAAACACGCTCTACTCGCACCGATGCGATGCGATGCAATCGTTTAGAAAAACCAGGATGGAGAGCCAGGATTCCTTGTGGCGAGCATAGAGGTGGCTGATTCACAGTATACCGATCGCGATTCACCCTGTACACGAGAGTCTACGGAACACCGGGAGTATATCGAAGAGGGGTCAAACGAGGTAACAAACACCGCCTACCATTCCCACAATTCAATCACTGTCTACCGGTGTCACGACTGTGGTAGCGAACGTCTTTGCGTTTCCGCCCTTCTCATTAGCAGTCCCGAAAACCGTGAACGAACCGGCTCTCCTCCACATCTGTACTCGCTCAATTCGAGCCAGCCCGAAACGGAAAACACTACATGAGACGGTGCGGTAGCAGCCGTTGCAATCCAAGCGCAAATTGACTCTGAGCTCTTCCTGGAAATCAAAGGATAGACGGCGGAGCGGCTCGCCCGGCAAGAGATAAATACACCGTCGGAGTCCGGATCATAAATAACGCTATTCGCCGCGGATGCTTCTCGCACACTCGACACCGAATCAATATCCCGAGCGTTTCTATATCCGACCCGGCAGGATATCGGCGAGCCCGTCGTAATTTCAGATTCGCGAGAGATAGAGAGGTTACGTACGGCCCGTCCCGACGTCTCGTCGGTTACCAAGCCCGGAAGGAGAGGGAAAGAACAGAGTCCGGGAGGATCGGTCCTCTGAACCGGGTGTTGCGCTCCCGTGAACGTTCCCGGCGCGGACGCGCGCATATTGTGTAGGGGATTCGAGTAAAAACTTTACGATCCTGCCCCGTCAAACACCCGGAAGAACGACAAAGCCCCGGCGCGGCGCTCTCACGGAATCCGCTGCCAAGGTAGATGCCACGAGTCAGCCGAAGGGGAAAATATCAAATGACCCTGCCAATGAATTTCTGCGCTGGGACCCTGGCAAAGAAACCGTTGTCCATTCACTGGCAGCGCTCGAACCGTCCGCGCCCGCGCCCGCGCCCGCGCCCTGTTATTTGTGACTCTTCCGAGAAGATTTATCATCGAATTGATTCTCCCCGCGCCCGGTCCGATTATATTCTACGCTCGAACGCTCGCAGTTCATTGCCTGCTGCTCCTCCATCGGGGTTCCCTCGTGTTTCTTTTTGTGTCCCGATACTCTTGTATCGTCTTAACGACACTGTTTATTTCGAAGTAAGATCATCTTCGTCCCCGCTTCTTCTTTTCAAGTTTTCCATACCCAAGAAGATACGTATTTATATTCCTATCCTGTTCCAACGACAGCAGACCCAACTGGAACGTGGCAGCACAATTGAAATTATCAAAAGCAACAGCACATAAACTTTGAATGGCTGCAGGACAATGGTGGCGCGGATGCGAGCAGACGTACTGGAATATCCAGTGGCCGTATCAGTGACGTTCTAAATCGCGTCGAGAAGTATTTTAGGGTGCTCGTTACCTTAATGAGTGTCGAGCTCCGAGCAAGTAACGCTAATCGGTGACGGGACTCCTCGTTATCGTTCGTTTTCCAGGAAACTAGATCGTTATGGCGGCCGACTAATTTAACTATCTCGCCTTGGCCACTCTTTTCTCTCGCGAGAAAAATTGGCAAGAATCTCTCTCTCTCTCTCTCTCTTTCTCTCTCTCATTGTTTAATTAAAAAGCTTCCTCTCGCACAGCCGGTGCAGTTTAACGGATATTTTTAACGATCGAAGCTCGGAGTCGCGTGAAATGGAACGACACAATTAGATGGAAAAGCTCCAGATCGTGAAAAATATTTTTGTTACGCGAAAAGCGTAGACTCCTTCAGTTTGTCGATTAAATATTTGACACGTCCGCTACGCCGACGCCAAACTCGATTGCGCGAACTGTTCGCTTATCTTTCACGTGTTATTATTTCCGTCTCGAGACAGACATTGTTCCAGTTGGTCAATCGGTTCGCAACAAGTTACTGAACAATGTATGTCTGTTCCAAGGGTCAGCATGAAATGGTCAGGAATATCCCGCGCGTGACAACAGAATATAAAGTATTGATTTTCATGATATTTTCAAGTTGATTTATGTCTTTGGCAGACACGCGGAATCTCGATGAAAAATTTGAATGAGAACAGTATCGAATGCACGCCTCGAGAGCGCGTATCGTGTGCCGCAGGAAATCGAGCTAGATAATTTCTCAAAGCAATGCTCCCTTTGAAAGTTAAATCAGTTTGAAGTAGCACGATGTTACGTCCTGAATATCGATAAACAGCATGCTTTCTTTTCACGAAAGTTTTCTGCTTATGCGTAGCACGCCGCTCCGCGCCTCGTCGTTCTCAAGCATCCTGGGAGAACATCATTTATTCTTTCCTTTTCCGTAAACGAGCCACGAACGTCTATTTCGTACACAATAAAATACAGGCTCGTAATATCAGCGAATCTGGATTTTAGCGCGCGCGAGAGAGAGAGAGAGAGGTATTTAAACATTTTTATCGTCCCTGTGAAATAAACTGAATACACTCGTCCCGACGTAAAGGACATAGTGGAAACAATTCTCGTCCGCGAAGAGTTAATATTGAAGGATATACATAGCGTTTCTGGGAAGGAAATCAGCCTCGTTCGTCTTTTCGGTGGGGAAGATGTTTGAGTTTGCATTCTCTCCATTGAAGTTGCGAGACAGTTTTAAGGTATACAATTAGGAAGACAACTGCTATACGTCGCCCACGTCCGCCGACGGTGTATTTCCCGGCGAGAACTACGCGCGACATAGAACGGAGAGTTAAGAAGGAGCAGCAGGTATTTCGGTACAAACCGTGGTAGATTAAATTTCCATTGCAAATTTCATTCGATACGGCTCTTCACCGACGTGACGATTTACCCTGATCCCCTCGGCTTGGTTTTCATTTATGCAACGGTACGCGTGAATGTCTCCGTGGCGGAAAGTAATACGCGTCAAACTTCTTATCAATCTTCCTGGGCAACCGTGTAATAGTTTACTCGTTGGAATCGTGCGCTGAACAGCGGTAGGCTGGTGAACCTATAAATTGCAATTTTCAATATTTAACTGTGTTGAATAATTAACAGAGTTTGCTTCCAAAACGATAGAGAATATTTATTAAAAAAAAAAAAAAACAAAGTATAAATGCAACTTGATCTGTGCTGTCAACTCAACAACCGTTTGTCAGAAGTGCTCGTACAGAACTGAGCTACGGACTTCTGGTCGGCAAAAACATACCAGAATGCTTTTTAGGGAAAAGCCCGCCGTTCTTAGGTAACTGAAGGAAGAGTGCAAGGAAAAAGGTTTTGTGACGCTGACCCTAATAATTACCGAAACGTCTATGGATGCACGTAATGGTTAATAGAAAATTCCAGGAATTTACACAGCGAAAGGACCAGCAAAGTAGAGAGCGTTTTAAATCTATTCAAAATATAAACTAGTGATTCATGCAAGAATCCAACAAACTGTGCCCGTATACGTTGAGTTTTTTGGGTTAGTGCGATGCCGCTGAAGATTCGTCGGGTCAACGCTATGAGAAAGAAAGCCAGCGCAGCGTGTTCGAACAAACGGCGCGCGGATAATTTATTTGAATATGAAATTTCCCGCGAAACGTGGTTCTCCGATGTTAAATGTAAAATTCATAAGCTCGCGAGGCGGACGGATGGCCGGCGGCGCCCTCCGAAATTTTCTAAATTTCATTCAAGAGCCCCGCCGCCGTGGCCCCGAGTGTTTCGAGCTCGATACCGATCGAATTTGCATTTTGATCGCGCGAAGGCACAGCGCGCACCGTGGTAAACCCATGGTGGATACACGTGGGAGACGGAGTGGCTTCGTGCCCCGTGGAACCACTTAAAAAAGCAACGTCAACCGCCATTATGCAAAACCACCGCCCCGAACCGAGGAATCACGAGAAACATTTTCATACCGGAAAGAGCAGTCCCTCCTTTTCTTCGCCCCGAATCCGCTCTCGTCCCGGCTCGAACGGCCCACGCAAACAGGAAGGAAAACAAGAATTATGATGGTTTCCCAGTTAAACGTCCTTTTCCTTGATTTATCCGAGCCCGCGCAAACACGGACGCGCTCTCACTCTGCTTTTTCAGAGATTAATCGGTAAAATTCGTTTAATCGACTCAAACGTCAAAATCCATCTTCGCAGTTTTCTCCAACGAGCAAAGTAGTTCAAGGAAAGATGGCCCTCCATACACCAGTGTCGTTCGATAACGAGTCGAACCATTTCTCTGTATGTACAATAGCTTAATAACTCTTCTATGGATATTGTTATTTTCAATTCGAACGTATTTGAAAATATTAAAAAATATCAATGGTTTCTCCCTTGTTTTGTTCAGGCATTTCATAAAATCAGTGCGATGCATTGTTACCATGAAAACTGTTACCGAAATAAGTGGTGACGACGAGCGCGTTAATTGACAAAACAAATTTGATCGACTCGAATGTCGACCTATCAACTGCAAAGTTTTTACCGATAAATTGTACGGGTACCTTTTCGTCGCTTTTTATGCGGATGTAAATAATAAAAATATATTGAAAAAATGATTTTTCACATTTCACGTCGTTTCTCGTCAGTACGATTAGTTTAGACTGTCTAGTGTTACATTATTATTCGCGGTATAAATGTTTTCGTGGAATATGTCATTATTTCATCTCGACGGCTATACGTATTTGCTTGCGTATAGATATAAAATGATCATAAATTGTAAGTGGGCCAGATAGATAAAGCATATTTACCGGCTCTCCGATAATACAACGATTATCTGCAAGGGGGCGAGCGTCAATTAAGTTCAATTATTACAGTCGACGCTTGTCGCGGTTCCAGGGGACCCCGGGTGATATGTTCCCGGGACAATACTGTGCTATAGTGTAAAAGAGAAATAGCGAAAGGGGGAGTATAGCCGGGAACGAAGGACGAGCCACTCTCGAAGGAGAAGGAGGAAGCCGCGATCCAGAAAGGCAAGCAGCGCGAAATCGTCTTCTTGGCTCGCGAGACGAAATTAACTGAATTGGCCGCGCATGAGTGGACTCTGGTGAAGTACGGGCCAGAATGAAAGTGAGGATACCGGCGCGGCAGGCAACCCGCGCCTCGAGTGGAGACATTTAAAGTCAGCGCGTCGGCGAGCCACAACTGCCTCGGAAGTTACGTCGTTTAAAGTTTTCCAGTAAAAACTGATGAAACACGCTCCTTTTGGATACCGTAATCAAATCGGTTGCATCAGCTTACGTAGCAAGATGACTATTGTTACACGCGCGTAGCTTAACTCGGAGATAATAATTGTAATATAGAGGGATGTTTACAGATTCGTAAAGATAAGATAGGATAAACGGCATTGTGGACAATGACGAGACAACGATGACGACGGAAAAATTTTCGGGTTTACGCATGACGGATTTACATTGCAGAGTTGTCCTCAGCCACGGACGATAATAAATCATTACGTCCGAACAGAAGGGAAGAAAATCGCTGTGCAGCTCTATCGGAGCGCGCTCGTTGTGCTATTTCTACCGGGACGGCAGACCAACGCGTTACATTCTCCGTCCATTATCCGTTATCGAATCATTCTTCGTTCGCCGCTCGGCTAATTATGTCTGTTCCGAGCACAATCGGCCATTATTTCATTAAATTTCGCGTACATCGTAATCGGAGCACGTCGAGCACAGTTATACGCGCGTCCTGCGATACCGAAGTATTCTAAAAAAAAAAAAAAAAAAACGACAACGCGTAACCGTCGGTGCAGTGACCGGGAAAATCGGCAAGAAAATCAGTGGCCAGAGGTATTTAATTTCCGTTAATTTCTACATTCGACCGTGGTATTATCAACCGTGCTGACCTCGCCGATCCTGTTATTACATTGATCGCTCGGAACCATCCAGGAAGCTTCTAGCCGTTCAAACAAAGATCTCAAGTCGAGTCGTTAACGCTGAAGAAATGCAATTGCATAATTCTGGACAATGAGTATGCCGATTGCGAAATAATTGGCATGACCGGATGGGAACAAGCGTTACATCACCAGGTCTCCTGAAACGTGTCCGTCAGCGTGCATCTGGTCGCGCTGAACGTTCCAGTCTTCGACTGGCTCGCATAAACGTTCTACCACGCGATGACCTAGTGTCCCCACTCTTCGAATCTTCACGTGCATTCAATAAGGTCGCGTTGCATCGCTGTACACAGTCAAAAGCGGACGCTGTCAGTGAACGAACCACTAGCATCGGTGATCGATAGACGGATAAGAACGCGCGACAATGGCTGAGAACGGGACCCAGAGCATGATCGAGCTGGAACAACTGATCGATAAGACGACCAAGAACCTTGGCAAGGGTTTCCATAATGTTCGATACGACCTGGAGTCGCCGACCGACGCGTTCTACCTGTCGAGCATGTTCTTCGTGAACATCACCGCGGACTATGGCAACGAGAACCAGAAGAGAACCATTCGACTGGTCGTCAAGAAACCATCACCGTTGCCCAAGCTCAGAAGATTGATGAAGTGCGACGCTCAGTTTCACAACGAGATACTGTTCTACGAGAAATACGCCGTCGGTCACACGGACCTACCTGTTTGCTACTACAACCACGACGAGCCGCCGACCAAGTCCGTCATTGTCCTGGAGAACATCGAGGAACGAGGATTTCACATGTGCCAGTCGAGGTAGCTGCAGAGATTCATTGCTACGACTATGTTTCCCGATGACGTGTACAGTGGTCTGGTTGATGTTCAATTAGCATCCACACTTGCGAACGCGACGCGAACCGACGCGCGCTTGTTTCGTTCGCGTTGCTCTCGTGTACACGACGAGTAATCGTAAAACGTGTCATGGTTTTATGTTCGACGAGAACGAATTGATAATGCTCGTTCGTTTTTTATTGATGCATTTGTCGGACGAACGAGCAGCTGTAATTCGAAACTATGGAAAGGCCGAAAGAATCGAGAGTATCGGTTCAGAGTGGATGATGAACATTATTTGACAGGTTAATTGTTGCAGGTTCAACGTACCTATGGATTACACGATGGCAGCGGTTCGGGAACTCGCACGGTTCCACGCGAAAGGCTACGCGATGAAGGACCGACGTAGATCAGAGTTCTTCGACATTATCGAGAGCTTGCACGAGTCCCGATATACCGACGACGACCCGGAAGCCAGTTTAAAGGATATCATGAACTGCACGGGGATCAGAGGCGTCGAGTATCTCCGCGATCGTGGCCACGACGAGAACGTCTGTGCGAAAATGATACCGTTCTTCGAGGACACATACGGGAACGTGGTGGTCAAGTGCATCGAGCCCGAAGAACCGTTGGCCACGCTGTGCCACGGTGACTTCACGGTGAACAACACCTTCTTCAAGGAAGGTGACAACGGCAAATTGAAGGCCATGTTCATCGATTTCGCGTTGATACGGTACGGATCGCCGGTGATCGATCTCTCCACCTATCTGTGCCTGCATTGTTCCGAGAATCTCGACAAGGACCTGATCGAGAGTGTCCTTAAAGCGTACAATGACTCGCTGGTGCAATGCCTCGAGGATAACGGCATAAAGAATCGCGAACGCTTCTCCTACGAGGCTCTGCGCGACGACTACAAATTGAAAGGCTTGTTTGGTTACGTGATCGCGTCCTTTTTCTTGGCGATGGCCATGGGAAAGTGCGATATGAACGCCGAAGAATTGGTGGAAATAGATCTGGACGACAGGGGTGATTTTTTGAAGAAGGCAGGCGGAGACGAGATCAGCGAGATCCTGGCGAACATGTTGCTCAAGCTGCAGGAATTCGGTTGCTTGGATCACGCGCTCTAAACATCTAGTTTGTTACTGGACGATTCTATATATGTATAGAATTCATGTATTAATTGAAAGAGATTTCGGAAATGCACGGCAACATTGACTCGAGTTAATAACGAATTCTTGAAAAGTAGGACTAAATTCATGAAAATATCTTCGTTTCTATTTCTAAAGAATTGTTGTTGTAGATTGTATAGATTACTTTGAGGATGTAATCGTAGACATCGACGCGTGTCGGTGAGGCAAACGTGATTCCACGAGCTATTAACGAAGTGTATGTTGCCAACGCATCTTCTACCAAAATGAGATATTAGGAGACGAACGTATTAGTAGGATTAGGGTCGACCTGTTCTGGTAAGTGGTGACAGGAAGACGAGGGGGATCACAACGACCATGAATACATCAATGTGCCTGAGCTCAACTATAGTAGAGTCTCGCTTATATTGTAATTATTATCCTTGCCGTTGCAATCGATTTTCAGTCTAACAATACGTTTACGGTAATTGTAATTTTTCTACTACGATCGAACGTGTATCTGCAAACGCGGAATGCTACGGTGCAGTATTTATTAAGTATAAATTGCCAATTGTACCTGTGAATGATTTATTACTTGATTAAATTATATTGCGCTACGAAAACCAGTTTACAATGTGCGAAATTCAGTGGTAAAATAATCCACGTATGGTTCTGCATCGCAGGCATAATAATTTCAGTATCCACCGAATAATACAGAGATACATTTATTTTTCCCTGAGTTGTTTATCTTCTGATCTGGAAGATCCAGTTCTCGAAGTTGCACCATCATCGGTTACGGGACACCGTGTGCACGACGCGAAATAAAACTCGTCGGCACGATGCGCCGCGCCGAGACGATGTGCGAAATTATTCTTTCGCCTATGCAAGTACGGATCTGCCTTTCAAATAGAGGTACTCCGGCCGCGCAGAAAAACTTTGTCATTTCCATATATTTTCACAGACTGGCAGCAACGTCTCCCGGGAAATTCACTTACGCTCTAACCTGAATTTTAAGCCCGTTAAATTTAGTTCGCCGCGGTCGTCGTGCACCCACGCGCGATCCTTTTTCCGGATGCGCGGGAAACGAAAAAATTCTTCGAAAATGGAGGCCTCCGCCGAAATATTTCGCACGAGGTTTTCGTATTTTGCTGAACGCGGTTTCGGTAACACCGCGGATCGCGTCGGAGATCATCGTGAAAATGGAACGCAGATCAGAGTGGAATTGTGGTTAATGCGAGAACGCGGGGGCTCCACTCGATGTTATGGTTAACCGTGAAACGACCCGGTACTATTTTCACGGAATATTTAACTGTGCGAAGATCTCCACGCTTGTGTATTTAATGGAAATGCCGGAGGTAGAAAATCGCGGCTCCCTTTCAAATTATCTTGTAAATTACTAAACATCGGACCGAGAAACTCTGCGAACCGTGAGCCCGCGCGTCGATCTCGATTCTATTATCTTGCTACAGAAATAATTTGACAAATGTACAAACATGCATGTAGATCCGGACTCGAATTACTAACACTATTTAAAAATACATATTAAGGGATCGTAATAATTATTGGCAGAATAACATTCATCTCGTTAAACCGTCATACAAAATGCAAATAATAGGATGAAAACACTGTCACAGCCCATATCGGCATTTATGCGACCACTGTACACGCCCATAGAGTGCAAAATATGAATTAATTATTTAGTCTATGAGCCGATAGTAGGTAATTGCCTAGCGAAATTATTCGGCACAATATCAGAGGGACTAGCAAACGATTCTCGTTATCTCTATAATAAAATGATGTTTGTTCACATGAAATCATTAGCGGTCATGTGACGACCATGCAATGCATTTCACTATTAGCAATTCCTAAGCTGATCATCCTTCGCATTAATCGTATCGTATATCCTTACATAATTGTGTTCTTATCTGATAAATGATTCCTCGATTGCTACGAATCTTAACTTTATCAACGCGAGAACAATAATCCTCGTGCGTTTAACGCTAAAATTGCCAATGTCAGTCAAGCAACCGGTTACCGATTTTTTCTTATACAATGATTATCGCAACTTTTATTAGAAATGTTATCGCAGAAGTTGCTGATAAATACAAGAGACGAAACATTCGGTGGTGGTAGTGAATTATACCAGAGTATCGGAAATCTGTCTATAAAATGTCCGAAGGGTTCGCGTACCGACATTGACATCGTGTAAATAATTCTTGATCGATTTGATCGACACGCGTCGTCTGTACAAACGCAAAATCGTGTAAAATAATACGTAGCCCGGTCTGCGGATGTCGATTTAAAAGATATAATAAAAACGTTTGTGTAGCTACACTCGAAATACGGACGAAACAGATATTTAGGTGAATAAAATTTTGGTTCGTTTCACGGTGAAACGATTAACCGTTAGTGATCGACAACGTTGATTAGCAAAATGCATTAACGATTTAAGCCGACAGTGAAATTATTGCTAATTTATTCCGTCTCGATCTATGTTACAATCACCCCTAACCAAATTCTGTTTACTATTTCTATGCTCGGGTGTAATGCAATTAAACGAATAGCGACACGGACGGGCGACGCGCGGATCGAACATTTGGGAGCTGGTCCCGTCAATTGCGAAATTACATATCGTTTTCGTAATTGGTGCGTCGCCGTACAGAACCGTGAAAACCAACTCGTGAAACGCGCGATCGAACCGTTCATTTCGGTTCTTGTTATAAATCACACAATTAACGGAGTCGGGAATAGCGTACTTACTTGATTCAGTTGATAAATGTTGCTCCATTATACTTTTTTTGCCCTGCCTTCGACACTGGGAAAGGTGTCGAGCGTCGAAGGCTGCCGTCACTTTTTGAAAACGGATCGTACGATAGTTAACCCTTAGCACTCGACTAAAAATTGCTGTACTATTATTTAAATAATTGTTCACACTATCAGATATGTAGGTATCTAACCAATTACTACACATTTAAGTATTGTATGAGGTATTATATCAATTTGATATTTATCAAATTTAAAAAATCAGAGAGTATGGAAATATCGTAGGTCAGAAGAAACGTTTAATTTTCGAGTTAAAATAGCTCCGAGTGCAAAGGGTTAATAGCAAAATCATTGAATTCTAATAGAATTACGTGATAACGAAAAAATCAATTTCCTATAAAACTGTCAAGTTACTTTCCAACGAATATTCGTTGGAACTCTGGTATAATAAAAGTTAAGAGAAAGCAAGCCGACGGAACCTAATTGATTAGTCGGGGCGTAATCTATCCCTCCGAGGTGGTCCGCAGTAATATACGATAAAATTCAATTCTCCGTTCCAGTATCCCTCTTTTCGCCATCGTTGATAAATAACCCGGGATCCGCGTATAAAATTACGATGAATCTTATTTGGTAGCTCGCCGATCACGGCGAGCTCGAAATCTTGTTACTTAATTTCGCCGGAAGTTAGACGCTCCCAGGGGAGGCCGGAGGTGGGGAAGAACCGGTAACTGTTTACGGTAACCGTTTTATTCCAACGACAGAAAGGTTCTCCTACCTACGTCCGAGGCTATTAGAAAAGTCCGCGAAAAGAGCCTCGCTTGCTTCTCGGAGAACCGGGAACTGCGAAGTCCGATTAAAGTGTCCCCGCACGTCTCGGATTTCGTGCTCGATTTAGCCGATTTGAGCTCGCGTCGAACTACTTCTTGCTATCCTATACCGATGGCCTCTTGTAGCTTCCTTTCTGGAGCACCGTTTCACATCGGCGATCGTTAAACCTATCTCAAACATTCGAAAAGTTCGACTGCGGTTGATACGTACAGCGTGTCGCAGGTCGCAGCATTATACGAACTTACCGGCCGAAACTTCCGACAGATCGATTCGGAACTTCCTGGATTCGAGTGCGCGTCTTTCTCGCGAGAAATTATACTTTTCATCCGAAGGATCTGCCTGTAGAAAACGTTAATAAATTTGATCTTTCTATGTTCACTTGAAAACGCGCGTCAACACAAAAGCCAACAACGTTGTACGGTACACTACCCCTTTTATCGCTGATTGTATCGTGACTTTGTATACCGTAGAGTTATCATTCCATTCTCATATTATCGTCACTAGTCGTATCTTCGATTCTCGTAGGATAAAATATTCATCGGCACGCGCACTCCCTGCAAGATGACAGTGCTGCGGTTCGGTATCCGGGTCAGAAAACCCGGTGCCGACTGCCGACCGACCGAATTCATTCTGATAATGAAAGGCGTAGCTCGATCGGCGAAAATAAATCCATCCGACGCGTATCCCGAAAAGGAGTGTCCCGCGAGCATTCTACCACGGCTCACTGGCGACGTACATTTCTCTCCATCTGAGTCTGTGCCCGAGGTCTTCGACCTTGCTTCTACTGGTTTATTTATTTCCACGATTTATTTTACAGCACTTTGTACTTTCTGTTGGCACCAATCAAAACCGAAGTCTCGGTAAAGTTTCACCACCGAACTGTGACCTCTGTTCAGGGCATAATAGAAGCAATAAATAATGGTTTATGTTAAAATCGTCTTATTTCGTTGCTTCGGATTCAATCGGTTAAAAAGCCTATTCGTAAGCTTCTGTGAGGTAAAGCGTTCAAGCGACTGGTATAATACAATTCCCTGAGTGGTTTGGTCGCCTTAAAATTTCAAAATGCACGATAATATAATCATTCTTTTGTGTTATACTTCAGCGACCCGGCTAGGAAAGGAGACCAGTGGTCCGCTTGTATTTCAATCCAAATGTAACACTGTCAGCGCTCTCGAGCTTGATGCATTCACCGTGATAGTGTGTATATCACTCAGCCAGTGAGAGCTGCTGTTGATGGGAGATACATCCGACGTTCTCGTTTCTGTGTTAAAGGGGCTTGAATTTTTCGTTCGTAAAAGTACCTGTTTCAGCAAACTGTACAGCGATACGTGGGAAAAGAAGTAAATTAAATCTCAAGTCGGCATTCTCTCGTTTAAACAAAATAATTTCAACTATTATTTCCCACTAAATTTTATTTGAAACTAGCTGTACCCGCGACTTTGTCTACGTGCAATAACAAACCCTGGTTGATTATTAATGTAATTAAATTTTCAATCGCCAAGGTGATCTCGGATAGAAATAGAGATATTATTTTTGACAAGACAATTTAACGAAATTAATTAAAAAATATATTTATTACGATAAGTGGGTGGGAATAATTTTTTTTATGAATTTTAGTGTAATACAGTAATAGAGATATTAGTAATAGAATCTCCTAATTAAATTACCCACAACATTTCCCCCACCTAAATCCCACCCTTAACCATTCACGAAAAACCGAGGTGACAAGGGCAGTACTATTTTGACGGTGGTCGGAGTAACTTCGTCCCGTTCGTTGTCACGATTTTGAATTATGTGTTTGTGATTATGTGTTTTTTGCTTCACACTTATTAAGACGCACACATGGCAGTGTTCTGTTGATACGACGAAGGAACATAAGATTCGAAAAAAATTGTAAGTACCTATATTTGACATTAGTATTTTATAACCCAGAATTAATATTCTTATGTATAAAAATGGATATAAGATATTCATGAAACAACGCTGTGTAACAAAAGAGAAATGAAAAAGTTGTCTTTGCTCACTAAATGACGTTACAAATTTTGAACGAATGGACTTTTTCGAATGCGGTTTGCTTTTAAACATTCCCGAAGAAACGCCGCACTGTGGGCCAAATCGATGAATACTGTGGCAAAATCAAAGAACTATCGATAGAAATTATTTTGAAATGAAAGCTGAAACTTTGCAGAATATGAAATAATTATGAAGATTGTGGTACGAACGTTTTTCAACCTTGACAAAATTCGTTAAACTTGCACAATCTCAAGAAAATTTGTGGTTTTTCCAATACCACGCGAGGAAAATTTTTTTCATCGGTTTGGCCCATAGTGCGCTACGTTTAATGGTTCAAAGCCCAGCTTTCTACGTTGACCCGTTCTTAATTGATGCCGTTAAAAACATACAGACAGACAGACAGACACGATTTTATTATACACTAGCTGAACCGACAGACGTTGTCCTATCCAAAATAAAGTTTGCGATCGTTACTTCCTGCTACTTGTACCACTTTGAAGATTATGATTTCTGCAGTTTGTCCGAATTTTCCGACTTTCCGTTGTTAATATTTATTATTATTTATTTATTTATATTTGTTAACTAAAGAAAACAAAAAAAGAATTGCGCATATCGCGAGTTATGGTCTTCAGTTCATACAGAAATCCCATAGAAAAAAGCACTTCCGTTTTATCTCAAATTTTCCATTTTTCCGGGGAACTTTTCCAATTTTTCTTTCCCTAAAAACCTGATTTGGACTATTACGAATATATAAAAAGAAAAAAATTAGCCAAATCGATCCAGCCGTTTTCAAGTGATGTCGTGACCAACGAACAGCATTTCATTTTTATTATACATATAGATTTTATTATTTAGATAGAGATAGCGATACACCCGGCTCTTTCCGAAGGAATCTCGTCGTCGGGAAGTCTCTCTTCTCGTAAACACGATCAAGTGGTTGCCAAATTACGCGTTCGCCGCACGAGTAGTGTGCACAAACTGGTCCCGCGGTTTCTATGAATCTCTAATAAACTCCGATCAACGTCAAGTACTCGAAACTGAAAACACGATGGTATCGATCGGGAACAACACCTCGATAAATAATACCATTTGCCAGTGAATTGCGGGAACCAACGTCCCGCGGGATTTCCGGATCACGGTTCAGCCCCGGTGTGCGTTTGGAGATGGGCTTCCGGGTCGCCGATGTTGTTGTTGTCTCTCACCTGGCCAGCAGAGAATTCATTTTTCCACACCGTGATTGACAAACGATGCTCTCTTTCCCGCGCGTGACAGAGATTTCGCGAGCGATGTTTACCTTGGATCGGTCATAATTTTCGCCGTCGAGCATTAATAATTAAAAATCAACGAACGTAGTCGTTCTGAAACAATTTACGAATCGTGTCCATCAGCTGTTCTCATTGTTACCTTTCAGCTTCTCGTATGGTTCCACAGCGCATCATGAAATCCCCGAGACATCAGACATTTTTGCAGTTCCCGGCATGGATTCGCGACCGTAACCAGAGGGAGGTGGAAATCAGGGTAGCCGAGGAAGGGTTGGTCGCCGCGCGGATATAGAATCTGAAAAGGAGCGAACACAGGGAGGATATGGAGGCCGAGGACGAGAGGTAGCTATGCAAATGCAAGAGTACATTTATCTCGGCACCACGCCCATGTATTTCCTGGGAGCTTCCGGACGCATTGTCGGGGGCGAATCGAATCCCCACACCCCCGTCGGTAACCCCCATCCCCACCAAACCTCTCGTTCACCTTCCACCCCCGCCCGCCACGAATCTTCCTCTCCCTCATCTACCGTTGCTCTCGTTCGTCGCGTGTGTCTGCGTTTGTGTATTCGTGTGTGTTTGTGTGTGTGTGTGCCGCCACCCAGAGCCGATACTCTAGAGATTTACGAGCAAACTAGCCCGGTCCCCAGGGCTAATAGACCGGCAAGTTATGGGCCAATTCAATTTAATTTCGAAAATAAACAACCGCCGACGGCGACGTTGGTCAATTTATTCCGAAATCCGCGAACGGATCGCGATACGACCGCAACCGTAGCTGTGTCGTAGGTCAAGATCCTCGTGATCCCAAAGGAGACTGGAAATGAACTCGAGGAATCCCGCGAGTCTAGCGACTGGTTTAGCGACCGGTTAGCGACGTTGATTCGCTCCAGTGAATCGGTAACGTTCAATTAACTACTTAATCAGCCTCGGCCGCATACAATATCCGCGCGCAAATTGCTCGAGTTGGCACCGAGCCAGACGTATTTTTACCCGAACACGTCGCCCTCCACACCGTCCCGGATCGAACCTGTGCAAATATTTCTCGCGTCGAATCTAGATTCGTAACTCCTCCAGCTTGGCAAACTACTCAAAACGTTCCCGAAACTTCCCAGAGGCTAATCTTCCAAAAACAGACATAAATCATTCGAACCACGGAAAGAGACCCAAAGTTCCGTAACGTGCTCGCCATCTTACAAGGGAACATGTTCAATTGATACAAGCCGATTTTGATGAAACTTATGTGAGATATAGTTCTTCGAAAAATATTTCACACTTGTTTTTTTTATCGGCAACCATCCACTCTGAAAGGGTGAAAACAGCCCTCAAAGTTGGGTGTCAAAACCATATTTTTTTAGATATCTCGGAAACTAGCAGTCGAAAAAAATGAGATTTTTTAAAATTGTGTGTGTTTTTTAATGGAAAATGTAGTCGAGCAAGAAAATTTTTCGAACTTTTTTTGTTTAAACAATATATTAAAAATTTGATGTTTTTTTTAGTAGCAGTTTCTCGTATTTCTGGTTAGTTAATTTTAATGTAAATTTCGGTGTGTGATCTTCGATCCAAAATAGGGGATACGTGTTTCAGGATTTTCTTTATTTCAGGATTGGGATATTACATACCTGTGTTATTCATTCATTGTTTGATTAGAAACACCGCACGCCGTTACGCGATCGCGTATGCTGATACACGAAAATCCAAGAGAGAAAATTCAATACAGTATTTGCAATAATTTTTGCGTATATCTAAAAAAAACATCAAATTTTTAATATATTGTTTAAACAAAAAGGATTTGTTAAAATTTTCTTGCACGACTACATTTTCCATTAAAGAACACACAATTAAAACAAATCGAATTTTGTCAACCACTGTTTTTCGAGATATCTCAAAAAATATGGTTTTGACCCCCAACTTTGAGGGCTGTTTTCACCCCTTCAGAGTGGATGGTTGCGGATAAAAAAAACACGTGTCAAATATTTTCCAAAGAACTATATCTCACATAAGTTTCATCAAAATCGGCTTGTATCAACTGAATGTGTTCCCTTGTTAGCTAACACTTAGTCACGGAGTTTCCACGCGTTTCTTTCGAGACAGCATGCTTATAGTTATTATTACGCGTTGTCTAGTTTGTTGTTTTCGTTTCGACTGTAATAAACACAGTGTGTGACCGGTTGATAGGAGCCCATTACTGGAAACTATCTCATATTGCGTTAAATTCAATCTAAGATGCACGGAACGTGGAACGTTTCCCGGCTACGCAAGGGCAAGAGAGCAGCATCCCGCGTCGAAAGATATTGCAACTTTACTTAATTTCACGGATACCTGACGCCACGATGCGCAAAAGACGGTACACGCCGTGGATATTGCAAATTCTATGCACTTGGAAAACTAGTAGAGCCTCGCGTCGCAGACGACGTTTTACACGGGCAACGTATGCTAGAGTCGCAGATGGGCACGCGTAGGCGTAGCGGAATCGTTGTGTGGGTAAATATTCTCCGTTTTCCGTTTCGAAATTCGTCGTTATGTCCCGACGCTCAATATCCGTTTATCGTGGAGGAACAGAAAGTCGAGGAGAGCATTGCTGCCGGTGACCTCGAGAACGAGCAGAGTGCACCGCGTTTCGCCTAACTCGCACCGACCGAGACACACACACACACACACACACACACACACACAGAGACACACGGTCCTCCAAAATCTCCGAATCGAGGAAAAGACACGAAGCTTCAACTTGAGAACTTCAATATACGGAACAATATTGGTGTCCCGGAGTTCTTCAAGTCGCAAATTGAAAATCCGTAAAGTCGCAAAGATTCCGATAAATTGAATTGCTCGTTTTCGACGAATTTTTATAACAGCGTGGTTTAATAATAATGATAACGATCATCGTTGAATTACGTATACATAAGACACGGGAGGAACGAAGATTAACTTTTGAGCACACAGCGAGGATGAATTTCTACTTGTCCCGTTCACGAAAACAAGAACTACAGTGAAACTTTGTTTCCGCTTCAGCATGAAACCTCAAAACTAAGAAACTAGGACTTTCTTAAACACCATTAAAGTTCTGATTTTGCTTGGCTTATGTTCGTTAGGATACGTTCAAAGTGAACATCTACGGTGTACTTTTACAAGTAATAAACAGAGGTCGTCGGTAAATAGGATACTGCAGAGTATAGAGAAAATACAGAGGAACCCAACGAAACGTTAAATTCAAACATTGTACTAATATTAAACATAATAAACGCGACGTCTAGAATGTGCATATTTATAGAAAATCTGATTTTTATGAATAAATTTGACGAAAGTAAAATTAAGTAGAATATCCGATTTACGATAAATAAACCTCCGAATGCTTGTGAACGATGAATATGCAAAAAGGGTGTGGCATTTATGGACAATAAATATGCAAATGTGCCCGGATAAAATGTAATATTAAATATTGACAGTGTACTTTGCAATTATTCTGGTATATTGTAGTTTGTAGGAAAATATATTACAAGCACGTCCTCTCAATTTAATGGTGTAAATTGACGATGTTTGCCCGTAAAAATTAATTTGCATCTGGAAAACGACCGCTCCGCGTCACACGATAATTGCTGTAAACTTTTTACTTCAGCGGCACTTTCGAATAATTATTGGTTCTGTTACGATGGTGCTTCAAATATTCGAAAGCTTTCAGATTAATTAATGTAATAATAGTTTCGACAATTGTGTTAACCCTTAGCACTCGAGTAGTGAGTCAGAGTCACCACTAAAAGTTGCAACATCATTATTCGAAATATTGTTTACATTATTCAATGTTTCCGTGTCCAATCAATTACTATACATTTGAGTATTGTATGAGACACTATATCAATTTCATCTCCTTCAAATGAAAAAAATAATATAGAAGAATAGTATAGATTAAAACAGCTCCGAGTGCAAAGGGTTAATAGTTTAAATTGTTTGAAAGATATCAGTGTTGCGCGTGTGTTTGCTGGAATTAAAAAAAAAAACATTTTAAAGACGCAAACATCAAAAGTCTACCGATGATTTTAATCTCTACTAGTTGGCAATGTTGTCTCCCAAGCGGCAGCTATACCGTCTTATGGTTGCTTGCCCGCATGAGAGTAACTCTCGAGGGAACCATGTCCACTTTAGACTCGTACGTCTTTCACTCTCTAAAATAGACTTTATTGAAGAGTACGCTGTCAGATAGTAATTCCGAGGGCTGTGTCTACTAGAGTGTTCTACTTTCAAGAGTAACCCTCATGACTGTCTACCTGATAGTAGACGTCAACCCCCGTATACTCTCGCAAAGAAACTGTGCCAACCAAAAAATCTTTATTTCAATGGAACTTTAGAGACGCGGATGTAGGACAGTAGCGAACTACGCGGGAAACCATCTTTTCGAACCTACTTCGAAAAGAAGAAAGTTACTCGATTCGACGTATCTTCTCATTTTATGGCAACATTCCTTCATGGGGGTGAAATCAATCCTGAAATTTATTTTGCTCTTCGGTATCAGCATTAATCGATCTGTTCTTGTCTCTAATACAATAAAATCGTGTCTGTCTGTATGTTTGTAACCGCATCAATTGAGAACGGCACAATATAGAAAGCTGGAGTAGGAACCGTTAGACGCGGCGTTTCTTCGGGAAGGTTTAAGAGCAAAGAGCATTCGAAAAAGTTCATTGATTCAAAAGTTGTGACGTAATTACCACTTTTTCCCCCTCTTTTCGGCACATTTCTGCATATAACTTTTGATCGAATGGACTTTTTCGAATGCGGTTTGCTGTAAAACCTTCCAGAGACAAAGACAGAGATAGAGGAAGAGTCAGAGAGAGAGTGAGTGAGAGAGAGAGAACTAACACGTTCAGCACGTACATACTTTTAAAAAATACTGTGCCACTGCAACGCGTGGCGGGGAAAAGCTAGCCTCTAATATAATAAAATCGTGTCTGTCTGTCTGTATGTTTGTAACGGCATCAATTGAGAACGGCACAACATGGAAAGCAGGAGTTGGAACCGTTAGACGCGGCGTTTCTTCGGGAAGGTTTAAGAGCAACTCGCATTCGAAAAAGTCAATTCGTTGAAAAGTTGTGACGTTATTAGTGATTAAATACGACTTTTTAATAGATGCTTTTAAAAAATACTGTGCCACAGCAACGCGTGGCGGGGGAAAGCCAGTAAAAGAATGTAGTTGAGATCGTAATACTTTATTTTCCATCGTCTCCATCGTTCGATTGGATACGGCGTAACTAGCCGTGCAATTCCAATTCTGTAACAGTTTCGTGGGCATAGAGGGAACGCCACCGCACATGATCGTCTTTGTCAGCTTGTATTTCGACGACAGCAATATTTACCGGGGCCATGATCCCGCAAATATCCGGTTAGTCGATAGCATCGATTGACCGATCCGTGAGCGACCGCGATCGTTCGTTCTCTCGTCACGAGACATGCTCTCGCCGCAAAGTGGCGTCGAAGGATCGATAGCCGACGGCGTGTGACCGCGAGTCTACAAGTTCCCGGCCTCTTTTGAGGTCGCGGCTTACACGTATGTATGCGGTCGGATCACGGCTCTGGTGTTTTCGAGCGACGCGACTCGCAGTCGTCGTTTCGGCTTGTAGATCGCATCGAGTCACTCGTCGCTTCAACTATTCGAAAAGCTCCGTTCTTACTATCCGATCGGCGTCCACCATTGTTTCTGAAGTTGTTCAATAATTCTGCTTCCGAGACACGATAGTGTACAGTTAAATCTACATCCTGTGGCACAGCCAGCTCCAGCTACGCAAGACATCCTTTTTTTTAAGGGCGGTGAGGGAATCCTCTTACGAACACTTTCTCCTCCGATGATGGTTGGAGACGGTTGGAGATTATCATTGCCTAAATGCACTCTACTCATCTGTTCTTGGCCTCAAGCTACGCAAGACACCCTGTATGAAAAAACATAAAATCATATAAAAAATTATAGAAAAAGTTTCACTTCAAACATAATGAACGATCAAAATTGGCGACGCAAAGAAGGAGAGCGTATGAGAAAGAAAGAGACATAGTTATAGCATTTCCCATACGCTCTCCTTCTTTGCGTCGCCAATTTTGATCGTTCATTATGTTTGAAGTGAAACTTTTTCTATGATTTTATGTTTTTTATTAGTTGTTGCTGATCTTGTTTTTTTTTTATTTCACATTTCCAATCTTAATTTGCTTCTAAACATTACTAGACTGCAAGAAGTTTCACTTCTACTCACTCAGAAGTTTTACTTCTCTCTCATTCTTTGTACCCCATGCCGACAGTGTGGTCTTCAACTCTCCCATAAGACGGCGCAGTCTATCTCTGTATGTCTGTAGTCGTAAGATAACCATGTATTTCTAACCTTTTCGTTTGATCCTATTACCGAGCACTTTATTCGTTGCGATATATACCAAAATGTTCGCTATCATTCTAAAGATCATTGGTTGTCCCCAATCGGTGGACCGGGGTTCGAATCCCGTCGGGGTAAGAAATTATTTTTCTCCGTTCATTCTCAGTTTAAATTTTCGCGGCCGACTTTCCACTTCCGTTGCATTGACACGTCACATATCCGTCCCATCAGAAAATTGTTACCCTCAGCAAAGAAGTTTCACTTCAAAAACCAATCCGTTTTTCGAACCTGTTATACCGAAGTACCTTCATAAACGTTCGACGCCCGAACCGATTACATATTTAGCAACGATCGCGTTCCATCCGTTCGTTTAACACTAGAACTACCGGACAAGTCAAAATGACTGATACGAATTCTTTTCGATTAGAAATATTAAAAGTATAAATATGTTTTTTTGAGAAATTTTTGTTAGTAAACCTCTCTATTGAAGTACATATTTAAATATCCCGTGTACGAAATCTAAATAAATGCCATATTGTCATTATTAGAAGGCAATGTATGCCAACTGCGTTTAGTGCTCGGTAGTTGTGTAGTGTTAACGCGAGCAATCTCGTAGGATCAGGGGGTTGATTAATAGAAAACGTCACTGATTTATACCTTCGAAATCCGAATATCCATGAGAGGATAGTCTCGCGATTTACGCTCGACCGACACGCGTACGTGTGCGCGTGTACGATCTTGTACGGACGTGTGCGTGCCTGTACGAGGACGTATCGAACCCGTCCGTGTCTCCGGAACGAGTAAAAAGAAAGGGTGAGCGAGGTAGAAGGAAAATTCATGGATTGATCGGGGATATTTGAAGGCCGGGGATGACGGTTTCGCGAGATTGCCGAAGGATGTGGTGGTACGCGAAGGGGGTGAGAGGGTTATCCCGTGGTATACATATATCGGCGCGTTATAGAAATGCAAATTCGTATCGCATCGACGCGGAATCGGGCGAGGGGGGACACGGGTGGAGGGGGTCTCACGGACGCAATTACACGTGTGGCGATCAACACGCCGCGCGCCGCGCTGGAACGGTATGATTAGGGGGATCCGGCTCGCGATCGTGCGAACGGTTGCCCGCCTATCGACAGCCGACCGGCACGAATATCGGCGTTCAATAATGGCCGGGCCTTTTACGGCCAGTTAAAGTGATAAACGGAAAGACCCCGGTCGAGTCTTATCGGGCACGTTAAAAATGCAATCGTTTATTGGAACGCGGCGCGGCGCCGCGTCGGGGCTGCTGCATTCAACGATGCGCTTCCGCAGATAACGCTGCGCGTCGACTTTCAGTTGGTACACATCGAGATCGAATTTGCTAGGAGATACAGTGACGAGCAAAACTGAACGCACTTAAGGTTATGCATGAACTAAATCGATTTGCAAGAAATACTTTTATCTGAATGTATATTATGTAGGATCGGGTTTGGAATGTGTTGGCATCCAGCAATATGTTCGTAAAAACGCGTATTTATTTGAACGATATTTAGGAAGATGAGGTTACAAGGTGATGTTTGCTCTCGCGACGATCGGACACAACTGTTATCTCTAACAGTAATGAAATTGATCGAAACTGTTACGCCGAAAACAGTTATTTAAAAATCATTAAATATTTGCGATCGATATAATTGATTAGTTATTATGGATGACGAAATACCTACATACAATAAGAGTTTTTTTACGTCAATGTAAAGATTGTTTGGATTTGAAACCATGAGAGTTCTCAAGGAATGGTTTAACACATAATAAAATTGATCGAAACTATTGCGCCGAAAACATTAATTTAAACATTGTTATCTCTAACGTTCATCCTTCGCTTGTCGCTTCGCTCTGTATTCATTTGTTCGTGCGTCACTTTGACTGAGACAACTCTGACCGTCGCTTGTTTTAACGGAAATTACTAACTACAATATCGCTTGCGCGGAACATCCTTCGTATTATATAACCCACTACCACCCAACATCGATGCAAACCGTTAACCGTGTCCATATTCGGAGAGGAAACGTATTCGCTGTTATTTCAAATGTACATTCGACTTGCCCTCGTACGCCAAAGAGACCCACGGCTCTTCGGAAATACGTCATCCACGAAAGCCCAGAGCAAAGAAGCTCGGTGCCCTTATCGGGGACAAAAGCCATTCGTCAAACTTCGACCACCGATCTTTCGCGTTACATTTCGCTCGACTGTTACACCGGGAGCCGGATGAATTGCAACCAGCAACCGTTCACGAGAAACGGAAACGGAAGTTTTGATTCAAATGTGTGTTCCGACCGTTTCCGCGCGACGGTCCACGTAGAAAAGCGAGCCAATCGTAGCGGCGTTCACAGCGGCGAAACGGTTTCGCCAAGTGTGATCACCGATTTGTGCAAACACCCTTCGTTCCCATCTCGTGCGGGAATCACTCGCAAAACCAAGAAAAAGTTTCCACGAAGGAAAATTCGAAAGCGAGAATCGATATCCGATCAGAACACCGAACTCGTTTTCGTTTTATTTTTTATCCGAGCACTTTTTCGTTTTTTTTTCTCTCCACTCTGGATCCATCTACTAGCCGTAACCTCGTTCTTGTTTCCCATTCCAGCTCACATTCTTAAAGACTTTCTCGCGTTTCGTTCTCTCCTTTGCCAGCAGATTCATTCTCTGCCTCTCTCTCTCTCTCTCTCTCTCTCTCTCTCTCTCTCTCTCAATGCTTGTTCAGTGCGTAAAAGATTTTTACGCAAAATTTGGTGCTTCATCCGAATTCGCGATATCTCGCTCGCATGGTAATACAATCGAATCGAATCGGTGATCGACCGAGAATCGGTTCACCGTAAAACTGATTTCGCCTCGGAAACGCGAGCATTATCCAGGCAACTTGGATCTAACATCCATAACCATTCTCGTGATTATCATTTCTGCGGGCTAATCCCGCTATACAAGCCCGCCATTACGAGTCTATAGAGTGAGCTTACCAGCAACCAGACAACGAGGTGGCATTACGAGATTCAGTAGCAAGTAAATGCGCATGGCTGCAGAAAAATGGGAACAGGCTTGGCTAACAGACTGCGCTTTCCCCGTTCAACTCTCGTTTCCTTCCTTCAGGGTTCCTGCGTTTCCTTTCTTCGTCTCTTACGAAGAAGACCGGGACTACATCCGACCGTGACCGGCCCTCGTCTGGTTGGTTCTTAGCTCGTTTCTTTCATTTCTAGGCCAGTCTATTCACCGATGCACCCTTCAGCCGCGTCAGAGGTCTCTTCCGGAGCCGCGAGCATCCTCGGCCAGGATTGTACAGTGGCGCTCACTTAAATTTGAAAAATCTGTTGCGCTTATAGTTCCAAGACCTTGTCTCGGAAGACAAGGGAGGAGAATGAAACTACGTACTAGACTGACTCGTGTAAATTGAACCGTGCATTATAACCGTAGCCTTCCCGACGAGCTGCTGCCATCCACCTCGTTCGTCGCAGAGTCTACAGCTTATGTCGGTGGCGTACATCGTTATTCTGTCCGCTTAATTTCTTCAAACCGCGAGCTAGAAGGGGACTCTCGCTCGTCGAAACGCGCGCCAGGTAAATAAGCCAGGTGTGGCGGGTGAAACCTGCGCGGAACGAGATTAGCCTATATCTGGTTACAGCCCTTTCGACGTTCTCCAAGAAGACGTCGCCGGCTTTCTGTACGGCTTCGCACCTATCGCGCGTTATCGTTGTCGAGCACCTCGAGAAACGCGTTCAACAATCTCAGCCGCGATTAGCTGGCTAAATTGTAGACATTGCGGGTCGATTAAAATTCGAGTTCCCACTTTTACAATTTCAAATGTATGCGACTCTTTTTATCGTTTCTCTTGTTCAACTTGTTTTTGCAAGTGGAATTACCATCCGGCAGATCGTATCGCGATTTTTATGACACTCCGTATAAATAAATAAATATGTCTAGATAAGAGCCGGGTATAAGCAAGCGCCATAGAACATTTAATCGATGCGCTATTTCCGGACCGTCTATTTATTAATCGTACAAGAACGTAGGTACGCCGGCATTGAAATCATTTGCCATAATTCTTTCGTTTCACGTGAAAAATACAGCGGATCGACGGTGTGTGCGAGTTCGATGGAAATCGTTTCTTGATCTAGTACCCACGCCGCGGCGTTCAAACGAAAGCATTCGTAAACGGCGCGCAATAAAACCGGAAAATCTGAATTAAGTCGGGAAACGAATGGAGTGGAGACTCGAGTGCAAAGAAGCACTTTTCTCCTTAGAATTTCCTCGCCCCGCTAATTTGCATCGCGTTCGCTCAATATTTAAACGCCACTTAAATAGTTGAGTATGTTACGCGGGCTCTTTGGTCGGGTTTTAAAACGTCGTTACCGACAATTGGATTAAGCGTAGGAAATCGTAGGCTTCAGAGGGAAGTGTCATTTCTGTTCCCGCGCGAACACAACGTTCCTTTTCCCCTTCGCCTCGGTGAAAACTCCGAGAAGAAACGGTATTTTTCTTTCGTCGGGAATTTACGTCGGCGCAGTGGGACGGTATTTTTAGTGGCCATTATTCCTTTCTACAACTCATTATTCTCGTTTCCCCTTTTTTCCGGCGAAAGCACCGACGGGGAAGAGAAGTCGAATTTACAATGCCGGACAAAAGTATTCGCACAATACACAATCCCCCATGCAAACACTTGTAACTATTGAAATAATTGCTTGCATCGAGCTCTTTCGCCTGTATTTTTTCGTCACAATGACTAATGACAATATTCATCGCAATATGCTGTTCAAGCAAGTCTTCGCATTCCGTTTTGTAACGTAGATTTCTATGATTTTACCACGTTTTTTTATACATTGTGTACAGTTTTATTTATAGTGTCTTATAGTGTTGTCGCTGAGTGTGTAGAGACAAGCTGTAGAACAAGAAACAAGTAGAAATGTCAATTATAATCGTCTTATGCCTCGACAAAAGTATTCGCGCATAATCATTCGACAATTTATTTCCATATAAACGTGATCAAGACGTTTTATATGCGTTTTCTGTAGCAATAAGTTGACATTTATTTGGACTGTGACTGTTGTAATCGCAGAAAACATTTGCGGACGGTCTGGAAATTTCAAACTAAAATGAAAACCGCACATTTGCCAGAATTTTTGAAGGGGTTGAACGATCGAATAATTTCTCTCTTCCCGGCGAAATCCTGATTTGTATTCACGCGCGTTGCAATATAACATTCCTCTGCCGTCATTTGGAAATTTAAAAAATTGTTAAAACGCAATTTCAGTGTTTTGCAAGTCTTTTGTCTCGGAACAATAGCAACGTCGCGCGGAATTTTCCATTTCGGTTAGTCAAAAGTGAAAACTGCCACGAAAAAATCAACACGATTGTTTTAGTTCGTGACGAGTCGGAAAGACGAGCTCGTTCGTTATGAACGATTCATCGGGTAGCCAATTTTTATCGTTGGCAATTTTAGGTCGTTTCGTAGAATCACCAGCG